>JAJQWJ010000003.1:96818245-99218245 GCA_023637945.1 Phaethornis superciliosus
AAATAAAATGGATTTGTGTGTGTATGTATGTAATTCAAAGCACTTATTTTTAATGGCTACTTTATCAGTTACTTAAACTAAACTAAGTATGGATAGTAGGGTTGGGATTTGTATTGCTAACGTGGTTACCCCACAACACAGTCAATAATGCCTGAGTTAATCACCTGAGGCTGCTGAAATGGCAAGTGGAGCTAAACACAATACAATAAATGGATCCCAGACATGGTACATCTCACCCCAAAATAGACACCTATACCTGATGAACTGAATGCTGTTCTAAGCATATTTTCTGCAAAATAATCCTTGAGTAGCTACCTCTGTTGTGTAATTCCACATGATAAATATTAAGGAAGGTGACAATAAATATGAAATAAGGTTTGGAAAGCTGAGTCAAAGTCCAAAGTTACATATTGCCCATTACTGCATCAATTGGATGGAATTCTGGGGAACTAAAAGCCTGTAAACCTGACCTCAGTTAATGGCAATGTTATGGAGCAGCTCACCCTGAATGCAATCAAGCAGCATGGAGACGACAACCAGGAAATCAGGCCCAGCCAACATGAGTTTAGAAAAGAAAGGTCCTATCTGACCAAACTCATCTTCTTCTGTGACTGCGTGACCCACCTAATGGATGAGGGAAAGGCTATGGCTGTGTTCTACATCAACTTCAGCAAAGCAGTCCACAGCTCAAAGATGTTCACCCTTCACTGGCTTAAGAACTGCCTGGATGACCAGAGGGTGCTGGTGAATGGTATTCAGCTGGAGCTGGTATTCAGTGACCAGTGGTGTCCCCTCAGGGATCAGCACTGGGCCCAGTCCAAGTCAACATATTTATTGACAACCTGGTTGAGGGGCTTGAGTCTACCCTCAGTAAATTTGTGAATGACACTAAACTGGGGGGCAGTGTTGATCTGCCTGAAGGTAGGAAGATGCTGCAGAAGGACCTGGACGGGCTGGGATGCTGGGCTGAGACCAAGAGTATGGAGTTCAACAAGACGAGTTCAACTATCCTTCAGGAAGGAGATTGAGGTCCTGGAGCAGGTCCAAAGGAGGGCCTGGAGAAGGGACTCCAGCACAAGTCCTATGAGGAGAGGCTGAGGGAGCTGGGGGTGTTCAGCCTGGAGAAGAGGAGGCTCAGGGGAGACCTCATCGCTCTCTACAACTCCCTGAAAGGAGGCTGGAGCCAGGGGGGGGTTGGGCTCTTTTTCCAGGCAGCTATCAGTAAGAAAAGAGGGCATGGTCTCAAGTTGTGCCAGGAGAGGTTCAGGTTTTAAAGCAGTTTAAAGCCAGCAGGTTTTAAAGATGTTTAAAATTATGCAATGCCTTTCAAAGTACTGTTTAATTTATTTATGTTTCTTAGGAATAATTCTGGGGTGCTCGTCTCTTTATAGAAATAAGTTATCTGGTTTAGACCATAGTAAATTTGCCTTAAGATTCTATGGAAGCTTGTTTCAGTTTCATTAAGAATTAATAAAAGTTATCAACAAAATTCCAAGCTAACATAACTAGCAATTCTTTATAGATTTTATAAGGATATACTCATTTAACACAAGTGACTGAGAAAGAAAGTATCTGAGGATGACATAGTCTCACATCATAGGTAGTTGTTATACTAATCTGTAAATTCTTTCACCACATTACACAATTTCTCTTTGTACTTAGCTTAAGGCAACACAAACACTTCAAAGTCTTTCCAGTGGCTGAGCTGTAACTCTATCATATTTATAGATAATTAAAAATAACAATCTCAAATTTGCTCAAATCTGGTACCCAGATTCTTTTTGTAAAAAAAGCTGTAGAAAAAATTCTTATTAATGCCCTGAAAACTTAATCAGGCACCAGTGAATATTTTGTTTTGTAAGTTCCTATGCTTTCTGCATCCTTATGGTAATGTTAAAAAATCGCAATGGGGAAATTAATAATTTTCAAATTGGTTCTTTGGGTTAATTTTCATTGTCTCAGTGGCAGAAATAAATGGTCTAGAGAAAGAAGTGTTGAAATCTGATTCCCCCATAACTGACTGTAGCACTACTGTTCCCTAAAACCTATAGATGTGGGTGCATTACAATCAAGACCTCAGAAAAATGGCACATAATTTCTATATTCTATTTTGCTGGGGTTTTGTTTTGTTATGGGGTTTTGTTTTGTTTGTTTTCTTTTTGTATCTTTTTTTTTTTTTTTTTTTTTTCTGCTGGTGTGGTTTTTTTCCAAATAAAGACAAAGTGAAGGGGGTTTCTTGCAAATAATTAATTTTCTATTGTTTCTTTATTTGCTTTTTTAATCCCTAGTACTGTGGCTAACGTTACCTAAAATGTCACAGATACATGTTTATTATCTTACACTCAGTCACTCTTTTTGTAAAAGTTATTCTTTTGGTGATTTCATGGTATGATTCAGTGAAACCGCAATGCTAAAATATTTATCTATTTATTTAGCAAAACACCCAATTGCAATGAATCTGTGTCTACAACTTTTTTCTAATGTTTTGTTCACTCATTTTAAAATTAAAAATCTTGTTTTAAAAGTCTTTAAAACTGAATTTCACTGCTTTCTTGGAAAATTATTAGAACTGAAAGGGAAGCATATTTGCTATTAAAGAGCTTTTCTCTGTGTTTGTCATGAAGGATTCAGACCTTTTTAATTTTATTCATTCAATAGTAAACCTATTCACAGTGTCCCCTGATGATGCAGTAAGATGTAATAAAAAGGCTTTAACCACAAGGATAAATCAGGAAACATATGAGGACAAGCCTTTAAAACATGAATTGGAGCTTTTACATATCTTCAGTAGCTGTATCATGCATCCCTGAACCATCTGAGAATGAACATAGAGGAGCTGAATTCACCAAACACTTGAGAGTATTTTTTTTTTTCAAAGTAACCATTTGACCCAAAGGTTAAGGTGAAATTTTATGTCCTCCAGCACTGACACCTGAACATCATCTGTACTGTATGTGAGTATGTTATGTAAAAGATTTTTATAAGTAAATATCTTACTTGTTCATTAACTCTCTTTTAGACCTGAGTAATTATGACAGTTACTTCTCCTCATGAACAGAAAATAGCTTGTAGAACAGAAAGAGCAAAATTGTTACGTATGCTGAAATTGAGACTATTTCCTTGGCTCTATCTGGGGTGAATTTCCAAGAAAATTGGAGATAGGATATCCTCATTCAGTCCAAAGACAAATAATCTGCTCCTGATGGAAGAGACTAGAACTGCAGCAGTCAGATGATAGACTTCAGGTAAACCTCACCCTCAATTCAACCCTGGGGCAAATTTTTGCCTGAATTTAACCATTTTGCCAAAAAGATAGTGATCTGTCAAAATATCTCTCATGTGTGACACTTTCATCCCTGCCATATTTCTGTATCAGAAGAGCCAGACATTTAGGAATAGAGTGTTTTGCATGTAAGTGCAAACTGCAATAGATTTCAGGCAGTGACATCCCCTCCATCCAGAGTTCTGCATGTCCCCTGACTTTGGGGGAGAAAGATAAATACAGTGCTTTTCATCTACTGTAACCAAATACAGATATTTTGGACTGACTGTAAAAATTTGGCATAAATTATTCAATTACTGTCATTATTAATCTAATAATTTCCTTAAGAGATTCCCCATGGTTCCTGATACAATCTTGAAATGAAGAACCATTAAAATTTTTATCTCTGTAAGGTTTTGGGATACTTCTATATGATGTGAACACTTAGGGTGGTGATAATTTAATACATGTGATCATCTTAGGTACAAGAGGAAAGAACTTTGAATCTCATTAGACCAACTTAGTTGAGAAAAGAACTAAATACTGTCTGGGGCTGGATTTCAGCTGATGCACTTCTCTCCCTATCTGTTTGATGAAGTGAAACTGATACAAGACTGTGATAGTGTCAACCGTAAGAATGATGCAAGATATATGGTCTGTGACTTCCTAACTATTCCTTTATTGTTTGTGAAGTACAAAAATGGGGAGGGGGGGAAAACATCTTTACTGAGTCCACCTTGAAAGCTAATATTTCTCACAGCACAGTTAAATGGACTGCAAATATGCACAGGTGTGTAACACATGAATAGGGCTGACTGAGCTAGTGAAGGGTGTGATGGGAATGTTGTATGCACATTACTGTTAGTCCAAGCTAAGGAATGTCAACAATATACAAGATATTGCAGAGGCTGCAAGTTAATAAAGAGCTACAAGGTGGCCTTGTATAAAAAAGCTGCCTTATCTTTTTTTCCTTTTTTCTTCTTGCTGCGGAGTGTGATTATTCATTTGCATATAACATGGATCAATTAACTAGTAAATTATCTTTATCTATTGACAGTGAAAACAATAATATTAATTTTAAAGAGAGAGGCTACTTCTCAGATATTTTGTTTTTTTCTTGGGAATATTTTTAAATGAAAGAACTCTTTTGCATCTTCATCAGAAATATGCACTGTAATGGATGAACAGACTTTTTTATAAATTAACATAGTGGCCTAGCCCAAAATAAGGATTAGCAGAATTAAACTCCAGTGTAATGATATATGATTATACACATGAATAGTACCAAATAGAATGGTTCTCATGTGTAAAGTTATTCACCTGCTTAATGTTAAAGCTCCCTTTTTATTTTAAATCTGACTTTAACCTTTGCAGCGATCTCAGCTCCTGCCTGAAACTGCAGATGGGATATAATTAGTGACTGGAGAGCTTGCTTGATATATTTAAAATTATTGCAAGGAACAGTTTCAAAAATTTAATCTCAAAGCTGTTTCAATAATAATTATGAAACAAAATGTTGCTATTTTTAATAATACTTTTCACAATAATTTATTTGAAGGTGTTTCAGTATTTCACTGAAATATAAAGAAGGAATTATTATTTGGAGGTAAGGAAGGGGTTTCTGATCCAGTTTTTATCTGATCTAGATAACTGCATCCAGTTACTCAGTAAACTTTGCATTTTTAAATTATTTATTTTTATCATTAAGTTATTTTTGTTAAAATCATTTTACTCATCACTTAGTGTTAAGAGCCAAAATCCAGACAAATAAATGCAAATACTCACTTCTCTTTAAAGGCCTTTCTCTTTTAAGGTCCCTATTTTGGCCTGCTTGTCCTTCAAAATATGAGAGGTGGTTATATGATTAAGATACCTGAAATGAACCTGGAAGAACTGCATTTCTTCTATTTTGCCCATGTTTCTTGTGTGACCATGGTCAATTTTATTTTCTTTGTATATTAGGCTTCCACCTGAAAACCCAAACACCAGTTGTTCTCTCACCACCCTCATCTTTGGAGCTACCTACTTGGGTTATAAAAATTTTTTGTTATTGTTTTTGAGAAAAGGAACAATTGCAGGTCATGGTTTGCACAGGCAAGCAGAACAGTCTGCAGAAAGAAGAAAAAAAAAAAAAAGCCAGAAAGGACCATCTACTCTGCATACAGCACTGATTGTAGATCACCCAACATTGATTTCATTTACTTATTTGATAAATAAGAATCTTGAGTAAGTCAGTCAAACCTTTGCAGCACAAACACTAAGTAGAAACAGTTCATTAAGCTCCATTTCCACTCAAATTGATAGTAATAAAAAAAACCAAAACAACACAAGCAAAAACATTTATGTTGTCCTAAAACTGTACTCAGTTGTCAACACCATAAACAATCAGAGATTAAGTTTTTTTCCAATTCTTCCACCTCCTTGGGGCATTAACCAACGAGATACACAAGCTTAAATTTTAACTCTATATACAGGCCTCAAGGCATGATTATACTATAAGTAACAAAATATGTAGTAACTAATGCTTCCAGGGCTTTCACTGTTTGATTTTTAGCTTTCCTTTTTCAGCATTAGGTGAAAGTCTGTTTTTAGGTCTTTGATTTGTGACAGATTGCTCTAATTTTGTGTGCCTAGATCCTGTTAGTTGTGTTTACATTCAGCCTACCCAAGCTTTTCTCTTCTATGAAAAGAGATGTCCTTTTTTCTGGATAGTTGAAAATGCTTTGTCTTCTGGGTGGAAATATGTGGTGGGATGCTTGTATCTTGAGGGGAAAAACCTTTTGTCCTAGGACTTGTAGAAAGAGTAGAAAATCAGCATGGAAGTAATCCACTTACTTCTTTGTTTTCCTCTTGTTTCTTCTTTCTCAAAGAATCACTGAATTAGTTGACAAAGAATCACAATGGAGTTTTTAGTTTGATTTATACCTACAACCTGTCAACACCTTTTATTCAACATCAAATAACCTATCTTCACTCAATTTCTAGACTCTTTTGCACATGTGTTTTCAAATTGGGTACTGATGAAATTGGAGGAGAAATTCTTCTGGTGGGTTACCACCAACCCTGTTTCATATTCCCTCTCACCTTCTCATGGAGCATTAATATTACACCTCAGATAGCAACACTTTTGCTATTACCGTGTCTTACATGGCATCAATAAACCTCAAGTACAGATCTGACCAGGTTACCAGTGTTGTACTCCATGGTCAAAGGCTTGAATTTTTCAAGAAGTCTAATTTGATGCAGAATGTTGGCAAGATGTGGCCCTTGTTGGCTGCATTTGTGTTGATTGCTCCAAACAGGGTGCTTAGACTTTGAGGCATTTCCTTGATGCCAAGGTTTGGGCTGACAGTGGGTGAACCTAGAGAAGAACCAAGATGTACCAAACACCCCAAATCACCTGGAAATGAAAGTAATGAGAGCCCTTCAGAGACCACCTTGGGTCTTGCCTGTATAAGGCTACAAAGGGTGCTATGACTCCAGGTTTTAACAAGGAGTAAATATAATCCAAAGGTAATAAATAGAATCTTTTCACTAGACACAATAGGTTCAGACTTGGATTTATTTTTGTGTTCTTTGTTCAGAGGCAAAGCCTGCAGTGTTCTGAGAGAAAGATTTCTCAAATTAAAAAGCACTGATTTAGATTGGTTCACTTATGAGTACAGAATTTTGTAAGTTCCTCTCAGAACAAAAATTTAACATAAGATGCCTTCTGGACTGAACATCCCATTAAAACATTGAAGTAAATAATAATTTTTTAAAAATTAACTTCAAAAACCTAGGGGCTGAGATGTGATAGTTGTCTTATGCACTCCAGCTAACAGCTATGAGTTGATGTGTCAGGATTTGAAGTTCTTTTCCTTTTTTTTTTTTTTCATTTTTAAAAAACTATTATTTGTTTGGTTTTTGTTTGTTTTTCTCTTTTAAGAGAGAAGAAAAGATTTGAGTTGGCTCTGATCCCATTGCCACAAGGTGGCTGGAGCCCAGCCATCTGTCACAGCTGCTGCTCAACATCACTGCCACTCTAATTGACAATGAACCCAATGCCCCACAATAACTGGGGCTGTGCTGTGACTTGAGCAGGTAATGTCACCCTTTTAGCATCCAGCAGTCCCCATCTGTGCCCTAGCCCTGCCACCCTGCCTGGGCACAAGGGCACAGCAGCCCTGCAGCCAGCTTCCCAGGTGGGCAGGGATGGCTTCACCCAGGAATAATTGAGAAAGGCTAAGGGAAGTCATGCCCATGTTGAAACTGAAAACCTCTCCAAACTCTCTGGAAGGTTTAGTCCTGTTGCAACACATACAAAATCTACCATTCAGCCTTTGTTTTTATAGTAAAAGAAAAGATGAAAAAAATCCAATATTGAGTAGTTTATGGACTATCCCCATTCAGTCTCTTTGCTAAATTACCTCTCAACAGTATTTGAAATTGAATGATTTGGGATTTTTACCCCAGCACAAGCATTATAGACAATGAAAGCATTGGCATGCAGGGCACATAATTCAGTCTCTAGAAGTCATCTTTACTTCAAGAATTTCTTCAGGGTTTAGGCACTTTGGGAGCAGAGCCAGATCTTCACTGTTTTTCTTGATTGCAAGGTGTTAGAAATCTAAGGCCTTGCCCTATGTGATATGCATATCTTTGGTTTCAGAATATTTCATCCAGGCATTTCTCTGGTCCCTACAGGCCTGGTCTGAATGGTACAAATTCTGGTTTGCAACTTTTCTGTTATTTAATTGTATTCTGGGAGCTACTGCCTTAACAGGAAGTAATTCAGATTTCAACAGAAGGTCTACGAATGCTGCAAAATAAAGGTCCACTCATATTTAAATTTTGCAGCCCTTTGGGCTTCATCTAGAACATAATGAAGTTCACAGAAGGAAGTCAGTTTCTGTTAGAGAGATTTTATCTAGCATAGGGTAGTTTAAGGCTTAAGACAATATTTTTTTCTTTCTTCAATCTCTTCACGATCTTTTATGAATTAAGATACATATAGATCAAGTCAGTACTTGGCCCAGTGATTCTGACTAGAAGATAGATGACATTTTTTACTTCATAGAAAATAACTTTTGTTTTAAAATAAAATTTTTAATTTTTAATGTCATGTAAGTGTTTCCAGACCAGGCTGTTTCCAGTCACCTTGTCTGTTTATTTCTGATGGGAACATTGCGCTATGCTGCAAGGCACCCCTGTCTGCCTGCATGACTTTGGATTTTTGTCATGCCTTGCATTAGCATGATTTGGACACTACAGAATCCTTTTCTTCCTTTTTCATCAGTATTAATTAAAAAGTAGCATTTCTAATTTTACTATTTCAATTTTTGCCCCTTTCACAGAGAAGCTCACTATGCTTTCAGTTCCTTTCGCAAAAATAACCTTTTCAGAGAACTTAACCCACTTACTTTTCAATATTATTGATACTGACTGGGAAAATCTGTCTGAGCTAGTGCAAAACTGATTTAACAGCTCTTGTCTTCAGAAGTGTGATTTTTTTTCTTCAGTTTATGACAGAGTGGTGTGGAGTGCGGTTGTACTAACACTAAGTAAATTACTCCAAGGGCAGCTTGTAGCAGAGAAGTACAGTGTAATGGGTTTCAATGATATTTTCAATCTCTTAACCATATATCAGCAGAACTTCACCAGAAAAGTTAATGAAACCGTAAGCTGAGTGGTGGGAATTATTGAAATGAGAAACACATTACACAAGACTTGAGTAGCTGGAGATGCAGTTACTGTATATTTGTCTCTTAAATACAAGAAAAGATGTTTAAGATTTGGCATACAAGTAAAGACAGGGAGTACTCCCAACAAAATATGAAATTTTTAAAAACTCATCTGGTCTGAAAATGTTGATGATGTATGAATTTTTCCTACAAAAAATAAACAGTCATGGAGAGAAACTGAGCGTGAACACACAGCCACACACATGCACAAGAAAGGCCTGATGATATTTCTGAACATAATTTGAAGACCATAAACAACTGGGTCTCAAGTTGATTTTCTATAGTACTGTATGAGACTTGCAGATATCAATGGATTTCTACATCAGAGATATTTCTCAAAGAATTAGTCACAAAATAGCAGATTCTATAATAATTTATGCAAATTTGTTGTGGGACATAAAATTTGACAGGAATACGACAACTCCATAACTTTTGTTTCTAGTAAGTTGGTTTGCTTAATTTTATCCTAAATTAACCCAGTTTACATCATGGTTTCAGAAGCAATGAGTCTAACTGATTTGTGAAAACTGTGTCACATCTCTGCAGAGTGAATGGCTGAACAGATGTAAGTTCCACCTGAACCATCTAAAGTGGCTTGCGAGACATCTAAAGCTCTATATGCTTGTGAAAAAGACTTCTTAATTTTACTTAGGGTTGCATATCAAAAGCAGAAAAACAGAGGACATGTGAAAGGGGAAGAGCAGAGGGGTCCTACTTCCTTTTGCAAAGTGGGAGCAGCGTCACACTCCAGCCAAGCTGCAAAGCCTGTCCAGGCATTGTCTGCTCCTCAGATGTGTGCATGGGACACACAGATAGATTTCCTGAAACTTACAGGCTAGCTTTTGGATTTATGTATTACAGACTTTAATCTCCCAGCATTTCCCTAACTTTAGAGCTGTGATTTCTAATGCATCTCCTATGGGTTACTTGTGAATAGAATCCCAGCATTGGAAGCAGTTATTCAAAGTAAAAAGCTTGGCCATGGTCCAGCACCTAAAAAGAGATTGAGGCAGAACTCATCGCAGATTCCAAAGGTGTTACTCCAGATTTATAAGAGTGTAACTGAAAGCAGAATGAAGTTCATTGTCTATTATGTCAAAGACATAAGGTCTTTCAGACAATGGGCTATAGACACCAGGCTAAAAACACTCATATGTTTTGCATCCTATTTGTTGAATTTCTTGGCGTGAAAAACTTCATAATTTTAAATTCAGTGCTCATGTATTGCGAGGAGACCTTGGAATATTTGGAAAAAAAAAGAATCTGTGGAAAACTGCATATTAATTCTCACAAAAATCTGTCCAGAGACTGAGATATGCAATCTACAGATACACACAGGACTTCAAATCTATGTCTTGACCAACTTTAATTGTCAAATAGATCAGACTCACTGTTCTCTTTATGTATATTCTATATGCAAAATGAAATGTATCTGTTTTTTTCTAGTTGTAGTGACAACTTCATGCACCTTCCCATAACAAAGGATTAATATCTCTGTATTCAGGGTAAGAAATTTTAATGTTAACTTAGAGATGTATTTGACAATATACATTCTCTGAGGGTGAAGCACAGATTCTGAAAAATCTTTATGTCTTGTTATAACATCTCTTGAATGTCAGACTTTTCAAGGTAGACTGTTGGACCTTTATGATCATTCAATTTTAAAAATTTTTTTAATTATTATTTTAACATGCTTTTCATTTTAGGAATTGGAGCGTTTAAGGAAAGGAGATACCCTGAGAAATTAGTGTTGCTGAATCTCTCTATGCTTGCTTACCACTACAAAAGCAGCTATTGGGCTCAGGTGATTTACAAGGGAACGCCTTCACATATGGTGTCATTTGAAATTTCATTAACATATTATTGCTTCTTCTACATTATTAAAAAATATCCTTGTATCTGTCAGGGAGCCTTGCTATATCCTAGCAAGTATCTCCTGAGGTTGATGACCAAGGATCATTACTTTTATATCTTCCCAAGCCATGCAGCTCATTCACTTTCAGTTGCACAAATTTCTCTGGAACTGTGAGATAAAATAAGAGACCAAACTGGTTTGTATTTTTGCCATGCACAGGCAGTCCTTCAGCCGTGCTTGCTAGGGGTTTGTACAGTGCCTGGGTAGTTGCTGAAGAGAATTATTAGAAGCAGGAGCAGGCAGCTCTGTTGCATTCGCCATGAGTGCTAATTTCCAGAAGCAATTTCTAAAAAGGACTATTCTCACTGGAGTGAAATTTTCAAGAGCTACTCAGATATTTAGCAATGCATCTTCTATCAAAGTCTACAGAACCTTTACTCTTGATAAACAGTGAATATTTGTAAAATATTTGTCATTTGAAAACCAAGCACATTAAACTCTGCCATAATATTTTCCTCCCTGAGACATACTTTTTACTGCTGATAAATGTCAAAATAGTAATATTCTTGTTTTATAAAGTAATTGTAAAATTGTCTTCCTCAGGAAAACTTCTATTACAGTAGCCACAAAGCTCTGGAGAAACAAACAGTCTTTAAGGTACTCAGCTACTGCTGTTTATAAATCTATCACCCCTAAAGTTGTTGGGGTTTGTTTTGGGTTTTTTTTTGTTTGTTTTTGTCTTGGGTTTTTTGTTTTTTTGGTTTTTTTTAAATAAAAAAGAACAACCTGGTGTAGAAAATACAGATTCTAGAAAATGTAAAAATTGCCTTCAGAATTAACCAAAGCCTTCTTAAAAGTTTTTTACCCTGCAGTAAAAAGGGCTAAGCTGCTCCTGACCCTATTGTGGAGGAGGGATATAGAGAAAGGGCTCTATTAAGTGAGGCCCCAGGCACAGGTAATAAATCCCTCAGTCAGGTTTATTGTTCTGGTTGAGGTGGTGACCCTAGCGTGGGGTGGGAGACTTTCAACACTAGGATTCAGTATAGCTCTGCCTTCCTTATAGTATCCACCACCTGCTGCATTTTGACTTTCAGCTCAATGGTAGCTGCAGAAGCCAACCCAGTCAAGAAAGCTGAGGGAAAGCACACTTCTGTCTTGGTTGAAAGGTAGCTAAAAGGCAACCAGAGGCATGCACCAGTATTAAGGAGAAAAAAATGTCATTATATCATGATGTGATATGATGATAGAGTTCTGACTGATATCAAATTCTGCTCTTGAGCTTCTCCTTTAACCTGTAAATATGCTTGAGCAGTCACAGTTTGACCTCTAACACTTAATGCTGCTACAGATAGTTATCCAACTGAATGAGAAGTCTGTCTATTTAGTGATTTTAGAATAAGAGTTAGTTTTCAGTAGATATGTACCTGTATCTAGGCTCACTATACAAGCAGTTGATATGTATGATGTTTCTAAAGGAGAGCTCAGACAGTCCACTGAAAATAATGCTGAGGAAAACATTGATGACTGGGCCTCACCTCACTAGGATTAGGAGATGGCTAAGTGGGGTTATGATAGTTAAGTAAGTTTTGCAGTTCTAAAGTTTGAACTCAGAAGGGAAAAGTAATGGTTAGGTAGTTAAATCTCTTTGTGCTTCTAGCTCTTTTTTTTCAAAGTATTCAGACTGACTCCTGAAGTCTGTCTGTGTTTTGTCAGGTAAGTATTTGCACTGTAAAATAAATGGGGACTGTTTAACATTCCCTTCTAAAATGTGTGTGTGCATGTTCAGCTCCATTAACAATAGGGGTGTACACTGGGCAGGAGAGACCCTGACCCCAGGAAATTATTGCCTAGCAGCTGTAATGGCAATTGCTTATCTCTTATTTAAATAATCAAGTTAAACACCAAACAAATCTTCTATAGTCTTTTTTTGTTAAGCTCAAAGAAGTCGTGGAGAGAATGAAACTCAAATCCTACACAGGAACAATTACAAAAAAATTCCCCCAAACCCTCATTCAGTTTCCTGCTGGTAAGCTATATAGCCCTTCCAAAAAAAGATTAATATTTTTTTAAAAAGCAAACCAATTATAAACATGAGATGTCACCATCCTCCAAATGACAACTGAAAGGCTAGATTGCTATCTATGCAAGATTAGCAGAAAATTTAAAATATTATTTATTGTGGGCAATAAATTAGTTTAGGATAAAAGCACTTCCATTTTGAAACAGCAGGGTGAAATCAGAATATGTCTGTTAATTAAGCTACCAAATTTTCATAGCAAAGATTCTACTATCTTCTTAGTTTTCACCTTCTAGTAATTTAACTGTTTTTATCTGCATTTGGGTGACTGTGCAACATGCCACAGCACTGGTATACCACCAGTATCTCATTATTTAATGGATACAGCAAATTCCCTATTATATATAACAGCCTAAGACAGCAAATTCCCTATTATATAACAGCCTAAGACCCCAGAAAGTACATAATTAAAATATTTTATGTTACTTGGCTTCTAAGGCAAAGTCAGTTGTTAGTACAGGTTTTTTTTTTATTAAAGTAGTCATAGGATAAAATCAGTTTATAGAGTAATCATGTGCTGTGATCAGTATCTCAAATGACTGAATTTCAGGTTCATTAAGGCTTTGAATGTGATCTGAATAATGTAAGTTAACACCACCTTACATTCTGATGGTCAAAGAGATGCGATGGTATCTCCTTTAAGAAGAATTAAGTAACACTCCACTGTTTATATGCCCATCTGAAAGAAGCCACAGAAAGGGGAATAAACACTTTCAAATTCTTGACATGCTTGAGACTCTTTTTTAATCAATGAAATAAATCCTAGTTCTCCCCAAAACAAAATGAATTTTCCAGTCAAAACTGGAGAAGCGCTATATGTAAGTGGAGGTCTTTTTAGTAGTTACCATAACAGGTCAAAAGTTATTGTACTGGTTTTTAGTCTGATAGATTTCTTATGGTGTACAGCCAAAATCAGGAAGTTTTCCAGCTAATTTTTATTTGTCTAATGCTCAGTAGAATCAATTGGAAAAAAAGGATCCTGGCTTTAGTGTTTCTCTTTGGGGTTAAGACATCCACCAGCAGAGTATAAATGATATTATAATTTTTCCTAATGGTCAGGATCTGAGACATAACATTGCTGCAACAGATAGCTAACTTAGAAAGGAAAAAGCAAATTGAGACTTAGAGGTAAGGTATTTAAACAAAGCAGTAAAATTTAGGATGAAAGACCCACATAGGTCAATCTACTGTCCCTAACTCTCATCTACAGTGGGACTGAAGCAAGTCACCAAGGTCCCAGATAGTAATCCATGCAGCCTGGTCTTCATAGCTATTCAGTACTGTACGACCCTACATTCTGCATCTCATGGTTTTGCCTACACTTTCCTAAGTGCCCATTTTTATGCATTCACACCTATGTGGAAATCCTGTGCAGATAGGCATCCACTGTGCCCCCAGAGCTCTGTGGTCGTTCAGATTTCACTTTTTGTGGTTGAGACTCTGGCTAACATAAGTGACTGCCTGCAGAAAAATTCCCTGGATCACAAGGTTTTGCACTGATACAGAAATCAGGGACCCCTGATTCTGTGCTCTTTCCATCCTGAAAGTGTAGAAATTAAGGCAAGCTTTACATGAAAATAATGACAACCAATAAATGGTATTCCAAACAGGTGTGCTACCTACCTGTCTCTGATTGCAAGAACAAATTAATGAAAATTAGAGTAGATGTGACAGAGGCCAAAACTACATCCCAATGAAAGGAGGAAGAATATTTGGAGCTCTTGATGTGACCTGAATATATATTACAAATCCTGGAATCCCTCTATGCAAGTTGAAATCCTTCTCCTCTGATCTTCCTTTGTTTGCATTGATTATATTTCTAGTTGCAGAAGTCCTCTGAATATGGGCTATTTTACAAGAGGCTGATATTTATAATATCTCCCTTTGTCCTTAGGCATTCAATGGAGAGTGTCAGATAACTAAACTCCATGGATCAGTTTACTTCTGCTGATCTAATGGGCATCACTACATGTGGTATAAAATGAAAAAAGAATTGGAAAAGTATGTTCAAAGAGGAAGTGTTAAGAACAGGGTTTTCATATGCTGTTTAGTAGCATGTACATGAATTATGGTGGAATCTGAATGGGGAAGAAGGAGAGATACCAGAGGTATTCTGAAATTACTTTTTTTTTTTTCCAAAAATAGTTGCTAGTAAAGCAGGAAAAGGGGTGGCAGAAAATGAGTTCAGGAATTTTCTCCAGAATATTTGGCAGATCAAGAGTACAAATTGCTGGTGTCCGTAGATAAGAGAAGGAAGGGGGCAATGAATAGAAGGGAGATCACAATGCCCATAAGATCAAATGAAGGCTGAGGAAGAGTCTGGGCAGTAGCACTGTGGGAGCTGGAGTATTGGGTGGGCAGGAGTTAAGTTTAAAACAGGTTAAAATCATAATGATTGACAGACTGAAAAACAAGTTTGGCAAGTGAATAGAGAGGCAGAGCATGAGAGCACCAGGCTTAGGACTGAGCAAGGGAAAATCTATGATGGAAAAAACAGTACAGCAGAGAATAGACCTTCACATGGAGTAGGAAGTGGGCAAGGCAAAAAGCATATGTCCTTGCAGGCAGACAAGTTTTCTAAGAAGAATTCCATTTAAACTGAGAATTTCTGTAGCACATGTGTTTCCTCATCTGCCTTGTTTCTTCTCAAGTGTCCCAGAAATCTTTTCTCCTTTTGGGAGAGCTATGATGACTGCCGCCCCAGTTACATTTAATGTATGTAATCACTCTATAGAGCCTTTCATCTAACTAGGCATAAAGTACATTTGAAAACCTGTCACAAATGGACCAGTTTGAAATGATTCTGTAGCACACAAAAATCAGTTCTCCTGCCCTTTGGCTGCTGAACAAGAAAATTGCTTTTTTTTTTTTTTGCATTTTTGCAATGAATTTAGATGGTATATTTGAAACAGCTTTGTAAACATAGGACTTTATAAACAGAGAGTCTGGAGGGAATCAAATATAATCAAAAGTAATAGAAACTATTCTGCCAAAGTAGTGAATCATTTTTTACTGACTATTGCCCATCACTCTGTTGGGCTAATGTGCCTGCTTGTCTTTGTGTTTTATGTGTTCATTAGAAACTGGTTCAAAATGAAGCCAGACACTACTACATCTTCCATTCCCTCTGATGGCTTTTAAAGGTGCTTCTGGTTACAGTACTTAGGTGGTATATATAGAGCAAGTGCTTTTGAAAAGGCAAATTCCTGTGCTGTCATCCAAGCAATCAAAACAGTCTGTTTGCAGAGCAGTGGAGGATGGAGGCAAGGGGAGAAGAGAGGGGGAGGGATGTTTGGAGAACAAGCGGTTGCCACTCATTGGGATGGCCACTGCCTTGCCATTTTTTCCTGGCTGCCCCTCAAGCTGTGTGTAAAAAGCCAGTGTTCAAGGTAAGACAACAAACTCAAAGAATGTGGACCCAGCCCTGGTGCTAATGCCTTTCCTGGCCGGCACATCTCCTCCTCGCTCTGCTGCCTGCACAAAGCCCCCCAGAGTGCTCGTGGGGAGTGGTGGGGGACAAAACACCGGTGCCACACCACCAAGGATGACAAATTAAACACTAATGTGTTTGCTAGAGGCTTAGTTGCTGGGCTGGGGTGGTAGATAGGGTAACTGCTCGGCTCTGTGACCTTTGCTTCTTTTACTAGGGATGGGTGCAGAGAAGTTAAAGAACAAATACTCTGCTTTTGATGAGCAGTGCAACGCTGTGGTTCAGCCCAGCCACCTGAGGGGGAAAGAAAACTGCTCAAGCCTTCTACCTTCTCCATGGCAATATGCTGAATGCTTCTGCAGCACAGGCATTATTTTTTAAATGAGATTAAGATCCTCTGCTACCAGGAACAGCCTTTTTTGCACTGTGTGGTTTTATGTCTTGCAAAGATCAGTCTGTCTATCTGAAATCAGAGTTGATTTTTTTTTTTTTCTCTAAAAATAAGCAAGAAATTATGTATTTATTAGCAATTTCTCTGACTGAAATATTATCCTACAAGCACCAGCTTCTCTCTCAATGAGTAAAGCAAATAAGCTATTAATTCTCTGTTTTTCCTCAGGTTACATGCAAGAACAGCAGTTGTAGAAGCTCATTAAGCTGCTGTTTGTGCCTGATGGAACTAGAATCTCTGATGAATGTTTCATTATTATTTTCATCCAAAAAGGAAAAATTTGTCGTTTCCAGGGCATTGTTAGAACTGTCCTGCTGCAGGTTTGTCTGGTTCTCAGTTCTATTTTCTATTAAGTTCTTCTATTCTCCAGTATAATCTTTATAAGCCTGGTACCAAATGTTGTGGAGGAGACCAGGTGAGTGGCTCACAGCCTAATGTCCCCACTTTAGGTACTGTTTTAGAGCACTACAGTAAAGTGTGGCAAGGCCTCAGCTAGAAGAACAAATTGCCTCCCATATGAAGGCAGGTCTCCATTACCCAGAACATGTCAATTGCTCTCAGTGTGACCAATGAAGCTGAGGTGAAAGTACAAAAACCAGAATGATGCTAGCTCAATATTTTATTTTTGGTAATGAAAATAATCCATTGATGTTTAACTAGTAATTCCAAGAACACAGAAGACAGGGAAAAAAGAATTGGTTAGAATGTTATTTATGTAGTCAGATTTCAAGATGAAACTCACAGCATTTAGTTCACAAAACATTGGCATTTTATCATCTTTTATTTATGGAATTCATTAAAATGTGAGACACTAATATACCATGCTCTAAAAAGAAAGCCCATAAACTATTTTCCTCCTTATCATCAAACCCATCAACCATACGGTAGTAGATGGCTGAAAGGAACACCTTATATTCCAGTGATGAGCACCTTCATCCCTTGTGGACTGTGCATGTGCCACAGCTATTATTTTTCAGAGAAGGCCCATTTGTTTCAGTGGCACATCAGGACAAGTGAAGTAGAGCTGCAAGTAAGCAGCGGGGAGAGAATTCACCACCTGCATTTTGGCTGTTACATTTTAGATGTGGTATTTATTTTTATAAGCCCCTGGGGGAACAACTCTCCCAGATGCACAGTATCTGCATAATCATCCAATTTTAGAGAGATTAAATATTCATATCAAGCTTCTTGAGTTGTGGTAATGTCCCTCTGGGGTTCTGAGGATCCAGGAAGAGTTTTGCCACAGCATAATGGTCGGTGTCTGTTGTTCAGGCTGCCAGGGTTAGGGTCTCCTCATCACAGATTGTTTGAAGACGAGTTTTTCTTGTGAACTCTTTGAGGATGGTGTTTTTTCCCTCCATATAATGAGACAAGATATTACAGATTTCATAAACACTGTAGTTAGAGGATGACCGGCTCTGCATGAGGGCTTTTGGTACACGTGTATACTGAGATTTATTATCTGTCTATTTAGTTTAGAACCAACTAGCAATATAACTATCTCAAATGAAGCTGAGGTGAAAAACAGGTCAAGATCACGGATATGATTAAGTGGAATAGGAATATTTGTGGAAGAAGTGGGAAGCATTTACCAAGAAGTATGATTGGGCTTGATAACATCTTTCCAAACTTTCTCCTAGGACTTTTTTATTTCTTTATTTTGTTTGCTTGCTCCTTCATTTTAACAGTAGAATACTGAATTAGATTGGTGATTATTATTGTTGACAAAAAGGGAAAAGAAATCACAGTCTATGCCAATTTTAAGTTCTGAAAGTCCTTTTGTTCAGTGAATTGTTTACATAATACAATATGTCTAAACATTGTCTTTGCTCTCCTGTGATTAACAGCATTCCCAGAGCCCAGACAACGTCATGCTTTTATGAAACTGTGAAAACAAAGCTTTCTGAAAAACTAGCACCATCTTTCACTTCAGTTATGACTACAACCCATTTACTGTGCTGGCTTCTCAAAATCCACACATTTTAAAAGGGCATGCATAGTTGTTTTTCCATTTGTCGTCACTATCAGCACTGATGGAGGATTTAACAGTCATCACCTTGTTTGCAACTAGAGGATGAGATGTGCCTTTCCAAATTCAGATTCTTGGAAGACAGTTGTATACATCACAACTAGCTGTCTACAGTCTCTCTACAGATGATAAAGAAGAAGTGGCATTGTTCAGAAAATATCCTTTCACCTTAAACCAAGTTTTTAAAATTGTTACTATGAATTCTTCTCCAAAAGTGTTTTCCTCCAATTACATGTAAAGAAATGTAAAGTAACTAGCCAAGAAGTAAACATTGGCATTATAAAATTTTATAGTTAGGTCAAATGAATTGCATCTTATATGTTACTGGCTATTTTTTAAAAATGGGAATAATTTAGAATCTGCTTTTATTCTTCATGAAATTAATGCAGAAAGAGGGAAGGAGAGAGACATCCCAGAGTGGCCAATTTATAGGATAGCTAATCTTGGCTGTATATGGATAAGCATTACATCCAATTGATATTCAGGCATTTAAGTTTTATAAGCTTCATCTAAAGAGAATACCTCCATCACTCAAATGTCTGCATACTGTGGATAACTCATAGCCTCAAAAGACAGCATTTTTTAGCATTAAAGCATAAGTTTGAAAACTTCTAAAAAAATGAACTTGGATAATCATATCAATTGCAATGCAAAATAAAATTATTTACTTGGAAATGGTTCTGGACAGCTAACAAATTGTTTAGATAAACAGTGGGATCTCACAGAAATGTAGGCATGTTTGCAAATTCAGTAAAATACTTTTGTAACTGTTAAAAAATGCTGCAACATCTCAGATTTGGATGCCCAAAGCTACTTAATTAATTAATATTTTAAATTATTAAAAAAAAAAAAATGCTGACTTTACTCAAATACTACAAAAACTTTTAAGCACACTTTTGAAACCTGAAACAATTTATTCCATTCATGTGTAGGGATCCCCAGATAACAAATTTGGGGAAACCGAAAAAAATGCAATGCAAAATTTTAGTAAATGTACATTCTAGACATGGATTAGCAAGTCAAAATGCTGTGTAATTTTCTTTGAATTTTGCTATATATTAGCAAAATACAACAGGTTATGATGTAAAATAGGAAACACTGTTTTCTTTTTAAACTTTCACCAGTTCCTCATGATGAGATGGTGCTCATCTTGCCAGTTCAACACTAAAGGAAACCAGCAGATGGAAGCAATGAAAAGCAGAATTTTTTCTGCTGTCTTTGGCAGCTAGTGCAAATCTACTGGCTTTCCAAATGTATAATATACATTATGCTGCTTCTACTCCTCCTGTGTTGATAGATGTTGGATGGGGTGTCCTTGATTTCAGGATAAGGAGGAGAAAAGTAAAAAACTTAAGTGGACAACTGAAAATAGGACATGCTGGTTCTATTTCTATGAGTCAAAATCAGATGTTTCAGCTCCCATACTTTATATGTAATTAAACTTAGTATAATTACAAACTACTAAAATAGCTACTTTTCTCTGACTATAGAGGAAAAACCTCCTTTGGGAGGAACTAGCTTAATTTCACTGGAGTGGAAGAATTTGAGTTCCTGGCCCACTCTTAAAAACTAAGCTAGCATAGTACGCCCTTTTCTGCTAAACATTTCTTGTGTTTGACCCTTACATGTTTATTTTAAAATTTTATTAACATGAGTCATTGAGATAGTCCCATGCAGTGTATAAATCCATGGAAACAGTTTTTAGTGAAATCTCTTTTTTTTTGAAGAAATTTACCTAAAGAGTTCTAAAATAAAAACAAAGGAGCTATTAAACATTTGTTGCAAAGCCTTAAGTTCTGATACAGATCACCAGATCTAAACCAGCCTATTTTCAATGACTGCTGTGAATCTGTAGAGTTGAATAGTAAATTAAAGGAGAAATAGAGAAAGAAAAGAAAGTTTACTCTGAAATTTTTAAGTGTGGTAGGCTAATGGAACAGAAGACAAATTATTTCAATATTATACTCAATATTTTGAGTCTAAATGTAATTAAGATCTTCAGTGTGAGTGCTTAGTTATGGCATCTATATTTTATTTGTAGCAAGTAAAACTGTTCAGGAAGAGTTTAACAAATGTTTGAAATTTTTTGAAATTCATTACCACATTTCCCCAGCTGGGATGTAGCCACGTCTGCTTTCAGTCTCACACCAAAGGCATGTTACATTGCTCCAGTTTATATACAGGAAACTGAATTTATAATAATTTGGAGCATACCAAAGACTGGAAAGCATTCAAGCCGTAGTGGCAGTTAGGTAGGATGAGACTTCATGTACTGGTTGCATTAAGAGGGGAATGGGAGAAAAGGAGCACTGGGTTTGTTATACTCTGGATCTTTTCTTTATAACATGCACTGGTGTACCTCATTTCCACAAAAGCCTCTCTCACTCTCCCTAACCACTATCCTGTCTTCCTTCACTCCAAACTAAAACCATCTCTATATTACAGTCCTGTTTATTTTAAGATAGACTGACTCCTGTCTATTCTGTTATTATTTTCTTTTTACTTTCACACTCCAATAAATCTAACCCACTTACAACACACTAAGACATTTTAACCTGTCCATACAAGGATAGTGTATTTTGATATTATGTACATTTGTACTGATTTTTTTTTCCAATGGCCTGTACAGTACAGTCCAGTAACCCAGCTTTGTTTCCTTGGTCTGTAATTAATTCCACAAACACAGCAGAACACAGAACAACAAAACATCAAACAATTTTTTTCCTGAAAATTGATATTGATGTCCAATAATATTTTTTAAAAATTTACAGAACGCATGAAGAATTTTTGAATAGTATTCCTAAGAGAAATACATTTCAAAAGTTTTCAAAAGACTTCCAGAGAAGTCTTTCTACAACCCTTTTTTTTTTCTATCCCTGCCTCTTTCCCCAACATTTTTTTAAGGGAATCTCTTTAATGTCAAGTAGCACACTCAAAACATTTCTGAGGAAATTAACCAAATCATTGATAGTTTGTACTTGCAAAGAGTTCAGAAAAGGTATTTCCCCAGAATTTCGTGACAAGGAATTAAAATTCCTTTTCCATTTTGCAACAAAATTTTCCCCAAAAAATTGATTTGTAGTAATTAGTAGTGAGGTGAAGAAAGTAATTTATGGCGAGTCTGCTTTGTTCAGGGCTGAAAACTTTCCAACAATCTCAAAAAGTTTCCCAGATATTCTCTATCACAGCATCAATGACATATTGACATTCAAATATACATGCTCAAGGTACTTAAAAAGTAAAAGAAAATAAACCTATAGAAAGGTACCTTATGCACCAACGAGAACAAGGTGGCATGACCACATCATATGTCCCATAGGTGGCTGTTGGGAGAACTATGACTGACTTTACAAGCACTGGGCCTATAACTAAACAATGGTAGTGTTTTATTTTAATTCTGGGTATGAATGTGTTTCATTTATTCTTTCAGTGGCTTCAGTCTCATATCGGTCACTAGGGTCAGAAGATATATTGTATGGCTTATAATACACAAGTGTTCCTTGTTGCTTTTGGAGTAATCAGAAGGCTGCTTTTACAGTGGTTTTTGCCAATAAATATGGTAATCCTGCTGTTACTGTACCAAAACTTTCACCAAGTGCTGTTTAAAAAACATTGTGTCTTCTACTGCTGTGTTACTATGGCTCCTCAAGCAGACAAGATTAAATTCCAAAGCAAATGCTTCAAGAGGAGCACTTTGCAATGTTACTCACTGTACCTCTTGGCACCAAGAGAGCACAACATGCAGAATTTGATCCAGACCACTTACTTTAGAGACCGAAGTCAGATGAAGCAATACTTGAAACGTAGTTCCTTCACCTCAGCAAGGCTGCTGAATTTGTCTAAATTTTATGACTAGGTCCCAAACCCAAAAAACTTTATAGCAGTTATTGTTACGGACTCCCCCAGTTATAAAGACAATTTGTTCTGTTCCTGAAGCAGTTAGTAAAAATTGCCTTCAGGAAACTGTATTGTTCTTCTCTTGGGATCAAGCAATACTCCACTGGAAAGGCTTTTCTCTAGAACTACGTGCTATTGGCTTTACAGTATGACCCTAATGTTGATTTCACAATATGGCACTCTGGGGTATGTTTATAGTTATGAGTCCTTGTAGTATTTATACATGTACTTTGCAAATAAAACAAGCGTTTGAGTGAGGTCAGGCATGCCTTATGCTGTCTGAAGACCTAACCACTGAGCACTAGGCCTCTGGTCCTTCTTTCATATTAACAGCATCTTTTAGGTTGGAAAAGACCTTTAAGAACATCAAGTTCACGTGTCTTTCGTGCTGTTTTTCACTGAGTGCTGTAGACATTGTGATTGCCACAACTGACAGCAAGGGTACACTTCATCTAAAACAAGCGTCTAGGAGTAACATTTTCGCTACAGTAATTATAGCTAGGTTTTGCCACCCTCCAGGAATTCAACTTAAAGGGCAACGCAAAAGCCCAGGGAAAAAATTGTCTTCTCAGGTATTTCAGAAACACTGCCCTGGGACACCACTGAAAAGGAAAACCACTGGTGCTGATCTCCTGAAACAAGCAGTTGATGGTTGTGCTTAATGTGGAGACTGAATCCTGCTTAGGCAGAGCCCTCTTCCTTGAGGTCCTTGTTGGCTGGTTCATAAACAGGCTGAATTATCCCATGGGAAGTTTCTCATAATTCCTGAATGGTCAACGGAAAGAGGTTGATCTTTCAAAGTCATGGTTTTGTGCATGACAGTTGTGCAAGAATATTCAGTGCTTCTTATAGATATTCTGCATCATTGCACTTAAGCCTGTAGAGTGAATGATCTAAATCTTGGAAAAAATAATATATTCATTTGGGATTTGATAAGGGATTTGATAAATATCTTTTTCTTTAATTTGAAGGAACCATTACTGTTGGATATATTGAGAGATTTTGCTGCTTTATGCTGTTGGTGAAGAGTCCTGTCTAATGCCACAAAGGTCAAGAATGTCACACTTTGATCTATCAGTATCAGAGTGATAGATCCATGAAAAAGTTAGTAAAACTTGGCAATCTGCTCAGTACTCTAAAGTGATTCAGATGCTGTATGTCTGCTCTGGTATATTACCATTTTAATTCCTGTATATGAGACTATATAATATATTCAGTAAGGCATGATGCAGAATAATGAAATATTTCATTACAGAAGCATAAGCCCCTTCATTATATTGTCTTGGGAATAGATTTGTTCTATTATAATTGTTTTTATATTTGCAAAAAAAAAAAAATCTCAAATATATTAAGCTTTAGTACACTAATTAGATTGTACTTTATAGTACCTGTATGTGTGATTTTCTTTCTGTTCACAGCTGGCAGATGGTGAGGAGCATATAGTTCTGCTATTAAGAGCTGAGGAATTTTAAAGAGGTGAGCACAACAGCGTGTATTGCTCTTTGTTGCCTTCTCTTTATGTCTGCAACATTGGTCTGGATTCTGTGCTTTTTTCTTCTTCTTCTTCTTCTTCCCCTTCTTTTTTAATTTTGCTCAGCTTTGCATGTTTTGTTTAACTGCTTTTGCACTTTAAGTCTGCTGTACTACTATCAGGAAATTAACATTAACTTCCTTAGCCATTACATGAAGTTTTCTGTGCTTGAACACGGTGAATTTCCATCTATATATCATTTCATTAACTTCAGTGGATTGTAGGCATATATAATCATGCTGTTAAATGTTCTTTTGACTAAGTCTATGAATACAAAAAAAGCTACAACAGGGCAGACAATTTTATGCATTCATAGGCTGTCAGTCAGTTATTCAATAGTGTCTGATCGTATGCATATTCTCTTTATATAATAAACTTGAAGTCTCACTATTCAACCATTTACTCAAGAGCAACTGATCCACTGGTGATTTTTACTCTAGAATATCACCAAGTAGCTTGTATTCCAAAACTCTCAAATTTATATGAAAGCAATGGTTTTAGTGAGTATTAAATTTGAATAAAATATAAGTGATATATGTTCCAGGATATTCTGAATGAAAGAGGTGATTAGTAGATAATTAGAATATTCTGCTTTTCCAAAGTAAAATAATAGTACAATAAAAAATATAAGACCTCTAAAATTTCATAGCGACTCATTACAAAGTGTGTACCAATGTTACTGTAAGTACAATACTCCTAGTATTTTTGAGAAAGTAATTCCAAGTTGAAATATATTATTATATTCATAATCAAAATTATTATCTATTATTAATTATTACTGGTAAACATTGTACACAATAAAATCTCTTACAATTATTAGCAAAACTGAATGCATATATAGTATCTCATACTTTGAAAAGCACAGATAATGAAAGGCAGATTTTACATTTTTAGCCAGAAGAGATTTTTTTATGTCTTGATTAGATTATTAACATGAAAGATTACCTCCTGAGGCCTATAGTTTTGCCTACTGATGGTCTTAATGAAGACCAGAATGAAGAAAAACAAAATGCTTGCAATCTGCTAAGTACCGTATCCTAAATTCTATAAGAATAATCCAATTCCAAGGCAAAATGTCTCAGGCTACAGTTTTCAAGGTCACATTTTTAATGGTAGGAGCTTATGTTAAACACTCCAATGAATAAGCTTCAGAAAGCAGATAGGGCACCCATTTTAGATGCTTATGTGTTTAGTTAATTTAGAGAAAAAGATGTCTCCAGATATAAACTCAAAGGCCTTTAACTCCCACATACCTTGTGGGATTAGAGCTGCAGCAAGTTAGCCTATGCACTTCAGGCTCCTTGGAAATGTTGATGTTTATAGCAGAAACACCCCCCTCTTCCAGGTGCCTGCCATTTCTGAGTATGGTCCCCTGCCTAGTGGGAAAGAATGAATGATCCTTATCCACCTAAGCATTCATTGTGATGGGTAAGTCTGTTCCTCATGCAGTGCTAAATGATCCAATGTTCAACGTTTACATGGAAATATGTCAGATCCAGCTGGCCACCTTCCCTGGAGAACAGACCAAAGACCCCATACAATAAAGTCTGTGAACTACTTGAGGTTTCTAAAAGACTCTGGTCATCGGTAAGAAATTCTTCTGTCTACAACAGGTGCTGGAAATCCCATCAAGTCCTAGGAAAAATGATACTATTCACCATTTGAAGGAAGAAACTGAGGGGAGGAAGGATGGATAGGAAAACAGCTGTCTGTTTTTTCCTGGTGAGTCTGGGTAGATGATCAATGTCCAGTGCTTCTTCCCCATTTATTTGTCTTTTAACTAGACATGAATTCTTACACCCAGAAGGAACTGTTGCCACAAACTACTGCAGCAGTCTTTGGTGCTTGAAAGGACAGAAAAGAAATTAATTCAGAACATTTTTTTCTTGATTTCTTTGAATATTTTCTTAATAATTAACTAGTGGATAAAACATTACCAGCATTATTTGCTCTTCTGTTCTATGCCTCCCTCCGCTTCAGATTCATGAGACCCTGTCATAAGTTTAGTAATTTCCTAGGCAAAAAATTAAATAAATATTTTCAAAGGTCCCAAATAAAGGATACAGCATTATGAGATAGCAGGAAATGTAACAAAAAGAGATAGCAAAATTACACATAGAGCAGCTTTCAGAGAACAACAAAATCTTTTACTCTAAAAACGGCAAAATCAACCTCCGTTAAAAAATATCACCCCTAACAGGGGCAACAACAAACATTTTCTGTAGAGGACTCTGATTAGAGTACATATTATTCTCTCTGTTGATTAATTGAACTGGCTTTTTGATTACATTTAATTGCACACATTAAATAAGTTAATTCTGTGCAGTGATACAACAGTGCATATAGAGGGCTTTTAAATTTAAAGTAAACAATTAAATCCCAAATCACACAAAGCATTGAAACATTCACCCTTTTATTTTTAAACTCAGTAAACATTATTTCTCCTCCTGTATTTTGAGAATCATGGCTCTGACTGAGGTTGTAGAAGCCCTTTTGCAAAATAATTCTGAAGGCTTTTGATTGCACTACAGGACAGCCATCTCAGAGCTCCAGACTCTTGACTTTGCCACAGAGCAACCTGTCTGCAAAAAGAGGAGATTAATCCTCTTGCCAATGCTTATCTACTCTGATGGGTTTTACAGTCAGGAATGAGTAAAAAAGGAGATTGAAATAGTAAAAATAATTATAAAGAAGAGTATCTTGCAGGTCTATTTCGAAACTTTCTGTTTAACAAGTGTTTGAGATAAGATCAGTCATTTACCTGGGAAGTGGGAAAGATTTTAAACAGGAGGAGTATTTTAAATAAACAATGTTGGTTTAAAATCTATTAGGTATTTTTATTAATATCTATATTTACATAAACACACTGGTAGCTGTACCTCTGAAAAACACCATTTCCTTCAGTCCTGTCAGCCTATGGTCTTCACAAATATTCTAGTTTCTACTATAAAGCTATTCAAGATAAAAATACATTCATCACCTAGATCACAGAAGTATTTTGCAAGTCTATATTTATCTAGAGGAAATGAAAAGTTAAAGTCTGGGAGAGAGGAATTATGTACAAATATATTTCCAATATGAGAAAAATTTAGATGTCTAAGGCCTCAAGTAAACTGGAAAGTGTCTTTGTTAAAGTCTGGAGGTGAACCAGTAATATTCTTCAATATTCTGAAAGCATCTGCAGTCTAGATGTAAACAAAGCTGATTCTTAATGCCTTTAAAACCCACAGAAGGAAACCCCCTCAAATATGGGAAGTTAATTGGAAATAAATGTTAATTTGTAATGAATATGTACAAAAGAAGAATTATTTTTAAAGCTTATATGCAGTTTTAAGCAGAAGTGGAAGAAAGGAAAAGCCATCATGAACTGAAATCTGATTATCGAGAAGTAGCTCAGTTTTTTAAACAAAATGATAAAAAGGGATCAAGGAATCCAGAACAGCAATCACAGCAGGTTCATATGCACAAGTTCAAGAATAAACATCTCATAGCAGGAAAATATAAAAAAAATAACATATTGTTAGGAGCAAATTTTTACAAAATTGATAGGAATAAATTAATTACTAATAATTTAATTGACTGTTTAAAAAAATAAACAAACAACCACAAGAGTAATTTTTAAAGGACTCTTTAATGAGCAGACACATAGTCCTGTTTCCCAAAATGTTAATCCCCCAGATAATCAGCCTTTCCTCATGTACTTCAATTCTTTTAATTTAAATTGTTGTCTGATTAGCTACCTAGGTTTGTCATGCACACAGTTAAGGGCTGCTTGGAAATGTTAACAAGGAGAGTTGAGTTCCTTGTCTGTTCCTCTTCTTTGAAATTGTAAATCAGTGAATTCATCCTCATATTTTTGATGGACAAATACCATTTACCTCTGAAGAACAGGAGGTCATAAGCACAACTAGGGCTTATTTTGACAGTACCATGGCCCAGCAGAAAAAGAACCCCAGTGAAGACACTAAAGGGCTTTTAAACGTTGGTGAGGAAGTATTTTCCCAGAGCATGGGCATTTCATTAACACCTCTTTCTGAAGGGCAAAATGTCATCCTGGCTACAGTGTGCTGAGGTCCCGACCCTCCTCAAGAAGCCATCTAATTATTATTTTCTGTCAAACCTTCCTTTTTGGAGAAGGTGATTAAGCAGGCAGTTGCTAAGCAACTTCAGGAGTACCTGGTCAAAGTAGGATTTTTAGACTTCTTCCAATCTTCAAGTAATGGTTTCCAGACAACTTTTTATAACAGTGTTAGTTTCATATTTCATGATAGTTCCCTTGGGACACTAATGAAATATTGCTTGATATCAGTTCTGTTAATGCCTTACACATATATTTAATTTATTGGTGATTCAAGTAATCTTATGCTGAGTAACAGAAGCATTACATTTTTGCCAGTATTTTATCAAATACATATATATACAAAATCAAATGTATTTTACTTATATTCATGAGAAGCAAAGCTCACCTTGAAGAACAGATAATGATTTTATTCATATTCATCTCCATGTTTCTCCCTAAATCCCAGATATCAAATATGCAAATCCCCTAGCATCAGTCAAGAAAAAAAGAAAATCTGAAATTGTATCACCACCAGGACTTCAAATAATGAAGCCATGAATATAAAGATCTGTGATAAATGAGTTTCTAGTGACAATGGGGTTTCTAATAACAGCAGGAATCAGATTATGAGAACATAAAATTAAAGTTCCATGTATGAATGGTTTAAAGAACTATAACCTTAAGTTTTCTTTGTGGCTTAAAATGAGGAATGATGCAGGCTGCCGCTGTCACAAGTTCTTCTGTGGACCTGCCAATCCTCCTGTTTTCACAGAGCCTGAGGTTCAGCTATGAAATTGTGACCAAGAAGTTAACTAAGTGCCACAGAAATCAAGCAAACCAACAAACTGACAGAGAATCATCCCTCAGAAATCCTGTCCAAGTTGAAGACGCTCTGATGATACATCTATATGTTTGCTTACATGACTTTATGTACAAACATTCACTTTATAGACATATAGTTTATGTATCAGACATTCTGACGGATGTGAAAATGTGGTTGTTTTTCATTATATGCTTAACAGAAGCAAAGATATAAAGAGCATCCTTCTTGCAAAAGGATGTTGTTTCTAGAGAAGTACTCTGTTTGGTCCAGCAAGAGAGAGGGAAGAGTGTTCAACCTGATGCTGCTAGAATAATGAGACTACTCTCTCAAGTTAGGCAACAGGTCTGTGAAAAACAGCTGAGGTGAACTACAGAAGGGTTAATAAAAGGTATTGCCAGTGTGTAATTTCAGCTCTGTTGCCCTCCTGTATTGACTTTCGCTGTTATCCAGTTTCTCTTACATAAGCAGATTTATGCTGCGGCTCCGAACATCACCGGCATAAATCAAGGAGTGGGAGCAGCCAGCAGAGGCAGACAGGGAAATTGGTCCCACAGACATTTGGTTCTGAGCCTGAAACTCTAGTAATACTCATGAACTTGTGACCGTGGAAAGGGGTGTCAGTGAGGAAGCTCAGCCCCTCTCCTGAGGCATGCCAAGCTCTCCACTGCTGGAGCTGCTGGGGAAGCTGCAGTAAACACACAGGAGGATGGAGCAGAGGGGAAGAGGAATGGGAGGCAGCCAAGACACAGAGCACCAGTGAATAACTCTTCTATCACAGCTCCCAGAGAGGAAGGTGGAAAGACTCAAACATTCATTATCGCTTAAGGAACCTGGCAAAGGGATCCTTTTTACTGTTTTCAGCCCTTTTTATCAATGGATTAGATATTGACAAGGAAACTTGGGCTGCAGAAAGGATTTTTTTTTTTTTTCTGATTGAACATAATAAAAAAGGCTACTTAGATAGCTTATTCAATAACAAGACTGGGACCAGTACACCACCTCATACTTTGATTTCTTGTTTGTTTGTCTGCAAAGGAGCCCTTTTCAGATCACTAGCTCCCTGAAAAAATAAAGTGTTTTCTGACAGAAGAGTACTAATGATGAAAAGTTATATGGTTTTCTCATTAAATGTGCAATTCCTGTCTGTGCTACTGGTACAGCATTACCCATTCCTGATTATCATACTGTCAGTAACTTCAGAATAACTCCTAGCCAGGAGGATGTTTGTCAGTTCAGCAGTCCTTTAATTCTAAAGAGCTGAAGGCCATGGTCTGTTTTAAAATATTCATTACTATCTAGCAGGAAAGGTCCTGTCTCTAGCATGTCCCGTCAACTTGGTACCTTGGCTGTAGCAATGTGGAGATGTACTAGAGTGCAGCATGACTGCACGTTGGCACAAAAATATTGATTTCTTTGCATTAGACTCAGGATAGCCTCGGGTACAAGCTATACCTGTCTTTTCCCATCCTGGATTCTAGCCCCAGCCATGCTAAGCCCTCCTGACTTATACAGCAAAAACTTAAGCATAAATGTAAGCTAAGGAGGAATCTTCACTGTCTTGGAGGAAATGGGAGCAATAGAATGATACTACTGGATATAACCCTGCTTTAGGGATGTTGCCATCTGATGTTTCTTTAGCTGGTCAGCTCAGTCAGGTAAGTTGAAATGAACCAACATTTCCTTCCTGGGCCAACACATCTTCTTCCACAAATGTACCTGTAACATGGGACTGTTTGTTTGTTTGTTTGCTTTTCCAGGGAGGATCTATGACATTTTCCACAGGCAGGCAATTGCCTACTCTTTACCTACAACTGAAGCTAACTGTAGCTGATTACATCAAGCAAGGAGGCAAGGATATTTTCAGTTCCCCAGTGGTGGTGTAGTGAGGCAATTTCTTTTAAAGACAATAGCTCTGAACAGAACCTGTGGTGTATGATCCAGCTACCTTTTGCCCATGGAAATCCAGACAGGAATATGCTTTCAAGTTCAACTTGTTGTTATTCTCCTTTCTAGCTTTGCAGGTAAATATTCATGCTGGTCACTATTGTACAGTGCCATCACCTTTAAACATTCATTCAAAATAATAACACTATCCAAACTTGTCAGATTCTTTGAGAAAGTTTATTTTCAAATGATTTAACATTTTTCCACACAAGGAATGTTTGCAAAAACACTTCTCTCTTATGTCTCTCTATTTTACTTAAGTAAACACTTTAGAATCATTGTGCTTCAGTTTTCTAGAATGAAAAAGCAGAAGTACAGTCTTGTTTTTTGGGACCACTGCATTTTGTACTTTTACCCCCAGGAGATATATATCTCTGTAGGTATTAAATATATGGCTTTACAATTGTAATACTTTTTCTGGAAGTAACATCCTCTTCTTATTGCCATCCAACATCAAGCTGAAAACAGTTCTTAAAAACTAATGGCCTGTGGTAAATAGATACTGAAGGATAAGTGTCTAATTCTAGCTAGACTATATTATAATAAGTTATTACTTTCTCTCATATCATGTTTATATACCATGACCAAGATTAAATGCCTGATTTAATAAGGCTCTGAAATGACTAAAAAACTTCTTGAAGGAAGAGTAAGCCTTTTAGTCACTGACAACTGATACAGAAGTTGCTTTCATTTTATTCAAGCATCATGCAGATGAACTAGTATCTGTGCACAGAAGAAATATATAAAAACCCTTTGCTTTTTAACAGATTTTGTACTGTTCTGTTTTGATGAAAAATATTCTTTTCCTTAGAATGCTTCTTTAGGTTTTCTGTATGGTTAATGAGACAAGCAGGTTATGGTGTCTTCTAGTGTCTTGGGGGGGAATGGATGTACACAATGGTACTGACAGTTCATCCAGCTCAGGACCTGGTTCTGGCTCTTTTTAGACACGTACACTGCCAGCAGTGGGATCTCATTTCTAGCCGAAGAAATGAGATCAGATGTAAAATCCAGTACTGTGTAATGGGAGTGAAGGTTTCAGTATCTGTCCCTCAGACTTTTTAAAAGGTCTCTTAGCATCAGATTCTCTTTTAGTCTAAAGATATGGCTCTTGAAAGCTGCTCTTAATTCCTAGATAAAATGCTAAAGAGATGGTGCATGGCTGTCTGAGCCTGTATTGATAACCATTCATTGCCATACAGTCTAGAGCATTCATAATGCCATTTTTTATCTTGTTAGCTTCCCAGTGCCTTGTATTAGTGCTCTTTTTATGTATCAGTGCACAAAGATCTTACTACAGAGCTCAGCTTAAATAGAAATTTCTCTATGCAAATATGGAGAAAAAAAGATGGTTTCTGCCCAAAGGAGATCACATCTGAATATGACAGATAAGTGACTTAGGGACATAAACAAGGGTGAAATAAAACACTGGACATCTAGAAGCTTGTATTCTTACAGCATTAGCAGTTTGGTTACTGGTTTATGTTATGGCTTGTTTTGGATTTTTTGGTAGTGTTTTCTCCATTTCTCCATGAGCATGTAACTCCATTTTTAATAAACTAATACCTTGTATAACAAATTTTCTCACTGGCATGTTTACAGTTTTATATCACATTTTGAGTGTCTAGGGGGAAAAAAAAATCATGGAAGGTAGCAGAGCTGTTGCAAAAGTTTGCCTCACTAAAGGTAAATGTATATCTGTATGCAATATTTATACATTAAGTGCCTATGGTGTTTAATACAGAAAGCCAGTGCAATTTTTCCTTCCTGAACAGTTTTCACTATTAATTTCACTCAGTTTCTGCTACAGTACCAGCCAGTCCAGGCAAGTGACATTATCAGTCTCAGAGTAATGTGAATGAGATTACGTGTGATAATGTCAAACAGAAGATGTTGAAGTACCCAGTTAAACCTGGTGTAACTTGATTTTGAAAAATACCATGCTTGAATCAAAACCTATGTCTAGACACTATAGACAGAAGTCTTTTTTCTTTGATTTTTGAAAATATTTAAAATTGTTGAATAATAAATTAAACCTATAGTAATCATAGTGTTTGTGTGATTTGAAACAGTGATATTGATGATTTGATCCAGTTCTTAACATTCTGGCTCGCACAAATGCATTGACTGGGTACCACTGTCATATGAATTCTAACATAATGATATTATACTAGATTTTTTTTTTTTTCAATTATTTGAAAAAATGGGAATAATAGCACTGCTTTTGAAACATTCTCATTTTCAGAGAAATTCTGAACTTTTGCTAGACAAAACTCCAGGATGCTGGCAAAAGTAATAATAATCAAAGTGAACGTATATGAAGAAAAATGTTGATTAGAAGAAACAAAATCTCATCAATAGGTTTCAAGGAGAAAATTAGTTTCTGTTATCTTGATCGGTGTGAGACAGTAATTTAGAGCCATTGATATAATTCCCATTGGTAAGAGATTTTAGGGCTTACATAAAGAATTGCATACACTTCTTTTGCTAGTATCATTCACAGTGACCATTAATGATAAATTCAAATGTAGACATAAAGTTTTTTTTCAACCTGTGACTGACAAAGACTTTCTAGATATGATATGATATGATATGATATGATATGATATGATATATGATATTTATCCCAGAGGAATGTACAGCTTTGCCACCTCTGTCTCATACTCTTGAATACTGGGACAATTGGAAAGAACAATAAAGGTTGTGATGTTTTCAAAAAAGACATAGAATACTCAAAGGTTACCACTTCTTTTTCTCCAGAAAACCCCCCATATAAAATCATCTAGACTTAATATTCTATCTGAAAGTAAAACAAAATGTAACACTTTGTATTAATTCACTATTACTGTGAATACAATATTATAAACTGTTATTTTGTGACAAACTCAACAAAATATTAAATTCGTGTTTTAGTACAAGCTCCATCATAGATTTAATTCCTAGCAACAATTCCATAACGTAGCTGATGTTGTAGTTCTTCTGCTGTCCTGTCTTCTTTTTTTTAGTAAACTATCCACAGAAGGCATACCCTACACATTCAGACATCAGGCATATCTAAAGTAATTTGAGCAATTAAAAAAAAAAAAAAAAAAAGGAAGGGAAGGAAAAAAAAAAATGTATATACTCCTGACCCCTTTCTGCAGAGAGAATTTTGAAGAATTTCTTGCAGAAAAACAGCAGTGTGCACCCAAAATCTCTGTCTGTCCATTGCCTCATCATCAGATGTTGTCTGAAGTGTTAAATTCTCTAAATGAATGAGAAAAGCAGAACAAGGACAGAAAAGTCATAAACCCTGAATAAAACGAGAATTACTATTAGCAGAATTTTTCCTCCATTCCCAGAAGAGTGAATATTTTAAAATCCTTTTTAAGGATGAACTCATGCAGATCTAATGATGCTGATTCACAAACACTCTGAGCTAATGCACTTCAGATAAGAACATTGCATCATTTCAACACGTCTCACAATGTAAATATTAAAGAGAATTTCACCATGGCATCAGCTTTTACTGTAATCAAAGACTCCAAGGTATGATTACAGTTAAACAGGTCACACAGAGAGATAGATGCACTGAAGCAGTAAGATGGTCCTGATCCAAAGAACATAAGACAGAAGACACAAGCCAATTCTTTTACTGTATAAGAGCACATAATGTATTATTATGTCAGTAAAAAAAAAAGAATTTAAGTTATTCTCTAACCAGCCAACTGTTTCTGGTTAAGGGCAAAAAAAACCTAACATGAGGACTGCACATATTTATATTAAAGTTAAGCACTGTGGATAGAGGCTATAAAATGAGAATTTTTGTCCTCACAGGACAGCACAAGTAGCAATTAAGTGAAGTGTGCAAACAAAGTGCATTGTTTAAAGGCCTGTGGGGTTTTTTATGTGCTGCATTTCATATTTGGGAGGAAACAAGAAATCCCATGATTCTGATGCTTATTTTTGAAAAATGAATTCAGGAAGAGAAAATGGCATGTAAACATGTGCCTCGTTCCTTGGGAGAGCAAAGACAGATCCTGGAAGTATTGTCTGCTTATCTTTTTTATAGAGTCCTGACCTGAGCCTGCCACAGGCTGCTTCCACCAAGGCCTGTCATTCCTTCCCTTTCCCAAGGGAAAACCAGCTGTGAAATTGAGAGGTTTATTTATGAAGGGTATGCAGCTGCTGTGAAATATAAATTCTACTTACCTAGAAGTTAGGAAAAGCATCTAAAACTTAACTCTCTTACCTGGATGCCATGAGACAGGAGTTTTTGGGTCAGCCATTCCTGCCTATGGACATTCCTCTAGGCCAGGATTATATGAGCTGTGTTCTGGCATTCTTGCCCTCGAGCTATTGGTATTGATGAAGGGGCCCCTACCCACCACTCAGGCAGCGGAAGCACTGATGAGCCAAGTCACAGGAAAATCGCTGGAAAAAAATGTTAGCTTGACACCTCTCATTCTTTCCTTTTCATTGGTTCTTTATTTTATCACATTTATTGTATAAAATTAAATGTTCAAACACTTGATGTTGTTATATTTATGGAAAACCCCATAGAACTCAACTGTATTGCTGGGTAGAGAAGATTATTGCTTTGTTGTGGTTTGGTTTGGTCTGGGGTTTTTTTCTGGACACATACCCATTTTCTCATCCACAGACCTATACTAGCTAAATCTTGAGAAATTACAGCCAGGATTTCTTTGCATGTGGTAGTCTTATTCTTGTTGAAAAGTCCTAAAATCTCTGCGACTTTTCAATGCAATGGCCATACACATATTCTTCAACTCCCACTTTGCACTTGGTAACCCACATGCTGGTGGTAGTCATACACTGTGGTCCTGCAGCAAGTCTGAGCCATTTTCAGCAGTGTTGAGTTTGCTCTGTAGCTTTATACAATGGCAATTTCCACTACCTTGTCCTGTTGAGGAGTCTATATATTCTTGTGTGATACCATGCCTTCAAAAACAGCAGACCTAAAGGATTTAAGGAAGACATTGATGTAGATTCCAACTAGTTCAAAAATTTATAACACGCTGAGCTGCTCTGGACAGACTTCACCCACATTTAGAGGGAAAGAATATCTGAATCCAAATTTTTAACTTTCATTGCCATATCTCCTATATATGCACTGCCATAATTTTGCTGCACCAACCTAGTTTGTATCTTGTTGTGAATTATAGGCTCTCTTTTGTCTCTTGTGTTTTGTGAGTCTTGTGTCTCTTCTTCACTAAGTATTCCACAGACTTCCTAGCAGTGCCCAATGTATTGGGTAAGAGGTTTTGGCTACATCCTCTTTCAGCACTCAGAAACCCTTTCCAGGATTACCTAGAGCTGTGTTTTGTAGTGCAAGCAGACGGAATATAGGAATGACTGACTCCTTACCCTCTTATTGTCCCAGTGTCTTCAGACAGAGGATTGCCCATAATCCAGCTCTTTCTGTTGACTCCAGCCTCCATAAATTCTTAAACCAGTTTCTGAGCACAACACCAGGAATTTCTCCTTTGGTCTACAAAGGTTCATCTCTACAACTGTTATGAAATGCTGAATTGTGGAAATAGGGGTAATCTTTGGCTTATTTTTTTTTTTGCCTTGTCCTAGTAGAAATCCATACCTATGGAAAGAAGAGACATTTAATATGTTTCTATCAGAGAAAAATTTTCATTTATTTTACTCAGAAAGTAGAAAATCATCTCTCACAGATTTTTTCCAAAACCTTCCTTGTATTATTTCCCCAAGAAAAGCTCTGTGTATCTGTTTCCAAACTTTGTCTCAGTGATAGCTGTCTATAAGAAAAAACTGGCCTATTTAAGCTCTGTCATTGTATACGAAATGAAAGCTTTTATTGTATTACATTACATATATGGTGAAGCAGGAGTGAGAGCGTGTAAAAGAAGTCCAGTATCTACATTTGTTCTCTCATTGCATAGCTGTATTTAGTTGGCTATTCACATGAAACAACAATGCTTTTGTATAAATCTGATATTTAAAATCTACCATATAATTCTTATTCTACAGTCTACATTATTTTCATTTTCTTAATTCTTGCTTTATACTTTGCAGAGATATGAAAGTATCTTACCATTTGATTTAACATCTTTTTGGAAGAGGCTTTGCCAGGGGAAAAGGGCTAATTATGTAGTGTGAAACAAAACGTATGGGTATCACACACTAAGCTTGGTAGGAGTGATATGTTTAATGCCACTCACTTTTATTTGTTACTAGTGTGCCAAGTGGTCTCTTTTGCACACACTGAATTTTAGCAATGTCAGTGTATTTATCTAAGTGCATTTGTATGCCAATGAATTATATGTTGGTATGCACTGGTGCTAAAAGTGGCTGGGCTGTGCCTAGCTGGAAGTGATTTTGGAAGTTTCTGCTGTTTTCACAGGTAGAAAGATTAACTAAAAATAAAAGTTTTCACTATAATTGAAATAGGTGTTTCCTATCAAACTACTCTGTAACACAAACATACTTCTGAGCAAATTACTCTCTGACTCCTAAATAAAGAACTGCAGTCAAATAATTGTGTGCCTGATTTTCCTAATGTTAAATGAGAAACTTAAAGTAAAAAGCAGAGTTTCTTACAGTACTTTCACTCTATCTTTCATTGTAAAGCATTTGCCTCATCCTGAACTCAGGGTTGTCCTGCCTGCCTTCATCTTACAAGTTATGAAGTGAAACTGAAAAGGAGAGGGCTGCCTGGAGAGGGCTGCAGAGCCCAGGAGGTTAATCTGACAGAGGCTGTCCTCAGAGACACATATCTACCAGTTCTTTAAAGCTATTTCCAGATGAAATGAACATCCCAAGCTGTCCCTTTTCTGCAGCATCACTGTGGACTTTCAGCCACCCCAATTAGCATCACTAAGTGTGCAGGGCCTCTCTGGATGCCTGTTCAGCTCACATCCTGAAATCTAGGTTTATGCGTTCTCCAGTTTCAGAAAACTTTTGTGCTGCAAATTCACTTCTGGATTACTTTTTTATTTTTTATTTTTTTGCAAAGAACAGCCTCTTGCCTCTAGAGGTTGCATGCTCAGCTGCAAGACACTGTAAGTCCTTTCTGATATATTTTCTTGGAAAATCAGCTTTTGGCCTCCTGTATAAAAAGCTGAGCAGGCATAAATAGGTGGAGTTGTCTGGAACAGAGCCAGCAGTGTTAGCCAGACCTCCCTGAGCTGCCCAGTGCTCAGACAGGGGTACACTCTGGAACAGCATCTCCTTCTTTGTGTTTTTCCCTGTCTGCTTGCTTTTATGGGAGCACCTTACTTATGGGCATAACTACATAGGTATATTTGTACCTTAAGCACACAACCGACTTACAAGAAGAACAAAAGTCCTGAATCTTTATATAAAGTGCAAGCTTGAGTATTCACAGAGGAAGTGGCTAAATGAACATTCATGTGAGGTGTGCATACACAGCCATACACAGCATGCTCACATCAGTACATAGTGCCTATGCCCAATTCCATGTGTCTCTAATTTCCATACCTCTGTATAAATTAACAGTGAGTAAATATGTGACATAGATATTAAAAGATTCTGTTAAGCTAAAAATAAACTTTAACTTTTCTGTACTACTATGAGTGATGAGCTGTGGGAGTGTGGGCCCATGGGCTTCCAGGGAGCAGTGGGGCCAAAGACCCAGTGCTGCTGGACAGGGATTGGAAGCCCCAATGTTTTTTGATATGGGGTCCTGGGACCCATGGGCAGGGTAGGGGGAGGCTGGTGAGGGCCAGGTAGGCTTCTTGGTGCCTTCAGAAGCCTGAGTTTACATGACTTCGAGCAAATATCCAAGCAAACTGCAGTAGGAAAGATTCCTAGCAGCAGTTTGAGTGATACAAGTCAATACTTAGCTTTTAAATTGCTCTTTAAAGGCCTGGGTAGCATGGGTTTTTCAGGTAACCATCCTAAATGTCTGGCACACTTGCACAGGAGAAGAAAATTTAAATTATATTTTTGTGGGAGTCCTGCTGTCAGGGTAATCATAAACTCTGATGTTTCTCATCAGCTGGACTTCACTTGGAAAGGAAACATCTCAGTGTGACAGTAAAAACCTTTCATAAGCACACCAGTCAGACCCTGGAAGTGAGCAAACTGGTACCAAGGATTATAAAAATGTTCTCTCGCTACAGGCATTACATTTGTGTGATTAAACACATTTCACAGCAAAAGGAAACATATCATCTGGCTCCACTGGTTGTGACAAAGTGGGTGAATTTAAGAAAAATGGGAGGGCTTACACACTAAGATTGAGGTAATGTCATTAGGCAAACCTGCAATTACTAGTACACTAACTGTCATGGTCTCTCAGAAATGGAAATGATATTTTTCTAAAACCTGAAATTCTGAGACTAGTCTTGTTTTGTATTATGCTTCATGGCTGTGCAGCTCTCATCTCCTTGTTCAAAAATGGCTAAAATGCAACTTTCCCCTGTATTTCTTCAATAAGCCTTCACGTTTTTAAGAATGTAAGTTACATTTTGAGCTCCTAAAACCCTAACAATTTGGCAGTTACTGGGTTAAATTGGGCAGGAGCTAGATGAGAAATGTAACCTTTCTTCTGCCTCTTTATGCTGAGGGGTGACCCACAGCCAGGGAGTTCAGAGGTGAACTGAACAACCACCTGCACTCATGAGCCAGATCTCCTGGACTGAAGCCAGGGGGCTGATGGTGGCCCATACAACAGCAGCAGGAAGACCAATACTATCGCAGTATCATCCCTGGTATACATTTATATGGATTTTCTTACCTCTTTAACAAAGTGCACGAATACCATGGGAAAAAAAAAATAAAAAAATTGCAGTTTTATCTCCTTTTTATACATTCTAAGAGGAAAATTATCCAGTCTGCAACCCACACAAGGTTATTTTGAAGTTGTTTTAGCAAGGAAATAGTCAATCCTTTATTAATGATGTCGGGTAGGGCTGGGTGATTCTTTGATTAAAAAGATCAAGAGACAATATTTTACATCTGACAGGGTTAAAGTTTCCAAGGAAATGCTTTTAGCATACTTCCATCTACAGTGTCAATAATGCCTGCCACAAGTTAGCATAAGAATACAGCAACAATAACTCAGAAGTCTCTACCCCATCTTTTCCTGCTAACGACTATGTTACCTTTCAGAAACTTTAAATACTTTTTGATATTCAGATTCTTCTCTGGGAGCATAAGCTATGCTAAGAAAAATTCACTCCTGACAGTAATTTACTGAGATCAACAGTAAAATTTCCATGAAAAATGTATCCTAAACAAACGTTGAAAATAATAGGCTCTAAATTTAATTCTTTCCTTGCTACTAATACTAGAAAAAAACATTGTACACGCTTCTTCAATCCTTGAGGTTTGCAATTTGATCATAAATCAAGTACTAGGCAAAAGTATTTATTCTTAGACTAATGTTATGGGGGGCTTTGTTTGTTTTTTTGTTTTATTGTTTTGGGTTTGGGGGTTTTTCATTTGTTTTTATTTTTGTTTATTACCATCCTGTTAACATTGTTTTTAAAGTTAGCCCACCCTAATTGCATTTGTTTCTTTAAAACTCTTGATGAAAGTTCTAAAAATCTTCACTTCTTACTTGTGGAACATTTTTAAACAGGAGAAGGCACTTAGTTTCTTGTGCCCATGTTAATACTCTTATTTCTTATTTTTCTCTATAGGTTTTAATTTAAAGCATGTACTGTTATTTTTGTTGGCTCACTGCTAAACCCAACTGTAACATCCTTTTCCAAAATGGCCACACAATAAAAGCTACTCAACCATAAAATTTTAAGTAATGTAAAGTTGACATTAACATGAAATTTAAGGGTTTGGCTTAAATTTTTAAACACAAGGAAATTCTATGCACTGTAAATCACAGTTGAAAAAGGTTCATTCATTGTTTCATTCAGAAAGATTACAATGATATCAGTCTATTTATTTATCCCTTCAAGCCCTATCTCTGAAATCTCTTCCTTCTCTAAGTCAAACAGTCAGTGTTATCAAAGACATTTTGTATGAATAAATCATTTTTGGGAAGGTAAAACAAAAGCAGCAACAACAAAACAAACAAAACAAATTTGAAAAATTCTGAAAGTACACATTAGTAGCCAAACAATAACTGAAATCTGTGACACTATCAAGATTGGAGTGTGCTTAAAAGATAGCTTTATTGATGTGACAGGTTCTTTACCTAGGAGAATAAATGCTAAGAGACATCTTGAGCTACTTCCTTGGCTCCAGCTGGAAGAAGGATGCAGAATCAGGCTCCCGAGTGGGTGCAGTCTCTCATGCTCAGGCTTTCCTGGGATGTTTTAGTTCTCAACTTGCTAGTGAGGTAGACTGCAAAGCCTTCTAGGGAGATCTCATGGGTCAATACAGGACAGCAGTGGCTCTTTTTGAGGAAAAAAGATGCATAGAAGACGATGAACCAATTTTACTTTTACAGATAGAGGAATAGATAAGTAGGTATGTAGATAGGATGATTAACCAAGGCTTCTGAATAACCTGTATATTGATTTTTTTTTAAAGCCTCCTGAAATATCCACTTCCTGCACATGAATAGAAAATTAAATCTCATCACAGCATATGCATGCTATGCCCTTTATACATCAAAAAACAAATACAGACAGTTTGATGGAAAGAAAAATGGTGTTAATGAAGCAGCTAGATTTAAAATAAAGTATTTCTTTGAAATGTTATTGTCATATTAGCTTTTATTCCGGAAGAATGATGTCTGCTTTGAAATCACAGATCTAGTGAATCTGTAATGGCAAGGCTGACAGGCACATGGTGCTCACTATGCAGAAACCATAGTGATGGTCACCTTATACATATGAATAAGTAAATAAACTATATTTCAGTTACAACAGCTAGAATTCAAAAATATAAGGGTGAAACTAAATAATTGTTTAACCAGTATTTTGGAAAAGTAAATTTTTAAAGTAGGTGTATGTTTATGTGGAATCAGAAGCTATGAAGCTTTAAAGCTTTTAAAGCATTGAAGAATGGGGAATCAAGTGGAGAAAAATAATGCTGTTATGACTTTTATAATTAAAAATAACCATAAGAACAAATTAGTAATACTATGTAGATCAGCTTCCTTTTGTTATAAAGCAAAATACTCAGGTACTTATGCTGAACAGCTTTAAGCTTTATAAGTGTTTATTATGGCACAGTTTAGTAATTGATGCAGTTTTATTATTATTTACCAAAAAAAAAATTATTGAGTTCCCAGCAGTTACTGTAGCTTCCTACAATATCCCAGTCAAGAGAGAGACACTTCAGTGACAAGGCAGAAAAGGAGTCTGTCACGCAAGAAGTGTGTAATGGTTGCTGATTTTTCATATCCATTGGTTTTTGATTTTTGTTCTGGCATTAAACCATCTTGAGCTCTGACCTGAGCAAAGCTGATGTTCTCCCTCACACAAAATATGATATGGCAACCTGAAACCTGGGCACCTTTACTGCTGCCTGAGCTGCGTATGAACGCAAGCCTTCCCATGATTTCAAGACATGGAGGAGATGCAAAATAGATTACATCCCTCGGAAGGATTTACCACACCGATTTTGCTTGTCCCTTTCTGAGCAGACAGGGAGGGAGAGGGTCTGGAGGAACTCTGAGCACCCTGCTTCACCCTTCAGAGCACTCACCCCCTCTGCTTTGCCTCCCTCCACGGCCGTGTACATGCGGTCAGATCGCCGATGTACCCCTCCACATTCTCAGTCTGGGTGCAATGCTCCATGACAACAAGGTGAGATGGCAGAGGTTACCCGAACAGCTGCTTCCTAAGCCAGAAATTCCAGGCATTGAAAACCATCTGTCTATACATTCACAAATGTATATAAGGGCAATCTATCAGGCTGTGGCACTGCAGCTGCCACTCCATCAGGCCTGCTTCCTTTCTCCAGGCTGAACAATAAGAGCTAGTTCTTCACTTTGTGTCACACAGAATGGCTGATTTGATTAAGTCCCCAACTCTCATTATGCTAGGTAGGGGTGTAGAATTTCAATGATAATCCATAATGCATGACCAGTTTGTCACCATGGCAACATAAATTCAAGGTTACTAGCTCAGACGCATAATTGGGTGTGCATTGAGTGCTGAAGAAGGGCTGTTAAAATTCTTGTCATAGAAGAGCAGCATCCATCATACTGTCTGAAATTGCAAAGTACTCATAATCAGAAAGAAAAATCCTTGGAGAAAAATGTTAATAAAATAACGATTACATCCAATATAATTGTTTAAGTTTAAAAAACCAAAGTGGTTAAAGTATGTTAGTTAATAAGAATTGAAAAGGCAACTCATTAAACACAGAAGACTTTAGTTTAACATTCCCCACCCCCCAATATTTGCATTGTAAGATGGACCCAAAGCAGTTCAGCTCTGAACCTGATTGATTAGCTCAGGATCTAATCCATATGATACAGTAAAAGATGACGCTTCGCATGCAGACGGCACAGCCATATAGGCATCGTTTGTCCAGTTTGATCTTTTGTGGGTAAACATTATCTTCAGAATTAGCTGTACTAAGGATAAGAGGACTTTTGCATGCTTTTAAATTATTTTTAGCTGTTGTCCTGAATTATTGCACTATACAGCAGCCATTTTAACTACCCAAGATGAAATAGGTAAGGTCAGATTGAACAGATGGAAAGAAGACATTTAAAATCAGCCTGAGAAAAGCTCTAGCATGTATATTGTAGGGAGTGATCCTACTCCAGCAGATGGATGAAATAGATGACCTAGAAAGGCTTCTCTTTTTTTCCTTTTTTTTTTCTTTTTCTTTTTTCTTTTTTTCTTTTTTTTTTTTTCCCTCTCTCCTTTCTATGCATTTGTGACTGCAACATACTTGAAACTTGGCAATCAATGTATTATTTTAGTGTGGGGAGGGGATTGGTTTTTCCTTTTTAAAAAATATTCTGATATACAACTCTTCTGTATTCCTCTAGTATTAGCAAAATAGATGTGAAATTTGCATTTTTTATTCCCAAACAGCTCTTGTTTTGGTGACCATCTTTTCCAGCAAAATAAAATAGGCAAATGAGATTTTACATGAGCATTTCCAAGATGTCAGGGACTTAAATCTAGCATGTCATTACATGAAGAGAGATCATTACTAAATTAGTATTTTCCTCAGCTCCAACCCCATTTTCCTTGATACTATATCTGTTTTATAGCCTTGATGAATTCTAGCTGAGATGCTTCAGGATATGGTTTTATTTATTATGATTTCTAGAAGAATTTTACATTATTTCAGTGTATGTTTCTGTAACAATATTAGGAAAGTTTCTTTAAAGGAATGAAATCTCAGCTTATGTCTTTTGAATCAAATTTGTCCCTTACTTCTGGGACTGATCTTTTATCTATTTCTCTTAGAGATTCTCATAATTTGTTGGCTGAATTGTTTAACAATAACAATAGAAAATTCCCAATACATGGAAGTGGTGATGCTCAGCAAATAAAACATTATTCCAGCATGAATTTCCTGCAAAGATTAAACTAATCTGTTTGGACTTCACAGATTTCAGTTTGTAATATCTTCTAATCTATTTGCACCTAGTACAAGAACCTAGTGTAAACGTAATTAAAAATGTAAAATTATAGTGAATTTGCAAAGAATATTTCAAAGGGCATTTGGTGTTGGCTATTTTTTGTACTTTTGCAGTTTTTTTTCTGGGTGGTTTATATTTTGAGAAGTTATTTTTTTTTTATTTTTTAAATTGCATTATTTTTATGAAGTTAGAAAATATGTGACCTAACTTGTAATTTTTAAAAATTATTTTTTGCACTGAACCATATAGCTTCATTTCTGAACAAGTGAGTCTAATCATGCTGTCTTTTCACCATTTAAAAATTGTTCAGATCTGCAACTAATTTCCATTACAGAAAAATATGCTGGATCATAAGCCTATATGTACCTTGTAGCCAGTAGGATTTTTCACGTGAGTGAGAAACAGCAAGATAAGATCCTACTGTAATGGAGGTTATAGTTATATCATACTGAATTCATTTTTGTCATGTATAAGACCTGGTTTTATACACAAAAACATATATTACTGTTCAGTATCAAGATAGGACTGTATGTTCAATGATGTGTTTTATTTGAACACAGCCTGTCTTGATGTGAAGCTTGCAAATATCGCATCTGGAGGTGTATTCTGCTCTTGATGTGCACATGTAATTCCAATTAACATTAAGAATGTTAATGAGAATATGCCCCTCTAGGGGCTGGAGAGGGGGATGTGAGGGAGCAGGTTTGTAGTTCTGATTTAAATAACAAGTGACTTTTGTGGAGAATACCAGCATGTGGTCTCATGCACTTATATTGTGGAAATGCATTGGCTTTGAATGAGAGCCCACGATTTATACATTGATGCTCAGTGATGCTTAGCCAAGTGAACCCGTTGTTGGGGGCAAATATTAAATCCCAATGTGCCTTCTCCAGGAAGGACTATTTTAAAAAATGTTTAGCTCTGTATTTGTGCACAGGCATAAAAGACTACTGTGAGAGAGTGGACTGTGGGTTTGGTGATTTACTTTTTTTAAAGACAAGCTTAGTTTTAAAGAATAAACCATTTAATTACTTGTTTCTCAAGTATGCAGAATATACAGAACAGCTTCCAAGGCCCTAAGCATCAATGTGCTTCTATGCTTCAACTGATTCACTTGATGTTCTTTCAGTATTCCAAGGATGTTGTATATTCAATATCAGATTTCAAAACAACAACAGTATCCATCTAAAAAATACTATTACATAATTTTTGTTTCTTTGGAAGTGTTATGTCACTGGAGTTATTTTGAGGAATACTGTGTAAGCAGAGAGTAAGAATAACCACAGCACTTCAGTTTCTGAAAAAAGAAGGTAACAGATTGTGAAGTGGTTTTAAGTCAAGAAAGCATGCAATATATGTCTTAAAATTGCAAGCAAATGAGGTTAATAGATTAAATGGATTTGCCATTTCATTTTAAATATGATAATAGAACCAGTGTTTGTGTGTGTGATATATTTTTCCATGTTATTTAGCCTGAGAATAAAACCACCAGGCAGCAAACCAGGACAGGATGCAAGACTATTTATGGAAAAAAAAAAAAAAAAGGAAAAGAAAAAAAGAAAAAGATATGGAAAAGAAAGACAAAATTCTTTTCATGTCCCAAGAAATTATTTTTTCCTAATTTACTTTTTGGTAGTGCTTATTGCAAGATGTAAAAATCATCAAAAAAAAAAAAAGATGTGTTACTGCTTGATGCCCCATCAAACTCTTTTGTTATCAGTGATAGTAAAGATATCCCAAGCAATATAATTTATCTGTCTTGTCATTTTTTTCTGCATAAACTTTCTGCATGCCTTTTCAATTTACACATGGAGAAGTGCTGTTCATTTCATTGATCTGACATGTCACATTTCATTGTGTTGATTTCAATGCAAGTGCTATCGCAGGATGTGCACCATGCAGCCAGCAGGATACATTAAAAATGTAAAGTGAAAATGTGTGTTTTATAGATGTCTTTTACTGTGACATTTTTTAGGTCATACAGCATACAAGCTGTTATTTCAACAGTTATCTTGTATATTTATATTTTATCTGTTGGATTTGGTATTTGTAAAATGTATATTTTGCAAGTACACAGTGGTATATTTGAAATTAAGAACTTGCCTAATGATTTAACTTATTCAGGGCCTGATCATACAACCTTGGTAACATGGGCAACTTAGGATTTTTGATAAAACTGTTATAGACAATAAGAAATGTTCCTGGTTTTAGGGAATATAATCCAAGATTTAGATTTGACCTTCTCCCACTTACTCAGGTAGTTCTGGGCTGTTTTATGAAAAAAAATATTTTGCACAGAGTGGCATCAATGTTCATTCAATCTCATCTCTCAGCATGAAAAGCCTACATATATATGAGATAAGATGAGGTGGAAATAGTATAGGAGGCATGATGGGAAAGCCAGGACTATTATTAGCAGATGCATTTGATTCAATCTGTTTAGAAAAAGAAGCAAATGTCAGTCAAAATATATCAGATGAACAGAATAAGAAAAACAAAATCAAATTAAAAAGATTAAGGAGGAGTGAGAGGAGATGGCAGCACAGCTAAAACACCAGGTCTGATAGCTGATTAAATGTTAAAGCTTTGTCCATCCCATATTTAGAGGGCACAGACTTGTACAGCAAGAACCAGGTAGAAAATTGGTCCCGGTTCTCACAGTGCAAATCCAAGGAAATTTCATTAGAGTCTAGAGAGCCATTGCAGAAAAGATCAGAATTTGTCTGTCTGATTCTATTAGTCACATAAACTTGGTTTTATTAGACACAAGAAATATTAATAATGTATCTTCATAGAAAAACAGGAACAGAAATTTTTCTCAGAAAAACACTTGTACAAAAATATTTTAAAAATCAAGATAAATGATTTTTTAAATTAAAATATGAGTAGTTCTATCTTCCACTAACAATTTGTGATAATAAACACACACAAATATGATTTAGTTTTCTACCATATTTCAGAGGCTAAAGTAAAAAACATAGTAAAATATTAGGGAAATAAATACTGAAATATACTAACAAAATGGCACCAGTATTTCCTTTTGTTCAAAATCATGACCCTGAAGACAACAGGTCTTGATTGAATCAGCAGTAACCAGAATTTACAAAAATAACAAAAGGAAGATGTCACGGTACCTTTAAAAACTACATGGCTTTTTGGACTCAATATAAGAAAACAGACCTGTAGATCTGATGATGCTTCTGCTGTTGACTTGCCTCAGACTTGCCTGTTGTTATATTGCCTTACTGGAACTACTTCATTCTTTCACAAGACCCTCTAATGAAGAAGAAACTGCTGAATGAGAAAAAGGCATGACAAGGATGAAATTCACTGACCTGTGGTCTGCAGAAGGTCATGCTGGCTGGTCATAATCTATTAAATCAGTAAATGTAAGAAACATTCTTTAGGTGTTTCAAGGATCAGTGGCAACGTGATTTCCAAAAATTTACAGCATTACCTTGTGTGCTGAGAAATGATCACAAGTCCTCATAATATTGAACTTGTCTTTAGGTGACTGAATGAGTTAGTAAGTTAAATAGTACATCTACCACAGAAGCTCTGCAAAAAAAACAGAAAATCAGATTAATTGTTTCAACTCCTAGAGGCAGCACTAGTAGCCCATCCTTACCATTTGAAGAGGCAGAAAGAAAAATAATTATTTTTTTGTTTTGTTTGAACATTTTCAAAGTACTTTCTAATTTTAAAATCAGTTGTATATTCACCAAAAGTACCAATGTATTGCAATAGCCCCATTTTTCATCTCTTCTTTGTTGCTTCTAGTGGTGGTGTCCAGGGAAAAAAAGTCAAGACTGAAATAGATTTCCTACAAAAACTGCTTTCCTATCTGTTCAGACACTTCTGTTAAAGATTTGTTTTATTTTTAAACATTATGCACAGACCATTTGAACCTTTGGTGTGGGTAGAATCACACCATTATATGTATGATAATACCAGTATAACTTGTTCATTTCCCTTTCTACACTGGAATCAACTATCTTGATATAATCATTATATATCTTTATAGTTGGGTTTGAAAAGGGGAAAATGGGATGTCACCTGCAGTTTTGCTACTTTAAATGAACTTGCATTTTTAAAGCTAGACAAACTCTATGTTTAAACAGGGCTTCAGGCCTTGGAGAAGTATGAATATGAGTCATTTACTGTGGCTGTGGCTGAAACTGTTCCAAGAGCAAATGCCAGTCCTTTTCCAAATCCCTAATTAATGAAAACAGATAACCCTGATTATCAAGTAGGGCACAAGAAGTGTGTTGAAGGGATTCTACTTGGATTTTAGCTGATGTGACTGAGCACCTATAACATTGTTCTCCCCTTGCTGAGCTCAAGTAAAGGTGTTTCATCATAACAGGAATTATTCTCAAGTCAATTTTCACAAATTTTTGCTCTGTCCATTTTCACTCCATATGATCACAGTTAGTTTTAACAAATAGGGAAAAAAAGAAAAAACTTTAGTTAACTCTGAGTATGTTTTAGTACCTTCTGACTGAAGATATTTTGCTCTGCTGTTACCAAAATTTAGTGCTGTCCTGCCAAGAACAAGTGGGAAGATGCTACACTGAGGAGACAGATGCTTTAGAAGTTTCGCACAGGAGAAAAGGCAATTAAAATGAAGTAAAAATAATAACAGCAGAGTATATGAATAATAATACATATTTCAATGCACTTCACAAGTAGGTCGATACCATTATAAGAATTTGATTGTTGCTTACTTTACCAAGAATGGTTTTAAAAAGAAAATATTTTAGTGTAATCTCCCTCCGTGTGGCAGTTCTACAAAAGTGAGTGTCTTGATAGAGTTCCCTGTGCTGAGCACCCAGAAACAAAACCTGGGCAGTGATGAATTTTATCTCCAGCTCTACAGAAATACGTGTTCTTTTCAGTGGCTTTTTGTTTGTTTTGGTTTGGTATTTTTAATACTTAATATAATTATTTGTCACCAGAATAAAATGCAGATTGGTTACCAGCATTCAGTTTATTTTTGTCATGAAGTCACTTCAAGATCTAGATGTGGTATTCAGTTCCCCTTGAAGCTGTGAGGTGTGGGGGTGTACACTCTGCAAGGCTGAAGCAATAATGAACATAACATAAGAAATCATATAAGCAAAAGGAAGCCAGCTTTACATACCAATATCAGTATTCTTACCCTACCAAGAGCTATCATTAGATTATATTTGTCTCAGATAATTACCTTTCTAGCTGACATTATCCATGGGAAATCACAATTTCACTATGCCAAAAAGAAGCTAAATGGCTAACTTTAGTTCACTCCATACACTTCAACTGATTTTTCCAGTGATAACATAAGGCAGAATATTTTCCCCAGACTCCAGACAAGTTTGAATGTCTGTGTGGATGGAATCCCTCCTTTGTTTTTACTTAATTCTCCTGGAAACAGATAAAATGTTGTCCTTGAAGAAGTTGGGTTTTTTGCTTCTATGCATTCCCTGGGTCTCAAATTCACTAAATTTGGAGATGTCATCTCTCCTTTTAGAGCTGCACACTATGCAGTACTGCTTTTACTCACAGAAATGCCTCGAGCTGGGACCAAGCATGCAGATACTGCACTGTATTGCCCTGCTCTGTGGACACCTCAGTTCCTCTCCACTGTCAGCTGCCATTCCCCAGGCTTTGGGCTTCACTGTCTCCCCTTTATCTGCATCCCTTTTTTGTTCCCAGTTCAGCTCTGACTGTCCACCCCTCCAGCATTTCAGCTCCAAGGTTCTCAAGCACTGCATGTAACTCCCTGGCTTTCTCAGAATACAAATGAAAACACACTTTGTCTTTAGGGAGACTGGGTGACAGCATGATGTGTGGCTGCTCTATCACGGGTAAGCTCTTTGGGCCAGGAAACTAAATTAAAAACATTATACATAAAGTCTAGTATCAAAAATTATAGTCCATATTCTTTTGTGATAACTTTCTTCACTGACAAAACTGAAAGGAGGAAAAAAAAAAACCAAAAAACAAACCCACAACAAAAACCTCTGTATGGAAATGGAAATGACATAAATCACAGCATTAGGGGTTTGAAGGGACCTTGAGAGATCGTCAAGTTCAACCCCCCCTGCCAGGGCAGGACCACCTTGTGTAGGCCACACAGGAACATGTGAGTTTTGAATGTCACCAGAGAAGGAGACTCCATGACCTCACTGGGCAGCCTGTTCCAGTGCTCTGTCACTCTTAGAGTAAAAGAGCTGTTTTTTATATTTACAAGGAACCTCCTATTCTCCCACCTGCATCCATTGCCCCTTGTCCTATCACTGGACATCACCAGGGCTGCATTGTTGGCAGAGCACTCCCCACCAAGAATCCACTTGCATTTATTATGTTTTTACCATTGCTGAACAAGCCATCACTGATCACATTGGGACCTAAAGCACAAGGTTATCATTAATACCAGGGAATTAACAACATAATAAAACATTACAAAACTGCTGAAACCAGATCATGACCTGAGTGTTCTCTGGGTTTAATGACAAAATTTATTTCTTCATGTGGTCAGGTTCTTAATAGCTACATACCATTGATAACAACAAGAAAACAAGTCCTGAAAAGCTGCTTGATAAATATGTTTATTCATCACCAATATGCAGGGAAATTATCATTGAAGACTTCTGCATACCCGGGGAAAGCACAAAACAGCTCTGACTCAGGTAACATGTCTGCTCTATATTTGGAATATTAAATATTACCAAGTCTAGCCTGCCGACTATTTTCTTGTCTCAGTAATTGTGTCACAAACGCATTTAAGACCTTTAGTGTCATGTTTTAAACAGATGTGATTTAATTTTTTCTCTTCTTAAGCAGCATTTGTAAACCCCTGAATCACAAAACAGTTGAGAATGGAAGGGACCTCTGCAGATTGTCTTGAAGAGTCAGGTAGGGCAGGTTGCTTCTGGTTCTGGTTCTGGTTCAGAATGACTCCAGAGATTAAGTGCTCAAAAAGACTAGTATATATTAAAAAAAAAAAAAAAAATAAAAAATAAAAATTCCTCTGATTCAAAAAGAAACACATATACCACTAGAGTTTCAGTTTGAATTATGAAGTGCAAGAGGCAGCTAACATGTTGTTCCTGAAGATGAAATTTACTTTGCAACATATTTACCCATCTTATTAGTCCATAGATTTGCAGAAACTAGGTGTTGATTTTCCCTCTTTTTAATTTAGTATCTTCTGTTGGCTGCCAAAATTAATTAAATAAAATGCTGTTCTAAGAGCTGACATACTAATCAAAAATAACAGGTGTTTTCTCTCAAAAATCCTGTCAGAAGCCTAATTTCCGGATGCCCATAGTCTGGGAAAGTGGTGTGCAACTTTCATTCAGTCTTGCTCCAAAAATATCTAAGTCTTGTATGGGAATCTGGACAATGACAGGGGAAGACAGTGAAGAAGCCTTCATCATATCTTGGAGGTTGCATTGGGCCCAGACAGACATCTGACAGGCCAACAGGATGCTGAGCCAACAGATAGGCCATGGAGCAGCATCACCTTCAAATGCCTCCCTAAGGGCCACCCTGCAAAATCAAAGGCTCTGCCTCTCCTCCAGCACCATCATGAACTTGAGGATCCCAGTGCTTCTTGGTAATTAGGGGTGAACACAACCATTCACAAGATCTGTGGATTATGTTTACTATATTTTCTCCAGCTGAAGCTATTTAAATGAATTTGTGTCAAATGAGAAGCCACTTCCATCTTAAATGTCAAATAATCTGTTGCTTGCTAGAGAACAAACAAGTAAACACGAAAAAACCCATCCAAAGCCCACCAAGAAAAGCCTGGCTCTAATTTTAATTTAATTTTTTTTTTTTCAAAGATTGTGTTGAAACTCACAAGATTTTGAAAAGAGCAAGCTTATTCTGAATACTGAAAAACTGAACTAACTTTAAAAATGTCTGCATTAGCAATAATGTTTGCGTTCCACATAATATTCATATTATCTCAAAACTTGTTTGTTTTTTCAGGTTTTCTTTTGGTTTGTTTTGTTTTGTCAGAATCTACAGATCTATCTGTGGTGCATGTAATTTACTAATAATCAGGAAAGATGTGCGTGAGCTGTAATTTAAGGATTGGCATGTGAATGTTAAATTGTCAAGTTGTTGAGTTTATTCTCCTTGAATAATGTTAACATAAAGAAGAGGAAAGTGAATTTAGCTTGTGTAACTCATAGGGGTCTTTATATGTATTTTTAAAGTAAACATCTTTCTTCCTGAACTGAATCCTTTAAAAATAAAAGTAACAGGTCACTGAAAAGATTAAAAAATAAGTAATAAATGAAATAAATAGTATGAGAGAAATAAAGATCTATCAAGACCAGTAATACTGTGTATTTAAAACAAATGAAGCATCAAGATAACACACATACCATTTTTCAGCCCACCAGAGTTTTTCAGAGGTATTTAATGCAAAAATAGTAGTTGTACAAGCCAGTTTTCATGGAAGTTACCTTCAATAATAATCTTGCCTCACAGCAAGATATGCCTGGGAAGGAAAACACAAATTTCAGCATTTCAGTGGTTCCCATTCACAGCAGAGGCTTCTACCTCTCTTAAGCTCTTTACATACCTTGTGGAATGAACCACAAGTTATTGGCCAAATTCTGTTCTCATCCTCAGTTTTAGCTCTAAAAACTATATGGCAAACTTCCTGATGGTTTTAGTAAAATCAGAATTTTACTGAAATTTGCCCCTTTTGCTTTTATTCAAATTCAGACAAGTTGTTTGTGTGTCTGAAAGTGTTCCAAATTGATGAATAGGTTTCATAGAATTGTGATTCAGGCAAATACTGTGTGGGTCTCACTATTTAGGTCTCTCAGCGCTTGTGAAAACTGTCCTGGATTGTGAGTCCACCGCAGAGCCAGAAACAGATCTCCAAATGACTGACTTCCAGATTTGCTCATTAAAAGGGAATATGAAATATTTCATGTCAACACTACTGCCTTTGATTTATTAAAGCCTAGCTGCTGACTTTTTTTTTTTTTTCTGCATGGATACTTTTCTAGACATTTTTACAGAACTTTTCCTTACCAGGTACCACACTGTGGTAGGCTGGAATTGATGAGTTTAACAGTCATCTCTGATTTCAGTTCCTTCTGAGAAACCACAGTAACTTTTGAAACAAAAATATGAATTTACATCACTACCAGAATTTAAAGGCATAAGTGAGTATATTTAGAAATTTGGCCTGTTTAGGAAGGAAGCTTCACTGAGTATGATCAAGTAGGTGTACTTATGTATTAGAGTGAGAAACACAATAAAGACATGGCAAAGGAAGATTGAAGCAGAATCTGGACAAGGTTAGATGACTGAAAGACACAGAAATGGGAAGAGGAGAGAAAGTTTCTTTATCAGATAGCAGAAGGAATTTCCTGCACTGCACTGAAGGCTCACATCTCCCAGGACAAAGGACTCTACATTCCTTATAAGCAGAAAATACTAGGACCTGACTCTATCATATTTTTTTCTTACTTGCAGCAGAGTAAACGACCCTGGATTTTGGCTAGCAGCATAATATGATTGAAAGCACATGGCTGTCCTCAGAATGCAGACTGAAGTTCCCACACAGAAAATTAATGAAAAAATCACATTTAACATCAACTTTTTACATAGAAGTGTTTGAAGCTTTCAAATATACTATATTAACAATCAAATTCCAGTGAAATACTTACTGGAAATCGATTAGATTTTATTCAGTTTTTCAAGATGTCACCACTGCTGTGTTTAAAATGCCTTTAAAAATATTCATTTAACCAGCAGAACATCTGATAAATGCCCTAATAAAAAGAGCTTTACTAAACATGAAGCAAATCCTCATAAGTCTAAACTGATGTTTATTTTGTTTCTACAGCTGAGTTTCAAAATTACATTTTTTTGCATTTACCGGCTGGAGTCTCAGATTGTGCTTTGCATCAACAATAATTGCCACAGTATTTGCTGTAGCTGGGGAAGACAAGAGGATTCTTTGTATTTCTCTTTTATTACATTGTCAGTATATTATTACAGGTTATATGAACAAACCTAAAGAGACAAAGGGCTATTTGTTATGTTATTGTAGAGGGGTGAATGCACAAATCTTAGGGAAAAAAATCCAGTGGGGACTGCAATCCAAACAAAAGGTCTAAGGAAGGCAGGCTCTGACACCTGATTATATGCAAACCAGTGGTGTAGCCATGCAGGGATTCCCTTCTGTTTGCAGACAAGGACTGAATGAGAAGTGGAGAGATAACAAGGGAGCATGTAAGCTTAATGATATGCCTATTTTTTCTATCAGTTGCTAATCTGTAGCTTTGGTGATTATTACTATTTCATCTCCAGAGAGATGCTAGTCAGAAACATCAAAATGACATTCAATTGAATGCCTCGTGTTTCTGTAAGTATAGGGCCAGATTGTCAGAGGTGTCGGACATAGAAGGGAGAAAGTCCTCCCATTTTATTCTGCTCTTTGCCCCTCCCTGGCTGATGCCAGCCAGCAAATGGCAAAAGGAGGTAGCATCCAGCCTACTCACCTGAAATGTCACAAGAAGAGGGACCCATCGGTGCAGGAGCTGAGCCCTCAGGCCTCAGTTCTTCAGCACCAGAAAATATGTCTGTACACATAGGAGCACTGAGCAAGTGTGTGAAGGGGTTAGAGGCTACTTGATTCAGAAGAACAGAAAGAGAAAATAAAAACTGTAAATTAGGCCTTGACTTTTCTTTTTTGTATGTTCTTGTGGTAAAACAACACAGTGATGCCACTCACTCATGTCAGCCCCCAGGTATCTGAGGACTCTTCCTGCTGTCATTGCAGCAAGCTGGACTCTCTCTGCAGCCCTGTTGGAATCAGCTCTTTGTGTGCTGTAGGAAGGTGCTGCTGACTGTGCCAGCTGCAGAACCTGCTGATAATCTCAGCTTTTTCCACATGGCTCCAACAGTTTTAAACACACAACTTCACAAACTAGTTGCAGCATAACTTCTCCAGCCTACTAATCATGCAGCTGGTATCCCAGAGGAACGTGTTTATTCTGCCATCACTATCCTATGGATGGTCCTGGAACTTGTTAGTGTAAATCCAGCTTGTGAATGTCTCCAGGAACAGCAGTCATATGTCTGAAGTGCAAGGGAAACAGCCCTGTGTCCCTTCCAGTTATCATGCTAAGCACTCCATGTGCAGAAGCTCAGATATCTGAACCAGCTGCTGAATCTGGGAATTGCCAAAACTTCCAGAGAGAAAGTTCCCTAAAGATTTAAACATCTGTTGTGTTCAAAATCTAGAACCACTAAATTAATAACTTGGTCAAGTGAATATTTCTTGTCTAGATGGAACAATCTTGGGGCAGGAACTCTCTCTCTGAAGAGCAACTACCACCTTCATGTAAGATGCCCTAAATTCTTTCCTATGACTTAGGGTAAACATTTACTGCCAGAGTCAATTCAAAAAGTCTGCACCTACACAAGGACATTTTACACAGTCACTAAACACATAGTGTGTAGGCAGCATGTGCTGACAGACTTTAGCAGTGAGGCAGAAATACCATGAGTCTTAATAGCATATACAGAAAAAAAATATTTATTGTCTATATTAATACAGAGAAAAAGTCATCAAGAGGTACAGAAATCACCACTAATACCTCGTGCCTCCCTGTGATACTGGACATTCCCAGGGGGTGCAGTGGTCTGTGTGACTCCTGCTGAGCAAACCAAAAGTCCTTTAAAATGAGTGGTGAATTAATTGTGCTTGGTCACCTGCCAGTATGAAATCAGAACAGAGTGTGTCTTCTGTGTGAGCTGCACATTGATGCTCTTTCTATGTTAATAAATGTGTAGCCTTTTGCTTTTCTTATTTATTCTCTATATTTTGCCCAGATGTGAGCAGGTAAAGTGACCCACATTCTCCTCTCCAGCATGTTGCATATACCATTGCCCAAGCACAAAATGTGCCCTCAGGTTTTTCCCCACTGCGTACAAACACAAACACACAGACAGCCTTCATCTCACCCACTGATGAAGGAGCAGCCTCCTCTCCTCCTGGACTGTCTGGCAGATGGCACAACAGCAGCACATCTTCACAGCTCCAGGAACAAAATAACAGATGTTAGGTTACCATGCACTTTCTAGACCCTCAATCTTTAAAGAACTTCTGGAGCTTACCAAGCTTCCCTTTTCCTCCTTTCTTTCACAAAGGAGGCAGAACCTTTGGAAAACAAGATTATACAGGCCCTCAGCATAGCCTGAAGCCACAGTGTCAGCAGGAATAAAGAGAGTGAGAAGAAGGTATGGTTAATGGCTGAAATATGTGTAATGGTGCAGTGCCTCAGAATGAGGATTTTTTAAGATAATCACAGAAGGTAGAAAAATGGGTTGAGAAAGATGTTCTTCTTCAAATGCTACCTTGAAAAATGTTAGAGGGTGAGCTGGTCACATGTGCAGTCTGAAAACTTGGATAGTTTTTTGAAAGCCTTTTAAATAACTGAAGAGAAGTCAGCATGTTAAATCATCTCTTCTTCCTTATTGGTGACTGCCACTTTTGGAGCTGATTTACCATGTGTCTAAATAGTTGTGAATAAGGAACTTCTTTTACCAGCCCCAGATGCAGAATGTATTTCCAGTGTGCAGACACAGTTCTGGAGAACCTAAATTCAAATCTACATCTAGGCTGTGCTTAATTTTGTTTGTAACACAATTTTTATTTATCAAGGGTTAGACTGTCATGCATAGTGTAATCACAGCCTTATATTATTAATGGTATTTACATTATATGAGGATTTCAATTATCACTACAGATCTTGGTCATGTTTGATATGGAGTATATTCATAGTAACTTCAAGGAGTTTGAATGAAATATTCCAGAACTGCACTTTTGCAGATGAATTCAGGGTCATGACCCAACTTTAAACTGGACTATTTTTACAAAGCACAGATTAAATAGATAAGATTGGAGGAAATTATGTGTTTAGAAGATGGTATATTTTCCTCAGTGAGTTCCAAACAATTTGTAATAATTAACACAGTCCTAAAAAAAAGGTTTCTCCTTTCTTCTTAATTTCATTTTTCTCTTAAACACTTCTTAATTTAAATGGTAATGTTAAACTTTCTTTTCTTTTACAAATGATTCTGTAATATAGTTGAGTTGTAGTTCAATAGTTATTAAAAATTTACTATCAAATGTCTCATCTTAGTACTGAAAGATTGATTACTTTTTTTATGAAATGTGTAAGTATACTCAAAAAAATACTGCTTTTGATCAATTGGTCTTATAGTTTATTTCTGTAGTGGCTGAACTTCAGCAAATGTATCCTTTTCCTTTACAATTAGAAATAGAGACCTGAATATCAAAAAACTGCTAAAGCAGCCAAAAAGAATATGTTACCAGTTGAGCCACGCAGACTGAATTATGGTTTCATCCATCTACTAAGAGCCACGTTTAACCACTCTCTCCAAGAAACTGCTTTTAACATATTAGAAACCCTGAGAGTATGGCAGGCAGATTTGGTGCCTGTCCATGTTTCTCTGAGTTGGAGGAGGCTGCTAACAGGAAAATTTCATTTCCTCTTCGTTACTGCTGCTGGCTGTCTGAGCTGGCTGATGCAAGGAGGATATGGGCAGGAATGTCTTTGTGGGTCCTGGGGAAAACACTAACAGGATTTACACATTATCAGAAGATCATGGAAGTTCAAGAATAAGCGAGGGATGCTTAGACGTTTGTGTAAGGTGTTTTGTGTAGGTGTTTCCGTTGGTGTCAAAGACAACAAAGTCGGTAGTTGTTTTTCTTGTTATTTCACCTCGTTTTCTTGGTTTATTATTTAAAAAACAGACACACAATGATTATTAGAGACAGTAGAAGACTCGAGACATTTCTGTGGAAAGAATGCCCCCATTTAGAATAATAAACAACCTTGAACTTCCTGTATGATGCTCTAATTTTGATTTGTATTTTCTCTCATCGGTAAAAATCAATATCTTCTTGTAATCTCCATTTGCAATATTCTGTCATTTGACTTTGTGTTTATTCTGGAGAAGGTGTCTAGGCATTATATTTAAAGACTTACCTATATTTTGTACTTGTTGAAAGGCTTACTGCAGATGTTTCACATTGGGATGTCTTGTTTCCAAAACAAATGTCTGCTGTGACTTGTGCAATGCTCAAATCCTCTGTGGAATGAGGTTTCTGAGGTACTGGAAGTGTTCACCTGCAGCATAACTGATAAATACTGATATGCATCCCTACACCATAGGAATGAGAATTCCTGTGTTCCCTCTCCCACTTTGGGGTCATCCTGACAAGGTAAGATCCTGACACGTGTCTGTCAGCTCAGTGAGGTAGCAGAGTTAAGAAAACAACAGAAGGCAGCCCCTCCACAGTAAAAAAAGAGTGGTGGCTGAGCAACACAGGGGTGTTTCTGAGTTCAGGACTGTAATTCTGATATCCCAGTACTGCTCTCAGAGAATACCCTGGTGCAGAGACATCCAGGACAACAGTGATAGTTAGCTATGTGGCCTCTTTTTCCTAGGAGACACTGAGGAAGATAAGTGCAAGACAAATAATGAAACTTTAATCTATACTTATTAAAAATATATTTTTTTCAAGAAGATAGTACTTATTTTGTACAAAGTTTACAAGACAATGAAGGTTTTTTTCACAAGTTTTATATTGTCCGTGGCTCCTTCCCTTTGTCAGAAGGGGGACTGTCTTTGCACATTAGCACTTCAGTTTTCCTCATGCATTTTTCAGCAGAATTCTTCCCCATCTGAAATGATGGCTCAGATATCTTCTCTAAAGATAAAAAAAAAAAAAAAAAAAACAAAACAAAACAAAAAAAACCAAAAAAAAACAAAAAAAAACCCCAAAACAAGCCAGTCGATAGAAACATAGATCTGGAGGAGATGGTTTAAATCATTGATCGAGCTGCTTGCAGACATAGAAATCCATGCAATAAATGTTTAATACAAAAAGCAAAGTTCACTCAAAATATCCACCAGGAACAGATTAAAGGCAAATTCAAGTTCCAAAGTTAGAGGTAGTGCTCAAATACTAGTCCACAACTTCTGTCCTCTACTTTACCCCATCTTCTAAATGTCAATTCTACCATGAGCCTGTGAGGCAAATGTTGGATAAGTAGCCTCTATTTAATTTTTATTTACAAGGTCTTTCCCAAAGTTAAATCCCTGCCTTTCCTTTTCATTGTTTGTCAAGGATACATAGGAGAGAAATAATATCAAATTATCTTAGTTTGGAACTCACTGGGAGGTCACTGGGAACTATGGATGTGTTGTTGTTGGCCTGATGCCAATGCTATTGAAATACTGCTTGTCACATTTCTTTTCCTCATGGAAGTTGAGACCTTGCAGCATCCATTGGGTGGTTGCTTTCTAACTCATCTCCATGGGATGAAAAAGACTCAAAAGTTTTTATTTTCAAAGAACTTACCCAGAGAGAGGGAGGAAAATATAAATATGAGGAAGGATGAGATTTAGATAGTTTCCAAAAAGAAACAAAAATGGTCACACAGTAATATGTTATAGTTATTGCATTAATGTGTGTACAACTAACATAATACAAATATCTTTAGGTGATCACCTACCCAGAACTGCAATTCGAAGTGCAAAGGAGCAAGACACCACAGGATATATGACCTCCTTTTTTCAGACATGTGGAAATACTTTTTGGGGTGCTAAGTTGTGAGGTAAAAAATATTTTGATCATGGAAGGCCAATGTAATGAGTTTTTACACCTCATGCATTAAATGTAAATCATTTCATGTGGCTTACAGAGCCCATCTCTGTACACACAATATAGAAGAACATTACCTGCCTTCCAGCTACAGTTACACTTGAGTCACCTTTAGGTCATTACCTTCAGTATAATGAAGGGGTTTCTCAAGATGAATTGCAGCCTCAGAAGTACCTACTACCTTGAGGAGGAATTCCAGCTGCGCTGATTTAATTGTGTCTGCAATCGCCAGGCTTCCTTTTTCTGAAGACTTGACATTCTTGACTGGATGGGGGACTCCAAGAGAGCTGATTTACTTGGTTTGCTGTTTATTTTATTTTAAACATACTGAGAACTACAGTACTTGAGTCCTAGTTACCAATTTACTGTTCTTTAATAGCGGCTGGATTCTGAGGGTGTGTGTACAAAGAGAAATTAGCACATGGTTTAGAGAAATTAGCACATGCTTTAAGTGCTGGATAAACATTTCTCCCATGCAAGAGGAGGAAGCCATGCCTTTAAAAATGGACTTAGTCATCTTATTTCTGCTATATACAAACTCATCTAGTATTTGGTCTCTGGTTGCTAGAACACAGTAAGCCCAAGCTCTTGTTTAGGCTGCTCTGCTGGGAAATGGTGGGTTCCAGTAGCTTCAGCTACCAACCATTTATTCTGGACTTTAAACCACATTTCATCACAATACCCCCTCTTCTGCTGACATAATATGAGTTGTTTTTCATCTTTAAACAAAACAGAGTGATTCAACTGAAAAACGAAACTTCATAAAGAGTAGTGCTTTCTTGAGAGGGCTTTGCTGAAGAACAGTTTTTCCCTGGAAACAATGAAGCCCTGGAAAGGTACAGTTTCACATAAGACAAGGGTAACACTGTGACCTTAATATGCCATACTAGCTAATAACAAATTAATTTAAAATACCATTAAAATTAGGTCTAATACTAAATAAAACACTTGGCTAGTTTGAACTGTCCTCAGTATATTCTGACTTTCTTACTTTGTCTTTGCTTTTAATTGCCTGGAACACCCCTATGATTACCTGGAAATCATAGGTGCAGTGGGGACAGTAGCCAGGCATATACACAGTAAAGATCAGATTAGCCCAGCATCTTTCAAGAATGGTTTAGAAATAATTGATTCTCCTTTGGGACCAGGGAATGGAAAAGAGGCCCTCTAAAGCTCTCTTTCAGATCTTATTATCTTGTTTATTGTATTATCTTGTAGTCAGTTCAGATGTAGCACAAAAGAAAGCAGGCTCTGTCATATTTTACTTCTCTTTTGCTACTGTCTCAAGTTACACTCAGGCAAAAAGAGCTAGGACTACAATTCTTTGATTTTCCTCTAGAAGATAAATTATTTAGAGGAAACTAGGCATCAGTGATTCCTCTTGTTAAGCATGAAATTTGGGGTTCATACCCTACACCTCAGAGCTGTAGCCTGCTGGTTGCCTCAACATGAGAGCCCTGCCTGCAGCTGAGCTCAAGGAGGAAAAGTGCAATCTGTGAATTTATCTTCTTCCCACCTGGCATTTTTCTCCAGGTCAACCCAACACACAGAATTTGGAAGGTCTTGAGTAATTCTGTGCTCTAAGAGGAGTCTGAAGAAGAGGACTGCTGTGTGGGAGGAACAGTTAAACTGTGAATTGATAGAAATATGAATGGATGTTGATGTATTTCTCTTCTTGCTCTACAAATTAATAATAAGAAAAACACAAGGAGGTGATGTAGCAGAAACATCTCTGTGCAGAGACCATTCTGTTACTGACACAGTCTGGAGGTCTGGATTGGATGATCTGGAAGAAAAGATAAAAATATTATTGCTATGCTTTTGAGGATGTTTTATACTAAATGTGTTGCTGTTGTCCTCATTATTAATATATTTCTCATGATAAAAAATATGAATGAGTTTTCAGCCTGTCCTCCTGGGGACAGATGTGGCAGTGGAAAAAGAGGGAAGTTCAAAAGATGCCTGTGTGTCTGTAGAGAAACCCAAACCCCAAAACTGCTTGCTGCTGCCATGGTAACTACATTTATAATAGAATGAAAATGTGAGATTCAGATAACATTTCCTCAGCTTTTGACCTATTTGCTTTTGCTATAGCTCCTCTCATCTCATCAAGGTCAGATTTGCCTGTGAGCACCTTAGCCCAAACACTTTGCCCTCTACACATCTTCTTGAGAACCTGCCCTCCAGCCCAGATATCTTCCCAGCGGGGGGTTATCAGCCTTCCTGAAGCATTTCCATCTACCTACCTTTAATTCTGCTGCAACGAAATCAGCATACTACAACATCATCCTTCTGGCAGGACTATTTCTTGGCTGTGCTTTTGTCAACACTGTCCTTTCGAACAGATAAGATTTGAGGTTTTTAGAAGCTGGAAGGAGGAAAGGAGGTGATTTTGAAGATCTGGAGTTTTGCATTTTTTTTCTGAATGTTTATGTATAGGTAGTTAGATGAACCAAAAGACACCAAGAGTTCACTTTTACTTAAGAATGCTGAATTGACATAGATTTGTACCATCAGGCCTTGAAAACTACTTCTGCTTAGGTTGAATCCAGAAACAGGGGGCTTTTGATGGCAGCCAGATAAGCAGAAAGAAGCAGCAGAACTCTCCAGAGGTGAGCCAGGGTGAGCATATGCCTAGGGAGCCTTTTTCTTGCAGCTTAAAAAATTGGGACCTTAAGTGGAAATGGGGAGTGATTGTGTGACATGGTGTGGGATGTGACCCACAGTGAGGGAAGGAAGCAGCATCACTCCCTACTGCCAGTGATGAGGCAACTCTGTGCCACCAGCAGTCATAATTGCAGGACTTAGGAAACTGCTTTACAATGAAAATATCACTGAAAATCATCTTGATTACTGTCTATGGGATGACATTCCATCTCATCCAAACCTCATTTCATAAGTTTTTCTCTGGCAGGGTATTTTCTTTTTAAGCCTTTTTTCCCCCCCCTCGTATTTCCTGTAATCTACACATGGGGCCCACTTCCTATTTCCCAGCTGCTGCAAGGAGTTATTTAGGCACAGAAGTTAGGGCAGCCTTGTTTCCTTAATCTGAGTCTTTTCCTAATTAGTCTAACAATTAGACCAAATCAAATAAAGGTAACTGGTTAATTTCCACTATGACCAATTTTATTCCATGACATAGAGAGCACAGGAAAAAAAAAAAAGGTCTCTTTATTTATCTTATAAATTTACTGGTTCTGGAAACATAGTAAGAAAAACTATACCAATACTCAGAAGTGAAGATTTTTTTCAAAACTGGATTAAGATGAATTTATTACATAGTTCAAAATAAAAGAAACTGATAACAATCCTCAAAAGTTGAAACTTTATTTTAAATAAAATGTATCCCTTTTTTTTTTTTTTTAGGTTCCTGATATCTTTTATTGAAAGGGGAGACAACACAGGTATGAATTTTTTTCCCAATCAAGTTGACATGCGGCTTTTTCAGTTGTATTTATTTTAGCCTTTGAGCTAATGAAAAATTAATTTGTCTCCTATCTGTAAGTAAGAGTTGAAAGAATGTAGGGTGTCAGGAAAAGTACAAAATATCAAGCTAAAAATGAGAAAAAAAAAAAAATCATCACTGTTTTACTGGTATTTTAGGAAAATTACATAAACACATGAGGTTGCCCCATGACTGCTTTGGTTCTGCCTGCTCCACTGCCTGGCCAGCTGGGTCTGCAGTGCTTCCCAACACAAGTCACAGACTCCACAGGGCTTCACTGTTCCCTTTCCAGGCTTAGGATGCAGCCCCAAAACCATCACATCAGCTGTGGCTCTCTCTTTCAAATGCTGAGTCTCTTCTGATGCTTTCCTGAAATTTCTTGCACAAGAGAAGAGACTTTCCCACAAGTTACTGGAATCTCTCAGGAGCAAACAGATGTAGTGCTGAAATCCCACCTGTGTGGCTAGGTGTTTGCAACCCAAACATCTTTCCTCCAACTTGTGAATCACCTGCCTTCTTTGCATGAACATTTCTGCTTCCCTTAGATTTTGTATGCTGTTACCAGGTCTCCTAACTTTATTTTATGAAGAAATTTTAGTCTTTTTCAATCATGTGGGAATAAGCTATTTCTGGAGATATATAGTACAACTATTTTAGATGAGGACTTTTTTCCTCCATGACAGAGGAGCATGCAGAAGACAGCATTAAAGAGGCTTTAGTGCTCACAAACACACTGCAGTGAATTTCTGTGTCTGGGCTCTTAGCCTGGCCAAATGAACATTAATGTAATTTACTCTCTTTCTCTCAAGTTTGGATTAAGGTCCCTTACATCACAAATAAAACTGACTAAAACTAATACAGACATTTATGATCAGTTATGGTTATCATCCACTGGCTGACAACATGTTTTATCTCCTTAACTCGATTTTCTGTGCAAACTCTGAGAGGGGGGAGTGTAACATTTTACTTGTAACTTCATATAGTTTCTGTCAGTAGAGTAGATCTGACAATTTAGAATTTAAATTCCCTCAGCTGGGAATATACAAATTGTCAGGGGGTCCAGTACCTTCTGATATAAGTCACTTGCAGTTAAACATACCTTTTCCCCATTGAAACAGCTCTCTGGCTTTGCTGCTATTTGTCTGGTTATCTGGTTTTGGAAGATGTTCCCTTTATTCTGTTGACTTTGGAAGATGTTAACCTAATTGCTTGTCCATGTTCTGAGACATTTCCATGAACTAGTCCTCCTTTTTAAAATCTGAGCTGTATGCTCTCATTCAGAGGTACAGGATTTAAACACTTGCTGAGTATCAATTATGGATTTCTACAGCCCACTCAGTTCAGTTTTGTTGTTGGAGTCATTTATCTGGTTGAAAAACGGGCAGACAATCTAACACCAAAAAAGTAAAATGATCACACCAGCAATAGAATAATTATTTTTATTTCCTTGTGTTTTTTTTCCAAAGGGTGTTTGGGATCATACTGTCAGTCATTAACTGTACTCCAATGTAATTATGCTAATGCAAACCTGAACAAGGGGCTCAGGCATTTGGTAACTTGGCAACCTTTTTCTTTTTCCTCTGTTCTCCAAGTCTCTTACAGACACATGCTGCCGAATAACAGTCTTAAAGCTCATTACTTCAATCACTTTCCTTCTCTTTGATTTCAGAAGAAGTAAATCATCTGCACTGACTTTATTTTGTCTTATATTGTGGGAAAGTCACTGGGCACAAAACTGTCCCTCTTTTTGCATGAAATAAAACAAAGCTGGAAGGTATGGTGGAGAAGCCCACCTCAAGTGCTGCAAAAAACAGGGAGTGTTCATTTAGCCTGACTAGAGCTAATCCAAAGTAACCATTCCCATGGTGTGGGGTCTTCTCCACCATCTGTTTTGCTCTGCAAATACTGTCCTATTTGTCTGCAACACTTGGTAATGACTGAAAAAGTGAACGTTTTATGTGTTTTGATGTCCAACTATAGATTCCAAAATTAGATACTAAAAAAAGATATCAGCCTAGCTTTGCAGATGTAGCTGCTAAAGAAATAAAATAAATGTAGTAAGCTTTGTCCACACACAAGTGACTAAGCTCAACAAAGGGAATTTTATGAGAAAAATTGCTTTTACAGCTTCTGATGCATAGGAAATCAAACTATATACCCTTACAATCCCTCTGGTCTGACATATGAATTTATTTAAAATATCACTTCTTATTATACTATTGTTGTTAACACACATATGCATGGGGTTCTACAGGTGAGGCCAGAAATATCCTATAGTGAATAATAACAATTTCCAGAGAACAGCCAAAACTTCCCTGACATCAACAGAAACATACTGGGAGGTGGTGCTTGTAGTATTGACTCTGACTGTGTATTTAGAAAGAATTTTGATTTTAACTATTGCTGTTGATGATGCTACTTGCAGGGATACACAAACCAGAGCATTGTTATGTAAGAGACCCCTAAATGCTCCACACAGCTTCCAGTTCAGGAAAGATCATGTGGTGAGACTGAGAAGGCAATGGTAGATACTTGAGCAGCTTCCAAATTGTCACAGCTCTTTGGAGAAAAAGCTTCCAGGATTTTTTAGTCTCTGCTCCATGACCCCCCTGTAATGTGCTTCTTTCCTTCTTGGAGGGTCTGAGAAGGTATGGGATATCGGGAACAAAATGAAAACACATTACATAGATATTATTAATCAGGACTAAGATGGACAAGATGGATCTTGGAGTGAGTACATGAAATAATGACTTCTTTATCCAGATAAAAATACTCTCCAAGGTGTGAGAAGTACAAAAGATATTGTTGGTTTTGTTTTGTTTTGTTTTGTTTTGTTTTGTTTTTTAAATTGTGTTAATTTTATTCATTTCTTCTCTGCCAGGTGAATCTCTGTCTTCTTCCAATGAAAGCGATGATATCATATAGTTGCTGTTACACAGTAATTGTTGCTTTTTCACAAGATCCCAGCTGTTTTATTGTAAGAATAAAAAGATATTGGGTACCTGCCAATTAAATAAATGGAATTGCCATTTTCATCTATTGCAATAGCCAGTTTGACTTGTATTCATCATGTTTTCTGCTAATGTAGATAAAATTACAGTACTGGCAAGTAAGAGTGTTATTATGAGCAGAATACATGTGTTAAAATATTCAGACTTTTCATCAGATTCACAGCTGGTTTAGTTTCAAAATGCAAGTTCTGAATGATCATAATGTGCTGGTGTCTCCTACCTGTCCACAGACATCAGATCCCCCACCCGTCTGCTCATCTTCGGGGTTTTGGTGCATAATGATCAATAAGAGGAAAGGTTCCATGGTCATATTTTCCCACCTACTTCCTATTTCTACTTTCCAGCTAAAATGCTGAACACAATTATAAACCCATTAAGCAGTGCTAAAATGCACTAATATCAGAGTGCTTTTTTTCAAAACTGGATCATTTTACAGCAGAGCTATATCTTCCTTTAGTGTATGGCAGGAAGGCTTACGGAAAGCAGATATAATCAGCTGGAGCATTATTTTAAAAATACTTCCTGTAGAGAATGAAATGCATCACAGTTTCTCTTACCGACGCAAATTCTAGCATAAGAAGAAGAAAGGTTAAAAAGAACTTTTACTTTGTTGCGTTTAGTATGAAAATGTGAGGCTGCCTCGAAGGTGACATAAATGTCTTATTGCCCAGCTTGATAACTGCATGGAGTCTATTGAGAGGGAGGCATAGGCTGGTGACAGAGGATATATTTTGAGTTCAGGGCCAGGAAGTTTGTGAAGGTGCCAGTGGTTCTTGAAGCGGGAAAGAGAGTTCAAACACGGCTTTGTGCAGTGCTCAGTCATGTGTTTCACTTCCAGATTAAAGAAAGTGTTTAAGGAAATGGTAATAATCACCTGGAGAGGATGCAGAGACTTCCAAAAACAATAGCCCTTTTAAAAGAGCATTTCAAAACAGAATCACCCGGTATCTCCTGTCACCTTTGAATACATATGCCCTTAAGCGAGGTAAGTATGAACAGCAATAAGGAGTCTGGGAGAGGGATTCTTGTCTGGGCCAATGCCGACCCAGTTAGACAGCGGTTTACTTGGTACATGCCAAGCTCTTCTCATGAACAAGTGACCAAAAGGAGTTAAACTAAAATGAACTCTATCTGAACCGGCTATTTAAAGTCTGAATTAGACTTCCCCAAGGGGCCGTAGGGTGCTTCTGAGCAACAATAGTAGGAGCAAGAGCTAGGCTTAAAATGCTGAGCCACAACCAGAACACTCATCTTCTTATTAATTAGAAACATACCCCTTTGGCAAAATTACAGACAGAAGCAAGAAGCAAACACAAAAAAGGAAAACTATGAAGCAAAGCAGAAAGTAATAACTTAATGCACTTTAACTGAGTGTTGTTCTGTTTGTCCCCCTTTGAAATGTTTATACAGATTCCTTGCACTAATACCCAAATATCCTTGAATGCCCATTTCCTCAGGGCACCTCATTCCTGACAGAGGGAAGGAAGTTATCCCCATTTTATAGGTGGGGAACTGAGGCAGGAGAAGCCTTTGATCAAACCAAGAACGAGTCTCCTGGAAAAGACAGAGTCTCCTGGAGAGGCAAAGGCTGCAAAAAGTGCCCTAATTACTGACTGACTTTCTTGCACTGTATGACTGTCACTGGTAGAGAAAAAATAAAACCTACCCGAGAACTGCATTTGTTTAAGGTCACAGAATCTGGGTGATTTCTGTAGATAGAAAATGATGGGGTTTTATTTGCCCTCTCATTTTCGCAGTCCTTTAAATGAACTCACCTTCCATTTTCAGTTTTCTGTGCGGTCTGAAAACCAGGAGAGAGTTATATGATGCTTACGATAAATACTATATATAATCATGTATCATAGATATTTAATGAAAGATTTCATTCTTATACAAGATTGCAATTTGAGCAATTGGAGATAAATTTAATTTAATTGTACATTTATTTAATTGTACATTTATATATAAATAGTATAAATAGAAATGAATTAATTTTATCTATTCCTTTGTGTGTTTATGTATGTCTGCATATGCATATTCTATCCTTGCAAAAAAAAGAAATCTATAAAAGTTGGCAGTAGTCTTTTGGATACAGGTGAATGAAATGACATTTGAGGTAATTAGAGAAATAAGTGCCAACTAATCAGCAGCTCATCACCCAAATACTTTCGTGTTAATGTAAAGATAATAGGGAAAAAATGAAGAAAACAAACTAATGTAAAAAAGAAAGAAAAACTGTTTCCAGTCCCTCCCTCCCCTCTTTCTGTCCCTCCAGCTCCCCCTGCAAACATTCCATTCCCATCCCTCTGCCATTCCCCTTTGGGACAGGCAGGAGGTGCAGCTCCAGCTCTCTCCCAACTCCCTGGGGGGACACCCCGGGACCCCGGGCTCTGCAAGTTGCCCCTTGCAGGCTGGGGGAGGCAGGAGGCATTAGGAGGAGGAGAAAAGGCTTCAGATCTGACTCCTTTGCCCTCCAGACCTTCTGGCCAGTCCTTCTACAGGAGACCCTTACTTCAAACAGATTAAAATAGCCACTCTCCAGGTGTCTCCCAGCTGGCTGGTAACCCAATATCCTAAGGGTTCATGTACCTATTTTTCTTAAATTTCCTCAACCTCCTTTTCCTCTGCATCAACATCTGGCATCAACCTAACCACAAGGTTGAATACCTCTTCAACTGTGTTCAGGCCTATTTTTCATTAGCAGGCAGACTTTTTTTTTAAATCACAGTCATTGTAAGCATATTTTCATAGCATTAAAATCTCATAGGCATTGCTGAAGGCAGAATTTTATTACTTTTCCTACACGATTAAGATAGTTTATGTCATTTATGGCTCACCAAAAAAAAAAACCAAACCCAAAACAAACCCAAAACCCACCCCACAAAAAAAGAACAACAAAAAACAAACAAACAAACAGAAAAGCCCCCAAAACCCCCTCTGCATCTCCATTAATTTCACCAGACTTAAACTGGGATAAACAGCCTATTAGGCCATGACATCCCAGATAAATTCACTAGTTCCAAAGCACTGAAGTAGGGAACACATTGGGCACAAATGCCATCCATACGTCGTAACTTTACTGCAGTTTCTTTTCTTCCATTTTAGCATAACTTCGACAATGCAAACTTTTCTAAGTATTGCAATCATTTCAGATGGCAGGCAATAGTGAAATATCGAAGCCAATACTTAGTTTTATGTTTTTCTAAGAGAACTTTGACAGGCTGCAGATTACAAGCAGTTGGTTTAACAACACTATTAACAAGGCTGGGGTGGTGCACACGTGGAAACAAATGCAGACTCAGTTCTAATAGTACGATCTAGGAGAAAAGCATCTCTGTCAATCCTACCTCAGTTACTCAGATGTTAAAACAGATTTGTCCTTTTCAGAAGGCTTAAGATACATCCACTTATGGATGGGAAGCATACATTAACTGTCTTAAGAAGTATATTAACACAGACTCAGCATGACATCATTAGTGTAAATTGGTAAAACAAATGCTTTTACCAAGAATTTTAGGTGATTAATGCTTCTGGATGACTTCTAAGAGCTTTACTTTAAATCCTTTTAAAAGGACTGATTTTCCTAAGGTGAGAACTCAGTGTGAGAGTAACTTCGTTTTAACATATCTGAAGCTGGGCACTGTTGCTTGAGCTGAATTTTTCAGAGCCACTATCTGAGAAAATGCTGACTTTAGCCCTGGATATTCCTAAAACGTATGGTACCAATGTTTGCTGTTATGCAGTTACACGGATTCCCATTTACCATATTCAATTAAGAATTAACTCAAGTTTTCCAATGTATTTGAAGATCTTAGAAGCAATTAATAAGAAGCTATCAACAAGAAAATCCTGTGATTCTTTCAAGACGATATATTTTAGGGCTGCTGATTTTACATGTTAGTCGGGCATTTCTTTCTTTACTATGAACTGAAGAATCTCTGCTTTTCCTTGAAGTCAACGGGAGTGTTATTGTCTTCAAGGACGGGCAAATTAGAGCCCAGATTTGCATCAGGAACTATGTACAGCAGGATGTTCAAGTGGCATACAACTTGTCACCACAATTATAGTAATTTTAATCAACCTCATTTACTGTTTGCTTCTCCGAGATTTCCAGGAGAATTTGCTCAACTGCACTTCAGTGTTAATATCTCTCTACCCTTTCTGTTTTACAAGTCATGCTTTTATTCTGTCATTCCTGCTGCAGATGAACCAGAGCATTTCAATAAAACTCTTGTTACCCACATCTTCTCCCCATATGTCAGTGACTTAAGCAGAGCGGTTTGTCAGGTTAATATTTTATACATTTTGTATTTGGACTATTACTTAGCTGATCCATAATAGAGGATTATATTCAGGGATAGGAATATTGAGTGGCTTTTTTTTTTTTTTCCCCACGTGCCTGTCTCCAAGACAACTAGATGGCTGTATTTAAAAGAGCACAAAGACCAGAACTAGTAGCTCATCCAAGTCTTTTAGCAAGTGAATGCTCTGTGGTTTTGCATTTTCAGGCAGGCCTTTCACTCTATCCCCCTGACATCTTTTACTTCGGACTCAGATGGGTGGGAACCCCAACTGGTAGCCCAGCTGATAATTGCAGCTATTAAGCTGCTCCTAGTGTAACTCAAGTTCCCTTTTGTTTCTGGTTTTATCTCATCTAACTGGAGAGTTTCTCTGCTGATAGTCATACTAGAAGCCACAATAATAGTCTTCCTTCTTTCCCTTTCAGTCAGAGCTGGTGATTATTAGGTACATCTTCTTGCCAGTTCAGCCAGATTTTGAAGATCACAAACTAGGTTGTGCTTTCTTTGGATTTTACAAAAAAAAAAAAACCCAAAAAAAACCAAAACAAACACACACACACACACACCAAAAAAAAAAAAAAAAAAAAAAAAAAAAAAAAAAAAAAAAAAAAAAACCAAAACCCAAAAAACAAAAAAAAACACCACAAAAAACATGTGGCCATAACAAAAGATCCCTGGCAACCATAAATCAGTAATAGAAAATGTCTGGCATCCCTGCAGGCAATCCTCATGTTGTAGCCTCAGACAGACCACTAGCAGCTAAACAAAAGTTGCAGCAAACTTTTGACCAACCATAATCCAGCATTAATCTGAATCTGTTTCTGAAATTCAGCTCAGCACTCCCTGGACTTTCTCTCCCTCCTTGGCTCTGTCCAGAATAACAATGTGCACTGAAAATACAGTGTTTGAGCTGTCAAGCTTCATTGCTCCCATGTATATTTTTTTGCCTGATAACTACACTAGAGATGTAAAACATGTAACATAAGGTTCCTGTGAGAATTTGCCTCTGAGCAAAGTGCTATCACATGTCGTGGGCGTTTCAAAGTCTGTTGAATGTAAAACTCTGAACCTCTCCAAACAACGTATTTAGATGTGCACTGTAAAAAAAGTTTGGTCTTGCCACAGCTCCTGCAGATAGCTGGTTACAACTCCTGTGTGGTGCCAATTTTTATTAATTTTCCTGTTTCATTCCTTTGAACATGAGAGGCATAAACCTGTATGACTCAGATAAACTTTCAGTAGTTTCATATTCCAGAAGGACAGTATCTCTGTGTAGACTCCAAAAGCCCAGGATGCCATTTCCATTCTCTCCTGAAAATTATTTATCTTGCTTTGTTTCAAACAACTTCTGTAGTTAAACCGTCTTTGTGAGCTCCACATTACCAAGCTCCTCAAAACAGAGAGCAGAGTACTCCAGCCAAAATTCAAACAAGTCTTCAAGTGCTGGCACTTCTGAAATTTCACATCCACTTTATATCAGTTAATCTAGCTGGCAAGGTAAACTTCTGCTGTTGGATCCACACTGCAGACACCTTATCAGTATGAATCTTGACTGTAAATATTCCCATAAAAGGGGCTGTTGTGCATAATTTTGTTGTAATAAGATGAGAACCTGAGTCCTTTGTAAGGCTCAGCTGATGTTTTTCAGAAATTTTTAAAAGTTAAAAACTACATTAACTAAATTGCTCATAAAATGAATTAAAAAATGTAAAGGTATGAAAAATGTGTCCTACTAGTCATTCTCCTTAGCTTTTTTTTTATCCTTTTTTATAGTTATAAATCAGAGGTATTTAAGTACACCAGCTGCAATAAAATATTTTTAAGAGTTAAGATGAAACAATTTAATTGTCCCAACACAATCTGTTTTTGACAAGAAAAAATATTTGGAAACCTGTATCTTCCTTTCTGTTTTCCAGAGAAGGAGTTTTTTCTTATCACATATATCCAGTTCAACCTGCATATCAAAAATATGTTCCTCCAAAGAAAATCTTTCCATCTCATTTTAAAGGGGGACAAAGATTAAGGAAATCCTGGGAATAATAAACAGACATAAAAAATATTACAAAATTCCTCCCACTCTTCTGACATCATTCTGTTTGGGAATAAACATATAACCAAGCTTTAGGCTGGTTCATTAAAGAAAGAAATTTATAAAAGTAGGCCAGTTCTTCTCATTTCTACCCACTTCTGTATTAGACTCTTGTCCAAAAGAGTGCAATTTCTCTCCTGGGTCACCAGGACATAGGAAAGATGAAACTAAACCAGAAAATAACCTGCGGTGGGGAAAAGGGGTATAAAACTTAAACAGAGAATAAATTTAAAGAAAAATTAAAAATACATCCAAAGCTTGTGGCTGACTGTTTTGTCTTCACTCAAGATATAAAATAGAGAGGGTGGTTAAAATAAAGAAGTTGAAGGGAAATACTGGGGAAGTCCTTAGTTAAGCTGACCCCATATGTATACCATGGAGAGGGCTGAGCTGAGCAGTTCAGAATCAGGATGGGGCAAGGGATGGGCTGTTCCTCAGTCATGATCTTTTATGTATATTCTTGGGCAGGGAGACTTTCTCATCCACTAGAGGATAACAAAGGATAGAAAATCTTTTCTCCCCACCACTGTTGATCAGATTTTGTCCTTGGTGATGACCAATAGATGATGAAATGGCCATGGGACAAGGACTATATTCATGATAGACTTCCAAATAAATCTTGTAGTAAAGATCATCCCTACACTGCTCATGATTTTTCCATATTCTAAGTATTTGTAGGGATGTGGCCTTCACCATCTGTACAAGTGAACATTTTGAAGCCCTTTCCTTCTTTTATGTGGAGCTCTGAACATATATGTCATTAAAAATTGGTCCAATTGAAGTCAATGACCAAAGTTCCCTTGGATTTCAGAGTAGCTGGGATACAAAGGCATATGCTCACATTTTTTAATTCCAGATCAGTAGTAAGAAAATATTTTTGGTATCAACCACCACTATTTTTATTATCCTATTCTCCTTTTTCTCACTTTTACAGAGAGGTGGAAGAATTCTTTTGTTTGTTACAAGGTTTTACAGATGGTATCAATCTGAGTAAGGGAAAATTCATGCTGAATATTAAGTAAAACTTCCTGAAAGCAGAAGCTATTAAGCTATGTAATATTATCCTAAGGGAAATGAAACAGCTCCATCAGTTGTGACATTTAAAACTAGGCTGGACAATGCACTAATAAATATTCTGTGGGGACAATTCTTCATTGTCATCAGGATGGATCAGGGGATCTACAAGGCCTTTTCCACACCTAATTTTTCCAGTTCTGTGAAGCAGAAACACATCATGCAGTTGAGGAGGATCAGAACCAGAGCAGCACTGAGAAACACAAAGCATCAATTTCTTCTAAGACGAATTGTTAGTGGTGTGACTTTTATAGTTCTGGGACCCTGATCTCAAAATTTATTGTGAACAAAAATAAGTTTTCTAGTTTCACAGACCTGAATCACTGATATAATAAATTCAGAACAAAAAGGTCCTTACTGACATTTGCACTGCTCCCATTTTCCTAGCTAGAATCTGCTCACTTTTTTTGAGTGGAACTAAACTTCTGCTATCTGTATATGTAGTGACTTGTTTTTAAATAAGCTTTAATTTTTTTTCCTAAGAATTTTCCAATTATATTAAATAATCATTACAAAAGAAACGCATCAAACCCCTATGTTTCAAGTGCCAACAGTCCCTTAAATAAAGTAATTCACATTTAAGGTTTATCACATTTAATTGTACTGTTTAACTTATTTCAGTGTGAAAAAACCTCATGTTTTTCTCTGTGACTGCTGTATGCAGCTATTTCTGCAACTGTGACAGCTGCAAGCCTGGGAAGGACATGACCAATACACTGCCTTCCTTAGAGCTACCAGCCCTGTTTGACAGCAAATTCATCCTACCCCAGTGACCTGCTGGTCAGAGAGGTACTGAAGCACATCCCTCTGAGTGACAGGATGAGAAGAAAAAACAAGGGTAGAGATGTAGCCAGTGGGCACATGCCACAAAAAAAAAAAAAAAAAAAAAAAAAAGAGCTGCTGATTTATCATGAGATCTGCTAGTCAACTCTTTGCAAAGTATTTGAAGAAATGTGGCTGTGAGCTTGTTTCAGTGACCAAATTAAGTAGCACTTTGAAATGGGAATGAAGCTTCCTCTGAAATAATAGATTATTCAAAATTATCTGCAATTCTGGTGTTCTGTGCATTCACACCTAATACAAATGCAAAGAAATGTCTGTTTCTGTAGAAAAATTTCAATATCTTAACTATTTTCAGAAGACATAGAATAGGAAAAAATCCTGGTAGTTTCTCTATAAAGTAGTTTCTGTCGTAAATCTGTTTTAATATTTTCAGGTAGGCCTGTTTTGGCCATTCATTAATACAGAAAATGTGTGTAGTTCCTATTGAGGTCTAGTAAATCTCAGCTGTAAATTTAGAAGAGAAATTGATTGATTGATTTTGCTGTATTTATCAAAGCAATCAATCTGGTATTGCAAGCACAGAGCATTAATCATATTGGTGAGACATTACCACAGCCTTGCCAGACCCAATCAGTCTGAATGAAGCAGGGACAGAACTATTTTCAGCCCTTCCAGTGTAACAAATACCACTTTGGAAACCTTCATTCTTGCTAACTTGTTGCTAGAGATATGTTCCTCCTGTGCCCTGGAACTAATCACTCACCTGTTTTTAGTGTCCCAAATACAGGATGACCTTAGGAGCTTGGTGGCAGAGCATCTTTCCAAGATATTTTTTAAAGAAGTCTACCTGGACTTCAAGAATCCCTTTTTCCTTTTGTCACAAATTCAACATTCTTCCTATGGTTCCCCATAAAAATATGTAAAACTTTCAGACAGCCACAAAGTGCTCTACTGAAATGCAGAAAAAAAATCATCCCAGCCATCAGGACCCTGACTGAAGAATATTTTTCACTTAAACTAAGGGATGTAACTTCAGGTACACTGGTGACTAGCAGTGGAAGTATTGCAACAAAATAAATTAACCTTTCAGACAGTCAGGACTCCATACAACAGATCAAAACTGTCTTCATTAACTCTGTTTGAAAATCATCTTGATGGCAGTACCCATTATGGAGCAGAGGTAAAACATATTGTCCCTGTATAACATCATATTGCAGAAAAGGAGCCTTATCCAAGAAGAAATGTCACTTTCAAATGTTCTTACACTAAGCACCGGGGCAGCATATTATAATAATCCATATCTGAGGCGATAAAAACATGCCACAAGCTCCACAGTTTACAGGAAAAGCTCCAGTTTTCTTGGACACATAATTAAAAAAACCTAACTTGTCAGCACTTACTATGTGAATATCCACAAAGCTCATAAAGGAGGTGGACAGATGTTATTTTTCCTTCAAGGAAACTTAACTGTAATTGCACTGGTACCTACTTGGACAAAATATTTCACTTGATATTTGAGTTCAGCTGTTCAGTCTAATTTGTAGTAGTTGTAATAACAGAGTAGGAACTGAACAATAATAATTCACGGAAAAAATATATCTCATTCAGAAATAGGGAGAGATTAAAACATTTTTAAAAGAATATGTAACTAATTAGCAAATAATTTTTCTCACTATTTTACAGTACAAATATCTGAAAAGGTTTATATAACTATACCATCAATGTTAATAAGCTGGTACACTTAAGCACTTTAAAACATGGATTTGAATACATTAATTTCTACTTATGTGTTTGACAGGATGCTAAAATTGGGCTGTACTACATCTTGTTATGGATTCACACATTACTGTCGGTCAGAAAACTCTGACACTAACCTCCACTGCTAATTGTAATGCTTATGGGTTATTTGAATAATAAAATGTGCATGCTTGTTATTTTTCAGAGACATTATGTGGAAAACAATTCCAACTCTAAAAATTCAGAAGCAAATGAATACATTTGCATTAGGAAAATATAACATCCCTGAAGGTTTAAGGAAACAGTTTCAGAAGCGTTTGAAAATAATTATATGTATAACTTCCACAACTGTAAATGTGAACTGAAATACAAAAGATCAAAGATATCAGTGCTGTGTATCATGCACAGCTACACTGAACTTTTTACCTAGTAGCTGAATGACGAGAAAGATGTTTTGAAGTCAGGTGGTCTTCCCAAAGCTTTCAATCCAAAACTTTCACAGAGCTAAAGACACACCTGAAAGCTGCAGTACCAAGTTAAAGCTTTATGTCTCTCTTCCCAAAGAGGGAAGCAAAGAAGAGTAAGTTGTTTTAGACCTTTTTGTTTGCAAGAGACATAAGTTAAAAGATCAAGACTTAAAAATAAACAACACACTTTTCAGTTCTCGTGGTAAAAACATCCTGCAGAACATTGCATGAAGGCCTGAGGATGTTCATTCTATACAACTTGTGGCTTATGCTGTAAATGCTGCTGTCGAGTGCTGTCACCTTTCTGTCAGTTTTACTTTGGACTGAAGCTAGCACAAGAGATACTAGCAACTGATGGAGGAAATGGCAGACTGATTACAGTGGCCTTAAGGAAGACAGTCAAGGAAGGATGGAATCATAGAAAGTGATTCTGCAGAGGGTCTTGAGAAACCATCAAGCCAAGTCACCTGTCCCAAGGTAGGATGTCATTCTCATGTCACTCCTTGCCTCATATATTCTTCCAAACCTTTGCTGGCTGTGCAGTCTTCAATCTTTCCAGCCTATTGCTTTTAATGCTGCACTCTTCCTAGAAAGTTTTTCCAAATGCTTAACCTTATATCCTTTTTATTATGTTTACCAAGGGCACAGAAATTGATCTTTATTTCTTTTCACAGAAACCTATTACATGTTTGAAAATTTCTAGCTGGTCATTTTCAGAGTAAGCAATCCCAATCCTTTCAGGAAACAATTGAGTATCATGCAACACAGTGACAACTTCATAGCTCTCATAATTTCTGCAGCTCCCACTTGAGCTCTCTGTGATGGGTCTGTCTTTCTTGTGGTCCTGCAGTCAAAACTGAACAGCTGATTAATTGAAGCTTAGCAACCCTGCAGGGAGTATCAAGCAGATTTCTTCTCTGTTACAGACTATGCATGCTTCCATTTATACACTCTGGTATAAGATTAGTTTTATTCACAGCATCATGATGTTAAAAATTTCCTGTCATCATCTTTCCCTGCAATAAAATGGCTGAAGTATTTGTTTCCTGTCTTTTAATTCCAATAAGACACAGTTATTGTGTTTTTCTTGGTCTTCTAGAGGAAAGCTCTCCAAGTTTCCCTGAGTTCATAAATGAAGTCACATTACTAACATTTTAGCTGATGCCATCCATGTTGTATGTTTGTACTTGTTCCCATATTGAAAAACTGTGACCACTTTACATGCCTACAGACTGTTTCAATGATAAACTCAGCAGACTAGAGCAGCTATTACAGTTATATTCTTTAATAATGTGGATAATTTCTGGGTTGTACGAATAATTTTTCTGCCTCCACCAGAGGATGGAGATCCCTTCAGTTGCCTTGAAACTAGCTGAAAAATGTGGTCACACACAACATCAGTCACACCCCAGGCCTCGCAGAGGAGAATGGGACTACAGCCATGTCCTACTTGGACACCAGACTTGCCTCCAGAACTGGCTCTTGACTCCTGCCATGATGCATAGGACCTGGGAAGGGATGCAGCATTTTCCCAGCACTTGGTTGAACCAAGTTGTCCTCAAGCTATTGAGAACCTTGTCTGAGCCATCTCTCTGGAGAGTGGGATGACCAAGAACTGGGCTACACAAAGCATCCTGCATGAGAAGGAAGAATGAAGGAAAGTCAGTGTGGCACATGCTTAGTTAATCTATCAGCCATTACAAGTCCCCTGAACTCGAATGAGAGATGAAGCATTAAGGCACTTGGTACTTGGATTTCCCTTACTCTTCGTTATTTCTTTAATTTAACCCTTCAGAAATGTACAGTCTCCAGTTTGAGTCATGTGCAATTTCTTAATACTTGTTAACGGGTGCCAAAACACTTAAAATAGAGGGATTGTAAAAAAAAAGATTACAAGCATAATGAATGAACAGAATTCGCCAATAGCTAATAAACGAAACTCATTTTGCCAATATAGCTCTTTATAAAGGTAAGAAATCAAAAATTTCACGAAGGAGTTTTCACACTGAACATCTTCTACTAAGAAATATGTCCTTTTACCCAAGATGATAGGTAAACACTAATTTAAACTGAAACAAAAAGAAACAAAGCCAACATTTTTCTATCTGAAGTTAGACAGAATCTGTATCTGATTTATCTCAGTGGATAACACTATCACTAGGAGAATGACCCTTTTTATTCATCTGATATACACAAAAAAATAAATTACACTATAGGCTATAAAAGTTCCAAGATGTGAACTCTCTGCTAGACTTCATGAATGAGGTTTGAAAGAATGATGGATTACAGTTGATCAGATTTGCCAAATCTGGATATTTTCAGTGCAGACTAAGTCTTAATACTCTAGGGTTTTACCCATATTTGTATGCATTTTAGCACAATAATAGTAGATCAGTGGATCAAAGCCCTCACTGCTGAGGCCCCTACATCTGTACCACATGTGATCCAGGGGCTCTACTTTGGCCTAAATTTGGTCTAGACTGAATATCACCACTACACATATGGTGTGAAGCTGTCCAAAGGCCCAGTCACTACTTTGGAGGTGCACATCTCCAGCAGGGCTTCTTGTGGCCTTTCCTCATAAAGGAATCTCATGGGCTTAGTCTGGAAGCAGAATCAGTGCACACTACTTAGAGCTGATCGAGAGTTTCACTTCAAAACTTCAGTACTGTAAACCATCTTTTTACTGGGGATGCTGACCAGTCAGTTCAATCTGCAATTAGGCAAAGTTTATTTACAGCAATCTGAAAAAAAACAAAACCACAGTAACAGCTACATTTCCGAAGTACCTGTTCTGAAGGAACAAATGTTGTTAAAACCTTGCTGTAAACTGCATTTCTAATTTTGCTGTTGTAAAGGCAAGAATCAGCTGGTGTGAGAGTCTGAAAGCCCTATGAGCCCCAAAGGGGAGGAATCTACCTGTGAGATTTACCCTGGTTTTGTAAACTTTAGAACCCAAGAGTTCCAATTGTAGGAAAGAGAATGAAAATCATGAAGTCGCAAGCTCCTGTTTTCCTGTTTGTGTATGTGAGTCTGCAAACTCCCAACAGCCCTAATTCAGCCTGGGAGTTCCTGGGGGGTCAAACCTTTTTTTGCTAGAGATGCAGGAGTTACAGTCAAATCAGATGTGGGGGTTGTAAACTATTGAGTTTCTATTGCATGCTACCTTGAGTCCCTGAGTGTAGAGGATTTACCAGTGACCCAGCTGTAAGTTCATCACAACTGCAGACCTTAGAGCAAAGGAATCCTTTGTGAAAAGGAAATATGAAAAAAACCTCTTGCTCTACAGGCTCTATAGATTTAGAAAAATCACACTGTATGTAGGGGGTATTAATGAAGACTCAGATTGACATTTTCTAACAAAACACACCTTTCTGATTTTCATTTGATTTACTCTTCTTTATGTACTTCTAGAGGTATGGTAAACTAGAAAAGAAAAACAAAAAACAAAACAACCCCAAAACAGCAACCAAAAAAAACCACACCACCAACAAAACCCCACAGCATTTAAAGCCTTTACTCTGGAATATTCCTAAAAGAACCCAAATAGTATATTCACACCATTCTTTTGCTAGTCCCCACCTTCTTACAGCATGCCAAGCTGTTCCTGTGTAGTGATGTGTTCCTGCCTGTGTGATGTATACCCATATTGATACACAGGCACATATGTATATAAGAAATGGCTGTGATGAATTCAGCCAGGGAACAGAATTTTCTTGCCTCCACAGAGTCGTGTGGGGAAGAACCAATGAGAAGTGGTCCAGAAGGACCCTTACAATAGTCAAGTTCAGGAACTGAAATTAGTTAACTGTCATTTTTATATCAGAAAAATGAATTCTTCAATCTGATGTGCAGACCAATAGTCTAATTGTAACAGTCAAGCTTGCCTAAGAAGCCCTGTGTGAAACATTTGTTAAGTGTAAGAGAGTGTTATTGCATGGCTGGATGTCTTGGGAGGGGATGTCTGATGCTAACTGCAGTAGATAATCTGTCCCATAAATTTTAGATAACAGCTGAGCAAGAACCCGTTTCCTTGTTTTATAAATATATTTGAAAAGTTGAGGGTTCCCTCCTTATGCCACATCCAGCACATTTCTGAACAGACACAGCCAGTCTCCCCAGCAAGGTCAGTGGCTGGGTGTGCAGGAGGCTGCTTCAGCCCCAGGGATGTGTCCAGCAAAGAAGAATGTCCTGGGGACCTAAAACCCTGTGCAGTGCTGGAGCCCTGCTCCATCCCTGTTCCCAGTGGCCAGTGAAGGCACAGGGACTCAAGGAATCAAGCTGTGGCCTGAGGGCAAAGGAGGATGAAGAGAAAAATTTGACTTTGACCAGACACTACAGAGGGCACTCGAGCATCCCTTCTCACCAGAATTTCTGTCTAGGTCAGCATTTCCCTGTGAGAGGCTTCACTTCTGTGCATCAGCATTTTTCTGACACAAAAATATGTCCCTGAAAAATTTCTGACCAGACAGTTATTAGCATGAGCATCAGTTTTGAGCCTTTCCAAGCTAGTGGTGACTATTTTTGTGTGTATCTGTTAGAGAAAGGGGTAATTTGTTTGTCCTTCAGACATGCATGGCAGTTTGTCCTCCAGACACTGACTATACGAGGCAGGACTTAGAGTGTTTAGCAAAGCACCCTAGCTTTAAATTAAAGAAAGGTGACCTGGTTTAATGCTTTTCTGTGTTATGTGGGCTTCTTCTGCATGTCGTGACTCAGAATCTTGTCACGTGGGAAATGCTTTGCACGCCACACACGAGTTCCTTCCCATCCTAGGTTCAGATTCTTATCTGTAAGAAAATGAAAGAAAAAAATAAAATAACATATATTACTTTCCCTTTTGTTTGTCTGTTTCTTAATGTGTAATGCCACTCAGAAATAAATAAAACTAAAACACTGCAATACGTCCATGGAATATAAATACATGTAGTTATTCCATCAGTCAATAAATTATTTCCTAAGTACATATAAGTATATGTAAATAAACTATTAGATTATCCAGATGAGTAGCAGGCTCTGAAAGAATTTTGAAAACCTTAACTAAGAAAAGTTGAATTTGGGTTATCTAGTAAAAGCCAAAGTAAAATGCATGTGTGAAGTGCCCCAGTGAGATCAGGTCCAACCATCTTCAGTCTATTTGCTCATGAATAGCAAAAGAAAGAAATTTAAATCTTCATTGTTACTTCAGTAGGGTCTAATTAACTTTCCTGCTTCCTCTGAGAAAAGCAACCACCCCCCAGACAAACACACGTGGATAACATCACCCAGTATCCTGAAGAGATTTGGAGTTTATCAATGATTTTAAAAGTGGGGTCAGATTTTCCTTCTCTGCTCTCTTCCCACATCATACATAGTAGGTAAAGAGCACCAGGATTAAAAATAAATGAATAAATAAAAACCAAAAAGCAAGCAGGATGTCATTCAGAGATGTTTGCATGACTTGGGATTGTGAGATGCAGAAGATAACTGTCAGAGATACACAGAAGTGCAGGGTCTGGTGAGTCACATTAATTCTCTTGTCCTTGAGGTGAACAATTTTCTTCTGTGATGTGCTGCTGCCTCTGCTAAAAAAATCCTGACTTCATTCCTGGCTACCACTGCTGCCTTGTGCCAGCATCTGCTGTGCCAATTGCAAGTGCATCTCCATTTGAAGGGAACCAAACTGGGAAGTGAAAATACTTACCTGAAAGCACAGTTTGACATGTTTAACTGTGCAGCTCAACATTCAGGCCATGCTCCTCAAATCTGTTTTCTTTCTAGCCTACTTCTGTGCCAGAAAGTATTCACCTGGAAGTCAGTGGTGCATGAAAACATTCACATCAGTCTGCTGCAAGAGATTTACAGACTATTTAGAGTAGGGCAACTCACCAGAGAACTTGACCTCAGGCACTGGCACTGCAACTCCTATTTTCTGATTTCTCCTGCTTCTTGTGCCCTGATAAGAGAAATAATTTTTGAGTTTCAGCAAGAAAAGTCTCACATGTGGTCTCTATATCTTAGCATTCTTAATATCCTTGTCTGTCACAGAAAAAGCAGAACTACATTAATGAACCTTATTTTTTAAGATATTGTTTTCATATTCCAGACTTTAAAAAAACCCAACTTTGTTCATAGTGTTAGCTGAAACTTTACCATAGAATCAGAGTTATAAGGAGAAAAAAGCTCAGAAAGTAATTGTCAGAGAGTTCACAGAGGTGAATCTTAGGGTTATTTAAAAGAAATACCACCCAAAACATTTTCTCAATGCCCAGTATTGAAGCAGTTCCATTAGGGTTTGTCTATATGACTGATGCCTCACTGTTGCTCTCCTTTTACACTGCCCAGTCATTTCAAAAAAATATGTGTAATCGAATGTCCAGTTTAGTATCTACATGGTTATTCTGGTCTTCTCCAAAAGGGCTGGGCTTAAGTCCCACCACGCTAGGCAAGGTCTAAAAGCCCCGCATGGATGCATCTTGGCTGCAAAATCTGTCCTCATGACACAAAAAAAGTGACCCTGTGTCAAAATGACTGCAGACCTGCCAGCAGGAATTCAGCATGCTCAGAGCACTGCTCAGGGAGCTTGTCCTGCCATACCTTCTCTGACAAAGCCTGTTCACCATGTCTGCATCCCTCCTGCCATCTTGTTCCAGCTTTAGCATCACAGTTTTTTGCTTGCTGAGTTTCTCTGGCGTACTTGTGCATGAAGCAAAAAGCTGCCAGGCAGACCACAAGAGCGAGCTGTATTGAAACACTGTTATTTTCTAAAGCTTTTATTGAAAGGGGTCATTTTAAAAGTCACATTTCCAGCAAAGTCCCACAGGCTGTTGCAAGAGAGCAACTGAAGAGAAAGAAAATTGCAATGTGGGGGTGGGAGCGACAGATGGGGGAGGAATCTCATCAGCCAGCTGCACCACCAAATTAAACAAAAAAACTATAGAAAACTTCAGCCCCAGGCACTTCTCCATCTGAACTTTTCATCACAGTGGCCCTGCAGCAGGAGTTAGTGGCAATTCCCTAGCCAGGTGCTCCTAACAACATGTAGGAACACAAGCGGAGGCACCTTGGGAATTTTCAGGGTGATCAGGAAGATCCCAGTAAATTTCAGGCACCTCCAGGGTTAGGTAAAATCAGAAAGAAACATTTGGCTTTCTATGACATTAAATAGAGAAAAGTGCTCAAATTATGTGAGTGAAATGGGGGGAGAGATTTGGATCTTTTTTTTTTACCAAACCTCCACTGAAATAATTTTGATTTTAGTGGAATCTCTGAAGCAGGATTCCACCCACATTTTCATGGGAGACCACACATCACAGAATCAGTCATAGCATCAGAGAATTATAGACGTCTAGGGTTGAAAGGAACTTTAAAGATCACCAAGTTCAAACCCATTGCATGGGCAGGGACACCTTCCACTAGATGAGGCTGCTCAAGGCTCCATCCAACCTGTCCTTGAACACTTCCAGAGAAAGGGCAGACACAACTTCCTTGGATAACCTGTGCCAGTGTCTCACCACCCTCCAAGAATTTCTTCTAACCAAAATCTTTCCTCTTCAAGTTTGAAACCATGTCCCCATGTCCTCTCACTACACACCTGTGTAAAAAGCCCTACCCCAGATTTCTTGTAGGCCCCTTTCAGATATTGTAAGGTTTCTATAAGGTCACCTCAGAGCCTCCTTTTCTTGAGGCTGCACAAACCCAACTTCATTTAGCCAACAACTTCAGATGACATGTGACACCCTTCTGCTAAGCCAAACAACCTTTGACTGCTTTAAATATTCTAGATATAACTTCTAAAATTTCCTGGTAGCATGGTCTATTTCTTTGTTCATTTTACTTTTTGATGGGTTTTTGCTGTGTTGAGTTTTTGGTCTTTTGTTTGATTGGGGGTTTGTTTTTTTTTTGCAGGGGGGGGGGTTTGCTTGCTTTTTTTTTTGTCCTGATATACACAATTCTATATTTTTCCAACAGAAGCAGAATTTTGTTGTGATGTGGACTGGAATTTAAAAAAAATTCAAATTATTATATTGGACTCTTTTTCCCTCAATTTCCCAGGGGCTTCTTTGTGTGGGTATTACTATTTGGCTACAGATATTTTCTAATAAAATATATTTTGGAAGGGGCTACTTTCATTGAAATACATATTGAAATATTGTGAGCACTGACATCCTTCCTACTGAAATTTACCAAAATTTTGCCAATGGCTTTAATAGAAACCATTGGTTTCCACTTCTGACTGTGTGAGCTGACCAGCCTTTCTCTGCAACTTAGTTTTTCACCTATAATAGCAATACCAAAAGTGGCTTTAAAAAGTCTGGAGAATGCCTCTGAATTGCTTCTCACTCTCTTTCCAGAAAAACTAGACAAGTCTGTATGCTCATAGCAGCCCTTGAAGGGCCTAGTGGAGTGCTCTTGCTTTTGTACTTCATACCTCCCAGTTTCTGCATTTCAGTCTGCTGGCAGGGTGGTCTCCCTGCAGAACTTTCCTCCTCCTTTACCTTCAAACAGTCATCATTTCTTGTTAATGGCATTTCATCAACATTTTGAATTCTTGTCTTTCTAATCCTTACCCTCACTGGAGACAAAGCACAGACGTGTCTATAAAGATAAGAATTTCAAAACATGAGTTATGCAAAGAGAACATTTTTAAAAGTCTAACTGCTGTGTTTCATGATCAAATGAGCTCTGAACTCTTTTGAGGACATGGACAGCTACATTGGTGGGTAAATTCTGTGTTCCTTTAATAAATTAAAGAAAGATTGTTATAGAGGAAAAGAAACAAGAATTTCTACATTTTCTATTAGTTGATTCTGGTCTCTAGTCAGTGATAGCTGAGGAAATAAAAGAGAAAAACACCAGAAAAAGAGAAGGCAAGACAGTCAGTAACGGATCAACCTGCTCAGGAATGTGAATCCTGTGAAACACATTGAGTCACATTTTTCTTGATATCCTCAATTTCTCAAAGATCATACCTTTATCAAGAAGCAACTTTGACAAGTATGGACTAGCAGCTACCCATATAATGAAAATCAGAGATAATTAATCATAACTTTATTGTGTATCACATATATTATTTGGTGCATTATTTATGTAGGTAGAGATAGATTTTTAAGGCCAGAGGTATCATTATAATTGTGTAGTTTGATCCCCTGATTGATCCAGTCAATGTAATTTCACCCAGTAACTCCTTCAGGCAAGCATCAATGCCTACTTGAACTGCAAAGTGTCTTTAGAGGTGTCTCCAATCTGGATATAATATCTCCATGTGATGGGCAGTCTACTTCAACTCCACAAAAGTCTCTTTCATTTTCAGAGAGTGCAAAAAAGTTTAAGACAAGTGAAAATCAATGTTGTGTTCAAAAAACTGCAATGGCAATTATGGTTTTTGTTTGTTTGTTTTTTCAGCAATGTTGAACACTATAGTTCTACAGTTTTACAGTTTTATCCTGAAAACCTTTTAAAAAGCTTCATCTTGATGGATTTTGTTAAATTTGTTAATATATAAATATGTTAACATAAGAATATGTTTTGCTAAATATGTTATATCATGATGTGATCCTGGGGTGCCCTACACATGGACAGGAGTTGGACTTGATGATCCAGATTGGTCCCTTCTAACTCAGTAGATTCTATGGTATTCTATGATTCTATGCCATATACCATTTAGAAAAAAAAATCTTTTTGACTTTGTACTTGTCAGGGCTTTTGTGATTAAGTTTTTTCTTTTGAATTTGGTTTTTTCCCTTACAAGACAGAAAACAGTTTTTTGAGAGGTCAGGAATTTGTCTGCAAGCTGCTGTTGTGATTAAAGGAAAACAAAACTAAACAAAAACTTGTCCCTTTAAAATACAAATTTATTTAATGACTGACAGTGTCATTCATGCTTGTCTACTAACATGCCACCAAATTCAGAAGATCAGAGTGTCCGTGAGATTACTTATGAAACTATAGATTTGGAATGATTACATTAAAATTTGGGTCTCTCAGTGATGTGGATTATAAGAAATAATGGGAAATCATCATCTCACTCTCTCTGTCTCATACCTGAAGAAATAGGCTCTTCCAGATGGTTATGCAGAATCACAGCAGATCTATGGCTTCCAGAGAGCCATGGCTGACTGTCATGGTAGCACAGATATGTTGATCTTTGGCCTTGGTTGTGATGGGATGAATCTAAACTATGTCCATAGCCTTTCTCCTGGAGCTGAAAGCATCTTACCAGCCTGTGTCTCAAGAAGAAGTTTGAGGTACAAATGAATAAGACCCATGAGAATTTCCTCATGATGGAAATTTTCCCAAGTACAGGTTTTAAGTTTGAAATTTTAGATTTTAAGACCAACCATCAAATGAAATGTCTCTCAATACCATTTTAGATTTTCACAATGAGTTTAAAGGCAAAGGTTTCCCCAAGAGTGTTATGATACTATGTGCATAGTATTTAAGGTGGTAAGGCCAAATGATTAATGTTTTTTTCATGTGTGCAATGCAAGAAAGCTATTGCAGAGATTAATCTTCAGTTCAGTAAAGTTATTACCAAGGATTATGTCATTGAATGCACAAGTGTTTGTTTGTCTTTCCAGCTACATTGTGGGTAGTCTCTTTTGGTTGGCAGTGACTGTTATAACATTGCCTTGATTATTAAAAAATGGTGCTAACTCTATATTCATAGAACTGTTTATACAAGTACTACCTTCTATCTTTCTTTTCTTTTTTTTTTTTTTCTTTTTTTATAACCTCAAGAAAAATATCTCTGCTTCAGAAAGGGAGAAATGAAGTACATTAGGGTTAGCTTCAAAACATAAGCAGTGTCTCAAGAATATAGAGGCAGGGTCCTCCTAACCAAGTATCAGAGATACAGTTACCTCTTGGTGGCTCATCCTTGCCTTCCAATACATATATTTGAATTAATGCAAAATAAGGACAGCCAAAAAATACCAATTTCTTTCCATCACTAAGATAACAAACTCAGATATCTCCATTGCAGGTATCAATGTTCAGTCAGAAAAACCCTTCAGAAAAGACAGAACTGAAGCTTTCTGGATCCTTGGAAAAATGTAATACCCACTGTGTCATTCTGCATTTTACAGTCAAACACTTCCTGATGGTTCCTTACACGCTTTTAAAAATTCAGCCAGATCACTTCCAGTCCCCCTGGCACACCTCCCCTCCACACTTCCTATGCATACCGTGTAGAAGGCTCTGAGGCTTTCATCTGTTTTATACATTTTATCCGGCGCTGCTTGAAATACTGTTTGTTTTTTTTTTTTTTTTTTCTGCTTTTTTTTTTTTTTTCCTTCCCTTTCGTGTTCCTTTAAAGTGCTGCCTTCATGTAGGAGCTGGCTGAAGAGCTGGGAGGCAGCATGCTGACTTTCCCTCTGCAGCTGCTCTTTGTGCAGCTCCACAATGAGATGCCAGTCATGTGCAGGAGCACTGCAGACCCCCAGCTTCTCCCCTCTTGCTGATGCCTCTGTCCCGCTGCCGAGGTGACTACAGGAGCAGAAATGCCTGGCAAAATCCTCGACCTCCAGTATATGCTTTTACATTATCACAGAGACAGAAAAAAAAAAAAATTGTCTAGGATGCGCTGCTTACACATTTCAATCCTGATTTTATTTACTGTTTCCTTTTTCCATCTTTCTCTTTCTGATATACTGAATTTCATTATAAGATTGAAGCTTGCCTTTCAGAAACAGTGTGTATGTTATTTGCTGCATCTGAAAGGCAGGTGTTCTCAAGCCAATCTGAATATTTGGAGTAAATCCCTGCCTTGAAATGCAAATGAGTTTGCAATGTCTGCATAGTTTGAGATAAAGCAGTTAACAATGAATTAATCCTTGTTTTATGCAGTTCATTATCAAGAGACTATGGCCGGGCCAACAATGTATTTGAAACATAATAGAGTCTTGCCAAACAGGTAGAGACTCTGTGTTAAAACCAAGAACTTACAATTACAGCAAGTCTGCTTTTCGAGGACTGCATAAGGTAACACAATAAACCAGACATAATTTTTTTGCGTTTGCCCCAAAATCTGGTGTATAAGAACAGTTTAGCCTTATTCCAGAACCAAAGTATCCCACAAGATACTAAAATATTGTCATGGAGAGTTTCTAGCAAATTTAGTTTTAAGTGGGAAAAGGCTGCATTTCAGGGCAGGTGACTTTTTTAAAATTAAAAGGTGGTTCCAGACCTATGCAATTTTACTGAGAAATTCTCTTGCTCTAGAAAATTGAGTAATTTACAATTAATATGGAAGAAATATTCTCTAAATCTGCTCAGGTTTTCTTCTTTTATTCTACTAGGCAATAATTTTTGTTCAAGTTTTGCCTTCTGTGCTTAATGGGATAGTGCTGACGTAATAACTACACTTGAGTTCCTATGGCAGTCGGTGTGACTGATGGGAGAAACAGGTCTGGAGTACAAAATTAGTAGTTCACCATTACAAAAATACTCTGCAGTCCTTCATTAAAACAAAAATTGTGGCTAATGATCTTATGCCATGCTGTTGTTTCTCTGCTGGGACTCAGTAGTGAAAGAGAGAGCACTGAGCACCTTTAACACCCCTGTGGCACCACTGTGGAGTGAAGCCTGGATCTTCAGGTGTGGGAATACGTTGCTGAACTTGTGTCTGTGGGATGAGCTGTGATGTGGAAAAAGAGGAGTTGTGTATTCTTAGAAAACAGATTGCAAATGTCTCCTTTGCAGCCCTGCTGGGGCTCTAGTCTTGATTTCCCTCCTAGCTCTAAGCCTATCCCAAAACTTACCTGAGGGTTGGGCTTACCTTTAACTGGGGGACCCCACCTTGGCACAGGTGAAAAATATCTCAGGAGAGAAGCATAACTTCAGGCTACACCTTCCCTTGGTCAAAAATTAAAATAGAAATGTACCCATTCTTCCATTCAGATACATCACAGTTTAATTAACAGAGAACAAAGTGCAGATGAATAGGCAAAGGGAAAACTTTCTGAGTAGTTTGCAGGAACTATTATTTTTTTATTTTTTTAGCAATAGATTGCTTTTATATTTCCCCATAACTCTGGCATAACTGCATGGTGCTGTCATAAGTGAGAGGTTTGTTAATTAGATTCTGTTTTATATTCTGGATCTGTTTAGGCTTAGGGACTCAGTGCTGAGATGCTACACAATTATTTAGTTGAACATAGCAGTTGACTGCTGTTAATGCTGGTTTTCTTTTTTTTTTTCAGTATGTTTTGGTGACTTATATTCATGATCTCTAGACTGCTGAAGGGACGACTTCAGTTTTGCCTATCTCTAATCACTGTAGTACATAATAACAGATGTCAGTATTCCTAAACTGCCTTATTCAATAAATGGTATGAGATCAAACATCTTAATGATTTCATCATCTCGATTAATAATAACTATCAAGGGATAAGAATGGAATTTTTATCTTCATATAATATAAACATCTTGACCTACATTTTAGGGATTGCTTGTGATTCTGTTTGCCTCCAATTTTGAGTCTACAGAGAGCAGACTGTAAAGACTCCTGAGTGTCAGACCAAACTTACCAACATGTATTTGAAGATTATGCTGTTTTAAGAGATATTATAATAGTCTATCAAAATTACTAGTGGTTTTTTTAATGTGTAAGTTCTCACCTTGTAGCTTTTGTTCCATTCAGGTATAGGTGGTTTATTTTCCTTATAGTGGCTAGACATGAAATATAAGATGAAAAATTCACATAAACTCCCTTCAGAGTGAACAATCATTTTTTAATACTTTTATCATGATGTGTCTGAAACAGTTATGCTTAAAATGGAGGGGGTCGTTTCCCACTGTCTCAAGACACAGACAACTACAGCAGCAGTTGCAGGAGGGGCAGTGCTTCCTCTTGGTGCTGACTCTTTATTTCTGTTACTGTAATATACTGTATTGCTGACCTGAAGAGACTTTGGGGGTCCAAAGGTTATTGGACTGCAATCAATATTGGATTTGAGGTCTTCTTTCCAGATAGGAATCCACGATTCAATAAATATTGGTCTGAGACCTGGTCTGTACTATGGCCTCTTGAGCTGGCAGACCAATTAATAGTTTAAATTGCAAAGCAGCCTCCTGTTCTAATGCTGATATATTTTGTGAAAGATGGAGTTTGCACATTTTCTTTGCTCAGAATAACCTTTAAAATATGAAACAAAGGAATTACTTAAAACAAGATTCCCATTCATGAGCCACTTTTCAGATCATTATCTTGCTGCCTGACAGTGCTAATGAGACCCAATATTCAATTTTTTCAGGGTCTTGAAGGCAGGGTCCTCATGTATCCCAGATGGAAGTAATCTCTTGTTTAAAAATTAATAAGGAAAGATTAACTTAACTTCCACAGGTGCTGTGTCAAAATCCTTATCTGCCTTTGAAGAATTTCAAAAGCCAATCTTTAGATTTTATTTTAATGTATTTTCACCACTGATAGCAGACGGAAAACAATTACATTGGTGTAGACAAAAAGGGTGCTCAACTACACTCAAAAAATATTTTAGACCAAGGTTTCTATCAAGATTTCTTACAGGTGCTGCATAACAAAGTGGCATAAGTGTGGCTGTAAACAGCACTCTGTGATTAAAAACCTTGAACTCCATTGGCCATGCTTAATGTGAGGATGACTGTAGGGTGCTGGAAAATCTTCAGGCATAATTTACTGCCTGAAGACTCATAATTAAGGCAGTCTACCAAAGTTGTCATGGTGCTGCCACGAATGCTGCATCACATGCTAGGAAAAACCACTTTAGTCTACTTATATATACATGTAAACTAAAGGAACAGGGAAACCTGATTCATCAAATTTCAAACGGGTCATGCATGAGATTTGTGTGATTTCTTTCTTCATTTAAGGAAGCCCTGGGTGTCAGCTCTTTGCTCCACCAGTAGCAGACCCGTGGCATCCCTTGCTGAAGAGTGCTGTGGATTCAGGTAGCTCACAGGTTTTCAAAAGCAAACTGAACAAGTACTTGTAAGAGAGATTAATTGGTGGCAACTAAACAAACTAGAATGAGCTCAAGACATTCCCTAACTTTAAGAGTAGTTGGAAGCCAGGAGAATATTAGCAGACAGATTTATGTAAGCTCAATCTTTCTTCTTATTTATATTTTATCTTCTTGCTCCTTCTTTTCCTCAGGCATGTTTGTAGTAATTGTTGTATTGTTATAATTATTCTAGTTTACAAACTGTAACTGATCACTTTTGTCATATTGTCTGCAAGCCTGGAAGTACAATGCATGGCTACCCATTAATAAAGACCATATTGTTTATCCTTTGAATTAAGCTCTGCATTCTCTGAAAATCAGATGGTCAATCCCTCCAGTGCAGTTGATGATAAGGAAAGTATTAGTATAAGTAAGTATACCTGATCCTGTAAAACTCAGTCAATGGTCAGCTTCACAGTCTTAATTATCCTGACTTGAAGAGGTTGGTTGTGTCCTCTCTATTTGAAGACAAGTTCCTGAGCAGCCCATCTCCAGTTTGAAACAAAGATATTCATAAAACCACAGAATCATTTAGGTTGGAAAAGACCCTCAAAATTACCAAATCCAACCGTAATTCAACTATCATAACCACTAAACCACATCCTGAAGCACCACAGCTAAATGCTTCTTGAACACCTCCAGGGATGGTGACTCCAACATCTCCCTGTACAGCCCATTCCAATGCCTCACCACTCTTGCAGTAAAAAAATTTTTCCTAATATCCAACCTAAACCTCCTCTGGCGCAACTTAAACTCATTTCTTCTCATCCTATCACTACTTACTCGGGAAAAGAGACCAACACCAGCCTGTCTACAACTTCCCTTCAGGTAGTTGTAGAGAGCAATAAGATCTCCTTTGAGCTTCCTCTTGTTCAGACCAAATAACCCCACAGTTCCCTGAGCCACTTCTCGTATGGAAAAACTAGACGAATAAACTAGAGACTACTCTCATTTCTGAGCATGCTCTGAGATGCTCTTAACACATGATACCAACCTGGGACCCCAGAGGCTTCACATTCAGGTTGGCACCTGAATAGCTGGGTACTCTTTCCAGCACTGCCTTCCTAGGGACAGCCCCCTTGGACACACAACAGCCAAGCCTTTAGCATTTTATGTGTGTTCTGCAAGGTGCTCTTGGCCAACATTTCTATATACCTGCATTTAACAGATTCTTCAAGTACAGACAGAGTTTAAGTGCTACATCCTTGACCCCTTATATTTTAATGGGCAGGCACTGGGGACTCTTAGGAAGATTCCCATGGCTCCCTAGACAACACAGCTACAGGAACTCAGATTCTGCACAGAGGACTTCTGCAACTAGAGACGCTCTCTACAAAGATATCGTGTGCTGTAACCATGTGGATGCCTGAAGTCAATGGGTATCTGCACACTGGAGTTTCAGAACATATCTGAAATTTTTAGACAGGTATAATTTTAGGTATCATTGATCGGCTTAAAAGAGATTTATTCTGATATTCTGAAACAGTATAACATCCTTTCTGATTCCTTATACATTACAAGCTACTATAGTTTACTTCTACATGGAACCCAGGAAGAGGTATCTCTTGGCATTTTCTTTTAATGGTAATGAGCCTGAATACTGAATGTCTCTGCCTAATTTTTCAAATCAGCATTTGCTTGACTTAAAATGTTCTATCATTGATTTTTGTTTTACCCTCCTTTCATAAATTAAATTGTCTTTGAGGATTTATAACATCGTCTTTCCATGAAGACTCACAATGAAATCAACCCACTCTGACTCTTCCTTTCCATAAGCTAATCAGACCCATGGGTCCTGCAGAGTAGACATCTCTTCTTGAATGCCCTGTTCTCACTGTTATTTATTATTCCTCTAATCTTTGTGTAAAATGTTATCATTAGTAACTACATATTTAGAATCACTGGCAAAGTCATTGTACAGGACCAGGTTTGACACTCATCCTGGTAGAACTCTACCAATAATCTCTTTCTTTGATGGTGGTTTGCCATAGACAGCTACTTTTTCAAATGTCAACCAATTATGAATTCTTTTACTGTGTGTCTTCTTGACATAATTTAACATTATATTTCTTTTACCCCAGGAAGCAAAAAAATTCTGGCCTAACTCTAAGTACATTATGTCTACATAACTCCCCTGTCAACCAAACTTGTAATCTCATCAAGGAATGAATTCAGGCTTTTGTGACAAGACCTATTTCTCATTAGATCATGTTGGTTGGCATTAAACATATTCTGATCTTTCGATTCTTTATTAATTGAATTCCATACAACCCTATCCATTATTCTGCTCTCACTGGTATCAGGGGGCAGACTAGGAGTCATCTGAGCTCTCCTGCTTGCTGTCTGTAATAGCATACTGACTGCCTTTTGTACTTTTTATGAGAAACATTCTGATATTTCTTCACTGAGATTCTTGCCAATGTTTCCTTCAATTTCAAGCTATTTACACTCTCTCCCAAGCTCTTGGTTGAAATCTGTTCAGCAATGCAAAACAAAATGTAGTAAAAACACATTATATCTGACATTGCATAAAAGCCACAAGAAATTGCAAACGCTGCTTGAGTTGCAAGGCAAAATACGAGGTGTCAAGGTTGACCCATAATGCCAGCAAACACTAGGAAAACGCTTGGCACCATGGGCTTCTTTTTTTGACTTCATAATGAAATCTCCATAGAGGTCAATTTTGTGCTGTCTGACTTCATTGCAAATGCTTCACAGAACTGTATTGCTAATACTCTGCATGTCATTTCCATACTGCAAAGGATTTTCCAGGTTATGGACAGTGACCTCCATCAAATCTCCAATTCTAAGAGTAGGAAATCCATTTAGATCTGGCCTATGTGAAGAAATTGGCCATCACAGTGACTTTATTCCAGAACATTCTTTTCATAATATAAATATTATATCTATAAATATTTTAAAAATATTTAAATACAATTTTGAGGCATAAAAATATTTTGAATATTAATATTTTGGGTTGTGTTCAAGGAATTGTGATCCAGCTGTCATAATTTAACAAGTCACCTCTTGTCATCTGAGCTACAATAATGTCTCATCTGCTTGCTTCTTGTCCTCACAAAACCAAGGCAAAAACAAAGAGGAAGTTTATCCTAATAGATTTTAGTTCACAAATGCAGCAGACAAGCAGCAAGCAGCTCACACAGACTTGATGTACTGTGGCTGTCTGATAAGAAATGATTTACCAACTTGTGGTAACTGACTTACTTGTAATTATAAGAACACATGGTATTATGTACATTTGATTTTATCAGTATATTTGAGCATTATACTTATTTCAGACATAGTGAGGAGACTTTGAGACAACATAATTATTCAAAAGCTTCTGAATATGAGGTTTCAAAAGTGCTTTGACATATTGATCCTTCCAGTTTCATGTTTTACTTTGGTTCAAGTTCTCATAAGAAGATGGTTCACCAACTTCAGATCCAGGGATATGTAGTAAAATTTAGTCATCCCCAACTCAGGTGACTGGTTGAAGAAGTAGTTTTCTCTTGTATTAATAGTAAATATTTTTTAAGAAGTAGTTTTCTCTTGTATCAATAGTAAATATTTTAAAGCAGCAGATTAGTTGTAACTCCATTAATACTGGATTATCTAATTTGCTGGCAGTTACTTTTAAAATCCTTTTAGTTAGAAAATACACAAACAGCTACTGAAGTCCTAAATGCGTATTTCCTAAGTTGCCAGGTTTTTGTTTAAATGAACTAGATACAAGTTTGTTTGTTTACTTAGAAATGTAGCAAAGCTTTGAAATTTGAATCTATAAAGGGGGAAGCTTCTAAACACCAAAGAATCAACACTACAGAAGGCTGCTTTCATGGTTCATGTAAGAGGAGCATGACACTTTATAACCAGGCTATTCAGTGGACATCAAAAATGCTTTTCAGAAAACAAATATTTGCACTGGAATGCTGAAGCGTCGATATCTTTTCCTCCTGACTCCATTAAAAATTCAGTTTCCATGTGTCATGCTTAAAAACATTAAAAAATTTTTCATTTCTAAACAGCACCCACTTGCATCTGCCTGTTTTTTTTTTTTTGTTTTTTTTGTTTTTTTTTTTTTTTTTTAATTTTCCCCTACTTGGAAAATCTAGTGCTAGTATAATACAATTACAATGTTCTTAACAATATTGTTCCTGGCTGAAATAGATAAATGATGAGCTAATCACTTTAAAACAGCTGTGCTGTATCATTGACACTGTCAAATCTGATTCTAAGAGCTGAGATATACATATCTCTTGCTGCATGTGTCTGTGTATATATACATACATATGTATATGTATACATATATGCATATAGATACTCAAAAACATGAGATAACATATAGCAACTGAGATACCATACTCTGTGCATCTTTATCTACACATACTTTAAATGAGCACACAAAGTAAAACATATACATGATGAACAGACACATTCCTCTTACATATACACAACGTTGTTAATACTCAGATAATGTGGATAAGATCATACCTCATCACCAGTGAAAACTCACAAATAAGTAATCACTTAACACGTTCAATACCTCATCAGTTCTCTTTTTTATTTTTTATTTTTTATTTTCCCTTCCATTGCCAATAGCTCATATACCTGTAGTAGGCTTGACCATGCCTCAGAAGTTTTGCATTCACACCTGTGAAAGACAGAAGAATGATAGATATTATTTTGATTTTATTTATTTTAATTAATATACGGAATAAGAAATTCTCATTTTTGAAAGATCTGTGCCTCTTTTCCAAGGATGAGCAGAGCAGGAGTTAAATGATCTGTCATTGCTTGATGTGATAATTCCATCAGGAAATGTCTATCAACAGCACCATATTCAGCTGTACAATCAGGTATAAACAAGGACATCTAGCTGTAGCCACAATTACACTGGTAAAAACAGGAACAAAGGTGTGATTATAACTGCATAAGTCACTACACACTAGTTTGCTTGGTTGATATTTGGTTTGTGTTTGCTTTTTTTTCACTGTAAAAGGATTTACTGCAACATAAATATGTCTATGTCAAAAGAGTAGAGCAAGAAGAAGCATCAGTAAAACACTAATACCTCATACAGCTGCCTAATACATTGTTCACATAATACCAATCATAATATCAGAATCTCTGACTCTTATTTTCTTTAACTCTAATTCAGCTGATAAACACAGGGCATGGATGCCTGAAGTATGTGCAAGATGAAGCCCTGTGTAACCTGGTCTAGTAGGAGGTATCCCTGCCCATGCAGAGGGGTTGGATCTTGTTTATCTTTAAGGTCCTTTCCAACCCTAACCATTCTATGATTTCTTCACGGAAGAAGAATGCTATTTCTAAATCCCTGACACAGATCATGTGTTCACTTTTTTCGTCTTCTTCTGTATCACATAAATACACTGATTTAAAGTGGTGTGCACTACTCCAAGAAGTAATCTGTGGGAGCAACTCCATCCTATGTTATTATCAAGTCCTATGATTTCTAATTGTTATGCATATGCAGTAGTTAAGTGTGAAGAAGGAAGGCATAACATAAAATAGCCTCCATGGAAAAGAAAGTTAATGAGTTTAACTGACAGCTTGGGTATGCAATAGGGTTCAAGATAAGCAGACAGACCTGCTTATTTCCTTGATGTTTATGTCTTGCTCTAATGAACAGAAACTGAGAGTTAGCTGAATATTCTTTTAAGTACTACATTAGGTCACCCACCCATACACAAGCTAATGGGAAGCAGACTAGACCTATTGAATTCAAGAAAGATGAAGCAGCTACATCAGCCAGCAGTTTCCATGTACAAAACATTAAATATACACAGACTTTGTAGGATACTCAGAATTTTAGTGAAACACCCATTTGGGAGTTCATACTATACCACACTGAGGAAATAAAGACCTTAAAAAGTGATATCAAAGTTTTTATTATTATTATTATTATTATTATTATTTATATAAGCAAAACATTTCCTAAGCAAGAAAAGTCTTTAATTTAATACTTTACCATACATATTCTCTCTTTGAAACGTTCATTTTCCTCCTTGTAACAGCTCCTGCTTTCCACCCCCTTCCAGAAAGAGTCAGCAGCCCAGGCTACAGCACATATCCAGCTGAACTTCTGCACTTCCTTTTAATAAGGACAGATATGCAGGGAACCAGAAACTGAGTAATCAGTTTACCCAGCTAGAGACAGGCACTCTTCTTGTCTAAGAAAAGCATGTTATTTACTGAGGTAGATACAGTGTGTCATCATTACTAACATTACTTTAGACACAAATTTTTTAATTTCCATTTCTCATATACTTCATATAACAAAGTTTCACATTCACAGTTTTAAGCATTACACTATACTTTGGAATACTTCTTACACCTTTCACTTGCTGATGTTTTAAAATTATGTATTCTGATTTTACTGTAAAGGTCACCAATGGTGAGCGACCTTAACTCAGAAGCAGCATTTTAAACATTTTTATGAGCCAAATACTGGGATAAGAAGGATAAATATACAAATATTTCACCACTTCCAGTAAGGATTTCATAATGGCCTCCTCTATGAATAAGTGATTAAGTCAATTTGAATTCATTAGATGTATTTACACTGTCTGTTTCCTTAATACGGAAAGAAAAATTTGTGGTGTTGAAGTCTATCTTTATGCTGAGAGTCAAGCCCCAGGCATTCCTTAAAGACTTTTTCTGGTATCTTGAGAAGACAGAACAGAAGGGTGTATCCGTGGCAGCAATTTGAAATTTGCACCCTCTGGCAGATCTCTTTCCATCCACCCACACTGGAATCATCATTTCCCAAAGTAGACATGCCATTGTACAAAGCATGGTAAAGAAACAGCCACAAGACCAACAGTGGGGGTGGGGGTGGGGGAAGACAAGAGAGAAAAAACCCCATACAACATCCTCTGCCATTCACCCTCAGAAATGTTGTCTGGGAAATTAATTGTTCAAATGCCACAAATGTTCACTGCTTGGTATTAAGGTGTGGTCTGAGCTATTTCTTATAAAAAGAACAGCAGCATAGTCAGCTCTGAGATAAGCTCATGCTTATTCCTTAGAGGGAGGAAATTTGGGGTTGGCTTTCTCTTTGTTTTATATTGAGAAAGGCTGAGCTATAGATCCAGGAAATTGCATGTAGGGGCACTATATTTCTGTTTCTACATCCTGTCAAAGAGTGAAAAGTAAAACTTTGTTTGAGCCTCTGGAACTTGGTTTACTACCTTTGAAATTATGACATTATTAAGTATCTTTCTATACCATAAAATTGACAAAAATGACCAGATGAAGAAGGAGCACTGGAGGACTGACAAATTATTTTATGAAATTTCAGGGGCAGATTACCACTGAAAAAAAAAAAAAAGCTCAAAGTTTTCAAACTTAAAGTTGCCTAAAATTCTATCTGTCATAATTTTATTTTACTTTCCTTTGTCTACACCTTACGTGTGGTCAAAGATTGTGTCAGGTAATTTATTTTATCTCCATGATCCAAAAGTGTTAATTTTCTCCCCTGTGCTAAAAAAACCCCCTTTATTAATTAATGTGTCTAGAAATATAGCCCCTAGAATTGGTTATTGAACAGGTATAGAAAAGTAGTACTGAGTTTTTATCTGCAAAATCGTAGCTATGGTATTTCCTCACACACAGATGAAGTTCATGGCATTTTCACCATAGTATTCGTCATCCAGATGTGGAAGCAGTAATGTTTGCCAGGTTGGATTCTGGTTTGCCTTGGCATGAAAAGCAAAGCCTTCACTCCTCTATGTAATTTTAAATCCACAAAGTCCATTGAGATTTTAGTGCTGATCCCTAGGTGTTAATACAGAGTAGGATTAGAGGACTCTTCCTTTTGTGGGAGTCTGAAAAATAAGTTTGAAATTACTTCCATGCTGGATTCTCATTATCTACACCTATTTTCACTTGTTTCATTTAACACAATTTATTTCCATTACACGTATGAAAAAAATAACTGCTCTCTTAGGCATGCTTATATGCTTATTCATGACTGAGGGATGACTTTATCAGGAATTTTTAGAATATTTTGCATTGTTCTTTCTAATCTCCTACTGAGACCAGTCAGGGTTTTACATCACATCCTTAAAAAGAAGGACAGAAACAATTCAGTTGAAAATGTCTGATAACTCATTACTGTGTCATCCATGCTTATTACTTCAGGGAAGGAAAAAATGACTTGTCATGGTCAGAGAGGCCACATTTCAAGAGGCTTTCAGTGACTGAAACTTGCAACTCTAGCTGTAAACATAGCACACTAAATTAAGCAGTAGGTATGTTCCTCTGTTGACCCTTACTCCAAGATAGCCTATTAATACCTTTTCCGGAGGTCCTGTCAGACCCTTGCAATGTGGTGGGTGGACAGCAGGTGGGCAGGGGTTGAGCATGCAGGAATGTGGTCTCCTTCCCCAAAGCCCACGCCAGCCCAGCCCATCCCATCCTGCTGGGGCAAGGCAAAGCAGGAGTGACCTGGGAGGCACCAGGCAGCAATACAGAGATGCTGCAGTCTCCTTTCCACTCTGCAGCTACAGCTGCCCTTGTTGCTCCCAGGAAGCAAAGTTCATTTCTCTGGGTGCTTCAAGGATGCTTTGGTACTAAGTTTGTGAGAATGTAGGAGACAAGAAGCTGTACATGAATATTTCAATATAGGCTGAAAAGTTTACTTTAAACTTCCCTCTTCCTTCTTCTGTCCTAAAGAAAGGTGGCTGTATGGGTCAAATCCTAGCTGGGTAGTTTTTTTTATGGAAGCTCCTTATTAAAGCTGAATAGTACAGTGAAAATGTACGTGTGAAAAGCTAAGGAAATAACTGTCCTTAAGGCTTGGGTGCCAAACAGGGCAGTATAGCAGAATGTTCACAGTTTAGGCTAAAGATGTCTTTCTGGGTCTCTGCAATGGAGTTTCTAAAAATAATGAAAGAAGAGACAGCAAGACAGTGTCATGTTGCTTATTACTCTAACTAGATACAAAGCTTTTGTAAAAAAAAAAAGTAATATTTTCACAATACTTTGAGTAAGTGTGTTACCATGTCAAGGCAGAGGAGTTCAGAGTGGCTGACGGCATTTCTGATTCCATCTCTTCTCTGGTTCAGCATAGCTGTGAAGATGAAATCTCACTTTTCCAGAGAGCTGGAGCCCATTACCACACACTGGGAATGACTGCCAGTCACTACCCTTGGCTAGAGGCACATGTTACAGATGAACCTGTGTGTCACTTTCAGCAGGGGTGTAGGGTAGGGATGTACAGAGGATAACTGAACATGGTCTCTCTGTTGGATTCTTTTTTTGGTAATGACTTTTTTTCAATGTTTTCACTAACCAGGGAGGAAGAAGCACAAGGAGGCCCTGATCTGACATCTGGAGCCTTGCTTTATACTCCTACCCAATAAACAGGGTACATGCTTTAGAAAACAGAACCAATTATTTATGCTAAAAGCCAAACAAAAGATGCTGTAGAGAAGGAGCATGGAGGGCAAAATTTTATTACAAACAAAACACAATCAATTATTTCCCTGTATTTATGTCATCACTGTATCATTACTGTGAATTCATGACAGTCAGGAAGTCTTTCCTGAGGCCTCTAATGATTGTTTTATGCAGGTATGGAAACGAGCCGATGTAAACAATGAAATTTGTTCCTTGACTACTTCTGTTTTCAAGAATCATAATTATAAATATATCAACTCAATGGCTCTCACCAGAGATGCTGGAGGATTCATAGGCTCTGGCCTAGGAGGGAGAGCCCCAGCTGGTCGGCCGAGCTCCCAGCTGGCTGGCTGTGTGATCTTGGGAAAGGCACTACACATCTGTTTTCTTCCTCCATTTCCTTTGCTTATCTAAGCACTGGTCTCACTGTATGTAACAGGGTGCCTCCCATTTGGCCTCCAGTTGTTACAACAGAACAAACTTCAGCTTCCTCTCTCCAACCCCTTTGCTTTCATTTTTTCATTTTTGTTTTCATGTTTAGGAAAATGAAGCCCTCTGATCCCCAAGGGTGTGTATTTCTGGCTGGACACCAGTGAGATGCCCATCAATGGAGAGGGTGAAGTAGAATGGTAGATCTGATTACGTGTAAACCTGGTACAGATTAAGGCACCTCAGACCACAGTTCTACATGGAAGGTTGAGGTCTGTCAGCATCACCAGTGGTGTGCCTGCTGGAGCAGTGGACAATCAGGCTTGTGCTCAGGCTCAGGCATAAAGGGACACCCCTGTAAAGCTGCTGCAAACCTCTCTGACATCTGTCATTTCAGTGTGTGCAAGTCCAGAAGGATGCACTACAACCTCACTACTTTAAAGCCACAGAGTTTCAACCTCTTTACCCCTATCTACTTGAGCCTGAGAACCTGAGTAAGATGTAAGCATTTCAAAGGAACAAGACAGACTAAAATTTCCATTAATATCGTGTATACTTGCAATAGCAAGGAATTCATTAGAGACACTGTAGCAAATACATACACCAGTCCTCTCTCTTCAACATTTCCCACAGGCTGCACTATTTCTTTCAGAATCTGGACTAATATGACCCTGGTTTACAGCAGTATTTAAGCCAATGGTGAATTGGCTAGCTTCATGTGAAGCAACAGCATGTTCTGATTTTAATTGCTCTCTGTTAAGACGTTGTTTCATATTTCAATATTGAGTTTGTTTAACTTTATCTTCCAATCACTGGAAAGCTTCTGACTTAGGAAAGGAAGAGCTTCCAGACACTGGCTGAAAGTTGAGGGTAGATAAATATACATTTGTCAGTAAGGCTGAAATGCCCTTGCCTAATTATTTTCAGTTTCTGTGTGTAAGAACGTATACACTGTGAGCAAGTTACTTTTCATCCTTCTCTTCATCTAGCTGAACAGGTTGAGTTTATTTACCCCCTTATTTTCCAGTCTCTAGTTTATTTGCCTCTCTGTTGTGGAATTCATTATAGCATTTCCAGATGACAGCATATTTCAGTACTGATGTGATGTAGTAGCTATCACTTGAGTGTATATGACCTATTTATGCAAAATAATGATACATTTTTGTAACTGCTGATACCTAGACAACATCTTTTGCTAGGCCAATGATTAGCTTTTAAATGTTTGTTAATAGCTAAATGTTTTAAAATATACTCCCTATGTTTTATCACCTGCTTCCCTGTTCTCGCAACAAGAGACAGGAGTGAATTTGGTGGAAGACTTTTTAGTTCTTAAGCCTTGAGAGTCCTCTACCAAGGAGTATTATTTTAATTTCTGTTTAATTTCATGGAGGTTGGAATCCTATGCTTGAATGCAACTCTGATAAACTGCTGGAAATGGTTCCTTTATGTGTTACACTCTTATTAACAACTTCAATTTACTGTTTCCCCTCCCCCCCCTTTTTTTTTTCTTTTGTAATGGACAATTATGTCAGTTAAAGATCGACATCACCAAAAGATACCTAGAAGTGATTTTAGACACACAATGAGTTTATATACCAGTTTTTGGTTTCTAAAAATATGGCATTTTTATTATTTATATTAGACATGCTGTAATTTTACCAGTTAAGTATTAATATTGGTACCCTCAATTCATTAGAGGTGAAAGCAAACGCAGACATTAAAGGACAAGTGGAAATACAGTCCCAAATGCATTATGAATTCTAAAAATTTGGCATAGATTAATTTGGCAAAGCTCAGGGAATATTTGCAACAAACACTGTGCATATACTGCCTTACTACACCTTATTTGAGTTAGTTAGTACATGCAACATTTTTGCTAAAACAAGTGAGAAACAACATCAGTTACTCCATAGGAAAAAAAAATTAAAAATCTTATGGCCTTTGTTACCTTAATTCCACACTTTTGTGGAATCTCACACCATGGAGTATTTAATTCTATTATCCTACCCCTGGAAGATTTCAAAACCTGTAGGTGCACTCAAGTAAAAGTAGAACGGGATTCCAGTTCAGAGCTTTACCTACAAAATTGGGCTACTTTTCTTATCTCCTGAGTAATTTACTGAGTAATTTACAACAATTTTTTTTCATTAAGTAAAAGCTCTGTTTCGCTCTGCAGAGACCATGCTGAGTAGAAATTAGGCAGAAGATTCACTATGTTTGTTTTTTTCTATGGATTTTCTTTGCATTCTTTTTCTAGTGTATTTTCTCCTCTTTTAAATAAGAAATAGTCTTTTGTATTGGTTTCACTGAACCTACATTTAGCTGACTAAAAATCAGTCCTCTAGTAGTGGTTTGATGTCTAACCTTCTGCTTCCAACAGTATTGTGAGATGATTTTGTCCAGTTCTGGGCCCCTCAGTTCAGGAAGGAGATTGAGGTTCTGGAGCAGGTCCAAAGGAGGGCAACCGGGCTGGTGAAGGGACTCCAGCACAAGTCCTGTGAGGAGAGGCTGAGGGAGCTGGGGGTGTTCAGCCTGGAGAAGAGGAGGCTCAGGGGAGACCTCATCGCTCTCTACAACTCCCTGAAAGGAGGCTGGAGCCAGGGGGGGGTTGGGCTCTTTTCCCAAGTAGCTACCAGTAAGACAAGAGGGCATGGACTGCTAAGGGAGGTTTTAGGTTAGATATTAGGAAAAAATTCTTTACAGTGAGGGAGATCAGGCATTGGAATGGGCTGCCCAGGGAGGTGGTGGATTCTCTTCCTTCATCCCTGGAGGTTTTTAAAAGAGACTGATGTGGCACTCAGTGCCATGATCTAGTAACCACAGTGGTAGTGGATCAAGGGCTGGGCTTGATGATCTCAGAGGTCCTTTCCAACCTGGATGATTCTATGATTCTGTGATCAAAATTAGTTTTCAGATAAGTCAGCAAACAGCCACCCTCAAAGCCACCAGCAGAATCTTTTGGAGTTTAGGAGTATCTTCAAGGTTTTGTCTCACTATCCACTACTGAAATGATCTTCTAAGAGACAGTTACATCCCTGCATAAAAAAAAAAAACAACAAACAACAGTGACCTGAGAATTGGTGACACCAAGATCTATTCAGAAACAACAAAAGCAAAAGCAGCATCAGGGAAACAAACTTGTAATCTGAATGCTTAACATTTCAGCGCAGCACAAAATATCAGGGTTTTGATGCAATATGAGCATGGCTATGAACAGCCAACTCTCCAGCATGTGCTCTGTAGACTATTTGTAGTAGTATTTGCTGTATGAAATTAAGATGAATCACATCAGTGAGTGAACTTATGCATTTTGTTACTTAAGGGACGGAGCACCTTGAATTTGTTGCTGTGTACATAGTTAGTCCATCAAGTAGTTAAATAATTTTCTTCCCCTTATTTAGTGCCTCGTAGACACAAGAGAGCTCTTGCTCCTTCACCTTATTCCCATACAGAACTTATTATGCACACATAGGCCCCTCATTCACTCCATATGCTCCATAGTGCTTTCCAAGAGAATTATAATAATGTGGTTCCAGCTATCATGCCAGTATAATTAACCCCTGGTCTTTTTACTGTATTTTGATACATTTGAAATATTACCTACTCTTTAAAATCCCTGAGTATTAAACAGTCCCTTCTTGCAAGAATTTTCTGTTCTGTTTTATGTAGTTCATTTCAAAATAATCACCAACTTATCAATATGCTCAATTTGCAGAGTTAATGGAATCTCCAAGGACTCTTGAGGATCATCCCTTTCATTATTTTTCATCAAATAAATAAATCAAGGCAGGACATCAGAACGTCCTAGCACCTGCCCAATGTGCCCATGCTGGGAAAGAGGAAAAGAATAAGCTTCTCCTAACACGACTCTGTAGTTCAAGAGGCTCCTCACTGGGTTTCTGGACACTGCTGCTCATAAATCTCCTGAAGTTGGATTTCCTGCTGCTGCTTGCAGTCTGCTCTGCTTTCCAATAATGCACGCCCAGAGTGGATGCTCCCTGCTCCTTTCCCTGGCAGATCTGGGGATGCTCCCCCCCTTTCATGGATGAGGATGTCAGTAAGGAAAAAGGTGAATGATGGTTTCTCCTGGTCTGCTCAGCTTTTGCTTCCATTTTCACCTCGTTCAGTCTCCCACTCTGGCAAATTGTGCATCTGCTGAAAGGGTAGTCAATGGTGCATGTGGCTGGCATCTCTCCAAGTGGCAGCTTGATGCCCACCGCCAGGCAGTGGTAAGAAAAATGATGGCTCTTTTAATTGCACTGAATAAACGAGCTTTGCTAAGTGCAGATTTGCTGGGTTGGAACCTCATTTTTTGTTACTACTTTTCAGTTAAGCTTCTCTGCTGGTAAAATTTGGGTAGTGTAGCACAAGGCTTCCCATACAGCCCTTGTGATTACCTACTCAAGAGAAAATAATTTTTCAAAAATTTAAAAAGCTAAAAAATAAACAAACATATTGCACTAGAGAGAAAAAAAAAGTGGAAAATAAGGAAAAAACTGCTTAATAACTCCATTCAGTAATTAAAGTAATAAATATTTAGTTTCTTTAAATGAACAAAATTTTACTGGAGTTCTTTATTCCAGCTGAGACAGCATTTAAAATCAATTAAAATAAGGATTTTAATAAACTGATACAGAAGCAGCACACATCCTGTCCTCAGATTCTCCTTTTAATTTGAAACATTATACATTGGGTGTATGTGATAAACAGTGAAACAGACAAGGCAAAGAGGAAATACATGCAACTTATTGAATGAGTTACAACTTGATGGCTCTAAGCCATTAAATAACTTTCACTGTAATAAATGGCATTGATTATTGACTTAGACTAACTCTGAGTAATTATGAAATATAGACAGAAAGAGAGCAAGCATTTTGCTGTTGCTTTTCTAAGATTGTCTCTTGGATAGTTTCTCATCGCTTTTAGACACCATCAAGGAAAATTAAAGCATCCTTGTCCTTAGAGCTTGGGAAGAAGAATGAGCTTGCCCTTTTGGTCTGATGACACTCTTAAAGAAGGGAATAAAAGGTTCCCCAATATCATCCATTATTCTGCTTTGTAAGACTGGGTTTCTGGCTTCTTTATAATAATCTTTTAAATATGGAATTTCTGGGAAAAAATGATAGCAGACTTTTCTGGAAAAAGATATATTTTTTTTTATTTTATTTTTTAGGTAAAACTATAAAACAAAACACTGGTTTGGGAGGCTTTGATTTTTAAAACTTTGTCTCTTTCCTTTAGTTTTGAGGCCACATGGAAAAGATGAAAAGTAGGGAAAGGATGAATTAGAAAAACCTTTAGAAATGGATATTTAGAAAGATAAACATGTTAACTGAAATGTGTTTACAGTTACTCGGTGGAAGATATTTTAATTGTTGCTCCCTGTTCTGGATGGTGGTCTGGAGCTTCATGGAAGATACTTCCCTGCAGCCCATGGAGGAACATGGTGGAACAGAGAGCCACACGAAGGACCATAAAGGACCTCATGCCAGAGCAGACTGATGCTCTCCAAAGGAAGCTGCTGACCATGGGGAGCCCACATAGGAGAAGGCTTTTCTTGGAGGACTGCATCCCACTGGGAAATGCTGCACAGGAGCAGGGGTAAGGTGAAAGAGGGAAAGAGCAGGAGAGAGGAAGCTGTGCATTGACTGCAACCCCCCCTCCAGCCACCCTGTCCCCTCAGGACTGGGGGAAGTGTCTGTACTTGGGTAACCTGAGAAACCTGAGAAAGGGGTGAGCAAAGGTTTGGGTTTAATGCTTGACTTGGTATCTCACTACCTGACTCTATTTTCACTGACAATAAATTAAGCTCTTCTTTGCCAACATGAGTCTGTTTTGTCCAGGATGGCAACTGTTAAATGATCCCTTTTGTTTTTCTGATCCTGTTTTTTCCTCCTGTGTTGTTGAAGAAAAGGAGTGACAGTGGCTGGGTGGGTGTCTGGCCCTTGGCCAAAGTTAACCACACTCCACTTTTTAAAAAGGTTTAGTTACTGAGTTTATATGTAAAAACATTTTGTGGGACAGGGAGATACCCTGAGTGTATCATCATGAACACTCATTCTTTTGCTTCCCTTTTCATCTAGACTTTTAATCTTCTCTAAGAGTTCCTAGGCCCTCTTTGGTAGATATTTAGAAATTAAACCATGAAAGAGCATAGATATCTCAGTCCTAAAGAGGATACTTTTTTTTTCTATAATGAAAGACTCATCTATTGGCAAACAGAAGTCACCTCAATGACGTGACGCATGGCGACACACCTAACCTAGATAACAAATCATGCCAAGAGGGATATATATTAAAATCTCTAACACAGTGGGATTGACCTGCCCTGACTTCAGAGAAACAAACTGTAACAACATCTGTCCAGAGCTGGCCATTTATACTCTTTGGAGGACAATGGTCATCTGTCAATGACAATTCATGCTACCTATCCCAATTTTAGTTTAGTCTTTTCAATAGATATTGAGGAAGACCAGATGACAAACTTAAATTTTATGCCTAACATTTTCACTTCAAAAATCAGGTCAGAAGAATCCCAGCATCACAGTAGTGAACATGCAGTATGCTTAAACATGCAACAGGCTGCTTAGAGAATATAACATATTTTTGAACATTTGTCCAAAATCAAAAATATTGGCACTGGGGTAAGAAACTCTGAGTGTGAATTACTTATAAATTACTATCATGGATGGGCAAAGTAACTTAGTGGTATCCTGGACTCCTTCCGGTCAGGGAAAACCGGCAGTCAAATGCAAGGCTGTGTTTCCACCAATGCCTAGGCAGGAGACTTCTTTCAAAACTGTCTTTTATCTCACAGACATGTCTAAGTTTCATTACTCACAATTCAGTTTATTCAAGTCTACCCCTAACTGAGGCCCAAAATGCAACAACATGCCTATGCAGAAGAGTTCCTTTATGATATGGCTCCCTGCTCTACTGATCAAGCTTCAGGTGCAGTCAAAAATGTTGGTTTTCAATTTGTAAATCTCTATAAAACTTGAATCTTGACTTTTCTGTCTCATTGGCACTTCAATTGAAAGCAAGTAAGGAACTATTGCCAAAATACTGTAATGCAATTGGACCCAGCATTTAGCAAACGAGCTAATGGCCTCAAGGCTGGACTTGTTTTTGGAACCTGCCAGTGACTGCTTCCTCTAAACAAGAAATCATGCTAAGTTTCTACTATATTGTAGTGTAAACACATCCCCAGAAACTACAGGCCAAGTTGTCAGCTGGCAACATCAGCAAAGCATGGCTGAGCTCTCCTTTCAATGCAGACAAGATCCTTTACTAACATCTCTTAAATCTAATGGTTTTTTTCTCCCTTGAAATTTCTGTCATGACTCCAATAGCAACACGTTCATTGAAACTTAAAGTTCTCCAGCATCTGATACCAGCTGTCAGGCTGTGTTTCATCAGACTGATCTCTTTGTCCAAGTGCTACCAGCTGGCGTTACTTCAGCCATCTGGGATCACAGTACTCTAACCTATGGACTAACACAGCTCCAGCAGAGTCAGGGTTCCTTATCCTTTCCACCAACAGGATTTATTAGGTAAGTGAAGTGGAGCAAAAGCCATTGCCCCTAATCAAAACTTGAATCTTTCTAGTGCTAGCAACCTCCAAATGTCCACTCCTATCAGAGGGAATTCAGTGTTCTGCAGCTCTTGGAAGTTGCCTGCTAACTGTTGGCATCATTTTTATTCCCAGCCTCTGTTGCTAGGAAACACACTGTATAATGCACCCTGAGGACAGTGCAGCAAGGTTTCCTCTTTCTCCCACCTCCTCTTTTGTGGCTTCTTATGCAATCCAGTGCTATCCATCACTTTCCAATCTGCACACTTCCACCCTGAAAATTTTCACAAACTTTCTATTCCTTCTTCCCACTTCTCCCTCATTTTTATTAATTAGATGTCACATTCCTTCTCCAGCTTTATTTTATGAAGCCACCAGTCTCACTAAAATCATGTTAGAAGGCTATGAAAGTCAAAACTTTGAAAAGCTGTGTGTAAAATTACCACGAGAAAAAAATTCTCCTTTGATTCAATATGTTTTGGACATCTGGCAGTACAACCACCTTCCCTTCCCCACCAAATTTTGACTCTTTTTTTGATCTCATTAGGTAAATTCCTCTCGGTAATCTTATTATTGTTATTGACTGCCAGTAATATAATTGGCACCGTAGAAGAGCCTGGGAATTGCCATACTGGATCAAACCAGTGATCCATCTCTCCTAGTACCCTATCTCCAAGAGTGGTCAGTACCAGCTGCTTCAGACAAAGAAACACTACAGCTGGCAGTTTGGAGATAATCTGCCTGGAAGCTAAGTTTCCTTGTTTAGCATTACAGGCTGGCTTATGCACTGAAGCCTGGAGATTTATATCCCTCCCAGAACACTTGCTTATGAAGTCAGGTACCGTCCTTGCCTCATAAATTTATGGGATGAAAACTGAAAAGGTAAGAAAGGAACACAAAACATTTAGGTCAGTGAGGCAACAGCTCAGTAAACATCCCCCATACTGCAAACTTTCCCAAGGCTACACAGTGGGCACAGGAACTCTTGGCTCCCTGCCCTGAGCTGGTCTTTAGATGATGTTACTTCTCAAAGCATTTAAGATGTGGTAAGCCTTAATTCTGTAGGACTGACCACACACCCAATCTTGTATTTTCTATCCAGAGTACTTTGCAGAGGTCAAAACATTCCTGAATAGCTACCTATGCTCTCATCCTAGGATACCAAACTTAAAAAAGAAAAAAAAAAAAGAAAAAAAAAAAAATTGGTTAATTTGGGTAGAAATAAATCCAAGCTGAACTCTTGCTTCAAGTTTATGTTAACTTAGGGCTAAGACAGTATGGGAGACCATCTTCCCCATAGAAATAGCCTTTATATTTAGGGAAACTCATCATTTCGACACAGCTGTCATAAGACTATAAATATATAGCCCTCTTATACATCTTGGACCACCTGACAAAAGATTTTTGTTACTTTTTTTTACTTAATAACTCAAGACTTTATTGGTTATAATTTTGGGCTGAAAAAAATCCATTAAGACAGCAAAATTGCCTTCCTCCTCCTAGTGCAATGAGAAAACACGTATTAGAATTTCAGCAGATCAATTTGAAAGCTAGTGATCTTATTGTCAAAACAATTTCCAGTGTCATTGGTGTCTGATCATGGGAACAACAGGGCCTTATTCTTATTCACTGTACACTTGCAGCACATCCCTATTCAGTACCTTTTGTCCTATTAGATTCCACTTATTTTTCAGAATTAAATGTTACTGCACTTCTGCTTCTGTTACATACCTTTAATGGTCTATACATTGCCTTTTGGTAAAAAACACATATTAAATAACCATTCGTTTTCCATATATAAAATACCTGATCATGGTTGTGGTGTATAAACACAAGATGCATTTATTGCCTTTCTCAGCCTTTTCTCTTCTGCACCAGCATGTCCTGTAAATTAAGGGCATGTTCAATTAAAAATATTTTCTAGCTTTCATGAGGTGGAAGCTGTAGAAATCAATTCAGTAGCAAGTTGGCTGATTCAGCAAGTAATGAGGCAGCCTGCAGGAGTCCCTTTTAAAATGTTTTCCTCTCTAGTAAGGTAACAAGACAGAGAAAGGTATAAAATGGACAGGGAGGTAGGGAGAGCTTGTGCAGATTAGCTGCTCCACTCCTGCAGGCTGCAACCCTTGATTTGACACAATTTTTATCCTGCATCCCTGGCTGCCCAGTTAATTTGTCATTAACATATTCTGTGTGTTCAGTACTCTTCAGCCAGGCCTTTAAATTTCCTGTGCTCCACAATGGGAAGTGCATTAAATGTTATTCATTTCTTTTCAGCTTACAGTTCCATTTGTGTGAGGCTTCATTGTCCACAGTTCATTCACCGTTTTGAAAAATAGCTACTGTTAAATTTTAGGAACTGATATATATAAAAAAAAATCAACATGAGAATATAGTAAAACTATTTCTGGAGATCATTCTGAAAACTGAAGAACACAATACATTTTCTCTGTTTTTCTCTTTTCATCCTCCATGTATGTTATGTTCAAGAAAGAAGAATTGCTACAAATAAAAAATACATAATACTAAAATGCTTAGACAGAAAAAGAGTAAGTATGGGACTGTATCACTGAATGAGTTACAACTGCAGGGTTTTGTTTAGAATAGCCCTGTTTATAGCAATATGTTTTACTAGTTAAAAGGAATAATTTATTCCTTTTTGGCAACATTAATCTCTTTACTCAGTAAGGTGTGCTCCTAGCATCTGTTTTGTTAGTCTCCATTAAAGTCTTCTCTTCTTATTTTATTTAAAATAAAAATCCCACCACAGTTAAACATGCAAGAAAAAAATTAGTCAATTTTGTGTTTTTGTGTTTTCCTTCTGATTTAGGCACTGGGGTGTCTGTATTATATCTATTGCTGCCATTAAAATTTAACAGAGCCTCAAATGAAAGAGATCCATTTTCTAGCTTTTGATTCATTTCTCATTTGCCTAAAAAGTTACAAACCTTTGTAGAAGCTGTAAATATGGCTAGAAGAGGTACTAATTTTTCTTTTTTCTTTTTTCTTTTTTTTTTTTTTTTTTTTTTTTTGTCTGTGCAATAGCTGTGCCTCCTTTCACTTAAGTGTGTGCTTCAGCCATTGTGTATTCTCATATTTAGAGCCATTTGGTACAGTGTTAATTTATTTTACTGACTGAGCACATGAATCCCTGCTTCAGAGGAGCACGGATGGTGCTTTGGCTCAGAGGGAAGCTTGCATAGCAAGTGGAAATGGGGTATCACTCTGAATGATTAATTGTAGTCCTCAGAAGGGTCTCAGAACATGATCATTCTTTATAGAAAATTGGATTAAAATTTGACACTTCTACAATTTTTTTTCTTTGTAGTGAAATTTTCATTTTTCATCTGTTGGCCAAATAATTCCATGTGCAGTCATCCCTAAATTAATCTTGAATTAATTTTTAAATCCACTGTCCTCTAATATATAATTCACCATAAGAAAACCCAGAGCAGTCAATCTTTCATTAGACATGGGGTGAGAAAGGGTCAGCAGACACTCCTGCAGTACTAAAAATAAAGGCACCACATCTGGTATGGAATGATGTCTGGAATTGTAATGCATATGCATCCACTTACTTGTTCTGCTGAAAACACAAACTCCAGAGTGGCTGCATGTTGAAACATGAACCAGTGTAATAGGAGCTTAAACCCTGGAACAGACTGTTTGTATATGTAGTCAGTTTATTAGCAAATGTGCAGGTCTGTAGAGTACAAGAACCATCGTTTCAAGCCAATCTGTCACACATTTAACAAGCTGTTTGTAATACAGTCCATTTCATGTATAAGGGAAAAATCTTTCCCACAGGTATAAGAAATATATGATACTTTTAGCATATGGTGAGCTCTGGTTTTGCAGGTATCCTACTACATTAAAAGCTGCTGTATCATGTTGGGTTAATATTTGTTTGTTTCCCCAAAATTTCCTTTCCTTTGTTAAACATGCAACAATAAAGCATGTTATAGAGGATGTTAAAAATTAGATTCTGCACAGGATGTGTTTCTAACATCAGGCACAATCATGCTCACTGAGAATAAATCTAGCCCTGGTGCAAATGGCTCATGCTAAGCCTACTTTACATACCACAGCAGGGCTGCATGGCTAGAAATCAATAGCAGAGGAACCTCTGTTGCAGTGAGTTACTACTTGAGAGTTACTACTCTGTGTAGTAACTGTGCTTAAGGAGCAGCAAGAAGCTGGGGCACATCCCCAAAATGGTACCCTCTGACAGTTTTCAGCAGGGTAGTGATGGGGAATGAACTCCCTGCAGTGTCTGCACCGTGCCTCAGATTTTAGCAGGATTTGCAAAAGCTGTGTGGGATCCACACAGAAAGCTTACGGAAAGCTGCAAATACAGCCCTGCTTCCAGAGTTCCCCTCCCTGCCAGAGGTCCCAGCCCATCACTGCTATAAACCCAGTGCTGTAGCCACTTGCCCTGCAGGTTGCTGCTGCACCCTGCCAGCAGCCTATCTGCCCCAGAGAGGAAAAGCACAAAGACCAGACGATGAGGAAGAGGAGGCTGCCTCTCCTGTGCTACCCAGCCTTGCCAGGGTACAGCCTCTACACTGCAGTGTGTACCCATGTGTGCCTTCTTCCCATGGGGCTGATGTCATGGGTTGCCTCATGGAGGGCAGGGTAAGAAGGACACTTCTTCCAGACAGATGTCCAGCTGACCACTGTCCCATCGTATGTGGGTTTTTTTGTAGGAGGTGATACTCAGGATCTAAGCTCTCCTTACTCCAGAGTTTTCCCAGGAAGCTGCTGAGCTTGCTTCTAGCAGTGACTTTATTTAAGCCTTTCTATCTGTCACGGACAAATGCCTGGTAAAGAGGACTGCAGTTTGTAGGCTGTACCCAAGCTGTAATTCAAACCAGATTGAGTAATCATGTTGCATTTCACCTCCAAGTCAGAAAATAAATGTAGTGCATGTCAGGTGCTAGTGATTAGGGGTTGGCTTTCCCCACGGTGCCAGCCACTCTGCGGGATGTGAGGGGACCGCAGCTGCCACACATCACCCGGAGGACATTGCCCCCCCAGGAGCAAAGGGAAACTCCTCATCCAAACCGGCAGGGCCCAGAGCCTCTTCCAGCACCAGCTGTACCCTGTTCCCTGCCTCTCTCCCCAGTGAAATCAGTGAAATGATTTCAGCTTTAACCGCAGATCCCACAGTAACTACTGGCCCTTGTCAACAGCCTTAGAGGAGTAGCCAAAGGCTGTTCAGAGCAACTGCCTTAGTGGGAATATTTCCATGTATTTGAATGGGTATTGTCTCAGACCAGGAATGAACAAGACTGTTCTGCTCCAAATCTGTCCATACGAGGACAACAGGCAGCCCTGGAAAGCTCTCCCTTCTGAGACCATAGAGCTGCTCTTCCAGCATGCCAGAGCTATTGCTCCCATAGTTTCTCTGGCAGAGCTGTTGGTTTTAGTGTTCTTTAACCTGCTTCAGAAAAAACTGAAGGTTTTAACTCCCACAGCTTCCACAGGTGATCGGAGCAAGCCCAACTGATCTTACCTCACACAGAGTATAATCTCTACCACTTGTGTGGCTGGATCCAGAAGAGGATGTCTGCTCCCACTGCAGACTCCAGATGATGCAAGTATTGCTCCTTTGCTGTGGTAATTCCTATCAGTTGAAAATAGGCAGGTACTTCAGTGAAAATTGCCAAGTGGTGGAAATATTTAGAAAAACATGTTTTTATGATATCACGCTGAGTAACATCAACACAGATCATATGAATTGACCCAGTAATCTGTTGCCATCCACATGTCACAGAACTTGAAGGCTCCATACAGCTTTGATTACAAAAATGTACATTTTCTCTCATCATCATGATTGAATGCAGAGGCAATGGTTTTGTCTTCAGGATTGTTTATTTTTTCTTTTTCAGGCATAATGGAGTTTTGAACAGTAAAATTGCTTTCTGCCTTCTCAGATCTGTTTGGTTATTTGAGAGGAAAAAAAGACACACCAGACAGAGCACCACTGCTAAAGGCAGTGGTATAAACACAGTAAAAAGCAAGTTTAATGAGCATGTTTTAATATTTAGGGGAAAATGTGTTTTCAATTAAACTACCTGAAAATCCACAATGAATCCATTCAAGTTAGTGGCATTATTTACCATATGTTAAAAGTGGAGAACCTACTTCTGAAATGTCATTTTAACTTTGTGAGTTTGAAAAACGATATAACAGCATTGTCCTGTGCCTCTTCCAGTTCCATATATCTTTCATTCCTTAAAGATGCCTAATTATGATAAGTACATTTTCCCCTAATACTGAAACCCCATCCTGAGTGAAATACACTTGAGGCACCCTCAGAATGATTTTTGGTGTCAAAAAGCTTTTTGAATCTATTTATACTTGCTTTGAATACACAGCATCCAAATTAATTGAAGAAATAATGAAAGGAGAGCAACTAAGGCAGAGGCATTTATAAATGAAGTTGTTTTTTAGGAGAGTTACCAAAGCATGGGAGGAGTAGTTTTTTAATTTGTTTGTTTATATGAGTAGCCACAACTGACATTTGGGAATTTTTCTGTGCAAGTTGGCAACTATGACTTTAATGGACTATCATTCATGGTGGGACTTACTGGTGACAAAGTAACACCATCCATATGTTTCTGAGACCCAAAACCAGAAAAAGAAAAAAAATACTGGTGCTAGCAATTGGAAAGAGCAGCTCATTGGAGGTCCTAATCTTGCACTGAGAGCTCAATAAACTTTAAGGGCCCATGAGAGTGGATAGAGTGGATAGAGAGAAGTCTGGAGCCATAACCCATAACAAAACCTAGAGTTTTCCATGGTTTTTCCTTTTTTCACTCACATAAGTAAACAATGCTTTTTTTTTTTTTTTTTTTTTTTTTTTTTAATTGGAGAGCTGTTTTGGGGTGATGAAGAGGAACAGTCTGACAGGGCAATTCATCTTATCTGCCTGTATGCTTAACTTGCCCATGCCATCTTTCATTTCATCTCTAAGTATCAAAAAGTCTTTGATTATGTGGAAGTCATAAAAAGGTCCTAGAAGGCATAACACTGCTTAGTGCAAATTCTGCTTCCTTTATTTGTGCTGAAGATGTTTAAAAATACATTAGATGCCAAAAATACCTATGAGTTCTGGCTCTTAAAACAATTGTGATTTCCATGCAATTTACCTTTTTTGTCTAGGGTACGATTTATTGTGAGACTTTCAGATCTGCCACAACAAAACTGAATCCCTCTACATCACAGTCAAGTCAATCAGGGATCTGAGAGTGAGGGAAATAAAAAGCAGCAGCCAAATAACACGTTACTTCTTGCTTTTGCTAGTCTAACCAGAAAGCCAGAACAGGCAGCAGGGGATAAGCCTAAAGGCTTTAGGTCTGGTTGAAACAATGATCATCTTGTTTTGCTTTTCCACAGCCCCATAACTGCATGGCAAATAAACAACAGTGTAAGTACAGCCAATTCATTTGCTGTCTAGTTTTGATTTATGAATGCAACAATGAAGTGAACAAAGGGATTCAAACCTGTTGGCTGCTTTTAAATTTTAGATTTTATCAGTGCCTTTTAAGTTGCATTTGCAATGATTTTGAGGGAGGAAAGTGGCATGGGAAAGGAAGGTTCTCGTACCTTCACAGGGAGTGCAATACCTAACTTTTGCTTTTCGTCTTGTGTGAGGAAGTGTTTTTCTTCTACCTATTGCTTGATTGATGCTTTCTCTGAAACATTATGTTAATACTCTAATCTGGACCTTAACCCCTTGGATATTCAAAATATAAGTTGAGGGTCTGACTATTCAAACTAAGAACCCATGGCTCCAGTTATAGATTACAGGATCTATCTGTCTTCCAGGCATGTGTAAATCAGGGATATGAGTGAACTGTGAAATGAATTGCAGCTCTAAATTTCAAAACTATTTTGTCATTTTTCAAAGGAGCTTCGGTATACTCTGAATTCCTCAAGAGTCTGTTTATGATATTTTACTGTTGCTGAAACAATTACCAAAAAAAAAGAAAAATTATTAATGATGCACAGACAAATTAATATGTGTAAACATAGGTGTGCATTGAAAGAATACAGACTGGATTTGCCATTGTCCTTAATCTTGTGCATGAATTTATATTACTTCAGGTTTTAAATGCCATTGAAATAAAAATAGGATTATTCCTCATCCACTCTGCACTGGTGTAAGCAAGAACAAGAGATGTAAAGCAGCAGAAAACTTGGCTCCTTACATGAACATGCAGTGCTCCAAATAATGAGGTCTGACACCGATCTCGGCAAGAAGTAGGATTACTGAAGAGAAGAACTGAGAGGACCTACTACAGAGGAACTGAGGAAGGAGGTATAGCTGCCTCCCCCTCAGATAAGGTGTAATGTCTGTCATTGGTACAAGGCTCTGTTAAGTCCCTGAGGGGCTGCAAATTCCAGTTTTATATCAGAACGAGCTATTGAAGTTCAATATCTGTTGCCTCATCAAGATGTCACCAGTCAGCTGAGAAGCCTTATCTTCAGCTGTGGGGGAAACAACCAGTGGCACCCAGTTCCCTCTCAGTTCAGTAGAGATAAATGGAGGGCCAGGTGACCCTGTCACTGGGGATTGATCCCCCAGTACAAGGGAGTCTCATAGCTCCTGCAGGTTTGGGAGCTCTGACATACATGGAAGAAAAATGCAACCAGCCAGTTGTGTGTTTCAGCTCTGAGAATCCATCTGTAAGACAAGCCTGCCAGCTCCCAAGAACTAGAGAAACTGGGCAGCAGCTGCAGCAGGCTGGTAGTGAGCTTGCCTTCTTCAAAAACATGCCCCCTCAAAAGTGTTCAGTTTTGGGTCTCTCACTACTAAAAGGATATTGAAGTGCTGTATCATGTTCAAAGAAGGACGTCAAAGATGTTGAAGGGTCAAGAGCATAAGTCTTACAGGAATCACTGAAGGAATTGGGGTTGTTTAGCTTGGAGAAAAGGTGACCAAGGACAGACCCTATTGCTTTATAACTACCTGAAAGGAGGTTATAGTGAGGTTATAAAGAGATTTGTCTCTTCTTCCAAATTACAAGTGATAGGATGAGAGACAATGGCCTTAAGTTGCACCAGGGGAGATTTAGATTGGATAGTAGGAAAAATTTATTCACTGAAAGGGCTATCAAGTACCGGAACAGGTTGCAAAGGGCAGTGGTTGAATCACCATCTCTGAGGTACTCAAAAGCTTTCTAGGTGTTTCTATGATTCTGTGTGGTACTCAAGGACATGGTTTGGTGGCGGACTTGGCGGTGTTAGGTTTATGGTTGGAATAGATAATCTTAAGAGTCTTTTCCAGCTTAAATTGTTCCATGTTTTTTTGTGCTCTGTCACACAGTGAATCCATCTTTACTAGCTAAAACAAGCAATTTGCAAGCAAATAATTTCAATAGCTGTTTTTCTCAAAACCTCTTTTTTTCAAATTTCAGCTACGAAATAGAGAAAAATACATGTGAGAAAGATGTGCTCTTTAGTTGCAAAAGAAAATATACCAAACTACAAGGACTGTGCAACAGTAAGTGAGCCTAAAATCAATAGTATTAAATAAAGGTAGAATGTGGTAAATCATTGCACACCAAATCCATTCCCATGGAGGCAACTGATGGAAAACTCATTCTGTAAGGCAGGATGTAACCCAGCTCTCTTTGTGGAGATCTCTGTGAGCTCTTATGTGAAATTGAATGTACAGTTCAAACTCTGTATATATTTAATGTAGGTATAAAGGAAAAATCAAAAGGCTAAAATATGTACATATCCAGCAGTTTTTAAATTATATTATGTATTTATGTTGTAAATTCAAACATTCAAAAAGAATCAATTTGATCTACAATATTTCTGAAATTGGTTTGAAATGTTGTTCTTCTATTCCAGGCTTTATCATATTTTAGCATTTGATCACTTAGAGCATACTTTTTCCAGCTTTTTTCTTCAACTGTGATAAACACACTTTTTTTTTTTTTTTTTTTTTAATATAAAGTGGGAGATTCTTATGTAGATCCCAAGTGGAACCCTCACCTCCAAATATCACAAGACTAAGAATAAAGTAATGAAATTTCGAAATAGTATTTTTTGTACATGAGACAGGTATGCAAAAAGTACTTAAATTGTCCTCATTTATTCCTGTGGACCATAGGAGGCCTCTGCTGATGGTTCATCAAGTCAGGCTGCACAGATGATTTCTGAAAAGTGTCTCATTTAGGGCAACCTGGGACTTAGCACATGCTTCATCCTAATCTGTTTTAGGGGCTCAATTCCTTGTTCGACACAGATCATTAATTTACAGTCTAGCCTATCACTGCTATTAAAGTCAACATCAACAGTTATTATGTGTATCAACTTATTGCAGTAAGTTATTTTCTATTCTCAGATGAATGAAATATCAGGAGACCCAAAATACCTTACTGTGAATTATTAAATGGAAATTGCTGTACCAATCAGTGAATCTGGACTTCATGAACATGAGACAAAGATCGAGATCAGCTGACACATAGCAACCTCAATAGAAGCATGTGCATCCCTAAGTGAAAGTCTTGGCTCCTAGGCAATGCCTAAGAAAAATCAGGCACCTCAAAGCCAAAACATAACCACAGTTAAGCCAAACATAAGCTTAGTTTCACAAAGCCAAAACTTAAGCACTGGAATTTTTCTTATACACTCAGATTTCAAGGATAAAACACCTTTCCTCTTAGTTCATTCCTCCTTTAGTACAGCTGATCATTTATTTCAAATAAAGGGTGAAGGTCGGATTTTTCTTTCAGAGAGGAATTCACCATCTTACACAGTACTGAGCACATTCTCAAAATGTAGGCAATTTCCTAGTTCTGACCTCTGTCTGAGGAGTGCTGAACCTCTTCTTTCTGAGTTGGAGCCAAACTCATAAAAATCTAGGATCTTCTAGGGAAGATAAAAGATCTGCTTCTCACACCAAAGCTGTCTACCTTTACTGATGGGTCTTAAACATGAATACTGTCAAAGAAAATGTGCACAGAAAGCAAAGAGTCAGTATCCCTAAACATAAAACTTACAGAAACATCTCTTCTTTATGAAGAGATTTATGTGTTCAAACTGACAATTAAGAAGCTCAGGCAGATGAAGACCCTGAGGGGAGCTAGGAAAAAGGACACCTACTTCCCTAAATCACCTACTGGGATCCAGAGGTGACTTAGGCTTGGCAGAAGTGTCAAACCAGTCATCCCTGTCAAAAAATACTGGCTTTTGAAGATACTCAGCAAAAGAAGATGTCAGTGAAACTTTTCTGCAAACAGCATAAAAGCCACTTCCACACTGATCCCAAGGCCACCCTGGACATACCCAAAGTGTGTGCTGAATGGGAGTCCTGCAGCAATAACATGCAGCCTGCAAACCCTCCTTGCAGTGGCATGACAGGGTCCTGCCTGTACCCCTCACCTGTCCTGTCAGCTGCCACCCCAGTGTCTTTCAACACCCCCTTTGATTTTCCTGCAGCATTTTATGCCAGCATGTGAAATTAGTGGTCTGGAAAAGGCTAGATAGCAACAGCTGGCTTCATTGGTACCAGTTGTTTTTTTCACCAGCTATCTCTGAAAACAAACATGAATTCCCACAAGCCATCTCCATTCATCCTAGACCTATCCCGTTCTGAGGCATGTGACAAGTGACCACTGGTGATCTCACGTTGTCCTCAACACTGGGTCATTCATTTTTAGGATACTGAAAATGACACTATGACACAGACGAGGACACGTATATCTTCAGAGGTGACCTGAGCTCTTGTCCTGCCAGCCCTGACATTGGTTGTGCAAGAATGAACCTATGCAATCCGTGATGTCTTTACTTTTGCTGCCACAGCACACCTGGCTTCATGCAGCCAAAATGGTCTCCACGAAGAGCTACATCCTCAGCCACATCCTCAACTACACACCAGTGCCTGCTAGGAATTCATGAGGGAACTTCAGGGCCCATCACCACTGTCTGTAAGATACTGCATGGGGCAAGAAACATGATCAAAAGCACTTTACTTGTGCACTTTGCTGCTAATGAGAGGATAAGCAGCTGCCTGTCCAATCCATTTGGCTGAGCACAAATGGCTCCCACAAGGACTAGGCCGTGTCTAATGCTGTCTGAGTAAGTAGTCATCTCTGAACCATCGATGCTATCTCAACTTTCCAATTTTCTACCTCATTTTCTTTTTTCACTCTTTAAACACCTGTTATGCTTCTTTCCCCTATCTATCAGAAATATTTTCATATTAGGGAAAATAAAAAATCTACATCATTAGAAAACAGGAGGCTGGTCTCTCCCACTAGACTTTCTGACTTACACATTAGTTCTAGTTGTCATATCTAAATATGGTAATTACTTGACTATTTTGATGTAAATCATGAGAGATATTTCTTGTACTTCAGCAGACAAATGTAGGGAGCAAGTACTAATCTGGCAGAGTTCATTATCTGCAACATCATATTAATAAAGTCTAAGACAGATCTGAAAGCTCAATATCCTTTTTTAATTTGCAGTTACAGCTACCATAGAACTAAAAGAATCAAATTACAAATGCCAGGGTTTCATATTTCAAAGTGGGAATCTGTGTTCAGAATAACAAAATCAAGTTGTAACATCATGTTTTAAACTTTAGAGATAATTTTCAATACTATTTCCATTGAGCCTAAGGTTCAAGGTTAATTAAGACTGAAATCATGTATTTAGTCTAAATGTCTCATACTGACCCTGGCTTACACTTCAGGTTCAAACATTGAGTGAAACAAACCTTCTGAAATGTCTTAATGTCTTATATTATCAGTAGAAAGAAGTGGAGGCCTTGAATGGTTCCTGGAAAAATATTTTCTTTTTTTAAAAAGCATATTTTTTGGACTTTGCTTAAACTTTGGCAGATTGGAGATCACCAAAGACATGCAACAAGACTCATTAACTACATAAGAATAATAGTTATTAATTTAAAAGATTACTTTAGTAGATTATTAGGTTCATGTGCCAGTTAGGTATCTCCAGCCTTACAATACAAAAAAAAAAAAATCATCTTTCCTTGGTTATATAGTAGAAGATTACTCATGTTATGTTTGAGCATGGACTATAAACACTTCATTTGAGGCTACATGCTGGAAGAAGTAGCTGTTCCATTTTTTAGTGACATCTGAAATAATGCAAAATATTTTCAGGGACTAAATGCAAGCAAGAGCAGACTCTGCTACCCAAGAGATCTAATACTGAGTGGACAGTGAGACTGACTTGAGGTCATCTATGTATCTGTGTTGCAGGATGACCAGAGAAAGTCAAAGAAGATCAAAGAGTATCTAGAATATGTCTGTAATGTGCTGCTGAAAATCAGATATGTTGGGATTTGGGGGCAAACTGACAGTTAGAAAAAATTTAGAAATTTTGTTACAGAAAATGTGTTTTGGTGTTTGATTCTTGCCATGTCTGAGTAATTCTCAATATTCTTTTTAATAAATAGGAGATCTTTTAAACAACAGAAATGAGAGCTTATTCAATTCTATCACGAGCTTCTGATCTTGAATAGTACAACTGGATCAAAATAAAATACTATTGTGAACTGTAAAATGACATGTTTTCTCTAAAAATAAATAGAAATATTTCAAGTCAAGGCCATCTTTCAGATGTCTTAGTTTTATAAAAATTAATTAGATTTTTTTATTCTTACAGAAATTTCTTCTGTGCAGCCAGATCTAGAATGTGGTTAGTTTTTATTTAACTTACTCCTTTCTCTGACAAGATGCATGTATTTTGAAACCACATGAAATCATGACCTGGTCAATTCCTTCCTGGCATTCCTTTTCCCTTCTGTCTCTGCTCCAAATCTTTTGAATATTTCCTTTATAGTTATATAAATGAGCTATAATTAAAAGTATAAGGAGGACCAGAAAGAAAACATTATCTTTTTTTCTATGTTCACAGTAATCTCCTCATAATCTCTACAAGTCTGATTGCCAGGCTTGTAGTCCTAATTCATTCCTTCTTACAGAGAGAAGCGGAGCATGTAAGTAAAGAAGGATGCATTAACAGGAGCCTAGTGATAAATATTATTGTAGCAATAGTAATATATTACACTTCTACTGTGTTTTTCATTCAAGGACCAATTGTGAAAAAAAGAGAGAAACTGGGTAGTGTACTTTTCCTATGAAGACCCAATTTCTATGTCTCAGCTTCAGGAGGTGCTTGTTAAAGAACAAAAACCAGTGCAGGGTTACACCATATACTGCACTGGTTCTCCTCCAGCCATGGCTGTGTGTCAGGGTCACTAACCTCCTGTACTCTGTAAATAATTGATTTTTCACTATGGCTGTTGAATGGGGAAGAAAAAAAAAATCAGATCAAACCATCTACTGTTTTCTTAACTCCCTCTTACCCTTAAAATTGCATTCAGGAAAAATGTTCCAGACTCCCTAAAACAGAAAGGATCAAGTTTGCTTCAGAAAAGCAATAGAAATAGCCTAAAATCATAAAATTACACAGAAAACAGAGAGCAGAAAGCAGACGGCTTCCCTGTGTTAACTTCAGGATGCAAAAGATTCAGGTTAAACTTTTCCACTGGCTCCTAGAGCAATTTGAACATCCATCTCTCACCACAGAGACTGTGCTCTGTTCCCTGGGAAGGCAAGGGCTGGGCTGTAGCAGAACATTCTTCATCTCCTCCCCTTATGCTGTTACACTTAGTCTAGTCTCACAAGTGCATGGACTGGCACCCATGCAGCCCCCATGGAGGTGGCAGACGTTCCTTTCTTATGATTAGTACATTTTTATGGTATTTTTAATTTGCCTGGGAGACCCTCTCAGTGGTTTATAAGAAGTAGAAATGTTCCAGGGGAAGAAATCAGAGCTGTAGCATGTGACGGTTCAAAAGATGCTCCAATCCCCAGCTAGGAAAGAGGATGACCTGAGCTCCCAACTTCTCCATGAGCTGACACTTCAACTTCTCCTCTTTGTCAGTCAAACAAGCTCCAGCTAGCTGGAGCCATGCTGAGAGCTTGACTCACATTTATAGGGGACAATCAGATTGTGGCTAAATTTGTTTTCTGGGTTGTTTTTTTGTTTTGGTGTTTTTGTTTTGTTTTGTTTTGGTTTTTTTTTAGTTGGGTTTTGTTTATTTGGGTTTTGTTTGGTTGGTTTTGGGTTTGGGTTTGGGTTTTTTTTTGGGTGGGGGGCTGTTGGTTGGTTTGTGGGTTTTTTGTTTTGTTTTGTTTTTTCTAAAATATTACACAGTTCTATTAATATGCCAAACCCATACTTGTTTTGTTCACCACACTGACTAGTCCTTGCTTCATTCTCCTCTGTGAGAGGTCTGACTGCTACAGCCAGCAAGCCACATGGTTAAGGAACCTCAGAAGGTAAATACTAGAGAAGAAAAATTTTGAAAGTGTCAGCAGACAGTTCTTCATGTGGCTATTAAACCTGCAACAATTCAGCTTAGTAACACTGACTTTTTTTGGGAAAAACACAACAATTCCCCCCTTTTTCTAAATCTTTATTCAGTTTTGAAATGCACACAGTATCTTTCATTTATTGAAAATTATTAAATTAATTGCTGACATACCTTTAATACACCCATAGTACTTATCTAAGTGATTAATTCGATTAACTAAAAAGGGGCACTGACTGACTTGCAAGCTTCAGCTAAGAGTCCCATTTAACTATATGTGTCTTTAAAGCTGCTTTGCCAATATTGAGAACAATTTAAATATGATAGATATGCCACTGAATCCTGAATGAACTGCATTGAATTTCATCAGTTTGGAACCATTTGCATGCAGTCTGGATCAGATTTCTTAATACCTATAATGCATGAATGTTCAGAACATGTGGATGCAATCCACTGTTTTATAAAAAACATTTATGAACAAAGAGAAGAAACAACCTGGTCACAGATCCAAGGAAAGTCAGCAGAAGAAAAAAGAGCCCTCAAGAATTAGTGACTCCTGATGCCATTCTCAGATAACTAAACCATATCTTGGTTCAATTTCTCAGCAGGAAATCAGAGATTTTCTAAATTACTCTGTAGCTGAATGTGAAAAAAAAAAATTGTTAATGATAATTCTCTTTTTACCTTTTCTTACTCTTAGATATACTGTGCTATTATTAGTTGATATCTAAAATAAGTTAAAAAATGGAGAAGAAAAATGTGGTTAAAAATTAATTGTCTTTGTATGACAACAAATTATTACACACAGTTTTGTCAAGAGAGTAAGATGTGTGCAGGGCTTTCCATATGTGTTGTGCATTAGGCTGGAGCCCTTAACTGTGCAGCCATTATGCTGACAAAGCTCTCCTCATCTATAGAAAAAGTTTTACCTTTCTACATGTATGCTTAGTGTGTGCACATCTGTATCCAGTGAGAATGATTCAATGCGCTTTGGCATTCATGTTCTGAGTAGTAAATTAGATTAAAATAAGAAGCTGCTCAAAAAAAGAATCCAATGTAAGTGTGTCTATTCACAATATGGAACAGCAGCTTTTCTTTTCAGTGCTAGGCTTATCTTCTATCTGCAACTAGTTACATTAAAGCATGAACATTCATTCACATGAGATGTCTGACGCCATAAATCTCAACTTCTCCCCTTGCTTCCACTCTTGCCTCCATTGTGCTGGCTATGCTAATGAAAAACAGGTTTTTGGTTTCATATGTACGTGCATGTGTGCAAAAGAAGGGGGAGTTTTGTCCTATAGGCACTCACACTGCTCAGCACAGAAATAGAAGCCCACTGAAGTAGAAAAAAGCATAATATATGCAATAAATCTGGAGAAAATCACCCGCATGTAGATGCTTTTTCTCATCTCATGACTATTTTTATAAACATATAGAAATCAATATATCACTGAAATAAAGCAGTGTACTGTGTTATATTTCATGATGTTTAGCAGTGAAAAGCAATTTTTTTAACCACCTGGCAAGTATTTCAGGAAAAAAAAGAAAAAAAATTGAAAATGCAAGGACAAGCATTATAAAGCAAGGGGGAGGGGAAGCTGAGGACATCTCATTTGCACATGTAAAAATGCAAATTTGATCTGTGTCTTTCTTATCTAGTGGTAACAGACTTGGCTCATGGAGCACAATAGCACCTACAGTTCTATGGGCAAAAATAATGAAGTTTAAAAGGAACTGATTGGATTATGGAAACACTTCTGTAAAGCCACATGTTCATTAGCAAATGCCCACCACCTATCTCAGAACTGATGGCATGAAAAGCCTGAAAATGGGATGAAATCCCCTGAATCTGGGACATGGACACATTTAGGAGCAATAAGACTCCATTTTTAATCTCTAGCCATTGAAGAAAAGTTTGGGGACTTTGACTGTAGCTACCAGTTTCCTTCTTCTCCTCCTGTTATATTGTACTTCTGCAGTCGCCTTTAAAACAAAGCTCCTTGCTTTGGCTTATGCCAGATTAGTTTACCTCTATGATAGCCAGGATCTAAATAATGTAGCTACAGGGATGGACTTGGTAGAGTCATTTTCCCTGAATGGCCATAAAAAATAAGCACAGCATTAACAAATCAGATCAGGTTCCTCTGAATTATCTGAAGTGGTTTTTTCTCCAAATGAGGAGGGAGTTCGCCTTGTGTAAGGGTTTATACTATTGCAACTGCGAGCTGCAGAATTAGAGGTATGTGGCCTCTCCAGTACTGATTCATCTGTCAAAACTTTTTCATTGCATAAAAACAGTGGAGCTTTTATAAAATGCATTCGCCTTTCCTGTCTCACAAGCAAGCGTGCTGAAGAAAGCGAGGGTTGAGAGTGAGCATAAAATCAGAGTCGGGGGTGGAGATGACAGTGAGAAACACACACAGCTGTAGTTTTCTACAGAAAAAAAAAAAATTCCAAAGAAAACTCTCTGATTTAGCAGTGAAAAATCTTCAGATGGGAAGTAGAGTTGGGCAAAAAAAAAAAAAAACAACATTCACAGAGTCTACAAACCACTTGCAAGTAATTTGCTACCCCTCTACCCTTCCATATGAGCCGAAATCAGATACAAACCAATTACTGCAAAGGCAAACACGAGCAGAGCCACTGCAGCTGCATGCTGCCAGGCACAGCCCCGGGCTTTGCCAGATGGGCACACTGTGAGTCCCTACCTCAGAGAGGGACTGGGGGCCTGGCTGGGTTTGGGGTGGTGCAATTTGTAAAGAGCACAGCATATGCCACCTGATATTCAGAGGGGTATGGATCTGTTGCAGTTTACTTGTCGTTTTGCCACCCAATACCATGACAGGGGAATCGGCAGCAGATTGGCTGCCATGAAGCTTCTGCATCACATGCTTCCACATAATTATCCTCCCATGTGCTCTTTTCTATACCTATTCAAGGAAACCACTGATTAGAAAAACACAGCCTGCTCCTCTGCTTGCGGCCAGCCTGCTCCACCAAGAAAGTTGTGACCATGACTTCAGTTCTTACCCTCAGCCATCCCAGTGCTCCCCAAGGATGCAGCCTCCCTTCACGCTGGTCAGTGGAGGAGTAGTGATTAGATTTTGCCCTTGTGCAGAAGTGAGTATTCATGATGGAAGATACTTTTGACATTACAACTGCAGAAAACACAAGACAAGGGATAACTCATAGCTCTGTGGACGAGATCAAAATTTCCCTTAGTGTCAGCAGAATTTCTCTTTGGGGACCACATAAGAAGCAGGTAATGAGGCCCACTATGCAGCTAACAATAGGGCAGCAGGAGATGATTTTGTTCTGTGGTTATAGTTTTGCCTTTTATAACTTGTATAAATGGTATAGCTTTTAATGAACAATATTTTTTCCTCTTTTTTTACTACTTTGGATATTTTGGACTAAATTACGTATATTGCTAATTCCATCTTTTTAAAAGAGCTTGCCCTGTTCCTCCAACCAGTCATCAATAAATCAAATCCCCTACATACTTGAAGATATCTGAGGTATTTCAGTGCCATGTTCACTTCTGAGTTTGTAGAATGGGACTGAAAGCTTAGTGTAATGGAAAAGACTGCTGAAAACTTTGCTAAACAGATGATCACATTCCTGAGTTTGTTTTACTTAGTTAGCATTTTTGCCTGCTGTGAGGTGTTTTCCTTGGATGGTTACCTACAAATACAGCACTGACCTCAGTGTGCATGAAGCTGGCCAGCACAGACAAACAGAGCCAATTGGACATGCTCTATAAATCATCACCCACATCCTTCCAGCAGCAAAAATAAAAGGGAAAAGAGGAGGAGGTAAAACAACTGATGAGTGTTCCACATGAGGAAATGGAGGCTATTTGGTGTCACCAGCTGGAAATACTCAGAGTGCTAAAGGGAAAGGCACAGCCATGAGCTAACCCTGTGCTGGATGAAACACTAAAATTATAAATACATGCAATCATATTACAGATGTTTTGTATGGGGAAAATAATGGGCCAAAAAATGTCTCTGCTTTAAAAGGTACCCATCTCAAAGGACAATCACAGAAATGCAATATATGACTTATGAAACCAGACTGAAGTACAACATAAAAGGCTCTCTCTTAGCACAATTCACTCCAGTTCTTCAGCTACAAATGTGTCTGAGGTGATTTCCATTTCTATGCTGGGCCCAACCCCAGACAAGCACCTAAGCTATCTCCTCTATTTCCCGTTCCCTGCAGAGGAAATCTCACCATGGTATGAAGCAGGGAAAAAGTCCTGCTGCTCTTCTACTACATGTTCAGTCTGGATGAAGCACAGACCAGGATCTAATCACACGCAGCTGTACAGGTCAGCTTACATTTAGGCTAAGACACTTTACATGATCAGATTTAGGTAGGATAGATTATTTTCTCAGAAAAAAAAAAAATAAATGAGGAAGCCCAAGATTTTTCTAGTGTGACAGTTCTCTTGATCATTTACATAGCTGCATTTGGGGAGGGATTGAAATTTGGTTTTCCTTTGTACCTAGTGATTTTTCTCACTGCCAAGTTACAGAATAAGACTGTTCTTACTCTAGTTCAACCTAAACTTCTGCATTCTATATAAATGAGTGTTAAGTAAGAACTGAGAGATTAACTTGAATTCTCAGTTGTCTTCCTGGTTCATCTGCTATTTTGAGTTGAATTGTTGCTTGAAAGTATTCAAGGCGATCCTTCATAGGAAAAAAAAAAAAAAAAACTATCCTGAGGGGCCTCTCTCAGCAAGAGGGATCATAGCTGAAAATCTCAAGTGAAAACACACATATAATTACTTTTGGAGATCTGGTCCAAGTCTTACTCTGCTCCTTAGCATGTCTTGCTGTATAACTCTAGGAGTTCTTTGATCATTCTCTTTGCTAACACTCCTTTTGCTTTGAAGACAGAGCCTTGCTGTTTTCCACTCGGTGACAGAGCACTTATAATTGAGGGTTGCAACACTTAAGTCCTTTTGGCCACATCTGCCTTGTAAAATACAATGGGCCAGTGACTGTTTTCCTGCCCTGAGGCTAGCTAACATGTCATCACTCATATTCATACACTTAAATTGTCTTATCTGTTCCCCACCACTACCTTCATCCAAAACAGTGAGACTGTGTTCAAGTTGCCCATTGGCTTGTGCTAGCACCTGGGCTGTGCCCATGTACTGGCTGAGACTGCTGGCTGGCCATGGCCAAAATTACATCAGGAATGAGGTTAAAGGGCAAACAGTATGGGCAATTGGGTGCCAAGGCACGGACCCATATCCTGGTTCATTTTAGTTCACTATTAGGGGCATGTTCTTTGTGGATTTAGCCTACCCAAACCAATATGTTAGATTCATCTTTCCTGACTTCAGGCTCTCAAGTTAAAAGTGTGATTATGCGAGGCACCCTTTGCAGTCAATGGAAAGATGTTTCTAGAGGAGAATTCTCATCTCCTTGCATGCACAACATCACAGCTGCCAGGTGGCTCTAACCTAAGACTACAGATTCATTTTCTTCTTAAATCAGCAGGTATAAAATTCCAATGTGTTCACCTAATCAGCTGGTACAAGCTGAATATAAAGCTGTCCAAAGAATTTTGGTGCAGGACATTGGTAAATTCCAACTAGATATGCTTATGAGTTAACTGGGGGGAACTTGTAAACATTGAAAATCCATCAGCAAAATGGCAAATGTTCAGAAATTCTCCCCTAGAGCCATTTGTTTCTGTTCCTGGTTTTGGTTTCACAAATCCATGACTCCTGTCCAGAGGGAGTACTTTACAGATCAAGAACCCTACCATACCCCTGCTGGCAGGGCCACAGTGAACTGCTCTCACCAAAAGTCTCTAAGTTGATATTCTAATAGGTTCAGCATAGCAAGAATTAGGCTAGAGAGGAAACTGCTCTGGCCAACAGTGATACAGTAACTCATTTCATAATAAAGCTTATGTCTTAAACCAAAAAAAAAAAAAAAAAGAAAAATTTCCAGCTTTAGAAAAAATGAGACTGATTTGTATTTTTAGTTTATTCTACCAAGAGAAGTAACAAGCAGGGGGAAAAACCTAAGAAAATGTATGTGCGAAAAATACATGTTTGCTGCTTTCACTTTTTTTCTTACACATATTTTAAGTATAATTTTCTACATAGTACTTTAGGTATTTTCTGAACAGCATACTAAAATCAATTCCAATCATTCTTTTGTTATTGCAACTTCAAAATTGCCTTGAAACCTGGCATTTGCTCTTTCAAAATCTAGATTCTCTACATTAATGTCTCAGAGTCACTTTTGTTTTTCTTTCTTGAATCACAGTCTGTATATTATTTACACTTCATGCTTGCATCAAATGTTGGTACTGTGTATTCTGTTGATAATGGCAATGATTTCCCCACAGAAGTCCTAAAATGAAGAAAGCAGGAATTGGTTTCACTAACCTATCTGACAATGGAAAGTTAAAACTGTCAAATTTATCGTCACTTTTACAACAAAAGCTTGGCCAGAAGGAAATATTATGTTTATATATGTATAAGTTTTTATACATACTTTATGTATGTAACTCACATATAATTATGGGCAAAATAGATGTATGGTTTCAAAACAGAAAGAAATTGGTAAAAAAAGGAGATAACAAAACTTGAAGAATTATTTTCAAATAAAGAGGAAACTAAGAAGACAGGCATAACTGTTTTATGCAAAATATAATAAACATATGGAATAATTTAGCAAGAAAAGCAATTGCAAGAAAGCGCAGAAATGAGCTGAAGAGATACCTCTACAGATTTTTATTTTCTTCTCTTTTCTCCTTTCTTTGATTTTCACAGGGAGGAAAGGACTAAGAAACGTAGTGAAAAAGCAGAGTAGGCTTGAGATATACTAAAAAAAAATGCAGGCATGTGAGGCCAGATGGTTTTTCCTGTTCCTTAAAGCATCTTATGTTCTTGACACGGGCCTCATTTTTAAACTGAACTGCAGGACAGCAAAACCAATTTTTTGCTAAGGAATTCATTCATGTCCTGCTTGTAGATATGCTGCCATGTTAGCTGAATCCCTGTCTTTAGGTAAAGAAGCCCTGGGTGGCAGCCTGACCCACACCCATCTTTCCCTTCCCCAGCACCTCCACTGGGCTCCTTGCATGTCTCACAGCCTGCACCAGGACACAGAGCTGTGCTGCATGGCAAAGTGCCTCAAGATGCTCACTGCGTGGGTACTGTGCTGATTCCCTGAGCTCCCACACAATGCTGCTCATTTTTATCCTTGCTCTGTGTTGGGACTTATCAGCTTGTTCACAGATCCTCCCTAAAATGTCCCTGCTTCTGGCACCTCCTTCCCCAACAGGGTTGATGTGGGGAACTTTGCTGTTTTGGTGCAACACTCAGTAAACTTGATTACTGGATTCAGCTCCATGTGGAGCTGAAGATTTCTGAAATGCATGAACTGAGCATCTCCTTTCTCATGGGATTCTTCTAACTGCTTATAGCGGTTAAAAATCTTGTGGCAAATCTCAAAACCATGTAGCCAGCACAGGCTTGGCCTCTGTCACTCTTTAAGGCAGTCTTTTAGGTTTTCTTTACTTGGGTATTCCTTTAGTGGTAGGCAAATGAAACTGTGTCACTAACTGATCTGCTGTTATTTTACTATCTAACATGCTGTGCATGTTCCAGCTGTCAACCATGGGATCAGTAATCTCCATAGCAAGAGATGCTCTCCATACAGATTGGATTTCCAGCTATGAACAAGTATGTTTCGTTAAATTGCATGAAGGAGTTGCAGTCTGAGTCACATTTTTTAAATAGCTGAAAGATTTATCTTTACCACAGGAGAATTTTCACTTCTGGTAAGTTATGAATAATGTTACTAAAATATAGATTGGTGTAATCCTTATCCCAAATAAGATCTTGTCTATCTCATAGCTGGTTCATTCAAGTCAATCTTCAGTCCTCAGGAAATCCTAATATAGACAACACTGAAAATCTTTTAAAAGTATCAAAGTCGTTACAGACATCACCAAACAGATTTGAACAATAGCAACAAAAAAACTCAAACAACAAAACCAAATCAAACCACGATAACAGAAATTTAAGGGCCAAATCTTCAGCTGCAGCTAGCTATTTAACATATATAGCAACTAAAAATTATATTTTAGGGATGACATATACTCCAGAAAGTGTGAAGGGTGGGACACACTGAACAGACCCTTGTGTAAGACAGTTTCTATCTCAAATAAATTTGGAGTTTGTAATTTATAGAGTCCTCCTCAGTAAAATCCAGAAAGTAATACATGAAATGTTCTGTTTGTGCTAAGAATGGTAAAGATTTACAAGCCTAAACAGCAATGATGGTAATACTGATTTTCTTGTAATGAGAAATTATAAGTAATTGTAAATGGAAAAATATTCTGAATGAAATATCCCCTTATTTCAGAAAGGCAGTGGCAGTAGATCAGTCCTTGCAACAGCAAACAAAAAAGGTTGACCCCATAGCCACACATTTAACTCAGCCTATCACTTAGCCAATGGCTATGAGAAAACTAAAAATGAAAATTTTAGTAGTGTCAAGAAATTGCAAACCCAGTTTGAAGAATTAAATTAGCATTTATTCTGCTGAATAAAAAGCAGAGGAAAAAAAATTATATCCTGATCTCCATTTCATAACACTTATCAGTCTATTCCTCCTTTCCCTGACTCCTGTCACCCTTTTGGTCTTAAAAAATTTAATTAAAAAAATTCATAAGCATACTACCAAACAGCAGCTGCTAACCTCTACATGATGTTTGAAGCAAACCTTTTTCAGATCTAAAAGAGTTTCTGTATCCCAAAGTTTGTCTGTTTTTTCAACCATACATGAGTCTAACAGTGATTACTAACTTCTCCCTATGAACCCTGCCCCAGGTGAACTTCTTTAACCCAGGGTCCAACGCGATTCCTACTGGAGTGAAAATAAAACTTGCCATTTCCTTCATTGCAGCAGGACCTAAAATTAAATTGCAAAGAGAGCTGTTCCTAGTGAGAAAGATTATTGATTACACAACAGCTTCCTTACTGAATTGAGAAGAATTAGGAAGTAGATAGAAAAATATAAATGAAAAAATATTTGTGCTTTCAAACTAGATTACCCTAATTTTAAGATTAATGGTGATTCTAAGAGCAAACATGCAGCCCTAGAAAGTAAATAGATGACTACAGAAAAGTAAAATGAACTAAAAGCTTATTTACATTTTGATGTAATTGCTCAGTGGAATTTTGGTGGATGATGTCATCCTATAATAGGGGGAAGAGGAGGGTTTCCCTCCCTTCTTCCAGGACAAGAGACAGGAACCAGATTTTGCCTTTGTATATGATATCAATGTGTTCTCACAGAGGGACTAGTGACAAAGATCCAGCGAGAAAAAAGACCCACAAGTAAATATCCCCAGATGAAGGCAAGATTACTTACATCCCTCTTGAGAATTCCGTAGCAGAGTGCTGTTTCTTTCTTGGGCCTTATAACTATAAACAGTGGAATGAGATGAGATGTCAAGCTTCCACTAGCTGTCATATTTCCAAAGTCCATAAAATGTTTTCTTTATCTCATGTGGTGAATGCTGCAGGATGGAGGTGACCAAATTGCTTTGTGAAATGGGTCTGATCCTGACTGTTCCTTACACCCAAGCAAGGAAACATTATCTTGCTTGGTATTTCAGACTGGAAAACTGTAAAGTTAGACCAGTGACTTTTATCCATGTTTTCCCAAGATGACTCTCTATAGTTTGAATTCTGCTCTGTGTATGGAGTTATTTCTATTAGAGTTACCCTGTCAATGTAGTAATCAACCTCTCTGATTTCCACCATCCACATTACTAATGAAATTACTTAACAGTTTAGCATACACAGGACAGATCCTTACTGAAGTTATCATGATACATCCTTTCAGTTCAATGACAAGCACTTCTTAAGTTCTATTAAAGGACATGTTTTCAAGCAGTCATGCTCCCATTTCATAGTAGTTTCAGTCAAGAGTAAATGGATCCTAGGGCACAATTCATAACATCCCCAAGTCATAGTCTAAAACAGGTCATGTGAATCTCACCATCAAGAGACCTCCGTTTCTTTCCACTAACTATTCAGATATAGCTATCCACTCTGTAGATGTTTAGAAACAGATAAGGTGAATCTCAGCTGTTTGCTCCTCTTCAGTTTTCTGTAACCTTGTCTGCTTTGTATAAAATGATCTGAAGCAGCCTCCCTTTGATTTCATCAGACCCAAAGCTACCAACTTATCTAGGTACTCTCTCACTTGTTTTTCTTTATTCTGTCTTGAATTCTTACACTTTCAGTGAAAATGAGGATTGATGCAAAAGAGTATTAAATATTTTTGCCTCTTTCATCTGTCATTCTTGTCCCCTTGAACAGTGGGCCCATTGTTTTCTTCATTTTCCATTTGCTGCTGATGTGCTTATGAAATGTTTTATTGTTACACATTTTATTGCTTGCTAGTTTAACTCCATTCTGTGTCTGGCTTTTAAAAAAATTTTCTAATATTTTGTAATATTTCAAGAACTAATAATTGCAGCAGTAATTGGTCCTTGCTGACCTAATACATACCATAAGCTAGACTGGAAAAGGTTTGTGGGATATAAAGGTGACATTTAGCTGCTACATCTTGGCTGGAAAAAAAAATAATTAGCTAATAGAACATAATTTAATGTAGTTGCAAGCTGATAACATGTCACAGTCCCAAGAACTGAGAACCTCCAGCCCCTGGGGAGCACCATTGAGGACTGCTTCATAAGAACTATGCCCAACTCTTGCAGTGAGACTGGCAACTACGAAACTCTTGCAAGTCAAGAGAAAAAAATATTTCAGCTGTTGATGATAAGAATTTTTTTAAACTGCTGGAATAACCTGAAGCCCTAGCAACAGTATAGCTTAAGTAGCTTACAAACACTGATACCTCCCTCTCTAAGGTTGTAAAGGGTTGTAAAGTCTTCAGGAAGGAGAGCTGCGACATGGAGGCAGGTAGAGACTAATACCAGCCTTCTTTGGATCAATGAAAAGTAGAAATGCAACCATCTAGTTAATTATTCTCAAAATATTAATTGACATATAATAATGACCTAACACATCTTTTGCTTATTGTAACACCTATAACAGCTTCTGTATTTGTAAAAGTCTTATCCATAACCTAAACAGAACAAAACATCTCTTGCTTCAGTTTGGACAACTACCAAGGTTCTCTCCTGGATTATATAACAGCCCTCCTCTTAATTAAAAAAATGCAATTACTCTAAATCTGTCATAAAACTGCAGAGATTAACTAGAGTATAAGGGGATGTGTTATTACAATAAAACTGTATTTTATGAGATATTTAATGATAAATTATAACTATGGGATTCTCATTGTTTCAGCTGGGTTTGAAATCACAGTAAGATCAACATAGCATTAAATTATATACCTGAAAATGCAAATAAACTCAAAGCATCTAGAGACTTTGATCCAGATCAAATCAGATGGACAGTAAGGTCTAGAAGTCAAAACAATAAAGAGAAAGAAATAGACAAGCAAAACATACAATTAGCAGTATCCATCATCATCATTTTCTTGACTGTAGATCACAATGTCTTTCTTCTGGGCTGAATTCAATGACCTGTTCAAATCTCACATCCCATTTTCCTCCAGCCAGATTTACCCCAAATATAGCATTCTGTCGGTTCCTTTTTTACAAGTTTAGATCAGTGCATTTGCTTCTACTCACAGATTTTTATTAAGTGAAGGAGTTTTATAAACTGAGAATAGTCACATGATTTCAGAAAGCTCTGAATTCACCAATAGGTGCTAGAAAACAGTGTTCTAGCTCTGGTACTATTTACCAGTGCAGCCTATTTACAATGGAAATGATGGTTGGTTTACTTTCAATGAGAAATCACCTTAAAAAATGGCACAATCCATTAATTTTAAATTGGATATGTGTCTGAAAACAACCATAACAAATCTTACACTTCCTATCACAGGAGATAAGGCCAGACTTGAACTGATACAGCTATCGAAGAGGTCTTTCTTGTCTTTTTTAAAGAGAAATCTATGCAGTTCAGTATTCTTGGGTGTAGTCATATAGAAAGATCTTGAGCTGCTGACACTAGTTAGTCCCTTCTCTGTTGTTATACGTGTTAAGTCCTTTTCCTTTGAAAAGGAAAGTAAGACTAGCAAGTTTCTATTGCATTAGAGTAAAGAAATATGACAGAAAATAAACCCCATTGCAATCCAGATTACCCTCAGATATTAGAAGATCTGGGAGGTGGCTGGGCTTAGATTCTGAGTCATAGCCAATTAACCTTTAGTAGGCCAGAAAACAAGGGTTTGGGTGAACTCTTAACACCACACTAGAAAAGAAATTATTGTGGACATGCACTGGAAGTCAGTAGTGCAAAATGAGGTTTCTTACCACCAGATTAATGAATAATGTGATTTATTAGAGCAACAGTATACAAGTTCTTTTGGATTGCTGGTGATAAATTCACTGTCTACAAAAGAAGCATGTGCAAAATACCTAGGCTATGAGTAATCTATAGAGATTTCCCAGGGTCGCCAACCGATTTATACTATTAAAGAGACTCTAAAGAATTAAGTGCAAGAGAAAGAGAGGGGGCACTTGAGTTTTAGAATCTTACCCAAAGGCATCCCAATGCAGGGAAGAGATGCTCAGCCCATCAACTGGTCCCAGAAGTCAGGGATGTGCCTGTAATAATGTCTTCTTTATGATGGCATCTTCCCTTAGATGATATCTTCCCTGATATCCATCCCCCTGCTAACTATTTTTATCCTATTTTACCTGATAGATAGAGCTTGAGGGACTCTGGTCAAGCATATCTTTACTGTGACTGGTGCAAAGTTCACTCTCTTTGCATTGTATAGGCTACAGAAAATTCACAGCACAGGCTCAGTGAGGGGTCATCGCACCTTGGAGGTGGGTAACATTAGGGATGAAGGTGTATTTTTTATACTAAAATGAGATAACGAGCTAAGCACACTTCAAGGAAAGCAGGGTGGCAGGTTGTTGGCCCAAGGTATCAAAAGTGCAGTTAGTTGGTATAGTTGTCACAGACTATGGCTGCAGTGTCTCCACTCTGCTCTTCCTTCCTTGAAATTTCTCTTGAGGTAGCACACTGAGTACCCCTGACAGTGCCACATCTATGGTAATCATGGTACACTGGCCACATTCCACTGTCTCCAAATGCTATGCCTTTACTTAAAAAGTGTAAATGCAGTCTGGTTCATTTCTAGCAATTATTCCACAGTTTCTCAATTAAAAACTTTCTGAAAACATATTTTAATGAAAAACATGTTTGGCTAAGATGGAATTTACCTTTGAATAGACTGTGACAGCCCACGAGCTTGATAATTCCCTATGCATATTGTATGAAAATGACCGAAGCAGGAAAGGAATAGGCCTATATGAAGCTGGGTATTAAAAGACATACTCAACTTGCTTTTCCTGCCTTCCTAGGTAGATTTCCTTATGCTCCTATTGTTCAGGTTTAGTGTGCTCCTGAGCAGGTGCCTTTTACTGGTATTCGTAACATAACATGGATTTCTAACACTGAGAAATGGGCAACTGCCTAAGGAAGCTACCATCTGATCATCTGCTACTTGATGCCTACCACATGTATCCTGCTGATACGATACATGCTGGGGAGGTGAAGGCCTGATGATTCACAGCAGTCTGACAACAGACATGGGAACAAATCCCAGTCTTGGGGGTGTTTCAAGGAAATGCTTCAAGAGTTCTGCTTGAAAGAAGATACTGATGAGGTGGATGCTGAAGCAAGAAATCATAGTATCTTATCCATGATCCTTTTTGTATAGAAAATACACAGGGAGTAGCTACACCACAGAGAGGTGGGCACCATAGCTGGACTGAGTTCTGAAATGCATTTCCTGGGGGTCATCCTGGATGTAAAAAGTTCAGCTCCTTCACATATGAGTGCTGGCTTTCACTTGGAAGGATTATGTTATTTTTCCTCGTGTACATCCAGGAGGCACTCAGAGGCTCTGAAACACTGATTTCAGCCTCCTGTGACAGTGGGTATGGTCACTCACAGTCTCCATCTCTTCTAGCAAATACTGGCAGGGAGAGGCATTCCCTGACTCAGCCAGCATAGCCTGACCACATCCATGATCTTAAATCCTAGAACTTTCCAAATCAGGGTGGCCATATGAAAGCTTTCTTACATGTACAGGGCTTGCTGCCACAGGCTGCCAGCCTGCCAGGGACTCTTCTATCAGTTTAGCAGCACTGGCAGTTGTTTTCCAGAGCCAGTACCAATTCACTGATGACAGAACAGACAGCAATATGCTATGCAACACCAAGCTCCCTATGAAGCCAACAGGGAAAGGTGATGTAATACTTCAATATAAGAGCCTTCCACTCATGTACTATGTGAATGATGTCAAAAGCAAATGGATAAGAGATGAGGAGTTATTTTTACTGTTTTCTAGAGGCAGTCACACAGAGTAGACCCAAATTCTCTCTCTCTCTCTCTCTCCCTCTCAAAAAAAAAAAAAAAAGAGACTTTTGGTAAGCAGGATATATATGTCAGATCATTGTCAGTTGTGATTAAACAGCAGCAAAACTTGTGTATCTGACAAGATGATAGATAAAAGAGACCTTCAGTTTATAGAGAAATCAACAAAATGATGTTACAAAAAATCAACAAAGGAAGTGACCAGAAGACAAGAAAAAAGTCAAGAAAAAGTAAAGAAAAAAAAGGAAACAGAGTACCCTGTAATAAGCAAAACCAACCAAAAAAACTTTTCCATGGAAAGAAGAAAAAGCACAAGGGGAAATACAATAAACGAAATGGAGAGAAGGTAGTATGGGTTGGAAAAGGAAAAAGGAAAAAAATATAACGTAAAAGAGTCTGCATTTAAACTCATGGAACTGACTTTACTTGCACACCTAACAGCTAAATATACAGTATTTCTCTGAAAAAACTTTCATGAGTCAGTGTGGAAGGAGAACAGAGTGGAAGATGATAGCTTCAAGAAATAAATGTTTGTGTCATTTGAGAAAAATCTTTACTTATTCCTCTGCCCAAAACTCAGCCACTGGGCTGTTGTGGTTAAAATACAAATCCTTTCCAGTGGACTTTTTAAATAGTGAATTATACACCCTATAAGAAAAACGGAAGCCAGTGTCTCTTATGCAAGAATGGATGATGTGTGTTGCTTTACAACTGCTCTTGCATTTTTAACTTGCTTTAATTGATTTGCCTTTACTTGTTTATCTCCTTGTATATATGATCTATCAAAAATCCACTGACATCACCCACAGGTTAATCAAGAACAGAGACACTGCTATCAGTAGGGAAAATAGATTCTATAAAAAAAGAGCCTTTTCCAAAAAGGGAAAATATTATTGCAAAATATATGACCCAAAAGACCTTACAGCTATCTTACAAAGGAGCAGGCTGATTAACTATATCCAAACCCATATTTGGGCAGAATTAAGAGAGCATCTTTGTGAAGTGAGGACTGACAGGAGATCATTTGATTTAGCAAATAATCCAATTTCTGGACCACAAGAGATAGTAACAGACTTGAAGAAGTCACAGAGGAAAAATCTTAAGAATGGTGATAGAAGGTTTCAACTCCTGCTTGCTTTTTGTGCACACTTGAACAGTATCAAGGGCACAGTTCCCAACACAGTGAAACCTGCCATATGTTGGCACCCCCTAAATGTGTAAAGATATTCACCTCTGGCATGAAACATCTTGGGACAATGGGAGGTGTTATGATATCAACTCATCTTGAGTAAAGAGGGTTTTTATTTTACCATCTGTATTCAAAATGCAGTAGTGCTTAAGATTTGCAGAGAAGATCAAATAGTAAAGGACCAAAAACAGCATGGGGCTTCCCAGTGCCAGCATTTTTCTTATAGCATTACACTCTAGAGTTTGTATGAACATTTGAAATCCCAGCAAGATAAGCTTTGTACTTTATACAGAGATGGTACTCCTGGAGTTTCAGGATATAATGGGAAGAACATATGAATATTAAAGGACCAAGGTAATTCTCAGCTGTACTCCACAATGTTGGGAAATCATTTTGACATAAGAGTTACTGCCCTCATTGGTGGTCACCAACCCCTTAGGAGAAGCTGCACACTGCATGGAGTGTCCAATCTTGAAAATCTTCCTAATACATAAAGAAACACTATCAGTGGGGGAAGGGTACAGATGTTAACTTCCTGAATCTGGCTGGATGTTAGTCAGTTACCTCTGAAATGGGGCAAGCTCTAAGAGCAAGCTGTAGCTCATATACCTACCCAGTCAAGTCTCTCTCAGAACTTGGCTTTGACTTCTTATTCAGACTGAAAGACACCTACAGCTTGCCTAAATTGAGGCTGCCTTGGGACTTCAGCAGCCCTTGTCCTTGCAAACTAAAACCGTTCAGAACTACTTTTGTTTAGGGACAGATTGGCTGTTTCAAGGAAAGACACAGAAGCCACAGGAGTGTTCCAAGATCAAAATTCCATGTTCTCAGCTCACTGCCTCCCCCACTTAACTCAGCAGTTTGACCCAGTGTAATCTCAGCCCAACACTTAATGTTTAATTCACCCTTCCTTTCCTGCTTCCCTGTGGTGACGTTTTTGCAACATCTGGATCTGTTCTTACTTAAGAACAGGAAAAGAGTGGAGTGAAGCTGCTGTTATTAGCCTTACACATCAGTGCAACGGAAGATCACAAAGAGTTTGCCTATGCTTTTACATTGCCAGTCTGTGTTTTCACTGTTTTCTGTCTCTTTCAGTTCCTGCAGATTCTCCAGCTACAAATAGATTCACAATAAACTGAGCTTTTCCATCATCCAGTGAACTCCGAAACTTACAAAACTTCTCAGTCTCTCAATGTCTCTGTGAGCTACAATATTTCTTGCTAAACTTTATATTTAAAATAACTGCACTGTGTATGTATAATTCCCTGCATTATGTAATAGGAAGAGAGATCTGGTATCTAACACAGGGCTGAGTTTTTTCTTCAGTGAGCTACAATAACTCCATATGCCAAAACATTAAAATAGCTCTAGTTTTTTGTAAGTGGGAATAAGGCATATGCAACTTTCTCTATATGAATTTTTAACCTGTTATCTCCCAGGTTCCTTATAAGCAATGTGGGAATGTAAAACTTAAGATGACGTCATAAATTTTTACCAAAAACAAATGTTTAGCTGGTAGCATATATTACACCACCTTACTGTCATATTTCTATAAACTAGATACCTGAGCAAATCTTGATGTGGGTAAATGTTAAAAATGAGTGGCTTGATTTAGATAACTGACAATATAATGATGTGTTTTGAGGTTTTATTTCCCTAAGTCCATATATCCACAAGGTAGGTTTTGCAACATTATTTTTCATAATAAAAGCAAATTAGCATATTCTTAGCTAGTGTGTTTGGTTATGAGATTTTTTTCCCCTCAACGTTGTGCTAAAATATGCTACATGGAAAATGCTGCAATTCTTTAGCCAGCAATTCTTAGTTTAATTTACTTAAGGAAGTGTTCCTCCTTGTAGATACAATTAGTATAGTTGTTTCAGCAATAAAACACAGTGGAAAGCCTGCTTGTAATTTAGTAACTTCCTCACCCACACCATCCCAGACTTCAAATCTCTTCTCTGGATCTCTGTGATCCTGTATACTGAATTCTTGGGTTTGATTTTCTTCTTGGTTTTTCATTTAAGATTTTGTTCAGCTCCTTCCCTGGACAAATTTTGCTTCTCAACTCACCCACACACATTCACTTAGTACATGAATGCCAGGAAATGTCAGGGTGACCAAACGGGTTATGAAGAAGAAGAAGCTATGGGGCTGAGATGTGGAAGAAGGGTCAAAAGAGAAATTTACAACCCCTAAGCCTGGCCAGAGGGAAGAGGTGCAAGACAAAAAGGCACAGCAGCCTGTTGGGAAAAGTGCAGACAAACATTTTACAGAGGAGAGGTAGCCAATGCTTCTGACAGCCTTCTAGCAACGGGCTTTACTTCCCTAGAAGCACCTCTCTGTGAGTGTCTGCATTTTCCTGCTCCTGCACATGCAGCTTCTCCAAACTGCCCTTCCATACCCCACTCTCCAAGTGGCCATTTTCACCACATTTTCAGCAAAAAGTCAATTAGTTCAAAATATTTATAAAATATCACTATGTATCAGTAAAATATTCCCAGTCCAAAGCTGAGTCACCACAGTGAAATGCATCCAGGCTGGCTTCCACCTCAACTCCGGGGCTTCATTTCCCATTGGCCAAGTGCCTTGTCAGCACTGAGTCAGCTAACATGAAAACACTGGGAGAAGACATGAACATGGACAGAAGCCTGGATGAATTTGGACAAGCTGCAGTTTCATTATGCTTTCTTCCTACTCCACTACTCTTGGTTTTTCCTTGCCATTTGGTTAACTTTTTGTTGTGTCACCTCTGCATACACTTTGGCTCCTGTCTATTGGCATAAAATGCTCTGCTGCCATAGCTGAAAATGCTGAGCCAGCCTCAGGGGTCTTGTGAAGAATGTTGCTCCGTTACTCCATACAATTTAGCTCGGTGTTATTGCTTGTAAAATAATCCTCTTTTAAATACAACCACCTTACAGCCCCTTTACAGCCTCCTGTGGCAATGAATTCCACATGCTCCTTAAGGAGCCCATGCTTCATTTTATTTACCACTCATCTTATTCTTTGTACAGTTGTTCTGGAACAGCCAAACAGGGAGAGAGACACTTTTATTTTAGTGTTTTACTGTATCTTCTACATTCTTAACCCATTCTTAACCCAGCCACATTTTATGAAAGTTAAAGAAAAATGCTATTTCTATTACTATTTTTAAAATAACCAACAGTCCTACAATAATTTCATTAACACAAAAATTTTCCACAGCCTCCTTCATAGTGCTCATACGATATATCTTATATGTATGCAGATACGATAACTGCACTCACTGATTAAATCAAGATTCTGCATTTCCCTTCGCTTTCAGATTTAATTACTGACGTATTTTAAGTAATCAAATTTTTTCATTTGAGAAATGCACATTTGAAAATAGAGTGTGAAAACAATGGCCCACCAGTCTCTAATAGGTGTGCTATAGACCTTTACCCATTGTATTTCCGTTGTCTAATGTGAATATGAAGGCACTGTAATTAATATTCTGGGGGATTTGTTCCACCAAGAATTCCAGAATTTTCCTACCAGAAAATCCACCTTGACCTACCTTGCCAAGATCCCTGTTGAGTCAATTTGAATAAATTACTATAACAGCTTGAGTTTTAATGAAAAAAAAAAATTGAAATAACTTCTAATTTGACAGTACATATTTACACTTATTTATTTATTTATTTACATAGTTCCTTATTTATACTTGCTCTTGTGTTGTCTTCCTTCACTTTAACACAACTCATTTTGACCAGAAATAAAAGCACATACAAGACTCACTAACTATGAAATCTGCCAGAATTGAAACTTCTAGAATTTTGGCTCTTAACTTTAAGCAACCGGAGGAGCTATAACCCTGTGGTGAACATGTGCCAGATGTCTATGACTTGGCATCAGACCATGAAGCCAGTTTTATCAACAAGGTGGACTGAATGTTGGAAGCAAAAGGTGAGAGTTAAGATAGAGTCCTCTGGCAACAAAGATGTATGTGCACTGGATGTCACCAAAAAGAGGTCATGATCCTCCTAGCCATGTAAAAAAAAAAGTGTTAGAGAACTGCTTTGCCAGGGCCCATTCTAGGAACCACTCTTACATGAGAAAAAAGACCTCAAAGAAACAGATCAAAATTACCTCATATGAAAAGCAACCTGTGATTTCTCTCTTTAAATAAGCCTATCTGCTGCACCTAAAATCTCAGACTCCTGATCACTGGCTGTGTTGTTTCCTACTCCTTCCACATGATTCTTCTACATGAATCCTCAGTGCTGCTTGGTGTTGATATTCTTTTTTAGATTGATTACATTAGACTTAATAAAAAAACACAGTCCCTTCAGAGGAAGAAAATCATACATCTCTGTACCATACTGCACAACTTCAATTATAGCAACAACAAAAGGTAATGGACTGCTCACAATACCTAGAGTACGTTTTTTTACAATTAAAAACACATTAGAAATACTGATCGCCAACATTCTCAGTTTAGTTTCCAATAAAAAGTACAGTTGATTGAAATGTTAATGAGCAAAAAAAAAGGAGAAGAGCAAGGAAAAGATACTACGGACCTACAAAGCTGGTTTTGCAAAGACACAGAAAAGCTAATTATAAGAATGTCTGTCATCAGACATTATCATGTCTGTCATCTGGTGGTACCAGACATGTTGTGTGTGACCTCCTGGTGTATACTAGAGATTGCTCAGTTGCCTGTACAGGAACTCATTTTAATTTCATAAAGATGAATAAACTGCTGTATTTTTTTTTCTTTTCAATCTATTCTTGTCTTCTTGAATTCTTCAATAGCAAAAACCAAACGAAAACAAAACCAAAAAAACAATCAACCAACAAAAGATCCTGATTCAGATATTTATTTATTTTAAATCATCACTCTTTTGGGTAGTAACATGGATTCATGGTTGCATTTTCAGAGCTAGGGCCCTGATAATGTTACAGCTAATTGTCCTAATGGCAACCTAACCCAGCAGCAAACCCTGTAATTTTCTTTTAGCTCACCTCCTCCTTCTCTAGATACAGAGATACACAAAACACTGTTCATCTTTACTTTCAATGCAGCCACACAAGGGGCAACTTCTGAGATTTTAGTGGGAAATACAGGAACAGAGGCCTTGACTCTTTGAGGGCAATGGTCTACAGGCTAGCACTATAATTTAGCAAAGGGTAAAGTTGAATGTAGTAATTATGCAATTACTGAATCACAGCTTTATTCTTCAGGAAATTCTTCAGAAGACTAGTTGGAAGTGTTATTATATGCAAACAAATTGAGAGACTAAGAGTCTACAAGTCACCCTTGCTATGATGGAATAAGGAGCTTAAGTAGAAATATCAGCAAATTAAATTTATCTTGCATGTTTCTGGGGGAAAAAAAAAGTTATCCTTAATTTGACAAGTATGATATAACTTGGAAAATAATTCCACCCTTATTAACAAATTTTAGATATGAAATATTTCCTATCTTGCAGCAGAGAAATAGTATTTTACTGGGAATCTTAGTCTTGCAAAGATATGTTTCTGTATAGCTCACAAGTTTTTGGTTTTGACAGCAAGCCACTAGAAGAAGAAGAAAACCTTAATCCAAAGACAAATCAGCCAAGAAACTCTTGTTGATTTAGAAAATGATGGATCAAAACTTGCAGTGATTCTAGAAAGCAATCTGATAGAACTGCACTGCAGTTTACATTAAGTAGTATGAGTCATCTATCAAATTTAATAATGAGCAATGGCCACTTTGGCAATCTCCTAGGATCCTAGTATTGCTTAAGGTAGCAGGGAATTGTGAGCCTAAGAGTAGAGGCTTCAAATCTTATCTGGACATGGACACACAAGGATACACAGCTTCCCTGGGAAGGGTTTGCATTGGTAACAGCCACCTCTGGGACACAGCACAACCTTAGCTCTCCACAGCTCAGGAATAATAAAACATTAAACTCTGAAAAATACGTAACTTAACAGACAAAAATAAGAAAATGTGCAAATGTGAGAAAAGGGCAAATGAAAGCTGATTTGCACATAGCCAGTGTTAAGTAACGCTGATGCTGAGCTCAGTTTGACAGACTTAATGTGTTTGTTTGCTTGCATTATATCTTTCACATCAGCTAATCATATCCTCATGTTTGCAGAGGCAGAATTTCTCATAATTAGTGGAAAATATAACAGCTTTATATAAAACAGGCTTGCAATAAAAAGCATTTTGACACTTCCACACAGGTTACAGTCCTGGTAAATGAATATGGAAACAATTCAAGCTTTGCAAAGAAAAAAATCCCACAAAAACATAGTTTGATTTTTTTTCTTGGTATTTAGATTTTTTTTTCTATGTTGTTTTATAGCCTTCTTACAACTGATTCTCCATACACATTTGTCTTCAAGCAATGCAGAGTTAGAGCTGATTAACAACTTACATATACCACTTTTTTCTTTCCTTTAGAAATGTCCCTTCAAAAAAAAAAAATTAGCTGCTAGAGTTCCTACAACTCTTTCTTGCAGCATTTGCTTTCAAAACAGTTGTGAAAAAAAAAAATAGGTTTAGCACAAGAAATGTTCATGGCAAGCAAAAAATTTTACAGAGTAGCTGTATAGACATTTCAACTTTTAAAATGCCACAAAGCAGGCCCCTCACCTCGCCCTCCACCTTTTACCCTCATCACAGACCAATAGGACATCCTGTGCTTAAAAAATACCCTGTAAAATTCAGAAAGATTTTCACCTCTCCATAAATGTACCTGGCCTTTTTGTACTAAGGCTATTTCTCCTTTCCATCAGTAAAAATAGCACTCATTATATTTTCTTGCTTTTCACAGTGACTAAAATTCTATGAATAGGTATATGAAAATAAATATCTATAATAGATAAATGTAGAAGTCACACTCAAAGCCCCATTCACTTCACTAATTGCAGATTATTATTATAAAAATGTATTGGTACTTACTGTGAGCTGCAGAGGGGAAAATAGTGAATTAATCAAAATTGCAGTTCTGGTCTGAATGCCCTTAATAACCAGACTAAGATGGGCATTGAGCAGATAATTAACATAAAACATAGGAGTTTGTGATATTGTTTTTAAATAGACCCCACAGCAGTTTTCCATCCTGTAGATCATCACCATTGTGTGAGATTCCCCCAAGCATTTCTTCAGCAATTAAATGCCACCCCAGAGAACTATGAAGCCAGGGAAGATAACAGATTTTCCAGATAACACCTCAAAGCAAATAAGTTAGTAGTGGTTTGCTTATTTGAGTATTCTCTCTTCAAATAATCTAGGCAAGAAGTAACAACCTGTGAAGAGGCACTCACCCGCTGCAACAGAGAGCAGTTAGGTGCAAAAGTTGGGTTCCAAAGAGCAAGGGGGCTGTGAAGGGCCTGGAGCACAAGTCCTGTGAGGAGAGGCTGAGGGAGCTGGGGGTGTTCAGCCTGGAGAAGAGGAGGCTCAGGGGAGACCTCATCGCTCTCTACAACTCCCTGAAAGGAGGCTGGAGACAGAAGGGGGTTGGTCTCTTTTCCCAGGCAACTTTCAACAAGATAAGAGGGCATGGACTTAAGTTGTGCCAGGGGAGGTTTAGGTTGAATATTAGGAAAAAATTCTTTACAGTGAGGGTGATCAGGCATTGGAATGGGCTGCCCAGGGAGGTGGTGGATTCTCTGTCGCTGGAGGTTTTTAAGAAGAGACTGGATGTGGCACTCAGTGCCATGGTCTGGTAACCAGAGTGGTAGTGGATCAAGGGTTGGACTTGATGATCTCCGAGGTCCCTTCCAACCCGGATGATTCTATAATTTTATATAAATGTCCATCAAAGATTTAGAAAATGCCCGGAGGCTTCATCCTCCTAATAATCCTTGTGAAGGCCCTAAAACTAAATTTAAAACTTGGTCTCATCAGGGAAACACTGAAGTGAATGGTATTTTGTCAGTCAGCAAAACTGTACATGCAGGAACGTAATGGTCTCTTCTGCAAAGTAACGCTGAATAACTGACCTCTGTGGATCTGTCCATTCTGATAAATTTTCTCCTTTCCATGTTGTTTTTAAGTTCCATAAGGTTTAAATTGTCATACACTTTTCCAATTTTTTTTTTCAATTTCTTTTGCTTTATTACTCTGAGGTTGTCATCAAGGAACTATATTCATCTGTGCTAAATTGTGGCTTGGTAGTCATGTGCCACTTCTAATTTTGATTTCCCTTAACCACTCTCAGCCCTTCACATGCTTCGTTTGCTTAAAAAAAGTTATGAAAAAGAAACAAAACAAAGTAAAACACTGTAAAGTGGACAAGCTACCTTTCCAAAATAGAAAAGCTAATGGAATTCTGAAACATGAGAGATTTTCTGTTACTGTTTTATTTCTTCATGTCACACCCAACTGTGGGTTAGGAAAAATTTTAGTACATCTTCAGTTATACAAAGGGGATACAAAAAATTTAAAAAGTTAAAATATGCAAAACCTCCTCTCAAAAAAGTCAGGAATGTTTCATATTAATATATTCTATACAAAAATGAAATATTCTGAAAAATATTATCAAGTGCTATGAATGTTTTCTTTTATGGAGTTATAAACATGCCATTGTTCTTTTTTTTCAAATTATTCAAATTGAACAATTGAATTATTCATGTTTTATGTTACTGGAAACAGAATTAAAATTACCTAACAGTCTTAAGGAAAATGCAGGGACTTTATAATGGGTAAAAAGAAGATGAGTAATGATAGTGATGCACATGTAAGTTATCTGGTGTGTTTCATTTTGAACTTGATTTTTGATTACACATACAGGGTACATGGTGATGTATTTGAACAGATTTAAAAGTACACTTTCTTTTGAGACAGTGTAAGGAAAAATTTCATCCTGAAACTCATCTGTGTATAGGTTGGATAAAAAGAAAAATCAATGGCTCCATTCTTTCTTCCAAGAGCTCTGGTAGGTTTTCCAGCCATCAAGACAGGGACACAGCTTTTCTCATTCAGGTGGGTCAAGTTCCTAAAATATCTGAATTCCATTTGTGCCAATCTCCTTTTCAGGTAACAGAGAAGGGGTAGATTTCCCACCTTCTGTGTACCTATTAAGCTGGTAGGCACAACAGGTGAGATTCATCTTGCTAAACCTCACTGCTTGCAGTGAATTTTAATTTTGCTGAACTTTAGTGATGATGCACTCCTGCTACCAAAACCTTGCCATGGAAACTCGATGCAATACTCAGGAGAGAGTCCACTTACTGGACACAAATCATCCAATGTATTTTAGATATTTAGTTTAGCACAAAAACCTTTACTATTTGACAAATAATATCCTAGAAGCATCTATATCTTTCAACTGACTTTCAAAAACTCCTCAGTAACCATTCAGATGGAGACATTTATACTGTGAACCTCTACAATAATTGAAAGCTACTCTCAGAAGTCAAGCACTTTCTACTGAAACATTATTTTCTTGCCTCAACTAATTAATCCCTTTCCAATGGACTATCCTTGACAGTATGCTTCTAGTTGCTTTGTGATGTTTAATTATAAATGAGGTGACAGAAGTTTAATCAATTCCACTAAGAGACTATTTCACACTCAGATTGGTATCATGTTTAGATTTGCTTTATAAGATCAGAGCTAAATTTTCACTGCTTCCCACAATGCTGTGAGTATTTTCTTTGTGTACTTTGCACAGTTCCACCCTCAGAGCTGTTGAGGGCTTTCAGGTCTCTATGTACTGAGAGGCTCAGAAAAATAAAATGAAAGTAGTTAGTCAGCTTTTCTGTTTTTATGCAATTCAAAATTGCACTTAAATGACTGTAAAACTTTTGAACTGAGTCGAGTTCAGGAGAACAAGTTTTTTTGAGTCAGTTTGGAGCACTGTAGCAAGAGTCAGTGTGCCTCTGGAGCAATCACCTTCCTTAAGGGGAGGCATATACCCGAGATTCTAGTTTCTTGTGGCTGTTGGAGACTCCACAGCCTTTTTCCCCAAACTGAAAATTCTAATGTCAGTTTTCTAAGGTTCTCAAGTAAAGCAATAGCATTCTGGTACAGCGCTCATCTGAAAGATCTAAAGTGATTATCAGGGTAAGCAAAATCACAATTCTTTATTAAAATAGGAGGGCAGAGAATTTGTGTGAACAGCATTAGGAAAAAAGATTAAAGCATAGTGTATGCAGCTAAGTGATTTCTTTGAATGCTGACAGTTGCATGAACATTTATAATTCTGCAGTCAGTGCTTACTTGGTGCTTACCCAGGTTTCTGCCACCTCCTAACTCTTGCATGTAAGACAGTCTGAGTTGCACATAAGGGGTGTCTTTCTTCACTGGAGCAGAATGATTTTGCAGTAGATTTTTTTAAAGGTAGGTATGTACCTAAAACTGATCAGAGGCACCAGCTGAGGGACTCCTTAGGAAAAAAAAAATCCATTACGATTGATTTAAACTAGTTACCTGGGAGTTACACTTTTAGTAAGTAAGATGTCTGTCTGAGAGATAAAAAAATTGGTTTGTTTGTACCTAAACAGTGGACTTAAGATATTAATGAACTTCACTTCTTATTTACTTCAGTCATCACTAACTTTTTGACAAAAAGATTTACAGACTAGGAATTATTGATTTTACAATGAATCTGGATTACAGCAGAAAGACTGTCAAACACATAACAATTTTCATGGTTTTTTTCCTGAAAACTTAACCCTTTAGTTGTTAACTGCTGTTGCTGTGATGGTGTAAGACTGGTGTTAGGTGGTGGTGGCAGCAATAAGAGGATTGTATACAGCTGTAATATTTTGTATTAGAACAGATAATATTAAAGCAGGCTTTCTGGCACACAGCTTCTGAGAACTGAAGATGATTCTAACATTTAGTTACTGAGAGTCTATATAATTTATAGAATCATAGAATTTTCAGGGATGGAAGGGACTTTAAGACCATCTAGTACCAACCCCCCTGTCATGGGCAGGGACATCTCCCACTAGATCAGGTTGCTCAGAGCCCTGTCCAGCCTGGCCTTAGAAACTTCCAAGATGGGGCTTCCACCACCTTTCTGGGCAACCTGTTCCAGTGTCTCACCACTTGAGGATTTCTTTCCAATAATGACACTGGCCAGAATAACTGTTGTGCAATAATTTATAAGATCTTTTTGGAATAGTTTGTTGTAACTTCAGACTCTTTCTTTTTTTTTTCTTTATAACTTGATTAAGATGAATGTGACTAGTATTTTAGAAGAAAATAATTTCTGAGCTAAAATGCATTGACCATAAAGTGAGCTATTCCAATATAACTGCTGCTGACTATTCTAGTCTGCTAGTCAATAACCTTGAGTATTTAAGCTCAGAGACAGCAGGAACATGTTCCCCAATATTGTACCCAAATGTGCAAAATATAGTTTTTAGCTTTACACAAAGTGTCCTTTCTGTCTTTGTATTTTTACCTTTTCTCTTCAAATGAAACATAAGATTACGTACTTCTCCTGACATTGCTTCCCTTGGGCTAGCAGCTTGTTATTAAATATTTCATGACATTTCAAAACAATTTTTGTTAATGCCAATGTTTTGGCCAGATTCCAGTTCATGTAATTATATTCTACTTCCTTAAATTCCTCCTGAAGTTTCAATTTTATGTCATCCATTTTTCTTCATTATTTTAAAGTACTGGGCTTGGTTTCTATGAACTGTGACACAGCTGAAGTTACCTGTCCTGGATTCTAGTAGTCGGTGAGCTGGTTTTAATAAACACAATCTGTCTCCAAAGATCAATGTAGAGATTGGTTATTAGACTTTCACTTTAAAGTCATCAGATAAAAGAGGCAATCATAGTACAAAGTGTAACCTGCTGCAATGTTGTTCTCCATCATACCTTTTCTACTTACTTACTTACTTACAGCCCATAAAAGTTTGCCTCTTTGAGAAAATGTCTTTCTGCTAAGCATTCCCACAAATGTTACAGCAATGAGGTATGGAGAGAAAAGGGCAAATATAAATCACAATTTAGCAGCTTTTCTTGCAGAAACATTTCTGATGCAGAATCAATGCTATAATAAGTCATGCTGATGATTGTAGCTCTTTTTGCTGTTTCCTAGGAATTTCTGGACTATTACCTACAAGAGACTCTTCCCTGTGGACACTAGGAGTCTTCTAAACTGAAAAGTTAAATTTCTTTCTTTATAAACTCAGATATATCTACCTGAAATGTATTCACTGGAGAAAAAAAAAATTGACTCACTTGAGCTTTTGCACATCACAGTGCTTTTTGGCAGGGTTAGATCACTCTTCTGCAAGTAGATAATTTCCATGTAGTTTTCCAAATTTGTTTCATCATCCTTTCCATGACAAACTTTTGTATTGATCAATGTAGCAGCTGCAAAATAAATTTGGAACTAGCTTTATGAATTCAAATCTACATCTGAAGAAAACTAGCAGTGGCACAATATGTCATTCCTGTTGGTTCTCAATTCCATTGGTCCCAATGGAATATAAGAACCAAAGGTGAAATTTATCCCTCATAGAACAGATATTTAAGTATCATTTAATTCTGGTTTTCATGCATAGGCCTTTATTGTATTGCAGAAAATTTTACCTTCCCTAGGAAGCCTTTTCAGAGCATATCTGATACATTAACCAGAAAGGGAAGAACTGTGCTCTCTGGGGAGCACTACTGTACTTCCCCTGGAAAGATGTCAGACACCAAGCCTGTCAAGATGGCATCTTCTTCAAACACAAAATCTACTTATGAAGTAAGTTCCAGCCAGTAAATAATGTCCTCTGTGGGTGAAGGAGTCGAGGGAATTGTAACTTGTATTTTCTTGTGTTTTTAACTCATATCCATGCTATCCAAAGACAAATACTCTCCTCTAAGAGTGATCAGGTGCTGGAGAGCCTTGTGTTAGCAAGGTAGGCAAATTGCCGTGGCAGTGTTTTCTGCTCTAGCAACAGCAAGACAGAGATCCTGAATTCATTCCCACTCTCTAGGCTTCCCTTGGTTACTCCATGGGCAAAGCAGTAATGAAGAGATGATTTTAATTCAAGATTTGGAATTTCATGCAGTAATATAATGGTTCTTCTATTTGCTGTTCAACACATGAGTAAATGAAGAACTAAGACAAAGACAGACCTTTAAATTACGACTCAAGAGGAAAAAATATTTACGCTGTAAATAAAGGAATATATTCCAGATATTATATATTTTTAAACAGAAAAGAATAGCACACTCATCATACACTACCAATTGAGAGACATCATCACTTCATGACCATATGACATCATCAGTCTTCAGAGTAAATGCTTTGGGTTTCTGCACAGGCATTTAATGAGTGCTAAAGTTTTCTCCTTACCTGTGGTACTACTGAGTTTTCTGAACCTGAATGGACTTGGCAGTAGTATACCTGAGTTTTGTTAGGACTGGAGGCAATTACATCACCCCACTTATTAAAAAGAATTTTCCATTGGCTATGCAGTTAGTGACCAGGATGTCTGCACTTTTCCTAGTTGTTGTCTAATTGCAGCTTAAGGTGGGAATTTAAGAGATTCTGAACTGCACTTAAGAGAAGAGAGATATGAAAGATGCTGATTTGACTCTGAATTTTCTGCAAAAAAAAGGATGAGAAAATCCAACAAATCCAAGGAGTTTATTTGTGGTGTTCAAAACACAATAGCCATTCATGTCTGCATTATACTCCTTTTTGGGTTTCTTGTTTGTGTCTTCCCACTCAACTTTTTCCCCTCAAATTGTCATCATCATTTGTAATTTCCTGGCTTCATCATGACTCTTTCTGTCAAACCTTCTGTTGCTGCAAGGTGCACAAACATGCATATGCACGGACTGAGCAAGGAAGAAGAAAGTCGTTGTCAGAAGTATGTTAATTGCTCTACTTAACGTATTCACTGTCTGCTTTCACATTAAAAGCATACTAGCAATCATTTAAATTCAGGTAATCAGTAGGATCTTGAGTAAAAAAAAAAAAAAAAAAAAAAAAAAGAAGTAAACACGTGGCAAGGTACTCCAACAATTTATTTTTTAAAAAAAATATTTTCCAAAACAAGAAGATGAAGGAGGGGAATCCATTCAAGGTCACAAGCTTAGGAAGAGATGATGAAATTTTTATATCATGTTCCACGAAAATAAAATATTAAACACTTAAATAGACTAATTTTTTTCTGGGTTCACAGCCTTTTCCTCTTCCTGGCTGTTGGTTACACTCAGATGAAACAAGTGTGCCAAACACAGCTCAGCTTTGGTGGTTTGGGGCCACGTTTCCCACCCAGCACCAAGTGAGTGAACAAAGGCTGTAACTTTGTGACCCTTCCCCAGTGGGAAAAAAGAGATCCTGGTTTAACTGCACTGTGGATCAGTGATGAATTTCCTACTGCAGCTCTGCTAATTATTCTGCACATGGACTTCATGAATAAGAAAACAATATAATTTTCTTGATGAATCTGAATGGATTTAGTTAATGATACTCCCTCCTTCTTTCTCTGTCTGTATGGTTATTTAGTTGCATGTTCTGAAGAGGGTTTATTCAATACATGGTTAAAAGCTTGAAAAATACAAATGAAAATCAGTCAAAACTTTTTTGCAGGAATTTTAACTTTCATAAGAAGCTTGACAGCTACTATCAAAAGGGGATTTAAAGAAAGAATTGTTAAAGCAAATAAGTATTTTCCTTTTAGGGAAGACACACGAACACAAATGTTTCCATCAATGTTCTGCTATTTAATGTTCACATTTTAATTATAATCTATTTCAGTTTACATCTACTAGAAAACATCTCCAGCTCTGAGAAACACACTTTTGTCTATGCAGATTTAAAATATATAGATAATTAGGGTTACATTTATATAGGACTTGAGGGGTGAAGAAGAAATTTGGGCAAGAAGAAATACTAAAAATGAGACCTTAAAAATCAAATACTAAACATGATCTTGCATCTTGATGCAGACTCCCCATCCTTAAATATCATGCACATCCATCCTTCCAAGATAATCACACGGTAAGATAATTTGTTTTCATCCCTACTGTAGAAGAATTGACATAAGAAACTATAAATGCTAAAAATATATACTGATCAAAAACATAACATGATTTTTTCTCTTGTCCTGTACACACATATGCCTTTTCAATTGCTTTACTAGGTTTGCCTGATCACTTTTCCTTGATCATTTTTATTGATCATTTTTGTGTGGCTGTTTTCAAACAGAACCAATATAAAGTATATAAGTATTTGCTTGGGCTATTTTACCTATATGCAGGTACAAAACACACATGTATATATTGTAAGTAAATCTGTGCTAGTCTTGTTATCCTCATAACAGCTTTATAATACACATTCCTACAGAAGGAGAAGAATGCATTGACAAAAACAAAACAAGAACTTCTAGTATTCAATCTCAAGGTCTCAGTTGCTTATTATAAAGAAAGGCAAGATTAAATATTACTATTGCAAAAGCATCTTTATTTTTGCGAATGCCAGAACTGGGCTTGGTGTCTAAAGGATATTTCAGGTTTGTACAGGTTTTGCATAAACTTGATGTGAAAAAAGGGCTGTACAATACCATTTAGCAGAAAAAGCATCCTAAATATGCAGCTGCTTACAGAATCAGAGCAGGACTCAGTTGTCAGTGTGTATGAGGAAAATGTAAAGAAAAGCACATTGTGCTTTTTAGGCATAAAATAAAAATTATTTTATACTGCGGCAAAAAAAAACCTCTAGTACCTTGTTTCAGCTCTGTGGTGTAAGAGTTGCCTACTCCATTGCAATCATATGAGAATTTTGGAAGTAAACCAAGTACAACTTACCTGGAAAGTGTGTAAATATCTAGAGTTTGTTTTCATCATAGATTCATTTGATGCCATTACAGAGGCACAGGACACCACAATCCATAATGAATTTGATGTTTTGATACCTAGTCTGAGCTATCTACCCACAGAAATGACTCTGGGAAAACAGCTTTGAGCCCATCCCAGCTCTGAGGTACTGGCTACCTCCCATGGGCCATTAATTTATCCCTGCATCCCCACAGCTTGTGTTGCCCATAGAGGCAGCTGGGTGTCCTTTCCACTGTCCTGAGCAAGGCACCACACCTGTGCTTACTTCCCAACAGCAGAGCAAAGCCCCTTTACAGACCAAACATCGTGGGTATTTGGGAGGAAGACTGCTATGGCTGGTAATGAGTGCTGAAAAGCAACTGTTGGATTTTGATATGTGCTGAAGTGGCTTCCCTCTGATTTATGTAGCATGCATCTTTAGCTGCCCTTCCCCTGACAGATGAGTACTTTTAAAACTAAACAAACACACAGTGTGTCCAAGTATGTCATCAAGTGACCTCCTGCCACCATTATTGATGAGTTACACCTGTTTGCCAACAAATAACACTCCTTATCACTGCCATGTGAGTAATCAGGTATATGCTTGAGTAAACAAGTCTGCCCAGGGAGAGGCCCTGGCAGCTATTTCAGCCGGATGCAGATGCAGCCCCTCTGTAGTTAATGCTGAGGTAGAGCTCCCCAGAGACTTGTAGTGGCAGAGAAGTCCATCACTGGTGGCTTTACTATGTTTCCAAAGGGCTACTGTCATGTCTAGAATAAATTTAGAAACTGAACTTCACAGATCACAGTTATCCCTAATTGAGATGCTGGCATGGTACAAAAGATGTATTTCCTCTCCACTGTGGATTACTCACAGTGTGGTCCCTGACTATCTGGGGCAGATTGTGGGCAGCACAGACAGCAAGCTGGCTTCAAAGTAAGCTGGGAAGCCCCAAGCCTTGATCTATGAGTACTCTGTGTCTGCACAGATGGTGGTAAAGTTAAATTAGCAGCCACAGGAAGAAGGCTCTCGTGTCTTGTGTTCACCCACCTGTGAGCATACCTGTAACAGGAGTTTTACAGTTGACAGGGAATTGTCTGAAATATTGTGAGTAAAGACTAACTGGACTGGAGAGGAGTTAGGGTTTGACACTTCTAAGGAAACACACTCAGGAAGAGGATGGGTCCACAAGGGAGAAGTGGGACCCCTTCCCCATACACCTTGCATGTCAAGAACACACAAAGGAGTAACCTCTGTTATCACAGGCACTTTATGTTGTATTTTTCCAAATTTTCCCAGAGGAATCATAGAATCATAGAATAATTTGGGTTGGAAGTATGGCTCTAATCAACCCCTGCACTAGCCCTTCTCTAAATAACATCATTTAGTACAGTATAAGCAGAGTTAAGGTTGCTTTTTCCCCCCCCCTTTCTTTCTGTCTCTTTGTGTATACTGATGAGTTCACTACTGAAAATTACAGAATAAAGTGTTTGTTTTGCTTACCTGCTCAAAGAGCAGGTAAAATATTATGTAAAGTTCATGCCACAAATATATTTTGTTCTTATCTTTAGTAAATATTTAGTAACAGTGAAGCTCTCATTATCAACAAGAACTGTGTTACCTAAATCCCTTCCCTGGTGTATTTTACTCAAGAGCTGATAAAATACTTTCAGTTACAGAGCTCTACTCACAAGAAAAGACACATATGCATAAAAAACATGTGTGTTGATTGTGTGGCAGAGACACTGTACATTACAATGCATTAGAGAGCTCATAATAAAAATTGGTATGAATGATTGGAATAGCAGAATGAGAAGAGTATAGGGGTTAGTGTTCACTACTGCAGCATCTGTTAGTGCTGCCATAAATAAAGGTTTCTAAACAATTCTGTATTATGAACCCCCTAATTTCCAGAATTTATAACCTGGATGTAAAAAAAATCCCTCTCAGCTGACATTTAGAAAAATACTAAATTTAGATGTAAATGCCTTTTAAAGGGTTTAGTACATACTTAGGTATGTACAAAATCTCTTATTGTAAATCCATAGTTTTCTATCTACTTATTAAAAATATAGGTTATATTGGCTTTAGAAACATTTAAAGATTCTTGAATTGGTAACTGATGTTTTTAATAGAAAAATTCAATGTTGGAGGTTTGTTTTGTTTCCATACTAGTTTATAGTGTCATATTTAAAAAAGCAAAACAGTTTCTCATATCTGAAAACCTGGAACATCTGGGTATTTGCCTAGCATCCTCCTTGCAAGAGAGGCTCAGGAATGTGGATATTCTCTATACTTAGAGATTTGGTGCTACAGAAAAGGTTAAAAAAAAGGTTAAAAAAATTCAATTCACATCACTGATATTAAGAGGAAGAGACACATTCGGATCTCCAGATTTGTGCGTCTTTATCCATTAATCTAAACTAGTCAGGACTTCTACTGTGAGGGACAAGGTCTGACAGCCTGGACAGTGGCCAGGACAAACCCTTCACAGCAACCTCTGGCATCACCACCTTTATCAGTAACACCATCTACAGTGGTGAAGCAATAGGACATTTATCATCTCCTCAGATTTCAGACCAAGAAGCCCTTTGTCACTGTGTGGGTTGCAGTAAGGTCTCATGAGAGCAGCACACATCCACAGGGATCTCAGGAGATGGTAGCTACCATGCTCATGTTTTCTCTTCTCTTGTTCCCATTTGAACTCCTGTTTTTGTAACTGAATCTTTGCCATGGATTTCACAGGGAAGAGCTTTTCATCCTCTCTTACTACTGCCCTTCCAGCCTACTATCTGCACCCTGCTCAGTAAATTAATTTTTTTTAAAATTGGGAAGAGAAGGAAAGGTCACCTAATGTCCTTTTGATTTTCTAGGTGCAACAAAGGATTCAATGACTTACATAATAAAATGCTGCAAAAGGCAAGCAGATCTCCTGAAATGCTCACTTCTGAGATGTAATAAGATTTTTCTCTGTTTATGACTTGCCTTTACACTGGAATCCAAAAAGTGTGGGACCTGTAGTCTGATTGACCTGACTCTCAGGAAAGGAATATCAGCAAATGTAGCCAGGTAGGATAATCATTTCTAAAATCAGCAGACAAATTTAAACATGTTGCATCAACACTGGATTATTTCAGATAAATGATGCAGCATTTCTTTGCTTGGAATTCTGTATTTCAGGTGACATGTTTTCAACATATCAATTATTCAGAACCATTATTTACTGTAAAATATATTTGGCTTCATGAATCCTTTTAATAAATAGTAAGCATAACAGGAAAACATTTGCAATAAAACTAAGAAAATAGCATAGGCTTAATAATTCTCTTTAGACTGTCAAATAACAAAGTCGGTGAAAAACAAAAGAACAGGATGATATGAAAAAAACAAAACAAACAAACAATAAAAAAAAACCAAGCTATATCGATACAACTTCATTGTTGAAATCCATCGAGGGAATAAAAAAAAAAAAAAAGAGAGAAAAAAAAAAAAAAAAAAAAAAAAAGAAAAGAAAAAAAAAGTGGTTTAGCTACTAGAAGTAGCAGTATCCTTCAGGTCACTCACAGAAGGAAATACCTGTGACCTGTCAGGATGTGCAGGGTCAGGCATTCTGATTGCAGATAAGGCTGAGGGAGCCAGGGCAGGGTGAAGAAGGTCAGAAGAGAGAAGGGTACTTAGCTCTGCACACTGGTTTAAAGAGCTGTTTGTGGAAGTGTTGATTTAAACAGTCCCTTGCTTTTCACATACTGTCTCCATATCCTGCACTGATGCTGGGAGTAGCAGAATGAGTGATTTTGTGGGAGGGGTCAAAAATAGAAAAAGAAGTACTTTCTTTTAAAGGTTATTAAACAATGCAGTTTCTTCACAAAAATAAATAATTTTAGGTGTATTTTACCCACAGAAGTCCAACTGCAGCTTTAGTCAATGTGTATAGAAAAATATTGGTTGACCATCCTGGAGAGTCTGAACAGAATGTAATTCAATAAGGAATGCCATATAAGCAAAAATTTAGCAAATACTGAAAAACTGTAGATAAGAGGAATGTTTCCTGGCTGAATCACAAATTGCTCAGTAATGCAATTTTTGATTCTTAAAATAATGTTGCTTGACCAATTCTACTGTTCACGATAAGCTTTCAGAGTTTTAAAACACTTTTCAAAAGACAGTTACTTTCCTATACCTCTAGCAGAATCTATCCCTATTTAGAGCATATGCTTTCCTAGATAACACATAAGAAAAAACCTCAAAACAGTCAAAGCATTGTATTTTCCTGAAAAAAAAAATTCAATTAGGAATTGTTCCACAGAAGTTAATATAGCTGCACAAACACAGAGCCACAGCTCCCAACTTTGCATTCAGACTGCATTGCTTATTACATTAAATTGTTCTGCCTTCTTCCTCCTCCTAGGAGGGGAAGGATTAAACTGGAGATATTTCTACAAATTTTATGCAATAAAGATGGAAAATTTAGGGGGAATAGATAACAAACTGCAGCATTTTTTCACTGGGGTTATGATAGCTTCTCAATTTCATAGGCAAGGAGGTACAGATCCTATCAAATATTTATTCTTGGTCTGTGTAAGTGCTGTTCATCTTCTAAGAAAACCATTTGTAAGAGAATAGTATTTGCTCCAATGATCATAAATTTTGTATCAAAGTTAGCAGTTCATAGCTTTAATGCTCATGCAGTTGTTCTTAGTGTCCTCAGCTAATTGGGAAAACATTTTCTGCTTAATTTAGAAAACTTGTTTGTATGACAGCATCAGATATATTCTTTTGAGAAATAGGGCTGTTTTACCAGCATCAGAGGCAAGGGAAACATTATGGTCCAGCACCTACAGAAGGAATTTTAGGCTGGGTATCTTTGCCAGTCCAGTTGGTGTTTTTCTGTATGTTTTATAACAGAGAACCCCTAAAAATACCCCCACAGAAGTAGTACATGCTTATATGTATTTCTGTGTTCTGCCATTCCCTCCCCTCAAAGTGCCACAAGAAATAATGTATTAATAATTTGCCAAATTCCTATTTTCGAATCAAAGCTGGTTCTTTTTAGTTAGTTGCATGAGGACAGAGAATGTCTTTTATCACTTTCTAATATTCTTCATAAGAAAAAAACAGATGAGGCCAAATGTTAAAAGAAAAATATTTTCTTTCATGTTGTTTACAAGGTGAAGTTCAAACCTGCAAAAACATTTAAAGGTGAAAATAGTCATTCACTTGGATGTAATAAATAGTCCATGTAGACCTATGCAACCACCTTGTTGCAGTAGCCTTGCAGTGTTAACAAAGCCAATTGTGAGTTGTGACATTGGCTGTGAAAGTTGTGTGAATCCTAAGTACCAGCACAATAATTAATATTAAAAGGAGCTGTGGCTCAAAAGATTTACTACTGTACTTCTAATTTGTAGGTAGAGTCTATAACAAAATAATAATAACCTGAACAGAAAATCCACAACACTGATCATACTTAATCAAAAAACACTGCATTAATTAGGTTTGTCATAAAAAGTTAATTCCTTGGAAAGGCTGTTTGATGTTTGTAAGAAGGCATTACAAAGACAACTACTTAACCTTACAGCATCTTGCTCACCAAGAATTGTTGAGTTCTGCATGAAACAAACTTGGCTATTTATGGGAATTTCTTATATCTTTTCCACAGTGCTCTAAAATAAAATTGCTGTTAGTAAGTTCCTATAAAGCATATCTGAAATATAAGCAATGCCAGAAAAAAAAAAAAAAAAAAAAGTTTGTGAATTTTTAGGTATGAGTAGCTCTTGTGTTAAGATCTTTCAAAGAATATTTTTTTTTTCTTATGCTCCATTTACAAAGGGGCAAATGATTGAATTTGCTTCACTGAATTGAACTTATACAGCTTCCTGCTGGGTTCTGGGAGCATTTATGGCACACCACCTGGAGGGCAGCTGCTCTTTTCTCCTAGCCCTGAATATCATTAAATTTCAGCAGCAACATGACACACTGTAGAAAATTTTGTTTTAAGGCTGTACTCTTCTGTGCTGTTGTTGTCAAGAGCAGAGAAAAGCAGGGGGGAATTTTTGGAAAGAGAGAGTGATAGATTTCACTCCCTGTCAGCAAGTGCCCACAACCAGGAAAAGCAGAAGGACTGGAATTATAAAAGAGACTTTTTCTTTTTTTTTGCTTTGTTTTGGGTTTTTTTGGGAAGCCACTAAGAAGACGTGTATTTCAAAACTGTAATTCTCTTTGCATAAATATAAATAGTTATGACCAGTGATGGATCATTTACAATCCAACTTCATATTTGAGCTGTAGGATATCTTCACTTAGAAGAAGAGAGAGCAGTTGCTAAGCTTATCTTGAGCATGTGAGTGACATTAGAGAAACTCTGGGAACTCATTTTCTTGTAACTCTTTGCTTAAGCATTTCACTACCTGATTAAGCCTGAAGAAAACACTGCAGTAAATACTGCACAACACTTCTTTCACCTGTGCCTTCCACCAAAGGTACAAGTAACTATGGCTCAGACCCTATGAGTTGGACACATTTTGAACAGGTTTTCCTTTTTTGTTTTTTTCTTTTCCCCCCATTACAATTAAGAAAGCTTTTGTATTAAAAGGAGAGGTTTATTATGGAGATTATGGAGACTCACCTCTGTCACTTTGCTTCAGTTCTTCCCACCTCTGGCTTCCATCCCGTAAGTACCAAACCAGATATGAAGAGAGGACTGCATTCCCCTGGGAATTACAGAATATGGCCCAGCTATCTCTGTGCTTCTTATATTCCCTGAATTCTACATCAGTCATCTTGATGATGCTGATAGGAAGCTTGGCACAATGATCAGAAACAACAGTCTATATACAGTAAATGTTATCAAGGTGTTTTATCTGCTCAATGTTTATCTGCTCAACACTAAAAAATTAGTGTTTTCCAGTAGAATATGACAACTAAATCCTATTTCTTCACATTTAAACCTCAACATTTCCTTCTCTCTTTCCATATTGAACCTTTTCCCCGCACTCTCACTGCCATTTGCATTACCTCTTGTTTACCCTCTATTTCCATCTTAGTTGATCATTACAATGCCTAATAGCAATACTAATGTTGCATCCAAAATTATCTTGAATTTTGTACAACTGGCTACCGATAAATATTATATATATTATATATAAGTATATGAAATATATAATATATAATTAATATATAATTTATAATATATAATATATAATAAATATAAAAACATGAAAAATATGAGATACATAATATATAAAAGTATTATATAATATATATTATAAATGTTGTGTAATACAAATGATTGTCATTTGCTTCTCAAAGCAAAATCCAGAAACATGATTATTTGTCATAATTATGTTATTACAAGAAAGGCATCACTTTAAGGAGCAGTGAGAAATTACTGTTGCAAATGAGAAAACCTCAATAAAGAAAACGGAATAAAGTAAAAATTCACATTTCTTGTTGATTTAACTTAATGGTCTGCTTCAAACAGAACAGTTGATAGGAAGCTATATCACTTATTTTCAAACTGAAATGTCTATGCTCTCTTGCTGACATTTTAAAATCAGAAGATTCATGAGCAGCATTGCAAAAAGCAGTTCTAGTGTTGTCTGCATAATCTTTCAGAATTCACAGCAACTACAGGTATTTTCAGTCGGGGAACAACAAATGACCCTTGACCTGTACCATAGCACCACTGTGCTCGGAATTACCCGGACTCTGAATCAGAGACACCAGGTCATCAATAAATATTGTGGTCTCCCTAGAGAGACAGTGAAACAGTGACTTTACTTGACTTGGACTAGATGGCTTAACAGTATAATTGAGAGTGCTGTTCCCAGATGGCCACTGAAACTGACTAATGTTAAACTTTCTTACAGGAAATAAAATCTTGTGTTTGAAACAACTTTAACTCTCGAGTATTAGTAGGAGGACCTGATGAGGACTGATGTTGGCAAAGCATCAGTGGTGTTGCCATCATATCACTGAGATTACACTAAATAAATACTTCAGGACCAGCACTTCCAGTTGCTTCATAATCCCTGATTTAAATACAAAATTACTTTATTGTCTGAGGGAACCTATATTGTCCATTCTGAAAACCAGAAGGGACCTAGGTATGAAAGAGGCAGATGCAAAATGAGGATACTAAACTCTCTAGAAACAAAGCAGATTTTCCAGAATCAGGCCACATTTTCCAAATTCTGTGCTCAGAGAAACTAGAAAGACTTTATCTATATTGCAAGAAAACTCATAGTTAGTGATGCTATTGAGTTTGTCTGTATATATCTTCTACCCCAGCAATCTTGCTGTGACTGAAAACCCACATACAATGAACACCAAATAATGGATTTTCAAACTAGCACTGAAATGAAAAAGATCTTTCTGGGTAAGACTGGTGTCTAGGTGAAATGTAAATTCAACCTCTCTGCGAAGTGATTCTGAATAATCAGCAATCCATACAGTCACTAAAATGCGTTACAAGAATAACACACAAATGAAACAACATGACAATATTTTTTTCTGCTTGAGAATAGAAGTAGATGGCTCTCCCAAATAATTATTTGCTTCAAAATAAAACTGTTCACATGCCAAAAAAAAGCCCCAGAAAACATATTTCTTTTTCATATGTGTCACTCCTTGGGTTGGCTCCAATTCGGACCCTTACTCTGTCCCAAAATGGTAGAAATTATGTTGTACAAGCTGTCATTTCAAATGTGACTTCTCAGTGTGCGTACACATTTCGACTCAAGACCGTGTGGTGAAGAGTCCACGAGACTGTAATGGGGAGGAATTCAGGGCTATTCCTGCCCTTTCGAGCTCATTATGTAGCCTTTGGTAAATTATCTTAGCACTGGCTCAGATCTTTTCCTGGTTTGGCTTGTTTATGTCTAAATTGCCAAATGAAAGGCTTGGAGAGCACTCTGAATCTGTGTGTACCTGGTCAGCTGCTCCATTTCTTTTCTTGCAGTTTGGGAAGTGAAGAACAAAGGAGCTGCAAAGGTATGTGAATGGGTTGAGCAGACCTCTGTTAACCTTATTCACAAAAGATATGATACTTTATAGAGAATCTACCCTGCAAGGTGAGGAATATACTGGACTAAGTTTGTACATGAAGAAAGGTTTTGAGCATGTACTCAGGATTTGAGGCAAGTCTATGCTTTAAAAATTGTTTCCTCCATATACTACATACACAGCACAAATATTCCTTTAGTTTGAGCAGAAAGATAGGTAAAAGAGCCTCTTCCAAGTAGAGGAGAAAGGAGAAATCAGGAAGGGTTCTAGCTCTCTGTACCATACTTTTCTGTTCAGCACTGTGGGGCAAGGAGAACCCAGATACTGTAGGTCCCATCTTTAAAATCTTGGAAATAATTCCTTACCTCAGATCTCACCTGCTTGTGGGATATCAACTGCTGTGTAAATTGGAAGTACAATTGACAACAGACTTCTGGTGTATTGTTGATTGAAGACTTTTGTCAAACAAACTATATGATAACCTGTAACAAATATGTTCTGTTTGCTGCTCTGACTTAAAATTCCTAGTGTGGTAAAAATGAAAAATAAGATCAAGTGTCAGCTGAGTTACAAAACTCATTAGTAACCATGTCTTGTATGCAAAAAACTGGATTCAAGCCATGCTGCCACAAAGCAATCAGTTTATAAACTTGCAGGATACTGTAATGAAATGCCTGATTTGATGAAGCTAGAAATGTTATATTTTCATCATTGTGTAATAAAGCACCAGAAAACCTTCAAGCCTCTAATGTTATTGAATATCTTGGTGTTAATACTAACAGTGTACTCTTTGCAACATAAGAGAAGGATGAAGGAGGACAGACAGTTTGGTCTTTTGGTTTAAAGTGAACAACCTTTTCCAAATTAATGCAGCCTCCAACATCATTAAATGACTGGTACAGTCAGGGTTTTTCATGCACCTGGAACCTCCTAATATATTCCATAAACAAGAAATAGTGGATAGAATAAGGAAATGCTTCTCATTTTTATTACCAAGCAAAGGTCATTAGAGGGAACGGTATGCTGTTTTTTTGCAGTTACTTATTTTTGGTGAATACTTGGTAACTTTATTTTATTTTAAGGACTGTGAGAACACAAGGTGATTTTCATAAGAACTTGTAATGTTCTTTTATATGCATATACATTTGCAGTTCTGTAGTGGCTTTTATTAAGGCTATTATCCAAATTTACAACAAATTAATAAAAATGGAAACTTAGAACCAGTATTATCTGAAGCATTACTTTCCCAGAGTCACAGTCATAGTCAGTGTGTTTATTTCATTCCTGTGAATTCAGAGGGATTTGTGTAGGAATACAACACTTCTGTGTGCCTTCCTTGTTCAGATAATGTACAGTTTCTTGTGACTGCTGATATTATCTATTAGTAGGAGGTTTGTTTGTTTGTTTTCCATTTGGACAAAAAGCAGGGAATGAAATGATTGTTAGATGTATTTATTTTTGAAACAATGATAATAGAAAGATGGGCAAAAGAAAACAAGGACATAAAGAGCTTTATAAAGATCTTCATATACACTTTTTCTTTCTCCATATACATACAACCAATACACGTATTATGTGGTTTGCTTCTTTGTTCAGTAATTTGCTCTACTTTCCATTTCCACTGTACAGCTGTTCCACTTCTCTCACCCAGATTTTGTCAGCACAAATTCAGGCTTGGGATTGCCACCGAGAAAAGTGCCTAGAGGGAGAAGTCAGGGCAGCCCAAGAAGCCCCATCCCTAGGTTGTCCAGGACAAGCTCTGCTAAAAGAGGCAGAGGTAGGATGGATCGGAACAAAACCAGGGGGCCTGACACAGGCACTGGCTTGAAGCTCCAAGTAGTTCTTGCTGACACTTTAAAGCTTTACAACTGTCCAGGTAGGAGGTCACCTTGTATGAAGGCAGCACACATGCTGAGATGACCATCTTGGGCTCCACACATCACCCACGTTTCCACAGGTAGCAGGGGAGAAAGCATGGCTAAAGCCAGCCTCTGAGTTGTTTCCTGGTGTGTGATTCCTGACTGATCTGATAGGACAGGTCACACCATGGCCATGCCTCTGAGTACCTTCATCTTTGTGGTTAGGAAATTAAATGGGACTGGGTAGAATTTAGGGCAATACCCTCCTTAGCAAAACTCTTGCAGAATTTTGTAGGACCTCCATCACTGCATAAGTCCTGTAAACTAAAAATTTTCAGACATACACTGAAGAGTGGCTTCTCACTTGCTACCGAAAGGCATATACAAAAGGCAGCTGAGCAGCAGATGCCAATCAAGGAAGGACACGGGATATGAGACTTGGCACATGCTTTTTCTGCAGGTCAGGTTGCTGCTTCCTTCAAAGCAAAAACAAAGTAAGAAAAGCCAAAGTACCAAAAAAAGCCGAAGAAAAAGAGCCAAACCCTGTGTGGGTTTTATAGTCATTTGGTTGAAAGTGAGGATGAGGCCTTCCACTCTGCTTTGGGAAGAAGGAAAAGGTAAATGATAAATCTGTGTCTGCATCTATTCAACTGTGATCATGCTTTATATGTCTATTAGGGTATATTGCTGTGATGTCTAATGCTACACCATTCTGTTATGCATTTTTGTCATGTCCTTGTTAAATTCTCACATCCTAAGATGGACTGAATAGACTTTCCTCCCCTCCACTCCCCCCCAAAAATAACAAGCAAATCCAATGCAATAAATATGATTATCATTCCAGACTTCATAAAGAGAAGCTTTAAGCATATAGCATACATTAAATACATAATGGAAAAAAATCCTATATGTCATGAGTAGTCACCTCCTAAGCAGGTTAAATGGTGCACATGACTGTGAAATATTATACAGTGAAACATGTGTGCCCTAGGAGACTGCCCTAAGGCACTGACAAATACTTTACAACATCAAATTACCTGTATTAAGCAAAGTAAACTAGCTCTGCAATTTAACCAGAGATAGTCCATAATTGGTTCAAGGTAAAACTCTTTTTCCTAAGAGACCTTCTATAATATGATAGATTTCAGTATCTATAGGCAAACAATATAAACGTATAGTATGATGAATAAGCTATTTGATTTTTGTGGAAGATTTCACACCAATCAAATTATAACTTGTTAAAAATATTTTTTTCTTTTTAGCATCTCCTAATTGCTACTAATATTTAAATAAAATTAAGGTAATATTTTACGTGTTAAAGTCACACATTGAATTTATGCATTTCAGGTGTTCAGTAGAAACTAGTAAACATTTCTCCTTAAGCAAGCTTTGTAATAGTAATTTCTGATATCAAATAATTGCAATATAATCTCTTCTGGAATTCCTTTCACTTATTTCCAAGCACAACTTTCAGAGACTTTTAGTAAGAGACACAGCTTTTCTAAATTGTTCTCCTGCCCTAAAAAAAAAAAAAAAAAAAAATAATAAAAAAAAAAAATTGGTAAAATTGGCACTGGGGGCTTTGAATTCATTTTCACACTGATTTTCCTACCCAATGAGCTCAGTTTGCAAGTAAATTTCTAACTGCCAGCTGCACAAATTCAGCCTGAGTCCTGGATCCCTTCCACCTCATGCATCACCACCAGTAATAAATACCCTGCATGCCAGAATCTGCCCTCCATGGCATCTGTGCAGTCCCAGTGCCATCCATGAATTTGCACAGGTGTTACTTGGGGCATACATTTGAATCCATGAGGTTACACATAAGTGGCAGAGGAAGTTGTCAGCCAAACAGAGCTACTAGTACTACAATGAGCTGGGATGGAAAGGACCGCGTTTGACTCGAAGAGCTGGGTTTTAGTCTCACAACAAGGAAGGAAAAAGTATTTTTGTCTTGAAAGCAAAAATTCTGAAAAGGCTGCAGTGTGTGTGGAACACCCCAACATTACTTTTATGCTGTTTCTTAGTATATAAAACAGCTTGCAGCATACACAATGCACAAAGAATGAGTTTGGGATTTTTAATAGGATGCATTTTGCAACCAGAATGATATGAAGAAAAATGATAACTGACACATCTTGTTATCAAAGTATCTCTTTAAGATCAGCATGTTGGGGATGAAAAGAAATGGCTCACCCTCAATATCATCCAACATTTTAGTGGTGGAGCAACGACCCAGTCCACCAGACACCAGACACTCAGTCAACCCCAGTCACACACCTTACACAAAAGATAAGCTGAAAGAATAATATAAATTACTAAATTTTTAACTGCTGTATTGGTTCAACAGGCAGACACAAAATGTTAGCCCCAAAAAGTCTTTATAGTTCATGTCTATAAACAGTGGTTTCTAGAGCTACCTAGAGGCAGTGAGAAGTTCGAGGGCAGTTCTTTTGTCAGATTTCCATTACGTGACCAGGAGGGGAGTTGTGCCAGTAAGTAGAATCATAGAATCATAGAATTGGCTGCGTTGGAAGGGACCTCAGAGATCATCAAGTCCAACCCTTGACCACTACCGCTGCGGTTACCAGACCATGGCACTGAGTGCCACATCCAGTCTCTTTTTAAATATCTCCAGGGATGGAGAATCCACTACTTCCCTGGGCAGCCCATTCCAATGTCTGATCACCCTCTCTGTGAAGAAATTCTTTCTAGTATTCAATCTAAACCTCCCCCAGCACAACCTGAGACCATGCCTTCTTGTCTTGCTGATAGTTGCCTGGGAAAAGAGACCAACCCCCCCCTGGCTCCAGCCTCCTTTCAGGGAGTTGTAGAGAGCGATGAGGTCTCCCCTGAGCCTCCTCTTCTCCAGGCTGAACACCCCCAGCTCCCTCAGCCTCTCCTCACAGGACTTGTGCTGGAGTCCCTTCACCAGCCTGGTTGCCCTCCTTTGGACCTGCTCCAGGACCTCAATCTCCTTCCTGAACTGAGGGGCCCAGAACTGGACACAGGACTCGAGCTGTGGCCTCACCAGGGCTGAGTACAGGGGCAGAATCACTTCCCTGGACCTGCTGGCCACGCTGTTCCTGATCCAGGCCAGGATGCCATTGGCCTTCTTGGCCACCTGGGCACACTGCTGGCTCCTGTTCAGCTTCCTGTCAATCCAGACTCCCAGGTCCCTCTCTGCCTGGCTGCTCTCAGCCACTCTGTGCCCAGCCTGGAGCTCCCCATGGGGTTGTTGTGGCCAAAGTGCAGGACCTGGCAAAGTAAGTTGAATACTCAGCCCTGGCAGAAGGAAAAGTAGGAGGAGCTGCTCCTGCTCCCATTGACAGCTTCTCTGGGCTCCAGATGGATCCTTGCAGCCACCCCTCTGGCAGCAGAGGGACTGTACTCTCTGGTGAGAGGCTTCATTCTGTGTTGGCCAGACAGCAAACCCTCACTATGCCCTGCACTGCCTTCACTATGGCTGTAACCAGTGCATGCACTTGTTACAAAATAAAGATTTTGGTACACAAAATCAAGGTCAAGTACATTTAAATCCTTTGCCTACCTTTAGCTTTAAATTGCCTGTAAATAGTTTTTTAGGATTTTGACTAAATTAGTTTAGCCTCTGGAATGGTTACTCAGTTTTGCAGTGCACTTCACCTCTCACTGGGAAATTCAGTTGTTACATCAGTCAGCTCCAGTCATCTACATACTTTTTTTTTCAAAACAAAGGCTTTGTGGAAGCCACAGTCTTACACATCCTTGGCTCCAAGAGCCTGCAGCCGCTACCATACAGTAGCTGAAAACACAGGAGGTGATACCATCTTCCTAGTGATGACAAGGAAGTTGAATTGCTCACATGAACGAGCAGCTTAAGACAAAAACTCCAGAGGCAGGAGATTCACCAGATCCAAAAGAGCAGAGCCAGTGTGCCCTTCCACTACTGTTATCTTGTATTAGTTAAGAAAAGGTAAGCTCACATCTTATTTTTTCCTCATGACTGCAAGGAATTTATGTTTATTTCAGTAAAGATCCCTAGGAAATGTGTCTGTGATCCAACCTCAGGTGTGACCCCTCTCTTCAGAAATCATCATATGGTTCCCATTAAGACAAAACTCTCTTGACACTATACTTCTTTCTTCCTGCATTTTGAATCTACAGCTTGTGACTGAAACCACTTCCCACACCTTGCAGAAGGTGCGTAAGCTCCAGTTTTCCCACACATTCCCCATGCTAAGTCATTTTGAGCTCTCCAGACACAAAAAATCTGCAGCAAAATAAAGAACAGGCATAAAATAAATATCTGAGAGATCACTGCAATCATCATACTACTTGTCTTCAGAGTTAGCACAGTAAAAATTTCAGCTTTCACTTTACTTAGAACACAGAGAGCAGGAGCTGTAAGGAGAAGAAATATCCTCCACGTTTTCTAAACCACCATTTCTTCAGCAACCAAGCTTTTTGGTTTGGTTTGGTGGTTGTTTTTTTTTTAACCCACATCAAATTCTTGCTTGGTAGCCAAGATCTTGCAAGAACAATGTAAATTAAACCTCTTTAAAAGATGAATCACTTCACCTTTCTAAGCACCAATGGGGGCACAGAGGGACACATTCATTTATATTCCTGCATGAAATGTCTTCTGCTAGCTAACTTCAGGCTTTTGGAGGCATCACACCAGCTTCTAAACTCAGGGACCTCAGGGTTTTCTCTCAGGGCATTATATATTCATGCTGTACTGAACTCAGGATAACACACCATGGTACTAAGAAGCCCAGTGTAGATGAAGACCTGAAAAAAGCCTCCATCCAAGGAGGCAGGCAGTAAGCTCTCTAGTGAAATACATTTTACCTGTTTTCTCCCACTTTCTTGGGTAGCCCAGCCTGCTTATGACCTAGATAATGGAAAGATGATTATTCATTTGAATTTCAAAAGAATAAGTAGTGGGCTGTTAACTCTTGACTGCTGCACTCTAATAGGAATACACAGCATACACACATGCAATTACTGAACTGCTTTGAGAACAGTAAATTATTTCACTTTAACAGTAATGTCTACTTATTCATGTACATGTTTTAATCAGTTTCTAAAATCCTCAAGATAAGTTTTTATTGAGTGTGGCTAGTATTTATCAGTCTGTTTTCAGCTTTATTATCTTCCTAGCACTAAACCTCAAAATAAAAAAAAAAAAAAGCAACATGAACATAACACTAAAAAGCATGAGAAAGCAGTAATACTGTTTATATCTAAAAGATCACTTTGAGGGAAAACTGCAGTGCTGCCAAGACACTTCAGAAAATGAGATACAACAGAAAAATAGAAAAATTGAATTTATGAAAGTTATGTGATGCCCAAATTATCTTCACTTCTTCACGGGGGTACACATTCCAGATGAAGTCTGTTGTAACAATGGTGATTTTAATGTACACCAAAGCATTATTAAAAATTACCTCCTGATCTTAGAGTGTAGATTCTGTCAGTGTTGTGGAGTTCAAGTTGCCAAAATGTCTTATTAATATTGATTATATGGTTCCCATTAGAATTGACTCAAAATTTTCCCAAATATTTAATAGCTCTTGGAAAATGCTGATTTGGCAAAGTAAGAGTATTTTTTTTCCTTTCATAGGAAATTGAGGAAACATTTAATCTTCATTTCATCAGCTTGAATCTTATGGAATTATATGGCACAATGAAATTTCCCACGGAAGGTAAAAAACTGACAAATTAAAACACTTTTATTTCTTTCATTTTGCAAAACTACACCACTATTTCTCTCTGGATTCAAAATGCATGTAAAAAACTTCAGTATTTCTCACAGGAGTAATTTTTTAAAAAAATAATCTGAATACTAATATTTACACAAAAGTAGTAAGAAACAGGATTAACTCAGACACTTGGTATGCTGGTGCCATTTTAGTAACAGTCCCAGCAGCAGTTAAGATGCCTTCCCTGGAGACAGCCAGCCAGCTACATATCTCCTGCAAGTCCTGTCCACATTGTCAATATGAGAAGCATACTCTCACCCATTACAAAACCCTTGCTACACAGATAACACTAAAGCATGGCCAATCTGAACGAGTCCTCACTCACAGTAAAAAGCACCAAATTCATGGCCCTCTTGGAAAGAATGTCCTGCCTTGCCAACAGCCCTCCTGAGAGATCACAGCTGACCACAGCTGCAGCACAAACTCAGGCACCACCGAAGGCATTGCACCCTCTCCTCTTGCAGCTTCTCTAAATTGTAACATTCTATGACAGGCTGAGAACCAGGCAAATGTTCCACTTTACCTCCTACCCCAAAGGGTAAGAATATGGGGTGTGTTGTACCATCAGGTGCAACCACAGGGAATGAGAGAAGTGGCATCAAGCCTCCGAGAGAAAATCCCTCCTGAGGGCACCCATAGAGAGGCAAAGGGGTATTTTTCAAATTACATCTTCACAATGAAGTAACTGAACCTTCTCAAGCTATGACCTTTCCCTTAACACTGTACAGGCAGCTAGGGTCAAGCAGAGGAAGCGACAGGACACTATGTATCTGCCTGCTGTCTACCAATTCAGACTCCGCCTGACTTCTGACAAGTGCAGCTGAGACTGATAGCTCTAATGCATCCATAAAGTTAAAAGAGGTGAATGACTCTTGGGGTATTTTTGTGTTCCGGTCTAGTCACTCTGCAGTCCTATGATATCATAGTCACATCATCCAAACACAGTAATTTTGCTGTGGTCTGAGGAAAATGAACCACTGTGCTAATTAGATAATGTACCAGGAGACCTGCTGCCCCATTAGAGCCAGATCATAGGATGTGCTCTGACAGAAGAGAAGCTGTGCCAGGCCTCATCCCTCTCACTGCCATCATGTCTGCATCCAGCCAGCAACCATCACAAAACTTATTAAACTTCTGTCTTGCTAATAACTCAAAACAGTAGCTAGAAAAACACAAAGGGACCCACAAAACAGTATGTGAATTCATTTTCAGTACATGTTTTGCAAAGCAAAATGACCACAGATGAGTACACCATCAACTTCAGATTTCATAAATTTTGAGATGGAAACAAACGTGGTATTATCCAGGGTGGCTGGATCCTCTTCAGGCGTTCTGCAATAACCACAACATTGTTGGATAACCAAATGCGTTCTGGAAGAGAAGCAAACAACAACAAGATCAGATCTATTAGATGCTTCACTGGAAGTTTTCACCCCTTACTTTGGGCAAATCGCTTTTGTCGTCTGCCTACACCCCACGGGAAATGCCTCCAGGTGGGTGTCATGACCTCCCTCCTTCAACTCACCTCTGCGGGCAGCCTGGGCACCCCCTGGGGGACAGGGGCCCCCCCATTCCCGGGCAAGCCCGGAGGAGCAGCGGGCACGGCCGCTGAGGCACCACCCGCAACCGTGGGCAACCGCATCCCCTCGTGTCGTCCCCGCCGTGCCCTGCCCTGCGGCTTCGGAGCCCAGCTCGCTACCGCCAGGCCCCCGAGGCAAGCCCTGAGGTGCCGTGAGAGCGGGAGACCGGGGCGCGTTCCTCCGGGGATTCACGGTCACGGATCTGCCATGGAGGAGCAGACCCGCGCCGCGGAAGGCCCTCTCCCCAGGGGGGAGCCGCGCCGCACAACCGCGGTCGAGAAGCAGGGGGAGGCGGCGGAACCCGGCTCGGCCCAGCCTGGTGGGGACGGTACCGGCGCGGCCCCACCGCCCCCCGAGGGTCCGTCGCGCCGCCGCTGTGCCGGCCGCGGAGCGCCAGCGCCCCCTGCCGCCGCTCCCAGCCGTGCGGGGCTCCGCGGCCCCCAGAGGTGAGCGGGCCACGGGGGAGCCGCCGCCAGCCCCTTCCCCGCCTCGCCTCTCCCCGCCGCGCACCGCTCTGCTCCGCGCTCGGCGGCAGCCCTCAGCCGAGGCCAGCGGGCGAGGCCCCCCGTGGCGCCACCGCCTCCCGGGCGGCGGGGATGCGGCAGCAGGAGAAGCAGCAACCCCCTCCCCCGCCGCCCCCCATGCGGGGGGTGTGTCAGGGCAGGGGGGGGCGGAGGCAGCTAATAAAAGGGGTGGGCGTGGCGGGGGGGCGGGGCCGAGCGTCGCCATTGGCCGTGGGCCGCAGTGATGTCACCCATATGAGGCGCTGATAACCAGTTGGGCGCGGAGCCGGGAGTTTGGCAGAAGGGGTTACGCGCGCGCGGCTCGGCGCGGGGCGGCGCGAGGCCGGGGCAGGGGCAGAGCGCGGCGCCCAGCGCGCACCAGCCCAGCCGCGCCCCAGCCCAGCCCGCCCGGCCGAGGCGGCCGCCGGGGCTGCGGGCAGCAGCGGGCAAGAGGCAGCGGCCGCCGGTCGCCCCGCGGGCTCCGCCTCGCTCGCTCGCTCGGCTGGGCTCCGCTGGCAAGCGAGGGGCAAGGTGCGGCGGTGGGAGGGGGCGGCGGAACGGCTTTGTTGGTTCGGAGGGGAGCGTCGCGGCGCGGCGGGAAGAGCGGCGTTTCGGCAGGACCGCACCATGGTGCAGCAAGCGGAAAGTACGGAGACGGAGAGCAACCTGCCCCGGGAAGCGATGGACACGGAAGAAGGGGAGTTCATGGCTTGTAGCCCGGTGGCTTTGGACGAGAGCGATCCGGACTGGTGCAAAACGGCGTCGGGGCACATAAAGAGACCCATGAACGCGTTTATGGTGTGGTCTAAAATCGAGAGGAGAAAAATCATGGAGCAGTCCCCGGACATGCACAACGCGGAGATCTCCAAGCGCCTTGGGAAGCGGTGGAAAATGCTGAAGGACAGTGAGAAGATACCTTTCATCCGGGAGGCGGAGAGGCTGCGGCTCAAGCACATGGCCGATTACCCCGACTACAAATACCGCCCCAGGAAAAAGCCCAAAATGGACCCGTCGTCCAAGCCCAATGCCAGCCAAAGTCCGGAGAAAAACGCACCCACCAGCAGCGGCGGCAGCAAAAGCGCCAAGAGCTCCAGCAAGAAGTGTAGCAAGCTGAAAGCCTCCTCCGCCACCTCGCCCCCCAAGCCGGGAGCCAAAGCCGCCCACCACGGGGACTACGCGGGGGACGAGTACGTCTTCGGTACCCTGAAGGTGAGCAGCAAGACGGTCAAGTGCGTCTTCATGGACGAGGAGGAGGATGAGGAGGAGGACGAGGACGAGCTGCAGCTGCGGATCAAGCAGGAGGCGGAGGACGAGGACGAGGACGAGGAGCCGGGGCCGCAGCAGCTGCGGCGGTACAACGTGGCTAAAGTGCCGGCGAGTCCCACCTTGAGCTCCTCGGCGGAGTCCACCGAAGGGGCGAGCCTCTACGAGGAGGTGCGGGGCGGCGCCGCGGCGGCGGGCGGTGGCAGCAGACTCTACTACAGCTTCAAGAACATCACTAAACAGGGCCCGCCGCTGCCGCAGCAGCCTCCCGGCCTCTCCCCGGCCTCCTCCCGGTCCATCTCCACCTCGTCGGCCGGCAGCGAGGAGGCGGACGACCTGCTTTTCGACCTCAGCCTCAACTTCTCCCAGCACGGCCACGCCGCCGCCGAGCTGGGGGCGGGAGCCGCCGCCGGCAACCTCTCCCTCTCGCTGGTGGACAAGGACCTGGACTCCTTCAGCGAGGGCAGCCTCGGCTCCCACTTCGAGTTCCCCGACTACTGCACCCCGGAGCTGAGCGAGATGATCGCGGGCGACTGGCTGGAGGCGAATTTCTCCGACCTGGTGTTCACGTACTGAGCGGGGGCGACGGCGAGGGCGAGGGCGGGCAGCGAGGCAGCGGCGGAGCTGGAGCCACGCCACGCCGGTGGTGATGATGATGATGATGATGATAAAAAAAGTCTTGTTTTCTTTTTAAAAAAAAAAAAAAAAATCTCGAAGTTAGTTCCGAGCCCGGGAGTTGTGATTTTAATTTTTTTCTTTTATTTTATTTTAATTTTTTTTTAATTGCATTTGGTGATCACAACAACAGCAAAGGCAAATGGGACTGGGGGAAAAAAAAGATTCAGAAGGCGCTGTTTGAAGCTTGTCGGTCTCTGATTGAAGGCTGGAAGATGGTCTGCAAAGAAGTCTTTTGGCAGCACAACTGTTACTCAAGGGGGTTTGTGGATTTTTATTTTTTTTCCCGTGAGAGATCTTAAAGAACTGTTCTGATTTTTTTTTTTTTTTTTTTTCCGAAAGGGACCATTGCAACTTTTTTTGGAGGGAGAAAACTGATGTCTTCTATGCATCCGATTCTTAACAAAGCTGCAGGGAGCTTGAAAAAATGCAGACTGTACAAACGCTTACAAATAACTGAACTGACTTAAGATCAGAGTTTACTTTTCAGATCAAATTGTTTATGGTTTTACAAATGTGATTTCTACTTGCCAACTTTTTTTTTTTTTGTAACTTGTTCCCTTATACCTCCTTGATTGAATACCAGACAGCCTAGACCTCAGTACAAAAAGGTATTGAAACATTTTTGATACATAACAGACCTCAGTCTTTTTTAAAAATTAATATATTTTCAGGCGTATTTTTGTACAGTGAAAAGGGAACATTCTTGCTGTGTTTTTTCAGTAAGACTTTTCAGGCACTTCTTCCCTTTTATTTTCTTTTATTTTCTCTGTTTTTAGCATGCAAGTTTGTTGGTACGTTACGTCCTGGTTTTAAAAGGATTAAAATTTTAAAAAAAATAATCCTTGCATCTAAAGGCCTTGTGGTTTTAAAAAAAAAAAAAAAAAAAGAAACAAACACTTTTTTTGTACAGCTATAGTTCAGATTTGTTCAATATTTGTAGGTAAAGATTTATTGAAAATGGTGATATAGACCTCAGAGCTGTTATCTTAGTTTAAAAGATTGTATATGTACTGTACTATAGTAGGACTTTATGTATCTCATACGCTGTGATATGTGGATGGGGCCCCAGATGGAAGGTATGAAACTGGATTCTCGATTTTAGCAAAAAAAAAAAGAAAAAAAAAAGAAAAAGAAAAAAGGCACATAGTTTAAAAAGTTTCTCATGTTGTGCAATATAATCTAAAATACAGACCATCTGCATATTTTGTAGCAAATGATGGCAAAAGCAGACTTGTGCACTGTCAACATCATAGCCTGTTTTTTTTTTTTTTTTTTTTTTTTTTTTTTTAAATGCTGAAAGTCTGTATCTTGACAATTTTAATAAATCAGCTGGAACTGATAGAACCTCGTATCGCTAGTAGTGTCTGTAGAAGTCACGCTGAAGCTGCGCTGTTGTCACAACTCTCCCGCGGAGGAGCGGTAGCTGTAGTCTGTGTGCTGCATGCCCGGAGCTAGATGGGAAGAGTAAGGACTGCTTCTTTTCTTGCCCTTTTTTTCACCTCCCCTCGCCTTTTCCTCCCAATTTTGCTCCGCGGGGCCCCGCTGGGTGCCTGCCGGTGGCGGACTCGCCGTCGGGCGGGGCTGGGGTTCGCTCCCCGCGGGCCGAACGGTACCACCGGCAGGTTGGCTCCCCCCGGCCCGGCTGGTTTCGGTTCTCCCCTGAGAGTGTCCGGGGAGAGGCGGGTTCGGGGCAGGGGGGGGGGGGGGGCAGGTGGGGCCGGGCTCTTCCGAGCTCCGGGTGCCCGCTCCTCACCGCCCCCCCGGGGAAATGGCTCCTGCTTTTCTCCCCGCTGCGCTTTTTCCCTCCCTCCCTCTCTCTCTCCCCTTTTTTTGACGAATTGCCTGAGCGAGACTTGAGGCGGAGATGGCGGCAGTAGCGGTGCTGCAGCATCTCCTCCGCCTCAGGGCACCGCTCGGTCCAGCGGGGTGGTCCCGGTCCCGGTCCCGCTGAGCCGCCCCGGGAAGGGGAGGAGAAAGGGGAATGACCGAGGGGGGGGTACGAGATTCTGCGGTAGGTGAGCAGACTTTGCCAGTGTGTATTTTTTAATTTTTTTTAATTTTTTTTTTTAACCTTAGGAGCCATCAGATTTCAATTGTGCTCTCTGAAATAACTGCTGATGGCAATAAACAGACTCACAAGGTGGAAGTTTGTTTCTCAAGAAGTTTACTTTTTATCTGATAGGCATTGCTAATTTTTTTATTTTTTTTTTTTTTTTTTTTTTTTTTTCTCCACTGATTAATGATCCAGCTGTTTACAGGGACATTTCACTGTGCTGGTATTTTGGTGGCAACCACTGCTACAGGCTTTCAGACTTGCTGAAATGAAAATCCTGCATACACATTTGTAAGGCATAATAAAACATAACATTAAAACCTGCATGCATGTTATGTTTAATCAAAGACAACTCTTAGGCATTTAAGTGGTGAGATATCTTACTTTAGGTTAGTTAAACTGGTAGTAAAATGATTAATATAATCTGATCTCTTTCTAATAATAATAATTAATAATAATAATAAAACACTCATGATTCTAAATAAAAGTTGTTTGGCCTAAATCTTTGCTATCAGAAAAGAGATATAGCATATCCGGGAACTCAAATTTATGTCTTGCATTGTGATAATTCTTTATGAGAAACTGTGTTTTAAAACAAACTTAATTACAATATACAAGGTATCCTTGGCAATGGATAGTCCTCAATAAAACAGAGTTTCTTGAATTTTCAGTTTTTGGTCTCAAGTGATTAGTGTGTTCTCCATGTAATAACTTAGAAATCAGATTGTAAACAAATGACATTTATCTCTTCTAAGGCAAAAGAGTGAAAGAAAATAGATACACTGAAGTGCTCTAGCCTAGCCATTCGCTATCCTGCTATCGAAAATCCATTTTTTGAGCTAGGGTGATGGAGTAAGTTGATCAGGTTCTAAGTCTTAAAACTGAGCCAAAATTCTCTTAGTAATTCTTTAAGCTATCATGAGAGTATGGGGACTTCTTCTTCCAGTCCCCTTCTTCTGATATGCATCCTTGTTTATTAAAGTGATAATAGGCAGTGTCATTAAACATTTGTGCTTTACAGATGTTCAGTGAGTTATAAATGATTATGGTCAAATATGGGCTGCATTTAGTTTGCATTGTAATAAGGTCTGTGTCTCAGCCTATAAAAGTTTTGACTTGCATATATTTTTGGAAGATGTTTTTAAAATTACCATTTGAAATATGATTCAAGGATAATTGATTTAAAGGATCCATGTATAGAGCAGTCAGGCATATTTTAAAAGAGCAACAGGTCTACTTTAGTCAAATAATTTAATACCCACTCAGTAGTATATCTTTTCTTCTAGATGGGAGTTATACAATACTATTATCAGAAGAATATTTTGAGTGAAGGTATATGGGGCAGGGAGACGACTTTTGACGAGTTTCTTTTATTTCAGAGTTTATTGTTGCATATTGCTCAAGGAAAAATTAGGTAGTGTTCTGTTTAAGCCACTACACTGTTAGGGCTGAAGTCTGATGCTGTTGAATGCCTAAGCTCCTGCTGATCTCAGTAAGAGTAGAAAGCAATCTCCTAATCATGAAAAATGTCATCTGCTAAGCTACTCTCATATTTGTTGCTTTTGCCATCTCTAATAATATTCATACCTTCTGTTTCACTTTCATTTTTTAGTGTACATAGGAATCCTTGTTGACATGCTAGAGCAGTCCTGTTACAGGCTTAGTATCTCCTATGGCCTTTTTTACCACATTCTTTGAATTTGTCTCTGTACAATACTTCTCCAAGTGTGACAGGGCTCAGTGATGGAAGGGAGAAAAATGAGCTTTTTTTGTGTGGAAAGATAATTTGGTTGGTAACACTGAGGATGTCAGCTCATAAAACCTGTCAAACATGATGGTTCTTTTTAATTTTAAAGTGAACATTTTTGAAAACTTCCCATTTTTCCCCTGTTGTTTCTTTTTTTTTTTTTTTTCTCTGTGTTTTTCTTCTCTTCTTTTTAAGAGAACCACAACTAAGAAATAATTTTCCTTTCAGTGCAGTCTTTGTGATACACTCATTCCAAACATCCTTTAAGTGCTACTTGCTCTTAAGGCATTCACTGTCATTCAGATGAAACTTGTTCAAGTCTATTGAATGTGATTTGCATGCGTGCAGTCTGATCCTTCCCTCATGCCTGTTTGAGGAATGTGCAACTCTGTTGTTACACCAAGGTAAAACTGGTCAAAGTCAGGGCCATATAATTTTTAGATGTTTAATATTCAACACAGTTCATGAAATTCCTTTTTACATCTTCACAACTGTTGCCTAGTAAGGCCTTAAACCTGCACTGGTTAAAAAATAAAATAAAAAAAATTCTCATTGAGCTTAATGGGAGTTTTTGCCTCAAGGGCTGCTGGCACATAGGTGTCTTAGTTCCTCCTAACCTTCATTTTTAAGCATGGCCAGGAAAAAAACAAACAAAAACTTAAGACAATGAGTTGCCTTACATTTCCCCTACTATCCAGTTGTATTCCTTTGATTTATTTCCTTTCCCCTCACCCACATCAAAGGCTGTGATTGTTTTTATTTTTCTTAATTTTTTTGCACACTACCTATACCAATTAACTGCCTAATTAGTTTTATCTTCTTTACATGGATGCAGTGAATTTGTAAGAGAATTTCACAAGCAAGTAGTTTTTTAGTGAGTTTAAAGTAAATAGAGTTTTAAAGACCTATTTTTATATTCAATATAAAGCACAAATGTGCAGAAAGTGTAGAATGACTAACAAAAAGGGAAACAAAAGTTCATAATATTTCATGTATAAAAGTAATACCTTCTTTGGGTTGAGATTCTCTTAGAAAACCCAATACTTATGCCAGTGCAAAGATAGGAATATTTTAAAAACTCTTAGAAAATTGTGATTGACAGCAATTTCAAAGGAATGACTTCTGTAGATACAAGGAGACCCCTAAAGCAATATGGATAAGAAGGGGTGAATGGTTTTCAATGATGAACAACAACCTGGAAGTGTGAGAATGGAGGTTTCAATCCTTATTAATTAATCAAATTTCTTCTTTTGTGGTTAGCTGAAACATCTGGATTTTCTGTGAAGTGCAATCTTGCAGGATGAAAAAGCGCAAGGGTGCCAAACTTCTAAGACTTGCGTATACACAGAAGCAAGTTTGATTTGGAATTACATGTTATTAATTATAACATGTATATATATATATATACACGTCTGTATATATATATATATATATAAAAGCTTTAGATTTTGGTAATTCTCACTTCCAAGAAAATCAAGAGACCAATTTACTGCTTGAAGAAATTTGATCAAACAATAATGATTAATCCAGGAACTCCCATTGTCACAATTTGTTTTTGTTTCCATCGTCCTGCTTATCTCCAAAACCAACTTGCCTCAACTCCTGGCGAAGCCAGGGAGAAGAGTTATATGCCATTGTTAGTTCATTTACAATTTGTATCTGGTTTTGCTCTTGTACATATGTTGGCGTTTTGGAGTCTACATAAATGCTGTGATACTTTCTTTCTTCTTTCCTTTAATTTTTTTGGTGGGCTGTTTTAAAATGGAGGCCTGTTTTCCAGTGTGGGACTTTTGATGGTTACAACATTTCAATGATGTTGCATGATGGCCACAGGTGGGGGAAATTGAATGTTTTAGAGCAGTTTTTCAAGCATGACACTTTTAAAGTATGTAATTTCAAAGACTTTTCAAGGCCACATGAAATTAGTTTTCATAGCCACTCCAGGTCTTGGGGGGAAAAGCTGAAAAGTACTTTTGTTTAGAAGTCTGAGTGATGGTGGGGGGGAAACCTTTTCTTGAGGTTTTTGCATGCCAGTGCACGGCCTATTGCTGTGAGAGAAGGAAGATGGTAAGGCTGCTTGAGGCAATGCACTGGAGGACAAAGTGTTTTCTAGCACTAGAAAAAGAAAATGCATGGCAAAGTTTTGTCTTCTAGTAGACTATATAGCATGCAGAGTTTAGTATGTGTCTAAACAGTGTATGACATTGCTGTATCAAAGTTGTAAAATTAAGCATTATTTATTGAAAACTATGTATTTTTTTTGTAAAAACCTGATCACCTAGAGGATTAATATCAGTGACTTGTGCTAGTGCTACAAACTTAACCAGCTTCTTTACTACAGTACTTGATATGCAGTGTTAATGCTCAGGGTTGAAACCAGTCCACTCCAATGTCTTTTTTTTGCAAGAGTTTTTAAATAAAGGAACAACATAATGCAATTGTTCAAAAGACTCTAATAAAATTGTGTGATCAATCTTCCTAAGTGTTTTTATGTGGATTTTTTTCCCAGTGTTGCATTTGGTAAATGCAGTTCAGGTATTATGGTGAATCCACTCTTCATTCTGTGGGCACCCAAAGCTGAAAGTCAATGGGAAAGTTTTATCTTTCAAAAAACCCTCAACAGGTGCTTATGGTCAAGGTAATATTTACAGAGGGTAAGTGCTGTTCTGGGCACACCTGAGAGACACTGAACCTGAGAATGAGACAATTAACTTTTTTTTCTGGTTAAGACTCTGGATAATACAAGAAAGTATTTTATGATAAGCATTTTAGATATTGTTTTAAAGTTGACCATGAAAGAAAGAAATAAGATGGATTATATGCCAGCAAATCCCATTTATCTCTGTATCATTTTTTACAAACAATTTACCATCTAAATGTATTTTGGCATAGGAAAAAAAACATTCTGTATTAAGATTCTAGTTATGATAATGTTTTTATGAGAATCCTGTAATCAACTCTTGGAACTATAAAAAAGGTGTTTTTAATGTGTTTATGTGGTGAAAGTTTGTTGTATATTAAATATTGTTTTATAGTAATGATGGAATTACATTGTTAAAAATTCAGAATTTACAATTAACAAAATCCATCTATTGCTGAAATTAACCTTCTAGAGCTTCTGCCTGCAGGCATATTCCCATATTCCAAAAAGCATACAAAGCACATCTCTATCTTGCTTGTATTAAACATCTACCGTTGCAAGTTTTCATAGGGATGAAAATATCAACTGATGGTCCCTTCCTTCCCACTGGGAGGTCATTGGTTACTCTAAATATCTGGGAGATAGTAGAAACATTTTAATCAACTTCAGTGTAGCTGGTAGAAGTATTTAAACCTGGGAAGAGTCAATTCACCTATTCAAAGGTTCCAGATAGTTTTGTATGACTCTCAGACACAGCTCTTCCCACTGGTCCTATTCTTTCCTTATCCCAAAAGGGTTAGTTGAGATGCTCCTCTCGAAAAACAAACAAAAAAAGCCAACCAACCAAATAAACCCAACCCAAAACAACAAAAACCCAAACACAACACTTGTTGAATGACAAGTAATGATTTTTGTTTAACTTTCCAAACCTATTGGTGACACTGAAAGCAATCTATATAATTTCAAAAATCTGTTGTAGTAGTATTATTTTGTGTGAATGGAGATGTATAACTGATGTTAAGTAAGAATGTGACATGCCATAGTAAAAATAGGAAGTTTAAGATGGTCATTGTAAATCATTGAAATAAAGTCTTTATACACAACCATCATACCACTATCCTTTCTGTACACACAAAGTTTCAAGAAGCATTTTTAAGGTATTCTAGAGGGTTTTGAAGCAATGCATTGAGGGTATTCCATGGTGTTTTGTTTTAATTCCCAGAGAGTGTTTATTCAAGTCTCACTATATAGAAGCAAAAACAAATTAGAAATCTTCTAGAACAAACCAAAGTCATCTACATACGATCTCAAATATCTCTAGCTGAAGCCTTCTCTTTGGTTCCTCTTTAGTATCATTACTGCATTGGAAAGCTGAGTTTCAGTTCTGCTGTATCAAATATTATTATTGACAGAGGGAATTCTGGTATGACAAACTGGGAATCTTTTCTACTGAGTGTCTGAAAGTGTTTCTGGAATGATAAACCTCAGGTTATCACATCTTAAAACTGTCATTATGGACGTATTGTGTGGCCTGGCAGCTGGCTTACTTTTTTATGAAAGAAAGGGTAGAATCGAGTGTTTGGGGCAAAGAAGAAAAACATTTACTTGATATTTCAGTTTAATAATATATTCTCAAGTTTGAATGGGAAGTTTAACCCTTGAAGATACGTGTGAAAATATGGAGTGTAAGTAACACAGACCCATGCAGATACCCAAACACATTTACTTTACTGCAGAGTTAACATAAGCACATGCCTATGGAGTTGTGTTTTCATTAAAATGCTTGCTGAATTGACCACTCTAAATGACTGGATTGTAGCATCCATCAAAATCTACACTTTAAGGTCATGAGAAATTAAAAAAAAAATTCTTATGTTGGAGTTTAAGTGTTACCCCTGGAGTTTTGCAAATTTTAAGAAAAGCGTTTCATTACCTATTAAAATTTTGGTAGAATAATAAAAGAAAACCACAAACCTACAAGTATCTCCATCTATAGAAATGACAATTCCTGTGATACTTCTCATTGTAATTAATGGATCTTTGCCCTTTCCTTTGCAATATGACGTTTACATTTATTGGAATTACTCTGACATTTACATAAGCTGAAGTGTTTCTGATAAATCACTTTTCCTAAAACTCAATTAATTTTAAATATGATTATTATCTTCAATCAAAGTTGACTGATATGTACACTTTAAAATGCAAGTCTTTTTTTCTCAAATGATAATGTTAACAAATACTACGGGGACACCAGGAATGGAGCAGGAGTCATAAGCATGCAAGAACAATAGGCAGTCCAAGAAATGCAAAGTGAAAAAGAAATAAATAATTAGATCTCTGTTATAATTGTTCCATTGAGTTTCATCTTAATGTGGCATTTTGGCATTTCATACGCATTAGTTTGCTTTCTCTAACACATTAAATGAGCATTCAGTTTAAACTGCAATAAATTGAGTTCAGAATCTGTTTTTCAAGTCAGTGCTATAACTAAGAACTTCTCTTTTTGTGTCTAATATTTTATAGAGTAGCTTACACTTGTACCTAGCCTTTACTTGATGAGACTTAATTTGTCTGCATAATCTTATTGTAGTAATATTCCTTACATCTCTGTAAAGCCTGTCTTTCATTCACTTAATTTCATTCACCTTGTTCATTGAGTTTTAGCACTCATCCTTTCAGAGATCAGACCTAAACTACTCCCCTGACAGCAGCACTGCTGCGCATTGCCTTTCATTTTCTTTTCAAGGGTAGAAAAAGGGTAGAAAATCACTGAGTAGTGGCTGCCTTCCACCTATTTATGTCCTTGGAAACTCCTACTACTATCCTTTTTTTAGGCTCTGAACAGCCACATCCTAAAACCAGCTTTGCTTTCCTCAGCTCTATGTGGTCATTCATCAGCTGTGGGTTATCAAAACCAATAGTTCTGCAAGCAGAAAGATTCATCTGAAGTCAACTACATTTATGAAAACTGCCTACTTATACTGTTAAAACCATCTGTCCTGATTTTGCCTGACGTTGATGTGAATTGCTCCATAAACAGAATAGTGGGGTATTAGTGTCTGTAAAAGGGGAAATAACAACAGCAAAACTAACACTTACCAGAGAATTGTGTGTTTGAAATGTGAATCTGTATGTGGCCATGAAGACCAGAGTCTTCTCCAGCTCCCAAAAAGAGCTTTTGTGATAAAATATTTTTGTATATTTTCACTATATTGTCGGTCAGACAGAAAAAATTTGCATTTTTCCACAAATGTATTAAGCATTTGGAAGAAAAGCAAATATATATACAAAGTAACATACAGTTGCAAAGTATTTGCTATAACACTAAAAACACTTGAGGAAGAAGAACATAAAAGGCATTTGCAACTGTGTTAAGATCCTTTTTTATAAATATACTGACAGGAAAGCATGTGTGGTAAAGTGATGCAGTACCTAGAAGTTAGGCACCTGGCCCAACTGAGGCAGCTGGCCATCCATGGTAGATTTCTGAATTCAGATTTTGTGCTTGGTGAGGAGCTGCCTCCAGCTTAACTGTAAAAATGGGATGTGTTTGGTGTCTCTGTCTTAGGATTTTGCAGCAGGCATCTTTGTCCACTCAAGACTTCATGCAAGTTCATAGTTTTATTCTGATGGCAGGTGACAAACTCTTTCCATTGATATGGTAATCCTATGGGTAGAGCATTTGCTCAGGAAATAGAAAGCACAGGGAAGAGATAGAAAGCACATCTAGACCAAAAGATTGACACAGAGTTAGCACAGAGTCCAGGCACTGGAACTCAGCTGTCTGTGTTGTTAAATTGTTAGAAAAGAAACCCTGACAAGATTTTGGCTGGTGAATGCTAGCACTCTTCCAAAAAATCACTGGAACAATTTGGAAATTAGCATGGGCCAAAGATCATTCCCAATTGGCAGTTTGGATTCAGCCACTCTGTTTTGGAAAGCAAGAGTTTAATAGCATAGATGTGGCCAGACCATGCCAGCTGGCCTCAGATCCAGGGAACAGACCTGGGTTTCACTTACTAGTATACATGTAGCTACAAGTTATAAATTCTACTTCTGCAGGACTTTGACTATAAATCCCATATAATTTTTGAGAATACCTTAGCCCCTATTAATGAAGTAGTCTTTGAGAGAAGCTTTCACCACTAGAATGCAAAAGCGATGAGACCAAAGGCAAAGAAAAAAGGAATTTGCCCTAAAACCTTTCCTGCCCTGTTACTGATCCACACTTCCTCTTGTTGTGTACAGTATCAGTTCCACAACCATTGCAATCCTGTTTATATGGGGGCTCATTTCTAGCAGGACAACCACAGAACAAGATTATAACTGCAATTTTTTTAAGCTTTGGAAATTTCTTATAGAACTTGGGATGGGAAGAGTGCTCCACCTAATAGCAACGCTAGCAATTTACACTGCAGAACATTCACTCCTGAGAATCCAAAAGCACTTAACAAATACTGTTTCCCAATTTTTTCTATCCTTGTAGTCAAAACACCTACTGAAATCAATTGTAGATTCACTTCTATTGAATCTCCTCCAACTGCAGAGCTGAGTGAGAATTTTATATGTTGAACAGCTGTAGAACTGGAAACTTAAAATTGCTATTTAAATTATATATAAGAATCATACGGTGTATGTTCTTTTAGCACTCTCACAGTTAGTTTAGACAATATTTTCATAAACTGCACTCTTAGGAAAAGAAATCTATCAATCTGATAAGGTAAGAGAGAATCATTAAGTATTGTTCCTGCTTAAATATTAACATAATTTAGTAAAACTGATCTAGTCTCCTGAGAAGGGAATGCTCCCTTGGTCCACACAACAGTGTTACTATCTAACCTCAGTGATTACCAAATCACAAAAGTCCCTGCTTCAAACATGGATGATTTTTTTTCTTTCTGTTTTAGATGTTAAAGGTAAGAGATGAAACTAAAGGTAGAAAACCATAAAGGAGGATAAAAATTTCAGACTCATTTGGATTATACTAGAACTGAAACACAGTGGTACATCTGCAATGCACCAGATCTCAGTGCCTTTTCTGATGTTCAATGGTTTCTTGTTCCATGCCTGTTCCACCAGTGTATCAACTATGCCCAGAACAAACATCATCTAAGTTTGAACTTAGACACAGACTCCCCTGTGGTTAGTGAGTAAACCAGTGTTGAGTTCTGCACTTCTGGAGAATTTGACCTTGAGCCTGATGGAAATTATGCATTTTCTTTATTCACCATTTCACAAGGAAATCTATTTATGAAAACTGATGAAAAATAAGTTTGACATATATTTTGGATGCAGCTTTCTATAGCTACTTGGATTCCCGTGATCAGTTGCATGACAAAAATGTTAGAACAGCAGCACATTTCTTCCACTGTATCCTAGAGAAAAAGAATTCAATTAATGTGAAAATACCTTTCTCCAGTCACACCCAGAAAGTCACTTTGTGTGAAATTGGAGACCGTATCTATTGAGTAATGACCTGATATTGAATGAAGATTCCAACTACTGTAGGATTAGTAAGCTTAACCATTAGCAAGTTTCACAAAATGCTAATAAAATATTTATTTGGCTATTACTTTTCTTGACCTATTAGTTGAGTTCACTAATGGATTCAGGCTTCCCAGACAGAAATGTATGCATTTATCTGAAGCTTAGCTAGTTGTTTTCCTCAGTAATGATGATAATTGAGATTTTCTCTCACATATATTTTTACTTTATAAAATTAGAGAAGTGTATGTATATATTTTATATAAACATATAAATTGCTATGAATATATAAGAAGTAAAACAATAATCCATTGAAATTAAATATTTTCAGGTATGGAAGATATAAAAGAGATACTCACCAGTTTGTTCAACAACAATTTGTTTAGGATATTGTATTAAAAAGCAAAAACTGCTCACTGCATACCTTATTTTACATACTCACTGAGTTATTCCAGAATATTTTTTCTCTGTCTGAAATTCTCCTTTAAGAATTGCTTAATGCATCTTGATTCTGAGACTGTCCTCTATGTATAAATCACTCTAATTCATATTAATATCATCATTGCATGTAAAAGACCTGGGATGTTTGAGCAGATATATATGAAAAAGAATTTTTGAGAAAAGATTAATAGAATTCAGAATTCTTGTCTTTTGTGAGAACCATAGAACAGCTACTTGACATGCCATGTATCAATTTATAAGTTGTATGTAATAATAATATAAAAGTCATTTTCAGTTCAATTTATATGAACTGTTGTTTAAAGCAGGCACTTTGTCCCAGCTATATGTGGTTCATTTGTATGTTGAAACTGCAGAATAAATAAATTTTGAGTCCATACGTTCTTACAAGCCTTGAAGCTGAGGGAATATCTGCTAAGGACTGGCAAGGTGGCAACGAAATAAGTATTTTCTCCAAGGGAAACCATCATTTATCTGCAAAGGGCCAGATACCAAATCCCTGCTCACCAGAGTTAGCAGGGACTGGAACTTCTCCTTGCTTCCCAAGAGGTGTTTGTAACCTCCTCAGTTCAGCTGGGAGGCTAATGAAAGGGATGGATTCCCCAGCATGTTGTGGAGAAATAGATTGCCTGAAAAATCAGAAAGATACTCCAATTGTTTTGGTTTGTGGTTTTTTGGTTTTGTTTTGTTTTGTTTTGTTTTGTTTTCCCCTTTCTGGTAACTTTTCAGTGTGATTCAAAGATTTAAATGTTTCAGATATGTAACAAACAGAGTAAGGAAAGTAACATTTAAAATGTAACCACTGACCTCTTACTGAGAAAACCAGATTGATACTTACCAATCACCCTTTCATCCTCTTTTCCTTTGGGAAAGAGGTGGAAGGAAAATCTATGGGTTTTTACGGTTGTTTGTTTTCTTAATTTTTGTTTTGTTTTGGTTTTGGTTTTTGATTGGTTTTTTGTTTTGGTTGGTTTTTTGTTTGTTTTTTGTTTGGTTGGTTTTGCTACCAGTTTTATTTCATGCTCTCATCATTTAGCCTTGGATTGATTAACCTCTCCAAAGCTGTGTTAGACATCCCACATGTAGGGTACTATTGGAATATGTTGCAAACAAGAACTAAGTGAATGACACAACCAGAATAGTTTGTTTGCTATCTGAAATGGTGCTAACAGAGAAAACAAATTTTCTTCTCTTTTTCTGTAAATGTGTACTTTTTAATAGATGACTCAGTGACAGCTGAAAAAAATATGTTTACAAACTACTTGCATTATCTAAGAGGAATGAGAAATAGTAGAAGGTGAGACATATTGCTGCCTTTTCCCCTGGGGTGTAGCATGTGTAATACATGAGAAAGATGACATCACCCAGAGAAGCGACTAGATTCACAGACATATTATAAATAAATCATTCAACAAAATGAAAAACCAGTAGAAGGAGCATATTCTTAAACATGCATTATTTACCCAATAATCTGGATCATCTCCTACAGTCTTTCAGTCTTTCTAGTTTCACAGGTAAGGGAAATAAGCACTGTCATCTGAAAAACAAGACCCCCACTCCCACCCCTCTTATTTGTAATTCTTCCTTTAGTTTTATAGCTAATGGACACAATGAAGTTAAATAAATCAAACTTTATACAGTTATTTTCAAATATCATTTCTATCAAACTCTATGTGACTATGGTTTTGTTTTATTTTGGTTTGCTTTTAAATACAAGATGGAGCTATTCTTCTGGTCCCACCAGATGTGGAAAAATTTACGGGCAGTAAGGACTCGGTGCACAGAAGCTGAGTGTGGCTGCACTGCAGAGGTCCAAGAGGGAGGTTTCACCATCTCTAACTTCCCAGGCCAAAGGGCAGCTTCAGGAAATCAGCCTTCCCTTTTGGTAAACACTTCCTGAGACTGCCCTCAAGAGTAATTTCAGGATTTAGATCTGTGCATCTGTTGGATTTTCCAGCTTTGGGGTGACTTTCAGACTTTCTACACCCATCCCTCACGAGAAAGTTAAATGCTTTTGGTACCAGGCCATTCAGCCATGATCACTGTGGGTGATTAGAAACCCACAGTGGTACAGAAGGTTTCCTCAACACCCATCAGGAGCCATGCAGGGTGCTCAGCTTTGGTTGAGAGAGCACCAGTGAAAGCAGGCATCTGGGTTTTCTGGTAATCCAGAAATGTTAAAAAAGCGGGGTCAGCTGTGTCACTATGTTTAGCCCAAAGTTACATCATTCATATAGTTCCTTCCTGGCAAGATAGATTTTCTAGGTGAGAGCTCTGCCTCTGGTGCCTTTCTCAGGCTGCAGCTCTTCAGGAGCCTCTGGAGGTGCCCTGGGAGCTGGAGAAGATTCTGTTCCCTATTTCCAGAACTGAGCCATCAGCAGTGAGCAGAAGAATCAAGGGGGAAAGACAAAGCAAAACTATGTGTGGCAATATTTACTGTTCTACAGTTATTTGTATAAGGCATGGCAGCATCAAAGAAATGTGTCTTCCTCTTGTGGTACAGGGTGATAAGATTCCTGTTTAAATTTAGTGCCTTGGGGAAGTGCGTTCACAGCCGAGGCCTCTGAGAATGCTGGCTCCTTCAGAAATGAGCTGCACTGCTATTTACAGCCCCTGATTGAGTGCCAGAAACTGCAAACTGGTAAATGTAAAGATAAATCTGGGTATGCACTTTGTTCAATTGGAACCTTCTAGGCTCCTTTTGAGTTGGTTTTTAGACTCTAGTCCTCATGGAGATTTATGTTGTTGTAGAAAAATACATGAAAAATTAAATAAGTGGATTTTTTTCTTTTTTTAAACTTCATAGTCCACAGAGTGCAATTTTCTTTACATCGTTTCAGATCCGACCTTTCTTTGCCCTATCAGCTTTCCCTTTTCTACAAGACATGCATTAAAAATTGTGAACTAAGCTCTCCAGTTTTCCTTATTACTTTTTTTTTTTTTCATTTTGCTTTCTTTCACCTCTGTAAATTAAGAAACTTCTTTAGTTCTGGTAAAATGTATCAGAAAACTGAAATTCTGTAACTCTGTCTCTTTGTTACATTTTAATAACACTTTCACCTTTCCAAAAAGTTACGGAGTGACAAAGTTACTGAGTTACATTGTACTTATTTTTGTCTCTCTACTTTTTTCAAAGTTAAGGAAGTTTTGAAAAGCTATAGAATATCAGAAGAAAAATGAAAAAAAAAAAAAAAGTGAGAAAACATCCTTGATCCTTTTGACTCATTCACTAATTCATTCAGGATAAAAATGAAATAAATAAAATAAAATTAAATAGAATAGGAGGAAAGGGGAAAACAAAAAATATTTTTAAAAGAATCTAGACAAGTAATAGCATAATAACACTACAAATGTTTTATTTTAAGGAGTAGGTTTTTTCACTGTAAAATATTTAAATGAAAATATTTGTCCAGCTTTAACTGGTTTTACTTAACAGTAATGAAAATAAATGTGAAATTGACATAAAAGTAGAAGGCCATTATTTCTATGGGAAAATAAAAACAAGAAAAATCAGGAGAATAGTAACATTTTTTAAAATTCAAGGTGAAATGCATATATAGAAGAAAAGACAAAGACTGAAAGAGGAGATTACAAAGAAAAAATTTCCTTACAACAACTGTAGAAAGAACAGAAATAAAGATATTTGGAGACAGTTGAAGGCAAGGAGTTTGTGTGCTTGGCCTCTATGTGATCTTTCTGGAGAAATCCTGGTTATATGAACTTGCATATGGCTCTGTGGGGGTACAGGAACTTCATGCTAAAGCAAAGAATCCTTCTTCTACAAGGTCCCCAGAAGTCTGCAGAGAAAATTAGAACAAATCTGGTCTTGATAGATTTCAGAACTCACATGAATCAAAGGTATAGAAAAATCAAAGAAATGTATCTTACCACTTACCTGGCACCATTGTATGGAACTATCATACAGGTTAAAAAAAAATAACATACTTAATAGAGCCTCTTCCACAAGGGATATTATGAAAAGTGATATTAGTGATAGAATTGATGTAAGAGTTGGCCCTTCCTCTTTGTCATGCACACTTTTATCCTGCTGTCCTTTCCCTGACTCGGGCAGAGCAAAGATGAAAGTAGGTGCTTCCTACACAATCAGTATTGTGGCCTACAGTGGGAAGGAAAAGTCTGAGGAAAAGGCTAGGAAGGAAAGGATGAAGACACATGAGAAGTGGAATTATACTAATGTGACCTTCATGCTTTTTCTGTGCTCAGGATACCCCAAGTACTTCAGCCACCAGGGAAGAGATGGAGCCTAACACAGTCTGGGGTTTGGTGGGGAATAGAGAGGTATGAGCATTCCCTCTTCATGGCAGCATCCCTGTGAGGTTTAGAAGACATGGTGTGTATATTGAGTCAGTGATTCCTAAGCTCTTTGTTTGTTGGTTTTTTGGTTGGGTTTTGGGTGGGGTTTTTTGTTGTTTTTTTGTTTGTTTGTTTGGGTTTTTGTTTGTTTTTTGTTTTTCGTTTTTTTGGGTTTTTGTTGGTTTGTTTTTTTTTTTTTTTTTTTTGGCACCCACCACTCTTCCCACTCCCTATCACATTCCATGGGGCTCATGAACCTACTAATCCTAATTGCTCACAGATGTGACTCTAATTTGGGAATCACTGACTTGCGCAGACATAAACATTTTTATTGTGTCATACTCAAGAAAATGACCTTATTATCTACTGGTTCTGGGATAAAGTATTGATCTAGGGAAAAAAATAATTCTTTTGTATGATCCTTTGCACTATGCACATGTCCTGCATATAAGTTACATATGAACAATTCACATTCTACTTGATGTATGAAAAATTTGTGGATCTCTCTACTAGGTAAGCCACTAATAAAAACCATGTAAATCCTTGGGCAAATGTAATGTTAGAACGATAGTGATTAATTTTAAATAATTCAGAAAATATAATGTAGAGGAAGAAGAAACTGGAAAAATTGCTTCACAAGGAAAGAGGTGAAGAAATCTAGATATATTTAGGTTAACTAAATGAGACTTAAGTATGGTGACAGATCACAATTATTAGCAAAATGGAAATACCATGACTGAAAGGAATGGTTTATTTTGGCACAAGGATTATAAGTAAGCATGACAGGATGAAACTTAACACCAGTCCTGTCAACCTACAAGATGAAGGGAGCTCCACAGCTATTTTTATTAAAAGCTGGGTTTGACAGAGAACTGTTCTTAGAGAACATTCTCTACTGGCATGAACCATGTCCAAATACATCTCTCTTTGCTTCAATTTCAACAGTTCAAGTTAAAAAATGTTAGCATATTTGTGCAATACTATGTGCACTAATAAAGTACGGTATGGTAGTATGAATGACACTGAATAGTCTATTTAAGGATTTTATATGACTACTTTTATTCTGAGATTTAGCAAACCAAAGAGTGGTAACGAACTTGACAAGACAATTTGATAACAATTTTCTTAGAGCAGATGAAGAGATGCTGGGATTCAGGATTGCTAGTGAGATTCCCTGTGGTTTCCAGTGATCTCACATTAAAAGTAAGTAGTATTTAAATTCTAAATGGAGCACTGGTGGAAGTGACTAGGAATAGGAAGTTCATGCTGTACTCCAGCCTCCTTAGTTCTTTGCAGTGTGAGCTTATGAAACAACACTACTGCTGTCAAAGGCCAGGTTAACATTTAATAGCCCTGGAAAACTTTAAACTTAGTTTTGGAAAGTCTTAAAACACTGTTATAGCCTGGATTAAAAATAAGAGAAACTATTAAGTTTAACCACTACCTTGCGTTTAAGATAACTTTTAAAAGTCATTAACCTCTGTTGTACAAGCAGGAATTAGAAGTAGCAATCTCCAAGAGCAAAACAGAAAACTCTCCAAGCTGGAGGCAAATGCAATGTGGCTCAACAATCTGTTTGATCTGAATAGCTGTGTTTGGATTTTGTAAAGGAAAGAGAAATGCACAGACAGGCAGGGAAGGGAGGTTGGCACAGGTTGAATGGTCACTGCTCTGTGGCTCTAGGGGCCACACTTGCATAGATAGGATGTAGGACAAGAGTTTTTAGTAGGGAGCTGGCTAAAAAACATGACTGTGAATGGTGACATTTACATTTTGTTTTGTCACACTTGAGGAAATAGGATTATGTATATTTTTTGTAACTAATGTTTTCTTCATCGCTGACTTCTCTTTCTACTTAATTGCAAGATATTAAACTTAATGTAATGACTAAAACATAGTGATAAAAGAATGGTATTTCCTTCTCTTTGAAGGTCTTTATCCTCCTGTTTTATCTAAGAATTAATCTATTCCAAATTGTACACACTGCATCCAAATGGAAAATCATGACAATAAATTTTTAAAATATCCATAAAACACATTGTAACACAATAATTATAGGTATGCTTCAGATCTAAGGTAACTCAGTAAGTGTTAATGCTGTTTTTTTCTTTCCTGGGGTACTAATACTCCTGAAAAAATTGGATGAGAGTGAAAATTTTTAATTCTGATTTACTTTCAGATATTCATTAAAATTAATATGATGTATGAATTTATTTATAAGTAGGTATGTTTTCTCTAGAGGTAAGAACTAAACATATTTATGTAGGTGCTAAGTGTTTCACAGTACTTTATGCAAAGCCACCACAACAGGGTCCTGCTCACATGACTTTTAATTCTTCTGTGCAAAGCTTCTCAGGAAAATAGGTTTTGAATGGGCAGTATTTCCACAACTTGGTCATTCACATGACAGCTGGCAAACTCTTAAGAATTTAAGGCAAAGTATTTTGTGGACCTACTTGAAACTATTCAACAGTTGACCTGACTGCTTGTTACTGCCCCTCACCTGAAGATTATCACCTCCACTACAACGGTATTGCCATAGATAATTTTAGTATCCCTTGCCTTATTCAGCAACCCCCCCCTCAGCTGAATTAATTTAATTTTTTCACTGAAAGAGAACTTCTTCCAGAAGAGGGAATATGCAGGTATATCACAGTGGCTGGTATTTTTGAGCCTCTCATCTTGGAGTACTGACCAACATGAAAATAATTTTATTAATTGTGAGCATACAAAACTGCTTTGGAAGCTATCAAAAGAAAACAAATACATAACCCAAATACACAGAGATATTTATTTATTATGAGTTCATAAGGCACTGTTTGCATTCTTGTCATCCCCTCCAATTAAATACCAAATCAAGTCCAGTATGAAGGGTTTTTTTGATCTTCTAACACCCACTGGAAGAACTTGTTTTTCTCTCATTTCCTGCCAGTAATGTAGTCTTCAGTATACTTTCTGAGTAGTTTTGGTATCATGAATGTATCTTTGTTTGTAGATGGAGGGCACATGAAAGCTATTATATTCAGGGAGGTCCCAGTCCTCACTGTTGCTAATTCCACCATGCATCCCAGCTTCCACATTCATTACCAACTGTTATTGCCAAAAGGGGATAAAAAATTTGACTTCAAGATAACATAATGGATTTGACAGTCACATTCCCCTTCTTGTCTCATGCTGTTATCAGGTAAGATGAGGAGTGTGTGATGGCCTTCTGCAAATGGTCATCCAGTTGAGGAAACAACATAAAGAAACTGGATTGAATTCATACAGAGGCTCAGGGTGACCTAGTGTCTCCAGTGAGGGTGGTAGTAAAATTCCCAGTGGCTTGGAAGTTGCTGCTATTTATTTCATCCTTATTCTTTAAACCACTCTGATGTGTTCTTTCTGTAGAGGTCACCTCATCTTTGCCTTCAAAGGTTGTCCCTATGTGTAGCATTCATCTCACTTTAGCCATTTTAAAGTTAGAGGTCTATCAAAGTGCAACGTTCAGGTTGCTTCATGTGAGAAAATGGTACCTAAAGTGGATAGTCTGAATTGTCCTCCAGAGAGTGATAATCAACTCTGAGGTGACATGAGTGGATGTCTAGATATTAGATCACTAAAGAAGGTGAGATAAATCCTGCCATATATAGCTCATAATTAATATTAAAACCAAGAAAATTATAGTGTGCAATGAGATCTGTATTGTGAAATGTCAAACCCAAGGCAGATAACTAACTAACAGTATATTAATCAAAGGAAGGGAAACTATTAGAGCTTACTTTCTCAGTTCAAAATCACTGATTAATCAGATAGAATTTGAATAAGACTATTCCTTTTATTCTGTGGAATTCTTCTTATCATTACACTGTGCAATGACTGCTGTTTGCTGAAGACTGTCTGTCTCTGACACACACCTTGCCATTGCATGATAAGGCAGCTGTCAATTATGCTCTGGTGTCTTACTGGTGGTGACATGTGTCTAAATAATATGCACAATGTAATTATAAAACAATCAAAAGCTCAGCTGATATAAAGCAAGTTTGCCAGGTAACACATGGGAATCTGACAGGTTGTCTTAATTTGTTGGACATGGTATATTTCAGTCAGGATATTTTATATTTGAATATTTTCAAAACGCAGTGCCACATGGTGGATGAAAATCTGAAAATACTCATGAGTGGTAGGTACAACACATGAGTGTTATTGTAATCAATAAACTTTTGTTAGCTCCTTGAGCAGGAAACATGCCTTTGACATCTCTCCCTTTCAGTTATCTGTAAATGATTTTCATGATCTCTTCAAGTTTGGTTTACCTGTTCTCCTGTAAATAATACTGCTGGTTGTCACTAAAAAACTTTCCAGATGCTTCCCAATCAGCTAATCTTAGCCTCCACTTCATGGCCAGTCTTGTTGTAACCTGAATATAATTTCACATATATATCTTATATGACTTTTATGTTGTGATTTTTTTAAATGTCTCTGGATTTGTCTTCCAAGGACAGCATGAGTTTGGGATGTTATGGTGACTTTTGTTTATAAGAACTTTTCGATCAAAAAGCTACAGAAAATAGAATATAGGTACAAGTGACATATACATATATATATATATACACACAAACACACATATAGATAGATATATCTCAATCACATATCCATATAAATTATACTGTTTCCTAAACTTTCATTAAGTTACAAGGTGATTTTTAAGTTAAGGTGATTTTTCCTCCTCTTGTTATTGTCCTATGACTCTTATTTGTCTTCATGAACTTTACAGATTCAGAAGTATGAAATCTCATAATATGTAGATTTTTTCTTCCTGTTTTAGCTAGGGAAAATATACAGGGTAACTAAAAGTACTGGAAAACTCATCTTACAGTAGGGATGTAGAGGTAAACAACTACATTTGCAGTATATAATCTCCTCTGTAAGATTTCTAATTATTGTTATGCTTGTGTAGTCAGGAAATCATGGTCTATAAAGCAGGCCTAATTTCCTGTGGCTTGCACCTGAACACGATAAAAGCTCTTCATCTCCTTTCCTTCTCCAGAGGCAAATCACAAAACTGTGACATTGCTGTTTAATCCTACAGTGAGTACATACTTCCACCTGTATGGTTGTGGTTCAGACCCCTCTCTTTGGATGTGTTATAACTTTCTGAATAGAATGGAGGGGCAGCACCTGTCAGGGAGGCTTCTTTGTTATAGTTAATATGCATGAACCTGGAAAGGAATTTTTGTGGTAGCCTCCTGTATAGCAGTGCTTCCAAGGAAGGAAAGAGCCTTCCCTTCTTTGGGAAGAAAATATGCAATAAGATAAAATTTGTGTCAAATTTATTGCAATCTCTAAATATTTATTCTTGAATCATTGGCTTGTTGAATGAGTTTATTGCTGAATGTCACTGTCCAATACAAGAAGCAATGCAAAGGAAGAAAATACCTATTAAAGTCCAGCAGAGCAATGAAAAATGCATAAAAGTTTAGAGAAACTAGCATATATTTCACTCTATCCACAGAACACTGTAAAATCCCACACAGTCTTAGGTGTTCCACTCCTGCTAAGACAGAAACTAGCATATTTTCTCCTATTTAATTTAACAGATCGACAGGTAATTTAAATAAATCCATAATATTTAATCCATGCTTGTTGAAGCCTTGTTCTACTTCAGTTTTGCCCTTGGAAGTTGATTAAAAATATGTGAGATGTCATTGCCAGTAAAGTAGACAATTCCTGGAGAGCAACGTTGATCTGAGATTGAAGAGGGCAAAAGGGACTTCCTTAAAATGCTGAAACAATTTTTCAATGTTTCAAGTATAAGCTTTCTTTTAACACTTTGTATCCCTCCCTGCAGAGGCTGCAGTCCTTTAGGAACAGGCTGCTCCAGGGTAGGCTTCCCAGAGTCCTGGCCTGCTTCTAGGGAAGTCAATAACTTCAATATCCCATCTGCTCCACCATCCTCCTCCATGGGCTGCAGGGGCACAGCCTGCCCCTCACCAAGGGCAGGAGGGGAATCTCTGCCCCAGCACATCTTTCCCTCTTTTTATCATTGCTCCAGTATTGCTCTGACGCCCTCTCCTCTGCCCTGCAAGTCGTTTTTCAGTTTTCTTTCCCCTTCTTAAATGTGTAAATACCAGAGGCGTTATCATTGTCTTTGTAAGGTTCTTCCTTGGCCAGAGGCAGGTCCAGCTTTGGAGTCTGGGAAGTTCCAGCAGCTTCTCACAGGAGCCATCCCTGTGGGTCCTCACTGCCACAAAAGTCCCTCCACACTGACCCAACACACCAGTCTGTATCTGTTACCTCCAGCTGTGAAGGAATGACAGATGATAGTTTCCTACTATGGAGGACAAGGAGTCAAAGCTCAGACTCCTAAATAAACTACTGGAATCTAACACATGCTTGTACTATGCCTTAAACTTTTTTTTCTTTAATTAACTCAACAGGAAATCTTCAGTCCCAAACTTCACAGTCTGTTAGCCACCCGTTTCAGCAGACAGTAAAAACACAGATTTAGTGAAGAAGGAGGCATAAGTGAGCTTTGAAGTATCACATTTACATTATGGCATGTGACAGAGCACTGGCCAGGCAGTCCTGCCTGCCTCTCATTCATATTAGAGCTGCATTAACCTCTGTGGGATGGAAGTGCCATCATTACACATCTGGATGGAGGCTGAAGCAGTAACTTTAATAAAATAGATTCCACAAACACATAGATACCCTTACAGTATAAATGTATATTTTGTATCTTTACAATAACACACTAAAGCTAGTGACTAATTTACAATCCTGAAAGTGAAGTATTCTGCATTCTGGTACTTTTTGTTCATATATCTGTGTATAGATATGTTTTTTTACATAGATGTGTTTTTTACAACTGTCATTAAATGTTCTTAATAAATAAAAAATGAGATTATTGTAAGGTGTTCTTTTTCTAAGCTGCAGAGTCCTCCAGTGTTCTTTGCTTGCATGATACTATTTTAGTATAAAGAAATAGCATTATGATTTTTGCCAGGTACACTAGCATTGTTAACTCTTCATGAGAAAAAAAAAAATTGTCAGAGGATGCTATGAGTCTAAAGTGCACTGAAGAAATTTGACTTTAAACAAATATCTACATATTTGTAGACAAAATAACATACACTTTATGTTTTGTAAGAAGAGTACAGTCAATATTTGCATAATTTTTCCCTATACTGTAAGAAATAGCATTGTCCTAGCTATATTGACATCTTTCTAAAACTAAGTGATATTTCCATATGGTAGTGCACTAGCATTCCTGTCTCTTAATTAATGCATTTGTAAATCATCACTATCTTAACTGAAATAAAGCACTTGAAATTTTTTATAGGATTTTACATTTTGACTAACAGTTGAGCATACTAGAAGGGATATTTGAAAGATGTTAATATTCTTTTTCTTTGGTAATCATTCAAACCCCAAAGTAATTTCTTCTATATTCTTTCATGTCACATGGGCCTTCCCTCCGAAAAAACACGATATTCACGCCTCAGATAGAGACAAAGTTGAGCTCTTCTTCCACCAACAGAATGGATGGTTTGTACTACCCACTGCTTAGGATTTAGTGCCAAAGGCAATCCCCTAAGATTTCTCCATATAAAATAGCCTTATTTCTGCAAATCTGCAAAATTTTGCAGATTGTAGTTGAGAAATGTATAAATAAAATAATGTTTCGCCAGAAGATCAAGGACAAGGAAGTTCATTTGGCACTGTTCCACATGACATTCTGATCTCTAAATTTGAATGATACAGATTCAGTGTATGGACCACTCATTGGGAAGGAACTGGCTGGGTGGTCACATCCGAAGAGCTGTGATCAATGGCTCAGTTTCCAAGTGGAAATGTGTGACAAGTGGTGTTCCTCAAGGGCTGGTACTCAGAGCAGTGCTGTTTAACATCTTTGTCAGCAACAAGGACAGTGGAATTGAATGCACCCTCAGAAAGTCTGCTGATGACACCAAACTGTGTGGTGAAGTCAACATGCTGGGGGGAAGGGATGGCATGCAGAGGGACCTTGCCAGGCTTGAGAAGTGGGGTCATGCAAACTGCATGAAGTCCAATAAGGCCAAATGCAAGGTTCTGCATCTGGGTAGAGCCAATCCCATGCATGAGCACAGGCTGAGAGGAGAAAGAATTGCAGACAGCCCTGAGGGGACAGACTTGGGAGTGGTGGTGGACCAGAAGCTTAACATAAGCCATAAGTGTATGCCTGCATCTGAGAAAGCCAATCATATCCTGAGCTGCAATAAAAGAAGTGTAGACAGCAGACTGAGGGAGGTGATTGTCCCCCTCTACTCTGCTCTTGTGACACCTCACCTGGAATATTGTGTCCATTTCTGGAGTAACCAACATAAGAAGGACATAGAGCTCCTGGAACGTGTCCAGAGGAGAGCCACAAAAAATGATCAGAGGGCTTGAGCACCTCCCCTATGAAGACAGGATGAGGAAGTTGGGATTGTTCAGCCTGGAGAAAAGGAGGCTGTGAGGTGACCTTATAGCAGCTTTCCAATATCTGAAGGGGGCCTACAAGAAAGCTGCAGTAGGGCTTTTTACATGGATGTATAGTGAGAGGACAAGGGGAAATGGTTTCAAACTTGGAGAGGAAAGATTTAGGTTAAACATTAGGAAGAAGTTCTTTAATTGAAGGGTGGTGAGACACTGGAACACACTGCCAAAGAAAATTGTGGCTGCCCTCTTCTTGGAAGGCCAGGTCGGATGGGGCCTTGAGCAACCTGATTTAGTGGAAGGTGTTTCTGCCCATGCAGGTGGGTTGGAACTACATGATCTTTAAGGTCCTTTCCAACCCTGACCATTCTCTGACTCTATGACCGTGTTCCTTTCCATTATTTATGAAGATTTACACTGTTTTCCCATAGATACAATTCCCAAAATATGTAGACCTGGTGTCTTGGGATATCTGACATAACTAAATGTTTGTGCATGGCACTAAATCAATCCACTGTGTCCTGAGTAGCTCTTAGGAGTATGTGTAGATCAACTCTGTGGTATATCAGACTTGCTGGCAACTGTACCATATGCACAAATGAAGTTCAGTGCAGCCCCACTGCACCTAGGGTGTGAAAGAAACCCGAGCTTCTTTGCTCAGAAGCTCAGACAAGGCTGTCAGACCCTAAAAAAATAGTGCAAAAACATGAGGCAAAAGCTGTAAGATTGTAGATCATTGATAAATTTGTAATTTACTGACAAAACAAACACAGTAGGACAGTCTGAGTATAGGGATAATGTTTAACTTGTTATTGGCCTAATAAATTTTGTTAACCAGACAATTTTTAAATTATTCCTCAAAGTAATTTTTGCACATTTTTTCTTCATTTGAATATTTCCATGTCTGGCTTCTTTCTTTAAGGGTAAAATTATGCATCTATGAGGTATTTAGTGGTAATGTAGACAGTTTTATTCACTTGCTGATAGATTTTGCAGTCTTCCTGACCTTTGAATCCTGAAATATCTGTAGATCCTGTCTCAACATTGTTCACAGGAAGAAAGAAAATGTGCTCAGAACAGGAGGGCTCCTGCTCACCTGCACCATGAGTTGCATTTCTGTCAGTGTGCTGAAAGATGCAAGTCTGGTCCTGAAAATATGTCTCATGTGAGGAAAAAGTGTTCACAAGGGGCCTGTGGCAAGGACCCAAGCAACTCTGGCATCTATCCAAAAAAGCACTTACGCATACGCTTAAAGCTACAATTCAGCTGAAAGTACGTGAGCAGTAATATTGCCTGTGATTGACACTGAATCAACAAGATGTGAGAGGTGATTAACAAATATATCAAGTGAGGACAATATTTGGCCCAGGACTGGACTTCTGTTGTTCAGTTCCTGAATAACAAAAAAGAAACTGTTTGTAGACACTGCACATTATTTCCTTGAAACAGATTCTTCAGGCAGACAGGGTGACAGTAGGCACAAAAGTATCAGAGTTTTCCTCATGTTTGGACAAAACAGAAATGTGATGAATAGATATGTTAACAGTAATAAATAAATCTATGAGCTCTGCTCACTGACTGATGAAGAAAACTGAATGCATTCTGTCTCCTTGTGCAATACCTTTCCCCTACATGGATAAGTTTAGCAGAATCTGGTCTCTTCTTGAGTAACACCCACTTTATAATTTCACTGTTTTACAACTGACAGATCAAAAGACCAAGACAGAAGACTTTCCAAGATTTAAATAAAACAAAAACTCCAAAGTCTTTATTCGCATCCATACGCAAGAAATGAGCCAATAATTTAGGGCCGTGAAATGCTGAACTACTTGGAAAATAAACCTATTTATTTTAAAGTTACACTATCTGCTTTGGAGTATGTTACATAATTTTGCTCACAGTTTTGGAAGCAGGAAAGAGTGTGAAGATGGTGATAATCAGGAAGAAGTGTGTCAGAAGGGGAATTTATTTTGGAGAGCAGAAATAGTGCAAAGTTGTTTGGGACACATTAGCCCACAAGACAGGCTTTCAAAGGCAAAAAGAAGTTAGTGTAGTCTAAGGACTTTCACCTACCTCTTCCAGTTTCCTGGGTTTCTGATCCACCCTGTCCAACGGCACAGATTTCTATACATTCTTGTCACCAATTTGGAGTTCAGTTGTTGTTAAAAGCCAGTGATTTTCAGTTGTGTTTTTCACAACCTTTTCCTAAATTAAGATTCAGCAAATTAATTTTAGTTTCCTAATTTGGGGGGGGGGGGAAAATGACAAGATCTAAACATATTTTGAAAGACTGTTCCTGTCCTAGATAGAAATAGATAACCCCCAAACTTCCATATTCCATGGGCTAGTAATAGTTCATACTACCATTCATACTACCATCTTCCTCTTTCTTTTTTCTTTCTTTTTTTTTTTTTTTTTTTTTAACAGTTTGTTATTTTTAGCTTTATAACTGATTATATTGAGCATGCATTTGAGGTTTCAAAGGAAATTTTTAGTCTATTGGGTAATCAGTTTCTTAGGTTTACATCCAAGCCACAGAATATGTATTTGTGTCAAATTTTGCTTGGCTATGAAAAGCTGTTGAAAAATCTGCTCAAAATGCAGTTGGCCAGTTTTGCAGCTAAATTATATGCATTAAATCTCATCTCATCATTAATAGTTTGGGTTCAGCATTTCCATTGTCTTAAGCATAAACTTGAACTTTATAGACAGCTATTTTCAGAGAAAGTACATTTAATTCCACAGTAGTTGACATAGATAGCATATTGTATATACAGGTATCAATAATAACATTGTGTTTTATATTGTTTCTGCCTTAGTTTAACAGCACAGTTTGTTGTTAAACAGTTTCCTCTTCATCCCTTCTAGCTTCAGATTTATTAGCAGAAACACATTGTGCAAATGATGATTTATGATGGAATCATGTTGCCCAAGAAAACGTATTGATTTAGAATAAAGTTGCAGTCCTTACTACAAAGGCAGAGTGAAAGAGATGAGAGATCTGCCTTGAGTTAAGTTAAATTTCTGGCTGCCCTAACCTGTGCTTTCTTTTGTAAAATCTTGCATGAAAGAAAAGGTTATATCAGGCATTTTTTTGTATTTAGTTCTTGTAATCTGCATTCCCCAACATGCCACAATTACTATGATTTGTCTTTGTTCAATTCTTTCATCAGTTCAAAACAGGGTGGCATTTACCTTAGTAGCATTTCAAATGGACTAATCAATAGCTAGATGTTTGCTATTAAGAATGATGAAGAAAGGTTGAGTGGGAGGCAAACAAGGTTATCTACTTTTAATATATTACCTAATTCTTTTCTGTATTGGGAGGAAGCCATGCCTTCATTTAATTGATTCTGATACACATACATGCAATTTAATGGCAATGACCAAAGGTGGACACTACAAACACTGTTCATTTTTTATGGCTTTCATTTCATTTGAAGTGTCATGCCTTCTCTGAAGAGAATGCATTGCTTTATTGATAAAACTGGATTTAAAACATTTTAAGGATAGGTAGGCAGCTTTAGCATAATAAAAGGAGGAAAAGGGTATGTTTTTTGCTTAAGCCAAGGCACAAGAAACTTATCCTATCACTGAAAGAGCTAACTTTTTATTGATATGGCACTTTTTAGACAATCTGATGTTTTTATCTTTTAAGTTCTACTGAAGTTTCTGTGTGGGATTCATTTTACTTGGTGCTTCTACTGCAACACAAATTTCAAACAGTGACTTTTTTAAGATTTCTGAGATCCCAGAAAGCCTGTTTTTTCAGAAATATTTTGAGCCAACTTACTTTAGTCTTTAATGAAAGAATTCCTCTGCTACTACTACTTCTTCCTTTTTACAGAACAATTCCTTTGGTCCAAAACCAGCACCACTATGCTGAAATTTACAAAGCAAAGCATCAAAACTAGAGCACTATCAATAGCCATGGCTGTGGGTTTTGTCAGAGCTCTTTATGAAGGATCATCTCTTGAGCTTTTCCATCCACAAAACCACATCCTTTGACTGCCTCCAACTTTCCCAGAAACCACACTCTCTGCCCTCAGGCTGTCTTCTGTTTGTGAACCTCCACAGATTCCAGAGGCTCTTGCAGCTCCTTAGATGCCAAAATGAAGTCTGACCATTTCTGAAATGACAGGCTGCATTCAACAGCAATAACATCCTGGGAGAGCGTTTGGGGAGCAAACTGACAGACAGACAAGTGCCCTCAAATTACAAAGCCACAAGGAAATATTCAGTATAAAAATGATAGAAGCTGCAAATGAAGGAGGTAGTTTGGTGCTAATAACACCCTGTTACCCAGCCCAGACTGATCCAGTTTTTATTGGTTTGCATCATCTCTCAGAAAATATGAAACAAGATCACAGATGAAGAAAATAACACATTATACAGTAGGGGACAGCAACCCAAACCTAACATTTGAAACAATAAAAGGACTTAATTTTCATCTTGTTGTGATACTACAAGCACTAATGTGGTTTTTTACTTTAAACCAACCCAATGTATACCTTGAATACTATGCAGTTCCACTTTCTTCCCCTTTGTCAATACTTGTGATCATGACAAGAAAAATGTTTTACTTTCCTAAGTTGTCTTATTCTAGCGCCAATTGCAGTTGTAAATATTTTTTTCCCTGCAAGAGCATTGTTTTTTTTTCCTTTCTCCTCTAAATAATATTTTGTCCAGATTTATACAATTATTAACATTGATTTTTCATTGTCAGCCCCTATCAGGCCTTCCAGTACCTGAAGAAGGCCTACAAGAAAGCCAGGGAGGGCCTTTTTGTAAGGGCATGTAGCAATAGGAGAAGAGGCAATGGCTTTAAACTGTAAGATGATAGATTTAGGCTAGACATTAGGAAGAAATTTTTTACTGTGGTTGTGGTAAAACACAGGAAAGGTTGCCCAGGGAAGTTGTGGCTGCCCCCTCCCTGGAAGTGTTCAAGGCCAGGTTGGATGGGGCTTTGAGCAACCTGGTCTGGCAGGAGGTGTCCCTGCCCATGCAGGGGGGTTGGAACCAGATGATTGTCCCTTATGACTATTCTATGATCATATCTGTGCTGACATATAAAACCTCCTGGCACAAATGTTACTTATCTGATTAAGAAGTAGTTGAAAAAACACTTTATTCTCAGACAGAAATATTTTTCTGCCCCTCATATATTGCCAGTGGGTAGCACACTGGTATTCTTGTAGGTCAGTCAGCACATTTTCGTTGTTCAATATCAAGGTCACTCATGACAGGAAGAAGAGATTTATTTTTAATACTCCAGCTAAGATGCAATGGTTCTGTAGTAACTTGGTTCAATGTTCATATCACAACAGGAGCTGCGAGGAGTGTTTTGATAAGGCTGCAACTCTAATTCAATCTACAGCACTTATAGTAACAAGGGTGGTAAAGAAGGTTATGTTTCAATTGTCCACTTTGAATTAGATTCCTGAAAAGTAAATCTCACTAAATAAAATAAAATGAATAAAATTTCAGCTCATTTATCTAGCAGAGGGGCATCAACTTGAACTTTGACTTTGGCTGTAACGTGTAAAGATAATGTTCCAAGATTTGATATGTTACTCAAGACTGACTGAAGTATTCCATGGCTTCAAGTATGTATAAGTGAATATATCCAAATCCTTCCTGCTAAGTTCCTTAATGATAATTGTTCTTCAAAATTCTGCTGCTAGCCTGAATAATAAATGACAATTATAATTATTATCCATAATTTTAGTATTCTTTATCATCTACAAATAATCCTTAATTTAATATGGAACAATTAAAATGTATCAATAATAGATGATAAATGAAAGAAAGGATCAAGTAATTTTAGTTTCAGAGGCATATACTTCTAGTCAGATTTACTTCTGCTCAGTACAGAAGAGGATTAATCAGCTGTATTACCGATTTAAATACAAAGTCATGTACACTTCTTATAGATATGTGCATGTATAATTTTAGCTCTCCTTAAAGGATGGGTAAACAAAGGTGTCACACCTTATCCAGAGCAACTGTTGGGCAGAACCCAGAACAGAAAGTTGACACAGTCATCCTAGAGCTCTTTTCCACAGTCCTGATGAAGATAAATTCCTGGAGTCAACTTAGCCACCAATCATTGTAAGCTTTATCACCACAAATCAGTAGAATTCTTGAACATGTGTCTGCTCCTAAGTACTTGAATGCTTTGAACTGATAAGCTTAAAGTTAGACAAAGACTTAAGCACTCTCCTAAATCTGTCACTAAACTTCATAATTCCTATGGGATTGGATCCTAATGCTAATATATAACAGATAAAGTAACAAGGCTTACCACGAAAGCAAAAGCAAATCAGAGCTAGTCCATAACAGCAAATCAGAAAGCACCAGGTAGTCTGAATGAGAAATTGGTTGTTCACCATTGGCCTGGGAAAGGGCAAGTGTTTCCCAGTTAAGTAATATGAAGGCATGGGTAAAAGACACAGACAGATACATAAGCATCTAAGTAACACAGTTTGTTGTGGATCAAGGATGGAAAATCAATGTAGAGTATTCAAAGGAGAGACTTTTGCTGTAGAAGATTGCGTAATGTAAAATGCCAGTTTCAGAATTTTGTGTCAAGATGACTGTACCAGTCACTGTGAAGACTGCACTGTTCAATATATTTAATAGTTCCTTGTTGTAGTGCATACAAGCATTGTTTACAATGACTGATGAAGGAAAGATGTCCTTTTCCTCTGTGTTTCCTTTCTGAGATGCAGCAAGTCATGCAAAGGATAATTACAGACATGAGGGACTTCGGAGCTGGGTGAGTAGCTTAGGTACTTGCTAGGCTTAGTGAGTGCATTTGGGGAATTACAAGGCGCTTGTTAAACTGTTTTGAAAATAAGAATATGTAAGAAAAGAAAGAACTATCACCACAAAAGTTTTGAGTATGTACCACCCTCAAATATGGCAAATGTGTTCCCTGAGATTGCTTATTCAGAGATAAAATGTTTTATGCAGCAAAAAAAGACATGCAAGGACATAGGTTACGAAGTTTGTATATAGGCATGTTGGGACCAACATTTCCCATATGGATCATAAAATTATAAATCACTTGTGGTTTACAGTGCATGTAACACTAACTCTTCGGAAAATACAAGCTGAAAAATTCCTGGAATATTGAAATTTAGGGAAAAAAAGTGTAGAATTGCTGATGTATTCAGCAATAAGGCAGTTACATTATATATCAGCACTTCAGAAGACTAAAATACTTCTATCGACAGGGTGGAAAACAGACTACACAACTGTGATGAACAATCAATTTACTGTCAAACTTTATTCTCTGTCTGACAATCATTCTCACTCTTAGAACCCAAGAGGTGGCAGACTATGCAGAAGGTTGAAGGTGTTTAGGAACCTTCTGTCCTTGTCTTGCTGGTTACTTAATTAAATCTTACAAGACCACTGAAAATAGTTCCCCACTGACTAAAGTGCCTAGAAACATATTCAGTATATCAAGGCTAGAAAGAAAACCTTTTCTATGTGTTCTTTTAATTTTTGTTAATGAAAACTGTTCCATAACAAAACACACCCAAGGCAGATTTTCAGTTGGAGCTAGGTAAAGAATTCATCTTTTCACCTTTGAAGATCTTCCTCTGGATCCACAAAGAGAATTTCAGTTCTATGGTGCCAGGAACAAAAGCAATGCCTCCTAGAGTTCCCAACCCAAGTCCGAAACTTTAGTTCCCAATATGAGAAGAGTGTGCCACCAAAGAGGAACTGACAACCCAGATTTAATCCACCTGGGAGAGGTGGCTGTGTCAGAAATGTAAGAGGGAACTCACATGTGGAACAAGGATTACTGGGAGAGAATACCTCGACTTTAAGGTGTGACATTATGTACTGGGCAGTGTCACCACATCACCACACAGAGTACAGGGAGAAGATGCTTGAGGTTAACATGCACAGAATTTGAACAACTGCTTTTACAGCTTAGCAGCAGATGGTTAAATGGTCCCCATTTTTCTGTCTTAACCCTGACTCTCAAATTTCAGGCTGCATAATGGATAGATAATTGAATCAATCAAAGAATGGCCTGGATATGAAGATCATCTCATCCAACCCCCTGTCATGGACAGAATATTCACAAATATCATAGGATGTCATAGGATTCACAGAATGGAATTTATCCAGGTGCATAATTGAGAGGAGACCTTATTACCCTCTACAACTACCTGCAAGGAGGCTGTAGTGAGGTGGGTGTTTGCCTCTTCTTCCTAGTGTCTAGTGATAGGACAAGACAGAATAGATTCAAGTTGTGCCAGGGGAGGTTAGATTAGATATTAGGAAACATTTCTTCACAGAAAGGGTGGTAAAGCATTGGAACTGGTTGCCCAGAGAGGTGGTGCAATCACCATCCCTGGAGATATTAAAAAAACAGGTAGATGTGGCACTTCAGGGAGTGATTTAGTGGTTAAAGTGGTGTAGCACTGACTCAACGATTCTGAAGATACTTTCCAACCATGATGATTCTATGACTATGAATTACAGTAGCCGTGGAAAGTGAGCTTGTACACTGAATCTAGATAAGGCATAGAATACATCTGCACACTGGGATGATGCTCTCCAGCCAGGTTATCAGAGGTAAGTAACGCTTCCTCCTCTGATAAAAAAATACTTATATATGTGTGTGTGTGTGTATATATGTATATATGCAGATATGTATATATGCAGATATATACAACTGTATCTATTACCTACATAATATGAAATTCCCAGTGTTGCTACAAGACATCAGAATCACAGAATTATTGAGCCTGGAAAAGACCTCTGAGATCATCATGTCCAGCCTATGACCTAACACTACCATATAGGCTAAACCATGGCACTAAGTGCCACATCCAGCCTTCCTTAAGCACCTCCAGGAATAGAGACTCCACCACTTCACTGGGCACTCCATTCCAATGCCTGATCACCCTCTCCATGGAGAAGTGCTTTCTGATATTCAACCTAAACGTCCCCTGGTGCAGCTTCAGGCCATGCCCTCCTGTCCTGTTACCAGTTGCCTGGGAGAAGAGCCCAACACCCACTGACTACAACCTCCCTTCAGGTGTAGAGAGTGATAAAATCCCCCAAGTCTCCTCTTGTCCAAGTTAAACATCCCCAGCCCCCTCACCATCTCCTTGTAAGAGTTTCCCCCTGGTCCCTTCACAGCCTCATTGCTCTCCTCTGGACCCACTCCAGCACCTCAATGTCCTTCTTGAAGTGAGGGTCCAGAACTGCACACAGTACTCAAGGTGAGGCCTCACCAGTGCTGAGTACAAGGGGATGTACACCCCTAGTCCTGCTGGCCACACTATTCCTGATACAAGCCAGGATATCATTGGCCTTCTGGGCCACCTGGGCACACTGCTGGCTCATGTTCAGCCTGTTGTCAACCAGTACTCCCTGGTCTCTCTTTGCTGGGCTGCTTTCCAGCCACTCTCCCTCTATTCTGTAACACTGTATGGGGTTATTGTGGCCAAAGCATAAGACCCTGCACTTGGTCTTGTTGAAGTTCATACTGTTGGCCTCAGCCCCTCGACCCACCTGTCCAGGTCCCTCTGCAGCATCTTTCTACCCTCTGGCAGATCAGCACCCCCCGGTTCCATGTCATCCGTGAATTTACTAAGCCACTCAACTTGCCCAGCTGGGACTGTGTGCTTCTGTATTCCAGAAGCAGAATAGATAGCATTGGTCATCTCTGGAGATTTTTATGGTATTTATGATCTTCTTGCCACTAAAACACATTTAAGGAATATCTGGATGACACTGAGCAACAGGGAAACAGTCTGGTGTCTGGTTTGAGCGCCTTTGGCAACAGGCAACTAAACACCATTAATTATTCTCAGTACTGAAGAAAGGAAGTGGGCCTGGTTCCCTCCACCTACAGCGTTTAAAACACACACCTGGAGCTTAACATTCAAGTCTTCTGCAGAGCTATGATTTTAATCCATGGTTTTTTGTTTTCCTTGAGACTGCTGTAATTACTAGACTATGAAAGGAAATTTGTTTAGGTCTATTTTGCACCTAACAATAGTAAATTCAGGAAATGTGCATACAAATGTAAGCTTTTCTAGTGCTGACATCTGTTTGGCAGGCTTGGATTATAATCCTTGTCGGTAAAAACAACACAATAATAACCACAGCAATAATTGAAATACCCTGCTGACAAAGAAATCTGTATGGATGGTCCACTTAGATGATCCACCATCAGATATAGTAGTCACTATGAAAGAAAATAAGCAATGATCATTTAATTTTAAAGTTTGTGTGTCTGGTTGTTTTTTGTTTTTTTTTTTTTATCTTTAGGGTCCATATTTTGAACAATACCCTTCTGCATCTGTAGACAAAGACAAAACAGCCAAATAATGAGAATGTTTTCTAGAGAGCAGTCAGGAAGCCATGAACATATATGAAGAAGGCATATTTTTCACTTAAAAGCAGATTCAAAATTCTGCACCTAAATTTGGCCATTAGAAAAGGAGTAGCTCCTGGAAATAATAAAATGAGATCAGAGTGTTTTTATTGAAGGGTAAAACTTCTCTGATAATGATGAAAGCAAAATGTAATGAATTCCACTTGTCCACCTTGATGCAGTTAAAGTCACTGATCTGCTTCTTAGATATCAAGAAGGTATTTGACCAGGTCAAATAGACTTTCCTTTCCTATACATTTTGAAAGCCTGGATTTGACTTTTTTTTTTTTTTTTTTAACCACTAAGAGTATAGTTTTGGTCAATGGTGGGTTATTACAACAATTTTTCCTTCAAAGGACCACTGAACATGAAATCAATATGTTATCTTGCTCTTTAATTTCATGTATTTTTCAGGTGGTTCAACCAACAGCATCATTGCTGCTAATAGAAAACAAATTGGTCCTCTCCACAGTCACTTTTAACTTCTTTTTAACTTCTGGTTTATCCTTCCTTACTTTTACTTTTTTGTCCATGTAATTTCAATACAATATCCATTTATTATTAATAAAGTTATGTACATATTCCAGTGCTATTAGAGCTGATTAGAATAATTCTTTGGTATTAGATGGATTTCTTTGAAGTTAGGAAGGCTTCAACTGCAAAAAGATGGCATATTTTATATCCTAAAATTTAAGATACTATATTTTAAATGTAGAACTGCAAAGTACAATTTTCTATTAACGTCCTGCCAGACAGTTTTTAAAAATACAATGCAATCTCCCGTGATTAAGAAGGAAAACTCCAGAATAAAGTATGGTAGAAAAAAAAAATTCTGGAAAATAATCTTTTTTTTTTTTTTTTTTTTTTTTCATTTGGCTTTGTGGAGTGTGATTTGTTAATAAGACCAAGATAAATTTGCTCTAGATTCAGGAGACAATCTTGGGATTTGATGAAAGCATTGCACCTCTGTTACAACAGGGCTGTAGGTGTAAGGAAATGGTTCTTCTGCACCTTTATTTTGCCTTCAGTTAGTGGAAAGGGAGAAATCAAGGTATGGAAAGCTACAGAAGATTTTTGTATCTTTTGTACTTTATCTCTCTTAGAGGCTGCTGAAAATCTTACCACAAGGGAACTGTCTGTAATCCTTGTGCTGCTTTTTAGTCTCCTGTGTGGTTAGAAAGTGAGCTGCCATCCTCTTCAAGATCTCTGACACAAGAAAGGCTTAGTTAGACCTTTCAGAAGCTATTTGACCTTCCTAAGACTGGATAAAGCAATGATCTTTAGAAAAGGCTGTGAAACAGTGCAAGACCTGTGATTTAGTGCCATGGCTCGTGTCATCCCTATCCTTCCCTTGGCCTGCATCTGCTCATTTTGGTAAGAGATGTACAGCCACAGGTGGGGTGCATGTGCTAAATCTTCCTTTTCCTACAGTAAAAACAAAGGAAATATTTCATCCTTGGAAATTTTCTCCTTTTGGCTTTTGCTCCATTCATTTATCTCATCAAACAAATAGGTGCTGATTGAGGCAGGTGATATTTTAAACTAGCAACTGAAATGTTCCTTTACTGGCTTTTATTTTCAATGTTCTTTTTTACTTAATATGCATTTGCAATTGTAGAATTCATTAGGTGAATCCAGAGACAGAGGTTAGGTGGATTTCTGTGGAAATGCCTACAAAGGGTCATGAGTATAGGTTTACTTTTCTTGTGTTCAATCTTCCCAGACTGCCTTAATTTAGGAAGAAACAAACCACTGTGTTTAATAGACTCTGGCATGCATGACCCTACACTTAACACAACTCAGTTACATATGGAATTAAACATGAACTACTTTGCACATTCTAATGCATGTTAGCTGGCATGTAAAGAGCAGGAAGACTTGTAGGACTGATTTTTTTGGCTCTGTTTCTATGTGAATACCTGTGGGAACTGAAAGAAAGAAAATAAAGTATTTATAAAAATATTTAAATGTCCTTGTCTGCTACAGGCCACTATGAAAACTCTAAGAAAAGAAAGGACAACAGTTTACCTTACATTTCAGACATTTCCTGACACCTATCAGGAAACTGATCTAACCAAAAGGAGCAAGATTTCAGTTTTATTTTTTTGTGTTCAGTAACCTTGATGAAGATCAGCTTCCTGCAATGGCAGCTTTCCAGCAACCAGCCCTGGTGAACACAAGCCTCTGCAGAGCACAGCTGGTCCAGCTGCCTCACACTAGATCCCTTCAAAGTTATAGCCTTTTACATCATCTTCTTTCAAGTACAGAAAGGAAAAAATGAATGACACTAAAACTGGGTGGCCTCTCCAATATCTGTATTTTAAAGTGCAGTGGTGCTCATTTGGTGAGAGAGTTCCAGAACACTATCAGCCATCTAAAAGTAAGACTTTTTAGCCTCTGCCTGTTATTATGAGCCTGTCTGTAGTCACTAGAGGAATATCAGCATTTTCAGACTTATTTCTATCCAAAAATGCCTGCCTGTCTCTGTTCTGCCCCATTCTGCTACCTGCACCCCAGTGTTTCTCTTGGTCTTCTGTAAATAGCAGGTAAATCTCTTCTTTCGGGGGTTCACTTTTCAAGGACAGATGCTCTTACATCCCCCTTCTCTGAACTGAAAGAAAGAATTTCTCTCCTGGTTTCAGGATAACTTCCGAAGGAACTAGGTAAGGTATTTAAAGCAAGGTAGAAAATTCTAGCCCATGTTGTATAGCTTCACTGCAGTGGGCTTGTAACCATACTGGCAGTTTCATTCTTGGCCTCCTACACCAGTATTAACTGAAAAATATAAAAAATACTCAGGGAAGGAGTCAATATGGAATGATCACTCTTGGATACCTTGTAGTGTCTGAAATGTCACAAAGCACGTATGGATAAGCATCTGAATTGTTCCCAAAGTTTTGTTGTCAGGAACAGCATTACTTTCTTGTACTTTCTCGTACTTGCATGCATATCCAGACTGTACAAATTAGAATGTAAAACTGTTCAAGCGTTTCAATCTCCACATTCCTCAAAGTGTCAATCATTCAGAGCATACTCACAGTGCTTTTTATTACTGACAAAGCAGGTCAGTCATAGAATCCTAGCATTGGCTGGGTTGGAAGGGACCTCAGAGATCATCAGGTCCAACCCTTGACCACTACTGCTGCGGTTACCAGCCCATGGCACTGAGTGCCACATCCAGGCTCTTTTTAAATATCTCCAGGGATGGAGAATCCACTACTTCCCTGGGCAGCCCATTCCAATGTCTGATCACCCTCTCCGTAAAGAAATTCTTTCTAATATCCAACCTAAACCTCCCCTGGCACAACTTAACTCCATGCCCTCTTGTCTTCTTGAAAGCTGCCTGGGAAAAGAGACCAACTTCCCCCTGGCTCCAGCCTCCTTTCAGGGAGTTGTAGAGAGCGATGAGGTCTCCCCTGAGCCTCCTCTTCTCCAGGGTGAACACCCCCAGCTCCCTCAGCCCCTCCTCATAGGGTCTGTGCTCGAGTCCCTTCACCAGCCTGGTTGCCCTCCTTTGGACCTGCTCCAGGACCTCAATCTCCTTCCTGAACTGCTGAAACAGTTCAGTCACTGAAAGCCAAGAAATCTGATGGTTGCTTTATTCAGCATCTGAATTTTAGGTGTTGTGCACTGAGCAATATTGGCCCTTGCCAAACACAAAACCTTAGTGCTTCTTGAAGATGTGGCTTCTTGACACATTCTAAAGGAGGCTCCCTTCATTAAGCCTTTGCCAACAAAGCCTGGGTCCTCTCTGTTCAGGGAAGTCATCCATTCACAGCCTTCCAGGAGTGAGTTGTGCTGCCAGGCTCAGCCAAGGGCTGTGCTCCTGGAGCCCTGTGCCTACAGGATGCACACCGGGATCTGTCAGGGCAGGGGTGGGGACTCCAACCTCCTCCTCCTTCCCTGAGCACACACAGAGATCAAGTGCCTGGGCAGCTAACTGAGCCCCGATCCCTGGATTATTTCTTTTTATCTTTTTAGGGAGGGGAGGACAGTGTGCCAGAGAGGAACACTGAAAAGGAATCACCAAACTGCGAGGCTGGAAGAGGGAAGAGGGGGATGGGACGGCCTTTTTTGCCAAGTCCTTATCCAGTCCAGGGAGGCACCCAGGCTCCCCTTGCGTTAAAACAAGCTGTCTCACTACAGCCAGCTCTGCCAGTCTCTTTATGCACCCTGCATAAAGCAGAGCTCATGTCTTACAGCTGCCCCTCTCGAAAAAAAAGGAAATTCATCTACCAGGCTCAGCAGACCCACCAAGGCAAGGAGGCTGCCCCCTCTCCAGCTCTTTCTCAACTGCTTCCAACCCCCCCAGGGGCCATCATTTCAACCTTAGTTTCAAACATGCTCTAAAGTGTGAAGCTTACCTCATCCTATAACTCTCTTAACTTCTGCTGTTATTATTATGCTTCTCATCCCTCGGTACAGTTATGAGACATCTGACTCCTGGTAAACTCCACCTTTGTCCCACGGTAGTTGCAATGACCACTCACAGGCTAGCTATTATATTTGGAAAGAGAGAGTGAGGTTAGACAGTAAATAAGAGGCTTAAATATAAACCATCAACAAAGTAGCTTGTTGCATTGGTTTAATTCTGTTAATTGTATCTTTAATTGAGATTTATGTGTCTCTGATTACTAGAGTGTGATTAGGAGGGATGAAGGGAAGGCAGGAACAAGCACAGAGCCAATAATTGTTCTTGTCTACTAACAGTGCTTTATTTATGATCATGCAAAGACTAAACTAACTTCCATTAAAATAAACAAACTTTCTTTTTACTTTGATATGTCAGAAACCAGCTGTAAAATCTACCTTTATTACAAAAAACCTTCACTGAGCTAAAGGAGCTGTGCTGATCACTGTTGGTATACACAGCCCTGCTCCTTCCCCTCTCTCTCAGCCCCTGGGTTCTGTGGCACTACTAGAGCCTCTCCTGATTTGCAACAGGATGAGAAAAGAATTTGTATACTACATATTTTTCCAAGCCACTCACAGGAACTGTAATGCAGCAGTGCAGAGGCACTCCAACTAATACTCTAATTGAATGCAGATGTGGTCTGCCTCTTGGAAAAATAAGACCAACTGGATGATCAACAAGAGCCAAACGGGTAATTTCTTCTTAAACAAATTGGTTTTATTAACCTAAAACTGCCCATAATCCAACTAGTCTGGTAGAGTTTGGATACTGTGAAACCACAAGCAGTGGGTGATACCTGTTATTATCTCATACTACTTTTGGCTGTGATCTTGCCATTCTGAAGACAGGACTACTGTGTAAAACTGAAGTCTCTCTTAAATAAAAGGTAGCTGGGGTGAGCACTGCCCCAGAATCTGGCCAGAAAATGAACCACGATTCAGGCTAAATTGTTTCTTGCTCCTTACTTTCTTCAGAAGGAATACACTTCTGTGCTCTGCCCACAGAAAGCCCAGTTGCACCCATACTTAGTGAAGAGGGACAGGTACTGGCAGGTCAAGAAAACAACTGTAGTCTTGGTCTTAGTGGAGAGGAAGGGTTTTAGCATCCCTTTATATGCTACTTGTAATTCTATCAGCCACCAAGACACATGGGATACTGACAATGACATTTTGAAAGCTAACATGAGGCCTTTTCACCTAAGAGATGGTATTGTCAGACAGCAAATTCTTAAATATCTCACACCTTTGAGAGTGACAGGAGGAGTGAGAGGGCAGTGAGAGTCAAGAGGCTACAAAATCAAAAGGATCCCACTGCATATGAATCCTTTAGTACTGTTTAACAACCTGAGTGACAGATGACCAAATGAATAGCCAAGATTTGCACACTTTTTAGAATATTTTAGTTCCTTTGGAAACCAGCATTTTTTTATCCATCCTCTGACAGTTATGTCTGTGGAAAAAGAATCCATTCTGTAAAATGTTTTCTATTTACTTGAGACAGAAGCAAAACCAATGGGTTTGTCAATATTCTTTGGAAAAGAAACAGTTGAAGGAAACAAAAGTATAAGTATCTTTAGAGCTAGGGCCACCAGTGTACACAGCACTGCTTCTCTCTTCTTGAACCCTCTGGCATCACTTGATTTCGGAGCCCTGCCTTTAGGTGATGTTTAGTGGTTTGGGAGGGCAGCCAGAGATTTTAATTTCAGAAAGAGTGATTGCAGGTTACTGAATGACTTCTAAGAAATACTGTGAGAGATGCCTATTTTCCAGGTCATCTAGAGTACAGTTGTTATTTTTTAAGGCAGAAAAAATGGCAATCCCTTCAGACATAACTTATTTGGTTTAAATTTTAGAACTGTGGAAACAGAACTACAAGAGGAGCAAATAACAGTTTAGTGAAACTCGTGAAAGTTGTTGAACCAATTGGAGAATAGTTCCACAGTAAAGAAAAAAAAAAAAAAAGAAAAAGGTTGCAAAGTTACATATGTTCAAGCATAAAACATGAAATACTTTATTTTTTAATGAAAGAACAGGCGACAGAAAGGTTGGGATACTCAAATAATGAGATTCAGAGGTCAGAGCAGGGTCCCTTGCTTGTCTCTCATACAGAATAGATGTGACAGTGACCAGGCAAGAGCAGAAATGCTCTGGATGCGTACATAAGTTTAGGTCAGTTTTATGTTTTTACTTTTTAATAGTAGAACTACCTTCAAAAAATTACAAGAATCATAATCTAGGTTTCATTATCCAAAATTGTGAAGCAATTATTTTGGCAACCAAAGTATCTGTCCTTCAGCCACGTTCCCATAGCTCCATTGAGTTTGGCAGAGCACATGGTAGAGCTCCTGCATTCATTAGACCAAACCAAAGAAAGATTTCATTTGGGAGGAACCTCAGGAGATCACTTCAGCCAGCCTTCCTCTCTAAGCCTGGCTAACTTCAAGACTAAAAATCTCTTTAGGATTAAACTTTCATCTTTTAGGAAAGGTGACTTTTTACAGTCTTGAAATTTTACACCCCAAAGAGCTGTTCCCAAATTTTCTGTTCTCACCCAGTATTGTCTGCTTGCATCATCATTGTACTAAATATAGTTCTCTGTGTAAATGGCATATTCTTTCAAATCATCTCTAGCTCACCTAACATGATTTTGTAAAATATGACATTTAAAATGTATAGAAATAACCATAACTGCATATATGGTTTTAGCCTAAATAAACTTCTGCTCACAGCTGTCATAGTAATAATTACATTATATAGATTTCTTTTAAGATCATTATGAGAGATTCCGATTAGACCTAGATACAATTACAGAATCCCTATGAAACGAGATACTGATACACTAAGATTTTCAGGAGAAACCTTTCAAAGTCGGTAACTTCTAAGGCAGGATTTGTTTTCATAGCTTTTGTTCCACAGCACTATAATTAAAAGACTAACATGATTAAAACCCAATCTTGTTGGAAGACCTTGCTTCCCAGATGGTAATATCTTATGTATCTGATTTTCAGTTCTGTGTTTAAAGGTTAATTTTGCCACTCTTTTTGTTCACTACTATATGCAATTTTTGTTTATCTTTCAGAAGCCTGCTCTGGCAGTATTTCATAGACTGTTATACAATTTTGACACTCTGGGCTTGTGCTAGTAAAATGCTTCACTTCTGTCCTGGCTATATTTGTCTGTAGCTTAGAGGTATATTCACTAACAAAGCTGTGGAACGATTTGCAATCACATAGATACTGCCCCAGACCTGGATGAACTTTCAGAAAATCTGTTCTCTAAAGGATCACACTGAGATATGTGAATTGCCTCTATCTTAATTTCATAAAAAATATCAGGATAGCTTTCGGTAATAGGAAGACATGTACTGCAGAGCAGCAAAGTGCTGTGTATAAACCCATAAGCTACTGTCCTGCTGGGCTCTGAGCAGCCAGCTGGTTTTATTAATCTTGCCACTTGCTGGAGAAGCCACTGATTCTGCCAGTGTTTGGGTAATAGCTCTGCCCTGGGATCTCTCGGAGCTATTGCACATCCATCTGGCAAAAGGTTTAGTGATGCATGAGAGCTCCAGCCTCGTGAACAAATACAGAGCAGCATGCACTGATGCCAAAGACATATACTGGCAGAGCTGCCTTGTCTGGCAGCTGATCTGTGCACACATCCCAGCTGACATAACCCCCAGCACACGGTGCAGCCACAGAACGCTGTGCATGTCCATTCATCCTCTCTGGAGGTGAATGGCTGCTTGTCTTGGAAACTGCTAAGACAGCAGTTTTAAATATACATAAAAAGACTAAGCCCTTGAATGTAGAAACAGCAGCTGTCAATTTATTTTATTTGGAGAAGTATTTACCTAGAGTGTTGGAGTATGTGTATAATGTATCCAAGAACTACCTAGAAATACAGGCAAATCAAGCACAGGGCTGGATTAAGAATTCTTGGGAAAGAAAAATCAGGTCCAGTTCTGAAAAGTTTCTAATATCCATTAATTTATAGAGTCTATGGAGTAGAATGTCTTGGTGGGAAATTAAATATCTTAACAGTTAGCTACAAACCAAGGGGGGGAGGGTGAGGGGATTGATGGAAAGAAGAGAATTACAAAATCAATGCATTTTTAGAGATAGATAAAATATATAAACCAATTTCCCTATAAATAATAATTGCATTTAAAACCTGTTACCACACTGTAGTAAAATGAAATAGCAAGAGCGGTTCCAAAGATACTGTTTCAGGAATATTAGAAGTTAGAAGAAGTTACACAGAGATTTATTGCTGGGGAGAAGCACAAACGAAATGCAGTTCTGAATACAATTACGTATCTCTGATGGGTATTCTCAGCAGTGTCATTGTGGCTGTAAGACTTCTGAGATTTCTTAAAAGCTTCAAAAGCATCTGTACAGGGCCTGAAGGATCTTGGGTGTAATAGAAACCCATGAGTATGTGGGTCAAAGATAAATATTTGTGGATTCAGTAAGTGGGTCCCCATGTGAACTTCTTTTTAATTTGGTCCGTGCCATTTGGCTGGTGCCAGAGTATAAGAGTAGGTTTTATCAACAGTAATTTCACTATTTGTGTCATATGGACATCTTTTCAAAATAACTGGAGGACCATTAGAGATACAAATCAATCTGCCTTGTGACAAATACAAAGCCACATCTCCATATCCCTGTATAAAAGCACTTTATTAAAACAACAAAAGTGGCAATGAAAAAAACACAAAACAAACCCTGAGGAAATGCAGAAAGTGAATGTGAATTAAAATATGGGGCCTATATGGGCACTGTAGTTTTGCTTGAGAGTGGGAAATACAATGAGCTAGTTCTCTCCTCCCTGTATGGTTGTATTTGGCTCTAAATATTTCTCAAGCATTCAAAAAGGTTCAGGAAGGGTATCCTGAGTGGAAGAAAATTATTTCCATTGTCTTCTCCTTTTTGAAATTTATTTTAAAAATTAATTTAACAAAGAGAGCAGTCAAAGACTGGATTTCTATATCGCACAATTACGTCTTGTTAAAGGAAAGCTTATATTGAAACTGTCACTCTGGCTTCTTTTGGTGCTCAATCATATACAGTAATGAGATGGACACAACCAAAAGCAATCCTTTGATAACAGTCACTGTCTCCTCAAGGTAAACAGTTTCTGCTTCACCTCTAATTTCCTACAAAGAAGTGGGAAAAGTGCATGATAAAGGCTAGAATTTTGACAAATGCAAGCTTTCCTCCTTTATATTTTTTTCAGAGGATGATGCACTCAGCTGCTCCTGGCAAATTCATGAATCATGGTTTCTATTGTAACATAAGCTAGGTGGACAACTGGTAATAATTTATGCAGAAGATTTAGCCAGTTTTTTTATTTTAGAAGTTAGCTTCAAGACAGCTGTGAGAAATACAGAGTTATTCTTCATTACTGCGTAATTCTTGAGGTGAGTGAATAGTAGCTGAAGGCTGTCTGCAATCCATCTGTAAAAATATTTGTTATTTGTTGAAGGCTTTTTTCTTCAATTACTCTTCCTAAGCAGGTGTTTCCAAAGCGAGAGGTGTGCACCACTGCATTCATGTGAGCTGGCTGTCCCAGCTGGTCACTTCACAGCTTTACCTGAATGAATAAACCTGCTTCTTTTGAGGGTGTCAATCTAAGTTCTAGAGATGACAGAAGTTCCTTGAGGGCCCTTCATTCTTCTAGGGAAAGAGTGAGTAAGCACAATGGGAAAGGAAGACTGCCAGAAATAGGAGAGCATGTTGAAAAATGTCTCTCCTTTTCTTCCTTTGCACAAGGAATATCATTATATTTGACCATATGCATATCCAGACTTGAAAATAGCTGGATTCCTTCCTGACTAAGAGTGAGAAGGGTATAAACCATAGGCACTGGCTGTCCAAGAGACTTAAATCTACATGTGAATATGTATGTGTGGTCCTGGCTGTGACTGATGTCATCATATGTCTTTATGAATGCCTGCCAGGAATGCTGGAAACAAATCCTTTCCCTGCTGTACTAATAACACTATCCTTCATGAGCAGAGCACCAGCCAGCTTCCAGGAGCTTGGAAGCAGTTTTTAAGGGAAATCAATTGATGATTTCAATGAATCAGTGATGTGCTTGATGCAAAGCTATTTAGTTATTAATAATTTACATAATGTTCTTTTCACCCTTATAGTAAGAACAGCATTTGAAAACTCTTGCTTTTCTTCTGTAACATCTTTCAATCTATTTTATTGTCCAAAGGTTTTCATCTGCTGGACTTCTCTCATGAGCACAGCACAAGTGTTTTGTAGAGGGCTTTTTGGATTTTTCCACCTGCACTGTCTCTTGAGGCTTCCATAACATTATTTTGTCCTGGGCTTCTGCTCAAGGATCTGTGGCTGGTTTGTCCAGTCCCCTCCATGCTCCAGAGCTGTATTTAGGATATGATCTGGGGGTTTTTTTCATCTATTTTACATACAAATGTAAGTTTAGTTACTCCTTCTCCCCCATAAATGAAAGACAAGTAGTGTTCCCACCAATTTCAAGATTTCATAGAGTTTTAAATAGAAAAAGAATTTAAAAAATGAATAGGAAATAATAAGGGCTGAAGCATGAATTTCCTCTCCAAGAAGATAAAGGGGACAGTCTTAATGGGAATATCACTAACATGTCTAAGCTGTAGTAGCATTGGCTTAGTGACATGGGAAAACTCTATCAAACTGCTAAAGAAAAACATATTGAGGATTTTTAGACAACATGAAAAAGAAAATGAGATAGCAGTGACTGAGAGAAGATAATTAAATACAGAATTCCAGGGAACTCAAGAGAAGGTCTGTTTACCTGCTCGAGGAGAGCTTCCGTTTGTCAATTGGTTTTGTCTATTTTTAGGGTATGATAAGATGCTGTTGCTGATAGAACTACTGCTAAAATGCCAGTTTTTCTACCACCTGTTTCAGATTAAACAAAGAGATTCCTTTGCACAGTGAAGGCAGAAAGTAGTGGAAGTTCTGCACACCAGTTCTATAATCGCTCAGTTAGTTACTTCTGTTCTGGAATATTCTTTCAGATTGAAGATTTTCTCATACAAAGATTTTTTTAATTCATTTTAGAAGATGGCTGTCTTGCCAGAAATCAGTTAGGCATCCAACGGTTTTGCTATTCTAAAGAAAATAATAATGTATAGTTATTCATTAAAACTTACATTTCTTTCTAGTTGTGGCAAAAATTTGGTATTTTTGTGAAAGCTATCCCATTCCTCACACCAAAAGGGTGTATGTAGCTATTTTCCATCTACAGTATCTTTCTCACACTTTGATTTTATTTCCTTCAGAGTTCTTCCTGCATTTATTTTTGATAAGCTGATGATTTTGTGTTCTGCACTTGCTGTCCCCATCTTCTCAATAAGTTTCTAATATAGATGACTATTTTGAACACTACCCAGTAAAACAGACTAATCAATAACAAGGCAATAAAAAAATCCCTGGAAATTAGCCAAAATGTATTTCCTCTGCAACTGAAGAGCCTCAGACAAGCTGAAGGTAAAGAGGTTTAACTTGGTCTCTTGCCAAAGAGATCATCAGATCAGACAAGAAATAAGCGCAAATGTGTAAACCTCTGAAGTTCTAGGAAAAAATGTGATATCCTTACACTATCCAGAAGCCCTCTCATTGGATTTCACTCCTGCCCCTGCCCTTTTACTCTGGTAGCCCAGTTACAAACCCTTGTAAAGGAACTCAGACAGGACTGACAATAATTTACCTGCACTTATTCTGCTAATCCTTGTTTCTGAGGAAAAAATTTATTTTGTCTCACTTAGCCTAAATCAGGAAATGTAATGTTTTTGTTAATATATTAAGTAGTGTTTTTTTTCTCCTTTTGTTTTCATTTTTCTTTTTTTGTTACCTTATAAGGAATCAAGTGAGGAAGGAGTTGGCAGGTTAGATGGTAGGGTGCACCTTAGCTCAGTTCACTGCACTTTCTCATTTTCTCTGTGTTAAAATGAAGACTGCACTGATGTGGTCAGCTTTACCAAATTGTTTTGATGTTTATAAGGCCCCTGATTCAGAAATAAAAACAAAATAAAACAAAATAAAAGCAAAGTAATACAAAATAAAATAAATAAAAAAAAACTGGAGAGAGAGCACACATGGTAAGGAGCAACTTAAGATTTCCTTAGCTGGGCTATACCCACAGCACTTTCTTGCAAGGCCAAGGTAACTGTGATACTTAGTATTGTGAACCTAACATTTAAGGATGAAACAACTCCATATGGCTCATCTAGACTGATTCTTTTATTTGTCAAGTTCTGATACCTTGTAATAATTTTATTCTCTATGTACTTGCATATCTATTTTTTTCCTTGACATGTTCCTGAATAAAGCATATACTGTTACTTTTGGTAAAGAGATTATCCAGTGCAGGAAAAAATGAACTCCCTTGGCATATGCTCATTTAATTTGCCTAAATTTGTGAATTCTGTAAATTATTCAGAGAAGTGATATTAGTGGATCAACAACAGCTCTGGTTCTTCACAGGGTCATATTAAGAATCTCGGGCCATGAGATTGGTAAGGTGCCAAAGTCTAATAGAGAGTGAATTTACAATGCAGATTTTCAGAATAATCTATCTCTACAAGCATCTAAGTCCATTTGTGAGCTATTCCTATAAAATATAATCGTTTATGCAGCCCCATCCCTGGAGTCAAGGATGAAATCTGGCACCTTTGGGAACACAATGTATAAATGTGTGATTTTCCTGTCATCCCTTTTCCTACTGCTCTGAAGACGATTGCAATCAGGAGCTCCAAGCAGGCAGCCATTTTGTGTATTATCTGTTCACTTCCCCCACGCTTTCAAAGTGCTCCAGGAGGATTTTTGCTGAAGATTTCCCACTCACCTTTTTCTTCCTTTTACTGGTCTGTGTAGAAAATATCTATAATGGGGTGCAATTGAGAGATTCTGATTGTCCCTCCATTCAGTTGCCTTGGAAACAGACTTGTGGATACCCAGTTTTTTCCTTCATTACTGAAGATGCCATTTACAGTTGATTTCCTCCTATGTCTCCTTTGCAGTGTGCTCAGCTGAAAAGGAAAGGGCAGAAAAAATCTGGTTCTATTGTTTAGTTTGCTGTTTTAACGTGTTATTTGTTCGGAGAATATTCAGGCTGCAAAGTCTGAACACACTGTTCATGATTGATAGCCGTGCCATAAGCAATATAGATAGCTAAAGATACTACATAATTAATTACTTTCCTTTTTTTTTTTTTCTTTTTTCTTTTTTCTTCTACTCTAAAAGAGTAAAATGTAAAGCTCGTCAGATTCCCTCAAATTCTGCATCTAGTTATACCTGTGAAATATTACCATGGAATTAATTAATCTGAAATTCAAATTAAAAAATAGAGGTACAACTGAGAGGTGATTTTCTTCCTTCCACTCACTTTAATGACTGATTATGAACACTGAAGTGGAGGAAAGTATTAATTTTGAGGCAGGGTCATAGAATACCCTGGTGAGAATAGATCTTAATCGTTTTGAGGACTAACCCTAAAAGGCTCAGATTTGTCATGTTCCTCTGAAACAGTGTAAATGATGTTGCATTTTACTCTTTAAGTGCAGTATAAAATTATACTCAGTAAAAGAAAATATATTGATCATTAAAACCTCCATGTATCCATTTAGATGTGTGTTTTTCTCCTCTCAGTTTCCTTCTCCCTGTTACTTTCCTTTGTTCTCACTCTGCTTATATCAGCTTCTTCTATTTCCTTTCTTTTTCTCATCCATCACTTTTATCTTTTTCATCTTTTCCCCTTTATCTTTATCGCTCCCTCTTACTATTTACTTTCTTTCTCCTGTAACTGCTTGTCTTCTACTGAGTCTTCCTAGCCCCCCTCTTTTTTATGACCTCCCAGGAAGCATCTCTCACTTGACAAATATGCCTTATTTGCCTTTGAAGTAATCTGCTGCCCATTCTGTTTGCAAAATTATTTGCAACAATAATATAGAGAAAGGAATGGCTGGGTAGCAGTACAGAGGTTGTTTATAGGCTGGAAACATGCTGAAAAGCATTAGCCATTTCTTTACTGTACCAGTTTCTCTTCATATACATCCCTAACTGAATCCCTCAGGTTTGGGGTGATCATCCTAGGACCACCAAGCTTTCACCCCTCAGTACCTCTTCAGGGTCTTATCTCCCACTCAGACCTCCTTCTCTGCCTAATTTTCTCTTTAACCTCTCTCTGCTTCCCTTCCTCCCCCTGAAAGGCCTCTCAGTGTGGTTTTCTTTGCTCCTTTATGCCTGGCCTCCGCTTTCTTCAGATTGTTCCTTCCTCTGATAGCATCTCTGTCCCTCTGACCCCAGGATGACTTCAGAGTCTCCCTACCCTGTGTTTTTTTTCTGTGATGCTTTTCTCAGTGGTGTTTTTTTCATCTTTCCTTTCCTCATAGTCTCCTTTTTCCCTATTCCTTAGCTTGGCCTGCCTTGTTTTAGCACAACCAACCACTCCAAGCTGCAGCAGAGCAGGTAGAGTTGGAAGGAGTGGAACATTATTACAAAAAAGCTGAACAACAACAACAAATCCCACCATTTATTCTAACAGGACTAGCCCACAGGTCAGAGAGAGAAAGGAAAGCAGCAGTGGCTCTTCCCTGGGAATCAGGGCTGGCAGAGGAAGAACAGCAGTGACAGTGATCTTTGGTGTCTTCCTCTAGCCTTGGGTCTGTGCTTCCTGCTACAGTTCCCTCTTCCACAAGTTAAAAACACCTCGGGTGTCAATGAATCTTTACTGCTGCTTGAAGGAACCCAGACAGCAGGCTTGAAAGAGGGAGACTGAAATGATAGCCAGAAATTGTGGCCAATTTCTTCCTTGACACACTAATGGAGGTGAAAGTGGACAAGGAGCTACGTGCAGTTTGTATTCTTACCCTTGTTCTTTGGCCAGTGCTCTGCTCAGGGATGTTAGAGACAAACACTAATTTACTAAAATTAATTAATAACCCTTCAAAGAGTACATTCTACCCCAGTATAATAATTATTTTACTTACAGCTTTCAGAGAGAATTGCTTCAACTTCTTTTCTAATTGAGAAATTGATTTGTATCAGTTCAGGTGGATACCTTTGTCAAAACAATATTGATTTGTCTTTAGTGAAGTAACAGCTCTCGTTTTCAGAGCTGGCCTTGGTTTTTGTCAATGAGGATTTAAGATTCATTTTTGATTTTCATAAATTTCGGGGGATGGGGAAAAGCTTTATTATTACACTAATATATCCTGAAAGGCATAGTAAGAAAACATGATGCTTATCTCTCCCCTCTTCCTCCTTCACCTGCAACACCCTGAGACATCTTTAGCTCTGAATTCCTCAGGCTACCCAGGACCTTCACAAATCTGAGGGGGACAAAAAAAAGAAACATCAAATAAATACAGTGAAAGTCAGCTTCAATAACCTTTTTTCAAGAATGGCGCAGCTGAAATCATAGAATCATAGAATAATTTGGCTTGGAAAGGACCTCTAAAAGTCATCTAGTCCAACCTCCCCACAATAAGCAGGGACACCCTCACCTAGATCAGGTTGCTCAGAGCCTTGTCAAGCCTCACCTTGAATATCTCCAGGGATGAGGCCTCAACTACCTCCCTGGGTAACTTGTTCCATTTTTCCACTACCTTCATGGTAAAAAACTTTTTCCTAACATCCAACCCAAATCTACTCTTCTCTAACTTAAAACCATTGTCCCTTGTCCTATCACTACAGGCCCTTGGAAATAGTCCATCTCCAGCCTTCCCGTAGGCCCCTTTCAGATACTGGAAGGTTGCTGTTAGATCTCCCCAAAACCTTTTCTTCTCCAAGCTGAACAACCCCTGCCCCCTCAGCCTGTCTTCATAGGAGAAGTGTTTCAGCCTCCTGATCATTTTCATGTCCGTCCTCTGGACCTGCTCCATCAGGTCCATGTCCTTCTAAATCTTCAAGGACCAAATCAAAAAGAAGCCTTTTTAGTAATAAAATTAAATTTCTCGTTAGATTTGTGCTACAATGATAAGAGTTAGAGATACTCCCTGGAGTATCCTCAGGAGCACTTTTTGTCTTAAGTTAGGATGAATCAAAAAGCCAACTCAGAAGTGAGTTGTCTGAGTAAACTTGTAAAATATGTCATCCTGCTGCTAGCTAGAGTGGCCATGAAGAGACTATACAGAGTAAAGCTGTGCCTTCTTCCGTACTCCAGTGGGGTCGATGTTTTAAAAGATTACTTTTGTCTTCAACGATACTAAAATGCAGTCACCCACATGACTTACAGCCAAGTTATTATTGTCTGAACAGGACTCAGCTTGAAAGGAAATATAACAGTCTGTAAAAATGCTAAAAATAACCAAACCTTCTGCATTAGGACATGTGAGGACCATGCCCCCCCCCCAAAAAAAGGGAGAAAAAAAAGAATCAGACATAATAGCAAGCCTATGGCTATGAAGGCTTGCAGTGATAGAGTCTGCCTGAGTCTGCACTGCCTTATCTCCCTCCTGCCCTTTCTTCCCTTTTACCCTCCAGTAAGGAAGATTACTAGAGAGTCACTGGCTTGGTCACAGTGCTTGGTCAGTGGGGTAGGAGCCACAGCCTGACCTGCACACATGACCCTCCATGTATATGATTCACAGTCTAGCAATATGTGTGCTCCTGAGCAAGCCTGTGCTAGCATATAGCACCAGGAACTTGAAGAAGCTGGAAGAAAGGGCTTCTTCCATTTCCTAAGAAGCCCATCACATGAGTCAGCTCAAGGTTAGTCCCAGTCAAGCACTGAAGTAGGCTGTGGGGCTATTATTAATAAAATAGAAATAAACTGAGAACAGGATGAAAAGTGGTTTGTAGCAGGGAGATTTATGAGTTAAATGTCTTGTGTGCACCCTGTCTGCAGTCATGACCTAATTTCTCACTAAACATAAAAAAAAGGTAAGGCAAAAAATTCTAGTAAAGGAGATAAAGTGAAAGGCTAACACAAAACACACTAGGTAACATTTCTGTTCTCTTTGATGAGTGCATTAGGGACTAATTTATCTTCTTTGAAAACTGAGGATCTGGGTCTGCTTATTGAATGAACCTACTAGATGAATATTTTAGTTTTGTTGCTCTTGCACTTCATAGGCTTTATGGTAAACCTTTATCCTTCCATGATAGAATTCAATAAATCAGGTATTTAAAAAAAGGTTTGTAGAGTTTCTCTGTCTTTCTGTGAAAAGTGTGAATGTTTTAGGTTTGCTCAAAAAATACCATACGTTGCCCTATAAAGCCTTGAATCCGGAAAGAAAACATTTAACCATATGCTTAGCTTTAACTTTAGGCATATGCTTAAAATTTAGCATGTGCTGAAAATCTTTCCTGAAAAGGAATGGATTTAAGCACTTGCGTATGTTCTTTCCTGGATCAGAGCCCTGTGTGTTATACATCAGATTCTGCTGCCTACAGAGTCATTCAACTACTCTTACCCTGTTAAGTATTTTCAAGGCAATTTCAATGATGAGGATGGTACTTCATCATTGGATACAAGAATTGGAGACTCACATTTTCTGACATTATTGAAACTCTTACCTCTCAGCAGAGATGAGCTCTTTCTACCTGTAGTGGTTCTGTGATGCTCCAGCATCTTTTGGAGTAACTCTGTGAGTGATTTACATGTTAAAACAAAACCAAAGATAATTTTCTTAGTTTACCTTTGGGCTTTGTGATCACAATGTAAGTATTTCAGTCATCGATGGCCTACTTTTTGACCCTTGACATGAGTTTAAGTTAATTTGACAATTTTGGAAAAAGTAGATTGACATGCCGTATTTCAGACAGAGGGGAATGTGGATTGGTGAGAATTCTTCTACAGATGTAGATGTATTACACTATTTTCTTATTTCCTTCTTCTTTTTGAAAAGTGACAAAAACTTACAACAGTTAAGGAAAAAAGTCTTTCTTTTTCCCCAGTACAGCCTCATATCTATAATAATGACACAGGCTGTCATTATTAATGCTGAGTGTAAACCTATTTGAAATGATACATCACTATTATGCTTTGGTAATTACCAGAGCTTAGCATCTTCCATTCATGTTTCCTAAACTTTAAAAAGCATAGTCTCAAAAAGGGGTATCTGCAGAGGAGAGGTGAGAGAAGCAGGTGGGCATGTAAATCCCTTTATTTATGAATGGGATTTGTTCATACACTTCCTGCACATAAACCAAGTAAGTTGGGTTGTAAGGATCAGAAACTATGGAGAAAAAGGCTTTTCTCGAGAAGCTGAAACCCAAATATTTCCCAGAGGTTTTACAGCTCTAGGGTGGAATTTATGCTTTCTTATAATTAAAGCTGCTTGCACTCAGTAAGAAAATACTTTGTAATTTTTTTATATTCTTGTCTTTTGACCATTACGATTATTTCACATCCCCCTTTTTCCTTGTTCCCTAGGAGATTATTAAATCTCAAAAAAATATTAAAGCTCACAGTTGAGCACCAACAATAATGTATCATGCATTCCACAAATTGAAATGCACATATCAGGCCCATCAGGGGAAATAAATCACATTTTAGTAATCAAACTCAAGCAGACTACTGATCTACCATTGCAGGTGTATCTACAGGCACAATAGTGCTCTTGTTAGAACTCTCTCAGCAGAGAAACTCTGGCTGACAAATTCAGAAATATAGCTGACAGTCTTCATATGCTGACTGTATATGTGAATGATAAAATGAAGACCTTGTACAGAGGCAGTTATGGGGTGCTGGTGGGCAGCTGGCCCAAGGGACTCACTAGCCAGCCCTGATCATGCCTCCCTGAGAGGGAGTCAACACCAGTCCCTTGCACAAATTCATAGCAGCTCTGCAGTGTTTCCGCAGTAGCCCCTTGGCTGATGGCAATTGCTGGTAATCCTTTCAGGCAACGTAGCTTAACAGTGAATGCTATATTAAAATAATTTCTAAAAATAACATTTTGTTTTCTCCAGGTGCATTTCAGTGCAATGATGCAGACACTTCGTTCATCCTGTTCATAAGACAGTGGTGTTACCACCATGGAGAAGGCAATCTGAGTTTCCACCAGATTGATCTGAGTTCCCACCAGGACTGGTGACCTTCCTGCTAGGAGCTCCCAGTGGGAGTATCTGGATAAAAGGAAAAGGGAATTTGTGCTTGGAATCTCTTTTGAACTCTCTCTGAACTACCCCTGAATGCCATCCTGAACTAACTTGAAATTATTTCAACTCCCCATATCTGATTTGCTTCAAATTTTTTGGTACATTTCAGTTTTCATATGAATCCAGCTTCAAAAGAAGGGACTGGATCCATTTCCTCTTTACTTATTATCTAAGCTCTCTAATCTTCTTTGTCTCCTTACAGTTTGCATACACTATTTATGAAATGACCTGCACAGGGCACTTGCTATTTTTGGTCCTTACTTAGTACACCAGCCATTGGTTATTATTAATCTGTCTTTATCTTCTATTAGACACAACAGTGTAACATCGGAGAAAGTCAATGTGAGGTCAGCAGGAGACCCTTAAATCATCAGATCCTTTGAGAAAGCGTGGGTTTAAAATTTTATCATTTTGGTTCGGCTGAAAACAATACTAACGCTTTTAACTTCCTGAAGGAAAAAATCTATTAAAAACTAATTCATATAAAAGAAAAAATTATTAATTAACCATTCATGTTAATTACTTTGGTAAGTAACCTAATTCCCTTGAATCAGAGGAATTTGGTGAATATTTAGTTTTAGTCTGCAGTGCATTTCTTCACACTAAAGCTTGAGTCTGTGGGAGGGACACAGAACATCTCGCATAAGTGACTGCAAAACTCCCCAAATGGCCCAGAGAGGTAATGCCACAAATGCTGCTCATTTGAAGTTGAAGACTATGAATAAAGGATAGCAAATAACATTTCCTGCAGAAGTTAAAAAGATAAAATATATCACTGTTTTAAGAATGGTGTAGAAATCACAAGAAATCTAGGTTGTATTTTATGAACAATGTATTTGGAACTAATGCATGTCCATTAGAATTAGAATAAAATGTATTTGTTCATAATTTTTTAAGCTATACACCTGTGTAATTTAAATGAAGGATTTTTCACCATATGTTGGCATGATGTAGAGAATTACCAGCATAAGAATATTTTAAAGATGCCTGTTCTAAGACTTCATCTTCTTGACAAAAGTGCTAAAGCATTTTACTAGAAAGAGTCTTAATAAAGACTGAAAGTAAATGCAGAATTGTAAGACAGATGGAGGAATCATGCAGAGGAACAGAAAGCCAGCGATGGGGAAGAATATATTCATGAGGGTGTAGAGTTGATTTTAATCAAGTTTATTCTATTTGCTATGTGGGTTGCTTTTTTGTTTTTGTTTTTCTTATGCTTTTTCAAAACAGTTTTGTACTATCAAAAGTGCAACTAGCAGTTATACTCCTAGCTCCTACTAGAAATAGCCCAAATGGTTATTGCTGTTGATATTATTCATGGAACAGTAGGGCTTGGAGTCAACCAGGAACTCCCACTGTGCAAGGGGCTATACAGATGTAGAATAAAAAGATACTTCTGTCTTAAATTGCAGCCCTATTTCATTATGTTGAGAGTGGATCTGTGTTCATACAAGATCCCTCCTATCCTGCAATGCAGGTTTAGGAAATCTAAATCTGTGCTGATTTTTCTATAACAAGTAAAGATAAGAGAGTGGAAGCTTTATTGAAACAAGAACAGCTTTTGGCCTTGCGCTGCTCTATATGTGTCAGCACAGGCTCTCACAGGCTTCTGAATTGTTCTGATATTTTAGGTTCTCCCAATTTTGTACTTGTTAAAAGTAGATGAGCATGAATAACCAGTGGACAGAGAACTACCCGGAGCCAAAATTACAAGGCAGATGCCTCTCAATCTATTGATTGCACCCGGGCTGGAGGGGAATTCCTGAAGGCTCAGCTGCTTCCTCTGACATGTTCTAAAAAATATATTGTCTTTTACCTAAAGATGAGGATGTGTTTTTACTGGATTTCATGTGAGAGGAAAGCATAATCATTGACAATGAACCTTTTTACAAATTTATATTGATTATATTGAAATTGAGAGAGGGAATAGGAAATAAGAGAGAAGGAAGAAGGATTCAGAATTTTTTAAAAATAATGTGTTATTTTGAAGTAACTTTTCTATTATATTGTAATTTTTCAAGTTGAAGAAATCTTAATATTTCTATTTTCTTTCTTTGAACTGAAATATTGTTACTCAAACTCTCATTAATGTATTTCAGTAGGAAAGAAACTATACAATTTCCAGAAAACTATTTCAAGTCACTCAAAGGGACTATGTTTTTAAATATTTTGGTGTCACTACCAAGCCAAAGTGTCTATTGTTTGTTCATCTCAGTTTTCTATGTATTGCTGATAATTAAACTTGCTTATAATAAAAAAACCTATTAATTAGACTGAGTCTTTACATATCAGGCATCTTCATCAGGCTGGTCTTTTAACTTTTTAAAAGTACTGTGTTATTCTTCGGTCCCAACAGATAAAATTTTCTGAGAGGAAATAAAAAGGAAAAAATGCTTTCACCTGATAGTAAAAAGTCTAACCAAAAAAACTAGACAATGTTAGGGTTTCCCAGCCTCAGACAAGATAACTAAATTAACCAAAAGGTGTAATTTTCTGTACAGCCTAATTTTTGCCTCCTCCCAGAAATCCAACACATTGTGGCAAATCATGCCTTTGAACAATAGAGTTTTTTAAGTATCCAGAAGGCTCATCCTCAGTACCAATGACTTATGCATATCTTGTAATTCCTAATATTCTCTGAATCTCTATATTCAGTTCATGCAAAGCAGCTGAGCTCTGCTTTTTCTACAGCTGTGCTCTCATTATTTCCTGACCTGGCAGTGCCATGTTCAGCAGTGTCTGGCACAGCCCTCCCCAGCAACATCTCTGGATTACCAGAGCACCCTGCCTTCCCCAAAGCATTTCTCTGGCATCCATAACTGGGTATCTGGGAATGAGCAGACAATACTCTAATGCTAAATAAAGGGACAGAGCTGTGACACAGCTGACAGAACATGTCCTAACACTTACTTGGAGGAAGGGTGCAGCTGCATTCCCAGATTATACTCTGGAGCAAGGAATGGCTGCCATCCCCAGCACAGCAGAGACTTGAGGCAGATAGTTTAACATTGCTTGGCTCTCCTATGCCTTATTAAAAATGTAAAAGAATCCAGCTAGCCTTCTTTTTTTGCAAGAGATGAGCATGACTGTGTCACATGGTGTTATTCCAGCTGATGCAGCTGACGTGCGGGTGGGACAAGACACGTGCCATGGTCCTTGTAGTCTGTCTGCACACCAGAGACTTCTGCAGCCCTGTGCTGAAGCTTAGGGAAGTGCCCTTAGCCTGCTGCAGGGAAAGGGCTGGGAGATCGAGGAGGGAGCCTTTTTTTGCCCACAGGCTTCTTGCATCTTTTCTTCTACATGCTCCAGGGAACTAGGGGAACTCAAAGTGGCCCCCGAATACCACTGGAAGTGCCAAAGCATCCGGCCATGCATGTTTTTCATATTGCTGTTAAAAAGTAAATTACCATGTGAGAAAACCATGACAGCATTTGATTTTCTTCCCCTTCCCTTGCCTTGTTCCTGTCCCTTCTCTCTCTTTTTCTTCTGCTCAACTCCCAGTCCACATGCACTTGTATCCTAATTTGTCTTGTGTGGCAAAAGTACCTGAAACTCAGCAAAGAAAGCTTTCCCTAGCAAACATAGAGCAGCAAGGTCACAAAACTTCTCGTTATGGTGCTTGGCAGGTTTCTGTTTCACAAGGACCCTGAGCAGTGCCTGCAGAGAGACAAGGAGGGACCCTGCAGCCCCAGCAGCTGGGTGGCATGGGCAGCCAAGCAAATGCTTTTACAGGCAGCAGTGTCAGTGCTGCTTCTTGGACTGGCATCCCAGCTTGAGCTTCACAGCAAAAGCACCAGAGTCCTCCAGGCTGGAGAATGAGGAAAAGCCTACAGCACAGTGCAAGGTTTGTATTGGTTTGGTTTAGTTTGGTTTTTCCTCATCTGGTTTTAGAGCTTGGGAGCCATTAGCAATTTAACTGCACCAGCAGGAGCAAAAGATGAGCTATTTTAGACTGCTTCTCAATGATGATGTTATTTAGTATAGTCATTCCTTGAAAATGTCATCTGACTATTTTAAATTAAAAAAACCTCCAGACACTTGGCCATCCAGACAGACTTCCAGCACTGCAATATATTGGAAACTTCAGCTCCTACCAAAGCAAAGAGCCGTAACTGCAGCTTTGCCTTCTAAGCTTGACAAGCAGTAAACATCTATTTGATTAGTGACTAGGATACTTCTTTGTATTATTCTTATTCTACCTGGTGAAAGTATCTTCTAGGAAATACAGGGCATTCAATCCCTTGAGGTCAGCATCTCTCAGTGGGTACTCTGCAAGCTACCGTAATCACCTATACTACTTATTATACTTGTTAATGGGATTTGACACCTTTGCCTTCTGGCTCCAGCTGCAGCCTACACTTATATACTCTGAAAACACTGATTAAATTACTCACCTAGCAATTTTCAGGATCAGGCCAACATGTTGAAAAACACACATTGCAATTTGATCTTGCTGTATTATATAAACCCATTTGAAGTCCTGGTTCAGCAAATCATTTAAGCCCTAGCTGAAGTACCATTGAATGATTTCACAAATAAATATTTGTTGCATATAATATTTGCTCTATGGCATTATCATGTAGCTTTCTGAAAGGAAAGTGGATTAGCTTCAAATGTTGTTACAATTTATTATTTGTCAAGTGCTGAGAGTACACTTCAAAAGAACTTGAGGAAGTGCTTAAAGTTAAGCATGTTTTCAAGTACATTGTTGATCGAGGGCCAAAATGTTAATCTGAGACCTTCTTTGTTGGAAAGTGTAGACACGATACCAAGGAAGAGCATTCTTTAATTTTCTCCTAAGAATGAAACACTGGTTAGTCATGTGGGTCTATTTTACAAATAAAGGAATTGACTGTCAACCATTTCTCATTTTGATATTTCAATGCCAAAGAAAAAGTGTGTCAACTGTTCATATAATATGTTGACTGCAAATTTAGAAAAGTGTCCAACTGGACCCACATATCGTCCCAGAGACAGATGAAAGAGTAAAATGGAAATATACCATCTGGGGCTTGCAGCTTTCATCCCAACCTGATGAGATGTCACACACTCTTGAAAGGCTCAGCATGCATTCGGAATTTTTGTTCTGGGAAGAAACAAGGATATTGTCAGCTTCCAGTAAAAAACATTGAAGAATAACTTTTACAAGTAACATACTTTTCTCTTCACAAAACTACCTGTGAGTGACGGACACATAAACACTAGGTACTTTTAGCACGGAACACTGGGTAACCCCCAAATGCTGTAGAGAGTATGTGTCTTTGCTATTGCTGTGTAAGGTGGGTTTTAATGCTTCATCTTGCTAGCATGACTGCTCAGCATCTGCCAGAAGCAGTCCCTAAATTAACTAGTCTTCTTCATTACATGTGAATATAGTATGACAAAATAGGGCCTTGGCCCCAGCTGTAGCCAAGAGAGTCTATAAGAACAAAAATAACAACAATAATTCTGAAATAATTCTGAAATAACAATTCTGAAACATCTGTGGCTTGACACCATAACAGTCCAGAAGCTATAGCCTAAGTGAGGCTTTTTTTTTGGGAGGCAATACAAGGGAGCTCACTATGGTTTCTGAAAACTCTCTTGGAATGTAATAATATAAATGAGGAGGAAAAATTCTATGGAGAAAAAAGTGCTTAAGGCAACAGTAATTATATTGCCAAATATAGTATGTAGAATCTACAGAGTGAGAGTTTCATATAACAAGGGAAATGTAAAATCATACTTGGGGTGTAACTAAAATGTAATAGAATGGCTTGGGGGAACATTATTTGAGGGACTTAATGTCTAATCCCCGACTAGTAGTGGAAGAACAAGAGAGGGGCTGTTTTTAAAATTGTATTTCCTTTATTTGTGCAGCAAACAACCAGTATGTTTTTGGGTGTTGGAAAAATCATAAATAATAATCTATTGTAACCTCCTCAGAAACTACTTGAAATAATGCAGCCTCTATCCCCATCTTCCCATTTTTTATGGTATTTCTAATCTGGTAATACTGAAGCAAAAGCTCTGGCTTTGGAGAGCCTCTCTGTGTGAAACTAAGCAGACTCCTATTTGCTTGAAGGTCAGTCCTGTCTCCACTACAATGTGCAATAACAGAAAGGGATCCAGGAGTGTCCTCTTCCTCACAGCCAGATAGGCAAAGCTTTTCTCTCCCTGCTGATCTCATGTGGTCTGTTGAACCACTGCAGCAACCAGAAACCTCCTCCACTCCATCAAGAAATCCTCATCTTTTTCATCTTCCTGATGACTGCTACTGCCCTTGGTACCTCCCTCCCCCCTTTTGCATTTTGAAAAACAATTTATTCTTAGTCCATCTCTCATAGTCTTCCTTCCCCATGTATTTTTTTCTCCTCCAAGAGTTATTTTTTCATGAACATGGTTCAGGGTAATCTCACACCTCAGACTCCATAGTGTCTGTGGCACCCTATGGCAAGTCCTTTGCCATCCAAGGTCAAAATGGGGACAAGTAGCATGAACATGTGTTTACACGAGCATGCCATGGCACAGAGCCAAAGCCCTCTGAAGTCATGAGGGCTTCTCCAGTGCCTCCAATATTTTGGATCATAAATTATACATAAAATATTTAAACACAAATAAACACGAGCGATGTTCAGTGTTTCTTTACACTTGGTAAAGTGTAAAGGGTTTTATGCATTTCACAAAAAAACTATGGAAGAAAGAGGATTACGACTTTGCAAGCCAGGGAAGGAAAGTTTATCAATGCATTAGGAAAATCCAATAACATTTTTTTGGCACAACTAGAAGCCAACTGAAAAACCAGGGTAGAGGGAACTGGAGAATTTGTGACCAGGACCTTTTAATAACTGAAACTATTTAAAAATCTGCTTCATTCCTCAAAGCTGCAGTTTGCAAACTGTTGTGAAACATGCACATATCAGATAAAAAATTTCAAGTTTTGAAGGCTAAATAGAGAAACAAAACATTGCTTCCTTTCTCTGACAAAGTGTAAGCTTTACCTGCAGAAGAGCAGATGTGCAACATCAAACAAACATTCCTCTGCTGTTTTGATCATTAATTTTGATCCTTTAATTCCTTGGGTGTTTTGAATGGTAATATGAAAAAGGAAGGTGACTGGGAATCTCCCTCAGCTGAAGAGCCCAGACAAGCTGGTACTTCTCCCTTGCATCCACCAGTATGTAAAAGATGGCTGGGGAGCCTGACATTGAAGCCACCTGCATCAACAGCACTAACATTTTCTTTCAGCTACAGTAGATGACTGGCAAAAGTTACCAAACCAAAGAGGTTACCACTGCCAAAAGCAAGATGTTTTACACAGGTGGTCAGTACTGAATGGCAGGAGCAATTCAAACTTATTTCAGGTGATGCAACAAGCTAGCCCTTCTCTGCCTTTTTGCTTTATAAAAGGTAACATTTCCTTATTTTTTCTGGAGATAATTGAGAAGACAATTTTTTCTGTATCTTTACCAGATAGAATGTGAATGGGACCAGGACCATATACAAACTGAAACAAATTTTAAATTCAAAACAGAGTTACCTGGTTAAAGATATATTTGGAATTTGAAATCAGTTTTTAATACTTGTTAAAGAAAAAAACAATAACACAGAAATAAAGATCCCGTTTACAAAAAAAAATACTTGTTGACTGGAAGTGACTTTAAAAGATATTACTGCAAATGCTACTTATGAGAAATGAAAGCTAAACCAGGTCTGAAACAGAAACAATTATTACAGGTTATTTGATTGGCCAAGAAATATTAATTCTCCTTAAGCCATGAAGCAGAAACAAATTATGGGGATAAATCTGTCAATCTAACAGCTTGCAGTTTGTGCCTTTAGTGGAGATTTGGCAGAAAAAGTAAATTATGTTCCAGAGGGATTCAAGTTTATGTTTTTCTTTAGGATTTTGTAATATTTTGTGGTCTTTCAAACCAAATGAAACCAGATGCATTTTCAAGGAGTCAGCTCGTTACTGACGAGGGCAAAGGCCCTGACAAGAGAGCTAAATAGGCCCTGTGGCCCCTGCTGTCAGTGCTCCTGTAGCTGGCTACAATAGAGGCTGTCTAAATTCTGGATCTAAATTCTCATCTGCCTCAGGTGCTGCTAGGAAAATGCAGACACAGCAGACGTATGAACATGGTCTGCCTTCCTTTGCAGCACAGCTCTCCAACATTTTGCCCATAGAAAGTAAAATTCAGGGTATTTTGGTTTTTTAGCTATAGGATCCTTTATGAATGCTAAGGTCCAAGGTAGTCCATTCAGTCCAACTGGTTCTCAGCAGAAAGGTTTTTAAAATGCCTTATTGCCACTTCTCTGTGTTGTTCCAGGGCCACCAGATTTTCTTAGCAAAGCAGTACTCACTGAAAGTAGTAGACTGTACAGCATAAATCCTGAGACATATAATTCTACCTTGTTTATGGAATCTGCTATAGAATATCTTACAGATACCAAGGAGACAGAAATGTATCATCTTAATCCTTCCAAAACTTTGTCTGATCCCCTTCACTTTCCAATATTTCTTCTCCAAAATTGCCCCTAGAATAGTTCCTGGACCTCATTTCTTCTTCACTGTCTACATTGCTTTTCTTCTATAAACATTTTTTGTCTGTCTCTAACTTTTGAAACTGCTTAGTTTTCACATTATCAGTACAGTGTCTTTCAGGCTTTCCCTACAAAAGCAAAAGGGAGGGACCAGGGAGGGCTGTGTGCAGCCAAGGTACTGGGAGTGTTCACCAACCCTTGGCAGCCCCAGAACTATTGCTGAGAATTTCTTGAGTAGCTCAGGACAAAACAACAGGAACGATCTGGGTAATTGCCTGAATGCTCTGACTTTACTGGAACAGACCTGGTGTCATGCTCCACACCATACCTGACCACAGCATCCTAAGCAGTTTTGCCAGAGTTAAGATCAGATGACACGGAGGGAATGTTTGATTTGATTTGTTATCTAGCGTTCTTTTGCACCTGTAATTTAATCTGTGGTGCTAAAGTCCAACATAGTAGCTAGTTACCTGGTACACATACCAGCTCACAGTGACATGCAAGACATTCTGTAACAGGCCTCTATGGTACAATTACTATTTTTCCCTGCATTATAAAAATATCTTTCAGAAATGCAATGGTTTAATTTATACTTTAGTATCCAAATATTTATGGGAAGTATTCTTTTTCTAAATTAACTCATGTCAAAAAAATTATGTCGTTGAACATCTCAGCAGAGACTTTCAAATTAGTAATCTTTTTATTATTCTCATAATCCAAATTAACTTCACAGTTTTATTGAATCTAGTGATAGGCTCTGGGGACTATGAGGCTTTTACTGTTCATAACATTTTTTATGGAAACTTTTTACTGTACTGAATAGCATGTTAAAACAACTAGAAAACTTGGAGAAGAAAACTGATATGCTTAACTTGCACAGTAATTAACTATATTTCACTGATCAATAGAAAAAGCTTTTTGCCTTATCTACTTATTCATTGCTGTCAGAAACACGATTGCAATAATTCTTCTTGAACTGTGATGTGCTTAGTTACCTACAAAAACTGATCTGTCCTGTGCATTTTATTTTTTGAGTTAGGAAGTCAAAAAGATGGACTGAATCAGGAAATGAAAACTAAGTTGATCGCTACTATTATGTCAGTTTCTTATGCTATTGATAATTATTTAATGGAAATTCCAGATTTCACAGACCTGCCAGACTATAGCCATATAAACTGTATTAACTTTTTCTAGGAACATAAATAAATAGCTGTAGCTTCAAATGAGAATCTACTAAGCAGTTTTTACTTCTAAGTATAGAAGGCTAATTGTGTGCAAATCTTGTGCTTTTTTGCAAGAAAACCTAAAAATGTACCATTTATTTTAATTGATCTTACAGTTCCATATTTCTGATGCAGAGGAAAAGCAAAGCCTTGACAGATTTGCAGCTGAGATATAATATCAGTTCTTAGTTCTGGTAGACAATTTTGGAAGGATATGGGTGAAAAAATTAGTAATCCATTAACCTTAGTTTACATACAAGGCAAGGGGACAGTGGTGTTCGCTTTTTTCATAATTTTCTACTTTTATAATTTACCACATTTTTTGGAGTAAGATATGCTTCAATATCCAGTGTTGGGGCTAACAGCAGTGGTACCAACATTGCATCTTTGATTGTTGCTGGGCATGGAAGTTGCATAATTATTATATAATCCATGGGAAGGTGTCTTTGTCAATAAAATATTCAGTGGGACAAAGTAAACATTAATTAATTTGATGCTCTTGTTTCATTCCAATTTTACAAACCAATTAAAAATTGTGCAGTGATTTTATAATTTTGACTAATTCCTTTCGAGTTTTAAACTATGCTATTTCTTATAAATGTCTGGGTATACGACTTACATAATGAAAATATATTATATTTGAATATTCAAAACAAAATTAAAGAAGAATATCAAACCAATATCTTGTTACTGTATTGAAATGAACTGTTTCCACACTGCACCATCATTTTCAACAGTTGGGTTTTGTGTTGGGTTTTTTAAAGTGTGTTTTGGAGTGAAAAGAAACTTGTTTTTCAGTATCTTTATAGTTAAGTATATGTCACGGTTTAACAACTTTCAGACAAATTTCAGCAACTTTCAGACTGCTCTGGAAGTGCATGATGCTATTTTCTGTACATTTAAAAGTCTTTATACATGCATGAGATGATAAAATATTCTGGTTTTCCACTTCTTGTTCTCAGTTTCTATCTCCAGCCTTCAGTTTTAAAGGGTCCATGTTTCTTCTCCAGGTTATATTTTAACATATATAATCTGATATGATATTTTCTTAGAGCTTTGCAAACATTAGATAATCTGTCATTACAGTTTTTTTTTTTCTAGTGGGTAAATAAATAAAATTTTAGTGCTATAATTTCAAAGATTACAACAAAGCTAGAAGAAATATCTAGCTCACTTAAACAGAAAGTCAGAAGTGTATCACATGATCTGTAATTATTTTTTCTGTCTCCATACTACTAGGCCATTTTCGCTTTCTTTTCTCTACTTGTTTACTTTTTTTTCTTTTGTAATAACCAGTCCAGAATTAGTTAACAAAATACCAGACCCATAAACACGATGCCCTTTTATGCAGCTAGTTGGAATTTGAGGCTAGCCTGTAAGGCATAGTTTTTTGGTTGGATTAATACAAAATCCAAGACTGATTGTGCAATATCTCATTTTGACACTTTGCAGTCATTAATCAATGTCACATCGACAGCCCCTTCTTGTTTCCCAGTGTGCTGAAGTACTTTTATATTTTACAATAGCATCACTTGGCACTTCCATCACTCTGTTCAGAAACAAAATCACTGACAAGCTTCTGCACTGTTGTGAAACATCAGAATGTTTCATATTTGTTGGAGACACTCCAAAGTGTAGGTGAAATAGCCTTGAAGCTCTACCACTGACAAACACACTAGGATCTCACTTGAGAAATTGAGAGGTTCAATTGCAGCAAGCAACAATTTAGCTGAACTATTATCTTATTCTTTTACTACATTTAAACTTAAAATAGAACTGTATGTTGGTCTTTTTTCCCGGGCAGCTATCAGCAAGACAAGAGGGCATGCTCTCAAGTTGTGCTGGGGGAGGTTTAGGTTGGATATTACAAAGAATTTCTTTACGGAGAGGGTGATCGGACATTGGAATGGGCTGCCCAGGGAAGTAGTGGATTCTCCGTCCCTGGAGATATTTAAAAAGAGACTGGATGTGGCACTCAGTGCCATGGGCTGGGAACCGCAGCAGTAGTGGATCAAGGGTTGGACTTGATGATCTCTGAGGTCCCTTCCAACCCAGCCGATTCTATGATTCTATGATTCTATGATTCTATGATTCTATGTTGCCATGGAATTGTTTGGGGTGCCTGCACATAACTTCCAGGGCCTTTGCAATAAATACATCTGCTTGTTTTCTCTAGTGAATACACTCCAGTATAGTATCTGTTATTGCTAAAGACTTGATACAGTTTCTTTCTCTCTGACAGGAGAGGTGCATTTCTGTTCTAGAAGTGGCCCAGTGGCTTCAAAATGAGAAGCACTTTGAGGGAGTTGGGCTGCAGTCCATGCTCAGCCCCTTTGCACTGAGCTGGCAGAGACACCATCATCTGCCAAGGCAGATTTCTGCTCTAAGATGGGGCTGCTCTAAGTTTTCTGGCATTGCCACGTGCACGTGGTATCAGCCAGTCCCTCTGTAGTGTTGGGCAATTTACTGATGATACAAAGCTAGAATAGGTGATTTACCCTCTGCTGCAGTAATATACATATTATTTCCTACATTTGGCTTTTATTTTAGAAATGAGATGAAATAACACTCTATGAATGTCATGAAAGGAACCCTATACAGTCTAAGTTAGCTCTTTATTTCAGTAATTTATTTCAACCACTTAATTCTATAATAATTTCAGAAAAAAAGATGTTTATGTCAAAGTCAGTAAAAACTGTATGATTCATATCTCTTGTATCTTTCTATTTCTCAAACTCTTACAATTCAAAAATTTCAATTTGTGCAGTTATTCAAAACATCTTTTCAGTTGTTAGAGGAATCTGGAAAATGAGTCTGTCAATTTTTAATATTCCAAGGTTAACATCTTAGAGAAAATGCTTTGTCCCTATCCATGAACACCTAAATTGATACAGGTTATCATAAAATTAGTGAAACTTCCTCTCATTTTGTAGGCCAATAGTCACTGCATCATCTAATTCAAATGCAAAGGTAGTTTTTACCACTTCCCTTTATCCTAATGAAATGAAGACGTATTGCTATGCAATTCTCTGTTTGGAAGCTCAGGCATAAATTTATGTTGCACTCATTTCTGTGAGATATGAGTGAGAAATCCTGCTGCTCACAACTACTCATTTCTTATGAGTGTTTGGAGGGAGGGGACTCAGCTGTTACAGGCATGACACCAGGGAAAACTCTGCTTGAAAGACAATAATGGTTAAAAAACATCACACCAGAAATGGTGTTGACCACAGGATAAACAATGCCCTGGGAAGTCAGAGTGTAGCAGGGCACTCAGAGCCCAAAACTGCATGAGGTGGAGAAGGGTAAGCTTGGAAGAGACACGAGTGTCTGCATGGCCACCTGCACATCACAAAAGGCCAAGGTGGGGCTACTGTCCTCTCTCTGGTAGTTCCCAGAGCGAACATCCAAAAAAAGCAAGGGAAAAATGGGTCACAAATGGTATGTAGGACTGCTGCAGCAATGATTAACCAACATAAATAATTACATATATGTGTGATAAGAATAGTGGAGCCACTACTTCTGTTCACCTGCACAAATGTGAAGACACTCAGGGAATCTGATGGCAAGCTCACATGCAGAAAATAAAGGATTTTGGTTTTCTCATATGCGTTTAAGTCCTCTTGTCCTTTGGACATTTCTTTAAATGTCTCATGGTTTGGGAAAAAAAAAAAAAAAGTTAAAAAACAATGACATAGCTATAAACATGGTGCAGTTCTGCATGTTTATATTATGTGTCTTAGAATTTCATAAAAGATGTTGGCCCAGGCTATATGTTTATTTGATTAGAAAATACATTTGGTCTAAGAATGTTTTTTTTTCCTAACTGTTGATTCTACCTGGTTTTGTGCCTTTCCCTGAAGCAATCTATGCTGGTCGTCTTCTACAAGGAATTGTAAACCAGATGGGTCATTACTCTGATCTACTGAGACAATTTCTGTGTTCGTAGTTCAAGTCCAAAATATACTTGCATTTCCCATTTTGTCATCACTGCAGGGTTAAAACCCAGTACATTCTTCTTACACAGAAATGCTTATGATGCAATTTCAAATGCCAGATGTGTTTAAGGAGATTTCACACTTGAAGTGAAGCAGAATCACGTTCAGAGATGAACAGGGTTTTGTTTGGTTTGGTGGTTTTTGGTTTGGGTTTTTTTTTTGTTTTGTTTTGGTTTTTTTTTGAAGGATTTCTTTTCCAGAGAAGTCTGTTTTTAAGACTCTAATCCAGAATAGCCTGGAAAGTAGTTTTGCATAGCTAATGCACCGCACATGAATACATCTGCTAAGTCTGAATGCCTATATAAATCCTAAAGTAAGACTCTGAAATTGCCTAAGTGACAGAATAAATCCATCCTGTAGAAAAAAAAAAAAAAAAAAAAAAATTAGCTTCCAGCTGCTTAACCTTAGTTACTGCATTGCAGTTACTGTGTGCATTGCTGTATCTATTACCCTTCTTGTCTAGATAGGAAGAGATGTTGAGTTTATTTTTATTGGACATCAATTTTCTCACAGGATCAAAATATCACAAGTTGATTAGGTATTAATGAGAGTTCATTAATATTAACTTTCTGGCTCCAGAACCCTGAACATCTGTGGTCTTGTAATTTAGTGACTTTTGAGCACCTATAAAAATCTTTCCAATGAAGCTTATTAATGAATGATTGAGCAATGGAATTTATCACAAGCTGTATTTTTATTTCATAGAGCTAGGGTTGCATTATAAATTGACTCTTCAGTAAAAGGTAAACTGATTCACTTACTTCAGGTCTTGCATTCTAACATATGGTTCTGCTTAAATGCGTCCATGTTTGCAACCTACAGTTGACTTTTTTTGGCATTCAAAATACTGTCTTGTAATTATTCTAGGTCTAGGAAGGAGGATTAACTTTTATAGCAAAATTCATAAAATAAAAAAATAAAAAAATTTTAGTCACATTTATAGGCTGCAATGAGTCCTCCAGAACGCAGACGTCTGGTCTGCTGGAACTCAATAGATTTCTGTTTGCTGCATGTGCGTGCACTTGCACACACACACACATGCATAAACAGCTGCTTTATGAAAGCATTTAAGTGTAATAAAATGCTAAGTATTTTCACACTTCTTCTGGCTTCCCTACCTGCAGTGATTATTATCAAACAAGTTTCATTTGATATGTTTTGAACACCTTTTTCTCCCTCTTTCCTGCCCAGCCTTTTCTTTTTCTCGTAAAATACATTGTTTCGGTTGTATTGGCTGCTTGGCAAAGCCTATTTTTTGAACACTGTCCGGGTTTTTCCATAATTCTCAACCCACTGCAGTGTTACAGAGTGATTTGCAAGTTCTTTGTTATGGATTCAAAATCACAAGAGTTGAAAGAGGTCGAGCTGAACTCTTCTGCAGTATGCTGTGTGTAGAAACCATCACTTATCAGTCATGAAAGGCACATTCCTGATAGCTGAGTGTTGGTATGAAACTCTGACTTTTATCTCTGCACAAAAAGGGAAAGGTTTCATTTGGGTTAGCAAACACCAGGCACCTATTTCCTTTGCAACAGCCCACCTCAAATTGCACTTTAAGTCCTGACGATTCCACTGAAAGATCAAGTTCACACACATTTATCAAACAAATCTCCTCATCCTTGAGCATCTTCACCCCTTTTTGAACTCTTTCCCAGGAAAGAAATAGCCAATAGCAACCTATCTGCCATGCCTTGTACACTTTGAATACAAACGTCTGCATTTTGCAGAAGAGGAGGCACAATGTGTGCTCTGTGGTATTATTGATTTTTATTTCTTTCATCAGTTTGCACTTCCAAATATCCCTATTAGACGTCATAGGGCAAAATCAGGATCATTACTTTGAGTTATGATAGTCAAGCATGAACTATCTTGTCTCCCTTTGGGAAATAATTAATTCGCTATTTATAGACAGAGTTTAGAGGAAAAGTCTAGTTCTTCCAAGGATTAAAAACCTTCTTTCACTGTTTCCCTGTGTTTGTGTAGACCTTTAGAGAAGGACAAATTCCAGTTGTTACAAGCAGTGGTCGCCAAGCAAACAATTACCTGCAGCACCTGAGTGACAGGGAACATTTTGGGATCCCCTTGGAGCTCACAATGCAAACCTGGCACCTCCCAGAAGCCTCCTGAGAGGGGGTGTCTGCCTCTTTGTTTTGATCATCTGCAAAGGAAGCAAGGACAGCCAGGTTCCTAATTTTCATACCCTCCTTGAGTGTCCATAATGGGATGGGATTAATATAGGCTGTGTTTTCTAGCTGGAAATTAATTAAAAAAAAAAAAAAAAAAAAAAAAAAAAAAATTTAAAAAGCAGAAGAAAAAGACATCAAGAAAGAAGCACTCCAGTGTCTCCTGGCAAGGTAATGCTTCCATTCTCCTCTCTTTTAGTTGAGTAATATCTGGCAGTCATCCTGGACAGTGTGATAAAACGAGATAGGACTGTTTAGATTACATCTAAATGTAGTCATCTAAAAGATGGGTGTTAAGTCCAATTTAAGGGCTTAGGCTCCTTCAGTAATCAAAGAGGAGAAACAGACACCTGCTCAAGGTGATTTTTCCCATTTGAAAACAGGTGTTTCAGTCAGGGCAGACAAATAACCTCCTCAAAGATAACTCTGTCATCATTGGATAAGAAAGTTAACATCTCATGCAACTACTTCAGACTACTCAGCTAAATTTTAGATTCCTGAAGTTAAGCAAGTTAATTCCTTTCCAGTTCTGTTCATCCTATATGATGAACTAAACATGGGTCTCTCAGCTCTAAACTGTATCCTGTCAGTATAACTATTTTTAGCATTAATTTTACATTAGAAGCAAGTAAGTGTTTCCTTTTAGACACATAACTGTATGCTACATGTGCTGGGGTTTTTTGTTGTTTTTTTTCTCCCCCCCATAAAACTGCTAAACATATGCTCAACCATCTGGCAAGAAACAATCGAAACCAACCAAACAAGGTGTTTGAAAGTTCAAACACATAATCAGTCATACTTCTTTACAGTTTTTTTTTATTTATATGCAGGCCTGAATAATAGCACAGTAACGTAAAGTGAAATAACAATGTAAAAATTAATTAACATTCCACGCTAGGTAGTTTAATGATCCCATTCAAAACAAAGACACTTGCAAGGGAGAGAGTCTCTCCTCTTCCTATTCTGCTCTGATGATATTCTGGCTGAACTGTATCTTTTCAGGCTGTTAGTTTACTAGTTTTACGTTACCTGTGTCTTTCTTCCTTCTCAGTCTCCTGCTTTTCCATCACACTGTAGAGGTGGAATAAATATATCTTAATTTCCAGTGCTTTGTGCTACCTATCATCTGCTTATCTTTCAGCACTGCTGTTGAACCAACTTCTTTTGAACTCTGTCCTGGACCTCTCAATATCCCTTCACCACTTGGGAAGATCTCAAACGAAGGGTAATAAAAGCAGCACTAGTTGATGTCTTCTGTTTCACTACATCTTATGTTAGGAACAGAAGATCTCTCAGAGCAGATAGTTTCATCAAGGTTTTGTTGGTTCTGTTTCTCCTAGGCTAAGATCTTGGCAAATTTTGATAGGGTAGCATATTCCTCTTAAGTAGCTGTAACAAAGAAAAATCACTGCTTTTATTTTTCTTTTGAGGACTTGGGATCATGCAACAGAGGTGTGGTGGTCAGAACTTCACCCTTTCTTAAAAAAACAAGGAAACCAGTACAGGAAAGCATGCAGCATGGGACAGATGGTCACTGCTGGTTCATAAGACTGGAAGATTTGTTTTAAGGGAGATGCTGTAAAAAACACAGACTTTGAATGAAGCGCACTAAAACTGAAACAGAGACAGGCTTCTTAAATTTACTAGAGTGCACTGCAGTTTTAGGAAAGCTTTATTTCTCTTGCTAAGAATGAAACGTATACCAATAATTTCACAGTCTGCTCTCAACATGCTGAACTTGGATGCTTTTCCTCCTGGAGCAGTTCAGCTCTGTAGCATTTGGTTCTCTGTATTTATTGATGTGAGCAAAGCAGATCTAAGCAAGGCTTTACAGGATAAAATTCATGCTCAGTTTCTGAAACTTAGAAATCAGAAAGGCAGAAGGAACAAAAGTAGATTTGGTTGGTTTGTTTGTAAGACTTTGGCCTTGAAGTTGGTACCCTGCATAGGCTTTACAGTTTAAAACTCCATCTGGGTGCCTGAAATTCATTGTCCTTTAGTGTTCTCTAGGTACGTGCTGCATGCCCAGGAGATTACACTATAGTTCTGTGTCTTCAATCAATGCTTTCCTTGCAGGGTCACTGCTAATCCTTCTCTTTTCCCTGCCTTTTCTGCCAGCAGCCTGGGGAGGACATTGATGTAGGGCAGCATCTGATGATGCAGCTATCAAAATGACACATAAGGTAAAAGGTGAGTAATGATGGTCACAAACTCCCCTCACTGGCTGTCACCAAGGATGTTACAGTCCTTCTGGTCTAAGGGTTTCCATCACCTTGTCTGCACTGATGGAGTAACAACCTGAGCAAATCTCTGGTGGAGGCCTTCAGAAAGGGCGTTTGTGCTGTTGTGATTTATCCTTTGCTTGGCACTGGTTGCTCATATCAGAGAGAATTTGTCTTACACAAGTGCTGCACATGTATCTGGGCAAGAAAGAAATGGGATTCTGCAAGCTAGGTTGGAGGTGATGGGGTGCTCACTCAATTTTCCACAAGCTGTGACTATCTCAGGTTACCCAGAATGGGGTCTACTTGTACTATGCAGGCCAGGGTGTTCATTAGATACAGCCAAGAACAGCAATCTAGAATAGGCAACTAGCACATTTTTGGAGTCCAAAATATGGTGCTGAAAAATAACTCTAGTGAGCTAATTTTGCTCTTCGACACCACTTTACAAAAAGATGTGGCTATGATAAAGCTGTGACATAATTTCTAGCCATCATTTCCTGGTGTCTACCTACTACTTTTCTTTACTCTGCTTTTCACTTATGAATACCATGTAGAAAAGATATAATTCACCTCTGAAGGTAATACTGATACGCATAGAAACTTTGCCCTCTTCAAAAAAACAAGCAAGCAAGCAAACAAACCAACCAACCAACCAAAAACCCCAAAAAACAAAAAATCCAAAAGACAGTAATCCAGAAGATGGCAAAGCAGTGGAAACATGAATTAGAGAAGTATGATTTCACAAATAACATGAAATTAAATGAAGCATTATTCATTTATTGGCTTTTCTGGTCCACTTACCATGATTTGCACAGAATCTTAATATTATGACAACTCTTTGAGGACTCAACAGAATTCTTCCTTTTTCTAGGTGTTTTTTGATCCCTTTTCTAAAATGCTTATCTTAGGAATACTCTGAATAACTTGCAAATACTCACGAATTTTTGTCCTTGCATCATCACTGCATGTGAGGGGAGAGTTATTGCTTGATTTACCTGTGGGAAAATAAGATTAAATTATTGGCTGAGTCAAGAGGAAGCCTGTGGCTGAGCTGTGACTGGCACCCAGAGATCCTGAGTCACAGTCCAGTGCCCTATAACCACAAGCCCGTTCTGCTGCTGACAAGAGATTTCTTGGTAGCAAGCCTACTTTTCTGGAATGTATTCCCTGCAGAAATGCAATTAAATATGTACTTGGATGCTTTTAAAAAAGCTCCAAGCCACACCTCTCTGCCCAGGTCTTCTACTTGCTAAATCCCAGATTCTTAATTTACTAGTAAAGCTACAGGCAGCCAAGAAGCTCACGTGGATCTATTTTTATAGTGCCTCTGGCTTGCTGTAGCCCTCAAAAACCCCTCATTTTACAAGAAAACAAATTCAATCAAAAAAGAAATGTATTTTGACAGCAAAGAATCCCACAACTGCTGCAAGTGCTAACCCAAGGTGGGTATCGGTTGGATGCTCTCTCTGATGTCCAGGATGAGGAACCCAGCTGAGCTCACTCAGGACATGTCAGTGGCTAACATGCAGCTTCTCTCAAGCTAAGAAACAAGATATCCTTTCCGTAAGTGTCAAGGTAATGGTCATCATAACTTTTCTAATTTTTTAGAGGATTTGTTTTATGGAGGATTATTTTTGCTCCTCTTTGATATTTGATGATAGGCTAATCCTCAGAAAATAGGAATTCATAATATTAACTTCCTGTGCTTTATAATCTGTTTTTGTTTCTAAAAGTGAATGAAGCAATCTGCTAAATTAAATGTCTATGTTTCCCTGTAAGAGCTAAAGTGTTGATTTTTACTTCTGTGCACAAGGAATTAGATACACTCCTACTCCATTCAAGCCTTCCTATCTGCACTGAAAATAATAGCAACTTGAAGAGAATATTTATTATTACTAGGCCCCTTTAGTCATGGAAGGTAATGTAATACCTTTTGAGTAACTGTTGTTCAAAATCTCTGAGGCTAATCATCACACTCATCAGAGAACATTAGGGTGCCAATCTAAGCAGTGTTTGGTAGTAATTAACCCCGTGCTTTACCTTTGCTATACTTGACAAAAAATCTCATGCACATTTCACAAAATTAAATCTGGAGTCTGAACAGATTTATTGTAAATTGTCTTCACACAGATAAATAATCTTGGCTGTCGGCTGGATCCTTTAGTCATCCTTGCCCTAGTACTTTCCTCAAGCACACAATTTTACAGACGCAGGCAAAGATAAAATATCACTAGAAAAGACAAGTGTGCAGATGCTTACTGCATGCCTCCTGTACACACTGCTGTATTAGTAAGCAAACACGTGCATGCATACAACTTACACGCAACACATCTGCCTTCTGCAAAGAAGATCACAGAGGAGAAAATATATTTAGCAAGTAATGAGTAGCCTTCCTTCATAGCTAGCACAGCAACTTCCATCTGTGGTGAATTAGAGGATGTTCCAAGAAAAGATCCTGCATGAGTTTTGTCAGAAGAAATTGGTTTGGTGCGCTGTAAAATCAAAACCAGAATGGTATGTGATTGTTGCTGAGTGGTTTGGTCACTCCTGATGTTGCCTTGATTCCTATAAACATGAAAAGGAACTTTGAAAAAAGAGACATCACAGCTCTGTGCAACTGTGCTCATTTCAGTGTCATAAAATGATATTAATCAGAATTAGCCCAAGGCAGGCTAACCCAGGTCAAGGGATGCTGGAACAGCACAGATGAGTCTCCAAGTTGCTTTCCTGTAGAAAATTGGCCCTTCATTTGTATGACACTAGAGTTCTGGACCCAGAGAAATCAACAGTAGGAATATTGATAAGTTTAGTGTTGTCAAAATATAACAAATTTTGGGGTGTTAAGTTTTAAATAAAATGCATACCTAAAATCTTCCATTAGATATTGAAGCAAATAACAGTATTGGTACATCTTTAAGCTCTATGAAAACCATATAACACTATTTATATTTCAGTGATTCTGCATATTTATTGTCATTTTCCCAATGCCCATTTGTTCTGCAGTTGAGAAATTAAGAGCTTTCAGATAAAAGAAAATATGAATATTGTTAGTGTTACTCATAGCAACAGCTGATGTGATGTGCAGTCATGGCATTTACTATAGATTCCACCTTTAATGCCTTTTAAGGTCCATAGTTTGCTTTTGTCACTGTGGAATGATCTGCCTAAGCTGAAACATTTCAGGCAGTTTCCTGAGAAATTAATCCCCTACATCCCTTTGGGCTTGAATAAAAATATTCTACTTTTGTTACTATTTAAGCAAAATTCCTTAGGCCCTATGCTTAACCCACAATCCTAATTGGTTTCTTCTGTCTCTTCTTCTAAGAGTTTGCAAAGTCTCCCACCAGAGCCCAGGAGTCCTCTATGACCACTGCAAACCTGCATGGGGCAGCTGAGAACTTCAATGAATGTTCATGTGAGTATGGAAGACTACAGAAAATACTTTTACTTCAATATTAAATTAAACTATGCAAGAGAAACAGAGTCCATTATTAACATGAAGTGGATTGTTCATTTTCATCTTGAATTCAAATATGTTTCCATGAACAGAACAGCTGCAAGCTCAGGTCCACAGGGAATATCAAATTCAAATATTTTAAGTGAAAGAGATCCATTACATGGCACTAAGGGAGTGATTGTCACAGTGGAAGGTGTCCTCTGGTTAAAACCAGTCCTCTGGTTAAAACTAGGTTTATTCTGGGAGCTGTGATGAACTTTGAGCCCTGCCACAGAAATTTGGTGTGACCTTGACTGTGTCGTTCCATTACCCTGTGCAGCAGTTCATCATCTGCTGCCAGAAGCCTCCCTCATTTTATTTAGTACAGCATCTTTTTACAACATAGGCCTAAAAGTATTGTTGGCCTTTGATTTTTTTGGTTTTGTTTGTTTCAAATTGAAGCAACCCCCCCCCCACAATTAGAATATGAATATTTTAAATGAAGAAGCAGCTTTGTTGTTTTTAAAAAAAGGATTTTCCCCTCACCCATTTTTTTATTTTTTTTCTTCTGCATGTAATTACAGGGTTAGCTGGATGGCTCCTCTTTAGCAGGACTTGGTAAATCTGTAAAATTTGCCCAGTAAATATTTGAGAGATAAGGGAAGGTGAAGAGAGGGTGGAGCTATAGTTAAAATATTTTTGTTAGTGAATTTATGCAACAGTTCAGCGTGTCAAAATCATGAGGATTTGCTAATAGCATATTTGCACTTGAAGATTGTGTGGATTAGTTTGGACAGTGACTTGAAAATGCAAAATACATTAGGGAACAGTTTTAAAATCTAAATTTTTTGAAATATATTATCTAAGCTTCTTGTAGAAGTGTTAGCCTTCCTACGGGTGAAAGGAGCCATAATATCACTTTGAGTGTGGCACAAAGATAAAGGAAAATGCTGAAATCCTTAGCAGTTGGTTCAGAAAGCTCTCTGCAGCTACATCTCACAGAGCAGTCAGAAGTACAACTGAAGCAGGATAAATACACCTTGGATAGCTTTCACTGGGTTGTCTGACTGCAGACTAGAGTGAAGCCAAAATTTGGTCTTCTAAGGTATATTCAGGATCCCTGGGGACTTTACAAAGCCCCTACAAAAATCCTGCTGTTACTATAATATTATTGTCTGTGATAAATGTACTTCCAGTGTATTTATATGTGATGAATTTACACTTCTGTGTACAATACACTGCATTCATTTAAAATTTCACCTGAGTGGGATATACTACTCCCAGGCAAAGCTAACCTCACTGCTGGCAATTTGCCCAATCCAGTGCCTTAAAAAAGAAAAAGAAAAAAAAAGCAGACTAAGGCATTTCTCAGTGGCCTATATGAAGACCAGCATAAGCATGTGGTGAACTTCAGACATGAGCTTGTTTTTCCAGCATGTGTTTAAAGTTAAGGCTTTGTCCAGCTGCAGCTGATGTGAGTCAGGAAAGCAAAATCCAGCCTTGAGTAAGTTGGGTTTGTAAGTAAGTGAGGTTATGTTCCAGCATGATGTCAGGAGGTATAGAGTTAAAATCTACATGTGGAAGAAGCCAGGAAGCAAGCACAAGCTACACCCTAATGGTGTCAGGTCAGCATTTTGGATTTCAAGTTAAGATGTGGTTTCCCACACCCAGCACTGCCAAGCACCACTGATTTTATGGGAAAAACCTAGCCAGATGTCTTTCCTTGACTATTATAGAACTTGAAAAAATATGGTTGCTAAATATATGTGTATGTGTGTGTATATATATATAACTCCAAATATATAACCATGACCCTAACGATGTATAAGATTTGCAAACATATGAATGTAGAAGTGGTAAACAACCTCCTGGTGTCCTGAGTCAGTGTCCAATTTATCAGCAAGAAACTATTCCTAAAGGAGGGAACCGGCCAAAATGAACCTGAGGTTTCTGAAAGCACGTATCTGAAAAAGTCTGTTATCTAGTGGTAGAAAACATCTACATATTACCTCATCCAGCATCTCATATTCAACCATGAGTTTGGAAGTTTCTACTGATAGCAGTCCAAAGAACTGCCCCTTCTTAGAAGACATATAACCACTTAGAGTTGTGCAATCAAACACCAGAAACAACATAAAAACCCCCATAATCATAACATTTAAGTACTAATTCTACTGTGATTTACACTCCACATAACCCTAAAGTGATCTTGTGTGAAGAAGTGGAGCATTGCTTTGGGGACACCACATATTTCCTGAGATACAGCCAGGTATCCCTCTGCACCCTACGTCTAAATAACGGGGCAGGCAGAGATCTTCTCACACGTAATCAGTCTGGGAAGGGACTGTCTTCTTCTACTGTAGCAAGCAGTATAATGGGGCCTTCATTGTAATGAGAGACTCTAAACCCTCTTGTAACATACTAAGACCCTCTGTTCTAAAAATGGATCTTCCCTCTCGCAGGAAGTCATCTGACAGTTTGCAATTGCTTTCTGAATTCTGAGAGGGGACGAGAAGCCAAAGAGCACAGATTTCTCACTGAAGAAATATTCATTAAGTTTCAGTTCAGAAATGTCAAATAATGTATTTACATCCAAAATAGTGGACATTCTGAAATCATATTACAAACCTTCTTCTCACCAGCCTAAGTAGATGATCTGAAATATAGAAAGGTCATTCTGAGTCAAGACTTAAAAACAAAAAAAAATCCTCAGGAAATTTTGTTATTAAATATTTGCAAGATTTAATTTTGACTCTCCCCATCAGAAAATACAAACTTTTTGCCCACACTTAATTTTTTCTTCAGAGGAAAAGATGTGGAAATGTCCTAATGGGAAAAATATTCCTAAATTAAGTAAGACTGTTAAAGTATAATTATAGTTTGGCAGTATTAGAAAACTGAATGGCATTTTAGAAAGTACTTTAAAATGTTTCTTTTTGTTCAACTTTAGCTAACCTTCTGGAGTGTGATTTATTTATAACCTGTAACAATATTTTTATTCACCGCCTTCTCTATTGTTGCCTATTGGTATCCAAAGTGGCTGAATGCCCACAATGCACAGCCTCTTGGCTAACAGAGAAGGACTACTAGGAATCTTGTTGCTAACCAAAAGCTTGAACATGGAACTGTGTTTTGATCACTGAAGCCAGAGTTCCATCTGTCTCACCTACCTTTATCATCTGAAAGTGATATGTCCAGTCTAAATTACTCATCAAGGCTCTCTCTATAATTAATGAGCAGACACAGGTACCTACAAAGGAGTATTTGTCCCATTCAATGACACACGTCAAAGACAGCTGGAATAAACTATGCTCTAGTGGTGCTGGACTTCTTTGACCACAAAGGATGAAATTAGATATCTAATTTCCACATGGTTAAAATTAGGGGAGATAAAAATCCCCTTTGGTCCCCAGTCTATGTAAACACAAAGTGTAAACTTTGAGGGAAAGAAAGTAAGAAGAGGCTATGCACTGCAGACTTCCTGTGGGATATTTTCCCTGTGGTGAATTTGTATCAATAGTGTCTGCCTTTGCTGGACTCATTGCATAAGTACCTTTAAGGATCCTGTACTGGGATCCCTGGAAAGAGATCTGAGTGCTTACTGCTGGGAAGGCAAATGCTGATTTTCTGTGCCTCACACTATGGCTATACTATAAGGCTTTTACTGTTCAAAAATTCTGCCCTTCAATGCATTTCTCCAGCTTACATAGCAGCTGGTAGCATTTTTGCTTCTTATCTAGTGGTTTGATGGATTCTTTGAAAATGAACTCATGACAATTCACTGGCAGTTTTGCAAGATGCACATATTGTGTCTTCATTTATTATAAATAGCTAGAGTGAAATACTTCCAATATACTTGGATTTTAATATAGCAGTGGTAAAGAATCACAGAAAAAGTGATTTTCTCTTAATGCTCTACAGCTGATGTTCTGCTTACATAGGAAAATAATATTCTTTATAGCTACTAATTAAAGCTTTTCAAATTAACTTGTAAATCAGCCACACAAATTCCATTGCTTTTAGTATATTTAAAAAAGCAGTGTTTGAGGAAAGATTTCATATTTGATATTCTCTTATCCATTCCTCCTGATCTCCGATGTGAGCAATCACTCAAGGAGTTCATTTCATCAGATTCCACTTTAACCATAAATGGAGCTACTGGTAATTTCTTTCTGCTCATACTCAGAATGAATCAAATTCTCCAAACAAATTTTTAATGTGGCTTTTTCTCAGTCTGTTATCAGATTGGTACAGAAAACATCCTAAGACTCTAATTGTAAACTGTATTTTGTGGTAACAAAATCTGCAAGTTAACAGTGCTTTTTGTCAAATGCAAAAACAATAGTTTCAGCAATTTTGGCCATGTCAACTTCAAGTTATAGTTGTATATCCATTGCTCCTGCAACAAAGATAAATAAAAAATCTATCTCCCTGTGTTTATTTCTCTTTTTTTTTTTTTCATTTTTATAATGTTGTTCAAACTAATACTGAGTGTTTCCCATGTCCATCCTACTAAAAATAATGAAGTACCTAGAGGATTTCTGTTGTTTCTTTCTTTCCAAGGTAAAATCTATTTTGAATAAACTTTCAGAATGTCTTTTTTAGAATTTTCTTAAATTTTCCTAAATTGTAGCAGAATTTGAACGTCGATTAAAAAAACAAACAATGCTACTCTTTGAGATATTTGAGAATCAATAAAAAAAGTGAGCAAAATTATTATTAGGTAAAAAAATTTACAAGATTTTAAAATCAGAAAATTATGATTACTATTATTTATTTTTAACCAAGAACCTCTGTTTTCTATATACCATTTCCTCAAATCTTGACTGTCTGTGGTTGTCTCCAAAACTTTTTAACCCTCGAAAATTACTTCTACAGGTCTCTAAGTTCCATTATACCTGCTTCAACTCCTTCAACTGAAATTTTTTAAAATGTTTTATTTTAAATATTTTATTTTAAATGTATTATCCCAAGAATCAGCACAGGTGGTAGAAGGAAAAGAGAGAAAGGAGGGAAAGGGCTTTACCTCTACCTATCCCATCCTGTTTCTTTGTCTCAGCATCGTCCTTTATTTTCTCTCTCCTGTTCCTTCCAATAAGTGCTCAAGCTGTAAAATCTCCCAAGGACTTCCTCCATTCATACTCTTTTGCTCCCCTTAATATATTCCAACTCTGATCTTTGATTAGGGCTTCTTCATCCTCTACTGAAATAATTACTACTGCTAAAATTGGTCCTACAGGGCTTCTTTGCAGTGATTGATACTTCTTTGCAATAAATAGAGTGGAACGGAATTTAAGCCATTGGGTTCTCCTGATCTTTCTTCTGTAGCTAAGAAATGAGAGCAAAAGAGTTTAGATTTTCTTCAGTCACAGGATAGTTGAGACGGGTCGAAGAGTGAAGGCAGATTATTTTTACTGATGAGGTGAAGGAAAGAATTAATTGAAAACACAATCAATAAAATGGTGAATATATGAACAAAAGTTGACAAACTAAATAAAAAGAGAATAATAAAAATTGACATCTAAAGCTCTGAAAGTGACTATGCAAATAAACCTGAGCATGCAGATTAATTCTTCAGTGCATGGAATAACACTGGTTTAACTGGCTAAGGACCTGAACCTCTGCATCCACAACAAATGATGATTCAGGAATTTGGCTTGTGCTAGGGGAAGGTTATGTGGAAGACAGCTAAAATAATTCATTGAAGTGACACTGTCTAATGAAAGACCTAAACAAATGCCTTCTTGTCAGTGGGTAATTCCTGCAAAGCTCCAAAGGCAAAATTTAGCCCCCTGGGATCCATTTCCTCCTAGAATTTGGACAATAGTGCAGGGGGAAACCACTTACATGAGTGCCTGATGGCATATTGGAATCTCAGATCACTTGTATGTTAGTACGATTGTTGTTTAATAGGCATCAACCCTTAAGAATAATTGGGTGGATACAAGGGTATATAGTTGACATTCTCCAGGGAAGTTGGCCAATTGGCTACATTTAGAACTTTCCAGTGTTCCCTCCTATATTTTATATATCGGCTTAATGAGAAATAATAGGTATGGAGACTGATTTTCTGCAAAAAAACAAACACAGCATCCATGACTTAATTTATCATAGTGGCCACACTCAGGCTGGCTTGTTTCTGCAGTACTCCCAGTATCAGTCTATTCAGATGCTGTAGCAGGACAAGCAGACAGCAAATGATTTAACTGAAAACAAAGCTTTTCTTCATCTGAACTCTTAGGAAAGTCTGTTTAGAAGTAACATATAGCCTGCTCTTGATGCTGTCACTTCTGACAGGACCCTAAAAATGTAGTGAGAAATTTAGTGTAGCGAGAGGACAAGGGCAAATGGTTTCAAACTTGAATTTGGTTGCTGAAAGGATGAAATCAGCCATCCAAAAGTCAAAAATTCACAACTGAGGTTTTATTGTGAAGAATCTGGTTTCATAGGGAAAATTTTTAAAAATATGGAAATTTCCATCAAGTTAGCAAAAAATCACCACAACCTTGAATTTGTCATGCATATTTACAGTACTACACGTTGTCTGTTTTTACTTGTTTTGGCTCTAGTGGCTGTCTAAAGGGAAATGATAAATCAAAATGCTCTAGTATCAGCAAACATCTTCACTAAGGTATAAAATGTGATTTTTTTTCTTAAGAGTTTTTTCTTATGATTTCTTTAATTTTGGTACAGTTTCTCTGGAAAAAAGTTGAAGCTTAAAAGCCCTTCTTATTCTAAAATAAGAATTTCTACATGGAGTTTATCATTATAATTAAACTGGCATCATTTACACTTACATGGAAAAGCTGTAAAATGTACTTAATTTTCCCTTTAAGGGAGTCTTTAAGATCCAGGAGTTGTTGGAAACCTTTTAAGAGGGAATGACTCTATCTGAAATAGTATATTCCTCAAATGTATTTTACCATAACCAGCTACTTGTGCTTGCAATATTTCAGTCTGTAGCTATAACAAGTATTAAATTAATGAAGTTATGTGGGGTAAGGTTCACTCAATTATCTGTTATCATTTAAAAGCTAGGTGTCTAGTCTAGATAGTTTTTTAAGTGCTACCTGTAGTCAGTGGAGAAAGCTTGGCACTATTCCAGAAGGTGCTCATCCTGCTTTTCTGGAACACCTGTCCTAGGGTGGGCTGAAACATCTTTTGGAAGTGCATCTCTCCTTCAACTACTCTCTGTTGGGCTTGGATATACAACTAAGTTTCAAGTCACTATATAGAAGCTGTTTAAGATCTAAGTTTAGATACCTGGGCAGGTGAATCCTTCTGATCTCTACAAACTATTTAATAATTGCATATCTATAAAACATAATGCACAAAAAATGCAGTAAGTAATTACATAAGTATTTCCCCATTAATAGAGACAGTTTTCTCAAATATTGTTGGCATTCTGCATAGTCACATTTTCCCACATTTTAGGTATGTCGATTTTCAAAGCACTGTTTTCTTTCCAAATTTTATCTGATTACACTCTTAAAGGGCAATGGACTTGCTGAAGTCTATCTTTGACTTTTCAATCTTTGACCAACAACATAGGGAAAAAGGCATCACAGAAAAGAGGATGCTTGCTTCATGCTTTATCTACTCTTTGCTGTGATCTATGCCACTGAACATATGTGCAGGTATAGAAAAGACAGCATATAGAGAGGTAATAAAACTGCAGAGTATAAATTTACTTGGAATGGTCAAACACAAAGATGATTATAAACAGCTGCAGTGTAAATAGCAAAACAATTAATGAAGCAAATAACATAACAAATAAAACTACAGTTGGTTAAACAAGAAAATAGCAGACCAATACATGTATGTATGCAGGAGAAGGAAACAATCTTCCTTACAGAAATACAGTGGCTGCTATAAATTAGCCTAGGACAGGGATGCACAAATCTCTGAAAGCACTGACTCAGTATTCAGCTGTAGCCAAAAAGGCAAGTACAAACTTGGCCCTTGAAAGAAAGAGAAAACAGAAGACATCCTTATACTGCCTTATACATGCTTTTTGCCTGTTTCACACATTGTGTGTGTCTCCTGTCATTCTCTTTCAGAAAGAATACTGGAGCAGTTGGAAAAGCAACAAAGATGATCAATGTTATGCAGTGTTTTCTATATGAGAAAAGGCTAGAAGCCCCAGGAAAAAGGTGACTGGGAGACATTTTGTAGGTAAAGAAAATGCTGAATGTGAGTGGAGAGCAGTGGTACAAGAAAAAAAAAAGACTAGTGGTTGGCATGTTGAAAACAAAGAAAAGAAAATATACTGAGTTATAGTACTCACTATGGCATGATGTTGCAGGGTTCAAAAGTACAGAGGGGAAAAATGGAAGAAATTGTGACAGAGCATAGATAAGGATCTAGATACAGTAGCTTCCTCCCAAAAATTACTGGATGTGCTGATTCTCAAACTCTAATTCACTAAGAATCAGACTATAGCTCCCCTTTTTAAAAATATAGTTTCTTCTATACTTCTGTATATACTATATTCGGCTAGCTGGACTTTCCCCTGGCCTATTGTAGAGTTCTTAATGGCTCACACCTTCTTACAAGTTGTATGAAAATGAACTTCTCTGAAAGTCATTAGACACAGCTGAGTTATATGTTTACAGATCACTGAAACAACTAGCTTTAGACTATATTGTAAAGGAATACACACAATTTTGAAATTTTTTTAAAATTTCAAAACCAAAGTTTACAAGCAAGATCTGAAGATTTCAGAAAAGGTCTGCAGAAGTGATACTCTTTCTCTGGTTGCATTCCTCACCCTGCAAGGAGGACCCCAGAGAAGATCCAAGGCAAGGGCAGTGCCTTTTTACAAATATTTCTGCCATAAAAAAAGTCAGCTCATCACACACCAAGTATTTCTCATAGAGAAAAAGTCATTTTTAGCTTAAATGTCATGCACTTTATCACACATTTGTGACTTTTAGAAGCTTCTGGCATTCTTGGGCAAGATCTGTAGACACCACATGGAGGAAAATAACTTTCAGCATTTATACTTTTTATCTCTTGTCAGAAACTATTATTGTACCTCAATACAGCACAAACAAAAGTACACACTCTCAGTGCCCCAAAAGTTGGCATTTTGTTAACTCAAGCCATTTCACCCTAAAGAATAGTCATAGGGCATTGCTGGATTAAAAACTGCCCGTCCATAAAGCTCTCTGTCCAGGCCCAGAAATCTATAGACAATGGAGTTAAATCCAGTTGGCAGCTGGTCACCAGTGGTGTCCCCCAGGGCTCAGTTTTGGGGACAGTCTTGTTGAAAATCTTTAATATCTTAATCAATGGTTTTCTGTAAGCATGAAGATGACACCAAGTTAGGCAGGAGTGTTCTTCGTGAGGTTAGAAAGACTCTGCAGAAGGACCTGGACTGGTTGGATTGATGGGCTGAGGCCAATTATATGATGTCTAAAAAGGTCAAGTCCTGGGTCCTTCATTTTGGTCACAACAACCCCAGCAACTACAATGCTGCAGTCCTGGGGTTGTGCCCCTGGTGAGGCTGCACCTTGAGAACTGTGTTCAGTTCTGGACCCCTCACTACAAGAAGGACAATGAGATGCTGGAACATCTCCAGAGAAGAGCAACCAAGCTGGTGAAGAGTCTAGAGAACAAGTCCTATGAGGAGAGTCTGAAGGTAATTGGGAATGTGTAGTTTGGAGAAGAGAAGGCTGAGGGGAGACCTTATCACTCTCTACAACTCCCTGAAAGGAGGTTGTGGTGAGGTGGGTGCTGGGCTCTTCTCTCAAGTGAATAATGATAGAACCAGAGGAAATGGCCTGAAGTTTCACCAGAGGAGGTTTAGACTGGATCTGAAGAAGAATTTCTTTACTGACAGAGTAGTCCGGTGCTGAAACAGGCTGCACAGAGGAGCTGGTGGAGTGACCATCCCTGGAGGTATTTAAAAACTGTGTAGATGAGGCACTAGAGGACATGCTGTAGTGGGCATGGTGGTTTTATTCAGGGTTGACGGCTGGACTGGGTGTGCATCTGACACCACATCTGGTAGACAAGCAGCCCTCTCTTCTTTATGGTGAGGCTGTAGCTTAAGACAATCTCAGACACTTGCATATGGTACTCTTGCTTCCACTGGCAGTCAGTTTATTCCACTTCTTCTGTGCATTTCCCTTTTGAGCTAGATTAATTATGAAAATAAGGATATAATCACTCTGTACCAAATATGTATGTCCTCTGATGATAAATAATCTTTAATTCAATTTAATGAGGTTGAAATCTCACAAGAACCCTTGTGAGTATACTGATCTATATATCCAAATCTATCTCCATGTTGAGTTATCTTCACACAGAATAGTGCATATGCACACATATATATATATATATAAATACATATTTGTCAGTGCATGTAAATGTGTTTATGTTACATATGAGATGTCTGGTGTGATTGCAGTATATAAGTAAGATATATGATTTTTTTAAATCTCATAATGTGGTCATATAAAAATGTAATTTATTTTCCACCCTAAAAAACCTGTTTTATTATTATCAAAGCTATTTATTTTAAGACACATTTATTCAGAAAAAGGTTGCAAAGACAGTAAACACAATCATTTCCAAGCCATCAAAATGAAGTGGAACATCTTCAGTTCAAACTTTTCCAGAAAGTGAATCCCCAACAAATTCTGGTCTAGAAAATTTGATTTAACAAAATAAAAATATTAAAAATATGTTGTTGGCTGGAATAATTGTAGCCACAGTACGTATTCTAGGTTTAACAATCATTATTGTTCATACATGCTTTATGTAAAACATCAAATAATTTTCTGGAGATACAGCCTAAGGTATTATTGAAATGCAGCCAAGTCTGTGGCAGAACATAGGACCTGTTTTAGCAGTTCATTGTAGACTGTTGCACGGGAATTTCTTTTTGCGAAGGATGTGTATGTATGCATGTATATATGTATACACATGTAGGTATGATTTTATTTTGTTATTAATATTACCCTCACATTTTCTATATGCATGTAACATAATTAGATTTGAAAGCCCCAATTACACTTCAGTGAAAGCCTCCTTATTAATTGACAATAGGCCTCAGCTAAGTAGCAACAAAAGAAGTGCTTTGTTTGGCAACCTTTGTTTAAAAGGTCCTTTGAAAACTCTTTAAGAATACTATGAATAGAGATTGAACAAACCTTTAATCCTCTTCAGGTCACACATGTGCTAAAGTGAATAATAGTGTGAGGTCTTTTTCACCTTTTGAGTTCTTTTAAGCCAGTAACCTAACTTGAAATGAGATAAAGAAAAGACCTAAGCAAGCTTGAAAACCTCTAACTTCTACACTTCTGGTTTATTTATTCTTCTGCATAAAGCCCAAAGATGCATTTCTGGCTAGAGAGATGTATAATTACTCAATATTTATAATTCCATTCATTATTATTTGGTCCCTCTGAGTTATTTCACTTTTATTCACCCCAATCGCATTTAGGACCTCAGAACATTATTTTTTTTACTTAAAGCTCCTGTTCTTTTGTATCAGTGTGAAAATCTTTCTTTCGTGCTACAGTCCCTTTTTCCTATTCAACACTAGACTGCACACGATAATTAAACCTTGGGGGCTTGGAGATTTTGGACTAAAGCTTAAAGAAATGCAGTGGTGAGGCCTCTTCTCCCTCAGTCTTCCACCACTTGCTGTGGGGATTTTCTTTAGTTACACATGGCTTCACAGGTAAACAAGCTTGAAAAAAAAAATCACAAGCAGGAATTAAATTAGCACCTTATCGTTGCTTATAATGAACCAGTTTGCTTAATTAGATGATGGAAAAAATTATGTTCTAAAACATGACACACACTGAAGTCTCAATTCAGGCAAATGCCCATATAATTACCCCAGGCTATTTGCAAGGGGAACAGTGTGCCATCCAAGACTAAAACCCAGAGCTTCAACCCAGATTAAGGTGCTTTTTATTTTTTTGTGGATCATGAAGGAAATTATAGGGTCTTTCTTATACTTTTGTTTATAAATGGAGCCCTTAAAGTATCTATGCAACTTTCAAATTAAGCTTGTGAGCACCTTCCCTAAGACAGTCTATAAACACTGAGCAGTGCATTTGCATCTGAACTAGTTGGAAATCCCCACAAATTAATTAAATGACCAAAGGACAGAGAGGCACTGGAACTACCACCCCAGCCAAGGGTCATTCCACTCTCTGAGCTCCCCAGGCATCCCAGGGGCTCTAGCCAGGCTACCAGGGCAGGGGGAAACTGCCTGCACCCTGAGATGCTCCCAGTGCAGCTGTTGGTCAGGTCCTGCTGTAAGGACTGGGGAAAATGGGGATGAGTAAGGGATCTGTGACTCTTTGGGGGAGGAAGAGTCCTTTGCAAGAGTCCTTGCTCCTTTGGCAAAGGAGCAAGGGAGGACACACAATGCTATGGTGTGTGAAAGTCTCCAGTACTTGGGTTGCTCAAGGCCCAAGTAATTTCTAAAGGAAAGTTAGCGTGCATAATACCTTGTGTTGTTCCTACAATCTTCCCTTAGCCTTCCTGCTGGCCCCATCTGTACAAAGGCACTTCAGAGCAGAGAGAAAGACTAATGTCCAGAGAAAGATCCTATCTGACACAAATAACATGCAAGCCTCAATGCCTTTTCCTTTCCTGTATGTGTATGAAGACACTCCATAATGTGAAGGGCTTTTAAAGCATGCACAAGGCTACATAGCTAACTATTGCTAACATCAATCATAAATTGTTTTCTTTCTTAACTCTGAAATCAGTATAACAGCAAAACACCAGCTGCTTCCAAAGACAAATGCATTGTTTAAGTCAGAGCAAAATATTTACAAATAGGTTGCAAAATTCAGACTCTGAATTTTACAGCATGTGGGCAAAATGTTTCTGTAAGCTGCATATTCACTTGATCACTTATGCCGAGCAATCTGGGAAGCAAGTAATTGGCATTTCTCTGAGCTGCTGCTCTGATCAGCTATAATCATTTCTGCAGCTCTGTAAGAAAATCCTGCATATTTTCGTCTTCTAGGTAAAAACAGCTTTTTGCATATGTAATTTAATTTTGTTTTTCTGTTTCAGTACCCACTGCTTTACAGGGGGACTGCATTCTTCTGCAGATGTGTATCTCTTGAGGTGATTGTTTATATCAGTGCCTACCAACTTCTCTGTAGAAGCAGCCACCAGAACTATAAATTGTTATCTCCATTTAACTTAAAAGTTGTCTACTGCTTAACTGTGAGCATTTAGTTTTAAAAGAGACAGTTGCTTAGCTGGGCTCTTCTCTGAAGGAAATTAACTTTTTATCTTGAAGACAGCTAATTTAGCTCTCACCACCTTTCCTTCCACTCCCAAGTACTTTCTTATCTTGGGTAATCAGGATGCAGGGATTCCCAATCTATCCCTCTTTATAGCTCTTTGGGTAGTGTTACTGTTTGAACTTCATACCCCTGGATAAAAGGGCTCCCACACCAGCTCAGGAAGCAGTTTTAAGTATGAGGTAAATATGCAAGTTACTTAACAGCTCATAGATGAACTCAATTACATCCTTCATCTCTTAAGATATGAATAAAAAGATTTGGCTTTGATCTTGAATTAAGCAATCCCTACTTATAAATCAATGTACCATGGGATTTTATTCATAGCAATAATTAGTGGTTAGCATTGCAATGAATACAAGGTTGGGAAGCTTTAAAAACCAGTGCCAGGTTGGGACATATTTCTCACATATATTATCTGACTCACACAGAGGCAGCCTGGATTTTTAATCGGGGAGGTACAGTGAGGATATGTAAAAGCTATTTCACTAAATAGGGTACATGGAAGTATTAAAAAAATTAAAGCCTACACCTGGGTCTTTTTTCATGACTTCATTTTATTTAGTATGATTTCAAAATTAAATATAGAATAAATGCTGTAATACTTGTGTACTACAATCTTAAGACATAAGTGTACATTTAAAAAGAAATACAAGTAGGTATCAGGAACTATTTGTACTGTAGACATTCTTCACATATCTCCATGTAGACTGTAATATCTGCATTACAACCTATTGAATGTCCAGATTCTCTCTTATACACATAGTGTGTATAAGATGCTGTCCTACTTTTTATTACTTTAATTTATGAATTATGAAATTAAAGTGAGATAAAATATTACTTAAACTTAAATTCTATTTCTGTATCTTTAAAATATTTTCCTACTTTATTATTTTGAGTGATCATTTGGATTATTTTTTCTGTAGTTTCAAGGTCATATTTTCGAATTGTAGGCTAAAATGTAGCCAATCCAAAAGTTCACATGTGTAAGGAGCCAACTTAGAGAAAGAACTATGCATCATCACAGAAACCTGAGATCCATAAATTCAACCATGCTGGAGAGAGCTTTTTAGTTAAAACATTGAGCTAAACAAAATGCAATTAAAGCTAACAGGACAAAAAGCATCCCACTTGAGATTCATAAATAGACTCCTGGGAGACTGGAATTAAAGAAAAAAAAAAAGTAATTCTAAATGTGTCTTGTCTAAGCTGACCATTTAAACAACTTTTCCCAGGGTAAATTAGCTGGTCCACTTCATCTTTTTTTCACCTTTGCTTAACCAAGTGAAGTAAATGTGATTTTTTTAATGAGTAAATCAAGGCACAAGAGGCAGAACTTTTATTCTGTTTTGATGACAAATTGTAATCTGAGTTCTTAATTGCATTAAGGAATACTTTGATCTTTTAATAAATCTCATAAAATCATGATAGTTCTTTAGGAGAACATTGCTTCTTGCCTTACTTAAGCAAGATGGGAGAAGTTTCAAAGATGCTGACACAGTTTGTGTACAAAAATATGGACATTATTACAATGTGGTGTCCTTTGCTGGTCTCTCTTTGCATCCTCAGATGCTCTTAAATTTTCACATGTGAAATCCTTTGGGAAGTTTGCGTACTTTGATATTTTATTACTTTGCTTGGTTGCCACTTAGATTATTTCACTGTTTTATATTACACTGTATGTTATTTGATTATTTAAAGTGCCTTCATAATAGCCCTAATAACATCACACCCATATGTGATGGATTTAAAAATCCATTCTGATTTTTAAATATGTTAGTGCCATCGTGGACCATAACAATGGCTCTTGGCAGTAAAATTACCACGAGGAGGGGAATGCAAAATGATGGGAACGAAGGTGTGCTTCCCCCAGGCTCAGATGGGAAGATATAAGGAGTCAGTTATGAAGCAAGGAGTGGTTTTGGGTCAGAGCTGGCCAGGCTGCCGGAGAAGAGTTCCACTTGAGTAGCAGTGTCTGGGGGTTGCCACTGAAGTGCTCTTTGATCAGGAGAGGCCAGCTCAACAAACCCAAACTTACCATTACCATCTTTCACCACCTGATGTTTTGCCTCAGAGAGGGAGTTCTCTGAAATACTATTTCTCTGGAATCAGATGATTTATTTGGAAGGTGTAATGTACAAGTTCTTGGTTTCATTCAGTATAGACTGGGAATAAGCAAGTTTTTAATCAAAATGTCTCTTGCCTCACTCCACTTGGTAGCCCATGTGAACTAGCTAGAGTAAGACACTAAAATTTGGCATAAAAAAACTCAGAACTACTCTCAGCTTTATCTCCAACTTCATACACATATTTATGAGATTCACTTACTTTGGAACCATGTGCTTTTATAGATTAGCAGTAAGGCTCACCTGCTTCACAGGCTTTTTGGGCAATAAGATTTTGCAAGGCATTTGAGATGCTCAGGTAAAATACATGAGTGAAGAATTTACTCTTGTGGATAAGGATTACACAACTGACCACTCATCATGGGAACCAAAAAAAAAATAGTACAGTTTGTTTCTTAGGATGCATCTCCTGATGGGTATAGAAGGCCTTATGCCTTCTTGTATGTCAGTGGAGCCTTACTCTTACATAGGCAATAAAATAAAGTTTCCAATTTGAACCATCCATGTTCCTGACACTATTCTCCACAGCACAGTTCAGTGTGGATGTTAGGCAAGAAGATGTTTCACAACTTTCTGGATTTTTGCTCAGGTAGATCCATAAACTTGAAACAAATATTGAGATATTTACAAATATTTTTGTCTTTGAGATACACATGCACAAATTACTGTTGTATGTAGAAATTCATTTACTGTGCTCACTGGGAAAACAGCAGGTGATATGAAGCAGTTTTCCTTAGCCAAAGAACCTTTTTGGAGATCAGTGACAAAACTAAAACAATTTTCTCATTTTAATTTAAATACTGACACACTTACAACTGTGCAACTATACTCGTTACTTTGGTTGCATGGGTTTAGATCTGATGTTAAATTCATTTCATATTTGTGAAAATAACAGCAAAATTTTTCCACCTACCCACTGGATTTCTAAATTTATTTTAACCTATGTAATAATATATTATATATTCAGAATATATAGCAGAGGAAGTGTCCAAGAATTGAATCATAACTGTATCTTCAGGGTTCTCAAATTTATGCTTTCTTTCCTTTCTCCTCATTTTCTCCATTTAGGTCTCCTTTCCTCTTTCCTGGCATCTTAGCATTTCCATTGACATTAGGAAAATAAGTATCACTAGAAGAAATTTAGAGGGTAATGGAGTTTCTTTTATTTAATCTGAATACAGTCACTCAATTTGCTTTAACCACAATATCTGCTTAAGCTAACTATCATTTACCTAATGCAATTTACAATGGGCTGGTGAGCTGTGAGGGTTGGGATACAGATATGTGTTTCCCCCCAGTTATCAAATCATTATAACAAGCAGGTGGGTGAATTACAGAATACCACACTGTTAAAAAAAAATTAAAAATCAGGTTTTCTCTTGTAGTTCTATTTTGGCTAATGCTTCAGGTAAATGAACTACTTTTAATTTTAAACTTCTTTTACTGACAAAATATATTACACATGGTTACTAACACTAACAAAATCTGCAGACTGACGCAGCTTTGGACAAACCCTTTTGACAGAGGACACAGCAAAAATCCTGGTGCCTGGTGAAGTAAAACATCAACTGCACATTTCATTGTTACTCAGAATGAGTCTCTACACACATCTTAATTCCAAAAATACCATTTGCATTTTGGTTTTCTGACTGATCACCTTCTGTAAAGAAAAGCCATATCTTAAGATTTATGCCAAAAGGCTCTATCTCCCTAAAGAGGCAATAGATGCCTTGACAAGTGCAAGTTTCTGCACCTGGGTCAAGGCAATCCCATACTTGAATAGAGGCTGAAAGGAGAAAGGATTGAAGGCAGCCCTGAGGAGAAGGACTTGGGGATGACAGTAGACCAGATGCTTAAAATGAACCATCAGTGTGCACCTGCAGCCCAGAAAGCCAACAGGCCCCGGGCTGCATCAAAAGAAGTGTAGTTGTCCAGCTGAGGGAGAAGATTCTCTCTCTCTGCTCTTGTGAGACCCCACCTGGTGTACTGTGTCCAGTCAGATGAGGAGACAGAAATCCATGGTTTAAGATCTTCAGATATACAAAACGTAAAGTGCCCATCAAAGATTCATCAGGATCTTCAGTCCTATATAGGTAACAACTGCCTGAAAAAAACCTTACATGTTCTCCTGGCATTTACATCAATTTGCCATGACTGGTGGACATCCTGACAGACAGGAGAGAGAAAGAATATTTCAAGCCATGCTGCCATTAGGGTTATATTTTATGTCTGAGATACAAAGCACCTTGTTCAAAATACAACTTCCAAATTAGGACAACATCTTTAACAATTTGGTTTGCATATTTTTCATCCTCTGTGTCTATCTTTTTCAGATTGGTATTTTTTAAAATGAAAGGCAAGCAGTGTAACACTTCTGGGAAGAGCAGCACAGAGACTTTAGGCATAGCTGAATATTCAGTAAATTACAGGAGCACTTATTTCCTCTACCCACAACCATTTACTCTCTAAGAACAGAGCACAATTTTTGATATTAAGTAAAAGGTTTTCATGGCCAGCATATCTCAATACAGGCTCATGAGACTACATCTTTTGTGGGTTATAAATTAATTGTAACTTATACTCACATTTGGCTGTGCTTCCTCAGCAAGCATATCTTAAATGCACACGCAGGTCAGTATAATGTGTCTCTCCCTTTATATATGTAATCATATGTACATTCATGGACATGCTGTCCACATTTTCATCCTCAGAGAACATTATTCATGGCAGTACCTTGTAATGAACTGAGAATACTCTGGTTAAGTAAAACTGTACGGAAAAGCTATGTCCCCATTGGCAGTGAAAGCATGAAAAATGTGTACAGTGATTCTGTTGTTATAAGAACAAGATTCAGAACCTTTCCTATTGCATGTAAAACTGGAAAAAAAATCCATTGACAATGTATTCAAACATCTGATTCTGTACTGGGAAATATAATTCCTTCACATACAGTGGCATAGTGTCTCTTGTATATGTGACAATCTGTCCACTCTTACAGATCATATTTGATTCTACTAGTACTTTGCATATCAAGGAATATGGTTAAGCAATTCTCCTGTATGTAATAAATAGCCTAACTATGTCCTTGGATTGGGATTTTAATCAGTTGAATATAAATATATAAAATGCTTTGGTGTCTTTGTGACATATTTGTCCCATTTGCACATATGTATTTTTGTGGTTTAGTATTGTAGGACTCATTCACAGTAAATGGAAAACCTGCATCTGCCTCACAGCAATGCATAAAAATTGTCTAAAATTTGAATCAGTGATAAGAAGGGATTATCTTTCACTACCATGTTTGCTTTTTCTTGTTTATTTTTCTACAATCGGCAGAGCTTGTGTGGACAGATTATTTCAATATCCCATACAGACAGTGTAATAAAAGGCTTGCTCCTTCCATTTTTGTTTTGGAGAAATTAATTTTCATTGACTTTATTTTATTTACAACAGCATAAATTAAATTACCTTTAAAAGTTGGTAATAGAGAAAGTTAATTATTTTCCTCCAATATTCAGATTCATATCAGTTTCAGTCAACCATTTCAATGTTTTCTGAACTCACTTGAAAAAATGGAAAGAAAAGTAAGAGGGCATTTATTGCAAGACAATTAATACATATTAACCATTTGTCAATGAAATCCCAAGGGAGAGGTAATGTGAGATAGGAAGGAAAGGTGAACAGTAAGCCCATTCATTAATGGTTGACTTACATACTCTTTCAGGCCATAGTGTGAATGCAACACCTCTGCAACCTTTTTTCTGCTACCACATGGGTAAGAAATACAGGAAAATACACAGACATACTTTCTGATAGTGCACCTTACTGGTGGCTGGAGGGCTGAAATTTAGGAGTAACATCATGCTAAGCTGTGGATAAACTTCCCCTAAAAGTGTTGCCCTCCTGGGTGATTAAATGAATTTTAATACAATGATGCAATGATCAGGTAAATGCAATCTGCTAATGACTTCAGACGGGCTGTTAGCACAATGTCTGAGCACAGCCTGGATATCAAACTTACTCTTAGATCCCTGTGATGATTTACATAAACATTTCAGACACTTATCTTAGTTCTTTTAAGCTACAAATCAAGATAGGAACTTCAGCATAATCATTTGGCAATTGCTAGCAGCTGTTTAGTCTGTGACAGTATTATTCAAACTGAGCTATTGGTCTCAGGCTACATCTTAGTCCTCAAATAAACTGGTCTAACATTACAGAACAATGAAATCAATGAACTTTGGAGGTTTGAGGATGGAGGTTTGAACTCCTCTCCTCTAAAGGCCTGGTTGACTTAGGAAAACAGCAGGTCTGTCTCTATGGTAGGGGAACCTGGTGGGAATGATGTTCCCATGTTCAGTTTGTCAAGTAGGCTGTTTTCCATTTGAGCAGATACATTTTGGTTTGGAAAGAATTTATAACCTGACAATACCAAAATCAATAATGATCACTGGAAGGTAAAGCATCTTTCCATGCTTCTTGACCCATGTAGATCTGGTGGGTTCAAATTTAGATCCCATCTGATCTATAAACTGAAGACATGAGTAAAGCATGCGGGTGCATCTTTCTAAACCAGCAAGAGTGGATAACAATGGTCTTGAAGAAATTATGGCATGGATTTCAGGTCTGGCTAGTAAAGCAAACATAAAGCTAACTGCTGTGTCTCAGCCTACTGATCAGCACAAGTTTCAAGTCACCCTAGGTCTGTCTCTCCCTAATTTATGTAGACTATGGGGAAGAAGCATGTTTAATGGATATTTTCCTATTATATATGGGGTGGACTTTATCTACAGGGTGGTGATATTTATATGATACTTGTCTAAATCTCAACTAGCCACTCATGACTCCTCTAGTCATCAATAGAAAGAAACAGGCAACCCTGGAGGGTGATTCACCCCAACTGCACAAATAATGTTAGACGTAGGTGAAATGAGTCACCTTTCAATTTATTGACTGTGAAGGTAACATAGAAGACTGGCACAAGCAGTTTTAGATATTTAAAGCTGTGGCATAAATTTTATTGCCTGTATATCTCAGACCTCACTTCCCAAACCTTTAGTTCTATTTGCAGGTGATTACTGGCTGGAATCCTAATTGACATAGGGTTTTGAAGTCAATGGTACACTTCCTTGTCTTCAGTTTGGCAAGAATAACATGAGGGCTTCTTGAGTTACAAAACAGCACCAGTTCAGTGATAGGGCAATTACACAAATAAACAGTCCTGCCTTCAGGCTCTAATGCAATCTTCTGCTTAGAGATATGCTAATGCCTGAATCAGTTTGACCTGTTCTTCTATTAATAAACTTATCAGTAATATATCCATTAGCTGGTTTAGCTGCTGTGCAGGATCTTAATTATGCAAGAGACACGATAAGACTGTGTTACAGTGAGATAATACACACCTCTGACATAGTGTGAAACACCAAGTGGAACTAAAGTATTTCAAAAACCTGAAAAGTATGTTGAGTTGCAATATTGTGTTGTGTGATCTTGGGCAGTGCCTTGAAACAACAATAATTTGAGAAACACTTATAATTTTTTTTTTTTAATGATAACATCTGTATAAAGACAATACTGAGTTATTTTGTGGCTAACTCATGAGCTGAAATACCACCTGTGTTCTGGTCAAAATGTTTTCATCATTTCTGTGTTTCTTAATGGTAATCTAATGAATGAATGGACGAGGAATGAAATCACAGATTTCATTGATACTGACTTGAAATATCAACCTGGCTGTCCTTCCCTCCGAGTGAAGGATGTTTCTCTGTAGATACATAGTTCTTAGCAAAATACATTAGACACAGAACAAACAAATCCCTGAAACTCAAAAAATCATGCAATTTCTCCTCCCTCTTCTCCCATAGGAAGGAATTAAGGAAAAATCAAACATAAAAAACATGTTCTAGGCAGGGATCAATGATGATGGGAAGAGAACTGGATCAAGTTGACTTGAGTAAAAAGAAAACAACTTCTGCATCTGAGGGAGAACAAAACCTTTGGAATTGCTTCTTATACTCCTGAGTAATTTTAACATGAGCACCAAAGTACTTTTCAAAAAATAAATGAGTGTGTTTCTGCAAAATCCCTTAGAATTATTATTACTTCCATTTTACTCATATCAGGTATAACCTACAGAAGCTCAAAGTCCCAGAGAGAGCCTGGCATAGAGCCAGAGACTCTATTTCCTAGACCTGGGAGGACAGCCTGCAAGACCATTTAAACTCCCACTGTGCTGTTAGCATAAAGCTTATTTCATTTTCTGAATTTTTTTTCTAATTTAATAGCTAGAAGTCATATGTTTAAACAAGTTCCTAATAGCCTCTGTTCTATCCATTTATTATAAACTTCCTCATTCCAGTAGTTGCATAAGTTAATACTAGATTTCCTAAAAAATCTCCTACTTCTGGGGACTGGGCATTGTAGCCTTAGTGAAAATATGAGGATGCCAAGCAACTCTGACAAGGAATCGTAGAAAGCAATAATTTGGGGAAAGAAAAATCCACTCTGACTTCTGTTGTCACATTAACATTTTCATTTATTCTGCTCTGACTTGCAAAATGGAGGAGTAGACCCCAAAAAACCTGCTGATGTTCAGCATGGTGCTTACCAAGGAAGAAGCAGCAAAGGGATTCCTTCCTGCTGAAGAAGAGGCTGACCCTTTGACCTTAGCTGTTCCCACTCACATACAGATATAGAAATGTAAGCTACTCAGCATGATGCCAGTTAATTTAAATTACCTAACATCCCAAAGGGCAGCTCCCTGCTGAGGAGCCTTTTCTTTTCTTTTTCTTTTGACCTTCCAATACAGAGTAACTTTTCACAAGGATAAGTCAGATGGTCAGCTTGGGAAGTATTCAGTTTCTGTGGCCTTTGGAGGTTCGTGCAAAAGGTCACCTCAGACTACATTCTGCTGAATAAGAGGTTGGAAAATTGCTAAATTATACTGAATGGCCAGATCCCCAGTCCATGTTAAATGATGTAGTTGAATCAGTATAGCCATTATACTTCAACTGGGTTAACCAATAAAAAACAGATGACAGATATTCTTTTTTCATAACTGCAATTTATTTATTTTTCATGTAAGCAACTAAGGTCCTGACAACCCACAGAAGTTGTAGCATTTCAACTAAATATCTCCAGTGTTTCCCACTTCCCTGCATAAGATCATGCTGTTCTGCCTGAGGTGAGCACTGTATTTGGACCTTTGGGCCAGTGCAGCAGTACCTTTGGGATCCTGGAGCTGCATCCCACTGGGCTTCCCTGAAACATCACGGAATCTTCCTTCTGCTGTGACACACCATGGAAAGCTGCTGCCTGGCAGATTAATTGGCCTCAAATAACATTAATGCACTGAAAATGTAGAAAAAATGGTCATCATTACAAGAAATGTTAGATGGGAGATGTTGCATGTTCAGGGAGGACCTGATAGTGTATAACTATCAGGTATATTTACACACCTGATGGTGTATAAATAATGAAAGCAATACAAACCAAATGACTCATGAAAAGTTGTATTTGCTCGTGGGATCTTTGCCTAGGTATGATTGTGTCCACAATCTGAAAAATGACAATTTCTTTCCTTGTGTAGGCAGAAGCAAATTGATCAATTAGCAAATCAAATATATCAATGGACTGGAGACATTTCTTTAGCTTTCTAGAGCATTTAAGGTCTGAGCTTTCTGCCTCTTTTATGCATTTTTTCTATTTGCTCACACTTATGTTTATTCCCTGTTCCTCCTAAATTGACACTGAGCAAATTCAGCTTTTCCTGAAGAGCTGACCTCCATTTCTTTATTCTCAGCAACCTGTGGGGCTTCCTGCTTGACATTAATTTGCTGAAACATGATGGTTTGTTCTTTGTTGGTAATTTGTCTGGCTCCAGACTGTGAGCTGGTGTTGGAAGGCTTTGCAAAGTGGGTAATCCCTCCCAGGCACCTCCTTTGCTGATGCTGGGTGTCTGGGTCAGAGCTGGAGCAGCCCGAGCCCTGGGATAGATGCCTGAATCCTCCTGCAAATTGCTTTTCTCCTGCTAAATTCTCTAGGGAAGCCAGTGTTCATTTCAGCTGATGTACAGAAAGGGACTGAACTTGTTTTTCTAAGGTTTCTCTAGTTTAAAACATAATTTTCTTTGTTTATGAAAAGGTGTCTCTCTTTTTCAGTTAAATTACACAACAGTCATGTATCATCTAGCAGGGAATGTTACTTAGCACTGTACACAAACAAATCCCAAGGGGCTTCAGTCAGACAGCAATGCAATCTTTTTTGTTAAAGATCCATGTGATTTCCACTAACTGGTCTGGTGGGAACTGATACTAAGAGTTACATATTTACAGTGTTTAAAACATATATAATTTTCTGCTAGAAAGGGACCATTCCTCCAGTATCATACTACACCTGTGAACAGATCATATTCTGATTTTCTACTGTCAATTGTAGCCTAAATCACAACTCTTGGACTTTGTAAAGAAAAACTGTTCTCGAGGTGAAAAAGGCCTTCACCATCCCTGTGGAAGGGGGAGATGGTAAGACCATGAGCCCAGTTTTAAATTCTGTCCAAGAGTGTGGCTGAAAATTCTCCTTGTATGACTTCTAGAGAAATTAATTATAGGCCTCAGAAGCAAGTAAAGCATGCAAATTTTCCTCCTATCAATTAATATTTAACAGTTCTGCCTGGTCTGCCCTTGCACCCTGCACACCATCCCCCCACCCCACCCACCCCACTGTATCCCATATGGATGTTTCAAAAACTTCTTGTCTTGAAAGGACCAGGCACAGCTGATGAGGAAAGGTTGGCCCTGGGGCATTCAGAGGAGAAACTGAGAAGCCATGCCTCATAATGATATGGATTCCATATGAATTGTCAGCATGCTCTAAATATACATGCTACTAAAGGTCTTCCCTCTGAGGAGGGACCTATGGTATCCTGACCATGGGAGGTCTGTGCTGTCTCTGCCCATGGCTGTCCCCATTTGAAACTGGATGGGCTGCATCTCCACCACATCACTTGACCCAGACCCCTTGTTTGCCATTTGGCACCCATCTGTTTCCTCAGTTCAAAGTGCTTGAAGTAAGGTGAAGGCTGCATTACAGCCCCCCAGGGCAATAATCTTTATAACCACAGCTGGTCTCCTCTCATAAGGAATGAGATGGTTTAATCCTAAATATAGCTCAAGAGTAACACAAATCAATAGACATAGATGTGTTCAGGGCACTGGTATCCATAGGGAAAAGATGCAAGGAAAGAAATTATTTACTACTTCTATTCATACCTGTGCATTTCCTCTGCTCATGTGATCAGTTAGCTTCCCTCAAATCTGAACCTCAGGTGGTCCAGAAGTTTGCAGTAAAAAAAATTATTTGAGTTCACCTGAAATAAAAACTGAAGTTACTACAGCATAAACTAAGGAGTAGATCGCAGTGATCAGGGACTATAGCAGCTCACACATGGTGTGGGTCTGCACAGAAGGGGCCCACTAACACCCACTCACCACTGGGTTACACCACCTTGCTACACCAATTTACATCCTATATCAGAGCCCTAAGTTGGCTCTGAAGTAAAGTTAAAGTTGAGTTCAAAGCAATCCAGCTGCTTCCAGGAGCAGCTCTGCACGGGGCAGGACTGGCAGGGGAAATAGTTATTTCTCTTTGAAGTCCTGCTGCTAGACGGATGCTGATTGTCTCATGTTACTGTAACCATCGAGTAACTTAAAAGCAAGCCCTCAATTTACTGAGAAAAGGACAACAAGCAATGGAAAAATATTTGTCAAGGATGCTAATGACTTCTATGTAAGACCCACTTGCCTAGAAAGCCAAAACAGTGCAAGTGAAATTGATTTCTAGAAATCATTTTCCAATAACACTGTTAGATACATTGACACTGGGTGCCAGTAACATTATTGGCAAGAAAAATAACACAATACCTAGGAGAATGACTTTCTCAACAAGTGGAATATAAACCATTTGTGGTTTGGGTTTCACAGACACAATTTTTAATCTGATAGTTATATATACATACTTATATATTTATACTTCTATGTATGTTATAAAAATTATATATTTTTATTTTACTAGGATATAACTGAAAATGTAATGAATTAATTAAAAAAAAATCACAAGCACATGGCAAGAGCTTTTAACCATACTTCCTTCAGCTTTCCTCTTGATTATGGAGTGAAGCAATAGTATATCCAAGACATATATGAGAGTAACTAGTTTGAGACCTACATTCTGCAGTTCAGCTATGGCCCTAGCAGTCTGATGAAACCATGCTGTGATATGAGAAATTATGAGATACATTTGGCTGCTAGGAAAGTACAGAGCAAATAAGAATGATAGTGCAAGGAAGTCTGAGGTTGATCACATGACTGATAAGATTCTTATCTACTTTCTCTTCCAAGACTGGATGTATCACTTGCCCATAAATTAACTTCCCTCTTCCAAAACACATCAGCCTAATATGGATCAAAAATTTTACTGGCAGTTCAGTTCTCTGTTTCTGAGGTTTTGAGACAGGCCAGAAGTACACACCAAGTTTCTGTAAGAGATGAGAATCTGGAATGATTTAACTCTAATGTCATCATGGAATCATAGAATGGATAGGGTTGGAAGGGACCCTAAAGATCATCTAGGAGCAGGGCAGGGACTTCCCACTACACCACGTTGCTCAAGGCCCCATTCAACCTGACCTCAAACACTGCCAGGGAGGGGGCAGCCACAACTTCCTTGGGCAACCTGTTCCAGCATCTCACCACCCTCACAGCAAAGAATTTTTTCCTAATGTCTAGCCTAAATCTCCTCTCTTCAAGTTTTAAACCATTGCTCCTTGTCCTCTCACTACACATCCATGTAACAAGCCCTACCCCAGATTTCTTGTAGGCCCTTCAGATATTGGTCATCACTTTAAACCAGTAAAAACCACTGAATCTCTCCATATGACTTTCTTTCACACTGCAAACCTAAATATATTTTGTACTCCACCTTTTATATCTTACTAAGCAAATCCTCCACTGTGGCAAGGTCCCAAAGAAATCAATAGATACTTGGAAATCAATATTGTTCTATAACAGAGAGAGATTTCTCCAAAAGTTAGTATAAATAGAAAATCATATTGAATATCTGAAATATACTTAGAGGATTTTTTAATTACCACCCTGTAGCATTCTATGGATATATTTAACAGTTACATTTAACAATTTAATTACATAGTATTATGAAACAAATGTGTTATAAGTATCAGCATAAAACAAAATCGAACTGAATGAGAAAACAAAGTTTTCCATGAGGTAAAGGCTGTGAAGTCTGTCGTCAGTAAAGAGTAATTCTGAATTAGAAACTCAGTTTTAATTAAAGTGACAGGAAAAATTACACCTTGTTGTAACAATACATTTTTTTCATTCTCTATCATCTGTGATTCTCCCACTTTACTCCTGTCTCATGAGATCCCATCTGGAGTACTGTGTCCAGCTCTAGAGCTCTTCAATACAGGAAGAACATGGACCTTTTGGAGTGGGTCCAAAGGATCATGAAGTTGATCAGAGGACTGGAGCACCTCTCCTATGAAGACAGGCTGAGAGAGTTGGTGGTATTCAAAAGAGAAAGCTCTGAGGAGACCTTAGAGCAGCCTTCCAGAGGAGAAAGGAGCCTACAGAAAAGCTGGAGAGGGACTTTTGGCAAGGGCACATAGTGATAGGATGAGGGGGGATGGTTTCAAACTGAAATAGGGTAGATTTAGGTTAGATATTAGGAAGAAATTCTTTACTGTGAGGGTGGTGAGACACAGGAACAAGTTGCCCTGGGAAGCTGTGAATGTTCCAGCCCTGAAAGTGTTCAAGGCCAGGTTGGATGGGGCTTTGAGCAATCTGGTCTATTGGGCTTGTTCCTGCCCATGCAGGGGGTTTGGAACTAGATGATCTTTGTTTATCCCTCATAGCACATATGTACAAGGTCTAAGGACTGGTGTTTTGGATATAAAATCACATGCATAAGCACTGAGAAAATATTTTTATCTTTTAAATAGACTATTGCAAAATAATGTACTTAACTGGATTATACTGGTAATATACTTCACTGCAAAGGGATGCTTTTTATTCTCTTTTAAGTGCTCTGAGACCAGTGATGATACCTACAGAGTGAATTTAACTATGGTGCTTTTCATATCTTGAAAAACAAAGTTTCTGAGGTGACCCATGATCTTTATTAATTCTGATCTTTATCATGCTGGATAGGAACTCTTTACAGTATATTTGAACCTCCCAAGGACACATACTTATTATCCACAGAAAATCTCAGGCTTTCATCTAGAAAAATTCCATCCCCATGTGATATTTAAGCAGCTAGCTGCTGGAGCTTTACAGAATTGTTTCTCTTTAATAAGCAAGCATTCATCACCCAGAGGTGCAGTTTGTCTTTTGAGAATGATGAAGGAGCAAATATAGCCCCAAATGATGACTCATTCTGCTGGAACAGCCTCCAAAGACTGATAAGAAAGAATAAGTATAAAATTGCTATGGAATAGCTTAAATCTAATTGAAAGAATCTTCACTACCTTTCATTCAAGTTGCACTAACTTATTTTATGGATGCAGGTGGCAGAAATAGCAGTATTTTCTAAATCTAAATTATTGAGTCAGATCCTTACCTCAGGCAGAAAAAAAAAAAAAAAAAAAAAAAAAAAAGAAAGTTGTATTTCCCTGGGATTTTAACTCTCCAGCAGGATAAATGGATGTTTGCATGCAAATATGTGCATGAAAGAGAGAAAAAATCAAGCTGCAAATCTCAGCTCAGAAATATCCCCCAGAGGAATCACCAAGATATCCTAATTATTCATAATAGCATTGCCCCCAGAAAGGACCCTGAAAGAGTCCTTGGCAGATTCTGGCAGAAAGTGGTTTCATACCACTGGTAAGTAAATGGCCTTTAGTTGCTTGAAACTGCACATTTTAAAGAAAAAATGCATACATTTTTGTTGATAGAGCAGCATCCTTATCTTCTTCCAACAGGAGTAACCTGCAAGACCCTCAGCTAGAAACAGCTTTGTGTAGGCTTCCCCACTACATTTGGATGCTCTGGACATGGGTATCTTCTTTGTGTGTTGAACAGAGTGTGGTCTGACATACATACACTTGGGGTTGGAACATGCTTGTAACCAAATGTTGATCTTGATGCTTCCTTACCTTGGAATTGTTTATCTAATAAAATTACCTAAAACCTCATTTGCATAATTTTGGAAAGCAAAAATACTTCAAATAGATACCCACAGATATGGGTTTCCCTGAGCCCAGGAACAACATGGGTGGGTTTTGTTCCTTTTTATGGAGTTTGGTATTAATCTCAGTATGTGTTTATGACAGGAATAACAACAATTACTACTACTGCTACAACAATTTTTTCAAAAAAAATCTTTTTTCAGCATTTCTCCTTGTTCTGTTTGGCTGAATGGAGATTAAAGGAAAATATTATAGGATTAAAGGAAATAACCTTTCATCACTGTTCTCTTCCAACATGACTCCTGTCATCCAGCTAGTAAGGAAGGTGAAATACAATTTTTAGAAAATCCTGTGACATTGAAGATGCAATACTAAGCAGAAGAAAAACCTAAAGGATTAACTTCTGTTCAGCACTTTTACTGAAATAACTTATGTTTTCAAACACATTTGTAAAGATTTTACATTTTGTGAAAAAAACCTAAACCAAACCAAAACAAAGCAAACAAAGAGACAAGTAAACACATAGAAGCAATTCCCATGGGATAGAATTTTTAGTTTTTAGTAGCTCTCATATTTACAGTGTATCTATCCTATGAAGAGTTGGGCTAATCTTGTGTAATTGTATATGGGTTAATTGATTGGGCTAATCTTGTTTAATTTACAGTATACTTTTTGTAGCAAAAGCTTTTTGTTGGAATCCATGCTCTCTGAAATAATGTGCCATCTGACTGTCCAGCATCTGAAAGTTATTTAGTCTTAGACTAGAATATCCTGTTTATTTGAATTATGATTCGGTAACACCATAATATATGATGACATCTTAAAAAACAGGGTTAGAGAAGAAACTCGGGAAGTTACATCCTGCATTACTTCTACTATCTTTGTTTAATTCTTTAATATTTTAAATTATCTTTAAAATCTTGTGGGAACATGAAATTGTTTCAAGGGAAGTCCTATTTTCTTTTTATGAAGCAAGGTCTAGGGTCCAATTGTAATGATCTTGAATGCCAGGTTGCTATAAAGCTTAGAAATTCTCACAAGTTATTCAGCTTTCCAGGAAAATGATTCAAGCCCAAATTGGAAACACATTATGTAACTGTATCTTGCAAGAGAATAAATTAGATTTATTGATTAGGGTTTTTATCAAATAATACCTCACACGGAAGTGTGACACTTTCTATGGGGCATACCAGATTGCAATCACGGGCCATTAACAAAGGAATAAACTGGCTCAAGCACATTAATGCATTTACAGGATATACTGAGCAGTGTTAAAATAAAAGATGTCATAAATTGTGTGCTGCAGCACTTCTCAAAGAGCCAGTCACCTCTGCTGTGAACCTTACTGTATTTTAATTGTCTGAACCTTTTTGTTGTCATAGGCTTTTCCTTTAATAACAAACTGTAGTTTAGCTCGAGGTTATTGGAATGCTTGATAATGTTTTAACACGCTTACCATTGCCTCAGCTTAGACAATCTACAGCCTGCCTAACTAGAAAATGCTAAAAAAACCCTGTATCTTTGCCTATAGAGGGATTTTCAAGCAGCCATTCCCTGCTGAAACTTGCTTTTCCATTAGTGCACAGAATGGCAATAAACTCTAGCTAATTACTGTTTAGCTAACATTTTATCAAATTCATTTTAGTCTATTTTGTTCAATAAGTAATTCAAAATCATACACTTTCTTCTGTTTGCTCCCCATTCTGTTTAGTCAGGTATCAGCCATGCTTTTGGACTGCACATATTCCTATTCCCAGCTGCACATATTCCTATTCCCAGGTGGAAACTTCATTTTCTTGGCTGATTTTATTCAGGAATTTCTTTATGAAAGATCTCAGCAATACTCCAAAAGTGTTTATGTGCTAAAAACGGCATAAATTGGAACATTTATGCAAACATCTACAAGCACAAGAACTATGACTGGTCCTTTTCAGGAAAAAAAAGCCCAGCTGGCAATGAGTCCACCACTGCTGAGACGCAAAGGTTAGTCCTGTGCCCATTGGCAGCTCTAGCTGCCAGTTCAGGATTTGACAGCAATAAATCTGTTATATTGGAGATGTGAGGTTCTTGGAGGACTTTACTGAGCTGGCAGACACCACAGTTTGGGAAAAATGAGCCTGAGTATGCTTGTCTATGTTGCACTCACACCTTCCCACCAGACACAGCCTGGCTTCAAGCAGCCTAATGGTCTGCAATGCTTGGGCTCCCATGAGCTGTGATTTTATGGAACATATTCTGCTCTCAATTACCTCGGAGTATGTATGTCACAATTCACTTGTTACCATTGTGTTGTGTTACAGTTTGTAAACTTTCCTTGAGCATGTTGCCCAGCTTTGCCAAGAAACAGGACAATTACCTTATATTGCTTTCTTCTCAGTGAGGTTTTAGGTTAAATATTGTATCCAGCATTTCAAAAGGATTCACTTTTACTGCCTCAAGTTTTCCGTGTGCTTGTTGTAAGACTTACACTGTTAATAACTACTTACAGGCAAAGGGATTATTTCTATTGATAGAAAAGATAAGAAAATAAGAATACAAAAATAGAAATAAATGTGGTTTTTATCAGTATATAATAATTATGTTTATGGAAAATATATTGATAAAATATTGTCACTAATAATAAGTTTCTTCAAGAAAGCATGTCTCACATCTATATTTTAAAGCCCAAGTACTTCATTCAGAAGTTGTGTAGTCTGTTATTATTCAGTGGATGAAGGCCTGGGAATCACCACAGTTGATAAAAAGAAGAAATAATCTGTTCAGTTACTGAACAACAAATACAACACAAAAGAAATGCAGATGAGTATTTGCCTCTAATTAAAACTATCAACTGAAAAAAATACAGATTCCTTAGTGTAAATCTAGAAGAATTTTGTGTATAATTTGGTAAACGAAGAATGCAGAATTAAAGTAGTTTCTATTAAATCTTCAGTTCTACTACTGGTCTTTACTTTTGTAAGACAAAAAAAAAAAAATTGTATTCTCATGACTGAGTATCCAAAACTAAAATTGTTGAAATGAGTTATGGGACTTCATTTTGGAGCCAAGAGATTAAAACCAGTTACTTATCAGTCACCCAGCAGCTTATTTAGTTTGTCACTCCTCTGCACTGAACTCAGTAGTCCAAAATCAATATACTGCAGCTGCAGAATAAATACAGTATATGCCCTTGGAAGAGGAAAACATGTGGTATATAAAATGATGTCTATATGATCAAAGTAGAAATGAACAGTAGATTTTTATTTTCTTCTTTTTCATCCAGATTCAAATAAAGAGGTGTTAGCACTGTAAAATGGAAAGTGTTTTCACCTGCACATGTCCCTACTTCATTTCTCTTTGTACCTCTGTGACTTTAAAAAATAGATGATGGAAACTGCAGGTTTTCTAGGGAAAATGTTATTTTAGAAATTTTGTGTGAGTGCATATAGTGCAAATATTTTATTACTTCCACATACACATGCACATACAGGCAAGCATATATGCAGAGAGACAAGAGACTCATTCTCTATGTTGTTGAGAATAAAAGAAAAAAAATGTAGAGGTACAAATTAAATTCTGGTATGCTTATCTGACTGCTAAAAATACCAGTTCTTTCGAGTGAGTTTTTGACAGATGAATGAGATATTTAATTTAGTGAAAGTATGCAAAAAATACTCATATTGCAAATTCCTTATGAAGATGATTTAATTAATCCCTACAACTTGTCCAGGTTCTTTTGTAATATTTCTCTGTTAAGATGCTATTTACTGCCACTTCTAGATAATTACTGTGGATACAAAAGATGAAAAAAACAGTCCCTCTGCTCACCACACGTCTACCTGCCACAGTTCATTTTTCTGCCATCTATCATCATTCTCTGTTTATAGATCTGAGGTGGTTTTAAATCCACACGATTTTGGGCCATTTTATGAAAGTTATTTAGATAATTAAAAATAGAGATAGGTGACACTTCAAGCTCTTTGGAGCAGAGAGCATCTTCACATGTTGCATTTTTCTGTATTTATAAAGCAGGTTCTGCCCTCAGACAAAAGTCTTTTGAAGTTTCAGCTGACAAATTCTTATCATCTTATGTTTTTTACATTTTGACATATTTTTCTCTGTTGTATGTTCCTGTCACATATTTGCCAAACTATCTTTTCTTTCTCCCACCTTCTTTTGCCAAAGTAAGTTCACCTGGATAACTGCTTGCCCTTCTGCTTTCTGCACCAGCCTTCACTGTCTGAACACTCCCAAGTGACTGTCCTGCTGTGATGCCACAGCAATTTAACTTTTTCAAGGCTCTGAAGCAATGCTCTGTCCTATATAATTAGCTACATTTTAAACTATTTCTTTCCTCTCTATAGTAATATGCAATAAAGAATCTAAATTTGGAAAAGGAAAAGGAAAGGAATATAAAATGAAATGCTGTATAGTCAGCATTAAAAAAAAAAAGAAAAATGGTCAAGAGAAGAATAATTGAAAATGGCCAAAGAAAAAGCTGTATAAACTACTGAGCCTGTGTCTGCAATGACTTTTACAGCTGACCTGGTCTTGCACTGATATGATATCCCACAATATAAGTGAAAGCCAACTGTATCACACATATTATATCCCTAATGTAACTCCAGAGTGTAAGCATCCTAAGGAACTGCCTTTTAGCCCACTGATGGAAAAACAATGCCACCTTATTTCCCAGAAACAAAAACAAAATACTGAAGGAATACCAGGTCATTTCCAGGTAAGCATATGAACCAAACTTAAAAGCAAGAAATAACAGAAGCATTCTGAAGTTCTCCATACTAGACTGCTGTGGAAAGACAGTGTTTTTCAAGAGACAGGAGGTTAAAATCCCAAATCACGTTAAAAAAGAAATCCTGGAGCTCTCTCCTGCTTCTGCTCTGACACATCACCTTGCCTGCCCCCTCTCCCTGGCCATAGTTCATTTCCATTGGAGTGGTTTTGCTGCAGCTCACACCACTCTTCCTTCACAGAGATTGCAGAGAGGCCATCACACAAAAATTACTGTAGTTTCAGGCTTCGTTAACCTCTTGTGGATTTACTATTGATGGCCTAGTAGGCACTCTACTTGCTAAACCACTTCATTTATTGGATACTATCTTAGCTAACATAAGGAAATATGTCACAGGCACCCTTCTTTCAGAAAAGTTCACCCTAGGGTAGAGGAATGAATAGGAGGTAGAACAGATGCCAATGATTTAGACATTATAGAAATATTTTATGGGGATTTTGATTCCTAAAAATAGGGTTTTGATGTCTTTATAGGATCCTAGTGTTTCTTTCTTTCTCATCTTGAAAGATGGTAGTGTCCAAACCAACAAATTTGACCTTAGGTGGACTATATGAAAAATCTTTAAAGGTGCACCGGAACAAATGTAATTAGAGTGGCCTCACAGCTTCTTCATCTCATGCCATTGGATGGAGGACCTGGACTCCCTGTGCATATTGCTTGTAGTGACCACAACCTTACTTTATTGCCCAGATCCATTCCTTCCCTCCAGTGTGCTCTGCAAGAGCTTTTGCAAGCTGTCAGCAGAGAAACAAAACCAAACAAAAACCAAACCAAAAACTCCAAAACTTCAGCTGCTTCCTTAATATTTAAGCAACAAGGGACTGACAATCAGGCCTTGGCGTTTTTAGTTTTACTAAATAACCTGCCCAGTCATAGATGGTGGTCCCTGGAACACAGAGATGCTCTGTCTGGATGCATCTCACAATAACACAGCTTCAGCCAGCTATCAAAGTGCAGCCAAACACATGCTCCAGTCAAAAATAGAAATTTGTCTGAGCAGTGTGTTGGCACTGCTTTGACAGGTATACGATTTATGAACTATTCCTTGAGGGGAAAAGGAAGGCAAATTGTTTAAACAAAAGTGTCGGTGCTTTCATCACCCTCTTTCTTGGGCAACGTTTTCTGACCCGTGGCTGCATTCCAGGGCTCTCCAATACGGAAGGACTGCTGAGAAGCTTCTGTCTCTGAATGAAGTTGGGGGCTGTGTTCCTGGAAGTTAAATTATAACTATAATTTTGAAGAGAACTGAAACCCCATGGGCTAATAAAATGATATGCTGTAATAAACCTAGAAAGACACAGCTACATTTTGGCTTCAGATTCTCAGATGTGCTGTGCTGGCCTGCCATTAGCAGAGGCTGTGTGTACTGCCAGTGCTGGTGATGCACCAGCAGCTATGAGTGCTGTCTCAAGGATGAGGAGGTATCTCCTTGCTTGCTCTTCCCACACACCTTCTCCTGCCTTCCTGAAGGTGGTGGCCTGATTTGGCAAGGTGGCACCTGTACTCAGGCATTACTAGACTCCTGGGATCTTCACACCACCATTCAGCAACACACTTCTGCAGAGGGTCAGAAGCTTCCCTTCTATTTGCTGCAGATTGAGTTGGCTTATTCTTCCCTCGAGGGCCTTCACTGAGGGGACATATAGCATCTGGCCTAAAATGACCTAAAGGACTTCTGTCAAACCCAGTAGAAGAGAGGTGGGAGCTGGAAGACATTGTACACCTTCAGAAAGAGCAATCAGACTTTTCCCAGCAGCTCTGAGACTTGGCAGCCAAGCAGTGTATCACGGTCTCTGGCTAAATTCCCATTTGGCCTTAGGACTCGAGTTTTGGGATCCTGGTTGCAGAGTGTCTCTGATACGGCTCTTGAACTATTTTTTACCCCTCTTTCCCATCTTTTTGATGCCATCCCAACACCAGAAGGAACTGGGTTGGACTTGATGATCTCAGAGGTCCCTTCCAACCCAGCCGATTCTATGATTCTATGATTCTATGGCTGTTTGCTGACCATTCCACCATTCTCCTGAGCCTGTTTGGCCCCTTGGAGAGAGGGCACAGGCAGGCAGCCATGGGTGGTGGGTGAAGATTAGCCCATCGTGTTCTTGTGAAACCTTAGAACTATGCTGAGAGTGTGCAAATGGGGCTTCCCTGGAGAAGTGGAATTACCCTAACTCAGTCTGTCTTTCACCTCTATATACAGCCAGTTGGAACTCAGAAAAAGTCTGTAGTGCTGCTTTGGGATACTCTTTCTCGAGGCAAAATGGATACCTTGGAGATAAGCAACATTATGTTTCATTTTGCCAGTAAACACATCTAAACAGCAGCGCATTGTAAAACACTGACTCCTATTGTCAAGGTTGCCTACTGTAATTCCAATTGCCATCAAAGAGCTTTTGACATTTTATCTCAGTCAATAGAGATAAACATTTTGTGCCGATTAACTCAATTAAAATGTTATGCATTACAATAACAATTAACAGCTCCAGTCTCTGCAAAATCCTGTTTACAAAAGCAATTTGTGCTAATCTCTGACTATTCTGAGGCTTGAAGCTTGTCACCTTGTGCTGCACTGCCCTCTCCGGCCTCTTTTACAGGGAAAACAAAGGTTGTTTTAGAAAACAAAATCAACTTGGCATACCCTCTGTTTCAAACATGCAGCTGGAGACATCCACAGAAAACTAAGGGATATAGGGCATAATTTTTCAAAGCACAGAAGAGTTTTAGAAGTCTTTCTTGAAGACAGACTCCTGGATAATTTAGCTGTGTTGGCAAATCACATACTTACTCAGAGAACTCGATTCAGCCTTAAAAACAGTTGTACCTCTTAATCCATCAGATGCTTGAAAAGCCTCCAGTCATGTTTAACAGTGTGTCATGTGTCTATCACCCCTGACTTCAGGATTATTCATGACAAAAAGCACTACATAAAGCAAAACTACCTTAATCTACCCTTACCTTGGATGGGTTTCACATAGGAGAATATTTAGTATGTTTTAGCCCACCCATATTTTTATAAATTCATAAAGCAAATACAAGGACCTTCACTTAAAGGCAAAATATTTAGTAATTTATAACTTCATTGACTATGACATGATCTTTGATTAAGAAAGAGCTGTAAGGAAGACTCTGTGGCTACATTTGATTTTAATGGAGTAGACAGCCATATTAATAAAAACCCAGCTGGTCACTATCAAGCATTGGCCCTTGATTCTGCTGTCTGCTCTGAAGGGACAGACTGTACAGTCATGATGATGGCTGCTTGACTTCAGTGGTCTCAGTGTACTAAAAGGGCCTACCAGTTTAAACGTCTTTTAACCTATAATCTATGTGATTTTGACTGAAAGTCCTGTGTGTGATTCATGAATACAATCTATCATTTGCACAACATAATTTTATTTGTATGTGGAAATTAAAAAAGTTCCAAGCTCTGAAAAATAAAAAAAATATCAAACTGGTGGGAAGAAGTGTGAGGTGACAGGAGAAAGTTAGATGAAATTAATACAAAAGAAGCTTAAGATTTCCACACAGCTTAAATTCACCTTTTTAAACTGTGGTCTAGTTAGCTCTCTCTATATATGTATATATAGGAAATTGCATATTACACCTGAATAGGAAGTAGGTGATCACAACAGAAAGTTAATAAAACAAGTGACTTAAATATTGTCCCTTTGCTTTTATCTTCACTGTTTAGTACCATATTCAAACATGCACAGCTCCAAAAGATGTAAACTATAATTCAGACATATTTAATGAAAGTGGATGTACCTTTAGACAATTTTATTTGCATCTTCTATGTGGCTGACCATACACATATCTCAGCATGCAGTACTCTCTGCCTCCTACATATCTTATAGATATGTCATTTACATATATGGAACATTTTTTACTGGAAAACAAGCAAACAAAATAAAACTCCATAAAACCTTATTTTTGTTTCCATTTACCATTTCCTCAAAGCTGCTCCCACCATGCTCGTGTGGCAAATCCTTTATAGTTACCACAGTATTGCCACATTATTTTCTACATCCCTTGCAGCTGCAAGAGGAACTAATTCACACTGGCTGCAGCTCCACAGGCTCACATGTGCTTAGAATTAATATATAATCAAGGACACATAAAATTATATCATATTAAACGCAGCTATAACATGCAGTCAGTATCCAATGTTAATTGAACTATATGTGCCTCAGCTGTACTTAACAAAATAACATGTTGGAGGACATATCCAAGCATATATATGTGGACACATATACATAGATTACTTACATAGATTTATACAACTGTTTGAAGACACATGCATATATGGACCTATATCTGCATAGATACAAACTGAGTTTACAGAAAAAACCCTCCTAACAGACTGTGTTGTCAAGCTTGTTGCCGAATTCTGCTATTACACAATAAGAAAACCCAAAGACGGCAGAGTTTTAAGTGAGGGAGATTGGAAAAGTAGTTAAGGCCAGTTCTGAATGAAGGAATGCCTGAGGGTATGAGATTCATTTGTCTTTGTACTAATGGGTTTATGGCTTTCCTTTTAAACAGACATCTGGGGCCGGGAAGGGGCGGTAGGTAAAGAGAAATTGCTAATCCCAGCTCCTGCCTTCCCCAGCTGCCCCGCTGCCCCTTCCCTCTGCCTGTTCCTCTTCCCTCTGCCTGTTCCTGTTCCCTTTGCCTGTTCCCTTTGCCTGTTCCCCCTGCCTGTTCCCCCTGCCTGTTCCCCCTGCCTGTGCCCTCTGCCTGTTCCCTCTGCCTGTTCCCTCTGCCTGTTCCCTCTACCTGCCCGCACTGCCCGCTCCTTCTGTCTGCCTGACAATGCACGAAGCCACAGGGACAGACATAGCTCAGAGCTTCCCAGGACAAAAGATGACAGGTCGAGAAGAGAGTCTGTCCCACCATTTGTGGTGGAGGGAGAAATATTTGCAATGCTAAACCCTGGCACGGCGTGGGCTACCCTGCCTTCCCTGGCTCCAGCAGATGCTCTTTGCTGGAGCATCAGCTTCCATTCTCAAAGGGTCAAACTCACCCCCCAGCTCTGCCTATGTAGGCTACATGCATACTGTTCTGCTAATCTGCATGAAAGTGCCGGGGTATGGAAGGGAAACAGCAAGACATCTTTTCTTTGAAGAGATCTCGAGGCCTTTGGAGTTCACTCTTGTTACAAGTCATTACTGTTTAGCATATCCTTGAAGGTTTGGTCTGAGAGACAGCTGGTAGGAATGCAATTTAGCTTGTTAAAATGCAGCAATTATTTAAACATACACCAAGCAGGAAAGCAGAGGCAGAGTGAGTTTCCTCTGTTAAAATATTACAACATGGGTGTTTCTGGAGGGAAAAAAAAAAAAAAAAAAAAGACACAAAAAGCATTACTAAAAAAAATTCAAGTGCTTTCAGTCCTGGAAGCAAATTTTTGTATTGTTGTCTGCAGCTGATCATCTACAGTTTAAATCTAGTTTATTCTTAAAAGTATTATGTGCGAGAAGTGAAAAAGAAGCTACCCCCCATTTGTCAGGGCAAAACCACCAGTTAAACATAGTAAACTCCTGTAATAGTGCTTATTCACTAGTGGAGGTCTCTTGCTGATATAAACCTGGTGTTTACCAGCATGTCTTGTCAGTACTATATACTTACAAACACTTTTGCAGTAGGAGCAAATCACATCCAGCACAGATGGAGCCTTGCAGTGACCTTTCTAGTTAAGAATTAGAAACAAGGATGCCACAAGCAGCAGGAATATCACTGTGGATGAGTGTGGAACATGGTGCAAGGCAGTTACAATCTGATAATCTCTAATTCCAAAGTCACATTCGACTGTCATAGCTCAGTACAAGTACGCAGCAAAAATTTTGGCTATGAGTTGTGCAGGGCTGGACCGGAGGCTTCTGCACCTCTGCCTGTCGGCCTGTGGCTGTGGAAACAAGCCAGGGCCGTGGCAACAGCCTCCTGAGTTTATGATCTCCAGGGGGTGCAGTGAGGCTGGAACTGGCAACAGAGCACCCACAAAGGGGGGAGGGTGAGGACGGGGAAATAAATATGAAGCACTGCTGTTTTTCTGAACAGAGTCCCATAGTATGGTAAAAAACACGGCAGTTGGCCTCACACAATCACACCGCTCACTCTCAAAGGATATGGAAATGATTTCTTTCCTGAGCACAATCTGTCTGCTCTAGTGGGATTAGAAAATGTGTGGAAGGGCTGCCTTGGCACAGGAAGGCTAATGTGTCCTACTAGTGCCCGATGGAGCCTGTGCACTGCCCTTGAGTCCTCACCAGTTTGGGTCCAATCCCTCCCCAAACCCTTCCTGCAGACCCGTAGCTCTTGATTCCAGTAGCTCATGATTCCTTTCACTGGACAGGAGCCAAATGCCACAATTTGGTTCAAAGTATCAAGGAAGACCTCCTATGGGGCTGGTTACTGAAACCCAGAAATATCACATTGTTCAGGGGAGAGGGCTAGCTGCTACCAGATCAGCAGCATATATCTGCTAACGCTGCACATTTCTCTGCATCAGGCATCATTGACATTTTATCCTCTGGTTTGCAGTAACTCTTTCAATGCCACGGGCCTGCCACAATTGCTTCATTAGCATCTCTGATCAAAAAATCAAGTGCAAAAGCAAAGGCCTGCTTGTCAGAGCCAGTGATCCCTCTCCAGTGCTTGTTGCATTCCTCGCCTGTAATGCGTTGCTATCTGGCACTTTCCAACAGCATTCCTGTTAAATTGCGTCCCAAGCAGCCCACCACGAAGGGGTTAATGCATTAGCAGCCTTCCTCGGTGGATCAAATTCTTGCAAAAGCTCACTCTCCTTGCTTTGTTCTTTAGCAGGATGCATTCAGCAAGAGCAGCTTTAACACTGTGGGATCTGTTGTCCTCCTTCCACCATCGCTCTTGCTCTCCTCCCTGACTTCAAGGCAGCCGGGTTTCAGCGGGCTCCCTGTTCCGAGCAGGAACAATCTCACTCTTTCACGTTGTCGCAGCAGCAGCTCCACTTTAAGCAGACTCTGCCCCTGCGGGGCCCCGGCTTGGGGACAGCAGCAGCCACTGCCACTTGTGTGTGGTTAGGCGGGACAGGGAGAATGTTCCTTGCCTGTCAGAGAGGAGGGAAGCCTGCACCAGGAAAGAAAACTGAACAGATGCCACTTAGCTGGCTTGGTCATGCCTCTTCTGTTGCTTACTTTTGCCCAGGCAGACCGTCCAAGCACCCAGTTATCCCAAATCATTTCCATACCAAAGGCTTTGCCTTTTGTGATTTGTACACACTATTGGTATCTCTACTTAAATCTTATTTCAAATGGCAAGTAAAAATGCTCCTAATAATTTTCTGGCACCTAAATTTTCTAATAATTTTTCAGGCAGGGAATGGCCTGCAGCTGTGCCACCAGCCTCTGCCAGCTCCAGACCTGGATAGTCACATGCAGATTCTCCTTGAGTCCATGCTCTCACCCACTTTAGCTTCTTGACATTTAAATTTGCTATTAAAACCACAACCAGAGATACCTAGGTTTACAGTAATAAGTTTTCTAATGTTCACCACTAAGAAAAAAAATTGCCTTGAGATGTAAGTCTCCCTGTAGGAATTATTGGTACCTTTGCACCCCTGCAAGATGCTCTCTGCAGAACAGCTGTTGGTGAGCTGAGTTGTAGCTGGGAGTGAAGGGTGCCTGGGATATGTCCCAGAGCCTCAGAGTTGTCAACATGTGGTCAGAGGCCTGGAGGGTCTCTCCTGCTCCCTGGCCCTGCTCTGCCCGTGTGGTCACAGATGGGGCACAGAATTTAACACTCGCAAAAGCAAATACATTTAAAACTTAAAATAAATTCAACTAACTCTCTGATCAACCATCTGAGATGTTGCAAAGGAGAGTGGTTAAAGACTTTAAAACACAGCGTTTTGCAAAGCTGAGGAATTTTTGAGAGGCTGTTTTGAGACAACAGACTGTCAGAGATTTTTCACATTTATGCCTCCAGCATAAAAAAATTTTCTTTGAACCTCTGTGCAAAAGGCAGTGATGCTGGCCCCAAAAATGGCCCACACCCTCCCAGCTAAGCAACATGAGTTGTCCTCAGAGAAACTGTAACACTGAAGCCACTGCAACACCCCACAAACACTGATGATGTTTGCTCCCCCTTTTCTCCCCTGCCGAGTCCTGCTCCCCCTTTTCTCGCCTGCCACTCACCTGCACTACAACAGGAGGGAAGGACTACATCCTCTTTTGGGCCTACTCTTTCTTCAAGAGTTTATTCAAGCTCCCTGATATCAAATCCCAAAGTGTTTTGAATTGCCACCCTTGTTCCCTGGTAGGGGACAGACGTGGAAATTGGCAGCGCTTCTGGCTCTGTCCTGAATGAAGCCCTGATGACAACAAGTTGGAGATCCTGAGGCATCAGTTCAAAAGTCTGACATTAAATGTCTTCTAGCAGAAAAGACCATTTAAAAGAAAGGGGACAATATCACAATTGTGCCATCAAAATTCATTCAAGGGTCTAAAACCATTTCTTTTGAATGCTTATGCATCCTTCCTATTGGCATTCATTTTCTGTGAGCATTCTTGTAGATGAGTTTATAGTCAAAACAAATTTGCAGGTTGTTTAATTTTAAGCCAATTTTTGAGAGTGTTAACTTACTGTGCATTCTGAACTCAAAAGCATTTGCCCCACAGGATCCTGACTGAAGAACTTCATAGTGGTTTAAAGTCCACGACCAGACAGACCCTATTCCCACTACCAGCAGCAAGCAGCTTATGCAGAAGCTGAAGGTTACAAGGAACCTTGCAGAATTATCTGACAAATAATTCATGGTCTTGAGCAAGTTTAATGATACACATCTCATCCATGTTTAACTTCAAGTCTGAATAGAGCTAAAGTATTACGACTGGAAACAAGTGGAAAATGATTCCACTTTAACAGGAAATTCCAAGGTTTCACACAAAACCGTAAACATTTTCACACCTTTCAGGAAAAACACACAGTGTTGTTAGATTTGCTCTCTAAATCACTGTCTTTACTACTCATAGGTGTGTTTTTCACTCAAAACCTTCCCAAGGATCTTTTATCTTTACAGTCCCAGCATGACCTAAACACAATAGTGTAAATACCTAATTTTTCATAGCTGCCTGCAACAAGCAGCCCAAGGCTTCCTTCAGGCCCATCAGCTGAATGTACCTTGTAGTCTCAGGGATGATCAATTCTGCCTTACAGAAGTACAAGTCAGAAGCTCAGAGATGTTAGGCACAACACCATAGCTTTGTTTTCTTGTTTGTCTCTGTGTTACAGCTTGGTCTCTATTGGCTCTGCAGCATTTTTAACACCTTTTTTATCAATTACTCTTGATGAATATAAGATTCACTATCACACAGACTACAGATTTAGAACAAATAACCCTTTCATTTAGTTAATACCAGCAGCATAGCTATAAAGCTGTAATAGTTTACGACTTGCAGGACATAACCTGCAACCACAGACAATACAAATTGTATTACACTGTGTTTTATTGCTCTTTGAGGCCCACTAAGAGGTTCAGTGCTGTTTCGTATTCTTAGAGTAGCAGCTCTTTATTCTTTTTAACATACAGCTAAAAAATATTTTAATTCCATTACAAAATGGTGTGTTGGTTTTTTGCGAGTCTGCCCTCAAAACTGCATTTAGTTCACCTACCATACAATGGAAACAGCACTTTCCATGCAATAAAAGGAGAGTACGCATGCACAGACAGAAATGCCTCCTTCTGCATGCACTGCTGTCTGCACAAAGAGGAGCTCCATTTTGAAAAAATTAAAAAAAAACCCAAAACAACACACATCCTGAACAACACGGTGATAATCATTTGCAAAGACAGGATATCTGAGAAGGAAAAAAACTTCAGAAATCGCAATTCCTTCCTAAAATGCCCCTTGTTTATTCAAGCTGTGCACTCAGATGCTGAAGGAATCATAAAAGCTGCTGGCACAGCTTCTTAATCCTGCCTCTTCTTCTCTTGGCCTATGACTGGGAGCGGAGAGGAACAGAAAGGAGTAGCCATGTTTTCTTTAAATGGAGAGCCTAAATAAAAAATGAAGGTAATAGAGATTCAGGAATTGCAAAGGACCAGAGGGAGCAAGGCAGCACAAACCATCCCTGCCTTTTAAAATGTGGAAAGGCCATGTACTTTTTGCTGCTGCACCTGCTGCCTGCACAGCGTTGTATTATTGAAGAGGACTGCAGTCCGATCTGCATATCAAATAGCTGATTTGTAGATGAGGTCATTCATTTTGTGGTCGTATGTTTGCTGTGGTGGGGATGGGCTGTTGCTTAGCAGTAGGCCACAAAGTCCCAGCAGGTTTCTTGAGTCAGCAGCCATCCTCTTCTCCCCTCACCACTCCCCTTCCCTCATTGCCAATTCAAATCCAGTCTTGACCTTAATAAATAAAACTCTGAAATGTTCGAATCGTTTCTAAGTTCAAAGCACGGGTGATGTGCTGTGCATTGACAGCTTCCTTTGATGATTCATTGGTTTGGTGACTCGATAAGCAAAATACAGATCCAGAAACCTTGGTACCACGTGAATGGAGGAATGATAGATAGTACCTAGCTGCAAAAAACACCCTCCGAGGGGCTGGGGCTGCCTTGGTCCCTGGCTATGCTGTTCCGCTGTTAAAACATGGAAGAGGGGATTAAAAGATCAGCACCACATTTATTTAAGTATTTAAACACGTCAGAAGCGGTTTTGTAAAATTTAAGCTAGTTTTCGTGTATGACTCTTAGGAAATCAATTATGCCATTCCTGTTAATTTTGACAGCCACTTCACAGTGTGCAATGCTCATTTGAAATACTTTCAAAGAGGTATTTTCTTCTTTGAAAAGCAGCTAAAGCTACTTACTTACTACGTACAGCAAAAGAAGCTAGTAGAAACAGAAAAAGAAATCAGTCACATTTTAAATTAAAAAGAGAAAAACCCCCAAATAACAGGGCAAATATGATGAAAACACTGGAGTACAAAGCTGCCTTTAGAAACTGAAATACATATATGTCACCAACCAGTGTCTGATAAGTTGGCAGAAACTGCAGTTTAAGTGCTTTTATTTTAGGAGTGATCTGCTGACAAAAGACACATGTGCAAACCATGCCATTTAGATGAAGGAGTCATATTCACTTTTTGCAAAGTACAATTTATTTATTTTTTCCAGATTATAATGTTTTCTGGAAGAAAGGAGTACAAAGACCCCTCAGCCCTAAAAGAAAACCAAATATCTCAGCACAAATTGGAGCCTTGATAGCTCAAAGAAAAAGCCTCACAAACATCTATTAGAAGCAGGAAATGTCTAATGGAAAACTTACAAACATCTGATACATGAAAGGGAAGGCACAAAACAGGAAAGCAGAGGCATGAACAGCTAATTGCTGTAGATTCCTCACAACATTCGCTGAAATACAGCAAGACACATCAGCCAGCTTCACAGCACTGGGGTATACAACCACCATTAAAGTATTAGGAAGAACACTTAGAAAAGGAGTGCTTAAAAAAATGCTAATACTTTGGACAAAATAAGGTTAATTTTGCTTGTGGCTGAGTTTACAAGGATGCTTTGAAGGTGGCCAGAGGCATCCTGGCAAGCTGCTTGTCAGCTAATCCCTGGTATGAAAGCTTGCAAGGAGGATAATTTTTAAAAGCATGCTCACTATTCACACTGAAAGCTAGGTATAGAAGCAAGCTCTTTATCTTGCCAGCCATTGAGCATATATCCCTACTTGCTGCTCAAACTTGCATGTAGTTTTGATAAACTCTTGTCCACCTAAGGAATATGTGAAGTTTTGAGCAACAGCAATGCACTACGCTGGAGCATGGGCATGCAGCAAGTACACAGCACCTATTCTTGCTCCTTGTAAATGCCTGCTGCTTGTCTGATTTGAATAAAGTTATGCCTGCTACTGTCAGAACTGAATTTGGCTCATGGTCTTCATGCAAATTGCTGCTTGCCTGAATGTGTGCACCATATTAAGAATGCAAATATGTTTGGACTAGATGATTGTTCCTTTATTTGCTGTACACCCTAATTCACAAGGAGCTGAATCAGGGCAGTTTTGGTGTGTGCAAGAAGGCAGACTCAGACAAAAATACATGAAACTGTTTGCAAATAAGTTAATTATGTCAACAGATCTGAACTTAGCAGCTACCCTTTCTGATGTTGTGTATATGCTTTCTTGCATTTAGTCAAGAGAAAAAAAAGAAACACATTTGTGTTGTTTCAGTTCAGGACATGAAGTGAAATACCTTTTTCCGCACATACCCCAAAGGTGATTATGTCCAAGATTACAGAATTTACTATGTCCAGTGCTTTGAGCTCTGAAAGCCAGAATGTACCATTTTATCTTTGTCAGAATTTCAAGCCACAGACATTCTGTGAAGTTAATCACTTGTATTTGTCTATTGGAAAGGTATACAATGTTGAGCTGAAGACATCTGGAAATCTAAAAAAAAAATCCCTCCCTTATAATTTGTTCAAATGACTGACAACCATACCCATTAAAAATGTATATCCTATTTCTCATTTGAATTTCTATTATATACTTTTTCATTCCTTCTCACTTCCAGCTGTTATTCTGGAACTTTGCCAACCTTCTGCGAGACACTTGGGAAAAAATGTAAAAATTAACATCTGAGAAAGAAAAAATAACCCCTCCCTGGACAACATAGCATTTCTAGATTTCAGAAATAAATAAAAACTTTAGCTACAAAATTAATTCAGAGAAACTGTACATTTTTTGTTTGATTTCAATTTTTCTTGTGTAAGTTTTACAAAATATTTTAAATTAATTAGAAGGGAAGGCCCTGAAAATTACTTTCCTTAGGAAAAAACCAACATCTTTTTTTGGCCATATTCTCAGAGCTTGCTATTCTTTCCTGTGGGAAAATTTGCACATTCCTTATACCGATATATTAAGTTTGAACTTTCAGTCATTTAATTAGTTCCCAATTCAACAAAGCGTTTAAGCATGTTTTTGAAGCACAAAGCACTTAAGCACATTCTTATTCGATCCCTGAATGGGGGCGGAGGGCTGAATCCCACTGGAAGCTCCCACCCCACTCCCCCACCCCCCCCTGGAGGAGCCCAGGGCAGAGGGGTAGGGCCACAATGCCTGCAGGGTTCTCGCTGGTTTTATTCTATAGTAAGAAGGGGTATGGTAGTGATTACATCACTCCAAGAATTAAAAACAGGCCTGGCTTGAAAACGCGAAACTTTTTTTGCAGTCCTATATAATGTCACAAATATCTAATGAGGGATTGAAAACATACATCTGCCATATGGAAACAAAATTAAAAAAAAAAAGAAAGAAAGAAAAGAATCCATTGGGGATTTATATTTGCTCATTTTTGACAAATACAAATTTGAATATGTGTACAAATAGTAAAGAATAATCTGATAAAGATTTATGTTATACCTGTGCAATCAGACTTTTGCTTTGTCTTGAATTTAGCAGGTATGAAAATGTACCTAAATGGTATATACAGAAACAGACAGAAAACCGATTTCGGCTTCCAAAATCTTCATCTGCAAGGTACTTGAAGGATATGTGCCCAAACAAATATATACACACACTCACATGCATGCAGCACTCAGGTGAATTGCAACAGTGTCTCAAAGAATCAAGTAAAGAAATGATGCTACATATCAAACAGTTATCACAAATAAATTTTCTGTTAAATTATCAACAAAATTATCTTACTGGTACAATTTTCTATCCAGCTTTTACATTTAAGCGTACACCAAAAAGTCTATTATTTGAAACTGTGTTTTTTTCCTTTCCTTTGTCCTCAGGGTGTTCAGCAATATTAAAAAATAGTATTAGTATTAATTATTAGTATTTTAATAGTATTTAGTAATATTGCTAAAATAGTAATATTGCCAATTCTGATTATTTCTTACGAAGTTTGTATCTAAAACAAGCCTTGTCTGAAATTTAAACATTAGGCCTTCTGCTTCCAAGACTCCCTGTGATAGCAGTGAGGAATGTAGGCTTGAGCTCATTTCTGGGTAGCCTTTTCAACAAATACCTTTAGCAGTGCTAGAGGTAGCAGTCAGCTCTCTATAGAGATAAGCACTTAGCAAATGAAGAAAGCAAAGAACTAATGGGATTCCAAAGAATTTGGGTTCTGCCTCCTTGCTACAATGCCACACTGGTTTAGCTGATGTAACACCAGAATAACAAAATGCTCAACTGGGCTATTTAGTTTTACATTCACTTTCCACGTGGCAATTCTTTAATTTTATTCCTTTGTCTTTTTTTTTTGTGTAAAACTTTAAGGATTGCAAACCTGATTTACTTTCTACATACTGTTTCTAGTTCTCCAGAGCCAAATTCTGAAAAGAACAGATTATAGCTAGCACATCAGGTAATGTTCAGATTGAGAAAAATATCAGTAAGCAGATGAATATTGCTTTATATTTACTATTTCACTTAAAAATAATTTTCTACGCGGCCATTAAATATATACATATACAGAAACACTATTTGCAACTCAAAACTGATTTCTTATGCAACCCAACTGAAAAAGTCAATTAACCCAGACTGCAATTCTCTGTTTCACTGTAACAAAATGGTAAAACATTTTCTTTTAAAAGAAAAATGTTTCAGAGGGTTGAGAAATACTACTGTCAAATGGCTTGGAGCAGGGAAAAAGGAATCCCTGTACGTTTCATCTATGTAAAAGCCTGGTAAAGCCTGAGGAAGGGGGAATTGTGCTTACGCAGAGGAAGACGCCCATCATGCATTCTCTAGCGTGGAAATGGCAGCCATTTTTCTGTACACTCTCACCAAGCACAGGCTGGAGCTGCCCTCGCTCCACCATGCCAGCCCAGCTGCTTCTCTCCTTGCCCCGAGAGTGCCTCCACTCCTGCAAATATCCTCTGGCTTACTAGAGGCATATAAAAAATGTTTTCTTTAGAAAACAAAACAAAACAAAACAAAAACAGATGAGGGATAGGAGTAAAAATATATATATATGTATTTTCCAAAAAAAGACAAAGCAAGGCAAGGCTCGTCCTGCCTGCCTTGCTTGAGAGAGCTGCTCTGCATTCAGGGGTTAGCCTGGGTGGAGAATGATGCTGTTGTCTCACAAAGGACTCATGTTGAGCTGAATCTTTGATTACAGGACAAGTGACTGCATTAGGCCCCTCATTGCGCTCACATTCTGCTCCTGCCATTTGTACAAAATTTCTGAGTGATCTCTTTGTGAATATGGACCCCAACTGAATCAAAGATGAGCTCCTTCCTTCCCTTCCCCACCCCCTCCCCCCATCTACTTTCTGTTTTCCCTAATTCTAACCTTGAGCACCCCTTTTCTCTTTCCCTGCTCCTCCTCTCTCTGATCCCTCTCTGCCTCCTTTCAGACCCTCCTTCACCAGGTTAGGAAAAGGGACTGCTGTGGATTTAAAAAAAAATGTAATGAATAGTGAACCCTGGAAATAGAGGCAGAGGTGGCTTTTGGTGTCGTTTAACTTCCCCCTCAAGATTCTGCCATGTTTCCTACACAAATGGTGCATAACCTCCTGCTTTCCTTAATAGGATTTATGCTTGTCGGTGCCGTATTCCCTGCTACGCAAGATAGAGGACTCCAGAGCTGCTGCTGTAACCATGGCCACTCCTCATTCTCCACTCTTGGCAAATTTCTCCTGGTGTAAAAGGCAGCATGAAGAGAAGAGAAGATGCACCAGCAGATGCACAAATATGATAGCACTGTGTTTTCCTAAGTAAATGACCGCGTGCCTAAACCCTACCAAATTTGTAGGTGTTATCCGAGGAAGCTCTTTTAGCAAAATAACATGGAGAAAACAAAGCAAATAAATAATCAACCTCGATTTAAACCTGGTTTCAGTCAAATGTCACACAGTTTTCACACAGGCTCTGGAAGCTGGATTTTTTATGCATCTGCCCAAATTGAAAAGGTTATTTTGTTGTTTTCAAGATGACTCTTGAGCTGAAGGCAGAGCGGAGGGTTGCTGCCCTGAAAGAAGGGGAGTTGCTAGGAGATAAGTCCAAGATTTCAGACAGCATTGGTCGAAGTTATCTCTAATTGACAGCTGCTTACCCTAAGGGTCTAATTCTAACCTTGAGACCAAAACCATAATGAGAGGGCAGCTTTCCCTCACCCCTGTTTTTTAGCCAGGGCAAGGAGATTACTGCAGGCCTGTTCTTCTCTGCTTTTTGTTATGCTTCTTTTCGTGGGGCAGCCCTGTGAGACTCAGAGCCTGCTGTGCTTTCTGAGGCTATAGTTTGCATCAGTGAACCCCATCTGATTCATACCACCTGAATAAACTTGCTCTTACAGTTAAGATGGTCTCACTTTTTTTTTTTTTTTTTTTTTTTTTTTTTTTTTGAAAGGGGAAGGGTGCAAAGAAATTCTGTTAAACATGAAATGATTTAAAGATTTATTTTTTTAAGCAGATACTTTAGCATATGGTCTGTGGTTAACCCTTTTTCAGAGGGCCTTAGAATGTCATTGTTAGCTTTAAATCAAGTCCATGCTGTTAGCAAGTTGCTGTTATTTAGGACTAAAAACCAAGCAGAGAAATAGTCAAAGAAAAAGGATTAAAAAGGAATTAATAGAGCCAGGAAAATAAAGTGGCATAGGCTTTTTTTTTTTTGGTTTTTTTTTCCTTTCAAAAAACTGACTAGATTTGCTCATATGTTGATTTATGAAGAAAACCTCCTCAAAACCTTCAACTTATATTTTGATCATAATTTACCTCTAAACTGCAGAACAGTATACCAGAGCCCTAAGTCAAATTTTCTTCTTAGTTGTACAGCTAAAGATATGGGCTTCTCCCTCCAAGCTCAATGGAGCTACTCTGGATTTATACTAAACCACTAAACAAAACCACAATTTAGCTAAACATTTCAAGAGACATAATCAAGAACAGAGAATGCAGTCCAGTCAGATTTAGAAACAGAAGTGAAAAATTAAAAAAGGAGAAAAAAAAAAAAGAAAAAAAAAAAAGAGAGAAATCCCAAAAATCTTTTTCAGAGAATAATCCCATGAATTCTTGTATCTCAGATACTTTCATGTCCAACAGAAAATATGAATTGTTCTGAATTTTTTTATAGGGAGGCCAGGTAATTAGAAATTTATGTCTTAAGCTGAATCCAAAATCTGCATTCTCTGCAGTGCTCATCCTTTTGGGAGAGAATGCAAGTAAGGAACCAGTTCATAAATGCAGTGTTGTAGTGGGAATTGCCTCTGACAGACACTGTGGGGCTGAAGCCCCCATGGCTGAACCCATTTCACTCTTAATAAGAGCAGGTAACCAAGTGGGAAGCAGAAGTGAACCACAGCTCCACGGTGTTTTTCCTGGCAGGGGGAGAAGATAGTCCCAGCCCCTTCATCCTCAGCCTCAAAAGCCTGCCAATTTTGGCTGGCGTTTTGGATCTATAAATGCCTACCCTTGAGAAATGCCCTGAGATTACGAGCTTGCTTCACAAAGACTGACTGCTAGACCTGATGTTTTCAAAGTTAGCAGAGGGATTGTTTGGATTGCATTATGGTATTCTCATTCTGGAAGCAGAGTCCACTGGGCAAATTAATTTCTGAAGGAATAGTTGAATGCCTGCCTGCCAAAGTGGATAATGAGTGTATTGCCAGTGAGTCAGAGGGGAGTCAGCGAGGGAGGCTGGACAGTGATAAAACAGCATCGAGGGGAGCTCAGACCTTGGCATCACTCTCATCTCTGCTCTTGAGGCAGTGTACAAAAAAGACAACATCCAAAGCCCATGGAAAAAGAGCTTTTAAGGAGTGCCATAGAATTATCCCATAGAAAGGGTTCTGTGAAGGTGGGGGAATTTGAAAGGGTGGAGACAAACAACCTGCATACTGCATACAGAGCTATGGCTGCAGGAAAGCAGTGAATATCATCTTCTGCTTCAGTTTTGCTGTTTAAACGATTAGCTATATTTTCCTAATTTACTGAGTCCTCTTATGGACTGCATATGAGTACTGCTGCTGGAAGTAAAAAAATTTTGTATCACTTAAATGGATTTAGTGTATCCTTAAGGCTTCAAATAAAACTAGAAATATGGTTCAGTGACATTGTCTATTTCTATAGCAATTTCACTTATAATTTAGTAAGTTGCATACATTTGAAAACTAGTGCTTGTACTCATGTCTGATGTGCAATCCAAATGCATGCAGAAACTGCTGCAAGAATATTCACAAGAGCTGTTCTGCTGCTGCTGCACAGACCAACTCTCTTTTCTTAGCACTGTCTTGTTAAAGGTACCTAAGATATTTGTTTCTCCACCTGGAACAATGAGAATAGTGAAAATCAACTTCTCCCATGAAAACCTGTGATCTTCACAGCAGAAAGCAAAAAAAAAAAGAAAGAGCACAGAAAAAGAAAAATGATCTTCACAGCTGCCAGAACTGCAATTTAAAAATAGTAGAACTATCATGCAATTCCACAGGGCTATAAAGGGCTGTAAGTCACCTAATCTCTTTCTCTGTGTTGCTGTAATAGAACTCTGCACCTGAGTTAGGAAAGCTTCCTTAATTTTTATCTTGCTGTGCACTTCACTTTCCTGGCCAGGACATCCAGTCAGCCTTAGGCAATGAGAGATGAGATGCTCCACGGATCAGGCTTCTAAAAGCTACCAGCTTTAGGAATAAGAAGAGCCAACTGAAAAATCTCAGTAGTCTGGGGCAGATATCTGTGTTCTTTGAGTCACTGGTGTTCAGGCAGCTGGTGTCAGGACTGGATTGTACAAGAAGTTTGGTGCTAGTGAGATACCCCTCTACTACCTCTCATTAGAAGGCTTTTGATGGTCTTGGAAATATTCTTCATGGCTTTCTAAACAAAGACTTCAAAATTAAAAACTGTGTTTAAAGGGCAAAAAATCAGCCAGAGAGGGTTTGATTCTGTGCCCACTGAAACCAGTGAGGCTACTACAAGCCTCCCAATGTACAGCTGGGGAAGAACCCTATGAACAGTTTCATGATGTAACCATCTATTGCAGTATCTGGTCACTGATGTGAGATCATTTTCATTTTTAATAAAGCAAGATACATACTTTAACAAACACCCAGGAATTAATCTGTGCATTTTTAAATCAGGACACAATCCTGCTTTTATGCATGGCATAAGGCTATAATGTAAGAAAAAAATTCCCTTTCTACAAGTTTTCAGATGTCTAACATATAACAACTTATTCCTTCCAAAGTAATTTCTAGTTTACTAGGTATGTGACACAGCAGAACAAAATGAAAAAGTGCAGAAGTCCTGCCACAGGGATTAACATCCCTTTGATAATTAACAAAACTACATCTGACCATAGGACACAATAATGTTGCTCTCATTTTCAATAGTGACTAAAATATTAAAATACAGTTTTCTATACTTGTTACTCTCAAGCTCTTTCTCCTAACATAGACACTTATTTTGTTCTATCAGTCACTGAAAAATAATTTATGCCTTTCACGGTATCCTGTATGTTGTCATATTGACTCTTTTTTTATTCAGTTCCTAGAACTCCTCCTTGATGTACAACACTGTGTTTTGAAAATCAACATCTTGCTTCTTGCCAGAGCCAGTAGATATGCCAGCCAGTATTAGCTGGTTTATATTTTTTTCTCTTTGTGCTAGGAGAAGAAAAAAAAGTTAAAAAAATTTGCTGACTTTAGATCTTAGCCTATCAGATGAAGACTTACTGGTGCGTTAGGGGCCTATTCAAAATAGGGCTTTTCTTGCAACAGGAGCCCCTAACAATTGGTAATGAGGACAGATTCTGAATTGTTTGTGAGCAGCTGCTTAGTAGGTAAGAGCTTGTTTGGATTCAATTGAACAGTGTTTTTAGAAGCAGTTACTGACCTCTGACCCTTCCTACAGACTGGGTTGATGGGATTAGGGAAAGCTAGCGTTCAGCTTACACTTGGCTATAACAAGCTGGCAAGAGATAACATACTTTTTAATTATCAAGTTACACCTCTGCCAAAGTTTGCCTGCGAATTTACCGAATGGGTCAATGAACTATAAGAAATCAAGCTAGGCTATGGGATAATAGTTACATAAGAAAACAGTCTTGAGGGAGAAATAATTAACATGTTTTTTAAATTTTCCTTTTTCTTTCCTTTGAAAAAATTTTAAATTTTCAAATCTTATTCTACATGTCTTGTGCACATTTATAGAAGTGTATCGGTGTATGTAACATGTGGTATTTGTGCCAATGCATTTTATTAGATAAAAAGAGATTTGAACTACTTCTAAGATTTGCAAAAAGGTAGATGAGGAAAAAAAAATGCTTTATATGAAATTTAAATCAAACCCATAAACAGATGAACATTAAAATTTCAAGCTTGATTTGTACTACCACTCTTAGGCTGGAGTAATATAAAAATACTTATCATTGGCTGGAAGCCAATTTGCCTGGCAGTCTACAACCATAAGAAAAAGAGACAATAGTAGTATTATTCACCTGGAACAATAAAGATAATTTCTGACATGACAATAAAAAAATCTTCACAGGCCGTAGGGGTTTTATATCTTAATTTTGATTAATTAAAACTAAACCAAAATTATAGAGCTTAATTATTTTGAATGATTCTTGATCTGTTTTCTTCCAAGCCTGAAGTGTGAAAAATTCTCCAGTTCAAATCATTTAAAGGCCTGTAGCTTGCTTAGTTCTCTGCTCTGTTCATACACATCACATATACTACAGAAGCATTCCAGTCTGGGAAATTCTTGATACAATAAATACAAAATTTATGCACACCCAGATCGTTCCTTTAATAGAATACAGGAGTTATTAATAAAATAAAGCATAGGGAGCAATGCTGCATGGTAAGCAGTACAGAGAGGCTGAAAGCCTTAGCATGGGATAGAAGCTCAGGTAGATTTGTCAAGGGGGCCTGGAGCACTTATAGCTGTGCTCTCCATGGATGAATGGGACCCCAGACCCAGTAGATTTCTTAGAAATCCTTAAGATTTCTCATGCTAGTTCTTTCAGATCTCAGTATCAGGGAATGAAGGCATCAAGCCCATGTTTCATTTCTGGTTACACCAACTTTTCCATCCCAACGGGAGCAAGTCCCATTCTACCTTTTAAAACCAGAGGAAGTCTAGATGGAGTGAAGAGCAACTTTGGGCTGGGCAAGACACCCTGCATCCTTGAGTCAGACCTTTATCATTGCAGTTCCCACATACCACCATTTCATGAAGTCTCTAGCTTAAGAAATAGCTGCTGCTATGCTTTTATTTTCTGCACCCCTACCAGAATTCAGGTTCTGAATCTCAGTGCCCTAATGGCCACACTCCTTTTAATTTCCATCCTGGCTTTATTAATGGCTGGTCTACATCCACCAGTTCCTTTGCCAGTACTGTCTTTTAGCTTGCATAGTGCCTTCTTTTCTCTGCTGTTTGTTTCTCTAACATGGCAGTCACTTCCTGTTTTAAACTTTGTTTTCCTAGGTTAAGGACACCAAAAATTTAGACTCTTTCCAGATGTCTGCTTTTCTGTCTTCCTGATTTCCCCATAAGCCAGTCTTAGCTTGTTTCCTTTACCTTTTTTTTTTTTTTTTTTTTTAGGTATGACTATACAGAACTGTGCACAGTAGTTTGGAGGACATCTCATCAATGTCTGTTGCTGTGTAAATATTCTCTACATCTCAAAATTACATCTGCTAGGCTGACTTTCTCCTGTTCTTCCAGGTCGTCCTCCCCTTGGTTGTTTAAAAGTGGTTTCCCAGTTTATAAAAACAACCTAGCTGCTGATTTTTGTGCTACTGAATTTTGTGCTACTGAATTTAATTCTACTTTTATTACTTCAGTCCTATGGTAATTTTATTTTTCCTGTATAGTAAACAAATAATTTATTGATAGTGCAAGTGGAGGGCACAGAACAAAAGTGTGACAACAGAGGAGATGTGTGCAGAGATCAGCTTTAATCTACCAAGATTAGTTTTCTTGGGTTTACTCTGTAGGCAAGGACAGGAGAGAAGCTTATCTAGAAGTCTAGCTGGAGCAAGAGCCTCATTACATGGTAGGAAATGTGCTTGGTGAAGTTCATCTGCCATTTGTTGTAAGAAGGCTGCAGAGAAATTAGCTCAACTGGAGTTAAGCCAGTCTTTGTAAATATCCCCAACACCTCTATTTTCTGTACCATTATACTCTTATGTCTTGCTTAGTTGTTCTAGAATATTAATTCCCCCTACATACACTTTAGGCAATACCACAGCAGCTTTGCTCTAGCCTCAGCATCTGTAACCTTACAGCCACTCCATTGTGTACCATAGTGTCCTCTGCCAACCCCACTCTCTGATAAGCTCTGTTTTTCCAGTAGGACTGTACTAATTTCTGTGCTGAGTTTCCTATTACCTGTTAAAAAAAAAAAAACAAAATAGGCATCAATATCTAGTGTGGAATAATTTATTTATGATAAATCATACTACATGGTCTTTGAAGTCTTCAGGCTAAATTTCACTGAAGTTTGCACTGCAGAGGTCAGGGTAAAGGTGCATCCTGTAGGTGCTAGGATGACTTTTCTTACATCAGACACTACATTTGTGTATTCCTGTTAGGACTGCCACCGGATTGATAGGTTTATTCCAGCCTGTTGCTATGGGAATTTGTGATTCACGTACCCACTCCTTTAAATTTGTGAGGCTGCAAGTTACCTGAGTGCCCTCAGTTTGAGTTTAATAAACGATTTGGGTGTAATATTCACTTTGCTTGCAGCTGTCTCCATTTACTTTCTGGTGTGTAAACCAGCTTTCAAAAACATTAACCTTATTAAAGACTGAAATAGATTTGATTTTTTTTTGACAAATATAAACTGATACAAATAAAATGTGTAGCTTTCATGTGTATCTCATCATCATTGCAAAGGTCAGGTTCAGTTTGACCTTGAGCAAGTCCCACTTTTGCCAAATCTCACCTTAGACCTGCATTTCTTGACTTTGAGGTCATAGTTTTCTTTGGTGGTTGGTCCTTTTTTCTGTTCCTTGTAGGCTCCTTACGTATGCTTAATGTCATTTTCAAGATGGTTATTCTTCCAATTAGGTCTGGAAAGTTCTCATACAACATGTTTTTTTTTTTTTTCTCCTTGCCTGGCATACAGATTCCAGATAACTTTAGCAAGTTTGACATGGAGACATTCCAGGCTGACTCCAAAATCAAATCCTTGAGTTCCTTAGTTCAGTTGGCCTCCCTAAATAGTTACTTTGGGTTGTGTCCAAACTCAGCAGCTTGTGCACCCCGTGCAGTGCCTGCAAGCCCAGCTGTGTGATCTCCAGATAGTGCATGGTGTCAGGGTGAGGTGCCTCTCCCTCCTGGCTCTTATGCCCAGATTTCCTTCTCATCAAAATCAAAGTTCATCAAGGAAAGGCATATGCCAAGGTTTTGCCCTCACACTCTTGGGAGATGGCCAAGGCCTATTTCCAGATTTGGGAGCTCAGAAGTATTCCCAACTGTCATTAGTTTAGATGAAGTTCTGTCTTTTTGAAATGAGGAACTCTAATGAGTTTTAACTGAAGTTTGGTTTTTTTCAGTTATCAGCAATACTTGTTCAGACAGATGTATTAACACTATTTGAGCTGGTAGTACTTTTTTCCTCAAAACAGAATAATTCTCTGTGTTATGTGTCTTTGCAAGGACAGCACAATAATCTTTACCAGTGCTCATATTTTATTCTGGGATCAATAACAGACTCCTATCAATTTTCCTGTATTACCAGGAATTATTTTATCCTATCTTACTCAGGTAATTTTACCAAACAAGCATTGCTTAATTTTACTGTTCTTTACACTTTATGGACATACATTCGTGGAGAACCACTTTTCTTTTTATGCTATATTGTGTCAGCATGTTTTATCCATCACTGCAGTCATCTTTACTGAAGTACCATTCAGTGCTCCAGAAGTGCAAGTTTCTCCATGCTGTTGCCCAGGTTTCTCCATTAGAGTAAAAGCATCTTACCAACTGCACCTAAATTCTACATCCAAAATCAACCTGGCACAATTTTTCTGCCACCTGTCTCCAGGTGCTTCTATTGATATTAATCTTTCCCTCAACTAAAGGAGTTAAGACCCCAACTGTTGTGTGGTTAACATAAAGAAAATATATCCCTGGACACTGTGAAGAGGATTTTCAGTCTATCTTCCTTTACTATTGGGAGGTGTTGAGAGGTTGCAGAAACACTTATTAAAAATATATTCTCCATCTCCTAAGGCCAGCCTAATGAAGAATTAAATTTTACATCAGATTGACAGATAGATTTCTTGTCAAATACAAAAAGTTTATCCTCAACTTGCATCTTGGATAGCTGCATCTCTATGTGTAACTGAGAATGAATTCTAAAGTGTTAGCTAAGGGGAGGCTATATGACCTATTTTTGCACACATACACAAAGTGTATGTCTCACAAAGATGATAGAGAAGAAAACAGGCTGATAAATACAAACCACTGGGTAAGAATCTGTTCTGGCTTCAAGGCAAGGGCAGGTATATTTTATTCTTCATGTTCACTAATACTTTGATGTAGTGTTGCACTACTAGACCCAGGCTTTAGTGTCATGATATGAGTTTTACCAATGGACATAAATCACTTTAAGTGTTAGTTCAGCATCCAAAGGAAAATCTAGCTTTTAGCTAAAACACAAACTTTACTAATATGGTGAAACAATTTTTACTATTGGAAAGAAAACAAAGCCTAACAAATAAAATTTTAAGCAATGTCTATAGCATTGAAATAACTGAGGATTTGTACAGTTGTGCAGTTTCTGTGACTCTGGATTTTCTTTATGAAGCTAAATTAAAATGCTTGTCTCCATTCTATTTCTCTATAGAAACATACATACATACAACCCCCCCACACATATACATAAACATATATACATATTAGGGGAAAATTTAGTGGCACCATCCCTGCTCACTCCTGGTTTAGTGCTAACATTCTCTCAAAAGACACATCAGTGGTTAAATTGTAGGAAGGAATTAATTCTGGCATGTCATTTTAGCTTTATTCACATGAGTGTGTGAGTGAGATAGAGGGGAAGAAAGAGGATGCTGAAAGCATGGTGTGAAAGTGGCCCAGCATTAATGCTCCAGATTAAAATGGCCAAGAACAGCCCTGTAAATGCTAATTAAAATGGATATGTAATTTCCAAAAAAACCTGATAATAAATTAAGTGCCACAGAAATTTTTTACAGGAAGAGCTAGCAGCATATTAAAAATTACCCGTAGTTTATTGCGATCTCTTTCAAGAGAGTTAGAATATCTACAGCTGTAGATATTATGTCATAAGTTTTGCATCCCTCTACCCTACTTCAGCCATATGGATTTCAGATAAAGTAGTCATATCCATAGAAAACATAACTTCTCTCTATTAAGGGTATGAAAGAATTATAACTCCTAAGCAATGTGGTGACATGGAAACACATTTTGACAATTTGCAGGTCTATTCATAAAGTAGTGTATTTTATTAGATTCATGGATTATTTGCAAAAAATTTATGGGCTCAGAGATACTGATCTTATCCATGAAATTCGGTCATTATATTGTCTGAATTGTTCTTAACCTTAAAAAGTTAAACTTTTCACCTGAAGTTTGTGAAAATGTAATTTTCTACTCTTATAAAAACACTGGATAATTTAAATATTTTTGGGTTTATCTAAAATTATTTAATGGGGTATATCTATAAATTTCAGTTAATTTATTATTTTTCTCTTAGTTATGATTTTTTCTCAGACATTTTGGGAAAATATGTTAGAATTTGTGTGAAGCTTTTAATATATACCAACAAATGAAAAAAAATAGTTATTTGCACTACTGTACTTACAGTTTGATGAAAAATGGTCAAAGACTGTGTAGAAATTTCTAGAGTAGTGAAGAATATAGATGTTAGTTATTTTACATGTCTGGGCATCAGAGTGGTCCTTCTCTACCAGAGCACATTAGTATGTGCTTCACTTAAAGGATGAGCAGGTCACAGTCCTAAAATTTGTCTAAAATGTAACATTTTTTTTCCCCCGAATCCAAGTTAGCTTGTGAATAATAATATCTTCTGTACTTTTTTACAGTTTTTGAGTCTGTAGCTGAAAACTTTTTAACTGCATCATCAAAGCCTCTGTAAGATGAAATAGTAGTACATAAAATAACTACATCTGGACAAATTATCTAATCTTAGAAGGTGAGAAGTAATATTTTCTTGTGCTGAGGGTATAGTGTGAGGCAACTTGTCCTACAATATAATACAATAGAAACTGTGTCAGATACACAAATATTTTTTGTATATATGCACTCTCTCTGAGGTCTGTTCATCAGACTCTGCACATAATTGTCTACAAGAAATTTAAAGTATCCTCACTTAGAGGCCAAATTTTCACAGGTAGCATCTCCTGAATGCTGTTTACATCTTGCAGTATTTTATATCTGCCACTAATGCAATAAATGGGGAGGCAGAGAACCAAATAGTATTATTAATGGTGACAGAAAGCTTTTAGCCAAGATCCTTATATGGTGATGGATATTGTTTATCATATTTTACTTGTTGCTTTAAATTTCCCCTGTCAGAATGAATCATTGACATAAGAGAAGAGGGAACAGATAATAGTCAGTAGGATTTGTCTAATAGTAAGCTAGTCTAATGAAAAAATGTTGGAAAAAGAAAAAAAATATAAGACATGTCTATTTTCCCAAAACTGCTCTGGTTGTACTCAGGTATCCTGGAGAATATTTTGCCATTTTTATAACATACAATAAGCTGCACAGTAATCATAAAATCATAGAATCATAGAATGTTGAGGCTTGGAAGGAACCTCTAGAGGTCATCTAGTCCAACCCCCCAGCCAAAGCAGGATCACCTAGTTCAGGTCACACAGGAACACATTCAGGTGGGCTTGGAAAGTCTCCAGAGGAGACTCCACAACCTCTCTGGGTAGCCTGGGATGCCTGTTCCAATGCTCTGTCACCCCCACACTGGGGAGCCCCAAACTGGATACAGTATTCCAGATGTGGTCTCACCAGGGCAGAGAAGAGGAGAAGGAGAACCTCCCTAGATCTGCTGGACACACTTTTCCTGATCCACCTAGGATACCTCTGGTGTTCTTAGCCACAAGAGCACAGTGTTGACCCATGGAGAATTTAGTCTCCACTAGGACTCCAGGGTCTTTCTCCATGGAGATGCTTTACAGCAGGCCATCCTCTAATCTGTACTGGTGGTTGGTGTTATTCGTACTCAAAGAAGGACCCTACACTTGTACTTACTGAACTTAATGAGGATGACTTTAGGCCAGATCTCCATCCTGTCCAGATCTCATTGGATAGCTGCACAGCCTTCTGGTGTATCAGCCACCCCTCCCAGCCTTGTATTGTCAGTGAATTTGCTGAGGGTACAGTCCATCCCCTCACCCAGGTCATTGATGAAGATACTGAACAAAACTGGAGCCAGTACTGAGCCCTGGGAACACCACTGGCCATGGGCCTCCACCTTGTCTCTGTACCACTGATCACAACCCTCTGAACTCTGTGGCTGAGCCACTTATCAATCTCTCTCAAAGTCCAATCATCTGTCCTACATTTCTTGAGTTTTGTTATGAGCATTCTGGGGGAGACCACGTTGAAAGCTTTACTGAAGTCAAGGTATATAACATCCACTGCTCTCTCTTCATTTATCCATTTGGTCATGACATTGTAGGAGGAATCAGGTTCGTCAAGTATGATTCCCCCTTAGTAAATCCATGTTGGCTACTCTTGATAACCTTCTTTTCTCTTAAGTGGTTAGAGATGGCCTCCAGAATGAGCTGTTCCATCACCTTTCCAGGGATGGAAGTGAGGCTGACTGGTCTGTAGCCGCCTGGGTCTTCCTTCTCACCTTTCTTCAATACTGGAGTGACGCTGGCTTTCTTCCAGACCCCAGACACCTCTCCTGTTCTCCATGATTTTTCAAAAATGATGGAGAGTGGCTTAGCAAAAACATCAGCCAGCTCTGTCAGCACACGTGGATGCACCCCATCTGGGCCATGGATTTGTGTGTTTTCAGTTTATCCAAGTGACCTCTAACCCAAACCATACTGACCAGTGCCTCCTTCCATTTATATTTCCTTACTTCTAGTGACTGAGATAATAATATTGAAAGTTAAACCAGAAATCTTTTAACAGCATCACAAAAATCATCTGCTGATGATCTTGATTAACTTTGGATTTCTTTCCTCATGATGAAGTTGTACACAATCAAAACACTTCTACAGCCATCTACCACAACCATTCTGCATTTTCCTTTTTGAGCTATTTATGCATTTCCAACTCTTGGTTCTACCAAGCAGCATGAATTAGCACAATGAAAAACAACAGAAAGATCTGCTAATTTGTGGTTGTTTTTGTAAGCTAGACTAAAATGCTGGCGTTTGAAACAATAACGACTTCTAAATAAAAAAGTCATAATTCTTACAGATCTAAGGAAATATTTCTTGTACCAGACTAAAACATTTTAAAAGCTGTTTCAAAAGTGATACATGTTTTTAAAAAATTGTTTTTAGAACACATTTTTAACAATTTAACTATATGAAGTTTTAAGATTTAAGTATTCTTTGATGTCTGTGGTTTTTACTATTTTTCACTTTTTGTGTGTTCCTTCACTTCCTTATTCTGACTCAGACCAGAAACATTCTTGGAGCAGAGGTTCTCCGAGTACCTGTTAGCATTTAGTTCAGGTCAGGAAAGCACTTCTGAAGTACATTTTGAAGCAGTTGCTTCTCTGGTTCACAGTGTGCCGAGGTTTCTGAGTCCCAAAGTGAAATAATTTTGCATGAAATTAAATTGGAAAATATGCTCCAGAAGCATACCCATTGCACTCCAACCACAAATATGGGACTGGTTATGGGACCAGCATATAGCTAAACTAAATAAGTGAAAAGTTCTTAAAATGTGGATGTTAGGTTCCAAGAATCATATATTTCTGTCTGCAGCCTGCTCCATATTACTCAGCTTACTAAAGTGGACATCACTTCCATATCATAACAGATTTATTGAACTGGTGACAAAATTTCATTTCAGAAAATTTTTATACTGTAATCAATAGCAAAATAAGTATTTATGTGAGTTGTTTCTCCACTGAAAAGCACTTTCCAACATATACACTGATAATTTTTCAGGAAGAAGAAACAGGGCTAAGTAACATCCTTTGCAGTCAAATTCATTATGAACTTGGGAAATTTTGTGCTGTCCCACAGAATGAACTTTAAATGGATACACAATGCTGTGTTTCACCTTGTTACTGTCCCCAAGCCTGCTATGAAGTAGGATGTGATTATTTACAACCACAACTTAAAAACCAATTTTCTTAACAAAGCTAATATAGGTCAAGGAATTTTTAATACTAGTTAAACATTTGCCTTAGGGTGATGATGCACTGAGGTTTGTGTACTAAGTTCTTTCACAGAAGGATTTGGGAGTGTGAGACACAGATTTAAAAAATCCACATTTAATCTCATCTGTATAATCCTAGTTCTGCCTACTTAGATTTGCCATGTGGTTCAATCCTTAGTCTACTAGAAGTAAATTTACTTACAGTTCACGTTACTCAGTGAAACTACTTTACATATTTGAAAAATTCTCTTGTATTTAAAATCTATTTTCATTTTTAAAGGTATAACAAAGCACCTTTCAGTTCAACAGAGATCTCTTCCCTCTGCACATATCCAATCTTATCTCTGTAATTTAGAACCAAAAATACATTTTCTCTGCAGGTAATTTTCACTGCTGTCTGCCCTGATGAGTTAATACAGCTGAGAGAGAGAGTTGAGTCCTACTTGGTCTTATGCAGAATTCAGAGAATTAATTCCTGTTAGAGGTCCAACCTGTTATACCTGTGTAAACCTGCGAAGGGTAATGGGGTTGCACAAGTGTCAGTAAAAGCATAATAGGTTTAATCAAGCGTAACAGAAAGTAAATTACTCTGCAAAATCCTCATTACTAGAGATGAAATGCATTCATCTGTCTCAACTCTTAAACCATAAGCTGTCTGGGCAACAGCAATTCCTGTGACAATGATTCTCTGATTTCAAGTGAAGCCTCTAGGTGACATAATACAAACAAGTAATGATTATATGATAATAACCTGGATTGACTACTAGACAAGTATCAGTTTGCCCAACACAACTGTTTATGTACAAACTCATTACATGTGTTCTAGAAATTGCACTGAAGAACAGTGAGGGAAGGCAGCAACTTTACTGCATTTTCAAAGACAGCTGACATATATAGTCAGGTTCTTATACATGTATGCAGAGTTAATAGTCAGCAGTTTTCCCCCCAGTAACATAACACTTCACAGTACAAAACATAAGCTATTAGCTCATATTAAATTTATTTTAAAGCTTTTAAATTATTGTTTGTCTCATCAATATCTCAGAAAAGGTCTAGGATAGTGTTTGTCAGTTTCCCAGAACAGTGTAAATAACAGACTAACAGTGTGTTTGGAGAGAAGAGCCACAGTAAATATTACACCATGACATACCATGATAATGTAACAGCATCTGAAGAGCAATAATCCAGAGCAGAAATATAAACTCTTATTTATGGAGAAACCATATGTAGTATTTCGATAAGACTTACAGAAATTATGTCAAAATTTGGCTTCTTGGCATCACTGCCACAATGAAACCAAAGATCTGCAGAGACTGATAAAGCTTAAGGTCTGAAGGACCACCGCAGTCATCTCTTCCAACCACCCCAATGCAGTCAACAAGGGGTGCCCTCAATATATCTATTTTTGCCTTTAAGACACTGGGTTGGGTTAACCTTCCCTTTCTCAACACTGTTGTCATATGGTTGGACTTGACAGTCTTGAAGGTTTTTTCCAACTGGTACAATCCTGTGATTCTGTTAAGTTTTATTACCCACAATGATGTTCCTGGACTAAACACATCATATCTCATCCTTCTGTTCAGTTAACTATACTTCTTATATAAAAGAAGCAAATGGAGTTCTTTGAGTTTTAGCTGTAAGTCATAATGTGGTGTGGGTGCTGTAAGGGTCTCATTCTATAGCTGAAAAACTGTTTGTGAGAGGAGATAGCCCATTATTGGACTATCTTAAGTGATATTAAAAAGGGGGTGAGCTTTCTAATCTATCATGTAATTCTATAGCAACACTTCTTCAAACCTTTTGCATTTCATTAATTACTAACACAACTTTCCACAGATATTTCTGTAGTGATGAATAATTGTAATAGTTATTGCCAATGTTATTCAAGGGCAGTGCTAACTTTTTGGTTAGGGTATTACTTATATAGGTCATGTTCACCTGATTGTCCTTGGTGACTCCCAGGACTATTCTTATATAAATGGTTTGCACTTCACTAGCTAAACAATCATTGGCTTCCTTGCTTCCTTTTTTTCTTTTTCTCTATTTTACTACTCTTATTTTGATGACATTTGCAAACATCACTAGTAATGATTTTTAAAGTTATTACACAGGCTGTGTTGACAAATATTTTGAGCAGTGTAGAACTCCCAGAAGAAACATAATTGCTTAACGTTAATTCTTGTACAATTACAATTTAAGAGTGATCAATAACTTTTTTTCCAATCTATATGGTGCACACCAACTTGATTGTATCTAATTCTGAGTTTATTGGCAAAAAAAAATATCATGCAGCATCAGTCCTGGATATGCCTTTTTTATCTATGAAACCTTTTTTTCCTTTACAAAACATGCTTCATGTTTGATCTGAAAAAGTCATCAAGTGAGTTTGATCTCATCTGCTTGCCCTCTTTATTTGAGTTAGTTGTATTTCCTTGCATTAATTCTTTATGAATCAATTCTCATAGCAGATTTTCCATTATTTTGCCAAAAATCAATGCTGGATTGACAGATCTGTAATTACCTGGATCTGTTAATTTATCTCATTTTTTTTTTTTTTTAATATTCACATATCACTGGGTTTGTTCTAAGCATCTGGATTACTGTTTCAAAAGTAATTTTAAAAATAATTCTAATGTCCTGGAGAGAGATGGGTCAACTCTTTCAGAACTCCTGAATGCAAGCTATATAGATTTATTGATAAATTCTTAACTTCAATACAAGGCAATGATAGTTTTAGGGTATGCTATAAAAAGTTCTGTAACTCTTCCCAGTAAAGTTCCTCTTGCTCCTCCTTTTAAAATTCTTTCTCTTTCTTATAGCCTGCATTATATAATATGACACTGTCCTAGTGGTTGTTGCTATGGGTTAAAATCATATACTTAAATATAAAGTTTAGGAAAATTACTCACCGCTGCTCAAACCCCCCTCCCAGCCTTGTTTTGTTTACCTGTGTAGACATAACCTTAGGGCTAGAAGTTCCCCCTGAAGGACTTCAACTCTTGGTATTGCACATAATTTTCTCCCTTGAAAGGAAAAGGAAAAATAGTATCAAATTCCTTCACCTTTGCTTAGAAACTTCAGATCTCCAGTAGCCATTTAATGGAATCATATAATAGAATCATAGAATGGTTTGGGTAGGAAGGCAACCTTAAAGATCATCTCGTTCCAATCCTCCTGCATGGGCTGGGACACCTCTCACTACACCAGGTTGCTCAAAGCCCCATCCAGCCTGCCCTGAACACTTTCAGAGCTGGGACATCCACAGCTTCCCAGGGCAACCTGTGCCAGTGTCTCACCACCCTTACAGTGAAGAATTTCTTCCTAATATGTAATCTAAACCTACTCTCTTTCAGTATGAAGCCAATTCCCCCTTGTCCTATCATGTTGAAAAATTAGTAGCATTTCAGAAAGCATTACTGATTAAGAGGAATTGAGTACAGCAATGATGCCTTTGTCCTGGGCTTACGAATTACACCCACCTTTAGGCACTAGGTGAACAAACTACAGAAGGGCAAAATACAGTCCTTAAGAGAAAATCTTCATACAGGTTATTAACAACAAATATTTCTGGTTTCACTGCCTTCTGGAGAAAAGTTACTGCAATGAGAATTATGAGTAATAAAAAGGGCAGATATGGCAGTATCATTTCTTAAAAGGTTAATGTGATGAGTTAAGTAGTTTCCTTCCCAATTAAACAACCTGCAAGACAATTTTCCAAGGAATGTTTGAAATAATAATTATGGTTTTCAAAATCAGAGATCTTTAACAGATGCATTTCTTAACAAAGCTACTATAAATCCCAGGGCCTGAAAAAAATCTCTTGCTATAACTGGAAAGGGAACAGAAAAGTACTTAATATAAAAAACCCAAACTTTCTGGATGTTTTTGATCAAGTTAAGCCAATTACTCATTCTGTGTCTTGAAGAAATAGGCAGATTACCTTTCTGTCTAAATCAGATACAGAAACTGAAGAAACTTGTAAAGGAACGTGTCCTTTATAATTAATGTGTGACTCATTGGGTTTGCTAAAATTAATAAATGGGTTCAGATCTTCCTGTTTGTGCATCATGTAGTGCTTCTAGCTATATTCCCATTGTAAAATCCTGAGTGTCTGGGCTTTTGTTTTCAGTGTCTCAGCTGCAAAAATCTATTCCAGATTTAAGTTCAGCAAATTTTGGGTTCCAAATTTTGGGACCTAGATCAAGCTTATTGTTGCAAAATTTCAGAAACAATAGCTTAGATCCAGACACAATTTTTTGATCCAAAATTACAAAAGGCAACTAGGTTTTCAGCAAAAGCAAAGGAAAAAAACCAAAACTCAACATCAACACAGAATTCATAAAAAAACCCCCAGAATTCCAAGGTCTCAGAATCAAGTTGTGGAGTTCTAAAGTTGTCAAAGAAAGGAAGATAAACTGTGCAAAATTTCTCACTTGTATTCTCTGGCGCTCTGCTGGTAATCCATTTTTCTTCCCATGACAGTGGTGTCACTGCTGAGGATGGTTTAATAATACACTTCTGAGTGATATTCATACTCGTGAAATTCCCTCTGAAGTCAAGAAAAATTCCACATTAAGGCCATGGAACTCTGTTCGTGGAATTAGCTGAAGAAGGCAGGAGAATGAGGCCACGGAGCTTCTATCTAAATGTGCAGTATCTACAGGAAACACATCTCTGGAGAATTCCTCCCACTATGTGATTAAGGACCCTAATTCCTAGCCTGGTGGATTCCTTGATGTCTATGACCAAGATGTCTTTTTCCTCGATAAGTACAGAACTTATTTCTGTGCTAAGGAGAAATAACATCTGTTTCATCAGTGTCTGAAGGTGGAACGTCTCCAAAGCTGTTTCTGATGAAGATTGCTCTGAAGAATCATCCACTCTACACCTGTCTGTCCTCTGAAGTTGAAAAAAAGCAGTTTATCTTTAGAGAACATTTTCTACACAGATCTTATTTCTGTTTGACCTTTGATATTTAGGTCTGAGCCAAAGAATTCCTGTATCTGTAGATTTGAGAGCTTCCCTGTGTAGAATATTGGGGATGGGAAGGAGTAGCAATGATGGGGTGGGAGGGACAGTGCCTGAGCATGTCCCTGCTCATTTATTCTCTGATACATCTGGTATCATCACAGATGTCCCTCTATGCATACTTGCAGCTCAGAAAGCCAGTCAGGGCCTGGGATGCATCAAAGAAGTGTAGAGACCCAGTCAAGGGAGGTGATTCTTTCCCTCTGCTCTGCTCTGCTTTTGTGAGACCCCACCTGGAGTACTGTGTCCAGTTCTGGAGTCCCCAGGATAAGGACACAGAAGTGCTTGAACATGTCCAGAGCAGAGCCATAAAAATGATCAGAGGGCTGGAGCCCTTTCCCCAGGAAGCCAAACTGAGGAAGTTGGGGTTCTTCAGCCCAGAGAAGAGGAGGCGCCAAGGTGACCTTATAGTGACTTTCCAGTACCTGAAGGTGTCCTGCTAGAAATATGAGGTAGGGCTTTTTACATGGGTCTGTAGCAAGAGGACAACGGGAAATGGTTTCAAACTTGAAAAGGGGAGATTTAGGCTAGATATTAGGAATAAATACTTTGCTGTGAGGGTGGTGACACAGCAGAACAGGTAGCCCAAGGAAGCTGTGGCTGCCCCCTCCCTGGAAGTGTTCAATCCAGGCTAAATGGGGCCTCAAGCAGCCTGATCTAGCAGGAGGATTCCCTGCCCATGCAGGGGGGTTGGAAGGAGATGATCTTTATGGTCCCTTCCAATCCAAACCATTCTATGATTCTATGCAGTCACAGTCCCCTGTGGAAAGACCAAGTGTCTTATGCAAATAACATGAGAAAAGGGCATGATTCTGTAGAGCTGCTCATGCATGTATGGGTGAGAAGTTGGATTAGGCAAATTTTGGAAGAACTATAAAACAAAGGCAGAAATTTTAGGTTCACCTCCTTTCTAGAGAGTCAGTTGATCCAGATCCAAGGACTTCTGAGAAAAATTACTTTCAAGAGTTACAGTTCGTGCCTACAGCATAATGCTTTCATACTGGAAATGTCCTGTGTGAATCCTTTCCATTTATATATATACATATATATATATATATTATATAAATGTACATATAAAAATGGATTTTTTTTTCCCAAGGGCTTTTTGTTTAATTTTTTTTCTCACTCTGTTACAAATGGCTTTTTGTTTGATGGGTATATTTTTGTTAATTCCTCTCAATACTTCCAGATTACTTAATTTCAGTCATCTGTTTCAAACTACAAAATAACTTACATTGGACTGACAATACTGGACATCCAAAATCTTTCTTTTCCTTCATTAAGTCTACAGATGTGTAGTGTTACTGGGGGCGGGAACAGTCTGGGATGTGTTCAAGGACCTAGACATGACAACCCATCAATAGCCCCGTGTTTTTGATGTGAAAGAACAAGAGACCATATATAAGCATAAAACAACGCTTTACTCTCTTTCCTTTTTCTTTTTTTACCTCTCCATTTTGCAAATTGAGTTGAAAACAAATAAATAAGTAAGTATTCCTATTGTTTTTCTAAGTTCGATATGAATTATTTACCTGAGAAATAATTGCAGGAGGCATAGTAGGGAAAATTACCCATAAAGCCAGCAAAACTACAAGTCAACCTGCCATCACTGGACACACAATCATTAATTTTAATGAGATGTGGGAGTATGCAGTTCAGCAGAAGGAGAATGTAGCTATTTCTCAAAAACCTTCATTGCAGGCTGGGGGAATTTTACTAGCACTTCAGATCAATAGTGGAGACAGCTTTTAATATTAGTAGACCTCACAATCATCATTAACTGAAATCTCAACCTTCAGTTTGAGTAAAACCAGCTAGTGCTTTAGTGAAGGATGCAGTATCTTTGAACTTTTCAGCTTTCAGGCCTCCTGCTACATCCTTGTGGACTAAGATGGCTGAAGATAGTGGCCTCAGTCTGTTGAAAGCCTCTCTACCTCCATTGCCACACACAATCACACACTTACTTGTATGCGTACAGTGCCAATGTACTGTAACACAGACAATTAAGTAACACAAGAAATTAAGTATCTGCAAAGAATCACAGAAAGTTAGGGTGTTGGAAGTGACCTCAAAAGACCATTGAGTCCAACCCCCTCCAGCCAGAGCAGAGTCACCTACAGGAGGTCACACAGGAACATGTCCAGGCAGGTTTTGAATGTCTCCATAGGAGACTCCACAACCTCCCTGGGCAGCCTCTTCCAGTGCTCTGTCACCCTCACAGTAAAATTTTTTTCCTCGTGTTTATATGGAACCTCCTATGCTCAAGTTTATGTCCATTGCCCCTTGTCCTATCATTGGGTATAATTGAGAGGAGCCTGGCACCATCCTCCTGGCTCTCTCCCTTTATGCATTTATAAACATTAATAAGGTCACCTCTCATTATCCTGTTCTCCAAGCTGAAGAGACCCAGCTCCCTCAGACTTCCATCATAAGGCTCCCTTCATCATCTTAGAGACTCTGCGCTGGACTCTTTCAAGCAGTTCCCTGTCCTTGAACTGAGGGGCTCAGAACTGGACAAAATATGTAGCTTTTGCCTCACCAGGGCAGAGTAGAGAGGGAGGAGAATGTCTCTTGACTTACTGGCCACCCCTCTTCTAATGCACCCCAGGATGCCATTGGCTTTCTTGGCCACAAAGGCACATTGCTGGTTCATGGTCATCCTTCCATCCACCAGCACCCCCAGGTCCCTTTTCCCCTTCACTGCTCTCTAAGAACTCAGTCCCCAACCTGTTCTGGTACTTGGGGTTGCTCCTATTCAGTTGTAAGACTCTACACTTACATCTTTTCCTGCTCAACTCACTAGCCTGTCTAGGTCCCTCTGAATGGCAGCACAACCTTCTGGAGTATCTGGAGTATTCAAAAAAAATGGGTCACAAAACTTTAAAGCACAGCAGAAGAAGAAAACAAAACCAACAAATAGCTTTGATTTACACAATACAGAAAATGTGAATATTGAACAAAATATGCAAATATGCAGGTAGTCTTGGAAATTGAGATGGAAAAGTTGGAGACATGAAAATAATAATACAGATTTGTTTTTATGAAAACAAAAAAAGATTTTGAAATGTAGCAGCTCCTATTAAAGTAAATGTTCTGTTTTGGATATTTTTCTTTTTATTTATTAATTTATTTATTTATTTTAATGGAGTGAATAAGGAAGCATTTCAAAAAAGATCAGGGAGACTAAAACATAATAAGAATCATTTGCTAGTTGTCAGCCTTAGCGCAAACATGATTGAAGCTTTCAATTCTGCTGCAATATGTTAGTGTCTGTGTAAAAGAATTTGATGAAGATGATGAGATACCAATTTTCTGGCTGTAATGAGTAGAGGGACTAGGAAATTGCTGGGAAAATTGTGGGATTAAGGCCTATTTGTGGCAGAAAATTGCAAAGAACTCTCAGAGCAAATGCAGGAAGGTAGTGGCTGAAGTTTTTATTAATTCCACAAATCAGCCTTTTTAAAGAAGTCTGGCAAAAAGAGATGCTTCCAGATATTACAATGCAAAGCCATACTACTCACATGCATACATTAAAAGTTATTTATTTTCACTGCAACTTTTTCTTCTCCCTATTCTGCCCATGAAGAACAGTTATGAGTGAAAATCCCGAGGAATAAGCCTCTTTTGTATTCCTGTTTTCTGAACTACTTTCTGCTATTATTTCATGTGGAAGAAGTATAATGTCCCTTCCAGCTCTCTACCTTCTCTCATGAACTACTTTAGCTGACAGTGATAATACAGTTGTTCTCATGGCAGTTCTGTTCAAAAGCCTGTAGAGATATCCCTGCTTACAGAATATAACAGACAAGCGCAAATCCAAAAGCCTTCACATTAACATTTTACTATTTTTTATGATGAGCTGTCTTCATCTATTAAAATCTTCCACAACTTTTTCCTTTCTATTTCTCCCATTAATTTTTTTCTCTTTCGTCAAGCCTTTAGTCTTCCCCATGTCATTCTGCAAAAGTAGGTGTAGCATTGGGCCTAGTTTACAGCTCCTTTGATCTTACTTGTCTCCCCTACAGGCTCTTCTGGTGTGGTTTTTTCTCTTATGAGAGATTAAGCATGAGAAATAGCAGAGAGAATATGGCTGGAGAATTGGGTTTACTAATTTTGAAAAATTGTTTTACTGTGTTATTGGTTTTCACCATCTCAGCACAAAAAGAAAAAGGCTTTGCAAAACTTTTTCTGTAAAGAAACCAAGAAAAATGCTAACCCAAAATAGCCAGTCACCTGGCAAATCAGAAGTTCGGTGGAGCTGATCTATGGGAAAGAAATGCCAAGGCTAGTTCAACCACTGACTTGAAACTTAACTTTATGACAAGAAAGTTGGTAGTTCAGCAGTTTAGTGACAAGTTTTCTCTGACACTTCTTTATTTGAGTTTTGACCCAGAAATTCCAGCTGTAGACCTATTTCTATTTCGCTATCCTTATATACGCATTTTTGTAATTTTTCATTGAATCAGCACTAAGTAATGAAAAATTAATTTTGTCTTTGAGAATGCACTGTATCCTTTTTGAAAAATTATTTTTAATATTTGCAGGATATATGCCAAGCTTGTGCTTAGCTGAACAATAAAATTATATCTCCTAGAGCCTAATGTCTTCAGGTACATTTTACCTCAGATTCAAAACCTACTTCAGCATTTTGAAGAGAGCTGAATCATATTCCTACTGTTCCTCTACTTGCTGTTGAAATGTTGTTTCAAATAACCAAGGAACCCTAAACATATGGGAAATTTAAATAAGATCGACTGTTTTTTCTCTCTTTGAAATTTCCTTTTAGAGCATAAAAACTTCATTAACCTAGGAAGCAGTGGCCCTCTTGTCTCTGTGGACATGAAGTACCATGATCCCAGACAGACTTTGGGGAGGAGGAACAAGCTGGCATTTGCTCAAATATGCATTAAAAGAAGGGGCTGCCAAAAACTGGAAAATTGCAGGATCTACTCTAAGGGTAATGATAAGGAAAGAAATTAACCATTTTGATCTTTAATAATCTGCCAAAATGATGTAATCCGTGTCCTTTTAATCTTTATCTTGGGAATAAATTATGTATTCCCATTTTTGTTTCTTTTTGTTCTTACTGCAATTTTCAGTCACAGAAATGAGGTGAGATAAAAATTGTATGACTAATATGGTCCCAAAGAAAAAAGCAGGCTGTTGAACTGGTTTGAGGAATGTGGAATTCATTTCTTTGAGAAAATTGCATCTTATTATTTTATGTTTCTTGAATAAACTGTAGGTACTAGTTACTTCCATTTTGCCTACATAATACAGCTTGGTTAACAGCACTTCCACTTCTGAGCAAGAAGATTGTGGTGTCAATATCTAACACCACCTCTCAATGCAGCAACCACCAAGGAGGAATCAGGGATCCAGGCAAAGATTAATGTGAGATATGCTTGTGGATTTTTGTCTGAAAACACTTTGTTGACACTCTTCTCTAGTGTTAAGTTGTTTGCTGACTAAGTTTCAAAGGAAGTGTTAGTTCTGTATATTAGTTCTTTACACTGAAAAACAAGTAGAGAATTTAAAATTTTTTTCTTAGTATATTTTTTGTGTGGTAAATATTTTCATACAGAATTACACACAGAATTGCCACAGTTGGAAAAGACCTCTAAGATCACCATATCCAACTGTCAGCATTTGCCCCTAATAAAATACACGTATCAATAGGTGTATCACTCACCAGAGCATATCCTAAGTGCCTCATCTACATGGTTTTTAAATACTTCCAAGGATGGTGACTCCACCACCTCCCTGGGCAGCCCACTCCAATGCATAACTACTCTCTTAGTAAAGAAATTCTTTCTCAGATCCAGTCTAAACCTCCCCTGGTGCCACTTCAGTCTAACTCCTCTAGTCCTACCTTTACTCATTGTTCTGCTTCAGAGGGATGAGGATGCACTTACAATCTACTTTTTTTCTCCTCCCCCCAAGGTCTCTGGGGAAGAGAAATGAACTGGGGCTGTAGGATCTTGACCTCTGTGAAGTATGTTTTACCTTCCAAAATCAAGTGTTTCATGAACTATCTGACCAAAGAGCCTAACCTGCCTGGAAAAACAGAAATATAAACCAACTATTTTCCATTTATTTTGTGACAGAAGGTCTATGTTGAAAGTATCTGGGGTCTGGCCTGGTGTTTATGTAAATTTAAGTAAGGCTAAGATTTTTTCAAGATTTTATTCAGTAATTTCTGAAGTGCAAATTTTATCTTAAATTATTTCCAATTAAAAAAATATTACAATGGACCAACTAAGGAAAGAAAAATAACTCTGAATGGATAAAGGGGATAAAAAAGAGAAAGAATCCACTATTAAATTATTCCTTGTGCAAAATAAGAGATTTTATGTAAACTTCTATGATTATTACTATTCATTGATACCTACAGTGCTCACTTCAGCCATATTAATGATACTACCTCCACTATCTAAAGCTCAGTCAGAAATTCTGAGTGGGTGCACTGACATGGTTTGTCATCCTGCATTCTCTACATGCTGCAGCATGAAAAAGAAAAAAAAAAAAAAAAAAAAAAAAAGTAAAAAAAATAAAAATACAGTAAAAAAAAGCATGAATCATTGAGGAATGCTCTGAAAATGTTTGAAAGGGTTGCTTTTCCATTTTTCTTTTTAAAAATCCAGTATGGGGATTCCAACAGCCACACAACTATTAAGTTTTGCCAATGAGGTTTCATAAACACGATCCCCTATTATGTCATAATAAAAATATTAATCATTCAGTGTGTCTGTACTTAACTCTAAAGAGAAATACAGTTGCATATTTAAAGACAATGAGAAATTACAATTGTTATTTTTCTCCAGACTGTGAATGCTGACTATGAGTAACATCAGTTATGTAACTTGTGAAAAAGTTTTAGAAGCCAACTATAATTTGCTGCACTGAAAACAATATAATTAAGAAGCCAGCATTTTTCATTGATTTTCTACCAGCATGGCAGCAAGCTTAAAAATTTCAGTCATAAATATAATACAAGGACTTGTTTTGCCTGCCATATTATACTGTAATTTTAATTTTTTAAAGAAGTTTTAGAAATAAGGACACACAGAAAATATGGTAAAAAGTAAAAGAGGTGGCTCAAGTCCGGATTCAGAAGTGGTCACTGCTTTGAAAACGGAGCTGCTTAAAATGCTTAAAATTTATTTTGATTCTTTGACTGGTTTGCACTCAAAGTGATAGGATCTGGTGACATCAGTCCCATTGGACAGGCAGTGATTCTCCACTGGATCTGACATTAATCAGTTCTATTTTTTAGCAGGGTGAACAATTGGAGCAAAAACTAAATAAATCAGGAATATCTTTGAAGAAAACAATGAACTTACACTCATGAAAAGTAAGCAGGAAAGTAGAAAGAACCCACATAAATGTAGTTCATTATTCATTTAACTTAATTGCTGTGGCAAATAAGTGCCTTTGAACTTACTATGCCATTAGCAGAAGACACTCAGCCCCTGACTTAAAGAAAAGGGTGATTAATACTTAAGTGTTTCTCTGCATCCCAAAGACATCATATGAAATGATGATCCCACCACTGGGAGCTTTCATCACTGGACAGCAATCAAACCGTATCAAAGGATCAGGTGGGAATGAGGAAAAGACACATTTCCTGGAATTCAGAGTTAAAATAAGGCTTTGATTTTGCAATTAGTCTGCAGTATACTAATATACTGAAAAAGAATACCTAAGTTTCAAATAAATGCAATTATATTTAACTGTTACATTTCCTGTCGATTCATTTTACTTCCTCTTCAGGAAAGGTTTGTCCCTCTGCTCATTCTACCCACCCCACTTTCTGTGTCTGCCTTTGCCATGCTCCACATGCTGGGGTCAACCACATTCTCAGGACATGCAGATCTTGCATGCTTTGAAAACTTGTTTTCCAATCAATTCAAAATTAAGGAAAGTTCCTTACTTTTTCATATGGGTCACAAAATCATTGTCAATAGTAAAGAATTCTTGATCTTTATATGGGATTGCTACCTGTATGAAGTTAAGAAGATAGTTTTAAACCATTAAATTTGATTTATAATATGACTAGTCTGGTTTTCTGCTCTTAAATTTTTCCAGTTAATTTAACTGAAGCTATTTTAAATATTTTCTAATTAATATTGAATTCATGTGTCTTTAGGTCCATAAAATTTGAATTTACATCTGAATGCCTTTAAAATTCTGGTAAAATTAAAACTGCTGTTCTATTTCTGTACTACAAGTTTATCAGTCCATCCAGCTCAACACAAAATGTTTCCTTATCATTTGTCAAATCTGTAATTTGTAGACACAATACATGAATCTTCAGAAAATTAAATAAATCAGTCATATCTAAAAGTTTTTCAGAAATCGTTTTCCAGTGTGTTTCAAATATCTTAAGTACTCTGCATATTAGCAATGTTATGTCCCAGCTTATAAGAAGGGAAAAACCTAAATAGCTATTTATGGAGATTAAAACATTTAATGCAGCATTTGACAGTCCACATTCACTCCTGATTCACCAAAGGAAAACCCACTGCACAGCACAGGAATATTTATGGGCAGTTATGGGTACTGCAGGGTAGAATTTAAAGAAGAACTGAGTCATGTGAATAATTAGTAATATAATTTCATTATCTTATTTCCATTAATACAATCATTGACAGATACAATCTAGACTAAGTGTAGCTTAATTGGTGAATTATTTTTTTAATACAAAATATGGGTTTAATAAGTACCTGAAAGAAGATGGAAAGAGACCAAATAGGTCACCCATACTTTTTTCTTCTGTGTAAAGTATTGATTTGTTAGAATGCCAGCATAACATAAAGACATAAACACATTCTGACCACTGTTTATATTAAGAAGTTTATGAGCCTTAGAGTATGAAAAAACTGAACTTTTCTGTGGAAAAAAAAATTACAGAATGACAGAATTATCCCTCTACTCAAAGCAAGTTTACCTACAGCATGTTTCTGAGGACTGTGCCCAGTTGGGTTTTGAATATCCCCAAGGATGGAAACTCCACATACTCTTTGTGGAACCCATGCAAGTGTTTGATGATGCTCATGATAAAGAACCCCAACATTTTTCTTACATTTAAATAGAACTGTCTGTGTTACAGCTTGTGCCCAATAGCTGTATTTGAGATAGTCCAATAGAATAAGGAATGTAGAAAAACTGTTGTGTAAAAGGAAGCATTTTTTTTTTACCAGTATATAAGAGGTTTGTAAAAGGAAAATTATAATCACATCATTTATTCAATACAAATATCTATTTTTTTTAAATATTTCTACAAGGTTCATTATGTTTTCCAAGTGTATGCATGTCTACACTACCATAAAAGTCACTTGTTCACTCCAAGTCTCAGAATCTTCATGATACACTCTGTGTATGTACAACATCACACCCAGTTTCAGAGTAAAGCAGTTAGACCTTCCTGCAAGGAAATTTGGTTGTAATTCTGAGAACATTTGCTCTGGTGGGCTGTAAATACTTCTCACATTACTTCAAGAATTTTAAGCTGGGAAAACAAAGAAGCCGGACAACCAGTCAACCAAAACAAACATACAAGAACCTCACAGGTGTACTATCACAAATTTGGCTCAAGCAGTAAGCAGTTTAGCTATAACAAGTTTGCTCTTTAAGCAGCTGGCTCTGATCTACATGGACATGAGACATTCAGAGTTGCATAGCTTGGGATCAAGGACTTCTATGAACATCCTCAGCACTACAGCTGTAGAAATAGTATACATCCAAAAGTCTGAGATTTGGAATTTTTCTTTTACGAGGGTAGTTAATCTTTGCTAAAGCCAAGGGGATCCCCTTGAATGCTGCTCATCAGACCCAAGCAGGATGAGGGTGAGGTCCTTTGCATAAATCCTGCAGGGTATATGACAGAGGCAGTAAAGGGGCATGAAAGGGAATGACTGAAGAGGAACCATTTTGTGATGCAGATGAAGAGGAACGAAGAGGAACTATTTTGAATCAAGGTAACTCTGTCCCTGTGCTTCTTATCACCATTCTTGCATATTTCCTTAGGGAAGTAAACTTTAGTTTTATGCAATGACTATTTAATATCTTTTTCACTGGAGTGAGGTTGCGAGCAAAATATTGGTCAGTTTAAACACATTTGGAAATCATGTTATTAGCTGTGATTATTGCTGACTCTTATAGGGAAAGACATGGACTTAACTGTCCATGTAGACAAGTGAGTTTTCATTTGAAGGCCATTACCATGCTGTAACTGTCCCAAGATAAAGACACTGTGAAGCTGAGACACTGCAGTTGCACCACAAGATCCTCACTGTTACACTAGACTTCAAACTCATGTTGCCTGACTGATGGTAAAACAAATTAAATCATGTCTTCCCAGCAGTTTTGCTTCAGAGCAAGGTAATATGTTAGTTGCTTCAAGTGAAAAACACATCCCTTCTGAAGAGTGAGCCCAAGGCTAATATGTCTGTGAGGTCTCAGAAGAGATACACTCACCAAATCTGTCTCAGCTGATTATATATCCCTCTGTAATCACTGAACTCTGTTGCTTCAGAAACTTTTTCGTAGAGATGAGGGAGGTGACATTATTGCCTAAGGAGCGTTGCAAGGGTCTGTTGTTCCTAAAACTGGAATCTTTCAATCTTATCTTCAATACCTGTCTGAGGCACCTAAGTCAGGGATGGAGCTGCTGTGGTTTCACTGAAGAATCAGCAGTGGGAAGTAGGAAGTTGGAGATCTTGACCTATGTGTTACTGTCTTGGAAGTGTTTCTCTCTTTGACCTTGCCTCTACAGGGTGAGTGGGGAATGTCAGTTAAGAGTTTAAAATGAAAACAAAGAAAACCAAACAAAGCTTTGCATTCCAGTCCCCTGAAACAAGAATGCTCCATATTACAATCTGTCATCTTTCTGGATAGAGAGTTCCCTAAAATTACCCCTATGTTATCCCCAATTCCAGAAGGTCAATGAACCAGTGAAGTGGCAGTGTCGAAAGTTTAGGAAAACAGCCAGTTTGTACCCTTTTGCAAAAAATTATTTTTCCTAAACTAAAAGCAAAATAAACTCTCAAACTTGATAACCAGGTAATTTTGAGCTAAAAGAAAAATAAAATAAACAGTGATTGAGTTTGTGGAGAAGTTGTAGGTTTTGGTTAATGACGTAGCAAAGAAATTGCTTCAGATAGACACGTATTATCATTGCTAACTTCTAATGAAATTGTTTTGTAACTGTATGTTTATTGGCAACTGTGAAATGTCTGCTTTTGGGGGAATAATCTATGGCATTTTCTTCTGGGAAAAGAAAGGTCAGTTCAAGCGATCTCTTTTCAGAAATGAAAATTATCTTATTTCCCTTGTATTCTAGTCACATGCTATTGTGAATAATGTCTGTTTGATTTATTGATTCCCAAATCCTTCCTGTTTCCCTGTCTTAAATCAGATTGCAGATCAGAATCAGAGAAAATTTATCACTGTTCCTGTGATGGCAGATGCAAAAGGCACTATTGCTTGCTCTAGTTTTAACAGCCAGAGTAAAACCAACAGCTCAGTCCTGAACCAAGGAGAACAGTGGGAGTTTTTTCAATGACCTGTGTAGGAACTAAATGGTGATTAGGATCCACTTGTATCCTGCCTGGCCCCTGGTCTATTATCTCTCCTTCCAAAAACATCTTTGTGACCTATGTATCACTTAGTCCTCTGCTGAAATCATGGTGATACGTCAGTTCTAAGTAAACACAGAATCAAATGAGGCAGACCCCCAAATTTCAGCTTACCTTAATTCTTCTGAATGAAGCATCCAGGGAAGTTCCTCACAGGCATTCCAAAGAACCCAGAAATGCACATTTGAACGCTACTTGGATTTCAACAGTGCCCTGAGTGTCCTCACACAGACAAGGTCCTGTTGTGTCTGGTACCGAAGAACCTCACAGGAAGGTATAGCTCATACAATGCAGTGCTCTGTCTATCCAGTCTGTAATTAGATGTTCAACTCATCTACTAACACTTATCAGATCAACATGTTTGTCAATTCCCACATTTCTAGAATTGCCAGATTGGAGGAATAGTTGTGTGAAAGAAATGTTAAAAGAAAATGAAGCCAAATGTCTTCTTGAGCTCATTATCTAACCTGAGAGTATCTCCAAAAGCATTAACAGCCACCAGAAAAATGATGTCATAATACCATCCTGAGGTCCCTTTACTAGCTTTTTGTAGCTACTTGTAAGATTTTGGAATGATGAATCATATCTTATTTAGCCTTCAGAAGAATCCACAATGTGCTAAATGTTTCTATAATACAGAAAATAACAACACACTCCTTACCGTAAAAAAGGAAAAGGTCTAAGAAAAGACAAGAAGATGAAGAAAATAGAAGACATTCTAATTATTCTTAGATAGTTCTATTACCACTTCAACAATCTTTTTTTCTTCCACAAAGAAGCTGAAATACAGTTTCACTGGGCTTTTTTTTCACTTATATTCAATCTATTTTTTCAGCTTGTGTTCACTCATGGAATAAATGAGACCAATAAGCAAAATGGATTAAATAGCATGGCTGAACTCCACTGAAATCAATAAGACTTTCTACTAACTTCAGTCAGCTACAGTCTATGCTTTAATCAGCCAGGTGTGTTTAAGTGTCACCATTTCCTCTAAGCTAATCTTAAATAAAGATAAGGAAAATGATGATAATTGTCCCAGAATCTATCTCTGGGACATCCAGTCTTAGAACACTACAGCATAAAATACCTTCCTAAAAAAAGATGAGCTTGTTGTGCATGGGAGAGGAATGGGAGTCAGGCAAGCAAATAACTCTGCTTATACTACTGAACTGTGTTCAACTGTATTAGCTATCCATATCTCTGATTTCTTCTAACTATACACTGCTTGTCCCCGTATGCTTCTAAAGCAATTAGCACCTTGCTGACCCTTTGAATGATTATTATTGTTGTTGTTGTTGTTGTTGTTAACTTCAAGCTGTGTTGAGACAAATTGGGTGTCCTTCATACAGAAAGTGAGGCATATGTTTTGACTGTCATCAGTGAGACCTTTTGCTCTGCTTACAATTTGAAGTATACTGTTGACACCAGTACAAATACCAATACCAATACTGATAGCAAAACCAGTACTGATGATAATTGTTGTGAGAGCCAAGTGTCCCATTTGACAAGTGAGAGCAGAACTAAACACACTGGAGTGCATGCTGTTTAATATATATTATTTCAAGACACAGGTGAGGCTCTGAAATTGCAATTGAACTGTATGGAAAACACGTCCTTCATCTCTGAGTGACTTCTAATTCTGCAGAAATCCCACAAAAGAGAGGAAGAACTGTTAAGATCCTTATGACTTAATGAATTACAGAATGAACAGAATGAGTAGAAAATGCAGGACATCCTCTGTGATTTCCACTCACCAGAAAGAGTCAGAAACTCAAATGGACTGGATATTTGAGACCTTCCTCCCCGTGACTGGCAATACTATAGTCCAGTCACTCCAAACATCTGGGGGAACAGGCATACCTGCCTGCAGCCCTACTTGAAATCTTAATCATGTCTGACAGATTTTTCTCTGAACCAAAAGGTATGTGTGTGCTAGGTTTCAAATATCTTAGCTCTTTTTTTTTTTTCTCCTTAAGGTTACAGGAGACTACCAATATGCTTATCCTTTTAAGCTTTATCACCTTATTTTCTCATTTTGTGTACCAACAATGGATTTTTTTCCTCATTCCACTCCTAGAACAAAAAAATTCCTGTTCAAATGAACTTAAAAATGAGTTCATTTCAAATTGTTACCAGGATCAGTGATGGATTCTCATACTACCAATAACACACATAGATTAACAAACCTATTAAATAACATACTAAAATCCTACAAATATAAAGTTTTCCCTTCTTGTCGCTCATAAAGCCAACAACTATGATTGTGCAAACATGGAAATGTAAGAATTTTTTTTGCCCTCTAATCTGTGCATCTCAACTTTTGCTGTGGTGGGACAGGCACAAAAGCCTGAATGCACAATACAGTCCCTTTTGCACACTCTTCTGTCCCTCTCTACACAAGCATCTTGCAGATCCACCTTGAATCCTATGTGGACCCTTCCACAGCTGAAAAAGTATGACCCTTAGAGAGGAAAAGAGATTGAATTTACTATATATGGAATACAGGGGACAAAACAATGTTAGCACACTGTCACTGTTCATATCCTTTCCCCGTTGAATAGATAGTGTCAATGCCTATTTGGGGAGAGATGAGTCAAGCTCAGTGGGTGTGCAGATGACGTTCAGGTTTATGTGCACAGAACACCTTTTATTCCACGATTCAGTCACATCTCCGGTCTGCCAGTATGGCTGTGGCTGCAGCTTCTGACACATCCTTCCCTTTAGATGATTTTCCTGTATGAGGTCATGCTGCTTCTGTTCAAAATATTGCAGAGAGACACCTTCCTTTTTTTCTGGAGTTCCATCTTTGCCTATATTTGCTCTTGAAGTCTTCATAAACTGTAATACAGAACAGCAGTTTCCACAAAAACTTGTACATGCAGGAAGCTACTGTGGGAACAGGAGGCAGTGTCATTTTTTTCTTTACCAAGTATCACAAGCTCAGATGGGCTCCAGTTAATCTCTGTCATTGCAAGGAGATTGCTGACAACCATTCAGTGAATTTATGCTCAAACAGAAGAAGCCCACTGAGGTTGCCAGGACTCACTCATAGGAGAGCAGGTGGTCAGTCTCTGGTTTGTTCTTTGATGAGACAAACCAACTCCTGCCAGAATCCTTTGCTTTGTGACCATTCAAGGCTAACCTGCAGAGTCAAACCCTCTGACAACTTCTCAACAACCACTTTTTAGGCTACAAGTGTTGATTTTAACAGCACTGAAAGAACTGTTGATCTAAACAGCATGGCATTAAATAGAAGTTCATTATTTAAAGTTGCCTGAGTTGTAAGCTGTGGGCAAGGGTTTTGCTAGTTGTATTTGGTGTTCCCATGATCTAGCAGCAATAGAACCCTGAAAGAGACACATCCCATAGACAAGTACTGAATTACCCTGCTGCTGTGTACTTCATGAAACATTAGCACCTTTGGGACGTGACAAGTCTCATCCATGAATGCTTCAGCACAGGTAGTGTGAAGAAAGCTAGCTGAAAGACAGACAGCAATATGTTTTGATATTTATTTTAATTCCAGAATAACATATCTGTTCCAATTAGAGAGGTACCTTCCAGGCAGATGTTCAAGTCACATGGGAATTGGTATGCCAAATGCAAGATTAATGGGCTCACATGCTAATGAAGCATGCTTTCACTTTCCATGCCAGAGAATAAAAGCACCAGCCCTTCAATAGTGAAGATGAAGATCCTTCCTTAGTTGCAAAGGTTTATTCCTGTGGGATTCTTCAGAGGTTATTTCACTAATTCATCAGACAGGTTTTTTTAGCTTTATCCTTTTCATGATATAGTGACAGGCTTAGCCCTTTTCTCCTTACATAGGCAAAACTCATAATTTGCATGTCTAGAGTATATAGTGCCATGGCTCTGTGAAGCATTTTCATCCTACTTTTGATGAAGCTCTAAACAGAAAACATTTCCCCTAAACAAATGAGTACTGGCTTGGTTATAAGAAGTGACAATTCAGTCTGCCCCAGATATTAGACCAAGAGTCAATTTAGTGTCAAAATCCAGCAAGTTGACTGCATATATGAAAGGTTTTTGGTTTTGTTTTCCTTCAGTGGTAGGCAAGCTAACTGAGATTCTATCTCCACCATGAAAAAGGCTGTTACTTTGTGTTATTAAATGAAATTTGAGCTTATCACTGACATCACAGACTAGTTCTAATGGCTTTTACAATGGCCCTAATGGCCAGCCTGAGAGACTCCCTGGGCCACATTCTCAGGCTGTATAAACTAATGAACAACCGGACCATCCATTTTTAGTACTTCCTTTCCCCATGTGTCATTTTCCACCCAGTAAGAAGCTACAGCAGTTGTTTCCTGTGTCTGAATTCTGGCCTCACAATTCTAATAAAGTTATTCATTTTTATACAAGTTCCTGCTTGAAATCTCCAACCTCTAGGTTCAGAAGGTCGGGTTGAAGGTGTTCATGAGCACACCCTGATCTTCTTGCCCATCTGTGCTTACACTTGTGTGTATGGCTGTGTCTGAGGATTATTTGGAATTCCCTCCGCCAGTTTATCGTTGGTTTTTGTAGAACCCAAATTACCTTCATTTTCTTTGAATTTTATGGAAAGGAAATAAAACATAATAAAATATTTCCCCCCAAAGGGCAGTTGTGTAGTAAAATCTGCATTTCTCTTCTATTTCAGGATGCCTCAAGAGGACACTGTGTTGCCAATGTTATACAGCTATAATCATCATGTATTTATGCAAAATAAGAACTATGTAATAGTGCAACATTAAACATGATGAGCTTATTTAAAGGAAAATACAGATGAACATAAGCCTTTTCTTCTAACACTCGACTTTATATAAGTTTGAACTGAAGCTTTAATCTAACACCTGAATACATCCATTTCTTCATTACTTTACCAGCCTTGATAGACTAAGACAATTAGTGTCTCTGTATGTTTATTAAATACATTGATTTTTAGGTAACAAAACGTTCTTTGTGAGAAATTGTCTTTTCAAATAAGCTTTAAAGGACCTGAATTGTGTAAACATAAGTGCCCAAGCACTGGAGATTTTATAGCTGGAACCCACCACACCACAACTACTAGCTATTTGGATGTATTGATTGGTGTATGTGGTACCTCCTAACAAGAACCAAATGCTCTTAGTTCCCAGTCAGTTGCAGAACTGAGCCCTGGATGGTTACCTTACACCCAGAAGTCCTTTCTGTGTGGGGAAGAATAAGGAGCAGACTGCCAGATTCACTGGTTCCCATCTATGCTGGCTCCAGGAACAGGGGAAAACCCTTCTCTGATCCCCAGTCTGGGAAGTGGACACAGGTCCACATCATCATCTTTAGGAGACACAGTAGAGGGTTGTTCCCCTGCTTTGCCCATGTAGGAACAAAATAGCAGGTAGGAACACAAGGTAATCTCCAAATTTTTACAGTCTGATAGCATTGTAGAACATCAAACCAGATGTGCTGGATCAGATCCAAACCCATGTAGCTTGGTATCCCATCTCTGGCAGTGGCAAGGTCACTGGGGAAGTATAGAGGAAGGTGGAGACATACCCTGGTATTTCCTCAGCCTTCACTAGTTGAACTGCAGGAGTCTCCTGTGCCAAGTTTGCTTTCTAGGTGTTTCCATCCATGGATTAATCTCCTTTGTTCATTCTCCCCTTGAATCCATCTGAGCTTTGATCACCCATAAGATCCTTTATCAGCAACTTCCCCACCACAGTGTTATACACAGTGTGAGAAAAAGACTTCATTTTGTTTGTATTCAGCTGACATCTTGCTTGTCTTAGTGACCCCCTCTTCTTATACTGTGATTAATTGGGAGCAAACCTTTCTTATATACCATCTAAACACCACTTATAATTTCATTGGCACTTTCCCTACCCCTCCAGAATTTTTGCCTTTCCACAGTGATGTCACCTGGATTATTTAGTTCTTGCCCTTTGCACTCCTTCAGTTTTCCTTGATCCTCTTTAAACTTTTTCTAGTTTTCTGGCACCTGTTGCAAGACGGGGAAGATCAGAACTGACTGTGTAAGGAGGGCGTAAAATCTGCTATGCCTCTATGGTCCTGACAACAGAAAGCGAGGAATCAGGCCTTGCACAACTTCCAACATCTTCATACAGGGTCCATCAGAACATGTTATCTTATGTTTCCAAAAGCACTAGTTGTGCAACAGATTTGGTTGCCTTTCAGTCAGGTGTAACATGATTCCTGAATGTATATTACTCTACACACCCAAGAAACCAGGCTGAGATTCCACATTACTTTTTAAGTTGCAAATCTAGTTTAAGAGCAGTCTTCTCCTCCTCTGTTGGCACTCAAATGTGGCAATTTAACTGTCTGGGTGACCATATTCAAAACTGGTTCAGTGAAATGATCTAAGCTAATAGACACTCTCTCCCACCCTTCCTCAAGTGTTGCTTTTCTTTTCTTATTAACCTGCATAACTCCAGCTGTCAGCAGAGATACCAGTGAATGAATTAGGCCTTCCAAAGGGCTGATAAGCTTCCCCCACCAGAGGTGGGGAAATAGGGAAAGGAATGAGCAGGTGAGAGCAATAAAGGGGATGAAACCTCTTAAACTGGCTTTCCACCAGCAAAATCCTTTTGTGAAAGTATGGTCTCCGAGGTGATGAGTAGCTGCACTGATTTCATCAGTTGTGCTTTTCTCAAGGAGGGATTTTGCAGGTGGAAGGGATTTGGGGGGGTTTCCTGGGATGAAAGGTTTTATGTTTGGGCAGGCAATGGCACTCTGAATTTTTTGTGATTTCTCAGGGATAGGCCCACTGCCTGAAACATCTGTTTTGCAACATAAACAGCACACCATGCTCTCTGCCTCATAAAAATAAATTAAGAGAGTGAGAGCTAGGGCATGGAAGGATGTACAAAGAGGGGATACTAACAAGCAGCACAGAGGGAAGCTGTTCCTCTGACTTGGAGAGCAAGCTGCGTTTTCACAGTACAAATCAGGAGGTTTAAGAAGCAAAGACTGGGGAAAGAGAAATAGGAAAATGCAATTCCAAGATCTCAGCGACATATTTAAATAGGTACTGCCCTCCTTAAACTCCAGATTTGCTGCAGTTTACATCACTAATCCTCACATTCCTCACATGCCAATCAGGCCTCTTAAGGGGGCTCTTGGGCAGGGAGGTGGTCTGTGACTTGCCATTCTCCTTCACCATAGCCAGAAAGTACTGGCACAAAGTGTCCAGAATGCCTTTATGGATGTCAGACAAACAGCAGCATGTTCACAACAACATACACTCAGCAAAGTCTTCTCCCAGTGCCAGGCTGTACCTCACTTGACACCAGTTTATGCCAGGGAGGATCTGGCCAGATTTTTTCCAGTTCCCTTAGGAAGCCTTAATACTTTGGAGTGCTTCACACTCAGGAGATGGTTGAGCTGTTTGTTGTTAATGAAAATTTCTGTTGTCATTTAGTATATTTTAAAATACTGTTTTTTGGTATTTGCTTGTATTTCCAGAATTGTATGTTTTCCTGATTTAAAAATAAAGCCATGGAACTGCTAACTCAACATTTATTTCAGTACAAAACTCTCAGTATAAACATACACAGAATCAGTTTATCTACATGAATATTCATAAATTTATATCAGGCAGTATTAAAAGATATAAAATCAGAAACACTTAATGATTTCCTTAACACACCCTTTTATAACCTAGCAAGCTAAAACCACAGTGAACTTTGATTTGTTAAGATATTTTAATAACCAAACATTTTCCTTTCAAACACATGTTCTTTGAGGAAATATATCAGGTTAAAAGAGTTTACGTTAAAAAAAAAGACATCTTAAGCAAAGGTTAAAAATTACACCATGAAAAATGAGATCTTTCTGGAGACCAAGTAACTAAATATCAGAGGAACATGTTATCTTCATGGAGAAAATCTGAGTTTTAAGTGAAACCAGAGGGGAACGGGTCAGTCCGTGTGACCCTGCAGGCATGCTAAACAAGCCTAACTCCATTTCAGAATCTGCCATTGACTGCTGCAGCGAGGTGCCTGAAATGGGGCTCTGCAGCTCCACAGGATCGGTTTCCGTCTCCATTTTTCACAGGGAACCTAGATGAAACCTCTACACAGAGAAGAATAAGTATTTACACTTAGGTTTTGTTTTTTTTTTTCTTCCTCTAGAGTCAGCTATTGGAAGGCTTGATGTTTTGATAAATCAGTGCAGCCACTGTACCTTAGTGAAGTCTGCATTAGATATTCTAGTTAGTAGATTTAAAATAATACAGTTGGTCCTATACATTTTAATAATGGTGATTCTTTATACCTACATGTTTGTCACATTTATATTTCATTTGGATTTCTGTTTTTCAGTGGTCGATAACACTTATTTCTTCATTTTGTAAGTTTATTTTAGTTGCTTATTTGCTAGTTATTTGTTTGTTTTTCTGTCTGTTTTATGTCAAATCTGCCTGGAGCTTAAGAAGGAAATTTCTTAAAGACAGTTTTTGTAGCTTGAAATAAATATTGTATGTCAAACATTTATTTGTAGTTATCTGTGAGACTGAGGTAACACAATAAAAATGTATACAATATCTGTTTGCAGCTTTCAGGAATTCACTATTAGCTTTGCCAAGATTTCAAGGATTTCACTCTTCTTAATTCCAAATTGTTTTATGAAGGCAGTTAACAAAAGACCAAAGGCTCATTTAGCATATTGAAATGTTTCAAATTTAGTGGCACTCTGACATCCATCTTTGGTGTATTTAGTCTGTGGGAAAAAGTTATGAAAAGGGAGTCAGAGCAGCTAGCAATGTTACTGTTCACATGGGTGAGTTTATAAGGTTGAATATGAACTCACATGGTCAAGCACCTAAGTTCAGTGGAGACAACTGCAATAACACTATTTACTGTATATGGTTAAATGCATGACTGAGGTTTAGGAGAGTCTCTGTGATAGAATTTAAAGTTGTTGTTGCAGCTGCACAAAGGTATTAACTTAATGCACGGATGGGATAAAACCTGCAAAAATTTGTCAAAGGGATTCTCTCACTGTGGAAGTTTATTTGCTTTGAGTTTTTATTTTTATTTCAAATCACTGCAAGCCATTAGAAGTATATACCAAAGAAAAAAAAAAAAAAAAAAAAGAAAAAAAAAAAAAAAAGAAAAGAAAAAGAATAAAAGGTTCTTTTGGATTCTTGAGATATTAAACAATTGAGATCTGTCCCATTTTTCACTCTGGCCTATGGATCCTAAAATCCTCAGTCTAAAGCAGCCAAATGTCAGCTCTCATAAGAAAGCAAGTTGCCAGATGTTGGAACAATTGATGGCCCAGATGACAGGGGTCGCCATTTGTTTTGGGCAGCTGTCCCTCAGCTTTCCAGTACCCTGGCGGACGGCAGGCAGGGGCCAGATGGCTCTGGGAGGATGCTCCAGCTGCCCCAGGGCCACAGGCTCCTGGCAGGGTCTAGGGCAATGCAGAGATTCCCAGGAAGATACCATGTAGCAGAGGTGGTTTTTAAGTCAGAACCTTTGAAGTCAATACAAGTTAATATGAATGAATTTGAGGCTAAGTATAATAAGTATTGCTAATAAGTACTGCTGGGAGGCGATGGCAATAGCAAAGTTAAGCTCCTGCAGAACATCTAAATACCCAAATCATTAAGCTTTTCTGTGACCTGTGTATCCCGGGTCAAATTCATATGGAGACTAAAAAGCCCACAGGCTAAATTAGATATGTGAGGACACAGCTAATCAGTCTCGCCTAATAAAACTACAAGAAAATGCATGTTCCAAGCTGGCATCACCACAGAAAAACTGCATGTAAAAGTGCACTGTAAAACAATGAGTCTAGTGCTCTCCAGCCTCAAACTGGATGACTGGAGGAGGATCTGATAGAGGAGCTGTAAAATCATTAGTAGGAAGGAGAAGGTGAATAGGAAACAATTGGTCACTGTCTTTTCAGTCAGTCATCAAAGAGTCACTAAAGGAAACCAGCAGGACCCAGATTCATAATAAACAAAAGGAAAATCTCCCTCACCCTTCAAGAGGAACCTGCAGGACTGCTTGCTGCAGGATGGGAATGAGACTGGAGGTTTGCAAGCATTCAGAATGGCATGGCAGGCAAATCTGTCAAGGCTTCCTGAACACAAAGAATCACGTGCTTCCTTTGTACTTACATCCTTCTCCAGGTTATTTATTGTAGGTTCTGTTAGGTAAAGACTGGTGAGTTTTGTAGATACTTGGCTGGGATGTTGCAGACATTCTCAATTTCTTACCTTCTCACCACTGAAATCTGGATAGGGAACACTTTTTTAAAAAAATGCTCTCTCTGTGGTAGTTTATCCAGATCAGTTAAGTTGTAGGAAAATGTCATAAAGTGTCGTAGCTGACTTACTGCAAATGTTCTCTGGAGGTGTGTTGATTTTCAGATGTGCTTTTCAGTTTTTTCCCCCTCCCAGCTGAAAACAAGCTGTTATGGAATGTACATAAGCTTGTAAGCAGCAAATTATTTTGTCATCCTTTGTGCCTGCATAGAAGTATCCCATTGGCCTCAGGTTGAAAATCCACAGCGACTATACTTGTGAGGGGGACTGCAGTCATGGTCACAGATCTTGGATTCCTTTATTTTCCTGAGTAAAGCTATACAGCTTAGCAGTCATGTGCCGTAATCTCATGCCTGCTGCATGGCAGTTTCCAAGGAAACTCGCAGACTGCACATGTTAGAAGTGATCCTGAGGGGATAGCAGCTATGATTGCCTTGGTGGAGGCTTTGCTTGGAGTGGAAGCTTTCCCACTGTAGTGGCTGGTTTTCCCTTCCAAGACAAGGAATTGAATGTTCGAGTTTGTTTACATCAAATCACATATCTTATTTTCTAGACAGAGATTAGAAGATAAAACTTCAGAATTATTTCATTTTCCTAGACTACTTTTTTTTTCTTTTTTTTCTTTTTTTTTTTTTTCTCTTTTTTTTTTCTTTCCAAACCAGGTTCAATCACCTATTCCTGTAGCCTATTACCTGTGAAAGCTTGATGTGTTTCATTGGCACAATTTTGTGAAGGCTACTTTATTTAAAATTACAATAACCATGTAGGGAAAAAGGCATTAGGAAAGCACACATGAAGATATGCTGAATAGAACAGCCTATTGCCCTGGGAAGCATAAGCATTTAACAAAGTGTATAAAGAAAAAACACAGTTTAAAAGATAAGACAAAGGTACAAGCTCCTAATGAGATAGGGGAAGCATCTGATATCTGTTTAATACCTTCATCCACTACCATCTGAATATGTTGAAGGTTATCAGGCTGCAGCTTTTCAGCCTCTGAGACTAAGCCTTCCCACGTACACTGCACAGCTCCTGTATACCCCAAAGGGCATGCATTAATTTTATAGGGATATTCATAAAAGTGCTGTCCATGTACATACCATCCACCTACTCATTTCACCTGAGGTTACACAAAGCATGTGTTTTAGGAAAAGATTATAGAGTTGTTTTTCTTGTTTTCACCTTCCTATTTTGTCTGTGTTGTTGCTTTTGTTTTGTTTTTGAGATCATGGGTGAACATTAATTTTGGCCTCCCCAGGCCAGACATATAACACTGTGGAATATAAAGGACTGTGAAAAAGAGAACTGAATGCATGTGTCTTCTGGTTTCTAAATACTGGAGGAATGTCTGAAAGGAACCAGTGTATCACTTGATAAAGATTTTTATTGTCTTTCAAGAACCGAATCTCTGACTGTAAAACATCAGAGTTTAAATCCAAACATTTCTTCCTGCCATGCAATTTGGGACACTGAACAGAAAAGCTTAATGATGGCGAGGCAGTCAGGAACAGAAGGGGGAAAGTCAAAGCTGGTGTGCTCTTCTTCTAAAACAAAAAGTAAATAACTCCTGCCAGCTCCCTGTTCCACATTAAAATATGCAGAAGACAAACTAAAAGTTGGAAGAATAGAAAGCTACTAGATATTACCAGGTATTTTAAGTTGTTTCAGATCAGATAGGAAACCGGTGCCATATTATTATACAAGAATATACAGCAGAGGATGAAACACAGAAACATTTTTCTAAATTCGCCAAAATGCATTTGTTTCATAACAAAAATATGTATAAGGAGGAATGCATATCCAATTTGGAAGAATGTTAGCCTTTAACACTCTTTTCATCTTTGTGAAAATACTCCCCTTCTGGGACCATGCCAAGAAAAAGAGATTTTGACAGGCTGACTTCTTCCAGAGAGAAGTCTAAACCCAGCTTCAGCTGTGTGTCTTTTTCTTCTGAATAGTATCTAGTGTGTGATTTTGAGTTTTTTTGGTTTGGGTTTTTGTTTGTTTGTCTGTTTGTTTTGGTTTTAAAGAGAAGGTCGTTATTTGAATTTGTACAGAAAGACTGCAGCATGGTATCACACTTAAATTTATCAGGTATTTGGTAGCTACATGTGTGTAGAGAGTCTGCTCAGTTTTAACCTATAAACAAAGACAGAAAAAAAATGTTTATAAATCTATGCAATTTGCAGAAGACAATATGGAACAAAACCAAACAAAAACAAAAAACAAACAAAAAAACCCCCACAAAAACAACAACAAAAAAATCTTGTTTGTGTTATTTCCTCACATTTACACCATGAGATAAAAAAAATCAATTGACAAACAGGAAGTTGCTTCAAAATTATAGCTCCTTTTATGAAACTGCCATTCTTGGTTGCCTGTTCTCTTTGAAGAAGAATAATTGAACAGGCTCTGGTTACAGGGGCCAACTCTTCTGAAAGCAGAGCTCTCTAGGTGAAGGTTATTCTTTACTCGGGGGTTAATCAGGGACCTGGATTTCTGTCTCTATAATACAGCTAGAAGGAAAGGATTGAAAACAAATTCCTCTCTTCAGAATTGCCCAAGATTTCAGTCTCCAATGTTGATTGGCACTGATAACAGCTTCTCTCTGTTTTTTTTCTCTCTCTAATGAAAGCATCATCAATTATCTTTTCTTTTTAACTATTTGCTAAAGGCTTCTACCTCTAGATACTCTAATAACCTATAAAATGCCAAATACTTTGATCTCTAACTCAGCAAGTTGCTCTAACGTGTGATCTTAAAACCTAGGAGCTGGTTGTGCTGGTGGTGAGTTGCTGCTGTATAGTGTTACAGATGAAGACAATGAGAAAATCTGTACCCTTCAAGAGTCCTTCTCAGATTGCAGTCTGAGCCCAGATTTCTATTCCCTGGTTTATGGAACAGTCTGGAAGTCAGCTTCCACTTCAAGCATCCTATGTGATGGAAATGCTTATCCTACACAAAAGCGAAGAGACAAGAAAAAACAGCCAAGATGGATCAAAGAGAATCCAATCCTCTGGTGGCAGAAAGTGGACCAAAAATGGAATTGAATATACTATGGGAAATTATGTGTGAAGGAAATCTGATTTTCAGTCATGTCTAGGAGGGGGTGAGGTGAGGAAAGACTGATACTGGCAATTGATGAAGATGCTGAGGAAATTGGTTCACAACTGGGTCTTCTTAATAACTCATAGGATGTCTGCATCTTCTTCAGTAAGATAGTGAAGAAAACATAGAAGTTTTTTCATTTTCAAAATTAAAGTAATTTTTTTCCTCCTAAGGAAAAAAACTGCATGGATGAGTCCATGTCCAAGGAGAGGTATTTCCCTGTCAAAAACCTAGTTCTCGTAGCACTCTGCTCTAGCCATCTCTGCTCTAAAATTCAAGTAGAAGCATTCAGGCAACCATTCTCCAGAAATAGCTGCCTAGCTGAAGGTTGACAGATGACTTGCTAGCCAACAGATGATTTGGCTTCATCTGATCAGCTACAAGTACATCTGTCTCATGGTTGCACTAATCCAAATATTTCATCTCATAAAACATACTGGTCACTGTTTATTTTAATTCAATGTTTTTGTAAATTTTTATTTCCAAGGCAGTGGTTGCCTGGCTGGTTTTAGCCACTTTTTTTCCTTTCTGCATCACCATACTACTCTGCTTTTGAGACTTTCCTAAAAGTCTAAGACATTCCAAGGAGAGCAAGGAAAACACAAGAGCCCAGTCAAGTGTGGTGATGCTACTGAAGTACCTTATAATGTGAGAGAGTACTGCAATACTTGGCTCTTTAATCCTGATTTATTCCATGAGGTAGCTTGTTTTATACATAGAGAAACTGAGGCAGGGAGATGGATCTCATAGATAACTGAAACCTTCATGAAAACGGAACATGAAGACAGAAAAAAACACTCCCAGTTTCTGCTGATCCTCATCCAAACTATTCAGCAGCATTGCAGGAGGAGATCAACACCTGAAGGAGCAAGCCATGAGTGGCTTGTCAGAGGTCAGGCTATCCAGTCTGAAAGCTCACGTTAGACCTCCGGGGTTCCCATTCCCAGCTGTCAGCATGGCTGCCGAACTGATCTCATAGATTATCTGTGGTTTGCCTCCTTCCATGCTTTCCCACTGTTTGTCAGTCCTGGTTTTTGACATCTCATTTAAAATTAGACCCTAATTTTGAAACCTGATCTAGATGAGCACCGTTCAGCAGCTCCAGGAGCTCCAGTGAAATTCTGCCCGCAAGGAAAAACTTGTGGGATGGAAGCCAACAACTGAAACTGTTGGGGGGCTAGGATGCTGGCGGATTTGTCCAGCAGCCAACTTTCTAGGATGGCAATCCTGGCTGGAACCACTGGTGCAGGGCTGGAGCCAGCCCCCCTGGAGTGATGCTCCGGGACCATTTGCCAGCTACTGCCCCACCCACCATGAACCCCCCCAAGACCCCTCAAGTCTGCCCCTCCCACCCACCCACGGCAACAAGAAAAACTTTTTCCTACTCAGGAAAAGGCACTTTTTCTTGATTTTACTCATCCAGAAAAATAACACCACTTTTGTGTTTTGTAGCTTGTCAAAAATCCAAGGAAGTGTTAGAAGTTACAAGAGGAGTCATCCCCCACCTCTTCTGCTGGGTTTCCACTATTGTAAGCTGTTCCCAAAACCATCCAGGGAGGTGAAGCATAGTTGGTTTTGTCTCCGAAGAAAAGGCTGTGTTATTTGAAGATCCAATAGGAACTCACAGGAAGAGAAGATCCTTTCAGAAAGTCTGCTTTGGCTTTTGTCTCACAGGTATTGTCTCCGTAAGAATTTGCTTATGTTGGACATAAGGGTGTAACTGAGCAACAAGCCAGTAAAAAAAAATAAATTACTAAGCAATTTATTTTTGTGCATAGCAGTGCTTAGAAGTTTCTATTCATCCCCCAAATTCTAGCAATGGCAAAATGAACATTGGAACAGGAAATCATAAGCGGGATTCACAGGGATTCCTATGTCCTGTGTGCCGGTCTGGAAGATATACTACAGAGGATCCAGCCCACTGCAACCCCATCTACACTGGGATGTTAGTGCCCTATATTAGTTTGTGTTCAGAATAGGGTTACAGATTGCTTAGTCCTTCAGACATAAAATTTATAAGATTCTTCCTCATGATTGAGACTAGTACCCTTACTTGGTCACAAGTTCAGGAGGCACGGCTCCCTATATCTAACCTAAACCTCTGCTATGTATGAAATTCAGCTGAACACATATCAATTATCTGACTTGGATCAGGAATAAAAACAAAACCAGCATTAATTTTAGGTTTATGACTAAGTTCAAAATGAAGGCCTGTAAACATGTTTGAAGTCGCAGAATGTGTCTAACCTCCCCCCACAGTCAGTAAAGGTGAAATAATGATCAGCTAGTGTAGAAGACTTAAGATACACTTTATTCATCTAAACACAGGCATCTGGCTCCATCTGGGGTGCCCTCGTGTCGTTTGTTCATACAGCATGAGTCAGTCATACCTGCTGCTCCCAAGAGATATACAGAATAAGTCTCAAAATGAACTGTGACACATGCCACATTCAGGCTGCTGGACTGATTCCTGAAAGGCTCAAACACTATGGAGGCTCCAGCAACTGCAATGAGGGGTTCAGGCAGTCAGTACAAGCACAGTGTGTATTCCTATAGAGTTCTATATCTACATGTCTTAATTTTGATCTGCATTCTTCTATATTTCCAATGAAGTTCAGGACAGTGACTAACTTTGACAGTCATGATACTTACCTTTTTGTGTGGTGATCTAAGGACTCATACAGCCAAGAGAAAGGCTACATTGAAGTCTACATCTCTAGACAGGACCTGATATGCCCATGCAGAAAGTGCAGGGAAGGTTCTTCACCACAGTGACAGTAATGACCTTGCTCCTGCATTTAGAGAATGAATCTTACTTTTTTTTAGCAGCTCTTTCGTGCTGTTGTAAATTGTGTAAAATCCAATTGATTGGAACTGTTCTAAATAAGAACACTGAGGAAAGTCAATCCAAATCAACTAAAAGTGTAAATTTAAAGTGTTACAATGTACTTTTAGTGTAAGTGTAAAGACAGTTTAATACTGAATAAGGGGATACTCAAAGAAGCTTAATGAGGTTTCACTAATCCACTTAAAGAAGTGAATTTTACTTAAGTTTTCCCTGTGGACACACCCCTAATAATTTGTCATAAATTCACAGTTACTCTTCCTCTTTGCATCAATTTTATGAAGCTCAGAGGTTAAATGTGCAAAAGAACCTCCACCTATCTGCTGCTTAGTGACACTATTTACTTGTGACAATTCTTAAAGACTGAATATTACTTCTCACTTGTCATCCGGAAGCAGGAGATTAATCTCAGGCCAGTTGTTATGAAACAGGGCTCAGCCTTTTAAAGACAGGAGCTACTCACATTCCCATTGAGAGTGGGTGTCTAGGGCACATATCAAGAAAACACAGGAGGAGGAATAAGTTGCGTCCTCATAAGAGGTTTTGAACTCAATTTTCTATTTGCTCTAAGTGAGCAACTCAGCAGTTTTTTTTTTTTTTTCTCCTTCACGAATTAGCAACACTCAATGTGTCTCTGTTGAGTTAACGCATGCAGAGAAAATGCGCTCTATTTTGGTGAGACCAACGGAGGGAAAGCCGGGGATTAACGGGAAGTGAGAACTCCATAAAATAAATTTTTGCTTCTTTTGGCCGCTTGCCATCAGAGCGTCCCTGTCCCTGGCTGCCGTGTCCCCCCGCCCCGCTCGCCGTTCCGCCTCAGGGCCAGGAGAGGGAGCCGGAGGCCCCCACAGGCCCGCCCGGGCCTGCCCGGCCTCACCGCGGCAGCCGCCGGCAGCGGGGAGCCCTGGGGGTCCCGGGGGTTTCCCTTGTTCCCGCCGGCGAGGTGGAGGGATGGGGAAGGAGCTGGGGTGGGAGGGGGGCTGCGGTTTGGCAGCCCGGTTCACAGCCGGTGTCGTACAGGGAGATTTGGGCTGCCGAGGCGGTGGGCTGTTTGCTGGGTATGGAGAGCTGTCAGGGAGAGGCGGGATCCACCTGGACCTGGAGGCAAAACCGGTTTGTCCACAGGCTGGGCAAGCTGTGTGGAAGGCTTTAAACCAGGAATGACGAGGGAGGTAAAGAGGGGGAAGACAAGATCTGCAATTAAGTGCAGACCTTTCATTAATGAAGATGTTGAAAAAGACTGGACCCAGTATTGATCTCTGGGGTATACTTCTGGTCTCTGGCTTCCAAACAGATCTCGCACTGCTGATCACCACCTTCTGGGCCCAGCCATTCAGCCAGTTTTCAGTCCCCCTTTCTGTCCCCTTAACCAGCCCATACATCATACACCATATATCATACATTCTCGGTCCCATGGAAGACAGCCTTGGAACAAAGAGGGATACAGAAGAGCTGGTTGTTTTTCAAGGATCACTTTCTTCATGCTCAGAATTCATTCATCCTGATGCAGTGCTGAAGCAAAGGTGGCAGGAGACCTTCAGAGATGAACAAGGATCTCCTCACTTAGACATAAAACCCAAAGTGAACAGGAGGTAGAAGCGGGGACTGTGCTTCCCCAGAAGGAATATGTCCCAGGAGGAATAAAGAGACACTATCTTACTATGAAAGAGTGGGATTAGGAAAGCCAAAGCCCATATGAGGTTGAATCTGGCAGTGGACATGAAAGATTACAACAAGGGCTTCTCCAAGTCTATCAGTAGCAAAAGGAAGACTAGGGAAAATAAGAGTCCATTGCTGAGTAGGGCTGGAGACCTGGTGACAAAGGACATCAAAAGGCCAAGGTACTTAAAGCCTTCTTCACTTCTGTCTTCACTAGTAAATTTGAACTACACGAATCTCAGGTCCCTGAGATGTGGGAAAGTCTGGCAAAAGGAAGACTTGCCCTGAGTGAAAGAGGATCAGATTCGGGAACATTCAAACTAACTGAACATACCAGTCCATGTGCATTTTAAGAGTAGAGGGAGCTGGTGCTGGCTCATTGCATTGCAAAGTCATTCTTTATTTTATTTGAAAGGTCATGGCAATTTGGGTTGATTCATGAGAACTAGAAAAAAGCAGATGCCATCTCAGCCTTCTGGAAGGGCAAGAAGAGGGATATGTGAAACTAAAGGTCTCACCTCCATTCTTGGGTGACTCATGGAGCAGCTAATCCTGGGAACCATTTCCAGAAGCAGGGAGGACAAGATGATTGGGAGTACTGGCATATGTTTATGATGAGGATATAACCTACCATGAAATGTCTAGCTTGAAGGACAAGGGGAGAGCAGCAGATGCTGTTTATCTTCCCTTGAGGCTTCTAACTGCTACCATTCAGATGTCCCTCAACAGGTTGGAGAAAAAGGCCTGCAGGAACCTGAAGACTTTCAACAAAGAGAAATGCAAAATCACAGTGAGAAATAACTGCAGGCACAAGTACATGCCAGGGGCCAACCAGCTGGGAGACATCTTTGAAGAGAAGTCCAGGGTGGTTCTGGTGCACAAATGGTTGACCATGAGTCAGCAAGGCATTGTCACAGCAAAGAAGGTCACATTTTGTCCTGGCCAGTGTTAGTAAGAATGTTGAGAGGTTGGGAGCTTACCTCTGCTCTGCACTGGTGAGACACATCTTGGTGCTGTGTCACAGGCTTGGATCCCCAGTAGATAAGAGACATGGACATATTGGAGTATGCACGGCACTAGGATGATTAAATACTTGAATCTTCTAATTATATGAGGAGATACTGAGAGAGCTGCTATTATTAATCCTGGAGAAGAGAAGGTTCAGGGATATATCATAAATGTGAATAAACATCTGATGAGGGATAGTAAAAATTACAGGGTCGGACTCTTCTTGGTGGTATCCAGTTGCAGGAGAAGAGACACTGGACACAAATTGAAATACTGATATACTATTCTTATTTTTTATTTTTTCTTTAAGAGTGGTCAAATACTTGAGCAGGTTAACCAGAGGGACTGTGGAGTCTCCATCCTCAGAGATACTCAAAACATGTCTGGACATGGCCCTTAATAATCTGGGTTGGTGGTTTTTTTGTTTGTTTGGTTTTGGTCTTTTTTTTATTCCTCCCTTGGGCAGGGACTAGATGATCTCCTAAGGTCCCTTTCAACTTCAGTGATCCTATGATTCTGTGACACTCAGCAGTTTTTTCATATCCCCAAGTAAATTACCACAATGAATAAACAAGAAAGGGAGAAATAAAGCAGCCGGTATGACTGCAACACCACATGAGTAAAATCAATATTCATCAAATAGAAAAAGCAAAAAATCGATAAGGTAAAAATTAAAGAGTAAAAGAAAAAGAAATCTTTTTTTTCAATAAATAGGCAGAACTGATCTCCACTGCCAGAGACCATGGGGTCTTCCTTCTTCTGTGCATGCATTCAGGTAATGGATCCACAAACACAGTGTGGGAGTTAGGGCTGCAGGGACAATAATTACCTAGTTGTTGGGTGAGTTTGAGCAGGCAGGCTGGACTCGATGACCTCCAGAGGTCCCTTTTAACCTCAACCATTCTGTGATTCCTTGATGTATATGTATATTATAGATTAAAGCAACCATAAACTTTATATTATGTGTCCCTGTATAATTTACTCAAACTTTCAACAGCTTACGCTAAAAATTTCCATATTTTACCTTAAGATGGAAAATATTTCTTTTACAGTATTTCATTTTTTGTGGACCCACTATTATGCAACGTATTGCTGGACTGCAGTGGCCTTTTATGACAGAGGGAAGATTGAGAAAGTAGTGTTAAGAAAATGTTAGCAGTCTTTTTCACCTTTGTTAACCTCTGTGTTGGGCTCTCTTACCAGGCTGTGGCACAAATGTTAGCACAGCCTGTGGAGGGGACTGGTTCAATTGGGATAGAGGGAGACAGCAAGTAGGGCAGAGGCTTGATGGGATGAGGTAGCCCATCATGTAGGAGCTGGATGTAGTATGTGGTTGGAGGTGTTGGAACACAGCTTTGGGTGCTCCTGCCCAACCTGGATTTCAGCTCAGAGGATGCCCTTGCACTTTCAGCATGTGACATCTGTCAAGGAGACAGGACACATCCACAGCTTTCCCAGTGAGATTCTGTCCACCGCTCCCAACAACCACATTAAAGCAGCTCACAGTTTTTTAACTGAGAAACTAAAAATAGCCTGAAGGTGACAGCTATGTCTCTTGAAGTTTCTGTCTCCCCTGAACATGCAAACCTGATGTGTGCCAGGACTGTCCCTGGATCATTCCCACTCTGCAGCCTCCCTGTGTTTCAGAAATAGAAATGGGAAGGGAAAGGAAGAGAAAGGAAAAGGGAAGAGAAAGGAAAAGGGAAGGGGAAGGGGAAGGGGAAGGGGAAGAGGAAGGGGAAGGAGAAGGGGAAGGGGAAGGGGAAGGGGAAGGGAAGGAAAGGAAAGGGAAGGGGAAGGGGAAGGGGAAGGGGAAGTGGAAGGGGAAGTGGAAGGGGAAGGGGAAGGGGAAGGGGAAGGGGAAGGGGAAGGGAAGGGAAGGGAAGGGAAGGGAAGGGAAGGGAAGGGAAGGGAAGGGAAGGGAAGGGAAGGGAAGGGAAGGGAAGGGAAGGGAAGGGAAGGGAAGGGAAGGGAAGGGAAGGGAAGGGAAGGGAAGGGAAGGGAAGGGAAGGGAAGGGAAGGGAAGGGAAGGGAAGGGAAGGGAAGGGGAAGGGAAGGGGAAGGGAAGGGAAGGGAAGGGAAGGGAAGGGAAGGGAAGGGAAGGGAAGGGAAGGGAAGGGAAGGGAAGGGAAGGGAAGGGGCAGGGCTAGGGGAAGGGCTAGGGGAAGGGGAAGGGCTAGGGAAAGAGAAGGGAAGGGAAAAGAGAAAGAGAAGAGGAAGGAGAGGGGAAGGGGAAAGGAAGGAAAAAGGGAAAAAAAGGAAAAAAAAAGGGGGAAAAAAAGGGAAAAGGGAAAAGAGAAAGAAGAGGAGTAAGAAAGTAAGTCAAGGAACAAAATTTAGAACCAGAGACTGGCAAAAGGGTGAATAAAGTAGGTGCCCAAAGGCAGAAGCAAGGGCAGGAAGAGGAAAAAGAACAGAACAGAGTTCAGAGCTATCGAACTTCAGGGAGGTGATGACAAAAGAGAGAAGCAGCAGTAACAGGGAGATCTGCAAGCAGTTGACACTTTGGAAGAGATCTTGCAGTGGACATTTAAATACCTAACTCTTTCAACATTTAAGGAATTAGCTGAAAATGTGTAAATTCTGCTGCAGCATTAGTTGTTGCCACAACATATTCTGTTAAAGATAAGAGACTTATGTTCCTGCAATTTTGCAGGCTGCAGGTGACATTTTATAATCTCAGATGATGCTGAAAGGAAGTATTTTGCCTTATTGTAGAGAGCTGTCTTAGGATCCTGGACATTCCAGAAAGTTTATATAGATTTCCAGAGTATGAAAGTCAGGAAACATACATTTGAAAGTAGGCAATGTATTTCCTCAGCAGTATCTATTTTCTTTTACACATCAGTATACTTTGTTGCAGCACAGAAGACAACCCATGGTGCCAGTCCTCCTGCATTTCTTATGCTGAAAATAGCTTGGTACTGTGTTGAAATGAAATGAGATGCTGTGACTAAGTGGCTAAGGAAATTCGCAATAGATTCAGCAATGTCAGTCTGCTCCTTGTACTCTATAAGCTCTTGTTTTGAGTTTTTTCTTCCCGTTCCCTAACTAAACCAGCTGGGAAGAGCTTTCTTCTTCTTTTGAGCTGAAGAATTAAAGATGACTTAATATTTTGCTAGCTACGTGTTTTTTTTAATGTGCTAGTGGCTACTGGAACTGGTAATCTTATGCACCATAACACAGCAGGCCATATAGCCTCAGGTAAACATACAGCCACTACTGTGAGTCTGTGCATTGATTTTATTACCCTGATGTCTTGAAGAGATGGCCTCATATCTGTGAGCTGCCAGGAACCTCGGGTAATAATAACTTCAACTTTGTGGGATTCTTTCTAAAAGCTTGGGGGCCTCGGAAGATCTTTTTGTATTTAATTGATAATTTTCCATCAAATATTGCTGATTTTTGTTATTGAATGGGCTATTGATGCAATTGCACTGTTGCAAATACAGAAATAAAATGTCTAGCTGTATCTTCAGCACTGTTTGTGTCCTGAGAGTTCTGCTTTCTGGTAGATAACATAGACACCAGTTAAAGTTTCTTTGGTGTGTATATACTGATAAGCAAAACAAGGCCAGAGACCACTGTGTGGCCCAAAATGGGATAAATTCACTGCATTCACACTACATATTCTTAGGGCCCAAAAATCCTAGCAGTATCCTCTGGCCCCTGTAGACCTAAGGCAAAATTATATATATATATATATATATATATAACATGAAGGTTGTTATCCACCAGACTGATGTTTTCTTAGCATGAAGCTGAGGGCACGTGTTGCATAGAGTGGTTTGTGGCATGAGGAATGTTTGAGAAAACTGGTGCAAAGTCAGAGTGCGTGGGGTGGGGGCACCCAAGCCACTGCATTCTTCTTCAAGTTGCCATTTGGGAATGGCTCTGGAAAAAGTTATAACCCAAACCATGCCCAGGCATTGTCTTGGAGAACTCTAACTGGGACAAGCAAAAACCCTGCCAGGGAGTATGCTAACAATTATGCACTACAGCAGACTAGTGGTAGTGGTCCTGTCCAATTCTCAAGTTCATTGCCCAGCACAATTTTATATAATGGCAGAGATATAAGCTGTGTTTAAATAATTTCTTTTAGAAATACTATGGGATTAAATTATAAAGAATTCTCCTGCCTCTTAACTCTTTCTGATTCCCCCATAGACAATGTATGAGGCTTTCCAATTTTTGTAGTTTTCCACAATACAGCACCATGACAGCAGTGCCATTGCAGCTCACACCACTTGCTCTGTGCTAATGGTTATTATTATGTTGGCCTTTTTTCCCTTAAACAATTCAACTGTCCTTACTGTTTAGAGGCATTTCTTCAGATCTTTCTCCCTCAAGGATACCTCCTGCAAACTGGACTCTTTTGTCCCAGAGACAATCCTAAATTCAATAATGGAATCATTAATGTCTATAAAGTTTCACATGTTGTTTTCAGTTCTGAATATGTTTTCACTCTTTATTTGGATTTTCAAATTTCTGGATAAAATGAAAAAGCAACAAAACAAAGCAAAAAATATTTCAGTAGTTCTCTATTCTTACATATTCATGGTATAACTTTTTGTAATACAAATAGAAGATAACAAGAGCTCAGATTGCTTGTATCTTTTATTGTAAGCAAGGGTCTTCATAGGATAGCTGGGATAGAAATATATTTGATTTGGTATAACCAGCAAATACAGTAGCAATTTACTAATTCAAATGATGAGATAGAAAAATCTGAAGGCATTTTTCAAGAAATAAAGAATTGGTAATTGTTACAAACAAAATAGTGCCTTTATCTACTGATAAAAGATCAATGAAGATATAAGAGCACTCAGTGGATGAGGAGCTGGCGAGGAGGTTGCCCTCGGTTGTGATCAATGGCTCGATGTCCATCTGGAGATCAGGGACAAGTGGAGTTCCTCAGTGGTCTGTCCTGAGTCCAGTGCTGTTTAACATCTCTGTCAGCAACATGGATAATGACATTGAATGTACCCTTAGCAAGTTTGCTGATGACACCAAGCTGTGTGGTGTGGTGGATTCACTTGAGGGAAGAGATATCATCCAGAGGGACCTTATCAGGCTTTGTAAATGAGCCAATGCAAACTGCATGAGGTTCAGCAAGTCCAAAAGCAATTTCTCTGAAGGTGAAGTATAGTAGTTATTGATGACATGATCACTTTTGTAAAATTAGGAGTATGAATTTCAAAGAACACACATATAACATTAGGTTTATGGCATTGATTTTTTTTTTCTGTTCAACCTTTATATGTCTTGTATGTCTATGATGATATTTTCCCCTGTATTTTCCATGAAATAGTGATGTTTCCTCCATAAGGGGGTATCTATAGATATCTGCATAGATAATAAGAATGATATCTAGAGGTCAGACCTTGTAAATAACCGTGATGTGATCTAAAGCAGCAAGTTGATTTGGTATGAAATTGATTAGTCAATATTTCTGTAGTCTTATTCTGTGAGGAGTTATCAAAAATCTTGCTCAGTTGTTACATGCTTCAGGCATTACTTATGACAGCAATGTCATTCTCATGTCTCTTGTTTTTCTAAAGGTAGGAGAGTTTAAAAAATTACTCCAATTCCATATTTTCCCCAAGGCTTTCTGATATTTTTCTTTTCTATTTTTGCTGTATGAGTTATGGGGTGTTTTGCCTATTCAAAAAGATTTTTAAAGTCTTTATTTTGCTTAAAATGGCAAAAAGCTTTCTGACACTTTTTATTTGCCTTGTTATTAGAAAGCCCAGGGGAAACTTTGAGGCTAATTTTTGATCATGACAATGAAAATCCTGCTTTTTACTGTAATAAAGACTGAGATTATCTTAGAAGCTCATGACTCTGGGGATTTAGTCTTTAAGACTAAGCACTGATTATTACTAGAACTCAAGATAAAAACAATCCTGATGATTTGGACTCAACTCTGCCCTTCTAGACCTACAGAAATAAGCCTAGGAAACTGAATATTAGTTAGTCGGAATTATTATGGTTTTCAAAATAGAGAATTATTTAGTATATGACTTGAAACATTGAAGTTATCTTCATGAAAGAAACTGCAATTAGTACTTCAGAAAACCTCAAATGTAAGCCCCCTTGCTTGACTGCCCACACTAATTGTGGTTTCCCTATCCTGTATGGTCTCTTTATGTTTCATTGACTTGCTCTAAGCCTGTCCTTTTATATCAGGCTTCTCTGTTTCAGCATATTCCAGTATTCTATCCAAGGGAGAGACTGAGCCTGAGAAGCAGCTAGAAGTACATCCTTCTGATGTCAAATGTAAATGGAGCAGTTTCACTTTGTTTACTCTTAACAAGCCTTGACAGTGTCCCTTTATAAAAAGACAAGGTTTTTTTAGTAAATGTGTTAGTGAAAAACTTGTTTTGATTGACAACAGTGGCAATACCCCTAAGGGGTTGTGCATCATACAGTAATGGAGCTATTGCCTTCTTTTCACACAGAACAGGGGTAGTGTCTGTGGGAGCACCTGGATGGATTCTCCTTTCTTTCTTAATAACTATGGTACTATGGTGTTGGTTTGTTTGTTTTTATCCTTTTTTTTTTTTTTTTTTTTTTTTTTTTTCTCTTCTCTGGGTTTCTAGAAAGCCTGAAGGCTATTAAAACCTGTCTTTGCTGTGAGATGCTACAAAACATGTAATGGAGATAGTTCTGTCACCTGTATGGTTTTTTTGTTTTTTTTGTTTCTTTTTCTCATTTAATTAAAGAAAAATTCCTACTGCTGTGCTTTTGTCTTCTCCAACATACATTTGCCAGTTGCTTATGCATGCTGTGAATTGTATCAATACATCATCATCAAAGATGACATCTGTGTGAAGCTGTCATGATAAATATAGCAATAATTTTATTATTGTCTTTGTCGTTAGAATGTGTTCAGGGCTGCAACATCTCTACCTCTGAAAAAATGTCAAACATTAAATGCCTTGTGACTAATAAAAAACACTGCATGCAGCATATGTATGTGGATAAGTTACATGTGTATGTTATACAGACGTGTATTTATAGTAACATGTTGTAATTATGGTGAAAGTTCTGTAAGTATTTCCACTATAAACATAATTTTCAGCATTTATTACACAGCTGTAGGATTTGGCAAATGAGGTTTCAGCTTGGGTAGTAAGTTCTATAGATTTCTTTTTCAAAGAATTGCTTTATAATGTATACAAAAACAAACAGATGTTTGTGAAGTTTGTATTTGTGCTGGTGTAATTCAGAACCAACATAAGTTTAAGATGAAGTTCACCTCAGCAAAGCGCTCAAGTCTAAAACAAAAAACAACCAGAACCCCAACCCAAACCAACCAAACAAAAACCCCCAAAAACAAACAAGCAAAAGTAACTCCTCTTTGTTCTGGTCTTCCCACAGCTTTTGGAAAGACCCTTCTTCAGACAGACATGGGTCATGGAAGAGTTTAGAGGATAATTTTTCATTGATGAAATTTAGACGAAGGTTTGTCTTCCCACCTTGACAGTTGGGAACTTTCAGCTCAGAGCAAGTGGGAAAACGGGGATTAGCTTTGTGAGTACTACCTGTGCCATGGTGGGACAGTTCAGCCCTGCTTTTCACTGAGATGACCTGGCTGAAACCCACTCTCACTGCAGGGCAGACGAGCTCCACGCTGTCCCCTTTAATCCTAGCTCCGCAGGCATGCAGACCCAAGGACCTGTTGGTGGATATCCAGTTCTTCATGGTTTCCTGTACTCTCTAAGGGAAATGGAGATTCAGCCTACTTGGAGAGACATTTCTGAACCCGTTGCTTGGTTCAGCACAAGGAGTTGTGTATACATTCGGAGCTGAACAAAGCATCCAGATTCTCTCAGGCTTTTCAGGCATGGCTTAGAGTTAGGCAAAAACCAGTAGTACTTGATGCCTGGTTGAATACAAAGAGTTTGTCAGACTGCAGAGCCACTGAAGGAAATTATCCAAGCCATCACTTTAGGGACAGACAGAAACATTGCACAGTCACAATAGGAAGTCCAAGTTAATAAATTTTTCTTCCTTCCACGTTCTAAACTGGTCCCATTCACAGCAATCCCTGCTACGGCTCTTTCTGTACTCCTGTACCCCACTGCCACCACCATGCTCCAGTAAAAGGTTGTGAGGCTACATGATGGTTTTACTCGCACTTATGTTTCTCATGTAGACATAGGTAGGTAGCTTTATTTGGGAACTGTTTAGTAGACTAAAAAAAAAAAAAAAAAAAAGAGTGAAATTCAGTTGCAATTAAATTGTAAGCATACAAAAATTTCCCATCTCATGCAAAAACACTATGGAGGAAAATTTTATTTCAGACTGAGAGAGTTGGAGTTGTTCAGCCTGGAGAAGAGAAGGTTCCAGGGAGACTTTACAGTGGCTTTTTGATATATAAAGTAGGTTTATAATAAAGGTGGGGAGAGACTTTTTGCCATGGCTCATAATGACAAGGGAAGGGGCAACAGTTTTAGATGGAGAGGGTGAATTTAGATTTTACTTGAGGAAGAAATTCTTTAATGTGAGAATGGTAAGACATTGGACCAGGTCACCCAGAGAACTTGTGAGTGCTTCCTCTCTGTAAGTGTTCAAAGCCAAGTTGGATGGGGCTTTGAGGAACCTGATCTAATGAGAGGTTTTCCTGCAGGATGATGATCTTTAAGATCCCTAGCAGTCCAAACTAGTCTTTGATTCCAAGCTTCTAAAATGAAGAAAATTACAGTTTTAGTTCAATCTATTAGTGAAAAAAAAGATTTGCTAAACTTAACTTTTCATTGAAGAAACATAGCAAGCTCCTCAAATATCTTTGTTTCAGCAATGAAAAAAAAATCACTTAAAAAATTCTGCTGATATAAATTACGTTATGATCGTATTTTGCAGAATTCAAGTTTGAATGTAACAAGTTTTAGCATAGAATAAATTTTATTCTTAACACAAATAGAAAGATCTAAAAAAAGAAAAAAGCAGTAGAAATGTGTCAAAAAAGGTTAAATGCAAAGCTACTAGTGGCTATTGTTAGGTTTGCTCCAGCAGCTTGGTGTCTTTCTTTTATTGAGAGTCACAGAACTGAACACAGAACTCAAGATGTGGCCTCACCAGTGCCTAATACAGGGCCATGGTCACTTCCCTTCTCCTGCTGGCCACAATATTCCTGTTACAGGCCAGGGTGCTGTTGGCCTTCTTGGCCATCTGGGCACACCGGTGGCTTTTGTTCAACAGGGTGTCAACCAACACCACCAGGTCCTTTTTCCTCCAGGCAGCCTTCTAAACACTCTTCCCCAAGCATGCAGCATTGCCTGGACAATGGTCTTCTCTTGTATTACAAGATTTTTTTAACAGATGATTTTCTTGCCATAAGGTATGAGAAATCTAGAAGAACCAATGGCCTCTAATGGAAAAAAACACCACAATTTTGCTCTGATTAGCTGAAGAAGAACAAACAAAGCACAGTTATTGAGACTATAAACAAAGCTACTAGTGCTTACCTTGAAATTATAGCCAAGAACAAAATACAAACAAATGCATATTATTTATTATTGATAAAGTATATATGTTTGTAGGGGATGATTCATGGTGATTACTTTTCATATTCCAAGTTAATGTCTTGAGATCTAGTATATTCATTTATAGTGAGATGAGAAGGGATAAACTATCTTGACATTGAAGACTGACCTGCCGGTTATTTTCATAAAATTTGAACCATCAATTTGTCAGCCATGGTATGTGAACTGCTCCCTTTCTATCTATAGTAAGGTGCATCAAGCCTTCAGTTTGGAAAAAATTAAGGTGAATAAAGGTCACCAGACCTCTTTATCTGATTGTGGCTAAGAAAATTGCTGAAAGGAAGCAAGTGTGCTGCAGATACATTGGCCAATTTTTCACAGTGCCATTGAGTAGAACCTTGAAATTTGGTGCAGTCATAGATCATGGACCCGAGTGGATACGGACACATAAAGAAAACACAATAATAATAATCAAAATTTCAAGATTTCAAGAAGAATATTCCCTCCCAAGGCAGTCAATGATTGAGGATTTAGTCTTGTTTGCCATTTCATCTTTTAGTCTTTCAATGTCTCTTCCTCTGTAACCTCATTTTAGACTTCCTTTATTATTATACATTTATTTATCTGTACTTGAGCAATATAAAAACACCCATAGAAAAGCTCTAGGTGGCCATAAAATTAATTAGATTTACAATTCCAAATGATGGCCACAAAACAGCATAGCAATAATCCCATAGAGAGAACAAATTAACTCAGCTAGCCAATAAATCAGAACAATAGAGAATTGTGTTTTCTTTTTCACCTCCAAGAAATAGACTCTGAACTTGCCCAAATGCTATATCAAATAAATGAGTTCTACTATGCTCAGAAGGTCATGATGTTTGACTGGGTGTGGTTTTTTGTTTTGTTTGGTTGGGTTTTTTTGCCAAAAATAGAATAATTAAACACCTCTTTATTTCTTGGATATGCTTTGAGTCCCAGAGGTTTTGACATTGTCAGATATCAAGTACTCTAATGTCTGTACTTCTATTTGTTGTGTTCCAGACAAGAAAATAGCCACATATTTATTTACTGTTTGAGTCTTTATTAAAAATACAGTTGTTCTGATGTTACCTGTTGGCCTGTACAAGACAATGGGTGATGAATAATTGCATATTGCAACGGGGATGAGTGACCAAAGGCTAATGTTCCATGGCCAAGCACAGTATAAAAACATTTTTTCACTCTCTAATAATGTCTTGCCATAACCCCAGAAAAATTCTTGGGTGAAGGCACCGTCAGATGCTTTATTCCCCTAAGAAAAAGGGCCATGATCTGCTTGGCCTCTAGATCCTAAAGTCACCTCGTCTCCTTTTAGTGTCTAAGTGTCTATTAAAAGCAAAAAGTCCTCTGGATGCATTATGCCTCCCATTTTATCTTCCTACACCAGGGTACATGGTGAGGTATAGATATCTTCTTAATGTAATTCAGACTTAATATGTGTCCACATACCAGAATTGTAGTCAATTACTTCTTTACACTAGGTGCTGGGAGTTAGAGAAAGGAGGCTTTTTTTTTCTCTTCAATTCAAATATTACTGCTAATGAGAAAAAATTTAATATGTACTATCATAAAATAGTGTAAACAGCTTACTTTTTATAATTTAAGACTTGGTGGAATTACTGTGTCTTCCTATAATTTGTAAAATTAACATTTAAAAATAGAGGGTTAACATTTAAGGTAAAAGCACGTCTTCACTAACTCTGGGCCTTTCTCTTTGATTCAAAACAAATGTGGCAAATTTGAGGGACAACATTCACCAAGGTTAAAATGAGAAGGGATAGCTAACATTGCACTCTGCATCTGCCTGCATGGGTAGACTGTTATCCAACCACATCTTGAATACGATTAAAAACATAATTTGACTTTGAAATCTAAATGTATCTAGCACCTTCCTCCCCAGAGAACCAAACCAGATGTGCCTTGTTTTTATCCTGCTGGCAGCTAAACATAATTTGCTAGGTAGACATCCATACAAATCCTGTGATATCTTAAAAAGTAAATTTCATCAGGCTAAACACAGATCTAAAGCACTAGACTAATGAAATTTTAAACCCCATCCCATAAAGTTATAATTCACAAAAGCGGTAAGCGGTTTTTATTCCTTTTTGCTGCAAATTTTGTGAACATATGGTGTAATGTGGAAACATGGATAGTCAGAACAGTTAGCAGTTGCTGTGGTACTGCTGGCTTATTTCCACTTTACAAATTCATACGAAGCTAAAATATCACGCTGGTGACATATGCTTACCGGCTCTCCATTTACTGCCTGCAGCTATGGGCTCCGGTATTCTAATGGTAATTCTACAATCTGTTCACTGACAGCTCAGGGGGCCAGATGATATGCACACTACTGACAGGGACATCACTTTCATGAAACATTTACTTCTCTGCACCTGAATATTGGAGTAATCATATAGAGAGTCGACACACCATGAAATAGAGTTAGACTGAAGATTCTGAGAAGAAAATAGCAGACTGTCACTCAAAATAAAGTTCATTTTATACCCAGCAGAGCTAGGTTAAAAGGCATCTCCATACACTGAAAGCGTTTTCCGTCTTTAACACTGCATTTTAAAAGAAAAATGTTTTCCCCATATTTTCCCTCAGTGGCTCAAGGGATAATTACACTCTGAGACTTGCATTTGAAAAAGCTTGTACTTTCTTGTCTTGTGCTCTTTTTGATGAAGACAGAATCATAGTGGGTGGATGGACACTGAAAATTTAACCCTGCAACATTGTCAAGAGCACCACCACTAACTCTGAGTAACTGCATTTTAATTTCTCATGATGCCCTGCCAGGCTGGCTCTAAGTTTTTTATCACTTGAGAGCTTGTTTGCACAAAGTGACCTCGAAGGTGAGTTCTTTACATCTTGTTAAGGCAACATCACAGGTGCACCTGAGATTTAGGTAGGGGATAGCTACCCAAGGGTATGTAAAGCCAGGATGGGGGTAGGTGGCTGGCACAGTCAGAGGACTCTCTGTAGGTTTGGGATCCGCTCCTGAAGTGTCCCTAAGCAGATGCAGGAAAGGCACCAGCCATAAGCATTTTCAGGTGAGAGCTGGGAAAATGCATAATGTATTACATAAATGCTATATTTTACAGAAAAGGGTAATGACAGATTCCAAGGTAAAAGGTTAATTTAATTATGCAAAATTTGAGAAAGGCCTATAAGGCCAGATAATATCTTATCCACCTCTATCGTTTCCACCAGAAGACAAAAACCAATTATCTAACATTAAGGAAAAGGGACAGAGCAGTAAAATAAAAGAGAGGTTATTCCCTTGATAATATAGACAGGGCAAGGATAAACATCAAATGTGTTAATCCATGTTCTGGCCATCATGAAAGTAATTATGAACAGAGAAATTGCCAGCCGAACCACTGGGGAAGAAACTTACACATTGCTATGCAGATAGAGGTGAAGGTAAAAGCTGGACTGGAAGGTACATAATTAAATACTATCTGGAAAGGAAAAAAATAATGTAAGAAAAAGAAAGGTATTTCAATATCTTTCCACATGATAATGTGCCACTAAACGTGAAATGTCACACAGACTTAGAAGGGAAATACACAGAAGGTAAATAGAGATTACTGAGAAGGAAAGCTTGTGAACAATGGAACAGGTTGCCCAAGGAAGATGTGGTTGCCCTCTCTGTGGAAGTATCCAAGTCCAGGTTGGATGGGGCCTTGAAAAACCTTGTCTAGTGGAAAGTGTCCCTGCCCATGCAGGGGGATTGTACCTAGGTGATCTTTAAGGTCCCTTCCAAATCTAACCGTTTGATGATTCTATGATTGCCACCACCCTCACTGTCATACCTTCATGATAGTCCATTGAAAATTTGAGTTTTACTGCAGTGAGAAAAAGTGCTTTGATTATTCTATGTGCAAATTACCATATGCTAGAGCAGTGAACTCTGTCCAGACACCATCATAGCAGTGTACATAATATAAATCTTCACAGCTCCCTCTCTAACAAAATGAAAGCTACTCCCGTGGTATCCCTTTCTAAATTCTGATTCTTCAGATATTCTCAGAAGACAGATTACATTAAAGTACAGCTAATGTTTCTGATGTGAATTTATAAAGATTTTATTCTATGATACCTCATGTTTGTAAGGATATTTCTCATAATATGCTCATTTGTGACCAAGGAAAAGCTACTAGATTTTTATTTCTGTGAGGTGATCTTTTTGCTTATTTCAGAATGACAGCTTACATTACATTATTTTGCAGTTATTAGAAGGCTTCCATGTTCTTATGAATTCTTCTATTCTAGGTTTAAACAGCCTCCCATTTGTATTGCAAATATGTAGTAGAAACAATTTATTTTGGGAGTGATGGAAATTTTTTCACTGAAAGATATTTATAGGTAAGGTTTTTATATCAAATGGCTTGTTTTGTAGGAAACTGAAGTGTCTGGAGTTAGTTATTGAAAAAATATTTTGACTAAACTGGGAAAAGTACAGTGATCTAGTTGAACAATTATTTTTAAACAAAAAGTAATTGAAAATTAAATGAGCTTCTGTAGTCGTCTTTGTGTTCTCTTGTTCACGTGAGAATAAAATAAATAGAGGAAGAGGAAAAAATACGTGTTTTTCCTCCAGAAAATAGCTTTGCTTTTTAATAAGATCACAGAATCACAGAAATGTTCTGGTTGGAAAAGACCTTTAAAATCAAAATACTAAAAAAGAGGAGTGCTTCTCAGATTGAATCATACCTGCTTTTTAGTCTCTTCTAACATTTCAGAGTAAATATATAGCATTTTTTGCTAAGTATAGTGGCTCCATTTTATAGCACTACCTGGAAAATATTATCTGCTAATACAACAGCATGGATGGCTTAAAGCAGCAGTACCATGTGTCTGTAGCATGGTACAGACTGTGTACATCCAGTTTATTCTTTTATGGGACATTTATTTATATACCTCTTGTTTTTATTTACCCGCATTTACAGTAGTATATTAAAATTTTATTGTAGAGTGTTTTTATTTTATAAAAAAATGTTATATCCTCTATTATCTGTGGGAAGATGAAGAGATGGATGACAAAAACTGTTCATTATTTTCCCCCAATTTTAAGCTTCTTCAAATACTCTGCAATGCATCTTTCTTCAGAATTGCCTAAAGTACATATTTGTATTACTTCTTTCGAAGTGAGATGGCCATAAAAGCAACAGGGAGGGGTGAATAGTGAATACGGTGTAAGTACTGTCCCAAACATGGAATGGAAAGTAGCACTGTGACTGTATTTTTATGAATTATTTAATTTTACATATTGATTCTAGCAGACTTCTTCAAACTGAAATGCAGCCTGAAATTCAGAGATTAATATACTGGAGTAGAAAGTGTGGAAAACAAGACATCCCACTGTGTCATTAAGAAGACTCAGGTGGCTTTTGAAGAAAACTGCTCTATTCACCCCAGCATCTATAAGAAACTGGACAAAAGCACAAAATATGCAGACTACTTATACATGAATTTTTTTGCATTTTACACACATTCTAATGATGAAATACAGTGTCTTCTCAGCTTAGCTTATCATAAATGTGTGAAATAACTGAAAAATCCCTGCTCCATTCATTGATTATATGCTCAGTGTCTTTGTTATCCAGTCCCATAGTCAGCATATTCTCACTGATTCAAGTACATTTTGATTAGGAATTCATCATTGGGTAATTGGTAATAAAAACAAAGACATTTCCTGTCACACTTTCAATTTATATCCTTTCCATGGCTTAACACATTTTTTAATTTATATATATTTTTAATTTGGTGGGGCTAGTTAAAGAACAACATATGACACACACTATAAAAATGCAGATAGTAATCTCTTTGAATACACATTCCTGGAAATCTCATAGCAACCTAGCTCTTTCCCCTGTTTTACCACTTCAAGCATCCCATTAGCAAGCCAGAATTATGGTGGCATGTTGATAAGGTTTGTTTTCTGTTCCACTGAGCCACCTCTACTGAACTTTGACATCTCTCCTGCTCTATATGTTTACCACTGGCAGTAACTTTCTCAGGTGCTTTCTCATCCTCATCTGGCAGCACTGGAGCCTCACAGACTGGAATTGAAGTCACTCAGGTGCATCCAGCAATGGCTTCTCCCTGATGCTGTCTGATGGTGGCTCCCACATTGTGCCTCTCCTCTGAAGGGGAACTGATGGAATTGCTCCATCCCAAAGAGCACACTCGGCAGCTTCTTTCTGGCGAAAATTTTACCCGGTCACGCTTGCACTAGCAAATGCTGTGGGATGAAGTCTTCAGATCTCTGCTGCTCTAAGCTTTCTTTCTGGCCCTCAGGCCTTACTGCCTTGACAGTGAAGCTTCAGGGTGGTGCCTCACAGCTTGTTTTTTTTATTATTTCAAATGTAGGTTCTGGAGTCTATGAACCTTTCAGTCCATACTACTGCACCCTCCTATGGTACTGATAGGTGGGTAAGGATCTGAAGGAAGTTACTAATGAGATGAAGACCCCTGATAGGTGCTGAGGCTGCTGGATGCCTGGGTCATTTTGCAGTGGAAAATTTGTCCCAGTTGCTTCGTGGCACAGGGAACAGCTTTTAACTTTTCACTGCAGCAGGCAGCCTATTGAGAGGTGAGAGAGGACTGTCCATGATTTGTGTGAACCACTCATGCTGAAGGCATCCAGAGATAGAACACACCACTGGGAGTCCAGGCACCAGGCAGGCAACACCAGAGGAGGCTCATGGTGAAATTTGACTCATGCCTTGTTAGGAGCCCAATGATAACAGTTAATTTCCAGGATACACTAACTGTTGATGAATTTTTGATTTTCAACAGAAACTTATAAAATCATAGAATCACTTGGGTTGGGCCTTAAAGCTCATCTAGTTCCAAGCGCCCTGCATGGGCAGAGACACTTTCCACTAGACCAGGCTGCACAAGGCTCCATCCAACCTGGCCTTGAGCACTTCCAGGGAAGGGGCAGCCACAACTGCTTTGGGCAACCCGTGCCAGTGTCTCACCACCCTCAAATTAAAGAATTTCTTCCTAATGTCTAACTTAAATCTCCTCTCTTCAAGTCTGAAACCATTTCTCCTTGTCCTCTCACTACACACCCATGTAAAAAGCCCTACTCCAGCTTTCTTGTAGGTCCCCTTCAGATATTGTAAGGTTGCTATAAGTTCACCTCAGAGCCTCCTTTTCTTCAGGCTGAACAACCCCAACTCCTTTAGCCTGTGTTCACAGGGGAGGGGCTCCAGGCCGCTGATCATTTTAGTGGCTCTCTTGTGGACACATTCCAGGAGCTCTATGTCCTTCTTATGTTGGGGCTTGCAGAACTGGACACAGTACTCCATAAGGGGTCTCACAGGAGCAGAGTAGAGGGGGAGAATCACCTCCCTTGACCATCTGTCTATGTTTCTTTTGATGCAGCCCAGGACCCGGGGTGACTAACAACAGGACAAGGGGCAATGGCTATGAACTGGAACATAAGGAGTTCTGCAGAAATATAAGGAGGAATTTTTTCACTGTGAGAGTGACAGAGCTGGCACAGGCTGCCCAGGGAGGTTGTGGAGTCTCCTTCCCTGGAGACATTCAAAGTGTACCTGGATGCATTCCTGTTTGACCTCCTATAGGTGACCCTTCTCTGACAGGGGGGTTTGGACTAGATATTTTGAGGTCCCTTTCAACCCCTAACTTTCTATGATTCTATGATTTCATGAAAGCTGGTCAGTATTCAAAGATCACCTCCTCTGAGCCCGGGAGCAAAGAATCCAAATAAAAAGGAGAGCAGACAAGAATGTGAGGCCTGCATGGATGAATAAGGAGCTCCTGAACACATTTAAATGTAAAAAGAAAGTCTACATTGGGTGGAAGCAGGGACAGGTAGCCTGGGAGGAGTAGAAAGAAATTTTCTGAGCAGCCAGGGATCAGGTTTGGAAAGCTAAAGCCCAAAAAGAATTAAATATGGCCAGGGACATAAAGAGTGACAAGAAAAGCTTCTACAGGTATGTTAATAATAAAAGGAAGACTAGGGAAAATATAGGCACTCTCCAGAAGGAAACAGGAGGCATAGTCATGAGAGATATGAAGAGGGCCAAGATACGCAGTGGGTTTTCTGCTTCAATCTTCACCAGCAAAGGCTCTACACACATCACCCAGGTGGCAGAAAGCAAAGGTGGGGACTGGGAGAAAGAAGATCTGCCCACTGTAGGGGAAGAGCAGGTTCAACATTATCTAAAAAAACCTGAAAGTGCACAAGTCCATGAGACCTGATGAGATCCACCCACGGCTCCAGAGGGAAGTGTCGGATGATGTTGCAAAGCTGCTTTCCATCACATTTGAGAAGTAATGGCAGTTTGGTGAAGTTCCCACTGATTGTAAAAGGGGAAACGTTGCCCCTATTTTGAAAGAGAGAATAAAGGAAGAGCTGGGGGACTATAGGCCAGTCAGTCTCACATTTGTGTCCTGCAATATCATCCTCCTGAAGGCTCTGCTAGTGCACACAGAAAATGTGGAGGTGGTTGGTGGCAATGAACCAAGGGCAAATTGTGCCTGACAAATCTGATGGCCTTTATGATAGGGTCACAGCCTCAATGGACAATGGGAGAGCAAGTGATGTCATCTTCCTGGACTTATGCAAAGCATTCAACACTGTCCTGCATGAAAGCCTTGTCCCCATATTGGAGAGACATGATCTTGATGGGTGGATCACTTGGTGGATAATGAATTGTCTGGATTGCCACACACTGAGTTGTGGTCAACAATTTGATGTCCAAATGGAGATCAGTGATGAGTGGTGTTCCTAAAGGGATGTTGTTTAGCATCTTTATCAGAGATATGGACAATGGAATTGAATGCACCCGCAGCAAGTTTGCTGATGACACTAAAGTGTGTGGTGTAGTCGACATGTTGGAGGGAAGGAGCCATGACAGGCTTGAGAGGTGAGTCAATACCAACCTCATGAAATTCAACAAGGCCACATGCAAGGTCCTGCACCTGGTCAGGAACAATCCAAGGCACAGGCTGGTCAGATTGAGAACAGACCTGAGGAGAAAGACTTGGGAGTGTTGGTTTATAGGAAGCTCAACATGAGCTGGCTATGTGTGCCTGAAGCCCAGAAAGCCAACCATATCCTGGGTTGCATCACATGAATCGTGTCCAGCAGGCCAGTGAAGGTGATTGTCTCCCTCTACTCCACTCTCATGAGACTCCATCTGGAGTAATGTATCCAGTTCTGGAGCCCTCAACACAGGAAGGACATGGAGCTCTTGGAGCAAGTCCAAACGAGGGCCATGAAGATAATTGGAGGGCTGTAGCACCTCTCCTGTGAAGACAGGCTGAGAGAGTCAGGGGTTTTCAGCCTGGAGAAGAGAAGGCTCCAGGGAGTCCTTGATGTGGTGTTCCAGTACCAGAAAGGGGCCTAAAGGACAGCTAAGGAGAGACTTTTTTACAGGGGCAGGTAGACACAGGGGGAATGTCTTTAAGCTGAAAGAAGGTACATTTAGGTTTTTCTATGACTGGTGTGCAGTAAACCCAGAACATCTGTCATGAGACTACTCTAGCTGTCTAGGTAGACTCCTCATGGGCAGCAGGTTCATTTGCATATTTTAAAGTACCACCGAGATTTACATTTGAAATTCTAGTGGACATAAAACTAAATGCTAGGAGAGCCAGTAGCTTCTGAAGGAGCAAGTTAAGTTAAACTAACTGTGGGACCATGTGGGCCCTACAGACCCATCCAAATTCAGCACAATTCTTCTGATTTCATTACCAGTTTATCTACAGAGAGAAATAAATTCAGAATAAGGCAGAGTAGTTTAAAGGATAATAATAATCCTGTGAATTGATGCACTTTGAAACAAGGGCGTATTTTGCAATTAGTTCTGTAATAAATTAAGCAAACTCCAAATAAATCATGTTTATTCTAAAATATAAGAATTCATATAGGGAGTTAGTCAGTTCTAGACATTCCAGAATGGCTCCCTATATAGAGAAACTCTATCATATGTGTATTTTGATCTTAGCTTTGGTAAGGATCAAGCTATTTAACTTCTCACTTATACTATAGTTTTTTGGTGCTTTTTTTTTTTTTTTTTTTTTCCCCCTCTAGAAACTTATTTCAATAAGTTTTCAAGTTTTGGAGCTTAGAAAGCCAGTATTTTAAGAAAACTATTTATGATGTAACATAATAACTTAAGAATTTAGACCTTGAAAATCAATCTCTTTAGAGCCCTTGAGAGAAATGTTACATATATGCAAAAATGCAGATGTCAGTAGAAGGAGCATGTACATATCCAAGAGCAACATTTGACCCCCTTAAGCCAAATGAAAAAATTTTCACGCTAACATGCACGCTCACAAACCTACCCTGCTGTGAAACTAGATATCATTTTCTGATTAAATGCTTACTCAGTCTGCCTGTAACACAGAGTGACTACAATAGTAATAAAGCTCTGATGTGGCATAGATTAAACCTTTAGGAATTTGTGGTGGTGCATTTCTGGGTAATTATATAATGAGTAAGAATAAGAGAAAAAATAAGAAAAAGAATAGCATTAACCTCTTTTAGAGCAACTTTTATCTTTGGATTTTAGGTTGTGCTAGCATGTAGGGTTTAAAGATGAAGTCAGAAGAATTTAATCTAGTGGAGAAAAGCAGTTATTTCATGGAATTGCACTTTCAGCAGTGCTCTATTTCTTTTATGGAACTGAAATTATGGATGTATTTACTCTGTACTTAGTACAGCATATGGAGGTGATTCTCAGTGGGGCAGAAGTGAGTATAAAAAGAATGTAAAGATTATGAGAGAAGCTTACAGGCACAGGACTTTTTTTCCCAGAATGTAACATTACAACAGGCAAATCCTGGCCTCAGCTGAGGAGGCAAAGGGACAGGAAAGAGGTGGGAAGCCTCCTGTCTCCCCTCAGGAGAGGGGAGAGTGTTACTTGCAGAAGAGGCTGTGAGCATCCTTCTGGTGCTTTCTGAGCTTGCAATGCCCCAGTGTGCCTGGTGACTGCAGAGGGATGAGGAAACCTTAAGGGTGTGGTTCAACATTGCTCCTCAATTGCACTTTTATTAAAATTGCAATTCCAAATTTTGTAAACAAGGCTTGAGAATTGTCTAAGTACTACACGTTAAAATGAAAAATTCTGATTCTCACTTCAAAATTACTTAGTGTCTATTTTTATCTTTGTTCTAAATGAGTAAAACTATCAAAAAGAAAATTAGATTTAAAAAAAAATTAGTAATGAAAGATGACGAAACTTTACGCTTGGTTTAATTTTAGTTGCAAACAGTCACAGAATGTTTTCAGATTTTTTTTTTCCTCTAATTTTGGGGGACTATAGATAATGCCATACTTATTTTGGCCAGCTTCATTAAAGAAGCTAGAATATTAAAGAGGCTTCCAAACCCTTTCCTCTAGGTATGGACTCTTACCAACCCCAAATCCATCTCAAGTTGAGGCTCAAGAGGATATACACCTCATCTTCCTGTGCTCTAATTTTTCTCAGATAAAAGTGAAGCCTGTGGTGCAGATGTCCTTCTGCCACTCTCACCTGATTCCAGTCTCAGTTAAGAAAGAACTGAGTCCCATTCCAGGCTTACTGAAGACCATTGGGATGTATGTGAGCTGTGGTTTGGACTGAGGACATTAACTACACATGCAAAAGAGTGGCTGAAAAGTTACAATAAAATGTGATTAATGCCATAATATGATACAATTATGATAAAGTGATGCTAAAAAGCAGTTATAAATGCTGTCCTTCAAGAGTGAAATGAACAGTTCTGTCACAATTCATCATCTATTCCTAGGAGAAATCTTAAACTGGATATTTTGACAAAATATAAGTAATGTGATTGTTTTCAGTGACCAGGAGAGACCCTGACAGAAGTTGTTTTTGCCCATCTGGTGTGTCCATTGGAAAAATATTGGAGATAATTTTATCTCTATTAATTTGACAGACCACTAATTCGGTTTTGATATAATTAATATTGGCTCAGCCCCAGGGAAGCTTTATCAAGTTTAGATGTAAAAAATTCTTCTGGCTTGTGACACTGTGAACCAGTTAAGAATCAGGATCCAGAGTTTTTATGATGGGATTTTCCATCACTGGTTACAAGCAAGTTATATATATAGATGCCAGTGTACAGTGAAATTCAAACCAGAAGAATTTCTGGGTGTCTTGTCCTGCCCCTCCCATTATAATTCATAGAATCTGAGCAAAAACTATGTCTTGATAAAAATGAAAGCCTGATAAAAGAATGGGAAGGAGCAAACTGTGGGTATTCTTGCCAAATAAGCTTAATTATTAAAAAGTACTTTTAAAAGGATGCTGGTCATTCAAGATGTTCTATTCTGTGAACGAGAAAGATTCCAGCAAAGAATGACTCCAACTATCTGTAGTAAGTTTCTGTCCAGAAGCACCTCAACAATGGCTTCTTTCTCCCCACTGACTATGGAGAAAGCCAAAGGATATTCACCTTGTTGAACTTAATGTGAACACTTCTGTTTCCCTTATTTTGTCTTTATATGAAGCTCAGGCAGAATAGCATTTAAAATATTGAGTCAAGAATTTGCTGCTGTAAATTCTCCTCAAGACTTCAACAAGTTGCTCAGGTAGTGACTTGCAAATTTCTAGTTTTCACTTGGTGCTTCACAGGCAGAGCTTCCTACTAGCATTACCAAGGGAAGAATTTTGTGAAAAAGAAATCTTGGCTTATTTGGGGTGTATTTTCCAAGATTCTGAACACAAGAAATTATGTAGCAAAGTGAGATTGTTTGACTGCTGACTTAAACTTCCAGGTGAAATTCTGGTTTTATGGGAAAATACTGTTAAAAATTTAGCAAGATAAGTTTTTCCCTTTGTTCTGTTACTGCGACCTCATTTTCTTTTGCTATGATTCGAATAATTTCATCAAGTTTGATTTGGACAATGAATGATAATAATAATTAGTTACAAAAGGCTAAACCAGCTTTCAGGAGAAACAAGATTTTATGAGCAAAGATAGCTGGAAAGAACTTGTATGCATTAGTAAAATGGGAGAGTGGGGCTCATCTCCTGCCAAATTCAAAGTGGTTTTATGAGTTGCAGCTCAACTAGAAGAAAGAGCAAAACTGATCACAGTCTTCAGAGACAACCAAACTAACAACTGGAGCTTAAAACTCCCAAAACTCCCAGTTGACAAGGAATATAGTTTTGGTTTAGATGCAAATATATGAATTTTGTGAATAGAATGATAATTACTAATGCTTATCCCCTTAACTGTGCAGATCGTTAAGGAGCAGATATCAGAAAAAATGACAGACTTTTTTCTGACTGTTTAACAGAAAGAAGGATGTCAAATTGTTGTGTTTTTAAAAAGACACTCTACATTGGCAGTAGCTCCCTGTGTACCAGTAGAACAAAGACAAGAATCAGATACTGCTATCTACCTGCTGTAAATATAAATTCTAAATAAGAAGCAATTCAAGTGGGAAGGCAATTAAATTACATATATTATTAAATGACATGAATTAATCTATTTTTCTAATTATGTTCAGGCTCAGATAGATGAAAAGATAACAGCAGGGATGACTGTGAATGATGAAAAGCCATTTCACACTAGACTGAGGAAAAATTCAGAGGAAGAATCATAAAGGTCTTGACACTTCCTTATAAATAAGAATTTTCACAGAGTACAAGGGTTTTACCTTCAATGCTAAACAAGCTAAGGTTTCTTCACCAAGCAGCTACCTGATTTTGCCCTAGGTAGTGTAAACTGGTGTTCTAAAATGATGTTTCCTTACTCACACAAGATTTGTTCTCCCTCTATATCCTCCATAGAATTTTTTTAATTAATTGCTAGAAAGATGACATTTAATTAATAATGAAATTTCTTATGATTGGGTTTTCCAGGCAAATTTTAATCTTCTTTGTTTTAGGCTTTATGAAAAATTTGCAGCTAGCATAAGAAATGAATAAAAACAGCTGGAATAAAGAAAGGCAATGCAAACATGACATCTGAGATTTTTTTTTTCCTTATAAGCAAAAGCAAACCTCACCTTAAAATGGAACAAAAAGACATTTTTGGACAAATTCAGTGGTAAAGCCTTCTGCCATATCACCTTTATCACAAAAATCATGGGTGGTTGTCTGAACTTTCAGTGTCTTTCACATCCAGTGTCTATCCTACTTTCCTACTTTCTATATCCTACTTTCCATCCTCAGCAGTAAGGTGATGACTTGTCCAGTCAAATGGTAAGGCCCTAACCACGCTGTAGTAGTGCATTTTTGGAGATATATTTGTGCTTTGTCCTTCATGCAGACTGGTGAGGAAGAAATTCTCCTTTGTTGCTTTCAGTATGTCAATGAAGTGCTTTTGTGCTAGAACCCAGGTTTTTTTCCTGTCCATCTCTTTTGTCTATTCTGTAGGGCAGGGAGCATCCTGTCCTAGGTATAGGCAAAGTGAACATCACATCAGGAGGCTGTGTCTGAAAATGGGTCTTCTTCAAATTTTGGTTTCATGATCCCTTAGACAGAGCAAGTTCAAGAAGCTTATTCTGCTTGAAGCATCACAGCTGTATTGTTCTGGTACTGAAAGTTTTTTGCTTGTGGCCACCTAAGCCATGAGTATGGGCATGGTTTGGTTAGCAGAGTGGACATATCTCAAGACAAATATTATATAAAGTAATAACTAAAGGTGTCAACAGTAAAAACCATGTTGCTTTGGAAGGTCTCAGTAGCTTTTATGGATGATATTTTGTCTTGGGTGATCATGTGGGGAAAAAAAAGGAAAAAATCTCCAGATAATAAAAACAAAGAAAGAAACTGGAAGCAGAAGGAGAAAGTAATGCTTGTGCTTGTTTTCACAGATATCAATGGACACTGCCTAAACCCCTGAAGATCTGATTTCATTATTTTTATAATTCCTGCAGTTTCACATTTCTAAAAGGCTGATACTACAAAGACATCTTTTGTGTGGATGGAATGTGTTGAGTTCCAACAATCTGTGAGCCCCTGAGCCTTAAAGACAATGACACAAGTTCATGAAATGGAGAGATGAATTAGCTTCAGACAGATATTAATGAATACATATGTATATGCCTGTAGAAAAAAAAAAACAGAAAACAAGAGAATTTATTTTCTCAATGCACTCTTCTTAGATAGCATAAATCTATTTTCATCCTTTAATGTTGTACTCATGTTCATGCACACTGGTGACTTTTGCATTATCATGAGATATTCCCTTGCTATCTTGGGAGATGGAAGTGCTGCTGAGTGAACGCTTTCAAATTCCTCAACAGCTTACTCAAGCTGTTTGAGAACAAAAACAAGTGTTCTTTCTGTATAGCAAAAATACTGTCATGCTGCCCTACATTCAACCTAGCTTTGGCATTTCCTGACTTTCAGAGCCAAAATCTGTTGGTATAATTTTCAGTGGGATTGTGTCAGCAGAAAATATGGTTCTCAGTCCTTTGCACTGCAACTTCCATCTTGTTTTAAAATACTTGGTGACAGTTAAATTCTTATATATTTTAAAATCAAGAAAGAGAAAAAAAGCACATCGACACTTTGTGGTTGAAATATCTTTTGACTTCTGCCCACAGCCTGAATTCTCCATGGTTTTGCAGAGGAGTTTACCATACCTTCTGCATACCAGGACACCTTTGCCATGTCATGACTTTAACCACTCATTTAATGGGGCTTACTTCCCAATAATACAATATACTCATGAAATTCTTTATCCATCAGTATACTCTCAAAACTCTTTGTCCTTTCTTTTCTACTGTCCTAGAGTTTATCTCTCTGTATAAATAAAATAATAAATAAATTCAGTAAAGTGCAGCATTATTTAGCTATCCCCAGATGTCCAGAAATTAATGGCTGAAGCCTGTTCCACTGCATTCTCCTTTTCCCCTCCTGCCTTCAGAACTGAGGTCTGAGAAACCCATATTGGCCCATATTACCAAAAGTGTACTAATAGTTATCTAATTCTGATTATTAATTTTAATTGCATTCATTTCTATCAGAACCCCTCTCTATGGGTTCAGAAATGAATGTTCATACATAAATTTAACTTCCATTTATTTTTTGGATGGGGGCAATATTGGTATTTTTGAGGGTCCATGTCATCATTAAGAAAAATTAATCAAAGCTGCAGTCTCAGTTTTAGCCTCATTTGAGGTTTCCTTGCTTTCTCTTGGTCCAAAAAATGTCTACCTTTTTTTTCTTTTTTTGTTTTGTTTTGTTTTTTTTTTTCCACCCAACTAAAACCTGATTTGAATAAGTCCTAAAAGAAAGTCTCTGGATTCTTACTGCTTTCTTGAGGCAAAATGTTTTCTAAGATGAAATGTTCTATTAGATCAGAAGATTTCTCCAAGTTTTTTGATTAAAATGACACTCATCACTTAGGGCACCATAGCATATGCTGAGGTGAAGGCCAGGTAAAATGATTACTGTAACTACATAGTCCACAAAATAAAATTGGACAATTTGCTGTAATTTAGAGAGATGAATCTGATGCAAAATTGTGTATTTTATTTGAGGGCTAGATTGTAAGTCTCTAATCAAGATTTAAAAACTGAAGGAGGAGAAAATGTACCAAAATTATTTTCTCATAAGAGAACAAAGAGGTTGTAAAAGCAACTAAAATATCTTTCTGGAGATTTTGAGGAACTCCAAGTAAAGAGCTGCTGAGCAGCAAGGGAAAGCTACTATTATTCTTTATCTCACTCTTGTTAAAATAAAAAATGTTTTATGATTCACTGAATACTTTTTTCCTGGAAAAATAAAAGAAGCCAAATGTTTCCACAAGCAAATATTTTAGGCCTAGCTTAATTTCAGTATATTGCTTTGGGCTTCAGCAAAGCTTCACTATAGATGAATGTTTTCCTTGTCCTTTCCAGTTCTACATATGTCCCTTTATTGACCTGAATTTCAAGCTTTTAATTAAAACAAATTTTTACTGCTCTGAAGAGCTTTTAGTTGGACCTTAATGGATGTCTGTATTTCTCAAAGAGGAAAGATGAAATGCTAAACGCTGTATGCCACCTGACCCAAGGATGAGGTCAACCAGCTTCATTTATCTTTCTGTGTGTAGCCTTTCTCCAGCTACTGGACAAGTTTTACCTTGCAATGAGACACGAGCCTTTGCAAACCAAAGCATATATAAAAAGACAGACAAATTTATACTATTTGAAGCTTTCTGCTTCATCTACCAATGACTCTAACAATGCTCTGAACTGTTTCACAGAGAAGAGAAATGGATTTTTACTTTTAGCTCTCATTGTCATTGTGGTATTGGGCAATTCACTTTAGTTCCCTATTTTCCTTTCTATTCTGACTTTTTTCTGACTTTCCTTATTTTTATTTTCAGAACAAGGTTTCCCATATTTGTTATTTCTTCTCTTGCCACATGCAAAACATTTCTGCATGGAACTGGTGGAAGACCAAAAGCATATAAAAACATTACTGTCTGAGTCAAAATCCAGCAACAACTCATTCAGACAGAAAAGGTTTTCAAGTGGTCCTCAACCATTTTATTCACAGGGTTAGACTACAGCACACTGAGGCCTGGGCTCAACTGGCACTGCTATAGCTATTCCTGTAAAATATAATAATAAATGACAAATTAAACGTAAGACAAATTATGAAAAATCTTATTTGGCAGATGTCATCAAGATCATCTGCCTATCTATCTGCCTATCCATCTATCTATCTATTCTTACTACATTATGATAAACTATTGATCCCTGGAAATTTTCAGACGGTGCTGTTTGTGTTTAAAGCAGTCCTTGTTGGAAGGAGTTATTTCATTTTGTTGGATGGGATTTTTTTGTTTTGTTTTGTTTTCTTTTTTTCTCTAGTCTTTGATTAGAATCAGAGCTGCTAGCAGGCTTGCTCCCTGATCTCAGTAGTCCTTTGAGAAACATGATAAACCTGAATTCTCTCTATGAGCTTTTGTTTTGTTCTTGGATTAATGGTTACAGGTATGTAAGTCAATTTTCTCATACATACACATGTGAGATCACATCAACAAGTTAGTATCTGGTTTATATATGATGCCTTCCATCACCAATCTTCTCCCTTGTAAAAGAGATCAACAAGCTCCTGATAGTCCTTGCCAGAGAAAAAAAAAAAGTTATTTTTGAGAAGAAATATTACTTTCTGACTACTTTCACTATTTAATCATCCTGAAAACACTTGAGAGAAAAAAAAAAAAAAGTCTTTAAGGTTATTGTGACATTTTCCACATCACTTTATAAATAGACAGTGGAACTAGTTCAAAAGCAGTATCTGACTTTAAGCAAATTGGAACTGACTGTCTTAATCACCCACTGAGGTGCTTAATGTGGGGTTGTGCTAAAAGACTTGTAGGAAGGAAATTATCATTAGAGAGAAAACTATTTAGAAAAAAAATCTTACATGGGGAAAGTGGGGAGAAGAAAATATTGAAAGAAAATGAATGGATTATTTCTGTCTAGTTTTCACTTCCTTCTGAGACTTATTTTTTCTAACATGAAATAAAAATGTTTATATGGATGTTTTTGACACACACATCCTTTTCCAATAACTTACTCCATAACTTACTCTGCAGACATGCAGAGCCTTGTTCATATCTCTTTGTTATTCCATTTTTTTTTTTTTCTAAGGTGTTGATTTCCAGGAAGGTTATATTTCAGGTTATATGTATTGGGGGGAAGATAAAGAGCTGGAAATATACACCTGAGGTAATGTCCATATTGTCAGTGGTATGACTGCAGCTCATGGAGATGGATATAGATTTGAGTGTCTGAATTCCTCTGTTGTGCAGTGACTCCAGTGCTGGGCTCAGGAGTGACCTGCTCAGGCACATACAAAGGCTGCCCTGCTACACATGCCAGCTACTTTAGACTGGAAAAAGTCTAAAAGGTGTGGAGTACAGGTGTGGAGTACATAACCATGAGGCTGAAATTATAATGGAGAGTCATTTTAAAAAGGCCATCTATGGAAATTGTATCAGAGGAATAATTTGTTTGTGAACATTTGAAGAGTATGGAATTGAGACTAAGGTTGATCATGCTGATCAGGACATTATTTTGGAATCACTGAAAAGGCACCTAAAAGTTCTAAAAGGTTATCTGAGCAATGTAGAAACTCAGACAAGATATTTAGTGGTCTTCTTGGCTCCACCACCACCACAGAACTCCAGCAGAACTAGATGTACCTTGAGGTATTAAATTCTGCCCTCTATGTAGACTTGTGATCTACACAGTAGACTTGTGATCAATAAACAGCAAGGAAACAACAGTAAAATCAGCATCTCTCATGCAAAATAGAAAGAAAGCTGGTTCCATTACTTGGCTTTTTTGGCAATAAGTGTGCCAAGAATAGGGTTTGCTATCCTAACTGGTCCTCCCAGCCAGTACCAAAACTTGGAGCCCAGCAAAGTCAAAGACACCAAAGGCATTTCAGTTTTCATTTAACATGGCAGCTTGGGGTGAAACAGGTCAAGGTTTGAAATCATAGCCATTGTGCAGCTTTTTCTTCAGCCATTTCTTCTATAATAAATTGTAATTGAGACATATGACAAATATGCTACATTTTTGACACAAATTCTAGGACTATCATAATTCCATTTCATTGTTTTGGATTTCAGTTTTTTTGTTGCTTTTTTGTTTTGAGTTTTTGTTTCTTTGTTTTTTCTTTTAGCTTTGTTGACTAGGTATTCTAAAGTTGTGGGGTTTTTTTTCAGCCTCCATTATTTGTCAAATTTAACATTTTTCCATCTTATTTCCAAAGGAATGGAGTCACAACTGCTTTTCATTGTTGGAAAAGCAGTATCTGTTTTATAAATTGATGATAAAAAATACAATGACTTGTGTATTTTGTGTTTGCGATGAAAACAGTGCTTGATTTCCTGGGGCCAGAGGAAAATCTACATTTAATCATGAATAAAGAATGCTTTCTGGGCAGAAACAATGGCAATATAAGTGAGGCCAGTAGGATAGTGTTTTATCTAAACTAAAGAAATTTCATCATGAGACGGAAAAGGAACTGACAAATAATAATGAATAAAAGTTAAGATTTAAATATTAAATTAATAAATTGAAAATACTGTAGCTAATTAATTTTTTTTCTTCACTGCATTTTACTTTGACATCTTTTGGCCTAAAAGAGTATTAATTTGGCATAGACTGAGAGAACTTGTGTATAGGAAGTGCAACAAGAGACTACAGAATGAGCTATTCTTTAGAGCTTTTATAATATGCAAGGAGGATGAATCTATGAAGAAGACAACTGGGATGTAATGTCATTACTGGAAGCAAGACTTTCAATGGATATTTAACATATTTATGACAACTACAAGGGCAAAGAAAATCCAAATTGTGTCAGTGAACGCCATTAAGTCAGAAAAGGCTTACCATAAATGTAGTTTTTTTCTTATGTTTCATCAGCCTTTATTAAAATTCCTTTGGTAAACTGTATTTTTGAAATCCGTGCTAAAATCTGTATTCTCAGCGCATGTACTAAAAATTATGCAGAACTTTGTTTCTGATATGCTGCAGTAAATAGAAAAAAGTATCTCTGTCCTACATTACAATATATCTAGTCCTCCAGCATGTTTTTTTATGTAAACTGGAATGATATCAGCCAGTAAGCAATTAAAATCTCCAAGAACATGAATGTACAAACAGAAAAAAAATCTGAGTCAAACTCAATTAAAGCAGAGGTTAAAGTGATGTTTCTGTTCACTTGGAGCTTGCTTTTCCTTATTTCTAATTTAGCTATTACTGCAGCAGTCATTCAAATTCTGTGAAAACCAGTGCCTTGTACCTGACCCATTTTTTCTATGCCAAAGATGTAACTGATCAGTCAGGTGTGAATGTTTCTGTGTTGCAGTTGCTCAGATTGAGATGAATCAAACCCGGCAAGTATTTGCCTCCCTCCTCTGATTGCATAGGTGGGTCACTATAGGTTCAGGTATCTCCACTGTAGATTCTGAAACAAATGACACTCCACATGGTGCTACGCCAAGAGAGCAAGAAAAAGGCTTTACTGAAACCTTCCAGATGTCAACTGTCAGTCAAATGAATCTCAGTCCCATCCTTTTGAAGGGAAGATGCAGTGAGCATTTATGGTGTTTGGGAATAGCAATGTGCAACAGAGCAACTTTAGAGCAACTTTCTGGGCTTAATGTGCATTATGTAGCAGCCTGTGTCTAGTAGGAACCCAATTCTATGATGAAAGCATTGGAATTGCTTTCACTTATGCACTTATGTAGTCCTCTGAATAACAAGATATTCTTGATAATAAATTAAAGTTGTCTCTAGCTCTTCTGTGGGAGGAGACAAGACAGTGCTTTCCACCCTACTCCTGCACTCATCACAGAGTTGGCAAGCTCTGTGAAGGAAGAAACTATTGCCTCTTAGGATAAAATATTGAAACTGTTAAATACAGGCATCTTTCCCTAAACACAGAAGAATTTGTTGAGCTTCCCTGCACTGTCCAGAAGATGAAATAGTAGCAGATGCACACGAATGCCAAACAGGCAACTGATCTTCGAATATAGGAACCTGTGGAGGAGGTCTGCTTTCTGAGAGACAGGACAAGAAGCAGATATGGGAAAAAAACCTGATCCTTCATTGTTCTGGCAATAAAGAAGACAGCACAGGATTAATTTCATAATAAATTCACCTAATCTTTAACTTCAGTGTAGAGTGAGCTGAAGAGCAGAACAAAATGAGGTACTTGCTACAATAAAAATGTTTAAAAAATGCCATTAAAATTCAAATAGAAAAACTATTCTGTCCAGACTCAAAGGTCATGAATTAAGAATCATTAGTATTTATTTCTGCATACCACAAGACATTTATTTAATTAGAGAAACATGCTTTCATTACATTCTGAGTCAATTAAATGGAAAAAACCACCACATTTTTTATAAATTTCGAGGGTTTTGTAAAACCACAACTTTCTGGATTCTCTGATCCTTAACCTTACTAATTATGTGCTTTGTTTTCATTACAAATACCATTTTTATGCAACATTCTCCCTTTACTCCTTAATTTCCAGTGTCATGTAGCATATTCTTGCAGATGTCCCACTGTTAGGAGTTCTTCAAAGCATCTCCTGCTCTGACTTTGGTGACATTAAATGAGTAATTTTCTCTTTCACCCATCAGATAAATGAAGCCCTGTTGGATCAAGCACAAATCCATGGTGTGTTGGATCAAGCCCAAATCCATGGTGGGTTAACTGCTTATAGGGGAACATAGGGACCCCTTCCCATTGTTTTTCCTGCTTGACAATGGGATAGTCAAAGCCTCAGTCTGCCACAGTACCTGTGTTTTGTCTCTTCAAGCAGAAACACAGCCAGTCCTCCTGAGCTTTGTGAGAAATGACAGCTAGCTGCGTGGCCAATTTGCATGCACCCATGTAGTGTGCAGTCTTTCAAGCTTACAGGATAATTTACTGAAACAAATGCCTGCTGTTTTCTATATCGTAAATATAATTTTTAATCTGCATTAGTTGCTCAAGACAAATTTTATTATGTACTTTTCTTGTACAAGGTTTTAATAGGCTATGTTGGAGAGCTGTACAGGTACTTAATGCATGCTATGATGTGTTAAAATCTAAGATCAGGGAACACAGTGTATATTTATAGTAGTGTCTGGGAGATTATATGTAATGAATGTATTATGCCACATACACACCAGAGGCTTGGTTAAGGATGCACATGAATCCTGAAATGTGGCATTTCCTCACTTCCGTATGCTTAACAGTACAACCTTAACATTCCCTGAATGTTCTCCTATGGAATATCTATCAGCCCACATAATCAGCTTGCAAGTTACTCCCACGGAGAAAGATATTTCAGATTCTTCTCTTCCAAGAGACATTAATTAATGCATTTTCATTTTGAAATGCACTACTTTCCAGCCAACACGTCCTGCTGAACATTAAAAAGCTTTAAATCTTCCTGGAGTGAGGCTCCCCAGAAAGGTTAAAAAAATACTATCTGCAGCCCTTTTCCTAGGGGCTTCTCTCTTTTGCCCTTGCACCAAAGCTATTATGCACAGCTTGAATTCTGAGAATACACGATGCTGTGGAAATACAAGTAATTATCCTATTCTCTCTCATTTCTACAAACTATTTTCATTTTTACTCTTTCTTTCACTTTTTTTTTTTCAGCTGTTTTTATCTGCTGCAAACATAACTTGCAGGTTATTACTTGCAGAGAAAATGCCAGCTGAAAATTGTTGATAGATTGGTGAGATGTAAGTGATTGCATATTAGAGGCCCAAATTACAAAATAGCTATTTGGGTAACTTATTTACTCTGAATTCTTTCATGCTGGGCAATTCCTAGGTATTTTAAAGGTTTTGTGCAAATTCCCCATATGAAATTACACCTATGGTGCACTGTTCTTTATTAAAAATAATAGAATGTAAGGATGTAAAAAACCATAGCATCCTTGGAAGAGCTACCAAGCAGTTTTGATTGGCACCACAGGCCTTGTAATAAAAGCTTACAGTTGAGCAACCACAGCTGAATTTTAGTTCCTGAGTAAAATACAGACGTGGAATAACCACAGACAGATCCATGAGTTTCTAATACCTAGCCTGGAAACCAGAGCAAGAAGGCAGGCATACACATCCATATAGTTATATGTTACATTATGAATGAATCATTTTTTATATAATTATTTATGAGTAGGTAGTTCTTTAAAATAGAAAAATCAGTTGCCAGTGCAGCTTGGATTTTAGCCACACTGTAGAAAGCCATAAAAGAACATTTTGTTGTCTTTTAATTGTTCTTTATCCAATAAAGGGATTGCATTGCTGAAACCCTCTGTTTTCAGAAAAGTGTCACTGGGGAGGATATAGTAGATTAAATGATGAACAAGCTTTATTTTTATGCTCAGTATTTATAGGTAAAAATGGCTTCAGCAAAAGATGTTCAGCTGAGAAATTCTAATGTACACAACTCTGGGGCCCAAATTGGGGTCTAGGGAGTTACACAACAGATGAATTTGGCCACCTGTGTTCATAAAGCTTCCAAAACCTTACAAATACAAGTAGGTAATAAAAAAAAGATTGACTGTTACAAGTTGTAATAGCCTTAAGAGCAGCTCTTGGGACTTGTAGCAAGCCACATTGCTGCCTATGTTAAGTTTCCATGATGCTTAGGCTGTGCAAAGGTATCCACAGTGCCCAGCTGGGTAGAGATGAATTCCATGGACCAGGGGGCTAGAGGGGGGACATGCCCCCAGCCAGGGTACATCAAACAAACATCATCTGCTGTCACAGATAACATGAACTCAGGCTTCTAGCACGAGGTCATTGGAGTTTACCATTTGCAGCCTGGCTGTGCTCTAGGTATTTTCTCAAAGGTGTCTCACACAATAATAGTCAATTATCATTTTTTATGTAGTTAAGCTATTTGACAGCACCTCTAAGACTGCTGAATAACACAGAGCATAGAGCATAGACCAGGAGTAGAGAAACAGGAACTATGCAGTTAAGGTTTATGCCCTTTTTTTGTTAGGAAGCCTGCCATAATGTCTGGTAATATTATTTATCTTGAAGGATATTTTATTTATCTTGAAGGATATTTTATTTCTCTTGCTCAAGGTGTTGGGTGTTATTGGTGGGGAGTACAGGTTGATAGGACATCTCCCTTAATTGCCAAGAGACATTCCTCAGGGAAAAAGTGATCTGAGCATGTTCACATTTTCCACTGAAGATTAATGTGTGTGATTGTTTTAAAAGGATTAAATGGATACCTTTTGATGTACCTTTACCGGGTTTTATGAATGCTCTGACCAAACAGTGTGGGTGATAAATTCATTATGGATGATAAACTCATTATAGTGATAAACCTGGTATGGGTGATAAACTCATTACAGAAGAGGCTTAGTATGATGAGGCTGACACAGGTCTTTCTATCACTGTCAGCAAAATTGCCAACTGTAAAACTTCCTCTCGCATAAATGATGATCTTAGCACAATCCCCTCGTCCATCTCCCCCTTTCAAAGGGTGAGCTTAGGCACTTGCATAGTTTCAACTATTATCCTAAGTCCCATAACTCACCAATCCCTACCTATTCTTGTTAAGCAGTCCAGGTTTTCAGCTGGTTTCTGACATTAACTTGTTACGACATAAATTCCAGAAGCAGAGCCAAAAATTCTATCTTCCCTTCCTAACCCAAACATTCCTTTCCCACAGGCATCCCTAACAGCTCTCCTTAGGTGCACAGTCTAGGTGGGAGCTTTCCTTCCTCCAACCTTGTTTTATGACAGTGCTGTTTGGTCCAACCACCAGGCCCACTTTACTTAGCCCAACTTCTTGTTTCTCCTCCAGACTTCTGTATTAAACTTTGACCAGAAAATAACCTCACATTTTCTTGACATTCTTTACTCAAGATTCATTTTTCCAGTAGCTTGGCAAGAAATTGCCACCTGTAATGACCTATCTGAATGCTAAAATGAATTCTTGCAATACAGCTTTTGCTACAGAGGCTTCAAAAATTTCCCACCTAACAGTGATAAAGATATTTCCCTACACTTCTCCAGCACCTGTAGGATGACATGAGAAGAACATATACAGCAAGGAAGGTCATATGAAGGAGTAAAAGTCATGACATAAATCTGCATCTAGAAAATCTATTACTTAAATGAACTTATTTGAATAAAAGGCCTTTCCAGATAAGACACCTGTGACAGACTGCACAGTTAAGTGGCCTCCTTGACTAATGAGTTAAGCATTTGTAGCTGGTGTCCTCAGCTGAATCCAAGCCTGATGTTCATTTCCACTCTCAATGTCTTTGCTCATAAGAGGCTCAGATGCTTTCCTAGTCTTTATGTCCAGGACTTCAAACTAGATTTTTATTACAATGTACAATATACAATTCAATTACAATTGAACCTTGAAGAAAACTTACTGTCAACTGAGATACAAGCCTTTTTAGCAGCTACCCACTGCTTTGTTTCACTAACAGAGATAAAAGAAGATGCTTAGACAAGCAAATAAACTATCATATTTGATAGCAAACATACGCTATGTGGCTATTCTATCACTTGGTAACACGACAGTATATTTAAACAAGATTGAAGAGGTAAGGATGTGATGATTCTATTTCAGTGCCATGGTGAGTTTTCTGAGGGATAGCTCAGTGTTATCTGAATGGCTCAGTGCCACAGAAAAACGTTTTCATGCTTCTGTTCAGTGATTTTTTTCTGCTAAATTAGTGAAATGAATGATCTCAATAAAAGGTCCTGCAGATAGCAGAATTGGCACAAGAGAGGGGGGGAGCCCACCTTGCCATCAGAAGAGCAAGACAAGGAGAGCTGCAGGTACAGAATGATGGGGGACAGGCAGTCCCCTTCAACATCTCTATGAGCTGTTGAGTCATGCACCAAGGTACAGGCATAATGTAGAAATTTAGAGAAATATAAAGACGAAAATGTTTGGAAATAACTGAATTAGTCTCATTACAGGGCAGTATTTCATCTCCATGTGTTTTGTTTCTAAACACTTTCATGTTAATTATTACTTTTTATGGTGATATTTCAACAATGTTTGCAATGAAGATCATGTTATGGAATATACTGTACAAATTCAAGAAGACTATTTCTGTTGTACACAACCTGAGCCTAAATCCCTGAGTATGCAAATCCATGTATATGGGTGTGCAGCATCCATATATCTTTATATGCATCACTACAAGCTCAGAGTTGGATTTTTACTTAGAAAAAATTGGAATTTCAAAAAGGAGAAGAAAATAGCACTTGTGATGGCATGGACAGCTGGTGACTGTTTTATAACAAGGCCTTTTTTCCCCTCTGTTAAATGCAATTTACTGAAACTTTACTTAGAGATGCAACAAATTAGCAGCTATTCATTTTATTATGAAGAAGGCTGCATGCAAATCTAAACTGTGAATAGGCAATCAGAATTTATTTGGACATAAAGGGTTATTTGCCAGGCTAATATTTCAATATTGAACTGCATAGTGCTATCAGTACCATTATAGACCATTTTATACAGTTGTTGTTAAGTTCTTATGTTGTTACATTGCCTCCATTTGATTCTACATGGTAGCAGCAGCTATTACTGAGCCCTGAATGAAAGACTAGCATAAAAAGACAAAATAGTTCTTCTTTGGAAAATATATAAATTTAACTCATCTCCCCTCAGGTCTGGATAAGTATTAAAATGAAAGCTTTTCTTTTCCTGGAACAAAGTCAGTTCTGGGGATTCAACAATATGATTACATGCAGGCTTTACGTAAGTTCAAACAACAGCAATTAAGAACACCAAATAATCCAGCATTAACTCATTTAAAATAACTACAAAAAGTGCATAGCTGCATCAGTTCAAACTCCTAATCCATATGCTTTATAACATTCAAATGATTTTACACTTCAGTTCAATCAGCTAATCTTTAGGATGGCCACCAATAGCCCACTGAAGTGATGTTTATTCCAGTATGCCCAGCAAATATTTCCCATCTGGAAGGGTATTAATGGTTATGTTAGTTGGTAAAACAAAGGGCTGAGGGCAGTGGATTTCAGGTTCTTGTTGCTATGACTTTTGTTTGCCTCTGAACTTGTTTCTCTTTGCAAGTAATCCCATTGCTTTGAAGAAATTGTTGTGGATTAGGTGAGCCATTGGTTTAGGGTGACTGAAATTTTCAGTGTTTTTTAGATGAATATAGTGCACATGGGCAGCAGGGACAGCAGATATACCATGCTCTCTGCTGAGGAGCTTCTATCTAGAATCGTGGACATTGTTATAAAACCTTCAAAGTTCAGAGGAGAGCTGTTATTTATAATGCCTCTCTCATTTCACAGCAGTGTGTAGGAAAAAATACACATACAAGAGCCCAAGAGCTTTGATGGTGTCTGTGTGCATTCCTTCCTCTCTGACAGTGCTTACTAAATCAGTGATTTTTTCTGCAAAGGTACGGAGCTGCCTAATTTGGATAAGTAAAATTTGAAACCCAAAATCTCCATTTCTCTTAGGTCTCAAAAAGAGACATATGACTATGAAGAGTGTAGGCATCTAAAACTTAGATATCAAAGTGTGAATTAATCACACAAAGCTCATTTAAGTAACTGTAGGAAAACTGATACTCCCCAAGCTTAGGAAGCAGGTGTACAACTAAATCTGGCAAATTTCAGGAAGTAAGCTTTGCTCCCCAGTTCCTATAAGTAAAGCCTTTGATTACTACTTTATGTGGGGAAGAAAAAAATTTGCCACTTTTCCCCACTTTGTTGCACTGGAGGGTCGGTGCAACAAGTCCTCCCCATCCCCTAGAGGTGTCCAGCACCTTTTCATGCAAAAGAAAGACAGTACTCTGTATCATTAGTCTGGCTGGCAATAGCACAGTTGGGACAGCAAAGGGGTACAATAGATAGATTTCCCCTCTTCCCCATGAATTTTCAGCAGTCTGAATATCTCTGCATTTTTGTCTTTCTTGTCTTCCACCTGCAATTTATGTATGTTATATGTAGCTGAATGTGGTTCTCTATATTGATCTTTCATGGCAAAATGTTTATTATAACTGTGCTGGAGTCACAAGGAAGAGCCTGTGTGGGTGTTAGGTCATACATTCTCTTAGCAAGCAGTACACACTATGTGGGCATTTAGCACATCCCTGTGAGCAGCAGCATTGCTTCTTACTTGTTTTAAGAACTAAATAAATTAACTGTGAATATAAAGCTAAATCTTAAATAACACACTAGAACAGAGAAAATATTCAGAAAGTATTAAGGAAGTGAAAATAAGTTGAGCATGTGCTGAAGTGTTTTACCGCTTTTGCTGAGACTGTTTTTTCACAGCTAGGCATATATATCGCTCTCATTCGTCACACTGCTCTTGCCAAGGGACTCAGGGTCCTCCAGAATAAGAATAAAAGCCCTAAATCCCTGTCAGCCATCTGAAGCCTTGCACCATGTAACAAATTCCTTACATCCCCAAACAGTTTTAATAAATCTTTAGCAATGTATCTTCAGTATCTTGAATACATAAAGGTCAGACTGCTATTCTGACTGCTCCTGACCCTTAGCTGTTCCCTCCATGACAGCAGTGGGACTGTGTGGGGTGTAATATACAGCATTTTTGACCAGTAAAAGGGATAGTCTGTCCATTCATCCCCAGGCAGTCCTTCTGCTGGTTCCAGACAATGATGGCTGCCTCCCTCACCACGCTGGATTTGCAGTGCCCAGAGGAGAGGATGCACCTTGCCCCCAGCTCCAGCACAGCCCTGCCCCAGCACACTGCTAGCACTGATTGCCTGCAGATTTAATGGAGCTGCATCTATTTTAGCTAGAGATTCTTTACACCACAGCTTCCCAGTTATTTCCTTGTTTGATTGTAGCATTTTAATTTTGCCAAAACATTAAGGCAACGCTTCACCTGCTGACTGGCTGTAATGGTGCTGCAGTGAGCAGGGAAAAATAAAAAAGGTGCTTAGCTCAGCTGAACTCTCTCTCTCACCACCATAAAATTAATTGTTATCATTATCTAGCTGCTTTCTGGAGAGCATCAACTTACCTGCTGCAGAAACTATAGCGGCAGCAGCAGCAGCTGGACCTGACATACAATCTTGCCCTTGGTGTATTAAATCATTCTGATGTAATGTCTAACCAGCCACATGACTCACCTATTAAACCTTTTCAGGGGCCTGTGCTCTGGCAGTAGGAGAGAGCTTGTAATGAGGCCAAACTCACAGAGGATAAAAGGAACATATTAGGAAAACAGGCTATTGAAGGCGTGCATGCTAATTTGAGTGAATGCATTCGGACACATAAGAGCTTTCCTGTGTCTGTGTAAAATGTTTCCAATTTCTTATTTCCCATTGCAAAGCTGATTGAGTCAGCAGCAGCTTGCCACTTGCATTCCAGGTGGCGTGATATGTCTCCTCCTGCACTAACTCATATAGGTCATTAATATGCTAAATAAGCTGTAGCCAATTGGCTCCCATGGTGACAGCTCCAAAAGCTTCATGAATAATCAATGGAGCACCTGGAGGCATGAAATTTTCATACAAAGAATTTCTAGACTTTTGCATTAAGCTCTGAGCAGGGACAGACAAGTGATAGACATGACTGGCACTTTGAGGAGTTTCAAAAATAAGAAGTGTTATTTTAAAAGAAAATAGCAATCTTATTAAAATAAGAATGCATATGAAACTCCATCTCCTGGAGCATTTTCAGGAAAGGCACCTCAACTGATTCCCTTGGCATCTTTTGGACAGAAGCATGTTTTAAAGTTGATGAGGGTGAGTGGGAATACTTCAGCTACTCTATAAAACCTGCAATAAAATCACACAATAGCAAGGATTCGCAGAATTAAACATTTTCAACTTTAGAAGATGAATAAGTGGTCGCTGTTCCTACCTATCTTCTCTGTAAAAATTGATATGTCTATAGATTTTAGGAGGAAAAATCACAAAGTCTGACATTGGTAAACATTATGGGCAGGGTGTCACTTCACCGTCTTAAAAGCAGGTGCCTTTCTGACATTGTTTTGGTTTTAAGTACCAATGTATTATCCCGTAGGCCTTTTCAGATGACTTCATTAATGAAACAAGCAGATCACAGGCAGATGACAGAGAATTACAGGATGTCAGGGGCTGGAAGGAACCTCTGAAGATCATGAAGTCCAACCCCCTTGCCAGAGCAGGACCAAAACTAGGTCAGGTCACTCAGAAGTGCAGCAAAGACCAAAAAATTCATCAAACCTCCCTTAGGGACTGCAAGGTGGGTCAGTGGGATCATGCTTACTGTTTTCCCCAAATAAGCTTGGGCATCACATGTTCTCAGTGATGGGAAGGAAGAAACTGGAGTTGTGCTGGTCAGTCAGTGATAGTTGTAAGAAATGAGGCAGCTCCAGTATTTATTTTTCTACATGGGGCTGATGTGCTCAGGAGACTGGTGTGGGAGGATGTGTGGAACCCTTCACTTCCAAAGCTTTGCCCCACTGTCTGGTTCTTCATTGTGAGTGCTGACTTCACATGTAGATACACTGGGAAGAGCAAAGGGAAGTGACAGTACTTCATCTCTGCTGCACACAACTGCTGAGAAGTCAACAATGGCCCCAGCCCCTCTTTCTGGCATTACTATGGGCAGTTTTCCAATACCTTCCTACAGAGCCTGCAAATTAAATCTACTTCAGTCTCAGCTGTGTTTGGGGTGTTTCAGACAAGATCCTTGGTAAAATATTTGTGCTCTTTGCCTTCTATTCTAACATAATGTCAATAAGGGTTATCAAAGGGTCTGAGAGTTTAGGCTGTGGAAACACCATGAACACCATCATGATGATCTCGAGTATCAAGCAGTTTACTGGTGAAGAAAAGGTACAGATGTTGGAGCTAACCAAAAGTGCCATAGCTAGTGTTGGCTGAATAACTTAGAAATCTCCTCTTTTCCTCCTTAAGCACTCATCTATAAGTAGAAAGAATAGCATAAATAGATTGCCAGTATGGCTCCTCATAAGAGGAGGGAAGGTTTTATTTTAGTATTAGTGGAGCCTGTCCCCACCAGAATTTTACAAAACTTGATAAAATCTTTCTTTGCTGTTTGTTTTAGCAGTGACATACAGTAATGGTATAACAGTAGAGGGGCAGCCTATAGGAAAGTAACATGTAACTTGAAGTCAACACGTGAAAACTTTCAACAGTTGGATTTTGTTTCCCCACCATGGTTTATCTGAGTGCTCTACAGAGCTTCTGTGAATTTGTGTGCCTATGCAGCAGCACTCTGCAGCAATATTGCTGGTTGAACCAGGCATACAGAGATAGGCAAATATTGACTTATATGAAGCATTAAAAAGGGATACATTAGAAAAAAATACAAGGTACCTTTACAAGGTATTGGCAGTTTTTTAATATTTTATAAAGTAACAGATTTAATATTTTCATTTTTTAGTATTATCTTGAAAATTAATATCTGTTCTTGCTTTTGTATTATGCTATTCTCTTAAATACATTGTGTCATATGCTCTGACATACAGAAAAACAAAAAAACCAAACCCCACAAAAAAAGTATTCACACACTCACACACACATCCAGTCTATCAAACAAATTTGTTTTGAGATCATCCATCAGTTGAAAGCATTGAAGATGCTTTGGCAAGTGTCTTGGCTTGGACACAAATATGATGAAATCTTTTAGCATATTCAGTCCCAAAGGAAGTAAGCAGGGATTTTCCCTGTCAGTCTATTAAGAAGAAACTGAAAACATGCACCATCAGTGGAGTAATGGGATTGACCTCTGAGGTGAAATGTGTCTCTTGTTGGAGGGAGAGAAACTGACATCAAAAAGCCATAAATAAAGGGATACTCTTTACAGACTACAACAATTAAACAAAACAAACAAACAAAAAAACCCCCAAACTTTGACTTTCTTACTTTTGGATGGTGAAGTGAGAGGTGTGCTCTCCACTGAAGGGCATTAGAAAGGTGGACCTCCACAGCTCAGCTTTGAAAGCTCTGGGAATTCCCAAGTCCTCCAGAGAGAGTAATTTCCAAAGCAGGGCCTTGCTGCCAGGCTGATAAACCCTGCTCTTAGTTAAGTGAAGTTGTCTGGTGAAGGGTACTAATTTGAATGGTTCTTCAGGGTACTAACATGAACAGTGTCCACACTTTGTCTACATCTTAGGTGGAGAGCTTGAGGAAGGTCAGGACCTGGTGGGATCACATCATCTCCAATCTACATTCACAAAAGTGTGACTTGTATTACTTGTCCTCAATGACTGACTCAGGAGATTTGGGAACTACAGCTGATAAAACACAGAATCTCTATGCCTGCATTGGTTTTTGCTGGGAAAGAGTTAATTTTCTTCACAGTACCTTATAGAGGGCTACGTTTTGGATTTGTGCTGAAAAGACTGTTGACAACAGAGGGACATTTTAGCTATTGCTCAGCACTTCTTACACAGAGTCAAGAACTTTTCTGCTCCTCACACCGCTCTGACAACAAGTTGTCTGGGGCTGAACAAGAAGTTGGGACGGAACACAGGCAGAAGAGTTGACCCCAACTGACAAAAGGCATATTCCACAACATGATGTTTTGCTCATCCTCCAGAATTGGGAGAAGAAGGAAGAAAACAGAGAAATTGGATTTATGGCATTTGTCTTCCCAAGCTACCACTACACATGACAGACCCCTTCTTTCCTGGAGGTTCCTGAGCACCTGCTGCTGATGGGAAGCAGTGAGTTAATTCCTTACTTTGCTTTGCTTGTGCACATAACTTTTCCCTCATTTATTAACCTGTCTTTTTCTCAACCCATAAGTTTTTGCACTTTGGTCTTTCTGATTCTCTCTACAGTCCCACTACAGCAGGGTCAAAGAGTGGTGTTGTGGAGCCAAGCTGCCTACCAGGGCTAAACCACAATAGTATCATAACTCAGGAACATCACAGAGGAAATTGACCTCCTGGTTCTGCAGATTCAAGTTTTTTTCTTCCTGGGCTGCAAACTCCAGTTTTCCAGAGATTGGTGTTGAGGAGATAATCACTCCCTCACATTTGGTTTCTTCATGTTTGTCCGTGTAAGGTTTTTCTTCCTCCAGTTTGCTTGTGGAGTTCTGTGTCCCGGATTTATTAAGCTTTGCAGCTTTGTTACCACATCCACAATATACAATTTGGAATCACACCTTGAATGTCTGTTTAAGAAATGAAATGCCACACTGTATATAGATATCTTTCTGTTTGAAAATAGCGTGCACAGCTTCAAAGTAGGGGCAATCAATACTCACAGTGAGTGATAGAACAGTAGGGAAGTGGTGAAATTCATGCATGGCTTGTTGTGGCTTCTCAACATATTAAATCTTGCAAATATAATTATAATTTATAATATAAAATAATATAATAATAAATATATTAAATATAACAATAAATTATAATAATAAATATATTATTATAATCTTGCAAATAAACATGGAATAATATCTATAAAGTCTGCTCTCTTCTGTTTAACCTTAAGCTCTGTATATACCATGTGAAAGGATCTCACACAGCATAACTACTAATAGGGATAAAACATCTTTCTAAATTCTCTTAGATTCCCTTGTATTATCTAACCACCTATAAAACCAACTGGTGACATTAGAAAGAAATTCTGTGATTCTATGAATTTTCTTTCACACAAAACCAGCAGAGAATATTCAGATTCTCCTTTGCTCTTACAAGCTTGGGTCCTGATATCACCTTGGAGTACAGAAGGTGCAGTTACTGACTTGCATACTGCAGCTGGGACTTGGCTGAATCTACATTGTGACTTTGCAGCAGGATGAGGGACAGACAGTCCCACCCAGGAGTCAGGAGGAATTTCAACACATTCACCAACCGAAATGAGCACAGAATCAAGATAACATGACAGTAGATGTAAATATGGACCAACAGTTTTGAAGGCTGAGATACTGCTGTTGACCTTGTCACTAAAACTGTAACTCATTTTCCCTACTATAAAACAAATTTTAAAAATCCCTTTTAAAACTTCGAGAATTTTGGATAAAAAGCATAGAAGAAGTAAAAAAAAAAACAAACCAAAAACCAAATTAGTTTACTTGATGAGCAATCCTTTTTATCCTGAGGGTAATATTCTGTGTCCACTGCATTTCACTGTCCTCACTGTTCTTTTTCAATCACTATTTAGAAAGAAATGTGTAAGTAAAAGAACTGCTAAAAACCTGTAACTGCTACATGTCACTTTCTTTTTAACTGAATTGAAAGAGAATCTGTTGGTAAATAAAACAGTCTGACAGTCACAGGGGGCTTGCTCTACATGGTCATAATGTGTTTCATCTTGAGGCTACTAAAATCTGCAGATAGAGGCTTGGAAGACTTTTTTTCCTTTTTTATTGAAGACAAGCTTACCAGAGAGCAAAGCAAGGGTTCTAGGGTCTTTCTGTGTCAAAAAGATCCAGAGATTGTTGCCTACTTCCTGCAACAAAAATTTCTTAGATCCACTGATGTTTTCAGTAATTACTTAGTTGACATTGTAAGTTCATCTAAGAAAACCTACAGATACAGTTGATATTATGAAAGGTAAGACATAACAAAACTGGTGAAACCCTGTCGTATCTATTCTCAGATAGCCTCAAGATGCATATCTTAGTTCAACTGATACTATTAAGCTTGGACATGTTTCATTTTGATTAGAACCTCTTCTGACTTAGGGCAAATGTCTACTTTCAGCTACTATGATTATTGCTGCAAACTTAATGACTGACAAGCACTCCTTTTGTTAGGTTCACTATGTAAATATTGCATTTTGAATTCATTTGTGCTTTGTAAAGAATGATTTATTCTTATCTCACAGATAAATCCCACAAACAACTGTAAACTTTTACAGAGTTTACTACCACAAATCTCATCACTGTGGAAGTACATGGGGAACCCAGGTGGGATGAATATTGGTTGTTTTCAGATGTCACTGCCTGATGTACACATGTAATGTACATGTTGACATCTAACCTATTTCCTCAGTTCCCTTTGAATTAATGGAAGAAAAAAAAGTGTATTTTGAGGGAGTGATCAGAGTCACAGAATTGCAGAAAGTTTGGGTTGGAAGAGACCTTAAAGATCATCTATTTCCAGCCCCCCTGCATGGGCAGGGAACCCTCCCACTAGACCAGATTCCTCAATACCCCATCCAACTTGGCCTTGAGCAGTTCCAGGGAGGGGGCAGCCACAACTTCCCTGGGCAACCTCTTCCAGTGGCTCACTAGCCCCATAAGAAAGAATTTCCTCCTAATATCTAACCTTAATATCCCTTCTTGTAAATATAATCATAATTTATAATATAAAATAATATAATAATAAATATATCAAATATATTGATTGCAAAAAGTCTTACCCCAGCTTTCTTGTAGGCCCCTTTCAGGTATTGGAAAGATGCTATAAGGTCACCTTGGAGCCTCCTCTTCTCTAGGGTGATCAAGCCCAACTTCCTCAGCCTAACTTCATAGAGGAGGTGCTCCATATCCTTTTTATTCTGGAAACTCCAGAAATAGACACAGCACTCTAGGTGGGATCTCACAAGAGCAGAGTAGAGAGGGTAAATCACCTACCTTGACTAGCTGTCTATGCTTCTTTTAATGCAGCCCAGGACATGGTTGGCTTTCTGGCCTGCAAGTGCACACTGATGACTAATGTTAAGCTTGTGGTCCACCAACACTCCCAAGTCCTTCTCCTCAGGGCTGTCTGTAATCCTTTCTCCTCCCAACATCCCAATTCATGCCTGGGTTTGGCTCTATGCAGGTGCAGAACCTTGCACTTGTCCTTGTTGAAATTCATGCATTTTGAATGAGCCCACTTCTCAAGCCCCTCAAGATCCCTCGGGATGTCATGTCTTCCCTCCAGTGTGTTGATTTCATCACAGTTTTTTGTCATCAGCAAACTTGCTGAGGGTGAACTCAATTCCACTGTCTATGTCACCAACAAAGATGTTAAATTGCACTGGTCTGAGTACCGACCCTTGAGGAACACCACTCGTCTCATGTTTCCATTTGTACGTTGAGCCATTGATCACAACTCTTTGGATGCAAGCAGCCAGACAGTTTCATATCCAATGAGTGGGCCATCCTCTACTGAAAATTAATTTGCTCTTCTGTAGTATATTCCTGAAGCTGAAGTCAGTCATTCTTTAATTCTTTTCCATTGCCTAAAGAGTGGCCAAGGGTGAACTGCTGAGATGTAGACGTGTTCTCTGTAACACAGGGGGAGATGAATCCCCTCTGCATAGTCCAGAACATCTTATTAATCAAATTCACAGGAAAATAACTGAGATATGGGTACTTAGATTATAAATGTAAGCAATTTACAAGGTGGTTTCAAAACATCAAATTTCTTAATTGCTTAGAGAATCATAGTGATGTTATGCTTTATTGTGATCTTTCTAAACACCACTATATTATTGAGAAGCAACATCTGAGATTCCCATAGCTACAGCAATTATGTTGATCAGAATTCAAAATTATAGAGGTACATTTACAAAAAAATGACAGGAGTATTTAAGAACTTCGTCTACAGCACAGTTTATTCCTGGATGTCAGATTACCCAGTGGCATAAATATTGTTTTGTAACTGTCAATTAAAAAAATCTTAGATAAACATATCTAAGGCTAAGTGTTATGTCGGTTGTTTGTTAGACATTGTTGACTGGAACAGTAAATGCTATTTAAAGTCTGCTGCTTCTGGAACATCTTTCATCTCCTAAGCTTAAAAGAGTAAATACTGTCCAACAAAAGGCATTGGAGATCCTGATCCCAGTAGCAGTTTCTCACAGAATCTTACTTGATGGGTTTTTTTAACACCCATACCTGAAACAGGAGGAAACAGCCTTGATTAGTGAAAGGACCCAGAGTAAGACATTGAACTGGTTTGATTCAATCTGGAGGTTTGCATGTAGAACTTCAGCACATCATAGGCTTCAGAAATCAAATCAATCAGAACCTGACATCTAATTTGACCAAAGTACCACCTGCATTTGGAATAGTTTTCTTTCACTATTCACTTTTAAGACACATGATAGTTTAGGAAGGAAAGATTTTTCAATACCTTTTCCAAATTTAGTTCCCTCCTCTTTTTTTTTTTTTTTTTTTTTTCTAGCAGTAAGCACAAGTTGCTTTTTTTTTTTGCACATAGGAATGGAGGCCACTGCAGCCCTGTTGCAGAAGACTAGTTTGCTGTCATCTGTTTGCAGACAGATGGCCCCTCCATTCCCTCACTATGTTGTGAGGAATATCTGTGGGTTAACTTCAAATAGCTTGGCTCAGTGTGTAGCCACAGCTGGGGAAGATGTTTGAGACAGTTCAGGTGCCAGGAGCTGCCTCCTCATTGAGGCTGCGGGTCTGCTGCACTGGCATTCAGACTGGGGGAACAGCTGTGGCACCTGTTTCTCAGCTCCAGCACCTCAGCTTCATGTCAATATTTTGTCCTTCAATCTGGTCTTAGCTGCCTTGAAGTCTTTTCATTGCACCAGAGAACAAGTCCTGAGAGGACCCTATGAGGTTGTTGCTTAGTCCAGAGACTCATCACTTTCTTCAACTGCTTGAAAGGAGGTTGTACTGAGGTGGGTGTTGGTCTCTTCTTAGTAACAAGCAACAGGACAAGAGGAAATGGTCTCTAGTTGCACCAGAGGAGATTTAGTCTGAACATCAGAAGAAACTTTTTCACTGAAAAGGTAATTAAACAGTGGAATAGACTGCTCAGGGAGGTAGTTGAATCACCATCCCTGGAGATCTTTAAAAGATGTGTAGATGTGGTGTTTAGGAATATGGTTTAGCACTGGACCTGGTAGAATTAGATTAACGGTTGGACTTGATCTTAAAGGGCTTTTCCAACCAGAATTGTTCTGTGATTCTATGATTATCTCTATTCTGTTGCATCCAATGCCTGCTATCACCACAGCTCCTTTCTCACCTGATTTTTACCAGAATTCTCTGATCTTCATGTGTATGGCTTCTCCTTCTGGACCTGGTTGGGAAGAGGGAAGATGCTGTCAGTCAGAGAAGGAGAGTTGCAGCCCAGTTGCAGACATCTGCACCTTCCCTGGCTGAAGACAGGACACCAGGAAGGTAGCATTTTCTTTCCTACGTCAGAGAGCTCCAAGCAAGCTGTAAGCTGTAAGCTATAGTCACACAAACCACGCAGCATATTCCTGTGGGCAGGACCTTAATTCTCTCCTTCAGTTTCCCCTCATATCTTCTTGGAAAACTCACCACTGTAATCAGTTATGGCTGAGTTGGAAGTCTGGTGACTTGGAAGGAAAGACCTTGTTAAAGGGTCTGCTAAGAGATTGGGTGTAGAGTTAAAATTAATGGCATCTGCTCTGAGGTGTGCAGTAGCTGTGACAGATGTAGCACAGCTGCATATTACACGGCAGTTCAGTCACTCCACATCACATATTCAGGGTGTGTGTTATCCTGAGCAAGCTTTATTTGTGGAGAGAAAAAGGGCTGATGGTAAGGCTGTCTCAGCAGTCTCTTAAAGCATATAGGACTGAGAACCACCCCTAAGGTAATACAGTTTTCTAGCAAAGTCTATCTTACATTACAAAGAAGAAAAAGAAAATCTTTAATATCTAGCAGCTGCCTTGAACTTGTCTGAGCACAGTGACTTCTGTGATTTTCTGGACTGACAAAGTATATTTTCTCTGGAGCTCATTACAGAGCTAGGCTATATCAGAAACAAAGAGGGGGCTTTATGTAAAGACTTGAAAGAAGAGATGGCAGAATGTGCAAGCCAGCTTAAGAAAGGCATTCAATCCAAAGGGGCCACTGAAGAAGAATCTGCAGAGACAGTAATAAGAGAATTGAGCACATAAAAATGTGTGTGGCGCTACCCAGAGCATGTAGATGTAATATTCATAAGACTGACTTTTAGACACACTCTTCCTCAAGATTTTGAAGCTGTCTGAAATCTGCAGATTTTCAAACCACTTAAATATAATAAAGCTTGCACTGATTGTATCATGATTGCTGACATTTGGTGTCTGTCAGTCTGAAATAACTTTTCCTCCCTGCTATAATTTCCTCTAAAAAGAAAAGCAGAGTCGGTGATTTTCCACAAAGCTTCTTCCAAACAACTCCTGACTGAATGCCTTGATGGTTTCTTTCTGAGGTCAAATACTACAACCCAAAAGCTTTTTTTTTCCTCCTGATTTTACTGCATTTGTTTGTCTGGTACTTCTGTGTCTGATGCTCTTGACTGACAAACTGAAGTGCTACCTATGTATAAAAGAATGTTATTAAAAAATCTTATAAAAAGCCTATTAATATTTTATTAGCATTTCTTTTCTTTCTGAGACTGAATGACAGCTTACCCAAGATAGCTGATTTTAATTATTTTTTTCAACCTGTGTTCCTCTTTTCACTGTCTCTTCCAGAATCAATCCAGTCAGATGTTTTTCTTTATTATTACCATAAAGCTTCAGCAGCCTATAATTACTCTAAAGAATTTCTTATCTGTTATTTCTGAGGCTTATATTTTTCTTTCTTTTCATTTTCTTTAATATATTTTGGTAAGATCTGTAATTAACCTTGCAGCTGTTGATAGTCTGCTTGAGACTGTATTACACTTTGCATAGCTTCTTTCTATCCCTACCCCCTCTCAGTCATGAACAGTCTTCTCAACTGTTCATAAAGAGATGGCTCCAGTAATGATATTCCTGTGTTCAAAGGGATGAACAAAATGTATACAAAAAATTCCCTTTGGGATTTCTTCGCAGAATCCATTTTTTATTATAGGATGATTAAAAGTCTTGCTCTTTCTTAATAGTACTCAGTACATATTTCCAGAAATTTTCCTAGGATTTGCTGATAATGGGTGACACAGAGGAGATAGCTGCATGACCATGGCCATACAGCTGTTTTTGCTCCCCTAGAAGGGATCAACAGGATCCCTGCACTTGCATTTGTCTGGGTGGGGACCATGCCTGAGCTGACAGAAATCAAACATAATGATTGCAAAGACTACATCACTATACTGCTTTCCCTGGTAATGAATCTGTGCCTTCCACTCAAGAGATGGTATAACAGAAAGAGGAGAGAAAAAGTTTCAGGTCTGCAATGAAAAATACATAAGGCCACTCTTGAGGTACATTGTCCTGACATTAGATATAAAAGGTTTCTTTTGAGATATTGCATTAGAGAATTGCAGAATTGTTTAATAGCAGGATAGTTTGGGGTTGAAGGGGTCTTTAAAGGTCCTCTAGTCCAACCCTTCTGCAGTGACCAGGGACATCTTCAACTAGATCAGGTTTCTCAGAGTCCAATCCACCTGACCTTGAATGTTTCCAGGGACTGAGCATCTGCAGCTTCTGTGGACAACCTGTTTCAGTGTTTCACCACACTCATTGTAAAAAATTTCTTCCTTATACCTAGTCTGAATTTACACTCTTTGAGTTTAAAACCATTTAACCTTGTCCTATCACTACAGGGACTACAATGTTTGCCCTCGTCTTTCTTACAGGACACCTTTAAGTACTGAAAGGCAACAGTTGTCCAGGGGCCTTATCTTCTCCATGTTGAACAACCCTAACTCTCTCATTCTTTCCTCATAGGAGAGGTGTTCTAGCCCTCTGATTATCTTCGTGGTCCTTCTCTGGACTTCCTCCAACAGGTCCATGTCCTTCCTGTGTTGGAGGCTCCAGCACTGGACACAGTGGTCCTGGTGGGGTCTCAGGAGAGGGGAGTAGATGGGGAAAATCACCTCCCTTGATCTGCTGGTCATGCTTCATATGATGCAGGGTAAGGTTGGCTTTCTGGGTTGCAAGCACACATTGCTGGCACAATTGTTGAGCTTCTCATCAACCAACACCCCTAAGTCTTTTGCCTTCAGGATGTTCTCAATCCATTCTCTGCCCAGCCTGTGTTTGTGCTAGGGATTCTCCCTACTGATGTGTTTAACCTTTCACTTGGCCCTGCTGAACCTCATGAAATTTACATGGTCCTACCTTCTGAGCTTGTCCAGGTCCCTCTGGATGGCGTCCCAACCCTCAGGCATGTCATACTCACCCCTCAGCTTGGTGTCATCAGCAAACTTGCTGAGAGTGCACTCAATCCCACTGTCTATGTCACTGATGAAGATATTAAACAATATTGGTCCCAATATCAATCCCTGTGGGACACTACTTGTCATAGATCTCCATCTGGACATTGAGCCACTGGCCCTCTGGATGTGACCATCCAACCAATTCCTCATCCACTGAACACTATACCATCAAATCCCTATCTCTTCAATTTAAAGAGAAAGATGTTGTGAATGACAGTGTCAAAGACCTTACAGAAGTCCAAATAGATGATATTCATATTTTCATATGTGCCTTAGAACAGCTTCTAAGATCATCAGTTCCATGGTCTTATCAGGCTGAAAGGTGAGGCTGACAGGTAGTTATCAGGGTCCTCCTTTCCAACCTTTTTGAAAATGGGTGCAGTGTTTCCCTTTTACCAGTTAACCTGATTGCTGTGACTTTTCAAATATCATGAAAAGTTGGCAGCCGGTCACCAGTGGTGTCTCTCAGAGCTCAGTCTTTGGGCCAGTCTTGTTTAGTATCTTTATCAATGATCTGGACAAGGGTATTGAGCAAACCCTCAGTAAGTATGCAGACATCACTAAATTGGGTGGGAGTGTTGATTTGCTTAGTATTGGCTCTTTACAGAGGGACCTAGACAGGCTGGATTGATGGGCCAAGGCCAATTGTATGAGGTTAAATAAGGCCAAGTACCAGGTCCTTCATTTTGGTCACAGCAACCCCAAGCAACATGACAGGCTTGGGGAAGAGTGTCTGGAAAGCTTCTCAGCAGAAAAGGATCTGAGGGTGCTGGTGGACAGACAGTTCAACATGAGTCAAGAAGGTCAACAGCATCCTGGCTTGTATTAGGAGCAGTGTGGCCAGCAGGAGAAGGGAAGTGATCATGGCTGTGTAGTCAGCACTGGTGAGGCTGCACCTCAAATTCTATGTTCAATTCTGGGCCCCTACTACAAGAAGAACATGGAGGTACTAGAATGTGTCCAGAAGAGAGGTACCAATCTGGTGAGGGGCCTAGAGAGCAAATCATACAAAGAGCAGCTTAGGGAACTGGGCATGTTTATCTTGGAGAAAAGAAGTACTTCTACACACAGTATAGAATTAAACTGTAGAACTTGTTGCCAGATGATGCTGTGAAAGACAAATGAATAAAAGTTTTAAAGAAAGAACTAGGCAATTTTGTGGAGGACAAGTTCATTAGTAGCTACTGAATCTAAAGGTCAAATTTGACCTTTCCTTGAGCACTACTATGTTGAAAGCCCCTTCCTGGAATGGATGGGTTCTTGCTCTGGCTTTGGCCAGTCTTATTTTCTTGAGCTCTGTAAGTGTTTGATGAAATATGACAGTTATGAGGTGTTCTTTTCTTTTCCATCTATTTTTCCAGAGAGCTCTAGTGGGTTTAAATCTGTGCAGAAAACACCTCATATGTACAATGTGTATCAGTTTTATTCCAATCCGCAAATTTCCTCTTTATTGTCATCTCACAGTCTATCCATTGAATTTTTTACATGCAAGATCTAGCCAAAGATGATTGGAAAGATTATTTGCTAGGTATGTCACTGAAGACACAAACAATACTTTAGGGTGTCACGATTGGAATAAATACATACCACTTGCATTACCGTGATTGAAGAAATTATATTAATATTTATTGCACAGAAAAATCACAGATTGCACTTAGACAGTGCCAAGATTCAAAGTATCAGAGATGGAAAAGACCACTTATGGTTTTGGCCACAAGGCAGACTCAGTGTAGTGTTGCTCCTTAATGTTCATTTTCCATTGTTTCAACCATTTGTCCTGGTAAATTACTTTGTATGCAGAAACTCAAACATGAAAGAAAACCAATGTGCTTGAATCTGTTACTACACTTGAATTAAAACATGAATTGTTAGTGGCTTTAGAAATATTAGTTTTATCTTACCTATGTGGCAGGAGAAATATGGAAAGCTTTGGGGTAGATGAAGACTATGTCATCTCAACTTGCTGAAACATGAACTTCATGTTTCTGACTAACTTTCGGAGCCATAAGGAGACATGATCTGCTATCTGAACGATCCTCCTTGCCCAGTTTTACCAGTACTAAAATAAAAGTAAAATGCATATTAATTACTGACCGACTTCAATATGCTAATTTCCAGTTTTCTTAAGTAGTCTTCTATGTGGATTTTGTGAATATGTTGTCACACAGTTTCATGGATTGTAACTATTGCTGTTCTGCTTTTAAAACCAAGCACCAAAACAAGAACTCACCTTGTGAGTCAACCCCTGTAAATTATACATTATTATTACTAATGCTGTGGTTGACCAGGAAAGTCCAATTAGCACCCCAGCCATCCTTCTTCTTTTAGTTCAGACCCAGCCAGCACGGGTTTAGAAAGGGAAGGTCCTGCCTGACCAACCTGATCTCCTTTTATGATCAGGTGACCCGTCTGGTGGATGAGGGGAAGGCGGTGGATGTGATCTACCTGGACTTCAGCAAGGCCTTTGACACCGTCCCCCACAGCATTCTTCTGAAAAAGTTGTCGGCCCACAGCTTGGACAGGAGCACCCTGTGCTGGGTTAGGAACTGGCTGGAGGGCCGGGCCCAAAGAGTGGTGGTGAACGGGGCTGCATCCAGTTGGCGGCTGGTCACCAGTGGTGTCCCCCAGGGATCAGTGTTGGGCCCAGTTCTGTTCAATATCTTTATCGACGACCTAGATGAAGGGATTGAGTCCATCATCAGCAAATTCGCAGATGACACCAAGCTGGGAGGAAGTGTGGACCAACTGGAAGGCAGGAGGGCTCTGCAGAGGGACCTGGACAGACTGGAGAGCTGGGCGGATTCCAACGGGATGAGGTTCAACACAGCCAAGTGCCGGGTCCTGCACTTTGGCCACAACAACCCCATGGGGAGCTCCAGGCTGGGCACAGAGTGGCTGAGAGCAGCCAGGCAGAGAGGGACCTGGGAGTCTGGATCGACAGGAAGCTGAACATGAGCCAGCAGTGTGCCCAGGTGGCCAAGAAGGCCAATGGCATCCTGGCCTGGATCAGGAACAGCGTCGCCAGCAGGTCCAGAGAGGTGATCGTGCCCCTGTACTCAGCACTAGTTAGGCCACACCTCGAGTCCTGTGTCCAGTTCTGGGCCCCTCAGTTTAAGAAGGATGTCGAGGTCCTGGAGCAGGTCCAAAGGAGGGCAACCAGGCTGGTGAAGGGACTTGAGCACAGGCCCTATGAAGAGAGACTGAGGGAGCTGGGGGTGTTCAGCCTGAAGAAGAGGAGGCTCAGGGGAGACCTCATTGCTCGCTACAACTACCTCAAAAGGAGGCTGTAGCGAGGTGGGAGTTGGACTCTTTTCTCAGACGACTTTCAACAAAACAAGAGGACACAGTCTTAAGCTGTGTCAGGGGAGATTTAGGTTGGATATTAGAAAGAATTTCTTCACGGAGAGGGTGATCAGGCAATGGAATGGTCTGCCCGGTGAGGTGGTGGATTCTCCATCCCTGGAGACATTTAATAAAAGACTGGATGTGGCACTCAGTGCCATGGTCTAGCAACTGCTCCGGTGGGTCAAGGGTTGGACTTGATGATCTCTGAGGTCCCTTCCAACCCGTCTAATTCTATGATTCTATGATTCTATGATTTCACATCTCTTAAGAAATCACTCCCAGACAGTTACTAGTCCACATGTTGAAAACTCTTTCACTGTAAAAAAGATAAAGATGAGAATTTCACTGCCTCCAAGTCATCCTAATGCTGGTTCCTTGCATGCTTAGTGTTTTATTGGAGCCTTGTCTTGACATCAAGGACACTTCCAATTGTACTTATTCTCATCTGAAAAGGGGTGAGTTCCCAGGTACAAACCCTTTGCCACAGGAGTGCCCATGAGTGGCATGTGGTGAGCAGTGATTGCAGCCTCACTGAGATGGACTGAAAGTCAGAGGAGTATATACCTGGAGTATAAATATCTCAGTTCCGTAACATGCTTTCATCTTAAGTATTTGACATGGACTCCTTAATGGTATGTCCACAGTTCAACTCCAGGCTCACTCAGTCTTTCTTTCATTTCCTCAGCAGGGCAACTATAGTGATGAGGGGATTTTTTTTTTTTTTTAAATGTATCTTTTCCCACTGAGAGCTGGATTAGAATACCATTTATTCTCATTTCAAGGCCCTGAATCTTAATTTCTAGTGTTCTAGGGGACTCAAGTTGATTCCTCTTTCTTCCAGGAAGTCATTAAAAGATTAAGAAAAAAAAAACAAAAAACAGTTGGGAGACGAAAAAACCCCACCACATAAAATACTTTAGACATGTAGTGTACATGCTAGTAACAGCTGCAGCCCTGTTGACAATATAATACCACTGTAATCCCCAGGATATAGCTCAGATACTGAATTGCAGACTGGAAAAGAATGGTGCCTGAAGATTTTTGAAAAAAACTATGTTTAGGCCCACTGGAAGGGGACAGAACATTTAAGCATAACAAAGAGGAAATATGCTGGTGGTCCAGTGCAGAAACCAAAAATATGGACTGAAAAAAAAAAGAAAACTTAGTACACTCACACAATAAACACTAAGCTGGTATGCATGCTTTATCTGCTATTATCCTAAGTTTTAAAGGATTTTTTGGTTTTAGAGATATTAGGGACTGATGTGCACGGTGAAGTTTGTTGCCTTTGTGTTGACATGCTGTTAGTGAGCAATGAACACGTGCTCATGTTAGAGCAATGGCAGGAAGAAAAGTATCAGTAAAGTAACAAGGACAGTGAGAGAACAAGACCCTTCTTCTTTTTCTTTACAATGAGTAAATCTCAAGAGCAGGTCCAAGTCACCCCTTTAATCCTTTTCCTCCTCTTTAATTACCATGGTGCTTGATTTCAGAAATTGTAAAACATAGCTGCTTCAAGAGATAAGGCCATAGACCTTGTTCTAATTTCTACTGTGAATCAAAGTTTACATTTTGCTAATACTACCCCTAAAAAAAAATTTCTAGAGCAAATTAAACCAGTTTGTTTACAGAATGATATCTGCTTTTTAACTGCTTCAAAACCTGTTCGTTTTATGTGATAAACAGTTCTTAGAACAAATAAGAAACTTTGTACTAACCCCTTATCCCTAACAATGTCTGCTTTATTCTATCTCCTGATTAATTACGCTTGCGTAGGAAAAACCTGCCCAACAGCAGAGCCCTGCCTGGGAGCATGTTACCTACCTCCTGGGACAACACCAGAGCTCACTATGAAGACTGACTCACAGTTCCAAGGGCAAAATTCAGATGCAGTCTGTCCCTCATAGAACACTTGGAGCAACACCCACTTACCCTGTGCCTGATCTGATGGCAGCCCTGTCAGCTCCTCATCACCAGTTGGTCTCAAGTTCCCCCTAAAAAGGTCCTAGTTACGTGCCAAAGGACAGGCAAAGTTTCTGAAAATCTTTGTTCAGCCTTCTTACACAGGAGATGCAAGCAGATCTGATGGGATTTGTATCTGCTTAAATTTGAACCCTTGCAAAGGGGATGAACTCAGAAGTTTGTCTGAGAAATGGAAAGAAGAGCCATCATTGACTTGGTTTAGACCTATGTTAGATATCTAGTTTAAGATTAAATGAATGACACTATGGAAACAATATACTCTGAAGATATTGTAAGGAGGTTTGTATGTTATTATCAGCATTATAGATTTTATCACTGGTCAGATGAATCTTACACAAGAAGCTGAGCTTTAGGAGGAAGCCAGAGTTCATATATTCACCAAATGTAGATGTAGCTAATCCTGGTCTAAGCAACAGAAGTACAAACAGACTGAGATGTTTAACAGTGTGATGGTTCATCAATGTCTCATGAGTGAAGACAGTCATTACAGAGCAGGTGAAAACAGGATCCAGAATGCTCCTGGGCAAGAAAGCAAGTGATTGATGTTGAACTGCATCAGTGAAAATACTAAAAAACCCCTGGATGTGACAGAAAATAGGACCTCAGAGTCAAGCACTAGGCACAACGCTTCCAAGATACCACTAATTGCCAGAATGCCCTGTATCTGAAAACAGTCTTCATATGTCATTACACACAGTTTTCCCTTGACATTCACTTGAATTAGGTGGAACATCAGAAGTGTGAAAGGGGATAAAAGGAGAAAATTCACTGAAAGTTTCCACTGTTCAGAAAAGACTAAGTATGAAAAGCTGGGTCAGCTGGCCTGTAAAACAACAGTAAGACAGTAAGAAAGGAACACACATAGATGTCCACAATCATTCCCACAGCAGTTGCTGAACAAAATCTCTCTTATTTCACACAGGAATGGACAATCAAAAGTCATATCGCCGGTTCCTACATTTTAATTGAAGATTGTGGACATCTTTATTGTGGTAAATCTCATCCTGCTATAGACAGCTGTGTTGGCTGACACTGACCTTTAGCTTCTTCACAGATAGTTGGGCTGCAGGAAAGACTTGGGAAAACCAGCAAAATCCTAAGGGGTGGAGTTCCTAGGTATTCAGGTAAATTGATAAATATATATATTTATTTGTATAGAGACCTTCCCCAGCACCTATTTGTATAAGAGGTGATGTCTCTGCAGATGGAGGTGGTTTTCATACAGAATAAAACTATGGGAGTGATTGTGGTCTTTCTGATGAACTATGCTGCTCAGAGTTACTTTCAGAATAATCAGCTTCCACAAAATGTGTACCTCTTCACACATATACCTCTTCCCTGCTTTTGTTACCACCATAGAGAGGACAGAGACACTGCAAGAAAAAAAGCACTTATCTGATTCTAACTTCTTCCTGATTAACAAAAGTAATAAATTATACCAGTACAAGCTTATACATACAAATCAAGAAAATCTCAGCTCCTGAATGACAGATGTGGGCAACTCTATAGTTGCCACACTAACTCTGAAAACATTAAAAAATGATTTGGTCAGTACCTGGAGATCTATTGCAGACAAAATATGCAGTTGCCTTAAAAACAGAATTGGGTTGTTTTTTGGTTTTTTTGGTTTTTTATTTGTTTTTTCATTCATGCCTCTTCCCTATTCTTCTTTTCTTCCTGCTCCAGAGAAAGATGGTGAATGTTCTTACTGAATCCCTTGTACTGCCCTGCATTCTTTAGAGCCATTTCTATGGAAAATAAAATAACTAACATATACTTCTGCACATCTCAGCTACGTCAAGCAATTCAGACAAGCATAATAAATGAAATTATTCTCTTAATCCCCTGAATTGTCAGATATTTGAAGTAATGTAGCCTTGTTTTGTGCTTGCCATCTATATAAAAGGATATCTTTTTATCTCAATGGTCATCAAGTATTAGCAAATATATCAATTATATGACAAATAATTACATAACAAATTTGCTTTTATTTTTCATGCTATTTTGACCTCCAGTAAATATAGGGTTTGCTCTGTGGTATTTGTTTTTCTTTCATTGAAAGCTGAGCCTGAGCTTGGGCTGAGTGGACTGCAAAATCTTGCCAGCACATAGTAAATTCAAACATAAATCATGGTAGGGAAATGATCAGGCAAGCCTAAGCTTGTGTTTCAGGAAAGATGCTTTGCAAGATTGAACTTGCTGGCAGTCATATTGTTCCTCCCTTCTAGAATTATATTTCCACTTTCCACTTTTTTTTTTTTTTTTTTTTTTTTACTTTTATTTTGGTTTGTCTTGGGGTTATTTTTGTTTTTTGGTTTGTGTTTTGTTTTGTTTTGTTTTTCCAGAGAATACTCAAGTTGCAATTTTTATGCCTTTAGTGAGCTTCTGGAAATCACTATTAGAACATTATTTACATCTTCAAGCCAGGCTGTGTCTGGAGAATTTAAATCACATTATTTTATGAGTTTCTACAAACTGATCACCAGAAAAATCTTTTGTGGTACTTTTCTTTAAAGCAGAGCAAGGAGTAAAGGGAGGGGAAAAATGAGGAAAAGAGAAATTTTGCATTGCAAATTAATTCCTCTGTTTTCAGTATTCCTCAATACATCTGTATTAATATGATATCCTTTCTCTCGATTTATTTGAGTTAGAATTGCTTTATATATAAGCTATGCCCTGATATTTAATTTTATTTCATAGAGTCCATTCTTAATATGGCTGTAATGAAAAAGAAATTTTCATAAGTGGATAGTAAGATGCATAAGGTGTTCTCCAGTGTTGTGCAAGGTGTTTTATGCCTCATACACAGTACAAAGGAGAATAAAAATCTGTGCATAGAAATAGCAATCATGCAAATAAAGAATCTGAACTTGAAGAAATGCATCAGCGATCACAAAAACTGAATTTAGAAGGAAAAAATGGCAGTAGGATGTTGATGGATGTAAAAGAGATGTGATAAAAACCACCATTAAATTGTTGCTTTAACATCAAGTGAGAACTCTAACCTGAACAAGTTCATAGGAGACACAGGAGATCACAAGAGATCAGACTGTGTCGCAGGCATCCCATCATTGTTCATATTAATTGTGTGAGGAGAATGCCTAGCAAAGCAGCCAGACAGAGAAATCTGTTTCAGAATGTCCAGGTGTGCTTTTTTTTTTTCTCAAAGAACGTTCAGGCTGTATTTAATTAAAGTCATGTGACCTGCTAATGGAAGCCAGGTGAAGTTGCAAACCACGGTGTTGTTTTAAGTAATTTTTCCAGTTTCATTAAAGTCAATGGAACTGCATAGAGCTAAAAAGCAAAATTTTCCTTATATATCACTCCAGCAGCAACTTAAACAGCAACAGAGATGAAGTCTCTCAGAGATTAAACTGTCTTTTCCAGGTAAGGCCTGATTGGATGGCTTAAAATCAAATCTTGCTACTCCTGTATTTTTGTTAAGCTGTTTGATTTTGAGGTAATTGATGAGTCTGTCTGACTACTGATACATTAAAACTGTCAGCAGTATCTCAGCATGGGTTATCTTTTATTCAAGACCAATAAGAACTAATCACTGGAAGTGGGTGTGGGTAAAGATTAGAACAATGAGAATCTCTATGTATTTTAACAACAATAATGCTTGATATTTTACATCTTTAAAGTTTTGCAGGAACATTAACTAGTTAACTATTCCAGAGATACTGTAGCTTGGCTAGTATTATACATTTATTTTTCAAATGTATTTGGTTTTTTTTATAGCTGAGGAAAGAAAAATACTAACAAATCATATATTATGCCCAGTGTTGCATCAAGTGCATTCTATTATTTCTTGATGCAACGTCTTGATATTGTTCATCCCCCTGTCACAACAAATCTGATGGCCTCCTATGACAAGGTTACAGCATTGGTGGATAAAGGAAGAGCAACTGATGTCATCCACCAGGATTTGTGCAAAAAATTTGATGCAGTCTTTGACATGGACTTGATAGATGGACTACTCTGAGGATAAGGAATTTGCTGGATGGTCACACCTAACAAGTTGCAGTCAACAACTTGATGTCCCAGTGGAGATCAATGACATGTGGCATCCTTAAGGCATTGGTGTTGGAACTGGTGATGTTTAACATCTTTGTCAGCAATATGGAGAGTGGGATTGAGTGCACTCTCAGTCAGTTTGCTGATGAAACCAAGCTGTGTAGTATGGCTGACATGCTGAAGGGAAGGAAAAACATCCAGAGGGACCTTGAAAGGCTTGAGTGGCAGGTCCATGCTAATCTCATGAAGTTCAATAAGGCCAAGTGCAAGGTTCAGTACATGGGTCAGGTCAATCCCAAGCACAAATGAAGGCTGGACAGAAAATGGATTGAGAACAGCCCTGAGGAGAAGGCCTTGGGGGTGTTGGTTGATGAGAAGCTCAACATGAGCCAGCAATGTATTCTTTCAGCCCAGAAAGACAACCATATCCTGGGTTGGATCAAAAGAAACATATGTGATGATCTTAGGGGTCTTTTCCAACTGTGATGATTCTGTGATTATGTGATTCTATGAAATGTGGCCAACAGGTTAGGGAGGTGATTCTCCCTCTCTACTCCCTTCTCATGAGACCCCATCTGGAGTACTGAGCTCAGTTCTGGAGCCCCCAACACAGGAAGGACATGGAGTTGTTGGAGAAAGTCCAGAGCAAGGCCACAATGCTTATCAGAGGGCTGGAGTATGTCTCCCATGAGTATAGGCTGAGAGAATTGGGATTATTCAGCCTGGAGAAGGTTGCTTTCCTGTACCTGAAGGTGGCCTACAGGAAAGCTGGGGAGGGATGTTTTGCAGGGGGATGTAGCAATAGCTTGAGGGTTAGTGGTTTCAGCCTATAATAGGGTAGATTTAAATTAGATATTAGGAAGAAATTCTTCACTATGAGTGTGGTGAGACACTAGGAAAGTTGTGGCTGTCCCCTCCTTGGAAATGTTCAAGGCCAGGTTGGATGGGGGTTTGAGCAGCCTGGTCTAGGGGGAGGTGTCCCTGCCCACAGCACTGGGTGTGGAGTTAGATGATTTGAACATCTCTTCCAACCCAAACTGTTTTATGATTCCACTATTTTTTAGGCTGGATTTGCTTAAAGTTCATCTGGACCATGGAAGAGTTCATGCAGCTACATATTTGGTCCTTTCTACCTCCCTATTCTTCATATGTGTCAACAAGACACCTCTTCAGCATACTGCTGAGCAGGATAAAGCCTTTTTAAATTGTGGTCAGGCTGGTCACATAATTGTCTCCCTGTCAATCTGGCCTCCCATTTAAATTATTATATATATACATATTTTAAAGTATATGTATGTTTGATGATAGACTGAACAGCACAGACATGAGGCCCTGGTTGTCCTAGGGACGAGGGTTTCCTTCCTGGTATGATAGTGAAGGTTTACCCTAAATGCCCTCCAGGTATACATGTTATGGATCAATGAAATGCCTTTTATAGGTCTGTGTCTCAGTCACTCAGAATCCCACAGTGACCCTTGAGGCAAAGTGAACTGCTCCAGATACAAAAAGTGTAAATTAGCATGAGGAGTACTAGGCTGACCTCTTTCTCCCTCATTTCACATGTATAGCCAGTAGGGAAAGTCAGTGGAGACAGAAACCCCCATTTGGCTTTAAGTCGAGATTTCATTCCTTTTCTGTACATTTGTTACTGGCTCTATCTTAGAAATACGAGATGAGAGGAGCTGTAGAAATACATGAGGGGAAGCTCTTCCAAAAATATTTTATTGCTTCAGCAATAAACAGCTGGTTTCTTTCTGAGGAAAATCTGTCAACTACACCAGACTCTATTGAATTATGTATTGTACATTTGGGGGAGTAAGGTGCAAAATTCAATGCACTGAGCAAAGCTTTCCATTTGCATTTTGCAAGGTTGAGACACAAATCCAAGTCCAAAAGATGATAAACTTGGTGGTTTGTGTTCCAAACAGTTATAGCTGTGCTCAAAAATAATCATAGAATTATAGAATCATAGAATGGCTTAGAATGGAAGGGACCTAAGAGATCATCTACTCCAACCTCCCTGCCATGGGCAGGGATGCCTCACATCTAAACAAGGTTGCTCAAAGCCTCAAATAATACCTTGTAAGTGCACATTAGGGACAATGAAGCACAAAATTATGCATACAAATATAACTTAAGACACTGAGCCTTTTTTTTTTTTTTTTTAAAGAATTCTTCTGTTTTGTAAAAGAACATTGAAGGGTAGTGCTGTTTGCAGGGCTATTTTGCATTCTGCCATCGAAATTATGGCCCTTACAGACAAAGAACACAAGATTAAGAAAGATTTCACTGGGGTAAATCAGTGAGGTACAGCAGTGTTGTAAGTTAACACTGAACCATAAGTCTTCTGATTATAAGAACTCCTCCTGGTTATGAAGATCTGTAGCAGGAGAAAAAATGAAAATTGGGCCTTGACATTAATAGTCACGTTCCTGGATATCAATACCAGCTGGTTTTCCAACAATATAATATTAAATAGATTATAGGTTCAGTATCTTTACTCCTAGAAACAACAAAAGAGAAGAAATGCCTTTGTCAGCATCCCCCATGCAAGGTCACTCCACCTGAATGACAACTCAGTAACTTGCAAAACTAAGGAAAATGGAATTGCCATTGTTGTTGGGATAGAAGACTGCCTCTAAGAATCTCAGGATCCTTCTATTTACACAAACAGATTCATAGCACATAGCTCCCATACCTTACTGTGTACACAGCACAATTCCCTACCATGAAACACCTGGCACTGAACTTCCTGACTCTAATTAACATTCTATTTCCCCAAACTATTTTCCCTCACCTAGGGCATTTCTGAAATAATTTGCTACCACTCAGTAGTAAACGTAGGTACTTAATACCTATTAAAAGGGCTGGTAAATTCAGCCTCTGGCTATTCCCTTGAAAGGTGTAGTTCAGGTTAAGCATCTGCTCTGTAGGTGGTTAATTAGCAATAAATGAGCTGTCTTCTGCATGCTAACAGCACTAACATGTTAACACCTCTCCAGAAAAGAAAAAATCAGATTCCTTCTTATTAGAAGTTATTTGATATTGGCAATTTATTATTATTATTATTACACTCCTCAGAAAGTTGTAATATTGATGACTCAGAGTGGCTGTAGGCTCTGCCTTGAGGAGCAGACCACAAGTCCAGGGTTTTCTCATTGGCAGAAGCTGAGTGTGTTCATTGAATTAAGAACACAGCAAACTGTCCCAAAACAGCTAAAAAGCAAGTTGATAATTGAAAGCAAGATGGGAAAAGGGTCCAAAACATGGGCACAATGTGAAGAAAAGCATCAAGGTGAGAGGAAGAAAGACTGACAACAGAAAAAGGAGATGAGATATTGACAGTGTCAGGGAGAGAGACTGAGACTATCATAGTAGGACTGGAGGATTCTGCTCTGTATTGTAGAATCATAAAATCATAGAATGGTAGGTGCTAGAAAGGTTCTCTGGAGATCACCGAGTCCAGGGTAGGTCACACAGAGATGTGTTCAGGTGGGTCTTGAAAGTCTCTAAAGGAGACTCCACAACCTCTCAGGGCAACCTGTCCAAGTGTTCTGTCACCCTTACAGTGAAAACGTTTTTCCTCATATCAAGGTGGAACTTCCTGTGTTCCAGTTATGTCCATTGCCCCTAGACCTACCACAGGGCACCACTGAGAAGAGACTAGCTCCTTCTTCTTCACACCTGACCTTCAGATATTAATAAGCATTAATAAAATCCTATCTCATTCTTCTCTTCTCCAGACTAAACAGCCCCAGGTCTCTCAGCCTTTCCTCATATGACAGATGTTCCATTCCCCTGATCATCCTTTGTTGGACTCTCTCTAGTATATCCCTGTCCCTCTTGCACTAGGGAGCCCAAAACTGGACACAGTATTCCAGATGTGGTCTCACTAAGGCAAAGATGAACTGCTCATCCAAATATACTAAAATGACACTAGGTAGGACTCCTTTCTCTAGTTTTATGCTTTCTTTGATGTTAGGTTTGGAAGTGGATACCTACTACTTCAGAGGAGTTTGGACATCGGGGTAAGATAGATTTGGAAGGCTGGCAGGCCCAGAAATCACATTTAGGTTTTGCAGAAAGATAAGAGTCACCAGTAGGAAGGCAATTCCTGGATGTATTCACCTCTGTTGCCATTCAGCTGTTACCTGGATGGGGTGACAAAAGTCACAAAATATGACAAAAGGAGTGCCAAATAACAGATATACAAACATGTAATTTTTCTCATATTTGCCTTACAGAGAGAAAAAGTTGGAAGGGTTTAGCCTAGGAGCTGTGGGACAGCTCTTGCAGATTGAACAGGATGTATGAGATCACACAACAGAAATCCCACCTTGAAGCATTAGCACATGAATAAAAAAGTAATCCTCACTGGATTAATGACATTTCAATTCGGAGAAGACACTAGAGGTAGAATTCCACTGGGTGAAATAGTTGAAGTAGATAATAACAGGCCATGTGTGGAAATATAAGTTTTGGGCCAATGCATCCTATTATCTACCTGGAAGATAAGCAGAAACTTCTTAAATTCATGTTCCTGCTCAGACTTGGACACAAGCTGAAGTAGTACTCTTATGAAATCCTTCTGTGTAGGATCTGAGTAAACCAGAACATCTTTACCTTGAACTTTCCGGATTTGGTTCAAGCAATTGAAGTAGAATTTCAGATCTTCAATCATAAAGCAGTACGAGTAGCAGTAGTTATAAAAAGTAGACATAAAGTAGAGATAAAAAGAAATAATTTTTGCTTCAGATTGAATAACTTTCATTCTTTATTCTATTTTTAAAGCTTTCAGTTTCAACATGTAGACACTGTTTTCAATATTTGTGAAAAGCTGAAACAGGATATCTCACCCAAAGGAGAATTCTTTATTTTGAAAGTATTTATACAAAATATTCTGATCTTTTCAAGACTTTTTTTCTGCCCTCTTCTTAAAAACTGTTCACAAAAATAAGGTGAAAATTTTGAAGGTCTGATTCTTATTCTTAGCTGTTGATGGGCAGGTGTTGTTTGCTCTGAAACTGTTTTCTTTTTTCCTGAATTTGTTACATTTGAAAATATTTTATCCCTTCTCTAGGGCAAGGCTCAGATGCATGGGAGCTGAGGTGAGGGCTTCACTCTCAGGAAATAGCTTCATCTGAAGAAAAAGATAATATCATGATCAGCACAGGACTGTCTGGGAAAGGACAGAGAACTCCTTTCACCAGATCGCTCGTACCCCTGAAAGCCTCCTGCTTTTCACCTTTTGTTGCTGGCATTTTTGACACAACACCATGCTGGAAATTGGACACCAAGGCTACCATGGTCAAGCACTATGTCTCACTCCTTTGTGCACCTGGTCAATAGTCTCTTGTATCACTGAACTCAGGGCACAGATGGTTTACATAGCTGAAAGACCTACCACGCTCTTCTGCAATATGATCCACCAGCAGGATTTGGTTTCTTAGGCAGAAGATATTAATTGTAATTTGACTGGATGACTGAAATATTCCAATGAATTTCAAAGGTCCATTAAAATATGCTTAGAGAACGTAAACATTTCTATGTCTTTTTTATTAAAAAAAACTTAAAAAAATCAATGCATGTGTCCCATAATACTTGTAGAAGGATGTTTTGTTACATTACAACAATTTTTCTCAACCTGCATTTCCTGGATATCATTAGAATTTTAGAATCAATTAAAAAATGTAATGAAATTTACTGCAAAGAATTAATACCCATTATTCTGCTATTCTCAGAAGCTGAACTGGTGGAAAGACACTTCCAATAACACTCTAATCTGAACTCATCTCTCAATTTCATCACTGAAAGTCATACACATAGTAGATGCATAAATGTCTTCCTGACCCACTTAATCCTAATAGGATATACATAGCAAAAATCAATGTCACCATCTTTTAAGTGATACGTTCAGAATGCCTCAGAATTAGCCTCTCTTACAGTCATTCATTTTCAAAACTTTCTCTTACTTCTATAGTACTTGCCTTTGTGAATTGGTGTGATCAGTAGGCAAGCAATGGTCTCCTGCAATGTATAAATAAGGATTATGGAGCAAAGACAGTCATAGTACAAGCAAGACTGTCATATCTTCAGGAACTGGTCTGCAACTGTTCACCTGATGCTTGTCAGAGCTGGAGATTGCTTAGAGGAAGTAGACCTTCCTTGAAACAAGATGAAAAATGAACTCTGAAGGCTAGTTTTAGATGTGTTTGCCCATCCCACCTGAGGTTATCTCAGGGGTAGCATCAGAAGCCACACTGATTCCTATACCAATATGTGAATTTACATTTCCTGGGAAAGTCATTCTGGACAGACACAGAATACAAACAGAACTTGCTAAACATGAATTCAAACCTCTTAAGTCAACATTAGGACAGAATGGTAACTTCTGGCAAGCTAATGAAAAAATCAGATGGAGATATAAACCCCTGCAAAGGAATTTCCAGGAGCTCACCTACCAGACCCCTATATTCTTTCTGTCCACGTAGGAAGCTGTTGGTTGACAGCTGTAAAAGGACACTTCCTCCAGCTACAAACAAGGGCAGCACCATAAGCCCTTGGCAGTTCATCTCCAGCTCTGTTGCCCTGCAGGCAGCTGGAGCTCTGTCTGGGGGCTGCAGAGCTCTGCCTGTGGTTGTAGACACATCTTTTCTCTGCATTTGTTTCACCATCATTTTGTCTGATACGTTTACCTTTATTGTTAACTTTGGGAAAACTGTGCTACGCATGAAAAGCTTTCTGGATGAGTAAATATTATTACTTTAAAAATATAGAATTATTTAATTGTATCAATATTTTGTCATTAATTAACTCAAAGATGTTTTTTTCCAAGTTATTAATGTTGAATTTTCCTAGAGAAGTAGAATTTAATTTTATTTACAGTCAATGAGTCTATAGTTTAATCCACTTAAATTGTCTGATATATTGTGAGGAAACTTGCAGGACAGAGTCTTGCTGCTGCAAGTCTTTTCTTAGTTTTACTTTATTTTTCACTCTTTTTTTACCCCCCCAGTTCTTATTTTTCAGAAAACAGATCTCATGGAAAGCTTCAGAATATTCACAGAGTTAAAGATATGCAGATGTTGATACTGATGTCTCTGTTGTCTGGATTCAAATTTATTCTTATGGGAAGCAGTCTTGAAGTTGATGAGTAGTGCAGTTTTTGCAGAAACTTTCCATGACTTGCTGTTCATCTTGGGTAATTATCATAATCTTCTAATTTTCTTGCAGGTGCTTAATCTTTTTCAAATAATAAGATGGAATCAATACAACACACACTCATGTTTTTCAGGCAATTCACATAATTTTTTATTCTAATTGTGACCTACTTCTGTGTAGCTAGCATTTGATAAGAGTGTATCTATAAATAGAAGGTATCACATACCTTGTTAAAAGATATTTTCTTAACAATAAAGTGTGTGTAAATCTAGATGTGAGAACCCATCATCTCTCCTCCAGAAGCTGATCAGGAATACAAAATCAATGGGTGCAGAAAAAAATGACAAATGAAAGCCAGCCCAGATCCACAGATTCCTGGTAAGATTGCTGAGCAGGAAGGAGACCTGAATATTCAGATTCTACTCCTTCAAATATTTCTATTTGTCGATTGTGTAAGGAGAATAACCAGGGAGCAAGAAATAGAGTTTTGTCTCTGCTCACCTTTTTAATTAAGTCCTAAAAGCTATTTAAGTGACTGGAAAAATATATAGACCACCACTGTATAGGGAAACTGTGTCAGCTGTGACTCCACACATAAACTCCCCATGTGATGCTGCACATAAAGCAGCTTTTGAAGGTGCAGAGGAAGGAACTTGGACACGAAGATAAATTCTGAACTGAAGCACTAAAACTGGAATGGTTTATGGGACCACTGGTTACACTGGAATAACACATTGACAAAATAGAAAAGAATCAGAGAAGAAAGGAAGATTTAATGAATTTAGCCCTAATAAGAAAAGTACACTTCTAAAAAATACTTGTATTGAAAAAGTGTATTTGATAATATTTGCTCCCAATTTTAAATTCAATATCAACAGATTTTAATAAAGATGTATCATCCATTCTTCAGAACCTTTTATTCATTAAGTCAAACAGTGATACTTGTGGTCATCTCAGACTTTATAGATGTGGACTGATCATCTGCATCAACTGCACATATAGTGGAAATATGGAGAAGCTAACTTATTCTTCTTTTAGTTGTGAAATCCCTTTGTGAAAGGGGCTAAAAAAATATGAGTTTTTTTCTGAACCAGATAGCTTTGTAGCTTTTTCAGATAATCTTGCTCTCTACATTAACTGCTAGGCAAAGCAAAAATTTTTCCTATTGTATAGCTCTAAACCTGAGATGGCTTTGCTTTCTTTGTACTAAGCATTTTTCAGTAATTATTAACATCATTTCTTCGATTGACTCTTAGTTTCAGTACTATTGCAGAATTCTCAGAATCTGTCCAAGGATAAAACACTAAAAAAGTATAAAATTTTGCTTTTAAGAAGAGCAAAATGTGCACTCCAGAAAATGTTACTTTTCAAATTCAGATATGCTACCATGTGGGCTTTTTAAAAAATATTGGTTAATTAGTAACGAAATTTAGCACATGGCTCTCTCTACATGAAAACCTTCCAGTACAAAAGACAATCAAAATAAAACCTCAGGCGAAAGCAATCAACAAAATCTCAGATTAAGAGGAATACAACCTTCAATATTCTAATACATTTTTAGATAAAATGGAAATAAGTAAAACCAACTAACTAAAAAACAGATGATGCAGAAAGTGGAGGTGGTATCTGGGTGGAATTTAATGTATGGTATACGTGGTAGAGGTGTTTTGGAGCAGTGGCGAGGAAACCATGGAGTACCAAAGCCTTTATTTTCTCCCTACAAAGAGAGTAGGATTAACATAAATATGCAGTCTCCTAAATATTAATTAAAGTTGTTGCTCACTGGTGACAGTGGTATACAGCATATGATGTAGAACTGTCAGTGCCTGAGCAGCATAATTAGGAGCACATCTCATCCATTGATCCTCCTTCACTTTTCTGCTTCTAAAATGAAGGATGACTTTACCAGCAGCTGTGCATTCATCAGCAGATATATTTTACCTGGCAGATAGTTCTGACAGTCTGATTAACTAAAGTCCTCTGCTGCTCTAAATCTCATAATTTTAGGCAAATTTTAGTCAGTTTCTTAATCTCAACTACTTCACTTTATTTTCCAAGCTTTTGTTTTATTTATCCTTCTGAGAATCTGATTCATTTCCAGGGTAAAGTCTATGGGACAAGAAGTCTTAGTGTACATATTTCCTCAGAGGTATCTGCATTTGAAAGAATTATGACGGAGATCTCAAAGTATTGCCACAGAATAAACCCACTGGTGGTGTTTCTTTCTAAAATGGGAAAATAATTAAAAAAGCTTTGTTCCTTTTTTCTTTAGATAGAAGTCAGATTTAGTTTTCACTCTTTCCCTATCTTTTTATTTGATAGAGGCTGATTGGAAATGAAAGGAAAATAAAACAGCTGAGTTCCTGATACCCTGTTTGTTGGAATTAATCAATATGGGATCCTATGTAACTGGATTTACACTGCAATTTCAGGTACTTGCAAAGTGCCAGGGATAAAGTAGATGAAGTTCTGTGTCTCATCAGTAGATATCCCCAAGAGAAAGATCTGTTGGCACAATTCAGACATGACAGCCCCTCTAGGGTGAGTTCAAAAGCTCTTGCTTCCATTGACTGCATAGGATGTACTTGTAAAGGGTGCATTCTCAAGGCTACATATATACCATCTTATTAGATGTGTTTGGGACAATTTTGTGTCACTGAGGCTGACTGACAGAGCACAGCCTATGTGCATGTTGCAGTCAACTCTCTTCCCCTCCAAAGTGGAGTAGATTCCTTCCTGGGAGCAGTGAAAGCACTGCTTACTAGAGGAAAATGTTTCTAGGAATGAAACAGCAATGAAAGGATAAATAAGTCTCAGTGCTTAGTTTCTGCCCCAGACTTTTTAACTTACTAGCATAGATTTGGACCATCTCTTCAAAAACCAGAAGCAAGATAGGCAAACTGGACGCTACACAGGAGATCTAGCCCAGGCACAGACCTAGCCACATCTCTGAAATGGATGCTTTCCTTTTGGCAACTAAGAGAAGACAAGAGTAAGATGCACAGGATGTAACCTCAACAAAGAAGGGGAGTACTTTCTTTGTGTAATTCTTCTGCATGCCATTTTGAACATTGAGAAATGTCTGCTTGGACAAAACTTGATTAACCCATATCACTGAAAAAGTAAGAGTAATAAATCTGAAAAATTCCTACAAACTAAACTGATGTCTAATGCATTGCAAATAATTTCAAGAAAAAATAGGTTTAACAGGTTTCGAACAATAATTTGACTATCCAGTTATACTGGTTAACACTTAGATAGAACATTGGGAGTAATATAAAACCTGATGTTTCAACTTGTAAAAATATTCTCAAATTTTAAGGATTAGCTTGAGATCTTCCTGGCAAGGAGATGAGGACAGATTATCCCCCATGTGCCTGCTGTGGAATTTCCTACATGTTTTTCTGAAGCATCTGGTGCTGGCTGGCTTCTGAAATAGGGGGGACTGAATAAGCCAAGGTTTTCTGCTCCTCTGTCCTTCCCAAATGGCACTCTCTGTGCTTCCAAATTGAGATGGAGTTGATTGTTTTTTGCTGATTATTTTCTCTACACATTCAGCACATATACTGAGATTTATGATTTCTGGGGCTCCTTTTGGTTGTCATTTTCCCTGGTTTTATTAAAGTGCTAGCTCAGGGACCATTGCAATATGGGTTGCAATCAATAAATCTTCAGCCGTTTGCACTTACTTTACAAAAAAACTTACATTTCTATATTTCTGTCCTCTGACTCCTCGAATGTTTGCTTATTTTTACATTGTTCCCTCTCACTTCATCAACCAACCTATATGAGTTTCTGCCAAATTACAAGCTGTCACCAAGATTTAACTGCAACCTCCCTTGGTGCAGCACCACTTGTATATCTTCTGCTGCTTTGGGGAAACACATGCTCAGGTAGCTTGCAGCAGAAATCAGCTCTTTTTTGCATGAAGACTCCCACAATCTCAGCATTTTGCCAGCAGATATGAGGATCTGCAGCTCCAGTAGATAAATATTCAAAAGACTAATTACATTCCCAGAATGCCATCATAACTTTCTGATTATTATTGCAAAGAGGCAATTAAAAGATCCACCATGTGACTAAGATTTTTACCCTAGTATTTGCAGTAGCTGCTTTGGGCTTCCTATACATGTGCATTCTCACCTTGCATGCATAGACTAGAATACATAGACCAGCGGGGGATTAAAGGCAGAAGTGTTGCAGAAGCTGTCACTTTGGACAATTAATTAGTTTGAAGTACAGAGAAAGTGGAAGAAAGGTCTCTCCGTTAAAAAAAAAAAAAAAAGAAATGCTGGAGTCTTGACAACAGTAATGGAAATCCCACCTCCTGACACATTCACCCAGTTACCTCCACAGCTTATGTATTCAACCACCACCTCCAACAGTTACTAACAGCTTCTTTTCAATGGATGATATCTAATTAAGCACTTTGAAACATATTAGGATTCTGGCAGAATTTGAATATGGAGTTAAAATTCCATCTTTCACCTGCTTGTGCTTTAATGACAGTAATGTGACAGTTTTGTTTGGTATTTCTACTAAATAGATAATTCTAATATATTCACATGCATGCTCATCCTTTTTAAGGAAGTGAAACAAAAAAAAAATAAAAAGGAAAAAAGAAAAAAATAATATAAACCCAACCAATCCTACAATCCTATTTTTCAGGTAAGATTTCAGGCTCATGATGAAGACACAAAGCTTCAAGTTTCATACAGGAACATTACACACGTTTTGGGGGTTGCTTTTGGCCCCTGCAGTCATAGCTTCTCCAAATGCATCATATCGCCAAGTGCCAAATGTAATTGCCAGCATTTTCCAGTTTTCCAGATATATAACAAAATGAAGAGGCAGCTGTCTGCTGACCTCTTATCTGAAAGAGAAATTAGCAAAGCACCAGCTGGTGTCTGAAGACATCCACCTACTAGGCTAAGAACCTCAGGAATGTCTTGAATAAAAGAGTTATCTAACAGTAGAGGGTTTTACAAATCAGAGCTGATTCACAAAGCACCATCTTAAAATTAATCATCTGGTTTACAAGGCATTTGTGACAAATGAAGGTATGAGCCCTGCTCACTGTAAAATGCAGCTGAATGAATATGCTGCAAGTGCACAGCACCTAGCAGGACTGAGACCTACATAAATCACAAAATAATAATAACTTGTAGGACACCAGCAAAAAATTAGGTTAATAATTAAGTAAAACTAAATTTCCATCAGGCCTGTTGGACTTTGTCTCAAACCTGAGTTGTATTTTATTACATTTGATGAAGTGTCTAAATACATGATAAATATGAATAGTAAGCAGGAGGCTATGCGCGTGGAACAGAACTCATTAATTGCACAGGTGAGATAATGGTAAGTAATTAAAGATGAAGTTGTCCCAGTCTCAAATTCCAAAGGTAGGAGAAATGCTACCTTCTGCTGGCACCTCCTTCTTTCTGTCCATAAAAAAATGAAACCCTGCATGACTAAGATAGACAATGAACTTGTAGACAGATAAATTTAGGTGAAGAAAATCCCACATTCTGTGACCAGGCTTGTGAAGTAAAACCAGCATCTGTTGGACTGTGGAAGACTGTTGCAAAAACAAAAGGGAAGAAAATGTTATCACACAAAAGGGCTCAAAAAACCCACCCTGAAAAAGCACTTTCTGTAAGGCTCTAACTTCCCATTTCCAATGGATTTCAAGCTTCATTGTTAAAGCTGGGGCCTAGAAGTACTCAGGCTAATAAAAGTAACTTTGTCTTGGCAGAGAAAGTATGAACATGATAAAAAGAAGGTGACCCTTAGAAGCTTCATCCTCAGATGTTGGAGGTGAGAACAGATTCATGAATTAAAAGAACAGCATATACCATCTGAGATTTCAAGGGTCTTTAAAACCTCAGCACTACCAGCACCTCCCTGAAAAACAGTTAGCTATCTGACAAGTTAGGTTCCTATTATTTTAACACTTTTTTTTTTTTTTTTCAAAATGTTTCTGTTCCAAATATGTTGCTTTAAGGAGAATGTTTCATCTGTGGATATAATTGCTATTGCTCCCAGCGTGAGCAGACACCTAGATGATGGATATGCCAGAGGTACAGGGTTAATTGCTGTCAGTGTACAGAGGATTTCAAACTCCAGGACCGACCTGAATATGGGAGAATCGTGAGCAGCTGAAGTGATGATCAGACCTCAGAATAGGTTACACTGAATGAAACCAAAATGATAATCAAGTGATAAAACCCTCCAGTCTCAACCAGAACCTCAGTAGTTCAAGCATGAAAAGAGATTAGAGTCTACTTCTGAACTGTAGAGAATTTTTTTCCCCACTTAATGTTGGGACTAGTCACTTTGCAAAATCTTCAGTATATTTGAAAGCAAGCACAAGCACTGTCTGCCACAGAACTGTATTTTGCATCCATCAGGAAACAGCTCTTTTGAGACCTCATCAGGATGTTAAAGTGCTTACTGATAGTAACTATTTTGAAGTACATAGCCAGTTGCATGTTCACTTCTATGTGAGGCCTTTCCCTGCCACTCCATCCATCGTACATCCCCCTTCTCCTCTCACTCACCATGGTGAAACCAATGTGAAGCACATGGAAGCATCAGTTTTTCCCGATGTGTTTTTTTCTATGTTCATTTCATTCACATTCCAAGGCTCTTACTGTAGTGATAGCTTCAAACTTTTTCCTGTACTTTCGTTAATCTTACAACTCTCTGCAGACAGCTCCTCTTATTTGCATGCCAGCACAATGTTAAGCCCTTCCAGCCTGATTTGTGTGACTGACAATTTTAGTTCCTTTTAGCAGTCTGAAACAACTGATTTACAACTGTGGGTGTAACTGCTTTCTTTCTGACACTGCTAATTTACCAAATGAATTGTGTTCTTGCACATTTACTGAGATTAACAGAAATTGGAAGTTGAAACTATGGAAGTCAATTGTAAGCTTATTCTGAATAATTCACTTAAACTGTTTTTTGCCTTTGCAGATGTAGGATTCATATGCTACTGTTAACTAAGGTAACATTAATACAGATGAATATCACATTTTTATTTCTAAGTAAATTAAAAAAAACCATCTCTGACATAGAAATAATGTTCATGGGAAAATCAATAATATAACAATAACTTCCTGCATGTGTCTTTTGTGATTGCTTTTCTCCTCCTTTTTCATTCTATGAAAGTACAAATGAAACTGAATATAAACCAAAGTATTTGTTTTTAGTCCAGGATTAATTTCAAATTCAGAATTTAACTGAATTTACTTTGAAGAAAAACAGAAGAAATGCAGAGACAGTTAATTACTTTCATATGCTTTATCTCAGATTCCTTTGTGTTTTGTCAGAAGCAAAAAAGGTAAATCAAAGAATGTAGTGATATTTTGAAATGTGTAAACAAACGTGACATTAAGTACCTTATAGGTTTGCAGAGCTGCTCTCTGTGGTCTTACTATGTCAAATCTGAGCTCTTTGTTCCCAAGGAAGAAGGAGATGGTTTCCTGGCTTTGCAGTAAGGCTGATCAGAACTTAAACAAAAAACAGTTGGGTAGTGCTGAGAGTTGTACTGAAAATTCCCACTTTCTGAAACCAAAACTGTTTTCATAATGGACTGAGTTTTAATCTTTTTCAGGCTTAAAGAAAAAGAAATGACAAGGTTTTCTCCTTTTTAGACTTTTGTAAAAATTCTCTCATTTGATATTCTATTTTATAATTTCAAATTGACTGTTATGAACCTAGATTAAGCTATAGAAAACCAAAACAAAACAAACCCGCTTACTTTGACATGGGATTGAAATCAATTACCTAAGAGTAGTCTAGCTTTTTGAATGATATATGTCATAGTTACTCAAAATAATGTCTTTGTTATTGTGCTGTGGACACCCTTTTCCGCCCCTTCCCTTCCTTTCCCATTCCCTTCTCTTCCCTTCCCTTACCCCTCTTATTCCTAATACTAATTTAGATTGAAGCTTTGTTTTCATTTCCATCCAATCCTCACTTCAGTCAGGGTACTATGAACAGAAAAAGAACATTTACAATAAGAAACCTCAGATGATATTAGCAGAGGTAGGTAATATATAACTGCTTGTAAGGAGAAAACAGTAAAATAACAGTATCCTGGAGTGCGTTAAGAAATGTCCAGAAGATCTAGGGATGTTCTCCTCTCCCTCTACTCTTCCCTGGTGAATCCTCACCTGGAATACTGTGTCGAGTTTTAGTCTCCCCCATTGAAGAGAGGTTGGAAACTACTGGTTAGAGTATAGATGAGTGTTACAAAGATGACTAAGGGACTTGAACATCTCTCTTACGAAGAAACACTGAGACTACTGAGACTGTTTGGCCTCAAGAAAAGAAGTCTGAGAGGTGATCTTATTAATGCCTGTAAATATCTGAGGGCTGGGTGTTGGGAGGAGGGTGACAGTCTCTTTTTGGTGGTGCCCAGTAATAGGACAAGAAATAATGGATATAAACTGGAACATAAAAAGTTCCACCTCTACATGAGGAGCAACTTCTTTCCTGTGAGGGTGACAGAGCACTGGTTGCCCAGAGATGTGGAGTCTCCTTCTCTGGAGACTTTCATAACCTGCCTGGATGCATTCCCGTGTGGCTTGCCATAGGTGTTCCTTTTGTAAGGGGGTTGGACTAGATAATCTCTAGAGGTCCCTTCCAACCCCTAACATTATATGATTTTATGATTCTATGATTCTCATTGAAATAAATACTTTATAGTGAAGAATATTGATTGAACTGACCATCTAACTTCCATATACAAGTCATGCCTTATAGAAGGACCAGGTGAACATTCTGAGGTAAGTTTTAAGGAACATTTTAGTGTTTTCACATGGTGTGGTAATCCTACAAAATTGCTGAGGAACATTAAAGTCAGAAATTGCCCTGCTCCTGCTAACACTGTTGTACCTAAGATCCCCTGAATCAACTCAGTGAGGAATAGGCTCTGACATGTTCTTCACTCTCAGGAAGCTCCTCTGGCCACCATCTACCAAGCACAGTGTTTTCAAGGATGATGCCATCCTCAAGAACGCATACCTAGAGGAATGCACCATGTGGGAGGAATGCATTCCAAGGGGGAATGCACCTTGACACTATAGTACAGGAGGAGAAATGCTGGGAAAGACATGGCAGCAGTAGTTTAAGGAGACAGAAGAAAAGTGTCCAGGGCAACAGGCTCCCTAGAAAATGAAGTAGCTCTATAGAGCAAGAGAGGAGGCAATTGCAGGGACACCTCAATCAGCCCATGCTGGGAGTTTTCACTGCCATGTGTTCACTGTTATTGTCAGCTGTACGCCGAGATAACACTGACAATTTGGTTTACACTGGTATGCAATTGCCCTTCTGAGTGGGCCATGGACCTATCTCCTCTAAGGAGTTGCTTTTGCTCCTTCTAATCTCTATGGAACTGAAGAAGGTCTCCCCCAGTGCTTGCTGGGCTGGAAGCCCACTGCTAAATGAGCAACATTTCCAGAGTAATGGATAAGGGCAGTTGTGCCTGGGTGTAGGGTCAGTTAAAAGGCACACAGCAGAATGTTTTGAAATGGACATCTGGCATGCAGTAAATGCATTTAGGAAGCAATAAACAGCTCATTTTGAATTACTTCTGCAATTGGTTTCAACACAAGCAGTTGGTGGAAAAACAAGCTTTTAGAAAGGTCATTTACTGCCATATATAACCCATCTCTTCCAGTTAAACTGCTTAGCAGTGTACAAAGCAAATCCCAGACCATTTCTGATCTGATAATTAATAGAGTCTTCTACTCTAGCTGGAGCAGTACAAAGAAAGTGAATGCTGTCCTTGTTATCCAGACTTAATAATTCAACATTTGAATTGTCAGAGTGTCTTTCAAAGAAGCTGATTGTTGAAATACAAGTGCAGTAGATGTGAAATATTGTATATTGTATCTTCAAGATGAACACAGAATTCACATGCTTTTAGTCAGCAATAGATCGCTGACAGCTCTTGGAAAAGGAGAAAAAAATTTTCCATTGTAAGACATAATATTGCAATTTTCTTGGTGCTACTCTGCTCACAGAGCATAAATAAAATTGATACTAAAGTATTTAATTTTCTAACCCTTAAAGAAGGAAAGATTTTTTTTATTCCCTTTATTTATCATTATACATGATAGATGAGCATCTATGGAGGTTTCCAGTAATACACTAAAGAATCAAATTTCTAAACTGGCCAGATGAATTGACATGGATACATGAGAAATACATTGTAATTACTCTTAGAGAGACTATTGGTGAGTTCCTAAAATAAAATAAGTATATTTGAGGTACTAAGCTGTCACTTCTAAACAACAGTAACTCCACATGGTCCAGAATCAAAACCAATCATCATCTTTGCTCCTTAAAATCATTGTGCTTAGTTTGATCTAAAGATACCAAATCTGCACTTATGTAAATGAATGCAAGTAAATCACATTTCAAGTTGTGTGTAAAAATTGCAATGGCCCAGAACGGGTTACTCTGATGTGTGGCCTGTAAAAGTGTCATGAAGCCATCTTGGTGAAATGTTTCAAATTAGTATTGTATTAACTGAAATTATGATGGTCTCAGCAACTGTTCATGAATCTATTCTACAGTGGGTGGAAAAAAAATGAAGAAGATATGTTTCAGTTTAGCATTTATTTTAATATTAAAGTATTCTAAAAGAAAACTTTTGAAAATCAACTTTAATTTAATTTATAAATCAAAGGGAATAATTTCTTTTCGCCCAGGGCTTTACTTCTTAATTTTTCTGTTGGGCAACACTTGAAAAAAAGAAAAGGTTTATGCCATTTTAACCAGAAATCCCAACCACACCACATGGCTCTTTTCTGAGAAAAAATGTGTCTCCTTTTCAAATTTTAAAAATTATTAGATATGGATCAAGAGACATATAAATTATATTTAATGGCATAAGGCAGAAATGTAAAACTTCTGATTAACTTTGTAACATCCATGCAGCACCCTGCCTAGATGTGACTCAGAAACAAGAACTACATTTTGCCAAAAATGTCAGGTATTTCAGGTTTTTGTGTAAGGTGGTGAGCATTCAACTTTTCTGTTATAAAGCCAGGAGAATGATGTTCATCTACAGGCCATCAGCTTGGGCAGGTGGGTAGTGTGAGAAGGAAGATGGTGCTCTCAGGCAGAGGGACCCAGCGGGCAGCCATATTCCCACCAAATTCATACTGAGAATACCATCTCTTAATCTTCTTATCTGGTGGGGGGGAACATCGAGTGATGTACCTGGGTGATGAGGAAGTACTCTGGGCAAGGATTTATCTGTGCTGACTGGAGATTAATGATCCTTTTGGCTGCAGATTTTGGTGAGAACTACTCAGAGCTGCCACTCGACCTTCTGCAGAAGTTCCTGATTAATTTCTTTAGCAGATATACCTCTAAGAGAACCCAGCTTTGGACAGAGATACAAACCAATTATTAGAGCATTTCATTTTCTGATGAAACCCACAAAGGGCTTCAGTGGGCTGTTCACAATATTTACAGCAGCACAGATCAAGCCATAATAACCAAGCCCACAAGCAAAGCCCACAGGCTCGCTACCTTATTCCTTAACACCAGAGCTTTGTCCTTTAATCTTCACTGCCTGCAGTGCAGGTTGATAAGACAAAACAACAGAGACAGAAGGTTCATGATGAACACTTTACAAGGGGTTAATTCTGTTCAAGGGATAGAGATGCCAGCCAGGGGAAGGTCACGACTTGTTGGAAAAGTTGAACATTTTGTAGAACATGGAAACTTGACAGTGGCACATGACATGCTGGTGTTACCTGACTCAAAGTTTATATGCATTAAATCATCCTTCACTTTTCCCAAAGTCAGACTGGGCTTCAAAATGAAGCCACACTAAGCAAACCAGGTATATTGTGACAGTAGCTCAATACTGTTCTACCTAGATAAATCAAAATGTGAAGTTTTAGGAGTGCAATAATTACACAATGAAATAATGGCACAGCTATGAATCACAACTTGCCATTTCAACACCTTTGGAAGTTTATAAGATATTTAAATTATTTTGATGCAGAGCTTGAATTGCTGATCAACATTTTTAGTGGGATATAAAATAAATTTTAAAAATTTTGTGTGCCTTATGAAGTTAAGCAATATTAGAATCATAATTGTAATCAAAGCTGTAGAAGAATATAATTGTAACAGAAGAAGGTGTATTTTTATTGTAGAGTTTGGCTTCTTGCATCCCATTGTGAGAACCTATAGAAAGATTATTTATCTGTTAAAAATCAGTTTAAGAACTTAGTTAGACTAGAGGTAAAGGGAAGAGAGACTGTAAAATAATAATGTTTGGCTTCCAATAGTTTCAACAGACTGGAACCAGGAATTTGGGGGAAAGATAGGAGCTGGCTGACTTATCTAGGGAAGGGGACCACCTATATGCAGACAGGTTGTATTCTATTTCCAGATATAAATATCAGCCTCAAGTATTTTAATAGACTAGATCATCTGACAAAATAATCAGCATGTCTTTTTGTCTGTAAAAATCATCGAGATCATTCTGTGTCAAAAATTTACTTGGCACAAAACCAATGATTTTAGAGAGGATTTTGGTTGGAGGAATGCCTGTTTCCAATTGTACAGATGTTTGCAGAAATGGGTGCAGGTATGCTATGAACAGGATAGATCTAAGTACAGTAGATGAAGGAAATTGAGATGGGGTCCTCTCACAGCAGGTCCTCACACTAAGAAGTGGGGAAAAATGATTGAGAGGATGGATGACCTTTGAAAAAATTATCTCTGCTTCCTCTGCTCCTTAAAGTTATCAACAATTATGGTTCTAGTAAGTACTACTGCTGCCTGACCATAAATGGTCCTTACTAAAAAAAAAAGAAAAAAAAATACACCTCACCTGAAATGCTGAAAAGAAAAATGGAGAGAAAACCTCACAGACCTGGTAGGAGGGACAGGCTGAAACCAGAGCTCTGAACTGTCTTCAGAGGGCGTATTCAGGTTGTATCCATAAATCTCCCTCCTTGTCAAGCCTGACTTTGTTATAAGCACTCTAAGCAAAGAGTGAACTTTTACAACAAATGTTCGAAGTGGAAGATGAGCATGCAGGGGCAGAGGCTTTAGCAAGAAACGAAACACAGGACAGTGAGAGACATTTTTGTCCTCAGACTGATCCTCAGAAAATTGCCTTCCTTCAAGAAACAATTCTCTGCATGGAACTGATCCCTGCTTTCACTCTGACCTCTGGGTCAGATGTCACAGTGGCCAACATACTGAAAGCAAGTGCTCAGTGTGCAAGAAGCAAACAGAGGATGTGGCAAGAGTGCGAGAGAACAGTATCAGTAGTATTGTAATGCTAGACAATAAATTGATGGCACTCACTGTTATAAATGTTTTAAAACCTTGTCATATTGATAGCCCAGGTATTCACAGACAAGGCATGGGGTGCCTTTGAGCCTCTTTTTTGGACATTCTTAGAGTAGGTTATCAGTGTCTCAAGGTAGGATTCTGAGGCTCAGTTCAGAATCAGAGTGAAAATGAGCCTCTTCAGCATTCAGTCAAAAAATAGACACTTAACATCAGATAAATTGCTATAGGAGGAGACAAGAAATACTAGATCATATGTTTTCTGTATTGCAGACTCCTTGACTCAGACACAGTGATTCCCACCATCAAGGCCTGTGTGTCTGGGTTTCCCAAGACTGTCAGATCCAATAGATCAAAATGAACACAATTCACATGAAAAGTACACACCTGGCCATAAGGTACAGCAACTGTGGTCACTGAATTTATAAAATAGGCAAAAGGTTGTAGTATTGTCTAGTTTTGGAAAAGGATACAGTAGATCAGAACATTCACTGAGGAAGAAAGTAGAGGATGTATTTACCCCAGATGACCCTGGAGCCTGATTCTGTGATAGACAGTGACCTCTTGGTGCATTGGTGTGTAGAGTTACTACTTGCCTTGTTGCCTGATTGTCCTCTCCAAAAGAGGCATTTGTGATGCAGTGAGTCCAGGGACTACATCTCTACATCTCCTGACCACCACTGGGAATTGTGAGTAATGAGACCACTTCTCACCTGATTTGGAGATAATGGGGCTTAGTGTGCTGGTGTAGCTCATCACTGTTCCCTACCCCCACAGCCCCAGCAATAACCTTTGAATCCAACAGTCAGTCCCAACTGGGCCAGCATATTGCTGCTGTCATCAGCTGCTGTTGTGTGAGCTTTGGTGCTTCAATGAATTAAGACACTAAGACACTGCTTCAAATATTGCTCCTGCTGTAAATCCAGCCCCAAATGTTTTTATGAGGGTTTCTCATTTCTCCTTCTCGGAAACAATTTTTTTTTCTTTTTTTTTTTAATTGGTGCCACTGTTCTCTGAGGGATTGCTCTGTTCCTACTTCTGTCTTCAGGAAAAGCACAGAAACAGTGGGTCTTCAGTTCCTCTGCTGAGAGTTAGTGGAGGAAAGACAGGGGGAAGGAGAAGCAGAGACCATAATAATTACCATTAACTGCAGGCACATATGATTAATGTTATTTGTATAATAGCATTTAACCAACAGAAGCACCCTCATAACAATAGGTGGTTTAAGGGAATGTTGTGGCAAATGTAAGGAGCTGCTGTTGTTGGATAATAGCATGCTTCTGCAAAAGACTCTCTTTATGAGTCATGCATTAGTTGCAAAAATAACAGTAAGGGAGGAAAAATAGCTTCTGGGTACAAATACATGAGTGCAGCTGAACCTAGCCAGTACCTTTATAAATATTACAAGGACACTGACTTATCACCAGTGTATTTTCTATATAGCACAGTCTTCAAACTTTTAATAGGGATAAATGAAACTAGCTGCAAGCCTTGATTCTCTGTTTATATTCTACTCTAGTATCTAGACCTTACGAAAATCACAAAAATAGACTTTTAAGCCTATGGATATTTTTTGTGAGAATTATCCTTTAGTATTAACTCTTCCAGTAATAAAAAGCACAAGCAAAATAAAAGAAGATTGTTCCAAGCTTTTTCCAAACTCCAGAGAAACAGACAGCTTTTATTCTAAGAGCTTTCACTACTGTTCATCTGCAGCCTACAGGAAATCAGGCCTGTGAGGGTCACATCCTTAAGTCATTTTTCTGTGGCCATCTAATGGTTTGTTCAAGTCACTTTTCCATGCTGGTCCCGGGGAATATTAGGAATGTTCTGTTATATATGCTGTGGCTCCAGCTTTACAGAGACATATGTGATATGCTAAATTTAATCCCTCCAAGTCTCACTGGCTTCAATGAGATTATTCATTTGGGGAGAATAGTTCACCAGCTATAAAAATAAGCATGCTTGAGCCATGCATTCAGGATCTCTAATTATAACTATTGTGAGCTACTATTATCTAAGTATTTGCTAAGCAGACACAATTTTCTTAGCACTGGTCATCACTAGACACGTGAAAAAATGCAAGGACTAAATCTAGGTGCTAAAGACAATTCTTCTAGGCTTCAATGGAGCCACTATTTCAGCCCTGGAATTTGTAAGAAATATCTGAAAATACAAATGTTCCCATACCTGAAAATATACTTCATCAAATCATGAAAACAAAAGAAAAATATGTATTTATTTACCACGATAGATAAAATTACACACATTTGAATCTGACAATGTTTTTCTTCTTGGAAGATAAATATTTCATTTAAAATTTTTAAGAACTTTATGATGTTCTGATATAACATAAACCCAAGTCATCCAGGCATCTTTGGTGACTCAAGTGCATATACAGATGCATAAGCAGAACAGTTGATACCAACCAGGCCTCTGCTCGTGCACCCCCCACTATGGGACCAGGAGGAGGAAATCCACCTAAAGGCTGATTAATTGAGACAAGGACAGGGAAATTTTCACTCCCCAATTATGGTAACTGGCAAAACCAGACAGACTCTATTTGAGAAGAAAAAAAATAATTTAATTTACGGGGAGAAAGAAAACACACAACCAGGTCTTAATACCTTTCCCCCACCCCTTCCTTCTCCCAGGCTGGGTCGCTTCACTGCTGCCTCCCCCTCAGCAGCACAGGAGATGGGGAGGGGGGGTTTAGGGTCAGTCCCCCACACACTTCTACTGCTCTTTCCTCTTCAGGGATAGGACTCCTCACAGCCTTCTCTCACTCCAACACAGGGTCCCTCTCAGAGGAGAGAGTTCTTTATGAATCCCTCTGACATGAGTCCCTCTCACCAGGTGCAGTCCCTCCGGAACAGACTGCTCCAGCATGGGGTGCCCACAGGGTCACAGTTTCCTTTAGGAACAGTCACCTCCTCTGGCACAGGGTCCTACACATCTGCAGATCCACATCTGCCCACTTGTGACCCTTCCTAGTAGCAACTCCACATCTGACCACTGTGGTCCTTTAGGGACTGCTCTGTCATGGTCCAACTGCTCCACTGTGCTCCTCCATCAGCTGCAGGGGGACCGTCTGCCTTCTCACGATGGTGTCTGCTCAGGCACCTTCAACCCCTCCCTGCTCACTCACCATGATATCTTTGCTCTGACATTGCTCTCACCTTCTCCTCTCTGCAGGTCTTTTTAAAATTTTATTTTTGCACTTTTTTTCCCCTTCTGGGAAATGCTACTTGCAGAAGTGCATCCAGTTTCCCGTATTTGCTTGGCCTTGGCTAGAGGCAGGGCCAGAATTGGAGATGGGGGAGCTTCCAGCTTCCCCCTCCCTACCCCCAGCTTCCAAAACACCACTGCACTAGCACAAGATGGTGAGTCTGCAAATCACTGTCCCTGTTGAGTCCAGAGATTTCTGCATACTGCAGAGCAAAGAAGTCAAGCTTCCAGACTCCCCATGTGCTTGCTTTCTGAGAGTCTCCCTGGAGGACCATGACTGAGAGGTCAGGGATTGAGTATATGCTTTTTGAAATATATTTACCCACTTGCAACTGGGAACTGACATAATTTATTCATAGTCTATGAAAATTCACTCCAACAGTCACAAGAATGCCTGTCAGTTTTCAATAATATAATGTTCCAGGATTTTAAGTAAGACTTGGTTCTACCTGATATTTTTATTAGAAGTTCTAGTTTAAATGGTTTTAAAGAAGGTTATATAAATTTAGATGTTTTGTAACAGGAATTTGTTGTAATAGTATTTTAAAGGTATAATATCTCAATTAAAGTATCATAATTATTTTCTGTTTAGATTTCAACATTGTGGGTTCTCGTTTTATCCACAGATGAACAACTGAAGCTTTGCTGAAGCTTTTCTTTCCTAGTAATTAGCTTATATGATGACATGAACATCTCATACTAAATGAAATTTTATTTCATAAAAGAAGTATCTCCCTGTTGAGATTTTTTTTTTAATTTTGGTTAATTGGGTTTTGTGATTGCTATAAAAACAGACACAACATTATCTGAAAGCTCAACTAAATGCCAGAGCATATTGATTTTATTTAGAGGATTGCTAGCGTTCCGGCACTAAGTGTGTTGATCTGTGGATTTTTAAAACATATTAACTGTGGATGATAGGCTATTTTTTCTGTATTTCTTGAGAAGTCTAAGAGTCTAATGCTGATAGAACATTAGTGGTATCTACTGAATTCTTGATGAAATTAATTCTAGTTTGGAATTAATCATAAGAACATATCATATCATAAGAACAGCATAGTTTTGGTTAAGTAACTATCTAAAATGATCTGTTTTCAGTGGATAATGGAAAACGTTACAAAATGGAGTGCTCTCAATCTTTTCACCATTCAGTCTGTATCGATACTGAGGTTTGCCCAAGACTGAGTTTAAGACCTTGTTGAGCTTCATCACGTTTGCATGGGTCCACTCCTTAAGCTTGTCAAAGTCTTTCTGGATGACATCCCTTCCTTTTAGCATATAAACTGTACCACACAGGTTGGTGTTATCTTCAGTTTTGATGAGAGTACACTCAATCTCACTATTTACGTAGTTGATGAAGATATTAAATAATATTGGGCCCAATACATACCCCTGAGGGATACCACTCATTCCTGGTTTCCACATGGACATTGAGTCGTTGAGTCTTTGGATGTGGCCAACTTGCCAGTTCCATATTGTAACAGTTCATCCATCAAACCCATATCTCTCCAATTTAGAGACCAGAATGTTGCTGGGGACTGTATCCAAGGCCTTGCAGAAGTTTGTGTAGATCACATTCTTATTCCACTGACATAGTCACTCAATCATTGCTACACCAGTCCTCAAAAAGGGCTGGAAGGAGTATCCAGGAAACGGCAGGCCTGTCAGCCTGACCTCAGTGACTAGCCTAGCAAGGTTATAGAGCAGATAAGTCTAGGTGCAATCACACAGCACCTATGTGATGGTCAGCGGATCAGACCCAGCCAACACGGGTTCAGGAAGGGCAGGTCCTATCCGACCAACCTGATCTCCTTTTATGATTGGGTGACCCGCCTGGTAGATGAGGGGAAGGCTGTGGATGGAGTCTACATGGACTTCAGCAAAGCCTTTGACACTGTCTTCCATAGCATTTTTCTGGAAAAGCCCGCAGCTCAGGCAGGAGCACTCTGCGCTGGGTTAGGAACTGCTGGAGGCCACCAGAGAGTGGTGCTGAACGGTGCTGATCCAATTGGCAGCCGCTCACCAGTGGTGCCACCAGAAATAAGTGCTGGGTCCAGTTCTCTTTAATATCTTCATTGATCATTTAGATGAAGGGATTGAGCCCATCATCAGCAAATTCACAGATGACACTAAGCTGGGGGGGAGTGTGGATCAGCTGGAAGGCAGGAGGGCTCTGCAGAGGGACCTGGACAGACTGGAGAGTTGGGCTGATTCCAACGGGATGAGGTTCAACACGGCCAAGTGCTGGGTCCTGCACTTTGGCCACAACAACCCCATGGGGAGCTCCAGGCTGGGTACAGAGTGGCTGAGAGCAGCCAGGCAGAGAGGGACCTGGGAGTCTGGATTGACAGGAAGCTGAACAGGAGCCAGCAGTGTGCCCAGGTGGCCAAGAAGGCCAATGGCATCCTGGCCTGGATCAGGAACAGTGTGGCCAGCAGGTCCAAGGCAGTGATTCTGCCCCTGTACTCAGCCCTGGTGAGGCCACAGCTCGAGTCCTGTGTCCAGTTCTGGGCCCCTCAGTTCAGGAAGGAGATTGAGGTCCTGGAGCAGGTCCAAAGGAGGGCAACCAGGCTGGTGAAGGGACTCCAGCACAAGTCCTGTGAGGAGAGGCTGAGGGAGCTGGGGGTGTTCAGCCTGGAGAAGAGGAGGCTCAGGGGAGACCTCATCGCTCTCTACAACTCCCTGAAAGGAGGCTGGAGCCAGGGGGGGGTTGGTGTCTTATCCCAGGCAACTATCAGCAAGACAAGAGGGCATGGACTTAAGTTGTGCCAGGGGAGGTTTAGGTTAGATATTAGAAAAAAAAATCTTTACAGAGAGGGTGATCAAACATTGGAATGGGCTGCCCAGGGAGTTGGTGGATTCTCCGTCTCTGGAGGTTTTTAAGAAGAGCCTGGATGTGGCACTCAGTGCCATGGTCTGGTAACCGCAGCGGTAGTGGATCAAGGGTTGGGCTTGATGATCTCTGAGGTCCCTTCCAACCCCGATGATTCTGGGATTCTATGATCATAGAAGGCCACAAGATTAGTCAGGATGATTAGATTCTACAGGACAGGATGCATCTATGACTTTTCATGTTTGTTTAGTGAGGAGATCACAATTATATGTGATAGAATCCCTATCTCTACTTTATGAAATTTGAAGATATGGTAAGAAGTTTGCAAGGTGGGAGCGTGAGAGAAGATTGTAGGGGACCCATACAAAAGGGCTTTGTTGATCTTAGCAGGAAGAAGGAAAAGACAATCTAAATGTTTACTCTGCTTTGATTTTCTTATCGTCCATGTTTAGAGGTTGCCACAAAATTTGAAAACAGAGTGTAACAGAATTAAAGACTATTACATAAGCATAAGACAAGTGTGTAAGACAAGTGTTAACTCTACGTGTGATCTCAATTCTTGCATTGCAAAACTTCTTTATATTTGAAATTTTTGTAACTATGATATTGCATTGCAACTTTCTGTATTGAAATTTTTAATTCTGGATGGAATATTAAGAATTCAGGTACTATGCTCTACAAATCATGGGTTAACTAAGAGTTGCTAATTTAAAAGTTGAAATTAAAAACCTGATCAGACCTGGAATAATTTTGACAGAAGGAGTAAAGATACACCTTTTATACAAAGACAAGAGCCCTTCTGTTTTCCAGTTCCTGTTCAAAAGCGAAGCAATGTATAGGCCTTTCAGGTTCAAGAGTTATATGTATAACTAATATATTAAAAAAAAACCTAGGGTATTTTTCTTTGTTATCACTGGAAGATAGAGCTTCCTTGTTCTAAATGTTTGGTTTGGGTTTTCTGTGATTTTTTTTCTGTTGTGGTCTTTTTTTTTTTCTTTTGGTTTGTTTGGTTTTGCTTGGGTTTTTTTTTGGGGGGGTGTTGTTTTTGTTTTGTTTTTGTTTTAGATACCTGGTAGTGAACATTTTCATTGCAAATAGGTAAAAATTTAAGCAATCACAATCAAGACTTTCAATCAATAACATATGAGACTTATTGTAGGCATCACAACCTATCTCATAATACAGAAGCAAGTGACCTTTCAATTAATTTAAAAAAGGCTAAGCTTTGAAATCAAGAAAGATTTTTTTAAATTATAAATTGTGCAATTAGACTGGGTAGCACATCACCACAGTGAATCATTAAAGTCAAGCTTAGGTAAGATTCAGAAAAAATATTTCTTTTTCTAATTCCAGTAATGGCTGCTCAACACTTAAAATTAATTATAATGTCCTTTCTTTTTAAGTCTGGTATAGAAATATTCAGGACTTGATCCTTTCAGGGTGGGGTCTCATACTTGTCATATTTTATACCTGCCTTTCTGTATAATAACTGGTGCTATGGACAGAAACAGGATAAAAGGGGCATAGCATCTCAGCCCTTAAAGTTATTGCCCTGCAGAGCAATTCTATGATGTAAAGTGCTGCTCAAGATAAATAAGGTCAGCAGAATGCAAATGTACTCAGCATCTGTCCCTGAATTTTGATGAAAGTTTCTCGTAAGGAACCAGAATTTCTGGCTTGACTCAGATGCATTTGACTGTTGTGCTGGGAGCAGCTGCACTTATCTACCTTTATTTATGGAGAGCTTTAGTAATTACTTCTTATTACACTTTATTTAATTTGAGAGTTTAGTATTTCAGTAAATATTAAGAGCTTGCATATATTAATCTTATATATAAAATATTTTCCAAGCGATACATATTTTCTGAAATTTCTTGAAGAATGAATCTAATGCCACAGTGCCATTTTCACTTTTTCACATTTTGGTGGAAGGTGGATCACTGCAGTAATTATTTGTCCATAGAAATTGTGATTAAATTAAAAATGGATCTTAAGAAGTCAATGAAAGCCTATGAAAAGAGCAATTATCTCCTGTATTAAATCAAGACAAGAAATTTAGTGGGTTTTTTTTTCCCTGTAGGTTCAAAAATGTGCAAACATTAGTACTAAAGTTAAGGTTACGATATTTCCCTATTTTATTTGGTAAGTTAAAAAAATATATATACATGGAATTAATGTATCTGTTTAATTTTGCTATTTTGATTCAAGAGAAGGCCTGGAGTAAGTGCTCCTGTGAGGGCCTATGGATAAGTCTGTGTTAGAGGGGAGTCAATAGGAGGAATTAACTGAAATGTTAAACCTTATCTCCAAACGTCCAAAGGCACCAGGAGTGGTGTTTGTAACAGAGATACTTTTAAATTGTTGTAAACCATTATTTGAGTTTAATTTTATGGGAATTACTATAGCAAGAACCACCCAAACCAATGGAGGATGATCCTTACAAGAAGCAGTTATGTGCAGGAGTGACCTGGCATCACAAGGCTTCTGTCCACAATATCTTCTTCTAATAGACCACCTCCCCTGACCTGAGTGACCACTGTAATTGGTGGACCCCAAAGTCATGGACTAAATTAACTCTGTGGACATGTTTTGACCCTTATGGAGGTTTAATGGACATTTTACAGGGTTGTTCCATAGACTAAGAGTATGATATCTGTGTATATATCACAGGATGAGAAGGGGGAAAAAGTTGAGTAATGATCTCTTGCATAGTGTGGGACCTGAAAATGAAGTAAATGATATGGAGTAAGAGGTGGAGAATCTATGAGCTTGGGCTGGGATAGAACTATTTTTTTTATAGCACCTGGAATTGTGCTGTGCTTTGGGTTGTGCTGAAAACAGTGTTGATAACACAGGCATCTTTTAGATATTACCAAGTAGTGCTTTCACAATGCTAAGGCTTTTTCTCCTCCTTATGCTGCCCTAACAGTGAGTCTTCTGGGGGTTCACAAGGAGCTGGGAGGGGATACAGCCAGGGCAGCTGACCAAAAGGATATCCCCATGCCATAAGACAATGTGTTCAGCAATAAAGTCTGGAGAAAGGAGGAATGGGAGAAATTTGGAGTTACGCAGCTTGTCCTCCCAAGTCACCTTTATACATAATGGAACCCAGCTTTCCTGGACATGGCTGAACACCTGTCTGCTGATGAGAATCAGTGAATTAATTCCTTGTTTTGCTTTGCTGGCACAAGCAGTTTTTTCTTTACCTATTAAACTGACTTTGTCTGAACTTGCAAGTATTCACACTCGTGTGAAAGTGAGCGAGCAGCTGTATGGTGCTGAGCTGCCAGCCAGGGTTAATACACAACAGTAAAGCAGAACATAAATTCCACTCCTCTTGGCTTTGTGAGCAGCCTCAAGTTGTGCAGCTGTTGTGGTAAAAAAAAATGTGTGAAATTTTATCTTTAACTTTCCTCCATGAGTTGCTTTAAATATAAGGAGCTGAAGCTTTAACTTTGCATCGTGATATGACTTAGGATTCCTAAAGGTGTGCATGTTCCATAATTCCTCTTCAGGCACAAGTAGTCATGGGTGATCCAGAACTGAGGTGAGAAATACGTTTTAAGTATTTCTCAAGAAAAGGCGTAACACTTCTTAGGAAGATGGAGGAACCTTTTCAGCATTGATCTGCCTCATATAAAATACTCAGATACAGCAAAAAAATTCAGAATACATTGAAGAATGTTGATTTGAAATAAGAGTTCATTTTAAATTTTATTTTTGTGTTTTACTGACAGAAGTTAAAATAACAACAAAGATATTAACTTTTTTTTTTTTTTTTTCTGAAGAGAAATGTAGTTAAGAATTGGAGAATTCCAGTAAAGCCAATTTTTTCATCTCCACCCAAAATGTAATTCCTTCCCCAAGGATATTTACTCCCTCTTGCACTCCTGCATAGTCATTCCCAACATGATTTCTCTCCATTGTGGCCCCTGTAATATTAATAACAACAGTAATTACGGTATGCCTTCTGACCCCAGTTTAACATAACACATTTGAGTTCATACACTAAGTAAAGTATTTAATCATGAGCTTGCTGAGGGAGGAGCAGGTGTTCTCAATGTCTCACCTCGAAATGCTTGCCCTATGGCTGGTTTCCTCTTACACACCCATTTATTATAAAGCTGATGGAACTCACTGCTACTGCCTCCCTGAGCTTCTTAAGTAGCACCTCCGGCATCAGTTTTTAAAAAAAATAAAATCAAATGTGAAGGAAATAGGGCAGGTGAATGGTCATAAGGAATTGGTGCTATTTAGATTACACAGTTCCTTAGGTATGTCCTTACATTTAACGATGAACATTTGGTACCTGCAAGTATATAATCACCTCAGCTCATGTCACTACTTGGTTTAACAGCTAATACTTAAATCATGATTCTTGATGGATTGACAAGAGAATGTTTTTCCCTTCCAACTAAATACAAAGGATAGGGATCCAGTTTTCCTTTTTTTCAAAGGTTTTTTTAAGGTTTATTTTCTGAACCTGCAAGGGCTAGTCAAGGGATTTAATGTAATAATGTTAGTTATATACTTGGTACAAAACTTGTGTTATTCTGTGCAGAAAGGTAAACCACAGGTCACTTTCTTTTTAGTATAAAATGATTCAGAGTAAAATAAATCTGGATTCTCTTTCCACATCTCTAAGGTTCAAAATAATGAAAATGAAGCCCTTGACCATTATTAGAACTCAATGGAGGCAGATGTTTATTCTGCACAACTGATATCTTGATGAGAATTTTAGAAATTGCTACCACTTGTATCTTTGCAGCGTACTTGGAGTTTTCCCAGTGATAACCTATGTCTGAAGGCCAGAAATGAATGCTATTCCTGCTACCTCTGACTTCTCCCACAACAGGGACTGGAGAATATTTCTTGGTAATACCAAAATAAAGCCCATAACTCCTGGATGAGATAGAGCAGCTGTCCTTCATAAAGCTTTCAAAGACCTTAAGAGATGAGAAATGCATGAAATATTTAGATAATTACCTACTGTAAGAAGTTTTTAATATAAAAATTGTTTTTTCTGATGAGATGAAGAACCTTCTTCACTTGAAAACAAATTCTCAAAGCTGGCATTTGTATCCTATGAGCAAATCACCTCTTAACCCTCCTTTGGATACTCTGAAGAAATCAAACTTCATTATCCACTGGCTGAAAACATGTTCTTCCTGACCATGACTAGTTCAGGTAGCTCTTGTCAGCCTTTTCTAATATCTTTTAGCACAAACATCATAACTGGCAGTAAAGCTCTTGTTAATGCCAAGGAGAGACACACTACTACATGCTTTATATTTTTCCTTGTTTCCACTTCAAAAGATCCCACAAATCCCGCTGTCCTGGTTTAGGCCAGGATAAAGGTGATTTTCTAGTTTGTACTTTTACTTTTAGCTAAGTCTCTTGTAAGTAGTTGCACTTGCTGGGGTTAACAGCAAGTTTCTCAGACACTGTCTGCTTCTAGGACTGATAACATTTGATGTTTATAGTTACAGCTAGAGACTGGTATGCAACCCAAGGACACTGCTCAGCTCTCAGGAACATTTTGCCTTCCAGAAGGAGCAACGAGGTCCCACCTGAACCCCTCCTCCGGGGAGGACCAGACAAGATAGATGTCAGAATTGACCAAACAGAGTATTCCATCCCATACACGTCATACTCGGTATAAATTTGAGGGATCAAAGGTCAGCTCCCTCTCTCTTCCTTCCTGCCCTCCCTGCTTCCTTCGGTATCCTGAGAGGATTCCATCCGTCCCGGTGCCTGTGGTCCTGATCCCTGCCAGCCTGAATCTGTGTGTTCCTGCCCCCAGCTCCTGACTGCTGCCGACTCCAGGAGTCCAGCCTGGACTTTCCCAGGGCTGCCCTGCAGCCTCGGTGGTGACGTGAGAGTATTGGGGAAAGGGGGGAGGAACGTGGGATCAACTTTCCTGTATATTTGTATATTTGTATATATTTAGTAATTTTTCCTATCTTATCATTATTGTTTCATTAAAGTTCTGTAGTTTAGTTTCCAACCCATAAGTCTCTCTTCCTTATTCTCTCTCTTTCCTTTATCAGAGGAGAGAGCGATTAATATATAAATCTGTTTCTCGGTTTAAATCTGTTGTTTTGCCGGGCCAGGGTTAAACCATGACACCCGCCCAGAATTAATAGTACTGGAAACTGCTGCTCAGTTGGTTGGCAATTGTGACTCTTCATGGTCTTCAGTGTTACTGATTGTTACAGTAAGATCCCTTCCTATATATGTAGCCCATTTCCTTGTAGCTGAAAATATTAAAATATGAGTTGCTAAGTGCTGTTTGTAGTGAATATCAGATTGCTCTGCAGAACTGACCTGTTCTTAGCATTATTTACTGTTCCTCAGATTTTTCTTCAGCTGCTAATTGCCTGTTTTGTTCAATTTAGTATCAGTGTCCCATTAGTTACCCTCAGACCATTTGGTGACCCACCTATTCTCCCCAAAAGAAAGTTATATTCATCTTAGTCCTTTTTCTTTCTGAAGTCCATCCATTCATTAATACCCCTTTGTGCAATCTGAAGACTTTCTTCTTTCTCTCCAGGAAGCCAATCTCCAGTGCTAAGCTTGGCAAAGTCTTAGGTAGATTGCAACAGGTGACAATCTGGTTTGTTTCTTTTTAGCCTGCTTTTTTCCCTTTGCAGTTGTTCTGATTGATTTGGGAATGACCTGCAGACAGTCAGCAAGCATCTTCTATCCCTATCCATCATAATTTGTCCCTTCTTTTATTCTGTCTCATCAGGTTCACTAAAGCATTTTTCAAACAATCTGTCTTTTTATTTCTAGTATTTTCCACATGGCAGTTCAGTAACAAGGGTGGCACAAGACACACTGCAGGGAAAGAAATTTACCCTAAAACCAACTAAGCCATTTTCACAGTTCAAAGGTTAGCCAAAAAAATCTGCTATTCCATTGTCCACCCAGTTTTCTGCAGCTGCTGTATCTAGAAAACCCTTTCCCCCACAAGGGAAAATGGTACAGACTAGCATAGATGTTGCTTTGCACATTACAACAGGAGTAACCACAGATGTTCCATTTCTGTCTGTAGGGTAATGCTCTTTGTTTTAGCCAGACAAAATATCCTTTTACTAGAAGTTAGCCCCAAATGGAACTTTACACATCAGTCATGGCCTACCGAGAAATATTTGACCACGAGTCAGCGCTCACGTTGCAGCACCTTCCTCCTATGCTGATACTCACATAATTGGCTGAGCTGTTGCACTGATAATACACCATGTTACCCAGCTACATACATCCTTGTCTCTCCTCCTCAGCTCTCCTCACAGTATACTTCACCCTTCTCAAAAAAAACTGTGGAGGAATATTTTCCTCTTACACCAGGGAGCAAAAAATGCACCTGAGATAATAATGAACCTGCATGCAAACCCATTTTCTGCCTGGTTTTGAGCAAAGATTTTTGTATCAAATTATGATGGGTAGTTGTAGAATTTCCCTACTGTAGATCTTTTTAAAATGTCACTTTAAGAAGGGCTTGATGCTTACATTCTCGTTCCTAGGAGAAAGTTTATACTCATGGTTATAGCAGAGCATCTTACTGATCTTCTGATGGGACTGCCCTTTCAAGCAGCAAAACTCACAGCATGGGGAAAGGGACAGAGTTAAGAAGCAGCAGAGACACAAGTCTAGAAGTCTGTGCCTGGGAATTAGCTCAGATACCTGGACTCTGCAGTGGGGATGCTGATACACAGTACCCAATGGCTTTTCAGTGTAAACATCAGAAGCAAAGGTGCAAAGCAGTACTGCTTTGTAGCTCTGATCTGTAGCAGCTGTAGGTGTTTTGTCTCAAAACAAGGTTTTGAACTAGAGAAGATGTAAGTGCCTGCCTAAAGCCCTTACTCAGAGTATTCAGGCACTGGAAATGGGAGGAATTTTACTGCTCTGTGCTGAATATTCCTATTTCTTATCAGTAAAGTCACCTTCATTGAGTGTGCAGAATTTCTATCACTGTCTTTTACTGGTTTACCTTTCAAGTAATTTGGTGCTCTGGATGTGGATGTAGAACTTCAGGGTGCTTAGAAGGTTAAGCATCAACATGGTGAGGAGTGCCCAAATCCTGTGCTGACTCCAACTTCAACCAAAGCAGAAAAGCAGGTCAAAAAGGGGTAGTGGATCTGCCTCAGACTGGGGAAAGTGGTGATTATGAAGGGGAAGTCCCTCCAGCTGGGATGAATTAGGGTAGGATGATGTAAGGATGAGGCTGAGACAGATTTTTTCCCAAAGAAGGAGTTGAAACACAGAAAGGGAAAAAAAAAAAAAAAAAAAGATTTTCTTATTGTGAGAAATTTTTATAAGTCACAAAGGCATAATAAGGCCCTAGGTAAGAGTATCTCTCATGATCATTTCTTCTTCTGAGTTGTAGAGTGAGTCCTAACAAAAGAAATAATTTTTCCTCAGTGTGAGGTGGTCCAGGGGTCAAAGTCTCCCCTGTCTCTGTAGTCCTTAAATGGTTCTCACTGCTTGCTCTTTCTTCACTCCTTTTGTTTATCCCTAATGAAGCCATCTGGCCCAACTTTCACAAGGCTGCTCACTACCTCTCTGAGTAGGGCCTCAGACTCCCTTATTCATGTCAAGAATTTTAGTCAGACACCATTTATAGTTTTTCTCCATGTAAAAACTACAGCAATTTGGAAACAATAACTGAGGTTTTTTTAATTTTTTTTCTATTGTAATAAAAATAGCAGACCACAACAATAAACCTACTCTTCTACATTAATTAAATTAAAGCAAAACAGTAATGCTCTGATTCAAATATGGGAAGAAGAGGAATTTAAAGCTAGGGTTGAAAATGCCTGAGTGCAGACATGCTGACAGAGACTGAGTTAATCCTTTGTGCTGGGAAAACAGAACCTCTTCTAAAATGTCTCTAACTTTGAACAAGATGCATATCTGAATTTCCTGGACTTTTACATTCTTAAAATGGTGCCTGGAATTTTCACCTTAAGCCAGCAATGGGTTTAGTGGACCTTGGAGTGCATCATATTTCTATGGCACTGCACTTTCCTACTGAACTTCATCCTTCCCCAAACTCCTGTCACCCCTGTTACCACTGACTGCATTTATAGCAATAAATAAGACCTCACAGGGTTGTTCTGTTGGCTCTAAGGACAAATGCTAAAGACAGACTCACATCTTTACACCTTAGCTCTCTTTATCCTTCCTCAAACTGCTCACTGGAGAGTGTTTACTGGAACGAGCTGGCTCCTGGATTGTCCCCACAGAAGCACCAATTGGCTGAGACTTAAAGAATGCCAAAAACTTCCTAGTATGTATGCTTTCCTCCATACTGTTTTCAGGTCCCTAGGCTCTCCTTGTTTAGTTTATTAGTTTATCTGTGAACGTTGTGGCCCAAAACAATTATCCATAAGCTGCCCACTGACTTTGAGTAAGGTTGTTTCTATGTACCCAGCCTTTTATGTGAAGTTACATGAAGTACAGTCCTGCAGTCTATCTTTAAAAAAAATCAGTCCACAAACAAGCAAAACCCCCAAATCCTTGCCTGAATATGTAGTTAAAGGTGGTGGTGTTGGTGGGGTTTCTGAACATTTTAAAATTTAAACACCAGAAATCAGTAGAAAAGAAGCCAAGCATTGCAGAAAAAAATCATGTAAGAAAAAAAAAATTATAAGTTCTAGATAAGGAATGCATGGTTTGGGAAAAAAAGAAAGGGGGAAAAAGAACTATACCTATTATATGAATTGTGCTAACAAATAAGCAAAACTAAAGATGGGGATTTTGTCACTGATTAGCCTTTGACCACTCCAAATCATTGTTCTGTTAATTAAAAAAAATTCTAATTATCCCATAGGAATGTAACAATGACATAAGAACTACCTCTTAAGTCACCATTATTTTTAAAGGAGTGATTGTTATCAGATGCTGAAATTGTCCTTTAATCTTCATCCCCAGAACTGGCTTCAGCAGTGATGCCAGAACTGCTAAATGGGGAGGTGGCCATCCCCAGGTACAGAGATTTCAGCTGGCATTAGGAAAGAGGAGGCATGATATACCTAAAATTATTATGAATTCTTTTTAACAAATATCCAGATTTTTTTTCCCCCAACCAAAACCCAAAATCTTGCAGTACCGAGTCTAATATGTAATAATTTCTTAGATTTAAAAATACATTATTAAGGGATTCTTTTTACTTTTATTATCTTCTTGGTATAACACCCATCCCTCTATTTTTAAAAAGAAGGAAAATTTTGGTGTCTACCTTGCTGGATATGGATGACGTGATTTGAACTCCTAAAAGGCTGTGAGAAAGTTCATTTTCCACATTGTAAGACCAGTTTTTAATTGGGAGATTATAGTATAAGAAGGAGAAGAGATGCTGGTACTGCTGCTTCCCCCTGCTGCACAAAGCCTGGTGGCTGTGAGTCTCGTTCTAGAGAGCAGTAGTTTGCTTAGAATTTATTTTGAGGGTATCAGTTTTTCCTAGAAAATATCCTAGCTCTTAATTTTAAACACTTTTCCCTAATCAGATGTGCCTGCTATAGTCAAACAGGTGATTTGCTTTTACTTACAACTCTTTTTCAGTTCAGCAATAGAAAAGCATGCATCAAAACTAAATCTGCATGTTGTGAGCACAATCACCCTGTAGTCAGGGCAGGTGATGAAAAATAGGGGAATCTGGGCCCATGCCAACAGTTTCTAACCCAAAGGTGAGGTGATGGAGAGAGGGCCAGAGTCTTTCCTATCCTGAAGCACGTCATACCTTAGGTATTTTGGATCAGAGTGAAGGCTGAAAGTGCTCCTCAAACCCATGTCCCTCACTTCCCAGACATTACTTTGTCTATTATTAAGCTACTTGGCTTTGCAAACCTGCTTTGGGAATCACTTGTAGCAACCTTTGCAGGGACAGTGTCAGAGCACGTCTGCAACACTGGATGCTAGACTTAGCCTTCTTGGATGCTTCTTGACTTCTCAGTGTATGAAACACAGGCCTGAAATTACACAGTTAAGGCTCATTTCTGTTGTGCTGTGTCCTTGAATAAAGGTGCAAAATTCACTAGAATATACCTGATGAGATGAACAAGCAACAACCATTAAAGAAATGCCAGTTTGAAGTAAGAAAATGCTTCTAGACTCTTGAATGAAAACGCAGAGTGAACTATATGGTTATAAAAGCCACTCCATATTTGCCATCAATTTTTATTTTTGAGGTCTCCTTCAAACGATTTATAAAACTTGGGAACCCAGGCAGGTTTTCTCTAAGGAATATAAAACTATAGCAGCTGATACTGGTAAAACAGGTTACATGGAGCTTTAGAAATGACTGCTTGATTCGCCCAGTATTTATTGCCTGATAAATGTACAGAAACAGTAAAGCAGAAAAGCCCAACTTTCCATATGTGGTGCATTATGCCATACAGAGGAACTATTTTTCATTTGAAATGGTGGTAGCCCCATAGGCTTTCTTACTTTGATATCCTATGCTACCACACATGATATGATAGAGTATAAACAGACTGACTATAAATTTGAATCTTTACAGTTTTGAAAGCTGAAACATTCCAGCACTCATTTCCCACCAAACAGGCCTCCTAAAGTGTAGCCTGGGTCAGGTGTTTGGATTTTTTTTTTTTAAGCAGAGACCAAAGGTTGTTGAGTCAGAAACCTGAAGCCAGCTAGGAAAAAAAGAAAAAAACCAAAGACCAAAACAACAATAAAAAAAAGTTTTCACATCTGGTACACAAGATGTCCCACCCACAAGTCATTGGAACAGAAGGAAAGGTTTGCTGTTTTCAACAGATGACTTTCAAGCGTTAATTTATCTTTATTCTCAAAAGCTCTTCTCATAAGTTTGCACAGTTTAAATATCACCAAAGAGCAAGCCTGAGTGACACTGGAAGAACACTATCATCCTTTATCTCTATCAATTAGTAACCAGAGAGAGACAGCAGGTTAAAACAGATGGGCTGGTAGCCTTAAAAGGGATCAAAGCTGTTTAGCAGGAGGACTAAGTTTTGGGGGTTTTTTTGCTATTCCACTTTTTTGTTTGTTTTTTGTTTTTTGTTTTGTTTTTTTTTTAATATAAGTTACAACTCATAATTGATTTTCTGGTATATAGTGGATTTTGTGAATTGAACTGATTACATTACTTCAATATTTTATTCAATTTTTCTGACTTGAACCTTATATAAGTTGATATGTGTATGAAATTGTAAGCACATCTAGTGCCAAGCAGCATTTTGGATCCCAACAAAATCCTTCAGACTGTAGTGAGGAGGGTGGGAGGATGAGTACCAGGTTTTCTGAACAGAAACTCTATAAATACGTATTTAGTAATCTACTGGTGGCAAGAAAATCTGTATACAGAGTTTAAATTAAGGAATAACAGTAACAAAAGAGCCATAGTGTCACACTTTCTCAGCAGAAACAAATCTAGCAGCAATAAATCACACTGGTGAGGAGAGGACAGGGGGTGGTGAAATCCAGATACCTTGTCCACAATATTCTGTCATTTCCTGAGATGTTTTAAATCTTCCTATTGGAGGAGATTCAGAAAGTACTGAAAATGTTGAAACTTCAGGGGTAAGAAAAAAAGAAGTCTTCTTGTGCCTCCTGACTGTTCCTCAAAAAACAAAAAAAACCTGGAAAAAATGTGTCTCAGTTATTTTTCATCAAAACATTTTTGTTTTTCCTTAAGATCTATATTGTATATAATTTTCATTGCCAAGGAAGCACTGATATGTCTGTTTATGGAACAAAGTACAAATTCTTCTTGGAACAACAGGTACATCTGCATTACAAACAGAGTTGTCCTGCTCTCTAAAGTATTTCTACATATGAATGCATATAAATTGCTATTGTATATAAAAAGGGAAAAAGTGAAAGTAGAAAATTTCAATATTGTTGACTTGTAAACAAAAAAGAATATTCTGACTTTGAAAGCAGAAAGACTTCAAATTTTATAATACAGTTATTAAAGAAAAGCACTTTCAGGGGGAAAATTGAAAAACAACAATGACATCCCCATGTATATAGTTATTATAATGTAGCCCAAGGAGACTGAAGATACACTGTATACTGTTTAGTGGAATTAACAATTGCTTAATATTAAAGATCTTAAATGAAATTATTTCAAATTTTACATAAATTACAAAACTAATGACTGAAGTGCCACAGTTATTGCATTTTAGATTTCTTACAAAAAATATTTTTTCTGTGCTCATTTAATAAAAAAGGACGTTTGGGGGGGGGGAGGCTGTTTTGGTTTTTTGCTTGTTTGTTTGTTTTTTTGTTTGTTTTATGGGGAATGGGCTAAATTCTACTGTTTTCTCAGTCCCCTGATCATGGGGAAAGTAGCCTGTTCCCTCCTTCCCAGAGATTGTCCCAGTCACCACTTCCCAATACTCTAGATATCATTTTGAGACTGTCCCTATCACACCAGATTTTTGTCTTGAGTTCAAACTAAGCAATAACTCTCTAAAACACTGACCCAACCTCAATTCCATGACCGTGTGTGCCCTCACAATCCAATAACCTCCTTGTTTTCCTCAGCATTGCCTCAGTTTCCTTTGACCCAGAGTGACCACCAGAGCCCTCTGCACACCTCTGCTAGGGGACAGTCTTTGTCCTTTGAAGCTATGTCTGTAGCTTTCTTTGTAAGAAGAAAAAAAAAAGTACCTTTACCTTTCTCAGTCAAATAGGGAATGTCAAGTGTTTTCATGACCTGTGCTGTCAAATGCAGATGCCTGTCTTGCTCTGTTGATTGCAGATGACTTAACAAGAGAAGGAAGAAAATTTCCAGACTTGAAACAGGTTGGTGTCTTCTTTGCCTAGCCTGCTGACACTGTGCATGGTTAGTTGGATTTCTTTCAATACACATATTTATTCTGACAGTTTAAGTGCTCCAGAAATGATCAAGACCCCTCCTGCCTCAGCAAGGCTGTGGGTACATCTCATGCTTCTCTGCAGGTGTAGGCAGGACCAGCCTGGCCAGAGGGGCTGTGGAGGCTGGGATCCTACCAGGCATGGTAAAACAGACTACATTCACCATTTCTTGGAGGTGCAGGTATTTAAATAATGTCCTGGAGCTATTTAAAAACCATGTAGATGATGCACTTCAGGACATGCTCTAGTGAGCATGGATGTTGATGGTTGGATGTGGTGATCTTCGAGGTCTTTTCCAACCATGGCAATTCTGTTATTCTGTGATACCTGGGACACAGGCCCCAGTGCTTTCCAGTCCCTCCAGTGCCACTCTAAGAGGGGCCTACACCCAGCACCTCTCAACTTTAAAGAGCAGCTAAAATGGAAGTGAGGAGGAAAATGATCCTAGAATCCTAGAATTTTAGAATCCTAGAATGTCTTTGGTTGGAAAAGACCTTCAAGATCATCCAGTCCAACCTTTGACCAACACTGGAAGGAAGCTCACCACTAAACCATGTCCATATATTTAATTCACTGCAGCACTTTCTTCCTCCACTTTCAAGCTGCTTCAAGAAACAAGTTGAATAATTTACAGGAAAAGTGTAAGTTGTGGAATTTTACTCAGGGAAAAATGATTAAGTGCAAGTTACTGTGTTATACTACATTAAAGAGTTACACAGCATGATTTTAGAATATTAGGTTACTAGTTATGCCAGAACTGATATTTTGGAAAAAGATAAAACTATTTTCAGAGAGCAGGGATAACTGATTATCAGGAGAATTACACTGATGTCCATTCTCTACTGACACCAAACAGAATACTTTGGAAGGATGTAATTCAGTAGATATTGCCATTTTCCAAGGAAACTAAAACACCTCAAAGCCAAGTAGTATCATAACCATACATTATTGTTACGGTTATTTTCTGCAGAAATCCTGGACGTGTCTTTTTGTCATTGTAATTTGAAACTTGCTGTAGCTGATACCCATGATACAGAGCTGGAATGGCCCTCTAATTTTACTAATCAGCTTGCAGTTACACATCCTTGTTGGAAGAAGGATTTTTCTCCTCAACTTTTTCTTGCCCTGCAGTTTCCTTATCTGAGATCATGATGGCATGGACAGCCTGGTAGTCTGTGAAGATAGGTACTGGTTCCTTAGCCTTGTTCAGATTACCTCTTTATAAATTGTCCTATGAAATGCTCCCATCTTGACAGAAACACAGAAAGCATTTGTAATGCATGCACAAAACTGGCTAGGAGTCAGTAATCCTTTTCTCTAGAATGGTAGAGTAAGCTTTCACATCAGATGTAAACCAGAAATGTCTTAACTATCTAAAGATATTACTAAAAATAAGCTAAAAAAGTAAAATGTAATGTAACATGAGAGAAACAGATGCACTTCTAATTTTGATTCTAAACTGATCATTCAAAACTGAAGTTATTCAGGGAATAAAAACAAATTAATAAATATTAGGATAAATTAGTAATAAATTCAGTACCATCAGCACAAAAAGGGGTGGCATAATAATGGTTTACATATTTTGCATTCATGAAGTATACATATGCTGTATCCATTAAAGCCGACTTAAGTTACTTAACATTCAATTGTGCATTTTGTGGAGTGAGTCAATAGAGTGACTCACTAGCCCACTACAGTGCCATATGGGAAACTTTCCCTCTCCTGAGCAGATGGAGACTAAGCATGTCACAGACAAAATGTGTTTTGTCTCTGGAGAAAGGATGTTGGCTGCTTTGTTCTTAGACTTTTTGACATGCCAAGCCTTCTGCTCACACGGGGAGTCCTACATTTTGGGGCCTCACAGATATTTCTGAATGTCTCTGAAGTGCTGAGATGCAGAAGTCAGATAAACTCAGGCTATCCAGAATCCTCCAAGTAAAATATGACAATTGCTGTGCAATCCAGGATTTAACTGGTGGAAGAAAAGAGAAGAAATCATCACCTTTACCTTCCTTTTAACATAAGCCCCTCTGAGGGAAGTAATTGCTTTCCATTTCCTGATGGAAGATATAGATGGAAGGTGGTTTCGGTGGTGTTATACTTCCGCAGGCACCTGAGGCCACAGAAATCCTAATCATATTTAATCCTAATCCTAATCCTAACAGAAATTCTGTTCCCTCTGGTTCTATCTACTGTGAACTACATTTTTTTTCCTCTCTTCTCTTCTTGTGTTCAGTTTTGCTTCTAAACTTTTCCTTATTTTCCTGTGTACAAGATTCTGTGGGTAAAGGATGACCACATCCCTAGAAGTTTATTTTTATTTTTAATTTTTAAATAGCAGAAGGAGTATACCAATAGATATTACTCTTTTCCTTGCTTTCTCAAAAAAAAAATACAGCCTGGGCCATATACATCCACCCTAACTTTTGTAAATTAACAGGGTCCTCATGGATAAGAGTCCAGGCATTGTTGGCCCCTTCTGTTCACTTTGCTTTTATGTTTAATTAAGTCAGAAGCTCATCCACACAGGCTTTCTCCTACCTTTGCTTGAAAACTCATCCAGATGTATGAATCCTGAGCTTGGGGAAGGTAACACTTAAAAATCAACCAGCATTTCTAGAGCTCTCTTCTACCTTATTTCACTGTTTTCAAGGTCTCTCCTGCCAATATCAGCCTTCACCCTCTTACCAATCCAATCCACAACCTCTTCAATTGGTTGTAGGTCATCATCACCTCCAGTTCCTTCATTCTTTATTCAATGCTCTTTCCACCATACTGGTCAGCCTGTTGAAAAATATACTTTGACACTTGGTATTTTCTCTACATGGTCAGATGAATGCCATCTTTTCTTCAATCCTCAGACAGGGTCCCTGGGTTGTAAAAGACAAATCCCTGTGGTCAACACTGGCTGTTGACAACACTTTTGTTGACACACAGGATCCTTCTGTTTTTATTTAAGCCCTTCCCATTCACTAGAAGAATCAACGAGATGACACCTGGACCCCCATGCCCTTGGCTTTCACCTCAAGTGTGATGTAGTTATGCTTGCTACAGTCCAGGTTTCCCCTGCCAGGACCATTGGTGCCCACATGGAAGAGCAGCAGGGGGAAATAGTCTGAGGACCAGACAAACCATGGAAACCTCTCCTCAGTGTTCTGGATCAAAATGCTTGGCAAGCAGCAAATAGATAAGAGGTTAGACCATCAGCTGATGGTCTCCATCCCCTGCAGCAGTGAATCTCTCACAGCTGATACTTCTGCTTACCCCTGATGTCACTTCAAGGCTTAGTCTCACCAGCTCAAATGCTTCACTGGTCATAGCTCTCAGTTCTTCGCTCTGTTACATGGGCACTGAATCTCCTATATAGTTGCAGAATTGCAGATAGGGCAGGAGTTAATCTACTAGTGTAAAAAGTCGCAGTATTCTAATCTTTACTGTCATTAAAATATTTGGTAAGCACAGACTTGATCTGCCCCTCACTCAGTGCAGTTAAATGTTCAGGCTCTTGAAGAAGATTCAGTGTCTTTCTCACCAGCTGTGTTACTGCTCTGTCTGCTGAACTCCTCCCATCACTGTTTTACTTGACTGCACACCTCCTACAGGCAGAAGCCCAGCTCCAAAAAGAAGACCCATTCATCTTTTCATCCTATCTCAGGAGGCTGCTATGAGTTGAGCTCTTTGGCACACCAAGGAGAGCTTCCCCAGTGAGCAGTGGGGGACCATGCTCTGTAGTACTTTACCTTCATGGCCATCATCACACATGTATGGCAAGCCCAGTAGAGCCTCTCATACCCTTCTCTGCCTACTTCTACACCTAACACCTACTGTAAGAGTGCTTGGCCCTCCAAAATCAGGAGTCATCAGGAAACAGAAAACTGAAAGCACCCTTTGATCAAGAACCACTGACAGAGCTTGTTAGAAGCTATTAGAACTTGCTAGCAATCCTTGCCCACTGTAGCCACCCTTTCCCATGGCATCGGTCACCTCAATATTCCTCAAAGAATTCCTGGGAGACATTCCCAGAAGATCTAGGAGAAGAAACCAGAAGCTGCTGTCACCATTGCTTAGCACTTTTACCTGTGATTTCTTAGCTAGGATCTTCGGTGCCATTCAGTCCTATTCAGTATGAGAGAAATTCAGCCAACTGGCTGCTGCTTTTTAGTGACAACAGATTAAGTTTCTGAAAAGGTACCTTCTTCAGTCTGTATTCAGAAGCTTCAGCCCTCAGAGCTGACAGGTGTCCTATTGAGCTTTCCAAAGTCTAGTGAGGCTCAGTGTAGTTTTTCAGCTTTAAATATGCTACCACAGTTCCAAGGTCACAGACTGTAGGATCAAGTGACTGTGGCTGCAGTAAGTTGCTTTATCCTCACCAAAACAAAGGGAATCACAGAAATTCACAATTCCCACAATGAAGTCTGTTTTCTCCATTGTACATGGGAATAACATTCAGTGATGAGACAGGACCAGACTGAGCCTTCAGATTTCACTTAAATCACTGTCACCCGTACATTTGTAATGAGAAAATGTCAACTATGGCTAATCAAAATATGTTTTCAGAAACTGCCTCAGCACAAAATACTATTAGTTATATCACACAGAACAAAATACGAATTTTACTCTATCTGCTAACAAAGGATCCAGATTTCAAGTGACTGTCATAATTGCTGGGAGAGGGGAGAGGGGCCTTACAGAAAGTATGTTTGTTGGTGCCATATAAGCAAACAAGTCAACTCAAGTCAACTAATTTGCAAATTTTTACAGCTAGCCTTTTCAGTTATAATTTTGCCAAAGTATTGAATTGTATAAGCATAACATGTCAAGGTGCATAAGTTGTTAGCATGTCTTAAATACTCACAAGTACAGTATCAAAAAAATCTTTTACAAAATGATATTATAAAATTTATAAAATGTGGTTTTCAGTATCTTCCTCCCTAATTGTGTTTTTTTTTTCTTTTTTATTAATAGTAATTGTGAAATGTTATTTCAGCAGCTTGGAGGAAAGAAGTATGTCCACAACCCACTCATAACATGAACAACTATATTGAATTCTTCCCTGAGATATAAGATTATTCCCTCCCCTCTCTTCCAGCAATCTGAAACATAATTCGAGTGAACATTAAAGCACAAATGTGATAGACATAAAGCAAATTTGTGATTTATGGATTTTGGATAATGTTCTTTTCTGCTCTGACATTCTTTTTCTTTACTGATTAGTTATATTTCTTCAGTTTACTGTTTCACACTTTGATGTTTACATTTTTATTTTAATTGCGTTTTCTATTTTTATCTAAATGTTTGTTTTATGCATAACTGTTTACAATTAGATGTAAAAACTGAGAGCTCCAATACATGAACTGTTTTGTTGAAAGTGAGCTTAAACACTGGAAACAGCAAGAGCAAAGGAAACCCATGTGAGATTGAAGCTGGCAGATTTTGGCAGAGGAAATTTTCATTCAGGACATGCCTGCTTGCATTTGCAAGGTGACAGCAAGTTTCTAATAAAAAAGAATACACAATTATTTGCTTTTCCTTAAAATCTTGTTTCCCAAAAACTATATTGACATGAGGCTGATGTCAAACAACACTGTGGAGCACAGCTGATCAGTCCATTCCCCACAGGTTGCTAACTACAGCTAGATATGTTGGGAAAGTGAGGCTGGACTCGTGTTCCATCTCACTCACAGACAAGATGTGGGGACAGAGCCCAGATACTGGCCCAAGGCCAAACAGGTCATGAGTAGATGATGTTTATTTAGAGTGCATCTTTGTCATAACATCTCCAGGGAAAGTTTGTTAACTTTGGCAGACTTCTCACTTCCCCGCACTTTAATCTTTTGATAGAAGTTGACGACAAGGTGACAGATGATTCACAGGGACAGGAGTTTTTCTAATACTTGGCAAGAGTGACAGGACTTCCAGAGGAACTATTCATTTAATTCTGCAAATACTATTTAAATGCAAACATGAATGAATGGCTTTAAAGTAGAATTTAAAATTATTGGATCTGCCTTGCAAGTTGGATTCTCAAAATCTTTTTAAATTGTCCAGGAACAGCAATTTGTCCTGCACATCCAGCCTGGATGTCACCCCAACTCCTGACCAGACCTTGCTGCTCCCAGGCACTGTCTGGGCACATTATGAAGATTTGTCCACAACTTCTTCATTAGACTGAAAACCAAAAAAGTGGTCATTTCAGGTCATGTATCCTGCAGTGACTTGACGAAGTTTGAGCTTACCAAATAAAAATAGGTAAAGAAAATTCACTCTTTTCTGAAAGAGGCGACAGCAGGAGAGACATTGCAGAGGTGTCTCCCTCTGCTGAAAGAAGGGCTGCCAGCCCAGATTTACATGACTGTTTTTCATGTGTGAGAAGTTAGGTGAGATGAAACCCACCTCCAGTGCTTGAGTTAGAGTCACAGTTTCTTTCCTACCAGCTGTAGTGGAGGCAAGATCTGGCAGGCCTGCATGGCCTGGATCGCTCATCTCACTCTTAAATTTAAACACTGTATTAGTAGCAATGCCTAAATTAGGCATTTAGAGTAGATGGTTTAAATATGGTCCCCGATCATAATTTCATATGTTTTTACAGTGCCTGGAAACTCTTGGGCTTCTTTCCAGACTGAAACATCCAAAGAGTATTGCATTATAAAGATACTGTGAATGATGTATAGCTCTATATCACAAAGTAATGCGTAGCATTTTATCTATGTTTACTTTTTCTTTGAGTTTGGTTTGAATGTCCCTAGCTAAGTTGCTGATACTAAGCACAACCGTGACCAAAATTTGATTGCACTGTTATAAAAAAAAAAAATTTAAATCTCTGAGTATACTTTTTTTCCTCTTTCTTTCTCATTGATGGAGTATATTTCTTCAGGATCAGCCATTTCAGTTCATTCCAGCTTTTAAGAGGCAGTAAGATGGTTGCAGACCTACAAGTTATCCTTATCTAGTTATTTAATTAAAGAATATATGATAATTGTATGCTAAGCACTATAAGGTCTTCTCTGCAAGGAAGAAGTATTCTCCAACTCAGTACCTTTCTGGCTTACAGTTCATTTTAAAGTGGTAAAGGTTTTATGAAATTTAATGTATAATAGAAAATATAAATTCACTTGTGTATTTTGGGAAAAGAAGTACTGGGGGACAGGATAAACAGTCCAGTTTATGGGCCTCAGAAACATGGACAGATAGAAGTTCAACAAATATTATATACATGTGTATCATTTGTTTTTGTTTCAGTTTGGTTACTGTTAATATTATGTTTAGTTTTTTCTGTTCACAGCAATGAAACCCTTATTAAATGGATAGGAAACAATGCAGAGATGATCTGGAAATCACATTGAATATACAGGGTATTAGCTTTTGTAATGCAGATTTATTACACACAACACTGGGCACCTTTATTCATGGGGTGGATATGCCTACTTTTGTAACTATATCCTGCTGTCTGTTAGGTGTACCTTCATTTTACTTAAATATAACTGAAAATGAGCATTCATTACGGACATTCTCCAGGCCTTCCTGAAAGGTGAGTTCTGTTTTCAAAGGAGGAAAGAACAATAAAGCTAAGTGACATGAAGAGGTTTATATTCTTATGTATCTCTGTGTGTTTATGTGAATATGAATTGTGTTCAATCTGTCTTATGTTTTTCTGTCTTAAGGGGTATATGACTCTTTCAAAGATAAATTAGATTAGAAAGCCAGATCTAGAAATATCTCTCTTATTCTTCATATTTTCTATGCATTAAAACTTGTGGAGAGCCCAGCCTGTTCCTTTTTTTGCGCATGGTCTATAATACAGTGGCACCATTCATTTGAATCTTCTCCATTTGACCATTCCCATCCCAATCCTAATAATTATTTTCTATTCATCTGCTCCCAGAAAGCTCAAATAAAGATTTCCAGGACTCTTTTTGGTCTTTTGGAGTAAGATACATTTACATACTGTAGAAATATACATTCAATGCATGCCAGGGAAAGATATGCCGTTTCCATCAGTGCAGGAACTCCTCGGAGTATAGTTTAAACTAAATCCAGGAAAATATACGTGAAGATGCCATATTAGAGAAAGGAGGATTCCTCTGTTTAGAGTTTGAACCAGAGCCTTTGTGGGTTGTGTTCCAGTATTTTGGCATCGAAGGAAAAATACAAGTTTTCTCATAGACACTTTCTGGATAAAAGAAAAAGCTCTAAGTTCAGCAGTGCATGGATACTCTGAGTATTTTAGTATGATATGGGATTTACTGTGATATCTGTAGTCATTGTAAAGCTAGACTTGTGAAGTCACATAACAGAGGTAACAAGCTGAGAGACCTCAGAGAACATTTAGCAAGTAAGTATGTGACAGCTTCTCAAGGTGAGGACAAAAATAGGCAGTGTTGCTAGAAACCCGTGCAAGTAAAACTGAACCATAGTTTTACATGAAAGGGAATATCCAATAGTAATTTTATTTTTAATCTTCTATTACTTTCATAAGAATTTTCTAAGTAGGTGTCCTAATGCAATCTGTTCAGACGTGTGTGGATATGATGGCCTGCCATGTTAGAACCACAGAAGTATAAATCTTTGGTGGACACTAGTGCACATTCTCCCTTAATGCCACTGAACCACAAAGAGAAAGAATCAGTTGGTATTTTTGGAGTGATGGGGGGAACTCAATAATTGACTCTTTAGGAGGCCATAGTGAGCCCCACTGGGAAAAAGTGGATATTTTAAGGACTTAGAAGGGTACTGGTAGGCCTCTGGTATAGCAGCTGTAGAGATTAAAGATAGAACCAATTTCTAATAATTTTACTTTTCATTAAAGTTTCTTCTAAGTAATCACACTTGCTGAAATTACAGCATGTTTTTCAGTCAGTGTCTGCTTGTAGGACTGATAATGCTTGATGTTTGTAGTTACTGCAGAAAAACTTTCTTATACTTATTTCTATAGAAACTAAGGTCACTGTTTGGTTCTGCTAAACTTCTTATGCACTGGAAAAGAAAAAGAAGAAAAAGGGTCACACCTGTGACTCTTCTGTGTGGACATCTGGACCAGACAGATAACCTAAAAATGACCAGATTCATGATTCCATCCCATACCAGATCCCTCACCTCATACTCAGTATCAAGATAAAGAGTCACAAGGGATCTTTGCCCATGACCACCACCATGGGAAGACTCAATGCACTCTTCTGCTTTTGATCCTGATCCATGTAGTCGTGAATCTATGGATTTCTGAATCCAGTTCCTGTTTGCTAGTGAGTCCATGAGTCCAGTCAAAGACTTTGTCGGGCTTGCCTTGCAGCCTCAGTGGTGATTCCTCATTATTGGCAGGGGACTGTGATACTGGTTTGTATATATCTGTATATATTTCATTATTTTCTTTTTCATCATTACCAGTTCATCAAAGGTGTGTAGATTAGTTTTCAATTCATAAGTCTCTTTCCCCTATTCTCTTTCCTTTCATATTCTGAGAAAGGGTTAGTAGAGAGCATCTGTCATTTTTTAATTGTTGTCCCAGTGTTAACCTTTACAGTAGAAAAATTAATTTAATGAAAAAGATTTAAGACAGACTTTCCTAGGTGTGGTATGAAAGACCTTACATGACTTGAGATTCATAAGCAAAATTTCTATTAGTTAGGAAATTATTGATGCTTTTTTGCTATGACAGCATTGAATTTAGATGGTGTTTAGGCTTTTGCATATATACTCTGGCATTAACAGGCATAACAATATCTTTAATTGTAGTTGTGTTTGTTTAACAATGTCAGCTAGAGAACTGTGTTTCAAGTATTCATAATTTTGTTAAATTTTAATAATCAAGATGAAATTTCCCATATTACAGGTCTACCTTGGGCCTATTTAATTTTTTGTTCTTTTTTTTTTTTTTTTTTTTTTCACACTGTAGATAATGCTTTTGAGACCAGAGTAAAGACAATACATACAGTTGAGTCCACAAAAGAAATTCTTACCCCATTTTTGTTGAGAAGCTGTATCAATACAATGCTTTGAATCATGGATCCCAAAATTGGCAATGGATGTTGTGTGGATGTCAAAGTTGTCATTTTACGCATGGACATGTTAAAGTTTTGCACTAAGTTCAGTGAATGCTGTCTGTACTAACTCTGCAGATTTACAGTTTAGCTCTTCAGACTATATGTGCACTTTTGCCTCCAGAGCAAGGGAATACATGCCTTTCCAAGCCACAGGCATCAGGCAGGCAGATTCCTTTCCCCACTGTTGTGGTATGAGCAAAGCAAGGTGCACAATATTGTAACTTCACTGACTTCAACCAAACAACTGCCCAAGCTGTAAGAATGGGTCAATTGTTCCTTTCCTTGCTTCATTCCTGGAAATCGCTGAGCCACTTGAAACTTCAGGAAAGGAAAAATGAAGTGAGATGCCTAAGGGAAATTGCTGAATTTAACTAAGTTAAAGAACAACAGATTTGCAAGACTTTGCAAAGGAAGATAAGGGAACAGTTTTGCATAGGGACAAATCTTCATCTTCTGCAGTTGTGCAGCATCAGTGACTTTCAATAACAGGTATCTCTTAAAGATGAAATGTCTTGGATTATGTACATCAAATGATACAATTCCTTAGTCTTCCCATCTTGAAAATAAAACCAGACCAGACCAAAGCACAACTGCAATCAGAATAAAACCTTTTCTAAGCATTGCAGTTTGGAGAAAAGCATAATTTTACTGTGTATTTCATGGCTGAGTAACAGAAATCAAACACTGGAAGGAAAGCTGTTCATGCTGTGCCATATGTCTAACCAAACTGAAAAACATAATAACACAATATCTCATGAGATCTTGTCCTCATGAGATTTACAAATTTGAGAAGGCACTAAGATAAGTATCTGAAACCATGAGTGCTCAAATTTCAGAATCTCAAAGGATTTGAAGGTTTCCTTTTTTGATACCATATTGTTTTAGGCTACTTTGTTATGACCTCAAAGTGTTTACACTTCTTTTATATTTCTTTATAATTCTGCATTTCTGTGAGTCTGTTTAGAGCAACTTTCATGCCAGCATTGAGGTCAGAAAGTTTTATAATACCAGGAAGTGGATCATTTCCAGAAAAGATAGAGTTTTTTATTTCCTTCCACATATACAAAGAGTGTACTTGGTGTAGAGCTTCTAATCATGCTTTTTAAACAAATACAGAAGTTTTGATTCAGAACACATTAGTCCTGACAGAAAGAGTAGATATTCCCAGAGAACAGAGGATTTATCCACACATCCCACTGAATTATTAGAGAAAATCTTCCCTGTGTTGTTCAACCTACTAACCTTGATTTAAACTAGGTATGAATCAGTTTTTGGAGCAATCTCTAAACCACTTCCTCCTTTAAAGTATTTTTTTCCAAAAGCTGGTTATATCTCAAACTGAGAATAGTATGATTCTAAATAAAGTTCCTACTGATGTGAGATTAAATGTCTAAGGGCAAATAGCAAGTGCAAAGCTACTGTCCTGATATCCCAACAAAATTCCTGACAGTGCTCCTGGTCGAAGGACCCAGTCCCAAGACTGCAGGATATATACAGAGTCAGCTATATATGAATGGAGCCTGTAATTTCTTCCTTGACCCTTTCTGATAAACCCCTGCTCATACCTTTTATCCCTTTTCCTTCCTTATTTCAAATGCTTCCCTCTATCTCAGAACTTTCAAAAAGCTGCTTCTGAAGACCACAATCCTCATGCCACTTGTGCTCATAGTCACAGTACTAAGTCCCTACAAAAATCAGGTGTTATTTCTCTAGTGAGTGCTGAACTGGGCTCCAGGGACAGAGTTGCTTTTCACTGAGGCTCAGTTGTTGAAAATGATGGCATATCAAATGGGAAGAAGGAAGATGTCTATCTTATGGGACAAATGCAGGCTGGATAAACCACTTTTTGTTGCTTCACAACACCTAGAGGTCATAGAGAACAGTGAAAACATAAGAACAGGAAGACAATGAGCTCTGACGTGTGGGAGAAGGCTTCATCAGAACACTTTCATCAGTTTTACTGAGTTCATCTGTAAATTCACTGTGACCTCAGTGTTCATTGTTAAAATTTAGTGTTTCATTTCTGAAGCACCTCATCACTTCCATAACCCAACCTGAAAGAGTATGGGTTTTCCAACAGGAAAACGCAGGATTTTTTCGCATAAAAATTTTCCCATTCCCAATCATCAAATGAAGTTTTACCAAAAAAACTTCATAAGGGAAACAGGAGTGATTCTTCCAAATGTTTCTGCTCTTTACTTTGTCTTACAAGTTTGCTTTTCCTGCTTTTCTCCAGAGCTTTTCTTGCCCCTCTTATGATCTTGTTCTCCCTCTCCTTTGTCTGCTAACTTATCCTCATATGTCTCTGTCTCTTTCCGTAGTATTTTCAGAAGGGATTTGGGTCAGCACTGGTCAGCCGTGCTTCCTCCAGGCTGATTGGACACTTCTGTCTCTGTTTGACAGATGAAATTCCCAAAGCTCCTAGTTAATTTTAGGGTGTCTGGGGGAGGAAGGAGCCTGGCACTGAACCAAACACACATTTAAATGTGCCAGAAAATTACACAGCAGTCAAAAAATTGCAAAATCTGCAATTTTTATGCAGCCCACAATTTTCTAGAGGTCCTGATTATCATCCGGAGTTCAACATTTTACAGGAAGTGCAAGAGGTTACATTTCCAGTGATTTTTAAGTGACCTTAAAACTATTAGACTGGAAAAAAAATCATACCAGGATTAACTATTTCAGTGATATTTCTATTTATTTCAAGAATATTCAATATGGAAAAAAGCTTTTTTTTTTGTTAAACAGATTGCAGTTTTGAAGGTGAACATTCTTAAGGTTTATAACCACAACAAATTATCCAAGCATGGTGGATCTGATGCATTTTGCCTTTGGGAAGATCCAAACTGAAAATTCTCTCATATGGGTGTGATTATGTGTGTAACTGCATAGCAGTGTGCAAGCTTGAGGGGACAATATCTTACAAGGCAAGAGCAGTGTAAGTTAGTCATTATATAGATAATGCTAACAAAATGAGAATTTGTAGCTACTGTCTGTTGAAAAAAAAATAAAAAAGGAGTTTACCTTGTTACTGTTCTTGTAATGTGCTCCAATATGAACACTTTGTGTGTACGCCAAGCTGCCAGAGGCTAGCTTGCAAGCTTAGGAGTAGCCAGCAAAAACCTATCTGAGGTGACTGTGCAGGTGTCTGAAAGTACAGGAGCACGTGTGCTCTATGCATACAGGGCAAGAGGAAAAGAAGAGAGATTTTACTGAAGGTTGTCAAGACCCCGTGAACCCTAAGAGCTGCATTTGTATCCAAGAATCCTTTTAAGGTTTCTCTTTGAGCTTTCAATTTTTTCAGCTTTTAAATTCCTGTCAACAGACAGTTGCAAATGTTGACACTTGCAGAGATTGTCTTAACTTGCAGAGGCTGTCTTATTTAGGAAGAAAATGTACACAGCTGTGATTATGCTCTGCTGGGCATCCCACTGCCCCGGCCTCTCCAAGCACTGCCTGGTCAGTGTGGCTTTGTGCAGGGATGGGAGCTGGGCAGATGCAGATGTCTCTGAGGGGGCTCAGTGAGAAGAGAACCTCCTGGTTCCTCAGACTGGGAACAGGGAACCAGAGGAGCTCCAACACACTGAGACACAGCCATCGTGTACAAATTCTTTGACTCAATATTTAAGACATTTTAATCCACTAACCACAATATCATTATCATTCTGTAAGCTGTAACATATTCCTGTTTCATGGCAATTCTGTCACACTTGTCCACTTTGCAAGGGAGAAAGTCTTTGCAGACTTTATGCTAGCCTGCAAAGTGAATGATTAAGAGGGACAGGAGTTGGCAAACAATAAGGTTGCACCACACTGGAATAGAAACCCCAGCAGGTAGATACCTGAGTTTTGTAGGAATAAAATGCAGTGAGGATGTAGTGATAGAAGCAAGCAACTTTAGTACTTGCTAATGTCCCTATAGGCACCTATATACTGAGCATATGAGGGCTGTCATACACTCGTCTCATCATTCTGTATCCAAGCTGCATCTAGGACTTTAGTATTGATGCAAACAGAGGGACCATTTGGGGTCTTCTATTGAACCTAAGTAAGTCCCCAAGGTGAAGGATGTCCCATGTGTCCCAGCAGACTGTTACATAAAATTAACTTTCAGTATAATGTTTCCTTATATGATGAGAACACACATGTATAGCACGTGTGTGAGGGGCAGCACTTTATGTACAAAGATTCTAGTCTTCAGCCTGTGAATTTGTTACATGGACAATAATTTTTGGCCTGCTTATCTTAAGAAAATCGTGCAAAAAAATACAGCTTGCTAATATGTATTAGTTAAGAGGAATTCATATGACATTAATCATGTAGTTGTTACTTACATCATGGGGTTCATCCTTTCAACGAATTGTCATAGCTGTTTTACATTGACACATTTCCTAAGCAGATATTTAATAACAGCATCAGACAAAATGTGCTTATCAGCTTAATTTCTCCATGCTAGCTCTCCTTATAATTTACAAATACACATGAACATAAAACTGTGCTCCTCAGTACTGGAGAAATGGTGATAATTGTGAAGCTCTTTTTATAAAAAGAAAGCTAATAAAATTAAGCAATAATCTGTAAGCATGAGAAGGCTGCAGTTTTAAATAATGTCTCCTACTGTGAACTGAATAGCAAGGTAAAGTAAAGGTTTTAGCATTTATAAATGTCAAGGCAACACAGACTTTCATTTTAACAGCATGACATGCGTATCACTTATAAACTTACTGCATTTAAAGATTATTACCACTATACTATACAGATAGTTTCCAAATGTAAATTAAAATTTAAAATGGTTTTGAGTTTTAAGGCTTTATTGAAATAAGTGACAATTCTACTAAATGTCTTATCACTAATGCCAGGAATAGCAGTTATAAAAAGCATAACACTCTTACACGATACTACACTTTTCAGTGAGAAAAGAAAACTTTCAGCAAATTGACTATAACGCTGGATGCTGTCTGTCTCAAGTATTCTAATTAAAAGAACTGGACAGAAATGCCATTTAGCCCAAGCTGTATTTTCTGTCTGCTTGTTGTCAAGAGACACAGGAAAAGCTAGAATTAAATGGTATAGATTCAGACTGTCGTTTAGACACTGTGCTTTCAAAACAGTGTTGAAATGTATTTACTGAGCCAGGAAGAGATGAGGTTGAAAAAAGTGAGAGATGTCATGTCAGCATTTCCAACTGGGAAATAAGATGTGGTCTATATGCTAGTTTATTGCTCTGATCAGAGACCCTGACATTTTCCTTTCCTCTCTCTCCCCTTATCCTCCAACCTGCTCAGCTAAAAAGAATGATGAAAACACACCATGGTGGTTTCTTCCAGCATGTCACTGCCATTTGGTGATCTAATTGGCCCCAGAGGGCCACTGAACCATTTCTATCAGAGATAGAAAAGATTTTCTTCCTTCTGCTTGAGACTGATAGGAGGCATTAATTATGCAGACAGCATCCAAGAGAGCAACAGTCATTCTCAACTAAATCAACATGCAGAACAGCCATGGAAAGTGTCACATCATAGCTGCAAATGGCTATAGCAGGAGGAAGAAAAAAAAAAAAACCGACTTACAAAAAAGAAGAAATGCAGAATTCGTTTGGATGTGCAGATATTATAAAAGTACCGAAGTCTGTATTTGACAATGTCTTTCATTAGCGATGTTGTATAAAATAGTGTATTTCCAGTTTTGTAAGGAAAAGTTATGCAATAGAAGCCAGAAAAAGATTCTTGAGGCTTTTATTTCAGTTTCTTAAACAACTAGAAAACAAATATACATTTCAGCCAGCCAAAACAGGATATGCTGACTTTGTAGGGCCACTCTTTTTCCCACCTGGAAAGACTAAAACAAAACAAAATGAAACAAAGAGGGGAAAAACCCCTAGAATTCCAGTTATTTCTTTCTCAGAAGACATGAATCTTTCTTAAAGCATAAATTGAAGATTCTGGGAGAAGAAGAGAAAAAGAAAAGGTTTTGCAAAATGAAGCTTGCTCCATTTTATAACAGTACAAAATTAGATAAAATATTTCTTCCTTCAGGAAAAAAATCAAAAGGAAATGTAAGTCAGAGGGAAGGAATTACTTCAGAAGGAATGTTAATAAGAGAAAAACGGACAACCCCAGTTCTACAGAGTACTTATATATTACAGAAAGCTGCATAACCAGGAGAGAAGTACCACCTGGAGCTGTTGTCAGCACCCAAATGAGCTCATTTGAAGCTACCCCCAGCACCCTGACATTGCACTGCCACCCCCATTGAGGTACCCTACTATCATCTCTACGAAAAAAAGTCAATCACTTGGAGAAAGGTCTGTGCTGTGCTATCACAGGGACTTACCTCTACCCTGGCCAGCAGACTATACATCCAGGTAGGGACTTTGCATGTGAGCTACAGTGTCATCGATGCCTGCAGTGGGAGGGCTGTGATCTCAGCCAATGTCAGGCAGAAGCATGTAGTACACACACCATACAATGTAAATCAACACTGTCCCACATGACACCTCGGTCTCCAAGCTGGTAAAACATGGGTTGGACAGATGGACTACTTGGTGGATTAAGAACTGTCTTCATGGCTGCACCCAAAGAGTGGCTGTCGATGGGTCTGTGACCAAGGGGAGGCTGGTGACAAGTTGAGTCCCTCAAGGATCAGTGTTAGGACCAGTTCTGTTTAACATCTTTGTTGGTGACAAGGATGGTGGCATTGAGTGCACCCTCAGCAAGTTTGCTGATGACCCCAAACTGTGTGGTGCAGCTGACACCTTGAGGGAAGGGATGCCATCCAGAAGGACCTTGACAGGCTGGAGAGGTGGGCCCGTGCCAACCTCATGAAGTTCAACAAGACCAAGTGCAAGGTCCTGGGCTGAGGCAATCCCAAGCTCTGACATAGGCTGGGCAGTGACTGGCTTGAGAGCAGCCCTGGGGAAAAGGACTTGGGAGTGCTGGTGGGTGAGAAGTTCAGCAATGAGCCATCAGTGTACACTTGCAGCCCAGACAGCTGACCAGATCCTTGGCTACATCAAGAGAAGCGTGGCCAGCAGGTCAAGGGAAATGATTCTCCCCCTCTACACTGCTTTTCTGAAACCCCACCCTGGAGTACTGCATCCAGTTCTGGAGCCCCTGTTACAAGAAAGACATGGATGTGCTGGAGCCTGTCCAGAGAAGGGCCATGAGGATGATCAGAGGGCTGGAGAACCTTTCCTAAGAAGACAGACAGAGAAGTTGGGGTTATTCAGTCTGGAAAGGAGAAGGCTCTGAGGAGACTCTATTGCATCCTTCCAGTACCTGAGGGGGCCTACAAGAAAGCTGGTGAGGGACTTTTTAGGATGTCCAGTAGTGACAGAACTAGGGGAAATGGATTCAAACTAGAAGAGGGAAGATTTAGATTGGAAGTTAGGAAGAAGTTCTTCACCATGAGCATGGTGAGACACTGGAAGAGGTTGCCCAGAGAGGTGGTGGAAGCTCCATCCCTGGAAGTGTTCAAGGCCAGGCTGGACAGGGCTCTGAGCAACCTGATCTAGTGGGAGGTGTCCCTGCCCATGGCAGTGGGGTTGGAACTAGATGATCTTAAAGGTCCCTTCCAACCCTGAAAATTCTATCATTCTATAAAGCCAGATGCTGACTGGAAAATTACAAAATCGTTCGTATGATAGCTGGCAATAACTCAAAGATTGGACAGGGCAAGTAAAAGGAGTGTAAGCAAGCTCATGTTTTGAGGTGGATTTGTTTCTCTCCCAAGCAGCTGTAGCATGCTAGAACACTTCAGCTTCAGTGAGAAATAAGTCTTTCAGGCCATGGGCAAACAATTGTTTCTCTTCCTGTGCCAAAGCACACGTTTCAGTCCCTGGGGAAACTTCGAAAGATCCAGAAGGCTGATCGTTCTTACTTGGTGCTTGGTTTAAGCAGCCAGTGGAATGCAGAAAGGTGGATTCCCCTTTCTCCCATCATTGGAGTACTTGAAAAAACCTGGACCAGCATCTGGAAATTGTGAGTCTGATTCCAGCTAAAAAAATTCAAGCCAATGTTAGACATAGCATTAGTAGACTGCAAGCCTTAGTCTGCAGTGCTGAACTAATCTCTGCAAAATCTTTGAGTCCTCCAGGAACACTTCTCCCAAATTCACAACAAGAAAATCCCATTATCTCATGCTGCATAGACAAGACACATTAATACCACTGAAAAACATGTTTCAGAAAAGGAATAGTTTACCAACATGTGTGCCTCTCCCCTCACAAAGGAGTAACTTTCCCAGTAACTCAGACGTGAAGAGGACCAAATCAAAACAGTGAAGAGGATAACACAGTGCCTAGTGTCATTTTTTTTTTTTTGCTGTTTTTACAGTACTTTGAAGTAGAAGTATCACACTTTTTGCACAAGTGTCTGTTGTCAATCAGAGCTCACTGAAATTGGCATAGGTAACTGTATCATTTCACAATTTCACATCATTTCACAATTCACAAGATTTTATGATAACATATCAAAAACTTTCATGATGCCAACCAATCTGTTAGCATTACTATGAGAAACAGATTCTTTTTAAATTAAGAAAATATGGTAAATGTAGTTAAAATGGTAATACAACCAGGGGAGCCAGAATGCAATAAAGTCAACATTGTACAGTGTACATAGTGTGCTTTTACCTTGAGAGCCTCAGAGTCTTATCACAGCTAATGACCATCCTGACTTAGGAAACCTTCATCTGGAAAGGTAAGGGGTTTGGAGAGTTTTTTTTGCAAACAGTTTTCCGTGTGTAATGTAATGTTCTTCTCAGTCCCAACTCAAGGAACCCCATTGACCATTGGCTGTAGTCACTGGGACTTCATGTGGAAGAAAGGGTCTTTCCACACGGTGGAGAGACCAACATCCTGGTCTAGTAAGGCACTTGAAGCACCTGAATAGAGTAACATTAGTTATGTATAAGTTTAGCATCTGTTAAGAAATCTGCCAGATCAAAGACCTTAACAGTTTCCAAGAATGTGATGAAAACACATTATACATAATGAGCATTAGTGTGTACAATTCTGTGCTCCTTCCACTCTAGACACTGTTTTTCAGGGACAGAAACTACATCTTCACAGCTGGAGCTGGCTTTTTTTGTTTAATTTTTTTTTCTTTTTAAATTCTAAAGTTAAATTTGTTTTAATTGGCAGCTAATAACTAATGGAAAAGAAAGAGGCAGAAAAACAATTTCAGGCTGATATTATAACACAACATTCATTTGTCAGGCCTGCAGGGAAGCTAGGGTGAAATGGTAGCATGCAATACCAGTGTGTATGCCACAGATGCTACCCAGGGATTCAGGTTAATTACATACCAGGCATGCTTAGGGACCACCCATGTTAAGCAGCTGGCAGGATGGAGGCTTAAAATTGCTCCCTGCTGGTCCCACCATTACACACTGCCCTCTTCATTCAGTCTGAAAATCTTTGTCTGGGTTGATTTACTTCAGCCAGGGTATGTAACTTATATTCACTTATCTCTTCTCTGTGAGCCCTACTGGCTTTGGAATTGATCCCCTCCATTTCCTACCTCCTATGTTGCTTCAGTTGTCTGAATCTAAAGAATTTATTGATGTGGATGGATATAGTTTTCTAAGTTCCTTACAAAACAAACCCGTCAAGGAAACAGGTATTCATTTAGAAGAAAAATTAGTAACAAAGATGACCCTCTCTAGTGTGTGAACTCATCTTCACTTCTTTAAGAAGATGAGTTCACTGTTCTACTTCACGTTTTGATGTTGTTATGCAAAATATTCTTTTCCTATCTTCATTCTAATATTGAATCATCTGGGATGCCCCTGAAGTCAGTCAGTTATGTTTGTCTTAATTCTGCACTTCCAGACTCTTCTGGCTTATAGCTGAAACACTACAGTACTTCAGGATAGGGAGGACTTAATGGTTTTTTTTAAAAAAGACATATTATGAACACCAGTACGACCGTAGTTGATGGAATATATTTATAATGGAATGGAATGGAATGGTAATGGAATATATTTATAGTAATTCTTCTCATCTAGGTCATGAATTAGATTTAATTTCATAACACACTCTATAATCATAAAGTAAAATGGTGATAAAATGTCCTTGGCTTTACAAATATCAACTAAACATGACCATCATTCTCACTATAATTTTACTATTAAATTTTTGCTCCTCATATTTATGTACAGTAAATATAATAATATTTCAAGAGGGTGGTGGTTACAGACTGGATATTGTCAGGCAAGTTGCTTTGCTGATGCTCTAATTTTGCTTAGTTTATGGAAAAGAGAATTTTTTTAGATGCTGCATGAAAAGCTTCCTGTAAACAATGTGGGCAGTCAAATGGAAGCTGCTAGTAATGAAAATACTGTTCAGATTTCCACTTTCACCCTTCTATTCTCCCACTGTAATATCATTTAAACAGAAGTTTGCTCCTTGACTTCAGTTCATTTTTCTACCTCAATTATTCAGCAGGCAGCCTAAGACATAACTCTGGCCTCAATAACTAACATTCATATCACTAAAGACCCTACTCCAGCACTTATGTGTAACTTGAGTAACTGCTGGCACTTGAAACTCAATCCACAGCCCACCAAAGCCACAGGAGAGAATGTCACTGACTGGTAGGCTTTAGAATAGGCTCTTAAGCAGTGATGTGTGCATTAGGTGCTTATGCATGGATATATCTACACTAACATCAAAACTGATGGTAGATAGATAGGTTTCCACAAAAAGCTGTCCCAAAGTTCCATTTTTTTTCATTCATATTAATAGCATAATATTCTGTGATCTGAACAAGACTCTTAAGATGCAATAGTGAATTGTCAGTTAGCAGCTGAAAATAGCCAATTAAATAAATTTAGAAACTTGACACAGTCAAGGAATATGAGAGATATTCAGTATGTGGGGCCGAGAGAAATTCATTCTTTGTTCAGTGACCAAAATGAGAAGCTGAATAATGCAAAAAGTGTTGAGTTTCACCTTGGCCTACAGAACATTGAGCTCCATTTGGGAGGGTGAGCTGCTACACTCACTGCTGAGAGTTAATGCAGTATAAGACACATCTACTTGAATTTTTAAAAAAGGTGTGGCACATACATTGCCCCCTATCCACTCGGAGATACCACTACAGCTCTATTTCTATACAACTGTTTTTTACCTAGTCATGAGAGGACCATGAAAGATCAGACAGATTAGCATTGCCTAGAGTTCCCATGGAGCAGGAAGGGGAGCATCCTGGGGAAGGAGTGACTTTGACAAGACTAATTAAAGCTGAGGTTGCATAATAGCTTTCAGTAGTGTAACAGAAATAAGTAGCCACATTTTAGCATGCTACTGTGAGGAAAGAGAATGGTTATATGCTTCTTAGCCAAAATTATACACCTGTTGTAACTCCCCTTTCTCTCATTTTTGGCATCTGACCACAGCCTCTCTTGTGCTTTTAATGAAATCAAGACACAACAAAACGAATATATTACATTTTTATGTATAGCTATATATATATATGTATAAATATGTACAATATATAAATATATAGTCCATCAGTGAATTATAATAATAGCAATAGATGGATTTTCAATGGAGAGGAGGCATGACCACCCTGCATTACCATTGCAGTCCTACCTAGTTTAGCATCTAGACTCTCATGGTGGCAAATGACATACTTTAAGGTACTGGAATCCAGTAAAGAGGGACTTCAACTAATCTGACCTGAACTCTAGGTTGTACAAGATTAAATGTCCTTTACTAGAACATTATGATCACAAAATTTTGATCCCAGACAACCTCTGTGGTTGGCAACAGGCTCTACAATCTAATCCCCATGCTGTGAAAGTTATTTCTTGCTGTCCCTTTTGAATTTCTCCTTTTTAAACATCACCAATCCCATTTTACCTTGTTATTCAAAAGCAAAAGACTGTTTCTGACTTCTTCCTTAGATGTATTTTAACTATATAACTAGGTATGCTTTTTTCTTGACTATCTAATAAAAAGTCTCATGCTTTTCATAGCAAAATAATAACACTATGTTATCAACACATAACACAAAATGAGTATTACTCTTAAACAGCCTTGAATACATCAGCCTTTAAAGTGAAACTCATTCTGGTGAGCTGTGTATTTTAAATTGGTTACTCACTGGTGGATTAGATCCAATAGTAAGATCATTTTGTTACCCCATAGCTTCTAGCCATGTGGGTAGAAAATCTTTCTGAGAGATGAAATGAAAACTCTGGGTCTTTTCAGTCTGAAGGAAAGGGAACTGAGATGTTCTTGTTCAACATATGCCTCACTGAAATGCAACTATATTGACTATGAGAGGTACCAGGAATTTTAAAACATATGTGATGCAGAGCTCTTTTCTGATGCTCAGCTGAGCTCCTTGCTGTGATCTGCAGCTCAGCCTAGGGCACTCAGTAAGTGCACGCAGAAAAGCTGTATGAAAGGACATCACAATTATTTTCCCCACTTTTTTTTTTAAAGACCCTGTCTGGTTTTTTTGTTTGGTGTTTTGTTTTTTTTTGTTTTTTTTTTTTGCTTTTAATGCTTTTAGTCTCTGACAGAAGTGCTCTATAAATGCCTATTGGGTCAGGCCTTACACTTAGGTGAATTTAGGTGTAGTTCTGGGCATACGTGAACCAGGAGTTTTAGGTGTTTGAAGACCATTCATACTGAATGAGAAGCTTCTCTGAAGCATTAGTGCCCCCAGGAATAAGGGATAAGGAGGTCCTCAGGTCCTTTTTCCAGAGTTGCATAATTCCAGTTTGTCATAGCCTCATCACTTCAGCACCTTCCGTCACCTACCACAACCTCCAGCGTCATCTTACAGCACCTAAATCTCTGCTGCTTTACAAGCTGCTGTCAGGAATTTATTACCTTAAGGCTGACTTCAACACCTTTCCTTTATGTTTTATGTTTTTTCCAGTTTTATAGCCATTACACAACTGCAGTAAATGGCAACAAATCATGTGAATGGCTTAAAGCAGTGCAGAAAAAAACAACCTCATCTGCCCATGCTGCTCTCTCAAAAAGAGTTAAGTGCTTATTAGAGTAATAAGTAATATTTTGACCTACAGAACAGCACAGTTTTTTTCTTTTCCTTGTTGACGGTTTAATATAAACAAAATAAATGACTCTCCTGTAAGGTCTTTTTGATGAGGCAAAGCTAATAAGCAGCACTTGATTTCAGACTCCAGCCATTCCAGGTGCAGCTCAAGCTTGGCTAGGTGCTGTCAACAGGTCCTTAAGGAGACCCTTTTCCTGCTCCATGAAAATAATTAACCCCTTCCAGTTCTGGCTGCTCAGGGTGTGTCATTATTTGGATATGCAAAGCCTGACTACTCCAGTTTTGATGTCACTGGGATCTAAATAAGGCTTTAAGTTGAGAGACACTCAAAGTCTTGTGATCAAAGAGTTAACTAGGCAAGTTACGGTTTTCTCTTGGATTTATCCTTTGGGTCAGCCAGTGAGCCAATATGCTTTTTCTATAACTTATATTTTTTCAAGCTCCTGGAAATAGTATATATCCACTGGCAGTAGGCCCAAGAACTCCAAATGTAATCCCTAAAGAGCACCCAAGAACAATTACATGATTGCACTTTGCTGTTGTTACAAACGTGAACCATCTTCAGACGATTGCAGTCTAAGCAATTTCTAGAAAGTTGAGTTTATCACAGTGCTCGTGTAGTCTTCATTCCTCCCCTGAAAAACTTTTTCAATATTTACGTTTGTTCACACAAACGCATACACACACACACACACAGAACTATACAAAATAATTAGAAAAAGATTATACTATGTGAAAAAGATTTATGCTATCAGCCCCTACTTTCCCATTAGTAGCAGAAATTAATCACATTAAGGCTGAATAGAAAACACCAGACCAAGGATAATTATTGCAGCCAAGAAAACAAAAACGTATAGACTCTTTCTAGCCTAAGTGTGTGCCTGCAAAATATAGCTGGGGCCCAAGAGAAGGGGTTATTGTGCTGTTCTTTATAACTTCAACCAGATGACTCTCTGTGCTAGAAAGGTTGGGGCTTCTGTCTGATGGAAAATCTTAGCGTTTCACTTGGGAGGACCAAAATGCGTGGGTGTTATAAGTTACCAGAAGTGACAAGCTGGGTAGCCAGGGGCATCATCCTTCTTAATTTTCTTTTTTACCTGTAAGTCTTTTTCTGATTCAGAAAAGAGCTTCATTCCTCCTCCCCTCTAGGCAAAAATCAAAGCATTCCACTTAATTTTAATGGATAGTTTATCTGCCTCAAGTTTTCTTGCCAGAACTTTCAAGATGTTTACTATTTGAGAGAGAGTAGTGTACAAAGGAGTGAAGCAAAGTAGGAAGACAAGAGGTGGGGGTGTAAAAAAAAAAATCATTCTAGTGACATTTAAAAGGAGCGGCTCAGAGTAAGTGTTCCTTTTATCTGCACCATTCTCCCTTGACTCAATCATATTTTCAAAGTCAGGTCCAGAGTTTTAGCTGTGCTATTCATATGACCTTTAACTGGATCAGCCTCCCCAGCCTCCCAAGACACTTTGAAGATTTCAACATTATTATTTGCTTTAACTGTGGAAATATTGATATCTCTACTCTTTAAAGAAATGTTGATAATTCAGGACTAGCATTTGTTTATCAAATTTGACTTCGTGTTCCCTCTTAAGGCTAGGCGTCCTCTTTAATTAAAGTCAATAACAGACATTTTCCCAGTTGTGTCTAGTTCATTAGTTTCATTAATTTGTCAAAATAACCCCTAAAAACATTATGTAGAAGAAATGGAATGTCTTTTTGTTGTTCTTTTCTGATTTCTTTGTTTGTTCATCTGATTGAAAATTGGAATCAGGAAAGCAGATGTGCACTTTGGGATCAGCACACACTTCCCATACTCCTAATGGCCTGACACCACAGTCAGCATATGAGCATCATGGTCCCCTGTGCCTAAAAAGCTCCAGCAGTAATGCATTGAAAGCAGCCACTTTCTGGCTTTGCATTGCTGGGCTGGGACAAAGGAGAGAAGCTTGGGCACAGAATCTGGTTTATAACACAACACAACAGCTGCCAAGATTTACTCTCAACAAATACCCTTAGAAATATATTTTGCTGATGCTACAGAACTAATAAGTGAACTGTCACCACCAACCAACATCTCTGTTGCAGTATGTTGGGAAACATGACTTTATGTTTTCATCAAAGCCACAATTTGTAAGGGAAAATTTAACATACCAGGAGCCTTAAAGTCCCAGTGGATCCTTCCCCATCTTTGAAGGGGTCCTGCAGGGAAGATGGAGAGGGACTTTCTGCAAAGATGTGGTGATAGGACAAGGGGGAATGGTTTTATGCTGAAAGAGGGTAGATTTAGGTTAGATATTAGGAAGAAATTCTTCACTATGAAGATGGTGAGACACTGAAACATGTTGCCTAGTGAAGCTGTAGCTGTCCTGTCCCTGCAAGCATTCAGAGCCAGGTTGGGTGAGGCCTGGAGCAACTCAGTGTAGAGTGAGGTGTCCCTGCCCATGCAGGGGGGTTGGAACTAGGTGGTCTTTAAGATCCCTTCCAACTGAGACCATTCTATGATTCTATGATATGTGGTCATTTGTAAAACATAGGTTTTAGGGCATATTCTTTTTCTTTGCTGTGTAGAACTGAGTGACTATGCATAGGACTGATTTGTCACCATTGTTGTCAAGTGAAGCAGCATCTTAAACTAAGCATGGGTTCAAAATGCTATAATGTGAGATAATTATGTTGAAGATCCTCTATTCCATTCAGGTTAGTGCTTTCATTCAGTATGGAACTTTAACAAAGTTAATCCTGAAACTGAGCTTTTTTAAATTTTAGTGCATTTAAGTACTTTTCTGAACAGGGGCAGTATTAAAGAATTTAGAAATCTGTAGCTTTCTGCCTCATAACTAACAAAATGGATATTATGGGAATACTAATAAAATTATTATTTATTGACTGCTCCCCTAACTCTGTCTCTCTATTAATTTTTCTACTGTCCAGATTATTAACATCATGCTGAAAACCATTAAAAGGGTTGATATGTCTGGTGATGGCAGTTACATTAATTCCCTGCTGATGACCAAGTTGCTATAAACACATCTACCTGCCTAGGTGCAGGGCACTGTGAGTTCATGCTGTCTCTGCTTTAAGTTAACAAGAGGTAAATCAATACAGAAGCTGTTTTGACACCTCCTCATGGAACTTTCCTGGAGTTAATATATCCTGCCTCTTTGAATAGATGTATCCTGACAAGAGTAGACATCGCTTGTATGTGTGTGGGTGCTAATCTTGGCAGTAACACTGAAGACCCATATGCTGATGAAATCCAGACACTTGTTCCCTAATACAGAGAATTTATTGAGAATGTGTATCTCCTTTAATCACATAAGTGGTTCTTTGGACAAGTTCTTCTTACCAATTATGTCTTAATTGATAACCTTAAAAAAAACCAAACTCAAATATTAAATAAGTATGAAACCAAATAAAAATATCAACATTTTCCTGGGTCGATTTCCTTTGGTTGGATTTAAAATTTCATTACTGACATTATCTGTTAATCAGTTAATCTTAGATTTGAGGGAGACTGAAACCCCAACTTCTTTTCTATATACATTAAAGGAAAACTAAATTAGGCAATAAAAATTATACTCTGATAACCACATTAAATGAAGAGGAACAGATAAGCTTTTAAAAGAAAGTCTAGAAGAGTATACAGCTCCCTCACGAGGGGAAGAGATGGGACTGGTACTGATTTCTTCACTCCTGTGACTGAAGGCAGAACTTAAGGGAGATTTAACTTAGATATCCGGAAAAGGTTTTTCACCCAGAAGGCAGCTGAGCACTGGAACCAACTCCCCAGGGAAGTGGTCACAGCACCAAGCCTGCTTGAGTTCCAGAAGCATTTGGATGACACTCTCAGGCACATGGTGTGATCTTGGGGGTGCCCTACACAGGAACAGGAGTTGGACTTGGTGATCCTGATGGGTCCCTTCCAACTCTCCTTAAACCATGACACCAACTCAGCAGATTCTATGATTGTATGCCTGAAAGCTTAAAACTGGAATTCAGATTAGAATAATCCATGATAAATAAGAATTCTTTAGATGAATAGATGAAAGGAAACTGAACACCATGTTCCATTTACAAGTCAGAAGTATAAAGCACAGTTCATTTGAGACAAGATGGTACACATCCACAGGGAGTTTCAAATCAAACTCAGTTATTGTCTCACTGTGATGGAGTGGGATGGTTCTAGGACATTTGTCCAAAAATTAATTGAATTTGTACAAAGACTATGTGCTTGACTATCTTCTCACTGGAGAACCTCAGTTGAGAAAAACTTCTGTTTTTGTAACATGGTAGACAGAGGCCTTTATCACGTATGCACACTTCAGGTGAGTCAGAGCTCAGGAGGAAAAGAGTGGGCTTTGATCTATCCAATCTCTTTGAAAAATTTTGCTTAGATGATTCATACCCAGGATACAGAAAATATGTATCCATTATAATGATTTCACGTGGGTGACAATGAAGCACTGACACCCAAACAAGGGTGAAAGTCATTGCTGTCTAACTAGATTCACACCTGTGGCTGAAATCAAGGTGGACACAGTCATGTGACAGAGACAGCAGAAACAAAATAAATAAGAGAAAGATTTTTTTTTTATAAAAGACAGAGTCCTGGCCAATATTTACCATAAGTGAAGCAAAATGAGCTGGAGTCCTTAACCTCAGCTTTCATGCAGGCATTCTGGAGTCCATAGGTAGAGCCAGTGAAAAATATAGTCTTTTATATTTGGAGCCTGTCTTTCATTCTCAAGGGCTACAGTTCTAATAGTGGCTTTTCCCTCAGCTCAGCAGTTTTTAGGAGGCAGGAGTAGTTTTATCAGTCACTGTGCCAGTCCTTGCTTTCTCTTTATGTAAGCATCTCTCAACATTCAATCTGTCTTCAGGCAGCTGCCAAGGAGGGTTTCTTGTTCTGCAAACTGTTCAGCAAAAAGAGTCTCCCTTGATACTGACAGATGATCTTCCAAGTTCTCTCTACATGTCAAGGATTCAAAGGAGAATGACAATGAAAATAATTTTTACTAAAAGTGAGAGCTATAAATATGACTTTTAAAATATGTTTTTTCTAAACTAGTGCTCATACATTTCTATAGCAATCATTTTGTTATTTTTTTCTATGTCTTGGATATTTTTACAAAGTAAAATAAAATAGTTTCATCAGTTATTAATAACTTATTATATCATTTCTATCATATTACTTTAGATTTTTTTTATAATTATCTCACTAATGATATATTTTTTGTTTTCCTCCTGAAGTAAAACACAACAAAAAATTATATTGAAAAACTAACTGTTGTGAAAACTTCAAAAGTTAGTTTTCTCAATGTTTTTGCTTTAAAATACTAGACTTAGTTAAACATGGGTTAATAATGGAGGACAAGTGAATATGGAGCCAAACTCAGTGTAGGTTGATGTCAGAAGTATCTGCAAGCTTTGCTGCTGATAAAAGAAAGATAAATATTGTATTTAGATCTGTATAAAACCAGAAAGAAAACAGGCATCTCCCAGCACTGATAAGAAATAAACCACCAGTGCCAACAGCAGTAATAAGGCAACAGGCACCACCAAGACAGCAAGAGATAGGTTGGCAGACAGACATAAGAAAGAAAGAAATTACACAGACCTGACTATGGTGACTGGATGAGAGTTTGAAGGCTTCCAGCTTTGTGCAACTGGGCAAAAAGCTGCCTGATCCCTCCTGGGGGAGCATCTGACCCATGATGGGCTGCAGGGCTCCCTGGGCACCCTCTGCCAGCCTTCTTAGCTCGGGCCAGGTTGCCAGCTTTCTAAGAGCTCATGGTGGAAATAAGAAAAAGGAAGCTTCCATCATAATACCACAGGTGACACCTGGAAGAGGGTCAGTGACACCAAGTGACCTTTTGAGGCAGATAGTACAGCCTCTTCTACCAGCAAGTCTCATAATCACCCTGAGCAGAAAACTGTCTATGGCATTGCTCTGGGATGCAAGAATGATGCTGTAAAAGGTACTACTGGTAACCCATTATCATTTTAGTAGGTCTGCTTGCTAATGACAAATATAATTTGCCAAGCCAGATTTCCAGACCAGATATCAGTCTTCTATCTCACAAATGACCTTCAGCTGCCCTTTGAAAAATGAGTGCTCCCAAGTGTTGCATAGGAACATAGCTATTTAAAATGAGTCTAGACTTTGAAAGAACATGAGAAGCTCTGTAAATAGAGCTTTTTTTTATTATTATTTTAAAAAGGTGCTGCAGGCTCAGGTAGGAAACTTCTTAGGTACTAAATCTGACTTTGTCCCTGCAAATCATGAACTAAAAATAAATCTGTAGCTTTGTTTTCCAAATTTTTTCATTCTTCATTTCAGACTGGTGTAGGTGACAGAAAAGATAATACCACAGCAAATGAGAAGGGTGTTAGCAATGCAGATGTTGCCTCAGTTATCAGGTTAATATCAATAGTGTATGTTGGAGAAGAGATGAAGTATTTTTGTTTTATGACCTGCTAGAGACACCAGGACCTTGTAACAATGGAAACCTTCAGATTTTTCCTGCCAGAAAAAGAAAGCAAACAAGCAGAAGTGATTTGTCTGTCATATAATGCTAGTTAAAATGATAGAAAACTAGGTTTGCTTCTCTTTCCTGATTAAACCTAATTTACAATATAAGCAGGGAGGTAGAAGAGCATACAGTCTATGCCTATAAACATCTCAGTGTAGATATTGAAAAACTCTCATTTGTACTCCTTTTGTTAAATGCAGGTTGGACTTCCTCGGAGTTTTATGGAATACCAGAGGGAATAGTGAAAGGGTGAGGAAAGTGCTTGTTTCCTCCATCCTGTATTACAAAGGTATTCACAGAGAAAAAATTAGTGCTTGCCATTATGGATCATATGATGGAGTTCAAATTTTATAAAGTAAAATTCAGTAATTTCAAACTGTTTGACAAAATAAAGAAATAACTTTTCTTTCCTCGCTTCAGGTAACGAGTAGGTGAGGAGAACTAAAGAAAAAAATTAGTCTCCTGATTTGATACTACTCCAACTCTTCTCCAAAAGAGGTTGTATATGGATTGACATGTTTTCAAGGTAACAGTTACTAATAAATGACATTTCCAACCACCCCAGAGGTTGAGTCTGTTTCCAAGATGGCAGTCCAAGCATTTCAGAGTGCAGAAATCCCATGCAACTCATCAGCTAATACTCAGATACATCAAGACATATATTTACCAAGCTTTTAGAGTAGGAGTGTTCACATAACTTGTTTAAAATACTCTTGTTCTGTTTGGAGACAGCAAAAAGCCAGGAGATGTTGAGTTTCAGCATCATCCCTAATATAAGCTGCAGACTGTAATGTTGTGAAGGCTGTTATAAATTTCTGGCCCTGGCTCCTATCAACAACTGGAGCAGACATAATTCTGAAGCAGAATAATTCTGCAACCTGGTCCTGGCTAATCCTTTGGTAGAGCACTGGGCTCTGAGGACTGGGGGCATGCTAGAGGAGTAATGCACTACCCAGGGAAGACCTTGTGGAAGGGATGTTTCATCAGCAGGGTGGGCTAACCTTGGTCATCCCTAAAGCCAGCATGCAAAGGTGACAGGTCAGCCATAGATTGATTCTTATGCTATTGCAAATGCTCCATATCCTGCATTAACACTAATGGATGTTATGTGCAAAGATACCAAATACTGATCTTCCAGAAATTATGATCCCACTTAAGCAATAGTATTCTTTCTAGGAGGTTCCTTGATTACTCTGTGAAAGGTCATAAAGAAGCTATGATACAACTGAGCTTAAATAATAATGCATATTTTAAGTACACATTATTTCTTTTTTTCTAAAGACCATGCATAAAACTGGCAATTTTTTTCATTATGCATATTGAGTCCTAGTATTGGTTATTTCTTGCTCTTCTGACTCCTAAATAGGCTTGTCTTTTTCCTTTTTTTTTTTTTTTTTTTCCCCCTCTTTTTTTTTTTCTTCCCCCTGTGCCACTGAGAGTATGTATTGATTGAAATCCATAACCTGGCAGGGTGTGAGAGAGTATAGGCTGCTGCATTCCCAGGCTCCACTTGCCATGTGTCCAGGCTTCCCGGGAGAGGCAAAGGAAACCTGGTACCCCTGCCAGTGGGATGCAGCACTCCGACTTCCCAGCTGTCATCCTACTCCCTGAGTGTCACAACAGCTTACAACAGATTAGGGGAAGTGGTTTTGACTGGCACATTAAGAAAATCATTTGACATTATCATACCCAGCTAGGTAGACCTAAACCTGCTATCTCCCCAGCAGTATCTCCAAGCATAGCTATCCTTTGTTTGATTAATGAATGGGGTTAGCAATTAAAAGCAAATCACATGATGGGCATAGTGCATCCTTTGCAATTCCATTTCATTATTTGTTGAGAGCTAATGAAGAGTAAACAAGAAGCAGAGATAAACTAGGATGATAAAGAACAGAGCCTGTAAATGTGTCTGTGGGCAACTACCAGACTGAGATTTATTTGCTTGCTCAACTTGATTAATAATTTTGCACTTTTGACTTGGTTTAGTGTTTTCTTTACATTTTCCCAGATATTTGAAGTAGATAACTAGCAAATGACAGCTTAAAAGGCATTAAGTAGGCAAATTTACAAACCCACCCTGCCGTATCTGCCTTGGGTTTTCATGTGAATGACATGTGTCAGCCTGATCAAGGCAGAGAGGTGCAATGGTTTGCTCTTTGTGCAGTTGTTCACAGCCATGTTTGTGTGAAAAGTTTGTTCAAGTAAATCAGTTAGTCAATAGCACTGTGGAAAAATGGGTAAAGTGCTAAACGGACAGGTGGATCCAGTCAGTCTTTTCTTTATTTTTACCAAATCTCTGGGAAGGGTCAGGGGATCACATTTCCCCCTGCAGCAGTAAAAGCCACAGAACTCCTCCAGGTGGCTTTGGGAGACCAGTTCTGTGTTTCCCTGGAGGACTGAGGGGATCCCACCTCGAAATCACCTCCTGTGGGTGCAGCTTAGGGGGGGGGAGACAGCAGGTGGGATCTAGGAAAAAATTCCTGATGATAACTAGTGTAATTTTGAGTCTCTCTGCCCAAAGGTTTTTATGCTTTTTCCAGAAACTACCTGAAAATCTTGCCTTTCCTCAAACTATAGATCTAGAGTGTCAGTCCTTGTTCTGTGTGGATGACAGGATTTACCCATGTAATTGAGGTATTCAGCCAAGTGGAGCATAGATTTTGAAACTGTGGACATGACCAAATAGCACACAAGTGTAAATATCATACAGTACCCTCTTGTACCCTTTTAAGTATATATTTTAAGGTGAGCTGGTAAAGAAACCTATTTCTAGTGCTGGTTGAAGGGCAACCCCCTGCTCTGCTCCGTGCTTACTCATGGACCCAAAAAGCCTTCACTTGTGCTATTTCCACCCACAGAAAAACTGCTGCTCTTTGTGTCAGCAGAGTTTATGTCCAATAATTGAAGTCTCTGAGGATGTAAAAATCAATGCTTGGCTCTAAGTCCAGCAATATTCTGTATCAGCAGAACCATGTAACTACACTCTGATTACAGTGGTTATAGTACAAGTTAGTTAACTACAATCAAAATGAGAGGCCAGAGAGAAAAACAAGCTTTTTAAGTCACATTGCACTTTGTTTCTATCAGTGTTTTGTCCTGCTGGGGAAAAAAACCTATAATAATAATAAAAAAAGATACTGTGCCTGGTCAGGAAGAAATGGAAAGCTGTAAAGTTATGTAGCCCCATGTGGTCCAGATCTACATCTTCCTAAAGCTTGTTGGTGTTTATCCAGAAGCTTGTATTTTAAAAATTGTATTTGATTTATTTTAATTGTAGTGAAAATATTTTCCCTGATAGCATAAAAGCAAAAAAAAGACTGACAATAGCTGACTTTTCCAGAGGGGAATTTGTTGAACTATCAAGCTTTATCTGTCAAGTCATGACTAAAGACTTTGATTTTCTAGAAGATCCTGTGTATCTTTCTTCCAGGCTTTAAAGATCTGTCTCTGGTTGTCACTGACATGCCAGTATGGGAGAGTTACACTTTATCAAGTACAGTAGTGCAGCTCCAAGTGAGCTAAATTCGGGATTTTATCCCAGAGCATGAGAAAGGTGGTGATGTGAGGAGGGCAAGTAGGCTGCATTGGAGGCAGCAGCAATAAGAACATCCTTCAACTTAGCTCTCCAGGATGGAGACTAAAACTGGTATTCATGTCTTTCTATCAAATTATATAGAAGACCTGCAACCCTATGATCCCACACACTGGTAAACCTTCAGGGAGATATGGGATGCTGCCCAGATTCACTGGCAGTGGGAATGGGAGCTGGCAGCAGCCCAACAACTGATGAGGGGCTGTGTGCAGGTTTCATCCCACAGAACATCTCATATCTGTCACTGCATGCACAAAGTAATGTTTTTGTGCAAGTGGGATGTTTCTCACTTGCTGCACATAACCCTATGGAAGATTTGTCAAGGTGAGACAGCAAAATTAATGTGTAAGCATGATCAGAATTTTGTAAAGTCAGAACTGCAATGGTTATGAAATGATCTTCTTGCTAACTGGAAATAAACCCAAGGATCTTAGATTCACTTTAAATTCAGGAGAGTATAACATATTATTTGGGCACCCTGAGGAGCTTCATCTTCTACACTGACGCTTGTATTCCGCACACTTTTATTTGCAAGATAAGGTATTCAGAGAAAATTGCAGGTATCAGTTATTTGAAAAGAGCTGTTATTCTCCATCTCAGATGAGAAATTAAATTTATGGAATCAAAATAATGACAAAATATTCCATACATAATTATGATATATGCATCATATACACAGAACAAACAATAAATTGTACATTTACTTGGTGGTTAACAATTTTTCTTTTGAAACTCTTTCCATGTCTTGAGGATAGTGACTGAAAAATGAAAAAGGCTGGGTTCACTGTGACTATTATATACTCAGAATATATTCAGAATATATTCCAATTTTCTTTGCTATAACCCACCTACAAATTATGCAAAGTTCAGGATTGGAGCTGAACCCTTACTAGTTCAGGATAAACTGTCAAGATTGGACCAAGCAGTTCCAATTAATATCATACTAAATCCCTATGCACATCTTTAAAACTTGAGCCCTGTAGGACTAACCTGTTTGCCTACATTCTTTATTATCAACAGGATTAATAGAGCTAGTTAACATTAGTTCATCACTGCCACCACCTGGTAAAACTCCAAAAACCTATATTCATGAGACCAGGTGTATCAGAAAGGTAGTAAAATGTTAAAGAAGAAAGCACAAATTTGGTGGTAGCAATCCTGAACTAGTGTTTCACCGTGGAATGGAAATGTGAAAACTCACAGAATAGCCTCTGGTCTGCCTAGAGTGGAAAGATAAAATGGTAAGGTCAAACTTCCAGAGACATAGGTGATTTAAGTAGGTTTTTTGTTTTTGTTTGGTTTTAGGGTTTTTTGTTTGTTTTTTGTTTGGTTTGGTTTTTTTGTTGTTGTTTTTGTTGTGGTTTTTTTGGGGGGGGGGTGTTTGTTTTGTTGGGTTTGGGTTTTATTTAATTGACTGAATGATCTACCTGTGTGTGTTTTACAAAGAGGAGACTGGGAGTGTCTAGTTGATGTAAACCTATCTGTAAAGATGGTAATATTATCCTTTGCATCCTTTTTGATCTGCTGAACTGCTTAATACTATCTCCATAGTATTTTCTTTCCATTTCTTCACACACTGATAATTGTTTGCCTTACCAAAGCAAGAGTTTTAGAACTAAACTGGTGGATGATAGTGTCTTCCTTATTTCCACTTATTTCCACTTCCCTTTCCAATACTCAGGCAAAAATGTACAGAATATTCATAAACTAAAAAACCTTTCCTCTAATTCTTTAATACTACTTCATCAACATCTCTTTAATTTTATAGTGCTTTGGTCCTTACTCCAGGTAGATACCTGCCTGCCTATTAATCATCCAGAGCCAGGAAGTCCTGTACTCCAAGTGGAATTCTGAATCACCCAGAGCTGTACAGGACTGGGCAGGTGGCACAGTCACACACAGGAGCAGAGATCAGCACCTTAGCATTTATTTCTTCCATAAATGTTGCAATGTATTTTAGGTGTGTGGTATTTTAAGCAGAAAATTTCTAGAGCAGATGCAAAGAATCCGCATTAATGCTGACTGGGAACAGGGTAGTAACTTTTGGGCTGAGCTCTCTGAAAAACTGTTTCTTGCTGCAGGACATTTCTGCTGTTCAAGGACTAACAGATTTCATGCAATTTTAATAATTATCTTAAAAAAAACCACCACACTTTAAGGTCAATGGTTTTTTCTCTGGTGGGATGCTGCAATGCAAGATTTCATGCAAGCTACTGAATAAAAAGTTGTTAATATAAATGTAATTAATTAGGAAAAAATATGCTGGACAGTTAGAAGGTGGCTAGTCACTGCTCTGTTGATGGTTTTATTTCTCTCCCTGTTTTAGCTTGGCACTTTTTATACAACTTACATTATCACAACTGTCTTTGTGCCAGGAGGAGTGAAGTACTCTCCCGTTCCAAGCTTCTGCTACTTTAGATAAGCCAGCAATAATTATTTCTGAGTGAAAAAAAATTAACCCTCACAATGGAGCCTGAGTCAATAGCTGAGCTCCAATTTGGAAGTAATTTTTCTTGGGATACAAGGGCCCCAATTCCCCATAGTACCAAACTGTCTTTTTACAGACACACAGCTATACTGGCAAACCAAAGTCTTGAAACCAGTATTATAAATCTGTCATCATTGTTTTATTGTAACTCCCTGTTGCTGTAACTCCACGGTGAGGATTATGCATTGGGAATAAAGCGTAGATGAAGCCTGTCTCCCCATTAATTTACAAACTAGAGACACAGTTGTCTGCTACCATTACAGTCAGAGGGGCTAACACTGTGAGTCAGGATTTCTCATGTGCCTGTTTTGATATGTACAGCCCAAATCTTAAATAAGACACAGTAGAGGAGACAAAGAAGGTAAAGAAAATAAACAGGCAAAAAAGGAAGGGGTAAAAAGCTGAAGGAAAGGGACAAGATGAAAAGCATAAAGGGGAAGTGGAGGGTACCAGCTGACCTTTACCTTGTTTTCAATAATTTTTTAATAGATAATAGAGGGTCTTGTTTTAGCAAACTCTGTTTCATACTGCACATTTCCCTTGCCTGTATTTTGATCCTGTTAATGCTACTATACTGATGAAACAAGAACAGTACAGCCGAATTAAGGGACTACTGAGTGCATTCGCTAGTTTTAGGTCAACAAAAGGGAATGGATTTCTACCTAAGTAATACAAGAAGTTATAATTTAAAAGTAGCATGAACTAAATCCTCACTGAATTATAAAAAACAGGCAAAATAACAGAAACGGAAAATTACAGCCAACTCCAAATGAAAAGAATTTTTCTTCTGCTTTAAAGTGCTGTATGACAGTTACATACATCAGCAGATAATGTGATATATTTGTCTTAATCTGTGGAAGAATGGTATCTGTGAAGGATATGTCCTGGTACACCTATCTTCATATACCTTAATCTGTTACCAAGTGCAGCTCCTTTGGGTGATAAGGAACAGCATTTCTTCTGACTCCTGCCACTGAGTAACTCAGTTATATCACAGTGACAAGCAAAAGCATACTCTCATGTACTAATAGAAAGATTTAGACAGCAAATAACCCTTAGTCAGGCATGCCCCCCTGTAACAAGCCAGACATCTGTTGAAGGTGTGTTTGAATACACAGTATAGACATACCTACCTTATCCTTCACATTCATGTGTAAGTCATGTTACACTGCTCCACTGAGTCTACCATACCCCTCTTTCCAGTTATTCATGGGTGTGCAATTAGAAGTGAAGCAGGCAGACAGATGTTGAGTAAGAACTGAGACGTCACCATTCATCATCAGCTAGCAGATACTGAACTTGGCTGACTATGCCAGCTTAGTCAGATAGTTTGGCACACTGTCTCTCAGCACTAGGTTTTTCACTTGGGATCTTAAATTGTACTAAAAGTTCACTCTGTAAATCATGTAAAATTGGGGGATGGTATGGGCTTCATTTTTTACCATCAAGCAAAGTTATTAGAAAGTCAAACCTTTTACAAGCAGTTTTGCTTCTCTATTTAAGTCTCACCTTTCATCTCAAGATAGCATCACTGCCTATTTAAAAGAGGAAAGGGCATATGGCCAGCTTTTAAATTGAATTCCTTTCCTCCATCCTGCAAGCTCTTTGTCTTGCATAGGAAGCATAAAAGGCAAAACCAAGGGTCTAATAGATGGGACCATAAGGGCCTTCACATGCCATCTCTGAGTAAGACTTCAAACAAAAACTTTCAGAAGCTCAGAAACATGTCATCATATGTGGAATTTCTCTTGTCAGCAGCAAAGATGTCTCTAATGCACAGCACACTTAGCAAATCGAGAATGCTTCAGGCCAAATTTGGGTAAAAGTTAAAGCTTTGCCTCCCACAGGTTTTATCTGTCGCTGCTGAAGCAAACATTTCTACTTCCCCTCCCTCACTTGAACAGGAGATTGTGTTTCAGACCATTGTTTTCAGTAGACATTTATTAACCCTGTTGAATTTAGAGCAGGGGATTGCACTCAATATCTATTGATTAGCAGTCAGTACTTTAGTAATCCTTGGGCCTTGATCAATCCAGGCTGTTGACTAGGACTTGGTACACAGCAGTGCCCTTTTCGGCAGTCATTGATATGCATGCAAAGATGTGGGAGAGGTGGGAGGGAAGGTTAGCGTGAAGTCAAGTGTTTATACATTACAGGAAATTCCTGGTGAGGTGATGGCAGCTTTTATCATAGCCTGACAGAGCCCAGGGTTTAAATCATGCAAGCGTACATCAAATCAAAACACTTCTCGAGACAAAGTCAGAAAACAGAATCCATTATTCAGTGACTGCAAATAATAATAAGCTTTGCCTAGGTAGAAATACAATCAGCCAGTTCTTCCAAGCTCACCTCCTCCAATTAACAGTATTATGATAAAGCTTTATGGATAATTTTTTTTACTGTCTTTTCTCATCCTTTCTGCTCAGACCTGGATGTTATTGAACATAGCACCTACGTTCTATAGGGAACTGCCTTCTCCAAAACACTTCTCTTGCACTGCAGCCAAACTGCAGAAGCATCTTTTTATTCAGAGTACAGGAATACAGCTGTACAGCTTGATTTTTTTTTTTTTTTTTGCATTATGTTAATTTTGTCCTCTGGCTAGCTTTCATTCAGCACTGACTTTAGCCTCTGATTTACAAGGAGGGATGGTGATCCTTGGGAAGATCCTGACGTATCTTTTTTCGAGTTTCCCACCACATTTCCCCTCCAACTTAGATGCCTGTATAGCAGCTGCCAAATTGTAGCTTCCATAAAATAAATAAAGAACTGCAATGCCATTTTTATTTAATATTCTGGTCTGAAAACAATGGAAATTCAAAATTGCTGAATTTGGAGCTTTTTGCTATGTGAGCATAGACTTCCAGGAGAGTTATAGGGAAGGCAGCTGAGGAAAATATTAACTTTAGCTGATTTCAAGTAAGTTTTTGACCCTTCATGAATCAGAACCCTTTGAGTATCAAAGTAAAATATCAAAATGCATAAAATTCCAGATTTTGATTAGTGTATTTTTAAGGAAAATGTATTTAAGGTACTAGAATGTAGCTAGACTTTGTGCCACTGAGCACAGCCCTCTGGGCCTGGTTGCTCAGACAGTTTTCAATCCACCTCACTTTCTATCTACCTAACCCATATTTCATCAGCTTGTCTATGAGGATGTTATGGATACTAGGTCTGTGATCCAAGACTAATGTATGTTTTTTTGTGAGATAGGCCATGCCTTACTAGACTTACCCATTAACAGCTGATGGGTTCAGGATTTTCATATAATTCACAGGGATAAAAAAAATAACTTAAACATAAATTAAAAACAAACAAACAAACAATAAAATAAAATAAATAATTAAAAATAATAAATTTATTTAAAAAATAATAAAAAAAAACTAAACCAAAACCAAAACCAACAAACCAGACAAACAAACAAACAAAAAACCCAAAAAAACCCCAGAAGAAATGAGAAAATAAGAACAGAATAAATGTCCTACTAGTTAACACTGGTGACTCATCTTGCAAAATATTCATTCAGTGGCAGTAGGACATGATATTTAAGGAAAACACATGATCCTGGCTACATTTTGCACTCTGCTTCTCCCATACTCACCCAACATCTCAAAGTGATGTCTGAGGGAATCCTTCCTAGTTTTTTTGTCATCTATTTCTGAACCTGCAGTCCATAAACTTGCCTAAACCCTTCTTGGCTTTGCCTTACAATCTTCTGCAGTGGAATTTCCAAAACATCTCCACCCACTGTATAAAGACACACTTTCTTTTATCTGTCTTGAAATTATCCCTTTATAGGTTTTTATTGAATGTCCCGTAGTGGATGCAGTGAGGACTTAGTCACAGTTCATATCCCCTATGCAGCCTTCTTTCTGGTCTCTGGATTGATGAGTTCTGAGTGTTTCTCCTCCCAAGGCAACTGCTTCATCCCCTTGACAATTTTAGTTGCTCATCCCTCCACCCTTTGGAATACCATCACACTCTTTATGTGGTTCAGTGTCCAGAGCTGCACACTAAGTTTCTGTATAGCTGCAAAATGGTGCTTTCTCCCTTCTCAGTACCCAACCAGGTGCTGCCCAGCATTATGTTGGCTTTGTTTGTGTTGGTGGCAGGTGCAAACTGAGCAGAGAAATTTCAGAGAAATACCAAACAGTGACTCTAAGATCAATTTGTAGAGTTGAATTTGCCAGGTCTGAGTTCAGAGCAGAAAGTGAGGCTGATGAGCCAGGAATCATTTGGAGGAAAAGGCTTCATCAGAAATAAAAAAGAAAAAACCAAGACAAGACAAAACAAGATAAGACAATTCATATTGTCCTGACACTCAGGAGCCCACTGCACTCATCTCTGCCATAGCCCTGTAGCTCTCTCCCCTTCTTATGCTTGTCCTTATTACGTAAAATGGTGATCTTAACCATGCACCAGAACTCCTTCAGACAGTTTTCCCACTTCTGCCTTACTTCTCTTGCCATCTTCCACGCATGCCACTTCCCATTAGCAAGCCCAGGCACCAGGGCACGTGACTAATCCATCCTCCAGTTCTCCCAAACAACCACCCTGTGCCTCCTCATTACTTTCTTCTTGCTGAGACTCTGGCCTTTTATCTTCCCACTAGTTCCAACCTGCAGCTTCATTTCCTTTATTTTTACCAGTTCTTTGATCCTTTCCAGAACATATGTCTCAGTGCAGGACAAAACATCACAGTGAATGCTAAGGATCAGACAGCAAAGCATTTTAGAAACCATTAGTTGCTGTCTTAAATGCAAAGAAGTTATTACCAACAAGCTACTCCATGATGACTGCCTGTGCTATTCATGACCCTGGCAACACACACAACAGAGAGTATTTTCAGGTTAAAATGAACTTGCAAGGGAGGTAGTGGCAATCAAGATGCCAACAGTACTACTGGGGATAAAAAGATGAAGTGGGGACAGCTTGGAAAGTTACAAAGTGTCCAATTAGGCAGTGAGATATCTTTGACAAATAAAACAGGGCAAAGTATTGTAATTAAACAGGGACTGGACCTGCAACCAGATGTCTGAGACTTTGCAGTGATTCTTCAGAAGATGACTGCTTTTTTGTAACGCATTTTCCATTATTTCAGTGAAATGCAGAAGCAGATGCTGTGAACTAGAGTCAGACCTTTATTTCCCAAAACAAAAAACCTCAGGTAGATCTGCCTATTTACAAAGACATTCTGTGATTCTTTTGTTACACAGCATTACCATTTTGGTGTTGAGTACCTGGCTCCGTCCCCTCCACGGGCACCCCCTTGTCGTGGAGGAGGAGCTTGCGTGTCCTTGTGATGTTGCAAGCTCTGCTGGTGGTGGCATATGCCTCCAGTAAGGTCTCCCATGCCAGACAGGTCACAACTGAAGGGTCAAAGTGTGTCCATGGGCAGGACGGGCTTACTAGCCTTCGGGCAACCATCCTAGGAGAAGGACAACTCTAACTCCAAACTTGGGCAGATGGAGCTCATTTAGCCCTGTAAGGCCATCCATTTAAGAGAAGGATACTCAAACTAAACCTACATCCTGAGGACTTTGCTGTCACTGTCCAAGCTTTCTGGGTCATGGAAGATGAATCTTAGGAGTTAAGGATGGGGCCAATTCTGTGCACACTGCACCTCACTTAAAAAAAAAGCCACTGTGCAGGTTTGAAGGGTGTACTCACACTTGTAGAGCCCCTGCAGTGACAGGCAAGGGACAAAATGTCAGGGGAAAGGTACACTGGAAGCCACAGACCCAACCCTGCATGCAGGAGGCTCAGGACATTGGTCACTTGAGACTGACCCAGGAGATGACAGTCTTGTTTGGCAGCATCCTGAGTGACCAAGCAGCCTTTTGGAGGAGAGCACTGCTTGCTGCACACAGAGAGGGGTGTAGCAAAGGTGGCCTGACCAAAGTTCATCTCCACCCCCCACCCAGTTGGCTAGCTGTGGTCAACAGGCATCTTCTGATGAGGTTGAACAAAGGCAAAGAGACTGAGGCGTACACCTGCCTCTAAAGGTGTGTTAAGATTGACACTTGTGTGTTGGAACATCAGAACCATGCTTGATACAGCAGACAGTGGGCATCCTGAGTGTCGTTCTGCTCTAATTGCCCACAGATTGTCACAACTTAACATCAGCATTGCTGCTCTGAATGAAGTTCATCTTCATGAGGAAGGCAGTCTTAAAGAACATGGTGCCAGCTACTCACTCGATTGGTCAGGCAAACCCAAAACCAAAAGACACCTCGCAGGAGTTGGCTTCATGATTAAAAGCTCCATCACCTCCAAACTTGAAAATTTTGCTGACAGGTCATTCTCATTGCATTATGTCCTTATGCCTCCCATTACACAAGAAACATGTTGTTCTCTTCAGTATTTATGCCCCAATCATCCAAGCAGACTATGCAGAAAAAATAAAATTCTACACCAACCTGTGCTGCCTTACTCAAAAGATTCCTGCAGATAAGATCATAATCCTTGGTGGCTTCAATGCCAGAGTAGGAAAGAACTATGAAGCCTGGAAAGGAATACTAGGTGAGCATGGTTTTGGAAATTGTAATGACAGTGGACATCTCCTGCTAGAGTTTTGTGCTGAGCAGCAGCTCACCATCACCTACACTATCTTACAACAGAAAGACAGCCCAAAGACAACCTGGATGCCTCCTCAATCCAAGCACTGGCACCTCACTGAATATGTTTTAGTGCACCAGAGAAATGTTGGTGATGTGCATTATACCTGAGCGATGCCCAGTACAGAATGTCATACAGACCATTGCCTTGTGTGATGTAAACTTACCCTCTATTTTAAGCCAAAACCTAAGAGGGGTGGAATCCCAAGGAAGAGGCTCAAAGTTAACAGTCTGCAAATATATACAGTGAGAAACTGCTTCCAGGTAAAACTTCAAGCTAGACTTTTAGATCATCCTATAGGTCCCTCTCCTGAAGCGCTTTGGCAACACACTAAAAATAGCATCCTGCAGTCCTCTGAAGAATCCCTAGGGTTGTCCTCAAAGGAAAGCAAAGATTGGTTTGATGAAAACAACCAAGAGATCCAAGGGCTGTTGAAAAGAAGAGAACCGCTCACCTCTCTCAGCCATCTTGCCATGTAAGAAAAGCAGCGTTTTGTCTTGCATGCAGTAAGCTACAACAGAAACTTTGAGACATCCAGAACGATGGTGGATCAACTTAGCAGAAAAGACTGAACTATGCACTGTGACAGGTGACCACAGAGGCCTCTGTGAAGCACTGAAAGCAGTGTATGGACACACACAACAGGTCCAAAGCCCCCTGTTCAGTGCAGATGGCCAAATGCTTCTGTCAGATAAAACCTCCGTCCTGAACCAATGGTCTGAAAATTTTCAGACTCTTTTCAGTGCCAGCCATGCAGTCCAAGGCTCAGCAATTCAGCACATTACACAACAACCAGTGAAAACCAAATTGGACACAGCCCCTACTTTGGGAGAGACTCTTAAGGCCATACATTAGCTGAAAACTGGCAAGGCAGCTAGGGTTGGTGGAATCCCACCTTAAGTGTGGAAGCATGGAAGCCAAGCACCCCATGCTAAATTTCACGAGCTCTTTGTGAGTTTTTGGGAACAAGGCAAATTACCACCAGATCTCCGTGATGCAGTCATCATCACCCTGTACAAGAAGAAAGGAGAAAAGTCAAACTGCTCCAACTACTGAGGTATAACTCTTCTCTCCATTGCTGGAAAAATCCTTGCAAGAAGACTTTTGAATAGATTACTACCTGCTATAGCAGAAGGCCTACCTGAAAACCAATGTGGTTTCAGAGCTAATAGGAGTACCACAGACATGGTATTTGTTCTGACAACTGCAAGAGAAGTGTATGGAACAGAACAAGGTCTTTATTTGACATTCATTGACCTCACTAAAGTTTTTGACACTGTGAGTAGAGAGGGCCTGTGGCAAATCTTGGAAAAATTAGGATGCCCCCCCAACTTCCTCAAAATGATCATCCTGCTACATGAGGATCAGTGGGGTCAAGTCAGAGATGGTGATACACTCTCTGAATCCTTCCCAATAATCAATGGTGTGAAACAAGGCTGCGTTCTCACACTCACTCTATTCACAATCTTCTTCAACATGATGTTCCAAAGGGCCATGGCAGACCTCGATGAAGAAAATGGCATTGACATCTGATATGGTATGATGGGAGCCTACTCAGCCTGAGGTGACTGAAGGCCCACACCAAGACCCTAAATCACCAGGTCCCAGAGCTGCTTTTTGCTGACGATGCTGCCCTCGTTGCTCAACCAGAAGCAGCTCTGCAGCTCATACCATCCTGCGTACCTACCATACCAGCCTTTGCAGAGGCTGGAGATCTTTTTGAGCTGGAAATCAACATGAAGAAGACGGAAGTTCTCTACCAGCCTGCACTACCAGAAGATTTCCATCATCCCCACATCACCATAGTCAAATCAGAGCTTAAGTCAGTCCAGCAGTTCAGCTATCTGGGATGCTTTATTTCCTCAGATGCCAAGATCGACAAAGAATAGAAAACAGATTAGCAAAGGCATACAGAGCATTCAGAAGACTTTATAAGAGAGTCTGGAGCAATAAACACCTGAAGAAAAGTACAAAGATTAGTGCCTAGAGAGCCATTATACTCTCTACTCTTTTATATGGGTCTGAATCATGGGTCATCTACCGCCACCACCTGCGACTCCCTGAACTCTTCCATCAGTGCTGCCTCTGTACAATCCTAAACATCCACTGGATTGGCTACATGACCAATGTCACTGTCCTTGAACAGTCAGGGGTCACCAGTATTGAGGCCATGCTACTGAGGATGCAGCTGTGCTGGGCAGGGCACATCTCCAGGATGGAGGATCACTGCCTCCCTAAGATTGTGCTCTATGGTGAACTTGCCACAAGTCCAACAGAGGAGCCACAGAGAGGAGATACAAGGACTCCCTGGAACAACCCCTCAGCTTTGGCCATATTGACTGCCATCAGTGCTCCACTGTCAGGAGCACTGTCAGGAGTCCTCCTGTCAGGAGACATGGAAACACCATCCATAACGCTGCTGCCTCCTTTAGGAACACACGTAGAATCGGTCTCGAGAAGAAAAGGCAGCACAGAAAGAGCTGTGCCTTGGCTGTCCCCTCACAGGAGACTTTCTGCTGGGCCTTTTGCAGCCACACTGCCCGTCCTGCATTGGCCTTATCAGCCCTCAGCACGTTTGCAGCAAGCCTGGGGAGAGCCCTTTTGAAATCTTCATTCATGAAGCCAAGCCATGACCTTGCTCATTCTCACTCTCTAGCTTCTCTAAAGAGCAAGCGAAGCTTGTTCTCCTTGTAATGCTTCTGAGGTAGGGACATGAAGGCTTGGACTTGTGTGTGGCTTCTGCATGGCAACCAGCTGCTCAGGTGGTCATTTTATCCAGGTACACAATATCTTCAAGGTGTAATATTTAAACTCATTTTTTACTTACTCAAGAATAAAAGAGCTCATCTTTACTAGAAAGAGGAATTTACTTACTCTTTGTTAGAGAATAAATGCAATGGATCATGCCTGATCTATAATTATTTCTCTGAGAAATTCAGAACAGTTTTTAGCATTTCAGGCTGTTCTATATCGTATAATTTCTAACTATTTTCCATGCATTAGTCTCTCAGTAATCATTAGTAACTATCACAAGATAATTAAGCAACAGAACTCACAATAACAGCAAATTATTGAAATGAAGTATCTAGGAGAACTGAGAAATGAAGAAGTTTCATATATAAATTTTTTAAAGAATAACTTTCCCTGTTTCAGAACATGTCTCCTTTTAGCTACTCAAGATGAAGAAGGAAAAGCTAAGTGAGAAGGATTATTCCACATTTCCTGGTTTCAGGATTCCTCTGCTATTTATCACTGTCTGCTTCAAACAACCATTGGTCTGACTCAGACTATAGTTCCTTTGCACAGTTAAAAGATGGATTTCAACCTGTAGTTACCTCCCGTAGTTACAGCAGAATATTTATTTTAATACTGTTAAAGCCACCAGTATCCTAGGTACAGCTTATTGATGTTTCTCAAATCACCATAGGGACAGTTCACATCTGAAGAGTAGAAGGATGGCAGCAAGTTGGGCTTTAGCTTTGTCAAAAATGCCTAAAATGCTATTTTCAGAAACTTTTTTTTGCCTTTAGCTCCAACCATTGAAACTGAAGAGTATGCCAGCAGTCATTTTGTCGATTCCTTACTCAGACATTCAAAGTACAGCTCTTTGTACTTTTCTCTACAAAATGAACAAATTCCCATGCATGCTGTTAGCTTGCACACCCCCAAGACTGCACCTGTTTCATGCTGCACAGTGAGTTTCACTGTGTGGAAAAACAACACCTGGCAGCCAAGCAGCATGTGGCCTTTAAAAACAACTATAATAGAAAAAATATTGTGGAAGTGAATTATTTCCATTCAAGTGAAACAAATAATTTTGGTTCACAGTAATAACACTGTTCAGGAGTTGCAAAGAGATCTACACATGGGCATGTTTAAACAGCTTCCTGGCAGTGGAAGTGGAAGAAAGCCAGCTGCATGAAATACTACCACAATATTTTTTTTTTTTACCCACAAAAAAGTACATCATTCAGCCTGTATTTAAATAAGTAGGCCAAACTGATTGCTCAGGGCTTTTTCTAGTGTCTCTTTTTCACAAGCTGGAAGGTTTTCTGGGTTTGGATTTGCTTTTTCAGATTTCCTTCAAGCATTTTCTTTTGTGTTGTATGGTTTTATTTTGTTTTTCCTTGTACAGAGTGGGAATAAAAAGGAGAAGACATCTCTTTAGACTGATGTAGATGCAGGGAAAAGGACCTGGAGCAAGGCTCATCCTTCCTAGCTGTTTAGATCAGACAGAAATTTGTTGCCTTGTTAGTGTGAATCCCAGGTATGAGCAAGCTAGGGAAGAAGGAGAGATGATATAGATGATAGGTGAGGATCAGATTTGCTCTTCCTGCTGCTACTGGAGATGAATGCAAGGAATTATTCGTTTAGGAAAGCCCATTCCTTTCCCTCTTTTTCAGCCTGGTCCATAACCTCACAAATCTTATCTCAGTTCATTGCTTCACTGGCTGGCAGATTTTTAAGGGTCTGGTAGAAGTTAACTGTGCTTTAGATTCTTGTGGATGGAGCATACTGCAAGGCTGGAGCCTCCTGGAATCAAGGTTATGATCTGGGATGACTTCTCTGTATATGACAGAGATAGTAATTGCATTTTAATATCTAGGTACCTTCCCTTTTCATTTCTTTGCTTTTGCTTTTATATGCTTTACACGTCCTTAATTACTAGGGCAAATTTGTGCTCATGAAAGTAAGAATTGGGTATATAGTTACTAGTATTCATTAAGCGAATGGGTGGCTTGGAGTATATATTAGCACTACTGGTGTAAATCCAGCCAACTGAATATAGATTGAAAGTTATTTACATCCAATACATTTTTAATGATTCCTGTATCAGTTTGATAATGATATCAGTTAATGAGCTGACTGAATACAGATCTGGTTCCTACCTCATAAATATTTTACCCTGTTATGCACTAATTGGCAAAGGTAACAAGTTGTCCAGAGAACCCCAAGTGAATCTTGATTTTGCTGAGATTAAAACACTAGAAGATTCATGACAAATCAGGAGACTGAATAAAATACAAGCTAGCAGATGAGAAGGATTTTTAAATTTTATTTTATCAAAGCTTTTCAGTCTCTCACAGTATCCTTCTGGACAACATGTCCATCATATTCCTAGATATGTGCATCATATGATGGGTAGACAGCTGCCTGAAAGGTTGGACTAAAAGTGTTCTGGCAAATGGTGTAGAATCAGGCTTGGAGGCAGTCACTACTGATGTTCCCCAGGGTTCAATTTTAGGGCCAGTCCTCAATGTTTTTATCAGTGACCTGGACACAGGAGTTGTGTGTGCACTAAGTAAATTTGTTAACAATAAAATCAGGAGGAACTGTTGATGCCCTCGAGGGCAGAGATGCCTTACAAAGAGATCTCAATAGATTAGAATCCAGGGCAATCACCAATAATATAAAATTTAACAAGAATAAATGCCAGATTTTGCACTTTGATGTATATATTGATCTGGCAATAAGAATCAGGAGTGCAGCCCTGTAGAAAGGGATCTGGAGAAGTGATCTGAAGAGATCTTAGGTAATAGTGAGCTCAGTAGGAATCAACAACATGCCTTTGCAGCCAGAAGGGCTAGTCATATCCTGGGGTGAATTAAGCACAGTTTAGCTAATGGGTTGCAAGAGGTGATTATTCCAGTACACTCTGTACTGGCGCAGCCTCGTCTCAGGTACTGTGTGCAGTTTTGGACCATACAGTGTAAGGATATAAAATATTAGAATATCCAAAGAAGGGTAACAAAAATGGTGAAAGGACTAGAGGACATGACTTACAAGGAGTGGCTGAGGTTACAAAATTCTAATTAGAGAACAGGAGATTAAGGGGTCATCTCAATGCTGTCTGCAACTTCTTCATAAGGTGGAGGTGCTGATCTCTTCTTCCAGGTGTCCAGTGATAGGACACAAAGGAACTGCTTAAACCTGCATCAGGAAGTTCAGGCTGGATAGCAGGAAAATGTTCTTCACTGAGAAGGTGATCAAACACTGGAACAGTCTCCCCAGAGAAATGGTCATGACCCCAGCCTGGTGATGTTCCAGAAGTGCCTGGACAATGTTCTTAGTCATGTAGTTTACTTTCAGATTGCCCTGTGCAGACAAGAAGTTGGACTCAGTGATTCCTTTGGGTCCCTTAAAAATCAGGATATTCTTTTACTTCTAGTTTTCTGGGAACCTTTAAGGTGTGCGTTTGCTGTGCAACAAGTAATCAAAGGCAATAAAAAGAACAAGTTAACAGTAAGAGTGGTGAATGGAAAACAGAACCTGAAGAAGTAAATAAATGAAAGTGAAACTTTCCACTACCTTGCAGGTGATCACAGCACCATAAAACAAAAGGTCCTGCCCACCTCCCATTTAAACTAAGGTGTGTCCTTCATCCCTGGAACTCCCCAGGAGCTGGTACACTGCTGCCCAGGGGTATGAGTGCTCCAGGGCACTCTCCCTGTACCCAAACACCAGCCCTGTCATGCATCCTCCTCCTCAGCACATCACTGTCAGGGTGCTCAGACAACCACACAACAGGCTTTTGCAACCTCATCTTAAAAGCAAAAGTAAAAATTTGGAAAGAAACAGAGGGGAGAAAGAAATTATTTTTAATTCTTCCTGCTTCATTTATATCAAAATATAATTTTCAATTCTTTGAAAGAGGAATGACTGAAAACTATCTGCCAAATCACTCTGATGAGGTGATGTGTGCAAGCACTGGATGAACAGAGCCTGGCTTTGGCATGAGGAAGTTCCTTTGTCAATACTTTGAACTGAAAGCAGAGGACCACAAACACAGACATAGTGCAGGCATTTCCTTGCTTCTGGATCCTTAAATTATTGGCATTACAGGACATCTCACATCAGTTCATCTTTTAATATATTACAGGTCTTAATACTTCCATTAATGCCCTAGTTTTTCCCCACTGACCTTTCCACAAAGGTATTCAGAAGCTGTTGATAGGGCTTATTTTTTGTGAATAATCACAAAGAAGGAATATTTAACTTCTCAACCCAGTTATGGGTAAGAACATTTAAGAAAACTTATATTAATAACTTCTATTAATTTGCAAAGATGGTATAGGAATGAGCTTAGATTTCAGGTACACTCATCTTTATAGAGGAATATGGTTACTTCATGAGCAACTTTGACACCTTTTGTAATAGCACAACTAAAATCTACAATCCAACTCAACTATGGCTTTCGAATCTTGGCATATCTATTTCCTCTCTAATAATTAATTACGTAACTCAATTAGTTTCATGAATATTTAGTTCCCTTGAACATCCATTTCCCCCTTTTATTTTCATGAAAATTACACCTTTATCTTACTATTGTTACATTCATCTCTTAATATGCTCATGTAATGCATATTTTTTGTGGCCCTATCCATGTATTTTCACCAATCTTATATCTGTATAAAATATGTTAACATATATATGAAATATGAAATATTTTAGATAACTAAATATCAATTTTTCTTCTTCTGTCAAACCTAACCACACTGTCCCTCAGATCTATAATTTTCTAATAAAACAACTAATCTCTTAAAGTTTTAAACACATTCTCTTCAGCTTCACTATTCACTGTTCCTTTAGATATCTTTATATTTGTACTCAAAATCTACCATTTTGGCTTTTATGACATTTTAAGTTTTGGTCAAAGGCTTTGAGAAATACAAAATAACAACCATCTTGCTATAATTCCAGATCAACACGTAAAAAAACTCCAGTGTGAATCTTTTTAGTCTATTTATATTAACATAATATTGAATGTTAAGTTAAATATGGACCTTTTCTATCTACAGTGTGTATTTTTAACTGCACCAGCCACATCTCTTAAAATGACTTTCTGTTTGCTTGAAAATTCATCTTCAGTGGGCATCATGCGTACTTACTGATAAATCTAGATAGTAAAAATATAAATTTGTTTTGGATTGTACTACTAATACTTTAAGGTGTAAACCAAAATAACATTGAGCAATAATTAAGCAAAATGCTTTGTTTCTATAGAACTGCCTTTTGCAAACTTTCATTTTGGAATGAAAATCCAAAGCCTATCTCTTTAATTATATGTCTATTATCAGGGGACATGAAAGTGTATATTAAATTAATGAAATGGATTACCTCAGTTACACAGTGGTTATTAACAGGAAGAGCTCCCAGTTTTCATATTATGTACATCAGTAACTTTAATTGCATTAAGCTGAGCTGGGAGAGCTATTTTAGGAGATATTTCCACAGCACAACAATTTTTGCTGGCTTTTTGCCTGCTGTAGCTCAATTTCTGAGAGTTCCCTCACAAATGCTAACTTAATATTTCTGTCAGTCATTCTTTAGCAAACACAGCCTCATTAAAACTACCCTAGTGTGGCTTCAGTTTTAAAATCTCTCCCTTGATGTCTCCATGAAACAACTGGTGCTGGAGGGCTATTTCTTGCATTTGGGTTAAGTGATAAGAATGTTGTAGGGGATGAATTTACAAAAGACCAGATTTGGGGCCAACAGCAGTAAAAATGATGGGCTGTGATGAGCTCAGGCTTTGTAGGGTACAATACAAAACTGCCAATGATATTAAAAGTACGAAGCAATTTAGCTTTAAAATTATGGTTTGCAAGCACTGATGCACAAGTGTAAAATCAATTAGCTGTCACCTATTGGCTAATAGTGACTCAGTGACCTGCCTGCTCCTGCTGGGAGCTGTGAGAAGAGGTTTATAGTGGGGAAGGCACAGTGTGTCTTCTGTGTTAATAATGTATTACATGCTGAAGTCACTTTGTCAGAAGCTTCTGGAAAGGTAAGATAACATTTCCTGAAATTTGTAGATATTGGTGAGATCCCACACTGTTACACACAAGCTGCAGAATGGGTGAGGGGGCTTGACCAAAAGCATTTCCCTGGGCTTGGCCTTAAGAACATCAGGGTAGATTCATCCTCCAAGTAACTTTAGGGAAGATACTTATCTCTAGCATACACCTGCCATTGCATGGACAATCTCATTGCAATGAACCTATTGATCTGCTGCATTACAACATCAGATGTCTGTTAATTTAACAAAATTTCCCTTAGAGTAGGTGCTGCAAAGTTCTCCACAGGTGAAAGCCTGAGGGAAGACCATGAACAGTGTTATGCAGGAGGTCTATGGGGACTGAACATTTTTAGTTGTATTTTCTTATCCCAAAGAACCTGAGAATATCCTAGGAGGCATGCAAAGATTTAAAATACACAGCAAGAAAGCAACCTCAGACCAAATCCTGCAGTAAACCAGAAGTGTTTGCATACAATTATATCAGAAAGTGGAGATCCCACTAAGTGCTTAGCAAAGTCTGTTGCCTCAAACAGATTTGCAGCTGTCCTAAGTGCAACTTCATCCCCAGATGGTAATGACAGACTTTACCCCTAGGCCTAAGCACAGCAGAAAGAAGTAAAATGGGATGCAGATTGAGAAATGGGTAACTTACTCTGGATAAACTGCTAAATATGCATCCTGAATTGGAAAGGATGTAAGAACTGAATTTCCTATCTACTGTTCATTTTTATTTGGCTAAGGTGCTTATACAGTCTTCTTATCATATTCATTGTCATTTCAATAAGTCAGAAGAATTAATTTAGCCTTACAACCTTGTTTAAGTCATGTACAAATGGGGAACCTGAGCTTGAAACTCAGTTCCACAAAACACCTAAGTGGTCTGCTTTTAGAAATGGGAAGGTTTTAAGTGCTAAAGTTGGAAACTACAGAAATGCCAACTCATCAGTAACTTAAGGTTTCCAATACTCTAGTTTCTCAATTTCTTTTACTAAAGTTATTTAAATAACTAAAAGAATTAGCCCCCTGTTACTGGCTGCATAAATGCTCTTCTATGTAGAATATATAGGTAGAGATGATAGATATAGATATATAGATATGATTAAAAAGAAAACCCATAGCTGCACCTGCTGCTGTAATCCTCCCTTTCTTCATATCTGTTTATAAAGTCTTTGTTGCAAATCTAGCTGAGTGACATCTGAATGCAGAGGACAAGTGCTGATCCATTTAGAAGGATGTCAGAATGGTGTAATTTAGACAGTGATGTCAAAGGAAGCAGTTCTGGTGTCCCTGAGTGTGCATGGATGATGGATGGTGCCAGACACACATGGATGGTCTGCAGAAGACGAAGGACTGAACCAGGGAGGAAGATGAGGACAAAGAGGCTGTGCTAAGACATGTCCCCAGGGGGAAAAAATAGTGGGAGAGCTCTGACCAGGGAGGGGTGAAAGAAGATAAATGAAGGAAAGTACACAGACAAAGAAAGGTGTGAACAGAATGAAGGGGGGAAAGGAGAAAAGATGGGTGAGCTGAGAAGTGCTAGCAAAGTTGAATGTCCTCATAATGTAAAATGTTTTGGGGTGACAAAACTAAATGGAATCCACCGAGAATATGAGACTCTCAGGAAGTGCCTGTAACAGCCAGGTTACTAGGGTTTGAGAAAACCATGGATAAACATTTCTTTCCATGATAACATTTCACTGAGAATCTTGACATGTTTTGGCAGATAATCAAAATATTCCTTCCAGTCTTCCCTTCTTTTTTTTTTTTTTTTTTTTTTTTTTTCCCCTAAAGGAATGTAGGGAAATGAAAAAATTTGAAATAAGATGAATCTTTCAATGACTGTATTTTGGGATCCTCAAACTTCAGTTTTTCTTTCTAGTTTTTCTGTCTGCTTTCCTAGCAATTTCCAGTGACACTTAAGATAAATTATAATATGACTTCTGAACAATGCTTCCAGAGATTTGAGGTGTTGCCACTGTCAGAAATGACAGCAGGCAGACACATCAGGTTTGCTCAGAAAGGGAGTTCTTCAATGTAAAAATTTATGTGGGATTTTCAATTGACAATTTTAGCAGGATTAAAGCAACTCTAGGACTTTTTCTTCAGGCTTGCAACTTTCAGTATAGGTTACAAACCTCCTCTGATCTTTACCACAACTTCTGGTAATGGTCATACTAGAACTCAAGCTAAAGACATTTTGCATACAAGCATTTTTGTTCAACAGAGAAACTTACTTGGTGATAGTCACTCATACTTCCACTGCACTGAACTTCCACTGGCTTCAGTAGGACCAGGACTGCTCCCAGGCCTGGCCCATCCTCTGGTCCTGAAGATAAGCACCACACAGCTAAATAGATTTCTTCTAAAAACCTGGACAGCTCGTGAATATTTCCTGTTCGTGGTTCAGGGTGATTGCCTGAACTGGAAGAGGGCAATCTGTCAGGGCTAAAGCTGTGCCAGAGTGTGTATTAATGATTGAATGGTATGAAGGATCCCAAGTCAGTTTATGGACCTTCAATAAGAATCTTTCTTCTTGCTGCAGAAATAGCCCAAATGTTACTGGCACTTGTTTGAAAGTGTCCCTGTGTAGAGCAGGTTACAGTTTGAATTCCTGTGGCAAGAACACAAACTCAGTCATAGTACTTACACAACATCCAGCACAGGGCAAAAATTACACACTTGAGAAAATATTTTGCTTCATTGGAGCCAATGTCCTGTCATGTCTGTCTGCAGTACCTTTCCAGGAGGTAGGTAGGAGGCCTGTAGCACTTAGTTAAAAGAGTGAGACATTTTCCTACCAGCTCTTACTTTCCACATGTTACTGTGTCCAAGGTTATATGTGAATTACAGCTAAGTACATAATTACTTCTGCACTTGCATATGCTCTCAACATTATTATTCACTGCATTGTAATGTGTTTTGAGGTCCTTGGAATAAGGAAGGTTCTGCATGAAGCTCAGTCAATTTTAATAATAAAGTTAGGAAGCAAGGAGACTAAGGCTCAGTGAAGGACATTCATAGCCAAAGCCCTGGAGAGATTCACAGGTTAATATTTTGTACATTTGTGCTTTCACAGACATTTTGTTCCCTCCTTGCTCATTTGAGTAGATAGAACTTATGCAGCTTTGCATTACTGAAAGGAAAGAATAAAGAATATGTCGAGATCTATACTCACCCTCATGAACTGTAGTGTAATTTGCTCCTTTTTAGGTATAAAATATATCCTTTGAGTTGTAGCAGTTTATTTTACTGCAGTAATCTCAGCAGTGTTTGCCTACACCAAGGTATTTGACACATTTACCAAGCTTGTCTTTTTATGTTTCATTTCGTAGTGCCGCAGGCAAAAATGTTTTGGCAAATCAGAGTTACATGCAGAAAACCACTTATTGCAAATGATCCTGGGCTGATGCTTGTATTTGTACATTTGAAATGCATGATCTACTGGAGACAGCATACCATACAGGGGCATGTGGGAAGTCAAGTTTCTCCACCATTGCTTTCCAGAAATGTTTATTTGACAACACATGAACCCATGAACCTCGTCTTCTGTTCTTCTGATAAGATACTGGACTGCTGCTGTCAACAACATTGATAATTTCTGTAAATTTGGATTTCTCTTTACCTTTGTCAGCTATAAAATGAGATAGGTTGATTATTGCACCTATGTACCTTCACTCTTCACTCACTCTCACTCATGCAAACACTGAAATGCAAACATTGTTTTGGCTGATGATTTCTCTGAGCATGGTTGTGCAATCAAAGAATCTTTGCAAATCCATTTCCCTAAAACAATCTGTTTGGCTTCTTAGCTTGACACAGCCACAGCATTGAGAAGAGATTCTTACTGGGGCCCAAACAAGCTAAACTGGTAAATGTCCTTGTAAAAAAGCACGCTCAGTGGTAATCACATTCCCATCTGATCAGGAAAGGGGCTACCACAATAGCGTGGCCCAAGAGTTAAAGAGCTTATTTTCTAAATCCCTTCATCCTTTCTAGAACCATGAGACATTGACAGCAAGTCACTTAACTCTGTCCAGCCACAGCTGTGTGGGTTTTGCATAATTAATTATTTATACCAAGGCAGACACAGTAATTAACTTCCAGATGAATATGATATTCTGATCAGAAATGCTTTGCATTTCAGCCGTCCCTCAAGCAAGTAACTGTCAAAGCCGGACTGTTTGACAGAGTGGATCCTGCCAAAATCCCTCCCAGACATCTGTTCTCAGACAAAAAGAACAGATTCTCAAAGCAGCTCTTGCAGACATTGCCTCGTTTCAGCAGGCAAAGAATAACCAATTCAGAAATTCTGGCTAATTTTGTCTGATTTCAAGACAGTATGCCGAACCTCATAAAAAGCCAGGACCTGTGTTTTTTTGGTTGTGGGCATTGGTGCAGATTGTGTTTCCTCATGGAAATCAATGGCCTGTGCTGATGGCAGGCAGGTGCAGGTCGGGAATAAAGCCCGAGGGATTTGAGACAGGCGGCTGTGAAGACAGCAGGCAATTTTTTTATTTTCTTTGTTTTGGTGAACAGAAAAGAACAATAATCATCAGCATTACAATAATAGTGCATCGTTTACTTGCTATTACTGCTGTTTTCAACATAATAACTCATTGGAGTAAGAATTTTACACAGAAGCAAATTCTTTTCCTATTTCTCCTTTTTAGAATAAATTTGCGTTAATAACTAAGGATTGTGGCTAAACATTCAAAAACAAAGATAGGGAAGAATAGACACCCTGAATGCACACACTTCAGCTAGAGATGAGTGTAGATTGCTTTTTTTATTTATTTAATTTTTTTATTTCCAAAGTAGAATCCATAAAATCACAATGCTTCAATACTGCATGCTGGCTGGAATGGAAGACTTGATGAAACAAGTTACAGCATAACAGAGACAGACCTAGCTTACAGTTGATAAATCTGTTTTATTTGTGTGCAGTTCACTGATGATGCAGGAAGCAGGAGGATGGTTGGTGGTTTAGCATGTCCTGGGTGCTCTGCTCAGGAAAGACTGAGTATGCCAGAGGTTCAGGGAAGGCCATATCCTTCCTCAAGAGCAGCTCATCCTCTGTGGTGGAAGACGTGTCATAGCCAGGGATGGACAGACAGTTGTCAAAAAGCTTCCAAATAGTCCTGGAGGTTTTAGTTTTGAGAAAGAGATGGGATGGTCTGCCAAGAACAGGTGGCCCAATACACCACCTCTCCTTGAGATGGCATTGGCATCCATCTGACCTTCAGTGGTCTGGCTCACTGAGCTAGAATTGCCAAAAAAATACGCTTTTTTGCTGTTGATGGATTGTTTTTCTGCTGGTTTAGCTCCCTGGATTAATTTACCATAGGGCTGTGGTAAATACCAGAACAAGGGAAATAGGGGGGATGAGGAGTGGCATTTTTCAGATTGGCTTGGCTGTCTTAAGAAGCTGAGCAGATCCCAGGGGAATCAAAAATCAGACATGCACAAAAATCAGTATCAGAGACAGAGACTCTCCTAAGGCCACAGAGGAGACTGTGTGGAGGTTGTTTCAACCCAGAAAGTCATTGAGAGCTGCTTAGTCAAGTAACCTGAGAGAAGAGACATTCTGCAGGAATCAGAGCACAAGCAAATTTGTTTTCAAGCCATTATTTAGTCTTACTCTAGGGGTAGTTTAAATTTTTACCTATTTCACAACTGTTTCAGTCACATTAGCCTTGATGATATTTTGGAGGGCTCACCTTTAAGACCAAGCTATATAGATATATCAAGCCATCTCAAAAAGCTTTCCATGCTGGCCTGAGTTTTTGCAGCCTGCAAACACCCATGAAAACATTGCAGAAGTTAAACCATGTATTTGTTAGAATTCCCAAAAGGAGGGCCCAGATTAATAAGGTTAGGGTGACAGGCAGCTAGAGCTTTCATCCTTGGCATTTCTTATTTGTGATCCTACTTAGTTACTTATGTTAATATACCTAAAATTTATGGCAATTCTGGTGAGAGGTAAAGAACTGCCTGGTAGCCTCTCATCAAAGCTAAACCCTGCACTTTCCTGCTCTGCAGCTATGAAAAAAATATAACGGTTCATTCATGTAAAGAATGAGATTTTCACTGTATCCTTGGGAGTACAGTAGATTTTTTCCCCCTACTGTGATAATTCAAGCTAACAGAAAAATTTCATGGCTTTGCAAACTTCCTTGATTTCACAAACTAGGGTGAGTGGTTATTTACTTGGGGAGGTCTGCAGTCTCCAGGTACAATATTAGCCCTTCAACCTGGATCACAAAAAGTCTGCTGTTTCTCTCCAGTTCCTCTGAATATTCAGCACACTCAATCCTCACCGTGTGACTGCTGCTCCTAACACAGCAAATGTGGCAGAAAAGAACCACGTGGGAAGTCTGCACATTCATACCCAATTCTGTCTGGTTCCACTATTTAAAGTCAGTGAGGACACTCAAAGTCACTAAGAAAATTCTATCATACCAATAGTCTCAATTTCTCATTCACTGATATCCTTACCTCAGAGGATCATCCGAGTTATTTTTTAATATCCAACTTGTGGGTTTACAATGATGAAATACAAAACACATTTTTAAAGCATTTGTCCTTATATATTTGTATTTTTAATATATTCTTAAATTATCTTCAATAACTATTTTTTTTTAGAAGAGCTGGTTCCCAAATTAATCATCTTTTTTCCAGAGTTAGTCTTGTTAATTTAGAGATATTTTTATACTCACTGTCCTGGTAATGAGGCACATGCCCAAACGCCTCCTTTTTTATTGGTAAAGAAGACATTTATTATTATTATTATTATTATTATTATTATTATTATTATTATTATTATTATTATTAATTGTTGTTCTTGTTGTTGGTTTTATTACTACTACATTTAATAATCAACATATTATTCACAATGGAGGATTTTCACTACAGAAATAATTTTTCTACACTTCTTCCGAGTCTTTATGAACTTAACTAAAGTTATTGTAATGGGAATAGTGAAAGATTTTCCTGGAGTCAAACCTCTCCTCACAATGGATGAATGCTTCAGGACTGCCTCACTTCCTTAGAGACTGTGACAGAAGGTAAGATTATGCCTCTTACTTGAAAATGTAAAAAAAAAATTGTATAGTCTGAATTTCAAGGCCTAGGATTCTTATATTTTTGAAATAAACATTAGAAATTCCAGATTTTCAGTACTGAGGTCAATACACGTTTTGACTTCTTCAGTATATTTTCAGCATGGGAGACAGGAAAATATTACATTTGCACTACTACATTGTTCCAAGGATGATGTTTCTGTAAGAGGATTCACCTAGTTACAATCTTGAATGATGTTTGGAAAAATGGTGGCTTTGTATGCAACTTTTTTCTGGAAAAGGGGCAAAGTCATTCAAACTAAGAGAATACAGATATGACTTTCTTACTGCTTGTTTAAAATAGTATGTGGTGTAGAACAGTAATGTGATGTGATGTGATGTGATGTGATGGCCAGGAAAGCTGATGTAGCTCCCGAGAAGGGGTAGAACTATGTTCCAACATGGCAGTTCTCTGCATTTTGGGTTGGTTGGTTTTTTTTTTTTTTTTTTGTAATAATATTTAGGGTACCTCTATAACCATCCATCAGCCCAATGCCCTCCATCCTGGCCTTCTTTTCAAGGCTCACTAAGTCAGCAATTTCAAGGCAATATCTCCTGCAAATCACCCTGCAGATAGCTGTAGTGCATGCAGCCAGAGCTGATGAGTCAGTGAAGTACATGAGAGAGAGGGGCAGAAAAGAAGTTCTTTTAACTCACATTTTTATAACCCCAGTGCAATGCCAGTGATCCTCACAGCACGTGAGTGACAAGCATGTGGGGCAGAAGTAAATGGCACTCCTTCTGCAGTGTAAGCCTCATGTGCACATGATCAGTGAAATGAGAAATGGATGATGATGACAGATCAGCAGTCTGCAAAGCCAGAAACTTGTGGTGTTTGCCAGGTAATCTAAACACATCAGATTAAGAGTTATGTGTCTAGTATGTTAATTTTCTTAAATCACATGCCCTGAAGAAGCAGATCTTTGCAAAGGAGAACAGTGCTGACCCCCCCTTTGTCCAAAACATCTCTTTTCAGCCCAGGGAGAGTATTTTATTTCCCTGTAGAATATGAAGGCACATGAGAGGACAATTAATAGTGAAAACCCAGCAGGGCTGCTGTATGCAAGCATGCACAGCGTGCTCTCCCGTTGCTTCTGGACTGGCACTAGCCTGTCAGATTCCTGGAAATGAAGCTTTCTGGAGCCTTTATTAAGATTCATGGTAAAGGCAGGCCCCAAACCCACAGACAGCATCAGCATGAAGCATCTCAGCCTCCTCTCTCCCATAAGGACTGCCAACACATCTGGCTCAAACTCTAGAGGGAAATGAAGAAACTGGGAGGGAGTATAAAGTGTATCTGTCAGCATGTACTTGCATGACAATCTGCCATGTAGGATACGTGCCATGCACAATACAATGCTCTCAAGCACCCAGTCCCTTACTACATCCTGGCTGTAGGCTAGTGAACTCTTGTTTCTCCCATACATGCCAGGGAAGGACTGCAAACCTACAGGCATCTTCACAAAGAGCTGTGATGCCCACAGAGAGAGGAGATGGCTTCTTTTTTTGCCTTTGTGCTCTTTTGTAGGACTCACAGCAGTCTTAAATCCCATCTCTTCAGAGACATTTTTGAAAATCTCAAGCCTCTCAGGCAATTTGAAGTCTGGGTTTTTGAAAATTATCTCCCTCCTTCTACTTATTTGACAATGGATTAATTATAAGTGGTTTGTGTAAGTGTGTGTGTCTGTGCGTTTTTTTATACATGTGTAAAACTTAACAATTAATGTGCACCAATTGCTTTCTGATAAACTGAACTGCAAAACAACGTCTCTCATTCTCCCTGTTTCTGAAACTTTTCATGGCTTTCCACATCAGGGCAAAAATTGTATAAAGCAATATATTACTTTCTCATTCACAGTAAAGATGATTTTCACCACTTAAAGGTACCAATAATACATTCATGAATGATAAAAAAATGTTACCTCGAGCTTGAAAAGTTGCATAAACTCTAGCAAGCACAGCAGAAGTCCTCTCCTGTGCTTTCTTTTTGCAGCCCTTCCACCAAACTCAGCTCCCCATGGTCACCTCGAAAAAAAGAAACAGGCCTGAGAAGCAGAGGCAAGTGTGTGCTGCTTGCTGAGTGAGTGGGAGAACAAGCAGCACTCCTGGATATAAATGGATCTGCTATTCCTCACATTTCCACACTTGTGCCTCTCAAATCTGCATTCTTAGCTTTAAAAAAGTGCTTCATTTGCAATAGACTTGGCAGATAGTATCCAAGGGCTTCTGATATGTGCTAAAAGTACTATTTTCTTGGTTTATAACACACAGAAAAACAAAAAATTCTGCCTATGAAGGTAAGAAAAGCTGTCACTTACATGAGGAAATTCCAGAAGTGTCTGCTGCAGGTATTAACTAGGTCACTTAGTTAGACACACTAACTCCCTAGGCAGTACAACTATAAATTTCAATTTAGCACCAAGAGGGACAGGCTCTGTGGTCTGTGTTAGGCTTCAGATTTAATACCACACCAGCCACAGCAAAGATGTACAGCATTGCTACAGAGGCACACTTGAACAGCTTTTGAACAGTCTTGGGTTCTTGCAAATCTGCACAATTTCCAGATCATCTCAGGCCATGAAGGGTCTGGAAGCCAGATCTCCCTCTGCCTAAGGGCACTGGGTGGCCTTGGCACCTCCTCAGCTTTGACACCACCTGTCCAGGTGCCCTCTCCTGTTCCCCTGCTGTTACCTTGCTGGGTGCTCTCAGGGAACACTGGAGAAAACCCTCAAGGCCTCACCTACAAATCACCTTGATCTGTCCCTGTGTTACCATGATCTGTCCCTCAGTGTTACCACTAACCAAAAAGAGGTTGCTAAGGTCACAAGACGAGCAAGGGTGACACTACAGTGTTGTAGACATCTGCAGAGTGTGGTGAGGCTGAGCAGTACGTTTCTTCTTCTTTGATCATCTGTCTTGGCTTTATGGTCTATAGGTCATGTTACCACCCAGTGAGTTCCCTCATCACATGACAAACTACATTTCAAACCAAATTTCTGCTATGTAAAAAACCCCTGTAGTATTCAGAGAAAGTTAATGTATTTTTTTTTTCTGAAGTTGAAAGTAGTGTTCCACAACCCTTCATTTTTATGAAGTAGATGTTTAATTTTCATCATGTTAAAGCACATTTATTTCTATTTGTTTTGACTACTAATGCAAAAGCATAAATGGTAAAGTGACAATGAAATGTTTTACATTTGACCTTATCAAGATGTAATAATTCAATAATTGAATTAAAAATATACTGTTGAATTTGATATGCTACTCAAAAAACACATTTTTCTATGAATCAGCAGGCTCTAACAGAAAACATAGTATTCAAAGCTTGTTGACTTGTTCTTTCCTTAAAGAGACACTACAAAAATTTTATACTATTTCTTGTATCTCTGTACTTTCCTTATTTGGATTTCCTTGCTGAGATTTTTGAACTACTCAGCATTGGAACTTACACAGTGTTGCCCAGAAAGCACATGGTGGACCTCTGAAAAAAAAATGTTAATTTTTTCAATTTATTTCTAAATATTCTGTATTTCACTGAGGAGAAATTAATGGTAATGTATTCAGTAAAACTCTTAACACAAAATACATGCTTGCCATATTTGTCTTAACTTAGAGAAGAAATGTAATTATTCCATTTTCATTTTCTTGATATCTGAAAAGAAGTTTTTCAGCTGATATTTTTGCAGCATGGTAAGAAAAGCCCAGCTGTACTATAAAGTGAACACTTAGCCTTGCATTCAAAAATCACAAGCTTGCATTCAAAAGTCAGTTAGTCTTGTATTCAGGAAGCAAAGATCATATGAATGATAAATGATTTCTAACACAAGATGCTTTTTTTCCAGATCTTTTTCTGAATGTGAAAGGGCTCATCATTTCATGCCTTTAAAAATCAGTAAATTATTAAAATTTAATAGAAAATACATATTTTAATAAGTAGAAGACAGAAGTTAGGACCTTTGTCACTTGCTAAGTGTAACAACACCCTGAATTGTCCTAATGGTATATTTTAAGGATATTTTAATATAAATTGGTATTGAATGTGAAGATCTTTTCATTATAACACATTTTAATGAACTTCCTTTAATGCCATGGTGCACAGTCAGGCTCTTAAGTCTTACTCATTGCTGCTACAGTTTCTAAAACATATCATTTATACACTGCAGTAGTTTTTTTTCCTTTGTTAGGAAAAAATTTTGTATCTTAGCTTGGGTAACCCCTGACAAGTACCTTTAAACAAACTGTGTATACATACTTTAATAATAGATAAAACCTTCAGATGCCTAAGAGTAATTTTCATAAAAAATGAAGTAATAATTCTGTAAAAATGGACATATTGTGCAATTAGAATTTAAAAAATAAAGACAGATGGTTTGAATAAGTGGCAAACTCTTATTTTCATTGACTAGAAGCCTACATGTATTTGAGAAAATACTTTTAAAGTAATTATTTGCCAAAAAAAGATGTCAGTGTTCTGGAGCTCTGCCACACTGTAGCATCTTGCTTGGTTGGATGAATGTGTGAGGGGAAGGCAGATATGTTCTCTATAATAATCTGTCATAATTCAGAACAATGGGGCAGATTCAAAATTAAAGCCAGCTCCAAATACCCTGGAGGAGCCAGTTTCATGCTGCAATATGTCAGTGGTTTGGGAGTATCACTTTGTTCATCACCAGTCTCATGATCAGCCTCACTCCTCCTCAAAATATAGCGTTCTTATTTGGAAATTCTTCTTCCTCATTGACCCTCTCTGGAAGCCCATTTATTTATTACATTTTGGCCTGGTATAAAGAAACCTGAGTGTAAAGACTGTGGAGAGCCCACAGCATCTTGTGAAAACTGAGATGAGAGAAGATGAATCAAAACCTTGCTCTGCTCCTGATGCATCATGTAAGCTTGGGCAATACCTGTCCCCCTGTAATTTTTTCCAAAATGATGATAACAACATTTATGCCTTTTTCCAGAATTTTCAGGAAGATTTCACTCTTATCTAGTGATGTTTCCTAAATTGCTCATCATTACATTAAGGCACTTAAATTGATAAAATTATCTTTTTCTCCTTTAGTGAGGGCTATAATCACCTGTCTTATCACTAATGGGGTTTAAGCACCCATATTATGTGGGACTGAAGCTTTTAAAGAGAGTCCAGTATATTTCACCCAAACTGCAAAATAGGAGATATATGTATGCATGTATGTGTGATGGATGGTTTCCTTTTAAAAAGAAAATTATCTCTACAGTTCAATCTGGTCTTCTCTTAATTAGCTGGCTGCCAGTGAGGACTGGGGAAGATGGGTTTATTTTGGATATAGTGACTACTGCATCTGCAGCCAGTAAAGTAATCCCTATTGTTATTAAGTAATAAGTGGGTAAATGATGGTGCATATAAATTACTTTAATTTATAGCTGTAAATTGCTTTAATTTATAACTAAAATAGATGTAAAAATACATTAATAGAGGGAAAGAACAATTTTATGTTGAGAGCTGTCTGACAGTTTGATGCTATAGCAATACTGTTTCTATATAAATAATTGATTCCTTTACAACAATCATATGAAAGCTGGAGGCTGCAGAGGTTTCCAATCCACACATGTTCCTCTCTTATTATCCACAGAGCACAAGTGGGTACATATGGATTGGAAGTGAGGCATTCACATTTTCTTATACAGAGAGGAAAAATTGGGAAGCTTGTGAAAGTAGGGCTGGTAAGTCTGGAGTATGATTCTGGATAAAAAATTTTAAAAGTAACAAAGGCCTGAGGCTGTACAGCTCAATCTGCAAAAATACTATATTCACAGCTTATTGCTAGAGCTATCTATTTTTATACCCTCATGTACAGAGAGGGTTAACTTATTTCTTCAACACAAATGCAGTAAGTTTCTCAAAACAATAATCTTGTTGTAATGAGCAGCTGTTTCTAATGATAATAAAAATACTACAATTATACATGCATAACTCACAAGGTGGATTAAAAAATATATAGAAGAAAGCAGTTTATAGTAGGGGTTACCAAACATGGTATAAAGAATGGTACCTCAGAATTTGTTTGTAAATGACCACCAACCTTTCCTAAAAGTTCAAGTCCAGATTGAAAAAAGACTAATTTCACCTGCTATAATTGCATGTGTGCATATTGTTGCCTTCTTGTGTTTTGGTGGGGGTTTTTTGGTGGGTTTTTTTTTGTTTGTTTTGTTTTGGGTTTGGGTTTTTGTTTCCTTTTTTTCAGTGTGACATTCTTTCTTGTAAGCAAGGAAATTGTGTGTTCTGTTTGACCTTATGCCTTAAGAGTTAGAGATATATCATTGTCCCTTCTCCCTCGTGTCTGGGGCTAATATGTCTCATTATCTCAGTGCATAAAACTGATTATTAAGTAGTCTTTGATGAAGTAAACAGGCTTCCACTTGTCCTTTAAAATTATCTCAATATCATTAATTGTTTTAAACTGACAATGAGGTCGCTCAATTACAGTATTCTCTATACAATATGTGCTTAATGTCACATAGAGGTTGTTAACCAGAGCAGAGAGGGTTAAATTATCAGTGTGCTGTTGCTGCTGTGATCCTAATGTAAATGAACATTTGGTGTTTTGCTTTTTTTTTTTTTTTTCTGAGCTGCTGGTTAGTACGTTATTAGCATATTTGATGTATTTCTCAGCTCAGTTAATAAGCAGTTCTGAAGGCAGAAGACTGATGCTTTAGAAGAGGGATTATAGACCATTCTCCCTTGTAACAATATCTGGAACATGTCTGTGAACCAGTATGACTTACTGACTTTGGTTTTAGGCCATATGCACCACCAACAAAGCTTAATCTGTGTTTCTGTCTGCTGCTTAGGTATCTTTTTGCTAGACTACTGCCATACTATGAAATCCAAACACTTCTTTTCTCTCTTGTTCCTTCTGAATCTAAATTCTTCCTTGATATTGAACTGTACTCAGTTTTTTGCATGCTTCAGGTGCATTAAAATTCTCTGAATACCTTTTCTTGTGTCAAACGTGTTCAAAGCCCTGAAGTACACATATATATATTTTGCAAGAGCTCTAATAAAATATTAAGGAGAGAATATATGGAAATACAGAAAATACAAAGGGGTGTATTCCTCTTAGATCCAGGGCCCAGAAGTGAGCAGAGCAGTAGATGAGTGTAAAATACTCTTACACAGTTTCTGATAGAAGAGTAATTCAGCTGATGTTAATGGAAGTACAGGGAATAGTCTCTGTAGCTAACTGCTCAAATGGAAGCCTGGTGACACTCTTTCTTCCTGAACAACCTTCCTTTGTATCTCAGCACAGGGTGAAGCTCTGGAGGGATGTTTGAGGGTGTGTTAAGGGAGGCTGCAGCCGTCGGGACATCTCTTCTGGTCCAAGGGTCAGGCTCACCAGGAGGCTGTGGCACTTAGATCCTGTCTGTCTTTTTCACTGATCCTCCCTTGTGTTGAATAGAAACTCACCTCAGGAACTCAGACTCATGGTTCAGAAAAATAAATTAATTTCAGCTCACCAACTGTCACTCTTCTGCCTATTGTACTATTTTTTTCAGTTCTACTGCAGCACTTTTGGTTCCTGAATGGCTTGCAAATCTATATTTTTAGAGTAGTGTCTCAGGTAATGTGATCCATGCAGTTAGCATTGAAGGTTGCTAAATTATGGCAGTAACTTAATGTGCGTAATGACTTGCAATGTTCCAAATTCTGCTTCAGAAAAAATAAGATTCTTCTGACAGTTTTGCAAAAATAGTTTTTTGTTGAGACAGTTTGTCTTCAGATTTTTCAAAATTACTCCACTCTTTCCTCTGCCTTTTACCCTCATCTCTCTCCATCGTTTTTGAAATAAAATAGTGATTCTCAGTGGTGAAAAAATTTTCAAAACTGTTATATCTGTGCAAAATCATTTATGTGGTGGAGCAGGGTATCTGACAAAATGACATCTGTCTAAACTCTTTCAAGCAGCTCTCACTAACAAGCTTTCCACAGATAAGCAGTATAGATGATGTTTTTTCTTCATCAAGCTGCAACACTGCATGTATTTTGCCAAGCCTCTTGGCAGCTAATATTTTTGTTAAATTGGCTAGTACATCTGTCAGCCCTGAGACAAAGCTAGGTTTCTCACCCTGAACCTTTCAAGCAGAACCTTCAGTAAAAGACAAAATGCTGTATCTACCTTAAAACATAAAGGATCCTCAGGGCATTGGAAACTAATGTGTTGCTTTAATGCAAACATCCCTTGCGAGGGTTCTTGCTCCTTGTATGCTCTGAACAGCAGGAGGAAGAATACATGAATATAAATAAGCTGCACAGCAGTATTCAGAAAATGGAGCTATAAGAGTTAATGAGATGGTGTCCTGCTGCTGGACGCTTGCATGTTAAAAACCTGATGGTTTTATCCAGCAGCAAGTTTGAAAAAAAAAAACGTGCAAAGCTAGTGATTGTGGAGCACTGGTGACTACAGAGTGGTGCCTTTTTCTGTATGGCCTTGCTACAGGCAAAGAGCCTTTGATATATCTAAATGTAACAAGGGAGAAAACAGAGGGATTACTAGAAATCATTGACCATGGAGGATCCAAGTAATTATTAATAGCATCACACAGCAAGCTGCACACAGCTGGTGTGTATAAGAAACTCTGTGTCTAGCAGCATGCAGAAACTGGAAGATGACTCTGTAACTAAAAGCCACTGCAAATAGCACTTAGATCTGTGTCTTTAAGACTGACTCTGTAGCAGATGAATTCAAAGGGAAGATTCCCATTTATGCCACTGTTAGCTATACTGTTGTCTCTGCTCCTCTCCAAAAAGACTGTTCACTGCACCTCTTTCTTGTAGCCCATGGTACTTTCCCATAAGCAGTCACTACTGTGAAAATGCCCCCTTCGACTATGCCTAGCAAATATCAGTCTGTCCTACCACTCCTGTGCTATGCTGTTGATTCATGGGATTATCAGAATGCATTATGAATCAGGAAAACCTCTGCTATGCATTGAGCCAGCTCTCTACACTGCGGAGTTCTCTTCACACTGTTCTTGGGTGATATGCGGAACTGTTTGGCACAAGTGCTGGTGTGATGGATTTGCTGTGAACAGTCATGCATCTCTCTACTCTTTTCAAGGTCTCCCAGACCCAAGAGACCACCCTGCTGAGGTGGTCCTCCTGTTCAGGAACACATGAGTAGTGAGAATCATGTATTGTAATGCCACACAGAGGGGGACACTGAAGAACTTAAGAACTCTCTGATCTGTGGTCATGCAGGATGTCCACGTGCACTGCACAAGGTGTGATGGGGAGGGAGTTTCCTGAAGCAATTTCATACCCTTGTCTACCTACAGGAACAATCTGGTCTATTAAACATTATTTTAAAAGCTCGAGGCCCATAACCAGCATCAGAGATTAGCTAAGCATGGGGCTTGTTTATACATACTTAGTGATTATCACCCAGCTGGTGTGTTTTTCACTCTTGGTATTTGAGAATTATTAAGCTTGCTGAGTGACAATTCCAACCTCATCTCTAATGAAATTAGCTCCCCTGGCAGGAAGGGATGAGCACATTTTTGATGGGAGCTACCAGGTGTCACTGATATGTTTCTTGCAAGTTCTTTTTCTAAGAATTTGTTGACATGTAGGAATAGTCTAGCATAGTTACTAAAAAAAAAAAAAAAGAAAAAGAAAAAAGAGAAAAAAAAAAAGCCTGCAGGCATACTTTTCTTTACTGACAAGAGTGTGTTTCTGAAGATATTGAAAGTCGGTCATGTGCAGGTCAGGTTTTGCCAGTCATCTCTCCTGAGAGCAGTAAACTCAGCATGCGTTAACTCTTCAGCCACAAGTCCAGTTCCTAGCTAAATACCAGGGTCTATGAAAGAACCTGCAATCTCATACTGTCACATGTTCATGGAGCTTCTCTGTATATTGCAGACCTCAGATACCCAACAGATGGAAGCTTACTATTCTCTGTTCCTGCCTTTCTGCATTTTGATTCTTTTTCTGTTGCCAGAGGTGGCCGAATTCTTACAGGGCACTGGGATCAAGCACTGAGATGTGTGACTTCAGTGCAAATGCTAAGATATAGTACATTTCTTAGTGAGGAACAGCAATATCTATTAATGTTGAATAGCTATTGTAATTTCAATTAACATGTTGGCTTACCTCAGAATGGGATGGGTTCAACAGGGAGAGAAATCCTAAGCTATAAGCAACATTTGGTGTTGGAAGAAATGATACAGTGCACTTAGTTTTGTGGTCTGAGTATTTTTCTTAGATGAGATCTTTATTTTTCCTAAATATAATAAATTCTCAGGGCAGAGGTGCTTTCTGTAAACCTGTTTGTAGCCTTTTCTCTGAAATGCCTGAAGGAGCTGTTTGTCTGAAATGCTGTTTGTGACTACTTCGTTTCAAAGACTGATGTTCCTCCTCAGCAAATCCCCTGCTCTGTGAAGCTGTGAGTGATGCATTACTTGGGAATCTTTACATTGTTTGTTGAAGAGATTTGAGTGGTGATCAGTCCAGTGTCGTTAATGGACTAAAGAAAACATCAAAAGTTGTCAATATCAAAAAATTCCTTTTAGCTGAAACAATAGGCTTCCTATTTTACAATAGACTTTGAAAAAAAAAATTAAAAGGAAATGTCATGGACTTTGAACAGCTTTTTTCATTGCAGTTTCTGTAGGGAAGAAAGAGTTTTTAGAGAAAGGGGATGACAATTATTTTAAAAGAAGCATTCTCTACATTCTCTACCAACAAGCAGGTACTCAAAACAAAGAACAACAGGAAAGGCTGTTCATCCAAGAGATGCTGAACAAATCCCATGGATGCAGATGTAAGGTCAGACTTTGGATGCTGTGGTCAAAGCCCTGTACTGCAGAATGGTTTGTTAAGAGTAAACTCTACATAATTACTAGTGCTTCTTGATAAATGTCGGGGATTGGGGGTGGTTTATTTTTGTCAATGAAGAGGATAACAAGAGACCAGAGCTACAAGAACCAGAGGAATGCTGCAGCAGTGAGGCTCTGCAAAAGCTGCCACACTAATCTGAGGTTGGATACACCCAGTTTAAGTGATATAAGGGAATAGTTCACCTACCTTCAGATAGCAAACGTAGGATGAGATGAGTTATTCCCCAAGAATTCATCTTTCCTTCCACTGATTGAGAGGGAATTGCAAACAGGTGTTTGTCTATGGAAAAATTTTTTCATTTGATCAAATGAATTGCACCTACATTTCTAAAACCAAGTATATATTCAGGCTCCAAACCATGAATTTCTCTAGAGGAAAAAAATTTAAAATATAAAACAATGATCTCCTTCCCTCCAGACAAGTATCAAGACTCTATTTAACAAAACCAAAGCCCTACACATTTATAAGATTTCCAAAAAGTGATGTTGCAAATCCAGAAAATTCATTATTTTGAAAAATAGTAACCCACAGAAACACAGCTACATTTAAATATAGTTGCTTTTGATGTAAAGCAGTGTTTCAACAGAGATTTCAAAGAACAGAGCTATTCAGATGAGAGCAACACTAAGTGTATACTTCACTCATCTGAACCTATGCTATTCCAGTGAAATCCAGCTAATGTGACTTAGTATTTGAGATTCAGCATTCAAAGCATCTCAACCAGTTTTTAACATAGAAAAGCAATGTGAAGAGTGTATTGAGAATGCAAGGACAGAAAGAGGTCAATGAGAAGCAGTTCTTCTAAATGGCTTATCCCCTTTTTTTCTCACTATGCTCCCTGTGAGCAAGCAGTTAAGAAGGGGGAAATAGAACCAAGGGAAAATAAAATGTAGATTTTTTTTCTTTTACTATTAGCTACAAAACAAGGCACTAAAGCTTCAGACAAGTGAGGGGAAAAAATTAATTTTAAAAACCCATCAAACACGAAAACTATTTAGTAGTTTTGGTAGATAAAAGGGGGATTAAACTCATTAAGAGAGGAGTATATGACAAGGACAGAGACTTAATTTTTATGTCAAGACAAAAAAGTAGCTAAAGATGAGACCATTCTAAATTGTATCAAGCAAAAGCTGTGATGATGACATCAATAAAAGAAAAAAAAAATCACACTTAAAAAATGGAATTTCCAAGGATGGGAGCATATTTAAAAGAACAGTATTTAAAGAGAAGAGATGCAGAACACAATATATGGAACCAGAATTAGATTATGAACTTTTAAAATACTATCTGAATATATATATTTTCTGAATAATAACACTGAAGACTAGTCCAAAATTTGTCATTAAATCATGGAATGGTCTGGGTTGGAAGGGATCTTAAAGATCACCTCGTTCCAATTCCCCTACATGGGCAGGGGCACCTTCACTAGGCCAGGTTGCTCATCTTGTCTTCATGAGAGATGTGCTCCAGCCCTCTGATCATACTCACAGTCCTTCTCTAGACTCACTCCAGAAGGTCCCCTGTGTTGGAGGCTCTAGAGTCAGACACAGGATTCCAGGTGAGGGTCTCATGAGAGCAGACTAGAGAGGTAGAATTGGCTCCCTTGACCTGCTGGCCCTGCTTCATTTGATGCAGCCCAGGATGCAGTTGGCTTTCTGGGCACATTGCCAGCTCATGTTGAGTTTTTATCAACCAACACCCCCAAATCCTTCTCCTCAGGGCTGTACTCAATCCATTCCAGCCTGGACTTATGTTTGGGATTGCTCTGTCTTAGGTAAGTCTCCTCTCTGGAGTTTCTTGAGGTTGTGTTGTGCTCATGCTGCCTTTTTCTTGTTTCTGGGTACCAGCTCTCCCCCCATAGTTCCCTATTAACTTCTGATCAGATAGATTTAAAATTAAACAGTCTAACAGAAAAGCTGCTATTAGAAGAGGATAAAGAGCCTTGTTATCTTGGAGTCTTGCTAGTCTTGTTATCTAAGACAATTTTTTCAGCTTTTTTGCTAAGAGAAACCACCTTTGACAGATAATCTTCATCACCCATACTCTCTGAAGACAAGACTGTCTTTTAATGTGTAATATGCAGGGCAACTAGAGAAAAGAAGCTCTGAGAGGAAGGAATTTGTTAATATTTTCTATATCTTGATGCAGTTTAAAAGTAGAAAATAAGGAGAAAGAATAAGGTGGGCCAGCATCCTACAGCCAGTCAGATTCTCAGAGATCAGAGCCAGCAGTCTGCAACCCAATCCTGCTGTTCTAAGAACACAGTGACAGCTTTCAAAAGTGGGCCTAATGAGCCTCCACTCCTTCTACATTCCAATCCAAACAGAAACATTTCCACCTCATCTTACCTGCCTTTCCCAGGAAAAAAATTATTATATATGGAAGTGCCTACTTCTCTCCCTTGAGTGAGGAAACGGAGAGGTGATTTGCCTCGCTATTTACCCATTCCAAATAAAATCAGTTGAGTTTCCTTTCAGGAACCAAAATTATGTAAGATGAATTCCATCCCTGGGAACTGGTGACTGAAAAACCACTATTTTTTCCAGTCTTTTTGAGGAGTTATGGCATAATCAGTGGCAAATGCATTCCAACTCTATCTGAACACCTTTGATTATTTTGATGAAAAAGAGTTTTGCCAGTACAGATTCTGTTTATAAAATTAGCTAGCAGTTAATACCCTCTGCCTTTGCACATTATAGTCTGGTGCAAGAATGACTGCTGGGCATGTTGAATGGAGGAGATGTAATTACTACTCTGAGTAGTTCAGAGAACTGAACTTCATCCTTTCTCATAATTACCACATTTTCGTAAAAGAATATCCATACTACTTTTTCATGTCACTCAAATATCTTTGTTTTGTTTAGAATATTTTAAAGAAAATCAATTCCGGTTGTTCAAGATACTGTCTTTGATCAAAAACGTGATTTGCTAGAAAATGTGCATAAAAATAGCTTTTTTAAAAAAAACAACTACACCATGAATTAAACCTGTTTTGTATATTTTTTTTAAAAACACTTAGCTTGGAAGCAAATGTTGTTTTTTCCAAGGTATGCTGTGCTATATCACTTCTTGTCAGACTGATGACCTAAATTCCTAATGCAATTGATTCTCAAAGTATGGAAAGATTCAAATAAGGGAAAGTGCAAAAGATATCCCCATGCCTTTTCAGTCCAGCTGCTCACTGCTGTCATCCACCACATGGTTACTTTCATTAGAAGAGAGTATCATGTTTATAGTACACATAGATTTAAAACAAATATAAGTAGATTATAAGAGATGTGCTAGACTAAAAAAAACCAACAAGATAATTTCTTTTTTTTTGGTGGTAGCATTCCCCTTCTTATGTAGCAGGTTATATGCTAACAAACTTCAAGACTTCCTGGGAAACAGGTTGTGGAAAAGTGACAGGAAACTACTTTTCCTGCTGCTAGAAATTTTTTTCAGTATGTCTGATAAACCAGTCTAAAAGATGCAGAAGCATTATGTTGTCCATCTTTTTAAATGCAGTGACAAGCAAAGATGAAACAGAAAACTTGTTTCAACAGGATGCAGCAGTCATCCTTTTTAAACACTTATAAGACATGAGAATAATAAGATGTTTCAGGTACTAAAACAGAAACATGGGGAGGGGAATTTTATTATTTTATTATTGTTACCTGCAAAGACAGACTTATAAAGTGTTATACATATATCGGGATTTCCAATAAATCATTGAAAAGAGTTGCTCATGAAACTTCATGCACAGAATTAACTCAGATTTACTTGGATATAAATCCTACCACCTGTTTGTGTAACAGGCTTCAAAAGCAGTCGTCAAAGGGCACTGATAAGCAGTAGTTACATATAGAAATATATTGAATACTGAAAGCAAAAGGTCTGCTTGGCTGCCTGGAGATGCAGGCATTAGGATCTGTCTTGTTTTGTCATATTCATTAACAATAGGAAGGAGAATGACTAAACAGACCTCAGTGGGATTCTCATATTTCAGAAAGATTGATAGAGTGGGGCCAGCTATAAGAAATGCATATAACCTGTGTAATGAAGGATTACCCTGACATTGCTGAGGCATGAGCTCTGCTCCCCTCTCGAGCTGTGAGAGTCTGGGTTCATCAGTAATTACTGGGAAATCAGGTCCCCCCATCCCTGCCTGAGCCCAGGGGATTAGCTCTTGGAAAAAAATTATGAGGACAGAGAAAAGAGAGTTTTTATAGAAAGTTAATTTTAATAAGAACACATTTTTAATTAATAAACCTGATAATTATTAATAAAGAAAATAAGATAGTAGATAAATACATTATTTGTTTTCTTTATCTATGTAGAATTCAAAAAAAATTATTAAAATATTTCAGGAAATTTCTACAGTTCCAGAGAGGAATCCTGGATAAGCCTAACAGTGAACATAAAACCCAGACACCAGTAACAGTGGTTACATATGAGCATCTGGATGAATGCCAAATTTACCTAAATTTTTGAATACTTATTTTCATTATGAGTGTTTCTCTGAATTACTTTACGGTGTTGGTATTTGCTCATCAGATGATATTTTGCTCCCTTAAGCCTAGATGCATATATAATAGATGAGTGTGTTTTCACCATTCATATTCACTTTGCATACATGTAAATTACTATCTCTGGTAAAATCTATTGTAAAATGATGGCTTACATTTCATTGTCTGTACCTGTAAAGTGGAACCATTAATTTTACTATAAAAGAAGGTATGATTATTCACTAAATAATACCTACAAATCTCTTGGTGATTCTTAAATTGTTTCTAATAGGAAAGATATATTGTTTACATCCTCTCCAGAAAACCAAAGTGGCAGAACAATTTAATTTAAATATTTCAAGTAAATTAACATGAGATGAAAACTCTCAGTGAGAGAAAAACAGCATATGTAATTTAGAAATGTTTTTATAGTGGAAAGCTGTCCTTTCTATTCAGATAAAAAGTATTTACTGAGAAAGCAAAATAGTATTGATCTCATAAAACTGCAAACTTTTCCTTTTGACGTCTCCCACAAATCCAAATTTGAGACTGATGCCAAAAAATTTAGTGTTTGCCTTGATCAAATGGAAATGATTCAGATACCACATCCAGTTCTAAATCTTCATTAAAAGTCTCATAAAACTATCATTTCAACATGTGAAATCGAGTCTGGCAATTTCATACTCTTCAACATGAAGATAGTTAATCAAGGCAAAAAAGCTCAGGTACCTAACTTAAAACTTCACAAGCTATTTAAGCATGTAAATACTGCAGCAGAAGTAAAACCAGGGACTCAGTGCCAACTTGCTCTGCAGAAGTGACATTCACGTTTATTGATGGTTGATGGCCAGGCACTGCCTTTGCAGATCCCCTCAGGAGAAATGAGCTACAGATGTTTTTTTCTCCATGATCAAATCCCTGGAGGGACTGACTGTGAATTCAGGGAGCACCAGGGTAATGTCCCTTTGCACGCCAGTGCTGTGTCCTGGGAGAACATGCTCTGGTTTATGCACCAAAGGGGAATTCCTGCTGGCTGAAATCTCTGCGACTAGATATGCAGAAACTGCCAACCAAGGTCCTATATATCAGGCTATCCATTCTGACAGCCAGGTTAGGTTAATCATTAAAACTCTGCCTCTCTCTCTCTCTCTGAGGGTCTCCAGGGCTTTGTTTAATGCAGCAGACAGATGGCACTGAGGAAATTCAGGTGGTGCATGATGAGATTTGGGTTTTTTATAAATGTGGTTGCTAGAATTTTTCAAATAGATTAAGTTCAATTGTAAATCACTCCTGTTCCCAAGGTTGGAGCCTTTATTAGCCTCCCAGCATTTGCACCAAAGAATTGATCCTTCAGCAGCAACTGCACTTGATGGGGGAAGGTAATGTTTTTTTGCTCTTACAGCATTTTATACCATCTGTTAATGCCCTGCTACAAGGAGGTGATACAGTCAAGTGTAACTAGCTAATTACCCAGTGAAATCTAATGTAGTTCGTTTCCTCTCCCATATATAAATTCTGAAGTCAGTTTTTCTAGTTTTTCTTTCATCAGGGACATAATCCACATCATTACTGATCCCCACCATGTCTGCTCAAGTCTTGGAAGTGACCCTGGCCTATCTGGATTTCTTTCCTAGCTTTGTTTCTTTTCTTACATCTGATAATCAGGCATTCCAGTTGATCTATGGTTCTGGTACTCTGCTGACTGAAACCTAATTCTAAAACAGGAAAAAAGACAAGAAGTAGGATTTGACCTCCCTCTTCTCCTACAAAGTGTGCAAAGAATGATTTCCTTCACTCTAATCTAAAAAGGACATGAAATACAAAATGCATCCTACAGGTACAAACTCTTCCTGCAGCTTCAAGCTCTTGTCATGTATGGATTCCTGCTGCCACTCATCAGACTGTCACAGCATGGCTACTCACACCAACTAAGGCAAAAGAACTTTGGATTAGGAGTCAAATACAACAGTAAATTAATTCTGTGGAGACAACCTGTCAGGAAATATTGTTCTCAAAGATCAAGATAAAAAATGAACCACTATGGGGAATAAAAATTTAAGTGTGAACATGAGCAACTATTATTTGCAGACTAAAAGTATCCTGAAAATTCAAGAGAAAATTGAAAGATTTCTGAAACTGAAAGATTGATAGGAGTAAAATTTGTGCACTCCAAAAGATTCTAGCTGAAACAAGATTTCATCTTTCCATGTGGTCTTGTTTTCAGAAAGATTTTACCAGTTGGTAATGTCACATTAATGGGATGTTTTAAAAACTTTTAGTCTCAATTAGAAAGTTATTTAGACTATCTTGCACTTCTGCAAATAATGTTGTTGTTTTTTTTTTTGCAAACCTGAGCAACTGACTCTAAACCACACTACACCAATGTAAAATCTCATCAGTGTATTGCATTTGAGTAGGTTAATTTGTAAGAGAAAACTGTGTCTAAAAGTGTCTAAAATCCCAGTTTAGAACTAATGTTCACTGTGAGCAAGCACTATCATAAATTCCATTTTAGCTGAACAACCAATGATAATAAAAATAATATATTCTGGACGGAATAATTTCTTCAGGGAAGTGTTAAAGCCAGGTGTTAGCTTCTGCAATGTACTTCTGAATTCCACTATAATTTATTTTTTTTCCAATGAAGAGATGGTATCCAAGTTACCAGCTTCTGCAGTGTGAATTTTAATTCCAGGACACAAGTTTACATAGAGTGCTTTAAACTTTAGGACAGATTTTAAACCTGGAACTGGTTTGTTTGTTACACAGTTGGATTGTGTCTTTCATTACTATTTATATTTTTATTTCTTGTATAATTTAATTTCTTCTTATTCATACCTGTTTCATCCTGCAGGTATTTGCAAAATACATTCCCGTTTTTAATGGTATCCTGAAAAAATGAATACAAAACTTAAATTTGTAGACTTTCTTACATAGTCTACATGGTGCTTTTTATGTTTATTATTTATTTTCATTTTTTAAAAAAGAAAAGCATATTCATCAATTCATTTGTTATTGTCAAATATAAAATTATTTCTGTAAAAATATTGGTTTTCTATTAAGATGTAATTAGATATAGAGGCCTGCATTTTACAGGATAAAAATAGATTCAGTGCTATCTCCATTATTAATACTGTTGTTTGTTTTTTTGGTGTGAACTTTAGAAATTTTAAATAAAGGTTCTGCACTATGTCTTCAAGAACCTGATGTGTAATGGGTGTTTCTTCCTCAGTTCCTGATTAATTTCACTGCTGGGTTGTTTAGGTTGTTTGTTTACTTTGCACTTCTATTTTGGTTGTTTTTTTGTTTGTTTGTTTGTTTTACTCAGCCATTTGCTTCTGTTTCTGTCTTGTTAAAAGGCTGTGATTATTTTTGGGAGGAATTTACGCATCTCAAACATTAACAAACTTAACAAATCTAAGGGATGATACACAAACAACCTTCAAAAACATAGAAGTCCAATGGAAAAAAAAATAATTTCTTTGAACACAGGATAATTTATTAGGGATAAATTTAATAGAGAACTATTTGTGTTAGATGTTGTAAAAAAAAAAAACAATTTTTTGTAGATGTGTAACAGTGAAATAGTTGACTGGTAACAAAGGTATTTTAGAACTGGTTCAAAAAACATCTCCAAGGAACAGCCAAGTATTTCTGACACTGCTGTGGGGCAGGAGGAAGGATTAGGGCACCTTTTCAAAACTGTTCAAACAACCAACCAAACAAAAACCCACACAAAAACCATAGGAGAATTTACTGCATTTATGAACCATGAAGTGTTCAGAATATTCCTTGACTAAATTTATTTATTTTCACAATCCACCTGACAGCTGGCCAGTGGCAAAAGGCAAGCAGGTACCAGGATAAGCCGAGCTGGAGCAGCCACTGCAAATGGTTTGATAACAGGTTACAATCTCTATCTGAGTAGATTATAAATTAACTCCTTTATATACAGAAGATTCACTGGCAGGCATCACATGCTGATTGCATTTCTGGAATAGTGGTCTTTTACAGAAGTTTGGGACATGTTAAAGAGCCCTTGTTTGTTAAATATGTTTTTCCCCTATCCATCAGATTTTACGAAGCCCCCAACTGCTCTTTTTCAGTGGCAAATGACATGGCTCATATGCAGACAGAGGGCAGGTCACATGTAAAGAATAAATGGGCTTTTTGTCAGGCTCCTGTAGAATCATTGGTAGCAACTCTACTGTTTCTGCAAAGCCTTAAAAAAAAGAGAAAAGTAAACAAGCCATCACATAACTACATTGTAGTTTTGACTTGAAAATTTGTTTAAGTTTTTGCTTTTATTAATAAAAGAACAGTGAAGCATGGGAAAATGCAGAACAACTGCCCAAAACATTTCACAAATGTCAGCTAGCTTTGCTTTGCTAAAGGTCTAGTGACTAGATGTCAGTGGCCAGAATCTCATCCACTAGGGAACCCTGAACTGCTTTATACTGTAACTACTGAAAATATTGTTTTAAGGAATTTTCTGGCCAAGGTCTGACCAGCCTGTATCCTGCTAGGTACAGCAAGGCCAGCAAGGCATTCTGTCTTGTTTAACAGGATCTGAATTGGCAAGAGCTACTAGCTGAAATTAGCAATGTCTTTTCACTTTTCCTGATTTTCACCCTCTAAGGTTGCTGTTTTTTTGGTTTGTTTTTTTTGTTTGTTTGTTTGTTTTGGGTTTTTTTTTTTTTGTGTGTGTGTGGTTTCTTTGTTTGGTTGGTTTGGTTTGATTTGGTTTTTGTTCATGAGAAGAAATTGATAATGTGGAAGAGACAAATCTAAATGAAACTGATTGAATATGGCTCTTATTCCTCCTGTCCATAGCCAACATTAATGAACTACAACATACAGAAGTGTGGAGAGGAGAGGAGAGGAGAGGAGAGGAGAGGAGAGGAGAGGAGAGGAGAGGAGAGGAGAGGAGAGGAGAGGAGAGGAGAGGAGAGGAGAGGAGAGGAGAGGAGAGGAGAGGAGAGGAGAGGAGAGGAGAGGAGAGGAGAGGAGAGGAGAGGAGAGGAGAGGAGAGGAGAGGAGAGGAGAGGAGAGGAGAGGAGAGGAGAGGAGAGGAGAGGAGAGGAGAGGAGAGGAGAGGAGAGAAGGAGAACTAAACCACTGTCATATCCACTACTGACTGCCACAGGTACCTACCAGTTCTTACCTTGCACCATGCATCTGTGAGACTGTGAGATGAAATCTATTCCTGCATCTATTCCTGCAGAGAAGTGATGCCAAGAGCAATTCTTCAGTTATTGAGGGAAGTAGGTGACCCCTGGATGGTAAGTAAAGAAATATGGATTCACATCCTGGGTGGAAGTAAAGAAGCAAGGAAGAAATTGAATTAGGAAAGTAAGATATGTAACTTTATGAAGCTGAATTCCTGATCTGAAGAGGTGTGAAGGAACAGTAGTAAGTGAGAAGTACAGGACACATGTTATTGAGGTTCTAACTTGGAAAAGTCAGATGTACAGAAAGAACTATGGATTCTTTGGAGTGATAAATTGGAATTTTAATTATGTGTCTAGCAGTACCTTTAAATGTTAATCCCACATCAAGATTTTCCTCAGTCAAAAATGTTTTAGGGTAATATTGCTCATTTATCCAGCAACATATGGCCTTCTCCCCTTCTTTCAGGGCTTAAAATCTCAGATCTATAATCCTGTACATTGCTTCTGAGATGTGGGGTTTTTTTTTTGTTTTTTTTTTTTTTTTTATGCAGACATCAAAAGAATGTTTTCATTTTCAAATTCTATTTTAAGCTCTATCAAATTCCAGAATAATTTTTTCATCTCTGAGATTCTCCCTGTAGCAAAGTGCTGGTTCCTACTATTGCTACCACCCCTAGCAGCCCTTTCTTGCTCATCTCCTCTTCCCATATGTCTCTGTTCAAGACTTTTAAGGTTTCCTGTTTCTCTTTCTGTGTAATCTAAATAAATTTATCCTTCTCAGTGTTCACTAAAAAGCAGTTTTTCCTTGCTAATTGACAAAGCATTTAAATGTTTCCACTGAACTGGTCATTAATGGTATAGCTAGAGTTACCATCATTATGGTGCAGAATCAACAAAAGCATTGAGAAACCATAACATTTCTTTTAAGCAAATACCTTTGCTTCCTGCATAAATTCCAAGTAAAATCAAATTGATAGGGAAAATACACAGTCATCACAAACATTTGATAGATGTGCTTTCTATGACCATATTGGTAAATTTCATAATATCCACAGGTTATTTATAACATGAGAATAAAGTAGCATTAATCAGTCTGGCTCCTATGTTTCCTTTCAAGAGTGCCATCTTAGACAGTCTGGGAATAAAGTATGCATAGGATGTATAGGAAAACATGAACTCAAGCCATTTGCCTGCAGCCTAAATTGTACATATTTGTTTGGTTCACTGGCATTTGTTCCATCCTGACTGTCAATCCATGCTAAGTGGATTTTAAATTTTACTCTGTGAGGACAGGTGAGATCTTTACCTTAACACCAGTTTGCTTATAAGCAACGTGGATTAAAGACAAGCCTTAAAACCATGCAGAGAGATGTTCTTTCCTAACTGTTTAGACAGGCCTTTCACCTTCTTGAGTGAATTTATAAGCAATTTATTTTGGAAAAATATGAATAACGCATATGTAGACATATCAAGATATTAATCTCTTTTACAAGTTGATTAAGACATAAATTTTATAAAGCAGCTTTTCCTCTTTAAAGGTTGGGTTATTGCTATATATTTTGGGGGTTTTTTTATTTTATTTTTTAAGTTATTCCCTTTTAACAGATATTTGAATCATAAATAGCAAGCATCGCAAGCTAGTGGAAACATTGATTTCATTATACCTGTGGTGATTCACAAAATGCAAACTCATATATTTTAATATAATAAATATTAATATATTTTAAATAATTTAGCATAACTATTGTTTTGTCATATGTTTCCAGACATATTAGCTGCAATTACTATGATTTCATGCTTTCCTGAATGGAATAGTGTCTAGAATACTGGAACTAAGAAAAAGTGAAATCTTTAGGAAAATAATCAAAAGAAAATATGGCCTCTGAAATAATCTGGAAAAAAAAGAAATAAAGAAAAAAGAAAATGAAGGAGGAGTATAGTAATTGCTTCTTTAGATCAAGAAAATATAATGAAATCTATAATCAGTCTTAAGGTATGATCCTGCAGCACTTAGATGAAGGAAAACATGACATTTACATAGAAAAGTCACCGGTGCTTGCCACACAGTGGCTGCAGAAATTAATATTAATCACAAGAAAAGTTAAACTTAGTTGAGTACTATTAGTTACTACCAGTGTGAAACAGTTTTAAACTGGAAGAGGGTAGATTTGTACATTTAGATTAGGAAGAAATTCTTCACTCTGAGGGAGGTCAGATACTGGCACAGGTTGCCCAGAGTAGTTATGGATTCCCCATCTCTAGAAGTGTTTAAAGCCAGGCTGGATGGGACTTTGAGCAGCCTGGTCTACTGAAGGTGTCCCTGACCATGCAGGGGGTTTGGAACTAGATGATCCCTTCCAACACAAACCATTTTTTTTTTAAGGGGTTTTTTTTTTGAGTAGTTTTTGAGTACTTCCACTGAAAAGGGAACAGTAACAGGACAGTTTAGTTGTCTGAAAACTTCCCATATTGCAAAAGATTTCCCAGAGATCTGCAATCACAAAAGTCTCCAGGTCTTTTAAAATGTGTTGGATGAACTCTTTCTTATAGATAAGCCTGGTGCCATGTTGTTTGCAACATTATTTTACTGTTTATCTATGCATCCACCCATCTGCATATTTGTATTTGTATAAAGCATTCACAGACTCTGGTGACTTGATAGATAGTAAATCAGTGTCAGCTCTCAACAACATGTGAATACAAATGTGATTAAAATTGATACCATGCCCATTTCTCATTTATTATATTTCAAAATGCAGTTGAGTTCTGTTATGATTCCACATTTAGTATTTTAAGTTCCTCTGTATCTGCTGTCTAATAACCCTATAAAAAGAAAGATAAAAGGAAATTATTAAATAGCTAAATAAATAAGCAAACAGAAAAAGCAAAAGCAAAAAAAAAAAAAAAAAAGCAGAAAAATAGAATAGGGAAAAAAAAAATCAAGAGAATAAGAAAGACATTTCAAATGTTGTTAGAATGCTTTCAGACTATGAACTAACCAGATAGCAGATACTTTCATCTTTTAAAACAGTTTATGTTGCTTGAAAAATGTCATTAATACAATATCTATAGAAAAAAGTGTTGAAATAATCCATATACACTATTGTCCCACTCATTGTGAATTGCCTGTTACAGAGCTTGAGGAAGCGAGACTGAGAATGTGGATTTTCACTCCTAATCTTGATTCATAGTAATAGGTAACACATAGCATAGGTAACAATTTATAGGCTGAAAGTGGCACAGAAAGTGACTGTGAAACTCACAGTCAAAAAGGTAAAAGTTGTTGCAACTGACATGCCCAAAATAATCTGCACATATTTATCTTTTTTTCCTTTTGTGTATTACCAGATGAAATCTTTAAATGAGTGCTACTTTTGATGGTTTATGAACCTTGGCCTTATTTTAAATATATACTGCATCACAGATAATATGTCTCAGCTGTTAAAAGCTGATTACTTTGACTATTTGGCACTCTCCACTTCCCTTTATTCATTTGCTGGTCATTGTCAAGACAGAATAAAGAGTGGATAGACTTGACTTTTATTATATCTTCCTTTTGCACTCAATTCCATATTGCATTTGTCATGTAGGCTTTTTTTTTTTCCCTTAAATTTTGTTATTTTCTGTATGAGAAATAGAAAGCAAGTGAGACCAAGAGGAAAATGGCATGGCTGTGAACACCTGCAGGGACAGAGGAGTGGAAATTCACTGGGTAAAGGTGTCCTGCTGAGAATCTGAATAGTAGGAACAGCAAGAGCTTTTACCATGACATCTATTTTACCCCTCCATTTTGGAGTCTCTCTAGCTGGTATTTCAGAGGCTTACAAAATGTAATGCCTAAATATTTCACACATCTTAATGTATTTTGTCCTTCCAAACCCCTAGTGAAATAAGAAGGCATCTTCACCTCACACATATGGGAAACTGAATTAATGCTAGATTGTAGAATGGCTATAACTGGGGTGGTAATTAAAGTCAGAATCCCAGGACCACAAGTGGGAATACAGGGTTTTCTAAAATATTGATATTATCTGAACCTGCTGAATTCCACTTAAATTTCCCTGTTTGTAGCCTTACTTTTTAGGCCGCAAAGAGAATAGATGGTTTACTACCCTTAAAATGCTCCTTAAAGCTTTGGTGTTCTATTAAAACAGTGATTCTAAGCAAATATTCAGCTTCAGGTCCTAAACCTGTCAACCAGAGTGGTAGAAGAAGTTCCCACTAGTGGGCAGTTTCAGGATAGCTTGTTCTCTCCTTTCTTTGAAGAATCAAAGATGGATCAAAGCCGTCAAACAAGATGCACCACTGCTCTAGGACAGACATGAAAATGCTTTAAAAGCCTGAGGGTGTTTCTTGCTCAAAAACTCCCAGTCAAACTGTCTCTCATGTTTGAGAACTGGTAGGGACACTGGGGATCTGTACCAGCCTGTGAGGTAGGGCATCTCACCTGATAGCATCCTGCTATCTCTTGGCTCTTGTTGGTAGCACTATTTCTCTTACTCTGCCCAACTCTCAGTTTTAAAGACTGGGTTGATTTAATGTAACTAGAACAGGTGGGATCCATACAGAAGCAGCAAAGTTAAATGCAGTAGCTGCTATGTATGGGAAGACAGACTGGATAACCTACTCAGCCTTTTGTTGTTAGGTGCTACATCTGTTGGCCAACTGCTCTTAAACTCTGGTCAATCTGAGACACATTTTTGCAACACAGTACTATGGTGAGGCCCCAAATTTGGATAAGCATGAGAGAAGAAAGATTAAGTTCTGAATTTGGCACATACACACCTCTCAATTTACCATATCAATGACTCAGGCTTTAGTAAGGATGTGCCTGGAGGGCTTGGACACACATGTTGCAACAGCAGAAGACTGGACTAATAGCTAACATGACCTTGGTCTTTTTTGAGGCATGGCAATGTGGGACATTCAGGATTCCTGACCTCATGCAGAGCTCACACTGTGAACAAGACATACTAAACTGCAGCCCAGACATCCTAGAGGCATCAATGGAGACTTCCATAGGTAGTCACAGAGCAGGTCCTGCTTTAGTTTGATTTTACAGGTAGCTCCTCCCAATCCCATTGCATACACTTATACAGATAATAGTGCATTTTAGAGCAATTTCAGATTAAGCTTTTTCAACCCCATGAATACAATTTGCTTCAGGAGTCTTTTACTGAGCTTGCAACTTCACTTAAATCTTGTAGATATAATGCCATAGTAAAAACCTCCATCTTCCCATAAAATAACTATCTAAATCAGACCTCATGAATAACATCCTGACATTGTTTGTTCCTTCCCAATATCTATAAAGGAAGGCTAAGAATGATTTGTACAGATAGAGGCTGCTACCCTGTGTACATTTACATTAAATCGGATGAGGGCAGCTGAAATTTTTACTCTCAGTTTTCCAGCATGCTTTGAACTTCATGTTTATACTGGCTACATTCATGTCAGAAATCTATAGAGTAAAATAAATACCACTCTGTGCTATCTTATAGAAGGACGATGCATGCACAAAATAAATTTATAAATTCCTATAATAAGTCGCTGTTATGATTTAGACAGTCATCTAGATCAGAAGAGAATCTCAGCAATGCACCAATCTAAAGTCAAAAGTATCCTATTCAGATTGCCCAGTTTAGGTGCCTAATGTAGTCATTACAACAGTTTCTGTCAGCTGATATTTATAGACCTCATATATAAATGGTTTGTGAGTGCATCACCAAAAGAACTGAAGGACAATTAACTTGAAGGCATCAAAGTCATATTGATTAAATTAGGCATCTATAGGGATAACAGAATGCCTGTTATACCATGCCCTCATTAAAATCTTTTATATTTATTCAGAGCAGTATATGGATATGTACTTTAAGCATATATGTGAAACAAAACCAGGATTTCGATACATCTAAATGATTTTCTGAATAAGTGTAGGATAAAATAGTTTTGCTGAATTGTTTTTTATGCACTTGTTAAATTTCAGGTTTCCAACAAAAGTTGCCTAAGAAATAACATTGTTTAAAAATGAATAAATAAAACTCCAAAAGTAATAATAGAAGAAATACTTTTTCAACTCCTTTTCTAGTATTCCAGTGGTTGAAGTGCTTTCCTGACACTTTCTGTAGCTGGAGGGTTTTTTCAGGGTTTTTTTGGGTTGGTTGGTTGGGGTTTTTCGTTGTTTTGGTGGGGGGGGGAGGGGGGTATTGGGGGAATTGTTGTTTCTTTTCGTTTTTTGTAGTCAACTTCAGATACAGAGAAATTAAAGCTGAAAGATGATCATTTGGGAAAAATACAAACTACTCAGTCCACAGGATTAAATGGAAATCTTAGTATGCCTTTCTATGCATTTTAATCTCAGCATTTATTTGTAACCATTCATCTTGCTGGCCCATTCGTCTAATAGTAAACTGCTTCTGGCAAGGAGTTTTTAATGTCATACATACAAAGAGACACAGGGGGTTAATAGCATGAATCCTGAATCCAAAGAAAGCTGTGATTAGCCAAACAGCAATTTCAATTCCTAGCCAACCTCCAAACACAAAAGACTTATAACCAAAGACATGCAACAAGGAGACATTTCTCTGCATTTAAGCATTACATTCAGAGTACAAGCATCTCTTAGCAGTGTATGGTCTTTTTCTCCCAAAATGACAGCACCTGCTGGCAGGGATTTAGCTGTGCTCTGGTGTCTCAAGTGTGACTGTATTTATGTGCTAAGGAAAACACACAAAGCTGCAAATTAGTTGCCTGGTCACTCACACAGACATTAAAATGTACGCGTACTTGCATTAACAACTTCCAGTTTTCTGCTCACTGCATGCTGGCTCAAAGAAGCTTGCACCCATATGTCACAATTATTGGTTTAAAGTTAAGCTCCAGATGATCTGTTAAATGGCAGATAAAAGTGTGGGAGGGCAGCTGGTGGGCTAACACTTCTTGTTATCCTATATCCTTTGTTCCTTATAAATCTTTTCCTTTTGTTTGCAGCTGCTAACAAGAAAAACTACTCCTGATCCCTGTTTTTGTTGTGAAGGACCAGGTAAGCATTTTCTCTAACTTGTAAATTGTCTTTTAATAGCTTGCTTTCCTATAAATTTAATGTAGCTTGGGTGGTTTCTGTCATTATATTTATGAGTAAGAATTGAAATTCCCATTTTATTTCTGTTTCTCTTTAAAATTTCATTTTTCTTTCTGTTTCTCTTACTCTGTTTTATGAAAAATTTTGTAGCTGTTTCTTGGTCTGAAATTCTAATTTTCACATTTTGGGAAGGATCAGTGATGGGAGCACAGAAAAACCTGCCATGCTTGAAAAAGCGGAGTTGTTTTCTATGGAAAATCCACAAATGTAATCTATCTATCTGAACTTCTGAGTAGGACATGAAAAATCAAGTGTGCAGAACATAACACAGCCAACATGTACCTTGTGAAATCAGTGCTCAGTGTCTCATCTTTCATCCTTTAACACAGCAAGTCCAACTTCTTTCAGGTAAATAACTTCACAGGTCCAGAATTACAGACAGAAGATGCCTGGAAGGAGAAACAAAGATGAGTTTTAGTAAGAACTATCCTCCATCTTAATATCACAGGTCAAGGCCTTTATGGAAGACTGCTAGCACCCACCAAGCAATGTAGAAAGACACATGGAGGAACCTGTTTACTAACAAGGGAGCTGCAGAAGTTTCCCTTTATGGCCTCATGTTGTCTTCTTCTTGACAGGCACAAGCACAAGGCCAATTTGTTACTCTTCACTTTTTGAACAGTATGGTCATCTGAATCTGTAAACCACCTCAGAAATAGTTGTAGTAGGTCTATTGCAGAGGTTTTACAAGCACTGTTATTATATAATCTGCTCCAAGCAAGACTATTATCTACTGTGGAAAAGAGGATTCTGTCTTAAAAGAGGAAGAAAAAAGAACAGAACAATTTAACATTCTGATGGTGAAGGACCCAATTAGGGAAGGTGCCCTGCTGGATCTGCTGTTCCTCCACTGAGATGGACTCGAGGAGGATGTGACAGTTGGAGACCATCTTCATCACAGTGACCACAGGATGACTGGCTTCTGTTGGTGAAGAAGAAAGAAGAAAGAACTGCCACTTCCAGAAGGCAGACTTCATCCTGTGTCAAAGAATGACAGAGTCCCTTTGTAGTCAGTCCTGAAAAGAAAAGGAGTACAGGAAGCCTGGACATTCTTCAGGAAGGATATCTTTAAATTGCAGGAGCAGTCTATCCCCATGTGCCAGTGGGGAAGAACACTGGTCTGGATAAACAGAGAAATCTGGATGCAACTCAGGAATAACAAGGAGAGCTTATTGCCTTTGGAAAAATAGAGAGGCAACTCAGGAAGATTACAAAGATCTTGTGATGTGTTAGATGGGCCAAGCCCAGTTTGAAACTCATCTGGATGTAGATGTCAAAGATAAAAAGAAATGTTTTTAAAAATATATTAGCAAAAAAAGGAGAACTAAGGAAAATCTCTATGCTTTATTAGATGCAGTGTGAAACAGGGTGATTAAGGATGAGGAAAAGGCTGAAGTTATTAATGCCTTCTTTGCCTCATTGTTTAGTAATAGAACCAGTTATTTGCCCCAATCCCTTAAGCTTAAAGACAGGGATGGGGAGCAGTTTGAAGCCCCTATGTCCAAAAGGAGATGGTTAGCAAACTTCTGCACCACTTAGGCACATACAGGTCTATGGAGCTGGATGGGATCCACTCAAGGGTATTGAGGGAGCTGTTAGAAGTACTTGCCAAGTCACTTTCCATCATTTACCAGCAGTCCTGGTTAATTGGAGAGGTCCTGGTTGGTTGGAGACTGAAAAATGTGACCCAAATCTACAAGAAGGTCAGGAATGGTGATCCAGGGAACTACAGGCCTGTTAGGTGCCTTCCCTTGGTGCCAGGGAAGGTTATAGAGCAGATCATCTTGAGTGTTATTATGCAGCATGTGCAGGACAACCAAGTCATCAGGTCCAATTAGCATAATGGATGTGGGAAAGCCTGTGGGTACTGTCTACCTGGATTTTAGCAGAGCTTTTGACACCATTTCTCACAATATTTTAATTGAGAAACTGGCTACTTATGGCTTAGACCAGTGTACTCTTGACTGGGTAAGAAACTGGCCGGATTACCACTCCCAAAGGGCTGTGGGTAATGGAATTAAATGCAGTTTTTGATCAGTCACAAGTGATGTTACCAGGGCTCAGTGTTGGGTCCAGTTCTGATGATCATCTTTATAGATGATCTGGATGAGAGCATTGAGTGCACCTTCAGTAACTTTGCAGCTGACACTAAATTGGGAGGGCGTGTTGATTGACCTGGGGGTAGGAAGGCTCTGCAGAGGGGTCTGGAATGGTTGGGTAAATGGGGTGAAGCCAGCTGTACTGGGTCCTTCACTGGCTGAAAACAGCCCCATGTAATGCTACAGGATTGGGGAAGATCAGCTAGAAAGCTTCCTGGAGGAGAAAGACCTAGTGGTTTTGTTCAACTGTATGCTCAGGGCTGCCAAGAAGGCCAACAGCATGGCTTCTATCAGAAATAGTGTGGCCAGAAGCAGGGAAACTATCGTGCCCCTTACTCAGCACTGGTGAGGCCTCACCTTGAGTAGTGTTCACTCCTAGGCCCCTCACAACAAGAAAGATATCAAGGTGGTGGAGAGTGTTCAGAGAAGAGCTATGAAGCCAGCGAAGAGTCTGGAGCACAATTCTTATGAGGAACATCTGAGGCTACTGGGGTGGTTAGGTCTGGACAAAGAAGGGAAACCTTATCGTTTGACGTGCAGATGGGGTGCCTAAGGACATGGTTTAGCACCAGACTCTAAAGTTAGGTTCATGGTTATTCTTGATGATCTTAAAGGTATTTTCCAAGTAGAATAATTATGTGATTCTGTGTGATTCTATAATTCAACCTTTGTATTGAACTGATACAGCTGTTCTTATGTTCTTTAGCAGTAGAGATAGGTGTTTGGATCAGTCCAACCACATTTTTCCTGGTCTGCAGAATATTTTTGTCAGTCTGCATGACAATACTAATTACTGAAAGCTGATTATAAAAATATTGATTATTCAATATACTGCAAGATGAGCAACCGTAGAGAAGCATTTTAGTGTAGTATGGGGCCCAGGCTATGGTCTTGTTTTTAAGAAAGATTCTGCATTGGCCTTAGGTCAAGGAAGATTTCTCATGAATATTCTAGCCTATCTTCATTGTGAAATGTAATGAGCATGATGTAGACATTCCCAGCCTGATGCAAATCCAACTTTTCTACCTCCTGTGGTGAAGAAAAGAACCTCTCAGATAAAGTAAATTGAATACAGAATCAGGATTGCCTTATGCTGTCAACTCTGCCAAAAGGCAGATTAGCTTGGGCACCACATCAAACTATGCTGCTTCTAGACTCAAGCTGGCTCACAAAGTATCACTAAGAGAGAAACACTGAATTTCTGTTTATGGCACCAATATGCCTTAGTCTTATAACATTGTCTTTGTTAATAACTTTTGCTTAACAGAGTTCTTTCCAAGTGCCAAGAGACTGCATTTTGCTCACGATACGAAGTAAGTTGGCAACTAAGCCTCAGGAAGTAATTTACAGCAGGGCTAACAAAGTCTTTCTGCCATCAGCAGTTGTAGTAATTGCAGGTACTTTCATCAGCAATAGTGTTAAATGTGAATACCATCATCAGCAGTGATGGGTAGCAGCAGCAGTAGTTAGGAATACCACCAGCAGCACCCGGTGCTTCTGGCTTGCTGCCACAGCGGTTTCGCATAGCTGGATGGCACTAATGATGCACATAGCAGTTTGGGAACCTTTGACTTGCAGTGCCATCCTCAGAACTCAGCTCCAGCTTCACAGCTTCTACAAAACAGCTTTTGTTGGTTAAGAATTCAAAAGCCAATAAAGAAGCGAGATAACAGTATACTTTCACTTTTTTTGATCATTAACAGCTATACTAAGAGCGTGTTTTTCCTAAGCTTAGCAAATGTTTATGTCATACAAGATGCACTTTCTTGTTTGGAAGGATTTTTTAATTGCTGCAGTTCAGTGCAGTTCTATATTTTCAGAAAAAAAAATAAAGAAAGAAATTGTTCATTGTACTTTAATGTAGAAAATCAGCACTCCTACCCTGAATTACAGCAAGGCTAAAATGTCTAAGGTAGTTACATAGATCTGTCATAGATCTCTACCCGTCATGTTTTAGGAGGGGAAGGAATTGATGTAGCTAGAGGGAATGGGGCCTCTGCTTGACTCTGTGGCTTCCGTGGCACATTTCATCTGCTTTAATGCTTTAAAGGAATATGCAAAAAAAAATTAGCCCTGAGTAACGAGATCCCCTTCCAATAACTTCCCAGCTCCATGTTCGTGCACAACAGTGTGCAATGAATGCCATGCATTTCTTTTTCACTGGGTGGTTGATACACAGCAAATTTGTTCTAACTTCTAAACTGAAGGTGAGACTGCAAGGAAAGAGCTTCCACCTCCATGAAGTAGAGCAGGGAGATAAGAAAAAGAAGCTGAATTTAGTTTACTGTGTACCAGTGTAACTTCACCCCTCCTCCCCCCCCCCCCCCCCAGGTAACAGAAATCTCCCTCCTTAGCCTAAAGGGACAAAAAATGGGCATGGGAGTTGAGGGGTACATTGAAAGCTGCCAAATATGGGGGAGACATTAGCATTCAGTTAAAATAATAATGTCTCAAATAAAGAGGTCAGTCAGCTTCCATTTTTCCTCTTCTCTCCTCAGCAGAAGAACTGTGAACAGGTATCAGGAGTAAGATGAAGTCCTGAGCTGTGATAGAGCAAAATTCTTGGTTCAGACATTTAGGATCTGCTGAATTCTGTCCAATAAGACTTTCTTATTTGCTTTTTTTGTGTTACCAATAGATAAGATAATGAATTTTTAGCCTTCAATCTTTTACTCTCCTCCTTTTTCACACCCTTTTCTCTAGTAGATTTCCTGACAGTGTCAGACTGGTCAGGAGCTCTGGCCCCTGGACTTGATGGGTGAAATTGGTCTCAGATTGTCCAATTTCTTCTTCACTCCTACACAAATCATCTCTGTAAGATGTCTGTACAGCCTGTTCTGATGTAGAAGTCTATCATCTCAATTTGTAAGATGTTTCAGAACTTAAACATCCCTTTACAGAGGCATTTCTTTTTTTACTCAAATGTAACTCAAACTCACAGTGCTGCATTTTTTTTTTTTTTTGACCATTAGCTGAAATGATTAGCTGACCAATCTTTTATACATTAGAAAATGGTAAACATGTCCTGCTATAGTCTTCTTCCTTTACAGATTAAACAAGCCAAGTCTATTGAACCTTTTATTGCAGGTCACATTTGTAAATGTCTTGTAGTGTTTTCTTTTCTTTAGGCTTTTTTCTGCTCCCTTACCTCACTTTTTAAATGTGGTGTTTGAGCACACTGGTATACTCAAGCAGATGACTGATCTATACTGTGCAAAGACAGATAATTGCTTCCTGTATCTTGCATTAAATATTCTTGTTAATTTGCTCTGAGTGACATTGGCTTGTGTTGGTTTTGGAAGGATACCACACTGTTAAGTCAAAAGGTTCAGCTCCTGATCCATTATGATCTCTTCCACATGTAAAACTCTCTGCTTTCAGCTTTATCTGTTGCAGCATATTTCTGCATGAAACAGAATATGTCTCATGGTGTGAATTTTCAGCCTTTGCACTGCTTCATTGCTGCAGAAAATAGGAATCTGGCATGGGTAGAAGTAGTACCATTTCAGCTCTCAAATTCTCTTCAACTGGATCAAATTTAGACAATGAAAAAAAAAAACCAAAGCCTCGTCTCTTAATAAACCAAAAATCCCCATGGTTTTTTTTTTCCAAGTTCTTGTAGCAGAAGAATTTGATTGTACTGAAATAATTTATGGATTCAATCCAACATCTTATGCATCTGTCTGACATTGGGCTTCATCAGATTGATGTCATTATGGAAGAACATCATTATAATGAAAAATAGAAGTTTAAAGTGGTGTTTCTATTATGAACCTTTTCCTGTAGTAGTTGATCATAAACCAGAGATGTACAAGCTCATCTTAATGTCAGGAGCTGATAGATTCCAAGATGAAGCTTGAACCAGGTCTCCCAAATTATTTAGATTTTCACCCTTTCCAGTCCAACACTAAATATGCAAAATGTGCACACTGCAATAAGGCCGAGAAATCTGCCTTTCTAGATGAACTGAAACATTCTGACAGTGTATTTTGCCCTGTACTTTGATTTTTTTGTTAAAAGCAAAACCTTCTAGGAGCATTGCTTGAGCCCTGTTTTTGCCATGCAGGTTTGAAAGCTTTACAGCTGACTTTTCAAGGCCTTGGCCACCCGGTGGTAGTCCTCTCTCTGAGTTGGAGCTCTAGGATAGCCAAAACCCAAAGATCTTCTGTGATGACTACCTGAGGTAAGTAAATGCAAAACTTTCCAGTATCCAGAACAACCTGGACAAGCTCTCTGGTGGTAGGTCTGGTCTGGGGGAAGCCTGATGGACTCCCTCTTGACACAACAAAGAGTGAGCAGCTTTGACACCATGAACACAGAAGACCTGTTAGATTAGGACAGTTTACCCAGTATTATTCAGAGACAGGCATCACTGTAAGTCTCAGAATATATAACCATTTCATCCAGAAAGTCTAATTGGAGAGTGTAGTTTGTTCTGGAAACACCAAGTCTGAACACATTAAGTCAGACCTGGCTACATGAACAGACTGGGAACACGTATCAGTCAGACCTATGAATATTTTTATTTCTCCTCCTTAAAGTCAGAAATACCACAGCTAGTCAGATTTCATATCTGGATCAAATGGGTAAAAAATTGAGAGAAATACAGAGAAGAGCAAACAAAAATTCATGGGTACAAACCCTTCATCTCTGTTGGTAACTGTAGAATCACATCTGCAGAGAACTGGGAATACTTCAGGGAAATGGAAATGCTGCAGTGAAAAGAGTGAGAATTGTTCTCTCTAGCAGAGCAAATCCCCCATACCCCTCCCTGTACCTTGGCTGCTCTTGCTCTGGGATCCATGCAATATCTTCTCTTCTCTTCTCTTCTCTTCTCTCCTCTTCTCTTCTCTTCTCTTCTCTTCTCTTCTCTTCTCTTCTCTTCTCTTCTCTTCTCTTCTCTTCTCTTCTCTTCTCTTCTCTTCTCTTCTCTTCTCTTCTCTTCTCTTCTCTTCTCTTCTCTTCTCTCTTCCTTTGGATTTATTGCTAGTGCTGAAGCTGCTGTTAACAAGAAAACAAGACCCATTCCTGCAGCAAAAACAGGCTGAGTGATGAAAGTGCGTTGTATGATAAAAAGACCTAAATATTTCTTACTCCTTGGCCAAAAAATGAAGAGGGAACTTTTATTGAAGAGGAATTATACAGATGGGAGTCTGACTACAGGTAATGAGACCCTTTCTTGCTGTTATTATGTTGCTAAAAATAGAGAAATATAGGACAAATATTAGAAAGAAAACTTACAATGGAAGAAAAGGAGAAAAGAACCATCCCTTGGGACACTGCAAAAATACACCAGATATTGCAAAAAATCAATCCCACAGCAGAAAAACTTTTGACTAGAGGACATACTACTATGTGTATTGTAAGCAGTTCTGAGCATCTGTGCTGTGTTTATTATAACAATGTCTTTATTATTGGGCTGAGGCCTCCCAGGGCTACTGTTTATGACTATGGCTCTATGGCACTGAACTGACACCAAGTCAACTCTACTATAATCTGTTTCTAATATTATTTTTTCACAGACCCCAGAAGGATTCTGTGCAGAAAATTCCTAGTACTCTTGATCAGGCTGAGTGATATATTACCTATAAAATTGTCCAAGTGATTTTGAGGTGCTACATAGTGCAAAACAACACTGGGTTATTTTGTCCTATTATGATTTTTATGTGTTTCATAATTAGTCATTTACTAAAGGTTTAGCTTTACATTTGGAAACCTGGCTTAATAAACTAATTCTGGAGATGCCAGACTTCTGGCCAACCATCTGATACTTGCATACCACCATACGGTTACCCATATGTAACCATGTTGATGGCAATAAAAATTAAAAAAAATAAAAAAAACAACAAACCAGAGCTGAGATGTTTGACTCTAAGGTAATTGTTTCCTTTTAAAAGACAAATGAATGGAGAACCATACACTTTCCATGAAAAGCACATGAAAAGCATAAACAACTGTTCTGCTGAAAAGTTGAACATGTCACTGAGACTCTAGCAACTTTGTTTTGATGGTCTTGTAGAATATCAGCTCCATTTAAGCAAATATTTTCAAGAAAGCAAAACCAAGGAACAAACTCTCCAATGCATTGTCCCTTAAATCTTCCAAAATATGATGCAAAATTTTAAAAAGCAGTTAGAACAGGTCACAGCAACTGCTACTCACAGAGACTGTCAGTGTTCTCAGCCCCACTGCCATGCAAAAGGCACTTCAGGACACTCTTCACCTCTCCTCCCAGTTCCTTCTGAGAAGATCTGGTGGGAAGAGAGTATTGACCTAGGAGGTTGAACAGGAGCCTCCATCTGTACCCATTCACCATTAATGGAAAATATTGCTAGAAAAGGAGCTCAGTTTGACAGATAAGAGTCTGTACCTCACAACACAAGCCACCCTTATCCTAGAATCCTAGAATAGGCTGGGTTGGAAGGGACCTCAGAGATCATCAGGTCCAACCCTTGACCACTACCACTGCAGATACCAGACCATGGCACTGAGTGCCACATCCAGTCTCTTTTTAAATATCTCCAGGGACGGAGAATCCACTACTTCCCTGGGCAGCCCATTCCAATGTCTGATCACGCTCTCTTTGTAAAGAAATTCTTTCTAATATCTAACCTAAACCTCCCCTGGCACAACTTGAGACCGTGCTCTCTTGTCTTGCTGATAGTTGCCTGGGAAAAAAGAGCCCAACCCCCCCTGGCTCCAGCCTCCTTTCAGGGAGTTGTAGAGAGCGATGAGGTCTCCCCTGAGCCTCCTCTTCTCCAGGCTGAACACCCCCAGCTCCCTCAGCCTCTCCTCACAGGACTTGTGCTGGAGTCCCTTCACCAGCCTGGTTGCCCTCCTTTGGACCTGCTCCAGGACCTCAATCTCCTTCCTGAACTGAGGGGCCCAGAACTGGACACAGGACTCAAGGTGTGGCCTCACCAGGGCTGAGTACAGGGGCAGAATCCTTTCCCTGGACCTGCTGGCCACGCTGTTCCTGATCCAGGCCAGGATGCCATTGGCCTTCTTGGCCACCTGGGCTCACTGCTGGCTCCTGTTCAGCTTCCTGTCAATCCAGACTCCCAGGTCCCTCTCTGCCTGGCTGCTCTCCAACCACTCTGTCCCCTGTCCTGAGGCATCACAGGGATGTGCTCTGGGACGTTTGGATTTGGTGTCTTGTCCTCAGCAATGCTGGCAAAGAGAATGAGCCATCAGCTCAGTGGCTGTAGACACATGGGAGAAATAAGAATGATAACCTCAGGAAACTCTGAGGCCATGTCCAATACAGCAAGGATGTACAAGGTGGGAGTATGACAGCTTTTTATGCAGGCATGATTCAGTTCTTGTTTTGCTTGAAGAGTGAAACTATTTTGGTGAAAATATTGTGTGTCCCACTGAAGCACAAGGGCTTCAGCTCAATGCTGCATCTAATGAAACTCTCCCTCTAGGGTTAGATTTTACCACCCTACTTGACCACTGCTGTCAATATCAGTATTAGTCTTCTACTCTGTGAGGTTCCCATTTTCCAAATACATATGTGACATAAACAAGTAATATCCTTCCAAAAGACTGCCATCCACTACTCTGACTTCTGTAAAGGCCCCTTGGGCTGTCCAATGGCAAGCTAGTTTGGAAACAAAAACAAACAAACAAACAAAAAAAAAAAAATTGAAAAGAAGATAATATAACTTTGATCATTTTAGAAGTAGATAAACACTAATGGTGTCTATTCAAACTATCATTGATAAACAAATTACCAATGAGCAAATTTCCACAAATAAATAATACTACCACTAATAAATAAAAATAAAGAAGATTTTTTCTGTGTGCACTATGTACTTGCATTTTCATATTGACTAGACTAGGTTATGAGCTACATGTCAACTGTTCACGATTACAGCTGCTTTTGTATGTAAGTGGTGTACACTATAAAATTCATAGGATTTAAAATGCTATCTGTGTTCTGTCTTATGTAAGGGGTGATAGACACCCTTAATTTGTAAGCATTAGCAAAATGAGATGCAGTTGCAGAAAATGTAATTGGATCATCTTTGTATTTTATGTCAGCATGCCTAAGTGCTGTTAAAGGATGCACAACACATACAATGAAATCTGACAGCAAATAGAAAAACTGTTCTTGGAATGACAAATAATGACAGACTTCACTTTTCATTGTCATTTTTTCACAGGCAATATCCAATAAACAAGAAAATTACAAGACTTCCTGTCTTACATTACGTCTGTAATCACAGTTCCATTTGGAAAACATGGAAGGTTGTCTGTTTCCAAGCAAAGAAATGTTATTTTAATCACAAACTTACCTTCACTTGTTGTTAACTTGAAACTTCAAAACATATAACATGAAAAGATATGAAAGACTCAGCTAGAGTATGTTACATTTTTGAACTCAGTATTAGTCTGTCAATAACACAAGCTAATCGTTATCTGAGTTGCTATCTGCATTTTTAAGGAGCTCATTAGTGTCATCTGTAGACACTGTAGTGTAATAATTTGAAGATTACTTCAGTCTTTCTTATGGTGACAGCCTGAGGTGTCCTCCCTTCATTTACATGGTCTCCTTCCTTCAAAATAATTGACATGAGGTAAATCATTTCTGGGAGCATCTTGCAAGAACCATGCTTCCAGCTTAGCCATTAAAAAAAAGACACTAGGTTCACCAAAGACATACAGAAGGCATTCACTCTAATGCACACACCCTCACCTTTTCTCCTTGGTTTTATGTAGTGAGGTGCAGAACACTGACTATTCAGCAATTATAAAAATATTTTAAAAAATCAACACACACCCCCCCCCATGGGCCTGACAAATTATAAGAGCACCCAAAGCAGTTTGTGAGCATAATTCTCCTTTGAGTAAGTATATACAAATTACACTTGTTCTATGACAATTTTTGGAGGGACAGCTTAAATGACAAACAGAAAAGTAAGAAGGTAGGGAAAAATACAAAGAATTTTATCTGTATACTTTTCAAGTGCAAACTGCTTTTAACTGGAAATTTCAATTTCTGGATGCTCTTGAGGATTCAGAAAGTTCTGAGCCTGGCAGAACGAAGGCAGTAGTTATAACCTGCCTGGTGGAAGGCAGCTCTGGGAACACTGGGCAGCTGCTTTTTATTTCAGATGCCAGACCTTTTTCATTCTTCTGATAAGTAACTAAACATTTATATAGAGAGCACTTACAGCAGGAATTTCAATCACCCAGCCTAGTATTTACAGCTAGAGTATACAACCCCTCACTGCAGCCTACTTAAAAGTGCCTGTAAGAGAATTCATCACATTCTGTGCATTAACCTCCTTCTGCCTGTTATGATTCTCTCTTAGCTGCTGTGTCTGATGGCTACTGTTTTTATCTTCGAATCAAGTTATTTTCCTCTGCCTGAAATATATATTTATTGTAAGGAATAACTGTGCTCCAAAGAAAAGAGTAGAAACTTGGCATGTATTTAAACACTCTTACTTTATTACATAAAAATAAGGATGGTGAGCCTGAATTATTATCTATTTTATTTTTGTTAAACTAGAGAGAGGAAGAGAGGTGTGCTGCACAGGTCCCCAAAACAGATAGCAACCTTGGGTTAAATAAAGTCAAGATTTTTTCTGTGGATAAGCATATTCCAAATCAGAGAAGAAAAGGAAATAGAATTCTCTTTCATTGAGAAAGTCTAAAACTTGAAAACCAGGCGGTTTTTTGGTTAGGTTTTTGCAGTTTTTTGGGGGGGTTTTGTTTGTTTGGTTGGTTGGTATTTTGGTTTTTTTTTCTTTTAATGGAATTTTATAAAACATTGGCAAATCTCATGGAATGAGAATTTGAAAACTTTTGTGGGAGAAAATTTCTGTTTTTCCTTTTCAAAAAGTAGTCAACTACCTTGGAGTCTCCAGGGAGTGCAACCCACCTAATAGGGATATTTTTTAGGGAAAAAAGGTGGACAAGCTCCCTGGAAAGCTTAAGCCACAGAATAGCCCTCCAGCAAGCTTGCTCTCTAAGCACTGAATGTACCAACACTTTGTTTCTCATTCTGGTGGAGCTAGAAGAGAATGTCCACAGGGCACTGGGATATTTTATAGCAGTTATAGAAAAATGAGGCTGACTTCCTTACCAGGTCTTGAGAAGAGTTTAATTTATGTAAATAGTGTTTGAAATGAATCAGAACTTCATTCCAAGAAGCAACTAAGTGCTATCCAACTCTTGGTAGATGAAGTATTCTATTTGACATGCAACGTGTTTTTAAACAGTTTTCTAGACTGTTTCCCTTGGTTGTTCCTTTCTACACTGTAGTACTGTTCACAAAATTTAGATTTAACAGTAAGACTTTCAAGTTTCTCTTGAAATAACCAAATGAAACTGTCAAAGTGTGTAAAAAAACTCCAAGAGTTGAGTCACTTCATAAAAATTCTGAATCTGTTTTGGTCAGTATGGAAAAGTAATTACAAAATTATATATATAGAAATTCATTCTATTATTAAATCATCTGAAACCAATAAATAAACTTGGACATCAAATATGGCACATCCGCTAGGAAGTCCTTTCTGAGCACTTTACAAATCTCACAGAAGAGCAGAGTTTGGAGTCAAAAACCATCAAGGAAGACATTCTGCTGGAAAAACATCTGGACAGAATACCACAGAAAGAGGAAAACCAAAGAATACATTCAAAATGTTCAGATCCATTGACTCATACATGAAAATGAGAATTATCATTCCTTACTCTGTAGTACTGGCAGAAATGTCCAAATATGACAAGGTATGATTGCATTTATCTGTGCATTGATTGATCAGTCAGTGGTTGGAGAAGAGGAGAAAACACAGGGGGCAAGAAAGGAAAATGTAGTGCCAAGAAACATGCAATGTCCCATTCAGCAATCGTGTTCAGACTTATCCAGCTGCTAAGGTAGTTTGAAACTAAAGACTACATTTATTTTTGCATTGACTCTTCTCTGGATGAAATAACTTTTTCCAAAACCCTCTCAGGTGCAGGAATGGCCAGAGGAAGGGGACCTCAGCTGCCTGGCTTTGGAGGGGCTGGAAGCCAAAAGTGCAGCCTTTCCCATCAGTGTTTCTGATCCCCTGGATGTTCTGGGACCAAACCCTTTGCTGTCCCATTTTGGATTAATCCCATGTCTGCTCTGACAGAGGGACAATATAAAATCTTTCTTTCACTTGCTCTGCTTCTACACAGAAAAATGCTCATGTCAGTGTTAACATTTCTTTGCTTATCAACAATAGAGAAGAAAAAAAAAAAAGAAAAAAAAAAAAAAAGGAAAGTGAGAGAGACAAAGTGAAGCCATTTAGAATTTCTTTATAAATTTTTATTGGAAACCCTCTCCTCAAGGTAATTGGATCATTTCTCTGATCCACAGAGCTGAGACAAGGAAATGACAAGGAAATATAAAAATATGTCTGTGACAGAGTGTAGAAAATGAACAGAAGGATTTGGAGGTACTCTGGAGAAGGTAAGAAAAGATAGATTTAGTTATTTTTTGCAGTTCAGAGCTGTTAATGTTTCACAATGTTGAGAAATAAGGCAAAATGCATGTTTATGTTACTTTGAAAGTGTTGAGAAGAGAGGCTTTCAAACTTATTATAAATAATACCTTATTGAGCTCTTTCCCACTTTCAATTTATTGGCCTGAAAAGTCCACTGTTCTTTAGAGCTTTAGAGCTGGATCACCCAGACTGACACCAGTATCCTGAGGTCCAGCACAACCCACCCTACTCTGCTGTGAAGATTTTACAGCCAAATAAAGAGCCTGAGTCTCAGTGACAGGGGTTGGAATAGTTCCCAAATGAAAAAGAAACTGGAGGAACTGAGTGAACTGTGAAACTGCCCAAATGTATACATTAGATTATGTGAAACACTAACATCTCCTTTGGCCAGTAACTTGACAGCTTTAAGTCTCATACTTAAGCCTGATGCTTTTATTATGTGGATACAAAAATTATTCATTGAAATGGATGTCTGGAGATTTTATTTTTTTTTTTTTCTTTTTCTTCTGGAAACAGACTTTCTTTGCAAGTCATTTGGCTGAATCTCAAGGACAAGGTAACAATTATATTTTCCAACCAAATCCTAGCTCCTGATTTCATTACAAGTGAAAGGGATTCAGTGTTTTGTGGGATCAAACTTTCTTGTAATTAGGTATGGGATAATCAAAAGCAAATATTTTCAGAATTCTAGATGTTCAAAATAATCTGGATTCAAATGTAGTAGTTCCATCTATTTCTGATTTCTTGTGAACCTTGCAATAGTTGGAAAATTCAATGGTATCGCATATACGTGCTTTCTACATCCACAGCACTACCATGTTTTTGAAATGAGTCTTAGAACAATGGGACTAGGAAGAAGGTGTTCCTAAATAAAGTGTAAATAAAATGGATGAAGGTAGTTGGTACAGGGTAGAGATAAAGCTGTAGATTTGAGTTTATATATATATTATTCAAACAATCAGATGGCTATTTACTTTTGTAAATAAAGTGCAATTACTGTGTGATGACACAACTAAAAAAAGACCCTAAGATTTCTATTTCTTAAACAAAACAAAACAAAAGAAAATTAGGTAGATTTCTATTTTTTAAGAAAATAAAGGCCTTGGCTTCACTGGTTTCACATAGACCTCACTGGGTATAAATTCAATGCACTGGAACAGGCTGCCCAGAGAGGTTGTGGGGTCTCCTCTTGAGACTTTCAGAACCCACCTGGTTGCGTTCCTGTGTGTCCTGCCCTGGGTGATCTTGCTTTGGCAGGAGGGTCAGACTAAATGATCCCTAGAGGTCCCTTCCAACCCCTAACATTCTGCAATTCTATGATTCTATGATAACACTGAGACTGGTAGGATATTCAGGAAACACCTATTTCCTCTGTCTTTTTCTGAAAGAGGGGCAAATGACAGCAAGAGGGAAGAGCTATTGTACTTGGCAATGAAGACATAGGTTTGTTTAGCAATTCTGACTGGAAAACATAGACAAAACATTAATTTTAAATTTATCTTGCTATCTTGTTTGGATACCCTATGTAAAATTAATTTTATTTAAGCACTGAATCATAATTAGGGTTAAAGGAAATGTAGAGTGTGCATTTGCATTAAAAGCTCCAACTTCCTTATCACACCAGCTGCTCGCTGTCATTTTTCTAGAGCAACTGAAAATGGTCAGAAAACTAGAGTAATTAGATTTTTATGCTACATCTGAAGATGGAGATAGCTTTAAAAAAATCAATAAAATGTTAATTAAAGTCCAGGTTTTAGACCTGCTGAGCAGGCAAAGTTCCACTAACTTCAGTAAACACTGCAGTTTCTCTGCATCTTTGAAAACACAGGAAAAATGGTTAAGTAATGGTAATGGTTAGATAAATGGATCAGCATATTTTTAAATTTTCCCTCAGTTATTTTGCATATGGTAGGAAATTAACTGCTAGCTAAAACCCATATATTTTAATGCAATAAATTCAAATTAATCACATTCAAAGATGGTGGAATAGAGCAACAAAAATTCCTAGAGAATTAAGAAAACCTAATAGAAAAGCAAGTGATGCACAATGGAGAAATAGAAGCTGATGTGTTCCAACAGTCTTACCTAGAATATGTTCTCCCCATCTCAGGGCATGGGACTTTTTGGCAAAAAATGGCCCTTTCATCCATCAGAAATATTACAATAGTGTCTGTTTGATATAAGCCTCTCTCTGGAGTTGCAGTGACAATAAAACCAATAGCTGTATGGTTTATAATGTAAGAATCTGGAACTAGTACAAGACAGAACTCTATATCCAGCCGTTAACTCTGTTAGATACTGGTTCCTTCTCAAAGCCTGTTGGGGCTTTCCTAAGATATAACATTACCAGTAAAGTATGCTGTAATGTGATTTGGCCTTCCTCCAGCCTGAAACAAAGAAGCCATAGTTTTACTTAGGTCTATAGGTTAATCTGACTTCACTTTGCTCCACAAAATTAATTCTGAAAACATAAGAAATGAATTTTCCTGATCAGTTGTGCAAACATGATTAATAAAATACACATTTTTTTTCTATTTAAACATCACAGTTTCTTAAGTATCTCTCCTAATAGCATGGAGGCAAAATTTTAGTACCAGTTTACAATAAGCATCTGAGTGGTTCTGAACCATTGCAGAGATCAAACTGTGCTTGAATAATCCGAGTTCTCATGGAAAGCTGTGTGACGTTATCTGTCAGCCTCTTGCTCTTTATTATCAGTGTAGGATGGATGTGTCAGGAAAGGAATCAGCATCATAGCCCTGGACTCTGCAAGAAAGGAAGCTCAGGAGAAAAAAAAAAAAAAATAAAAAGAAGTTATTCAGTGGTGAAAAGAGTGCTACAGAAAGCAGGAATTTAATTTCATTGAATACCCGGGTCTTGTTAGAGCTGCCTGTAGTATATTTTTTCCTTCCATGTAATGTCTATGAACGCACAAAAAATATGTTCCACAGCAGGAGGTCATTGCCACAAGTTAAACGATGTAATTCCAGCTAGTAAAATGTCTTATTCTGTAGCATAGGCTTTAAATACCTACACGTATATTGTACAGTACACCCTATGCCATAGTGCCATGTATTTTGTTCAGGTCAGGTTTTAAAGGCCCAGCTAACCTCAGTATCAATTCAGAGTATCTGTAAAACAGAACCTGGAAAACTGCAGATTAAAGAAAAAGTAAAGTAGACGTACATTAAAGACAAAATTTGCCAAAATAGGGTGGCCTGCTATAGGGGTTGCATAATCTGAAGGTGATGAAGAAATGTACTTCAAGGGTGGAAAAAGCAAGATGAAGAAGAAGCACTTCTAATAAAGTCAGACATTGTTAGTAATCTGTGTTAAAAGACAGATATTGGAAAAAGAACTTGGTCAAGGGAACATACAAGAAATTAGAAACATGGTTTCTCTTAGGCTGGTTTCTTAATAATTTCTGAAAGGGTGGAAGGGATTCAAACCACAGTTTGATCATTTTTCTGCATGTGATGTTTTCCGCAGGGGAGGACAAAAGAAGAAGGAAAATGCATCTTTGCTTCAAAGAAGATGAAGGAGATGTGGAAACTGTAGAAGAAAGGTTAAGAAATGTCCTGAAGTGGGGAATTTTTTTCAAGGTAACAGCAGAGCTTACATATGCTTTATGTAAGGCATGATTAGTACTTTCCTTTGGTGTAAAGACTGTGTTGGCAGTTTTTCATCTCAGATGATCTAATCTCTTTCCAGTCCAGGTTTTTCTCCCCATAGCTCATTTGTCAGATACTGTAAATATGACAAATAATGATACAGTTAAAACACTGGGAGTCCACAGAGGGGCCACATAATTCTTCATAATGGGTTCATCACACTTCTCTGCAGAAATCCGTTCAAGATTGTGTCAGTGTGTTCAGTAGGTCGCCTAGCATTTTGCCTCTGTATGTCCTGTTACCTGGGAAAAGAAACTGTTGCACTTTATAAAGTAAGTGAATTGCTTCATTTTCTCCTAGGAAAAATATATCCACTTGTGCAAGACCCCAGACTGCAAAGGCTTTCATGAGAGCTGGACTTGAAGTAGAATGCTGCCCACACAGCCTAGTTTGGGCAGGAGGCATTTGAAGGACGGTCTGTGTTGTAAATATGGAACAGTAAGAATATCTAGTAGAGATTAGATATTGCATACTCACCAAGAGCAAAATCCTGGCTTTGAATTCTTTTTTCCACAAGCTGCTTTTTTTGAGTGAATTCTTCCCCACTGTGCCAGCAAGAAGTCTTCTGGTCTTGGTTGTCAAAAGGAACTAATTCCGAGTTCTTCGAAGTGGTTCCTTCCTCCGGTCCCCGTGCTCTTCATCTTTATAAGATGCAGACTGAACCACACAAGTTTCATCCACTTACCAAATCTCTAAAAGTGAAGGAGAACACTTAGCTCTAGGAAATATGCTTTTGCTTGGAGGAGGTAGTTACAATTCTGCATTCAGACTCAGAAAAATAACTGAAGCAAAATCTATGACAAGTTTCTGTAACTGGCCATGTCAATAGTGGCACACAGGTCCAACGATGTAAATGGGAATGAAGAGCCCCTCCAAAGAAGTAGGTGACCTCAGTGCTATCATTTTCACATGAAGGCAGACCAAAATGGCCACTTCAAATCCTAACACTGATTTGGATGTCAATGGTGTAACATTAAGGAAAAAACTACTTTCTATTCTTCATCCACCTCTTCTCCTTTAAAGTCTTAGGGTATAATTTTTTCTTTTCTACCAACTATATGTAAAACTCTTAAAGCAGTTTAAATTCTTAGACCATTTAAAGAATTTAATGCCATACAATAGTTCAAACTACTTTAAGGATTCAAAGCAGCTTTCAGTTTTAAAGTGTGTTAGAACCACTTCTTACAAAGGTTCAAAATCCTTCACCAGCTGCCTGTCTCCCAAGGAGTTTTACAAAGGAACCTCAAATATCATCCAGTGTTAGATGCATTTAGGGCCCTGTGCATGTCAGTTTTGCATTCCTGGCCATAGTCATAATTTTAGATGTCTTTCAGGTGGCAGAAGAAGACACTAGAAGCAGTCTTCTAAAGCTGTTGCATTGCTAAACTTCTCTCCTTGGAGCATGAGTTCCACATCAAGACTACTTCTTTGCCATTATTTCCTAAATTTTGAATACACTTTACATTTGGACAACATTTTGGCTGGTCAAAACATTTTAATCAAGATTATTCTCTTTTCAGGACAGAAGTGGTTTTTTGACTGGTAAGAATCAAGGACCAAAAACTTGAAAAAACCTCAGTTTTCAAGATAAATTCAAATGCTAGGAGGTAGATCTCTGTGTGTGTGCATGAATGGGTGATTACTGAAACACACATACAAAAAAAAAATTTTTGCCAAATACAGTCCTGATTTAGCTGTTCTTTCTAGCTGGTGAATGAAATGTCAGAAAAATATTTTCCGATCTACCTCTTCTCTGTGACATTGACAATTCCTGCTTCCCACTCACTTTTTTTTTCATGACAGTATTGATAATATTTAGAAAAATACTTTCGCATTCTCACCATTTGTATGAGTATACTAAAATTGCACAAAGAGAATATGTAGTTATAAGGTTTTCATACAATCTGTTTTTATTAAAATAAGGAATACTGAACTGATTTCACCCTAATTTCACTCATTACTACTTGACTTTGATATTTGTGAGAGGCTGACATTCATATGAAGGTTTACAGAGACTGTAACTTCTAATGTTTCTTTCATTAATGAATTTTCTGGTTTCAAACAAGTTGCAAGTACATATTTAACCTATTCCTTAAGTGAAAAGTTTTCTGCACTTCTTTCCTTTGCCTGCCCACCTGTTTTCATAAAAAATTGTATGTGAAGATGGACTAATGTTTGCAATTTCAAACCTTTTGTCTAACGAAGAAACAAGATTCACAAGGGTGAGAGATTCACAAAATATTGAGACTATAAGTGAAGAATAACTGGGGAAAAACTTCTACCTTTAATCATTTTTCTAATTATGTAGCCACTTAACCAGCTTGCAAATGTATATAGATAGGCAGGCACAGGCAAAGGATATACAGCCCTCCTTTGACACTGAGGTGTCTAGGGTACTTATTTTCCTGGCTTAGATGTCTCACTTAAGTGTCTAAACTTTGGTGCAATAAGTCTACGCTAGTGTCTGCGTGCTAAGAATATGGAAATTTTGCAAGAATTTCATTAGGCAGTTGGATGTAAGGGTTATGGGACCCAGGTTCTCAGCCAACTGTAGAGAATCTGAGATGGTGTTTGGACCATAATATGTGGAGGAAAACACATCTGATGGCTTCAGGGATTGTTCAGCCTTTCTCACAATGGTGTAATTATGACTGAGGTCTGGATCTTGAGTACAATGTGTTTGGATGGAGCTGGATGATTGGGGTAGTCTGTCTGCTTCAGCATCCAACAGTATGCACATACTCCTAGTAACCCTTTTTGCATTGGCCTTGGAGAAAATGGGTTTAATAAAACTGTAGCTGGCATTTATAGAATGTGACAAAGTAATCTTTCAAGCCCCAGAGAGTCACTTTAAACTGCAAGAAATCATTTCTCTGTGAACATACCATTGTCTGGAGTACATTCAAGGCTTTTTTCTGCCTTCTAGGAAGCTAGGAAAGCTTCACAGTTAGGGGGAGACTAGTCAAAATATATCCATTCAGATAACAAAAAAAAAAAATCAGTACAGGGAATATTGTTTCTTAGACATCCATCCAGTATGTTCCATGCTCTTGTGCCATGCTGATTTTAAGGGCAGTACTGATTTCTTGATTTTGGATTGAGAAGGAATATTTTTCAAAATCCAAGCTTTTCAAAGACAGTTGAAGTTACTTTCCCCCTCACAGTCAGTGTGGTTTGTCTGTTGGGACCCCTTATGTCTGTTTTACATATTCATTTTCCTGCAAAAGTAATAGTTCAGAAATAGGTATCATCATGGAATATCCTCTTCTGTGTCTGTAATAATTTTTTTCCCTGACACAGAAATTATTTAGCTTATGCATTATCTGTGACTAATAAGTAAAATTTTGTGCCGTACAAGAAGATCAGATCATCACTGGTCCTCTCAAAATTAGTATGATGAGAGCATTGACAGAGTTGTTAATGAGGATGCTCTAGCAACATAAGAATAGGAGAACTTCTAAAGGTTACAAGCTAAATCTGAGACTGTGGAAATACTAACTGTGCCTTAAAACTTTGCCAAAAACTTTAATCAGGGATCGCAGCATGAAAATTCCAGACAAAAATCCTATTCTTATGTAACCACTCAAAATTATGACAAGTGTTTCAGATAATTATTCCTTTGGGGATGGTTTTACAGTTTTATGAATAACATATATGGATTTGTATCTCTCTGACTACCTTCTGTCACCTTTGACATTAAGTGTGTGTTCAGTCTACAGTCCATAAAGTGAAGTGCCTGTACATATGGATTGAATTTCCATGAAAGAGACTGGGGAAAAGAAGCTTCTAGATGCTAAGACATCCTTTGAAAATCAGGTTTGCAGTCTTTCAGAACCTTGGAAATCCTTCTCTAACCTGACTATGCAACCTACTTCTTAATAGTGCTGTAAGTCAAAAGAGAAATCTGCTGCTCATTTTTTACAATAGACGACTTTTCCTTTTTCCTTGTGGAATATCCCTTTTTATTCCAAAACAAGCTCCCCTGCCAAACCCAGAGACCAGGTCCCTCTGGATTCTTTGTGATCAGCCTCCAAACCCTGTTTTCTTGAAGTCCTGTCCTTTCTATACCTCCTGAGTTTATTAAGTCTCACCTACGTACAGTGGCTCTGATATGCCCCTGATACTGCAGCTGACAGGAATTAAACCTTCTAGGGTGAATTAGCTTCTGCTTTGGGTCAGCAGGTAGTAGATAGAAAATAAATGGGTTTGGGAGCTCTGGGGACATTAGTGGTGCTGCTTAAAGGGAGCTAATGGAAAATAAATATAGCTAAATGAAAGAAAAGATATTTGCTTTGGTTCATTTAAACTTTGCTTTCAGGCAGAAAAAGAAGTAGAATTGGAGAATGGGAGGAATCCAGGTCAGCAAATGATGCCCCCAGAGTCACACAAGATATGAAGTTGAACCTGAGTATAATTTGGCTCCTGTGTTTAACTACGTTACTCCAATAAACCATTTTTATTACTACACACAAAGCAGTTGCCAGCCATCTCTACATTTACAGAAAGTCATTTATTTCTTTTTAAAATATCATGCATTACTCCCTGAAAAAAAACCTCACAAAACATAAATTTTAAGTTTAGAGAGATGCAGTTACTTATGAACATTTAAAAATAATACTCACTATTATTTACTTTTTTGGCACTATTTCATGCAGCATTTCAACATATATTTTAAAATGTTTGAACAAAGCCAAGGAATTAGTTTAGAAAACCACTTTTTTTTTAAGCAGATGACTTTCCCTAAAGATTTCTAAAAGCCAGCATTTGGAAAATGTAGAGTCATGTCAGCAAAATATATGCATTGTTTCAATAAATTCATTAGCAGGTGGGTTGTTTATTCTGATGCAAAGTGCCAAGTTACAGAGGTCAATGGATTTATAAGGTTCAAAGAGGAGAACTTACAACCCCAAAGAGTGGTGGCTGGCATGAGGAACTGCTCATACAATTGTGAGCTGTTAGATTCAGAGCAGGACTCCCGACCAACAAAAACTTCTCTGGCACCAAGAAACTTTATCCATGAAAGGTTTATCCAATAGCTATAGCACACATAAATTGTAGGAGAGGCTATTATTATTATTGCAAATTATTTGCACTGCAGCAGTGCCCAGTAACCTCACACAGGATAACAGACTGTATTTTGAACTACAAAACCACAAAGTTACAGTCTACCTTGAAGGTACTTTTTGTTATCAGAAGTCATATATGAAGAGAGAAAGGGAAGAAATCAAAATAAACCAACTCTATGGTGACAATAATACCCATTAGACATTTTAAATTTTTTCCTCACAGTCTGTTCTGTTTCTTGGAGACAGTTCAAGGAAGAGTGTTTAAGGGTGAAGGAGGTAGTTTTCTGCTAACTGCGTGAAGAGTTTTTCTCACTTCACAAGCAGCACAGGAGATATGCACAGAAAAAAAAAAAAAAAAGACTTACCCTGAATGCAACTTCAGGGTGATGAGAACTCTGCAAAACCTTTGCAAAGGAAAGAAAATCAATTTCCAAGGTCTGAGGTTTGGTCACAAGCCAAGAAACTGGATTCTTCTCAAGGTTTGCTGAGCTTTCCAATCCTCTCACAATGCCAGGAGAGGTTTTTAGGGAAAGTAGGCAGACATATAGTTTACAATGGATTATGCACAGTTGTGATCAAGTTCTTAAGATTTGAGAAGAAGTTCCCATTGGGCTTTGAGGTTTATTCAAATCTAGATGATGGGCTGTAAACACACTCAAGCCTGATAAAATGATTCACATGAACCTCTGCAAGCTGAAATCATGTATCTGCAAAATAAAGCCCTAAGAAATTTTTGAATCACTGAAAAAAAAGTTTTGATACAGATCTGCATTATAACAATAGTAGGTGTTAATGTGGACTTTTAAATTTTACAAGAAGTAGAAAGTGAAGGAATCTCCCAAAGAGCAAGGATTATGCAAAAGCAAGAAAAACTTCTACTGGCAGCTGTTGTCTGTGCTGGAGTTTCCACCAGCAGCACAGCTACTTTCACTGCAGTGTCAAAAGATTAAGATAGTTTTCTATTCTCTTCAGACTCTTTTGTTCCATCCACCACTGATTTTTGTACTTCTCCAAGCTAAACTTTATCATAACATTTAAAATTTTACGTGACTACTGTTGGTCTGCCACAATGAAAGTTACACTCTTAAGAAAGGGAACTACATACCTGTTTAGGAAAAAAAAAAATTAAAAAAAAAATGTGTGTATAGACACACACACACATTTGAAACTTAATTAACATCAATATAAATCAAATCAGAGGCACCTCATATGAAATTATTGACTGCTTAGAAATAAGTCCAAGGAGAATTAAAGACACTGCAAAGTGAAATATCCTATTCTCACAAAAGACGCCTATTTTTAAATTTCTAGAAATTAAATAAAAAATCCAGTCTAAATCCTTTCCAGGTGAAAAATATATATCTTATATATTCTGTCACATTTTGTTATGCCTACTGTGCTTTTGTAAACTAACCAGAGTGTATTTGTCACAAGTTTTTGATATGTTCAAAGTGAGTAGATTTCTGATTGCAAACAATATATGGCAATAAACAAAAATTTAAACAAAGAAGGTAGTTTTGTCATGTCAATTTCTCTGTGATTTATATAGCTATTATGTCATAAGGTAACTAAAAGCTGCCCTTAGTGTCTGTTCTTTCTTAATAATAATTACTATTACTACAAGGTAGGAGATTCTGTGTTGACTCATTGTTGGAATAGTCCCTTGTCTTCCACTCTGCACATTAAGAAAGCTCACACCTCATAAATAAATGCAACTAATGCAAATTTTTGTAGGTTTTTTTGATATTTTTTTTTAACCTAGCAAAACCAGACAAATATGGAAAAGGTAAGTTTGTTATGAACACAGGGATCGTGACAAAGTGTTTGAAAAAAGCAATGGTACAATGGCAGAAAAAGAAACTTTGAAGGTAAAACTTTGAGTGTACTGTTTAGCTTCTGCTGGATACTCCTCATCCTGTGCCAGCTGGCTACTTGCTCTCTCTCCTTCAAAATAATCACTCTGGCCATAGACCCATTTGGCTCTCTGACTGATCCTGCTCTGCTGGCTCTGTTCCCTTTCTTTTATTGACTCTTCCTACATTTCTAATTATTTCCTACACAGCTAGCCTCCTTTCTCCATAGCAAATGTGATATTTGTCACACTAAAAAGAAACTTCAGATATTTTAGAGCTCTTTAAGATTTTAAGTTATATTATTCTGCACACTTCTCTGTATCCTTAAATTTATTTTCTGGACATAACTGCTGATTTATTCAAATGTTTTTAGATTCAGAGTCATTTTTTACAAGTCAGCTGTTTTTTCACTCTCTTACCAGATTTTCTTAGTGTATTAATGGTGCCCTCTACAGAATCATTAAAAAAATAATGTGGAATGAAAGCATCTCTTCAATGGTGATGGCATTTCTGTTTTACAGTTTTATCACAGGTGAAAACTGATTTCTTCATAAAATAGCAAAACAATATTTTGGAGGTTTTATTTTGTGTTTGGTTTGAAACTGGGAAACATATACCATTTCCAAAATGTTTCAACACCAAAAACAATAGTACTGGTGAAAAGACTCATTAATTAAGTCAGGGAAAAGGTACCTCTAACGGGAATGAGAGGAACACTTGCATTTTACATCAGCTACAAATCTTCAAGGCAAAACTTGCCTCTGGGGTGTGTCCACTAAGAAAAGACACAGAAGCAGGAGCAATCTAAATAAACAATATTTAATTAAAACTATTTAAAAGTTGATAGTTGTAATTTCCAGCCATTACAGGAGGTGAAATCCTGTTAGTCCATACCATAGGCCACTGGAAACGTCTCCATGGGTTTGCAAAGCCCTAATCCACAAGTCTGGATTTCCACATGCCATTTTTTTACAGCCTAGATTCAACCTGGAGTAACAGCTGCATGTTTAGCCAGAGCTGATACTTTCATACAAAGAGTACTGGTAGTTGCCTGTGACAACGTAATATTAGGGGCAATAAGGTGTTTAGTAACTGTTTATGGTACAGATGTGAGAATGTCGTAGCATTTGAGGTTTTCCAAATGTTCCAGAGTGTGTGTGTGAATATGTAAAGATTTGTTTCTGAACATTTTTCCCTTGTAACATAAAGCCATGTTCCTTCTCCTCACTCCTCCTTTTTTTTTTTTTTTTTTTTTTTCTTTTTTTTTTTTTTCTTACATTCTCAGAGTATAATTCAATTGACAATCAGGACATGTTTTCTACTGGCTAAAAGGAAGCATGTGCTATTCATTAAAAAAATTGGCTGGCACAAATGGGTGGCCTGTAGATAACATGCCACATTGAACTGCATTTGAACTTGATTTTTTTTTTTTTTTTATAATTAGACTTTCCTTCTTCTCCAAGACTCTTTTTTCTCCTATCCTATTATTCATCAGTTTCTTCTTTCTAGATTTCTTTCATCTTTTATGTTGAAGCAGGACATGAACCCAGAACAATAACCATCCTACAAGGTAGGTTTGGAGATGGACGATTGCTTTGCCCACACATTTCTAGTATATTTGTTAAGAATGACTTTCACTGCTTATGGAGATCCAAGGGGAAGAAATCAAAGGAATATGGCACCTCTAGGGCCAATGGCCTCCTCCTTCTCCAGCAGCTCCTGGGAGATCTTGATTTGGATTCCCACCACCTGCTTTGTTCTGTTTTCTATCAGCATCACATTTGATGTCTTTTTGGTGGCATAACTGCACAGTATTGAAAACAGGGCCCCTGCCTGTTCTTCGTATTTTTCTGGAAATTAACACCTAAATTTCTTCATTAAGCTCCTTTATCGTATTTTTAAAATGTTTTATGATAAACAGGTATCCTTTGACATCCCATAGGAAATCCCTTGGCTTGTATGCAGAGGTTCCCACAGACCAGGATTTCAAACTATGGTATAAAGAAACAAACACCACGGGTACTGTTATCCAGGTAAAAGTCTCTGTTCACAAATGCAGAAATGTTAAATCTCATGCAAAGTACATAAACAGAATTCAGTGTTCTAATCTCTGAAAAGTTGAACATTTCCTTCACGGAAAGTGAGATTAAATAGAAGCAGTGAAAATGTTACACAGTCATAACTAGAGTAGGTCAGGACCTTATTAACAGAATGTCTCTCCCCAGTGTTCCATGTAAAATAAACAGAAATTTTCCTAGCAGAGCTGTGGTCCTGTAAGTCAGTAGCAGAACACATCCTCTTCTGATCCCCAGTGCCTTGCAGTGGTGCATCCCCCAGACCTGGCCACTCTCTTTCACATCAGGGTAAGCCTTTACCTACAGAAGACTATAGTTTTCCAGTGCCAGTCCAAACATGTAAGATAAGAATATCAGGGTTTTGGTAATGAAAAAAATTGCAACAGACAGACAAATTGCTATTTTCAACTTTTTCTATTTAATATATTTAAAATCTGTGGTTTTATTCTCAATGTATTGATTTTTAACAAAAAAAAAGGTATCAGTTTATTGTTAAACCGTCCAGCTTTTCCAAGGCCATCAGTATTTTTAGCAACAGAGGAAACAAAATCATAAATGCTCAACTTAGAGAATATTTTTGTACTTTAATTTTTAATTTTTAGAACAGAATATTTTAGTAGAACAAAATATTTTCTCTTTTAAAAATTGCACATTTAAATTATTTCAATATGTGCTTAGGAAAAGAAAATCATTATGTTATTCACTTAGCAGATATATTATTTTCCTTCAATATCATAAGTCCATCCAGCTTACAATTTAAACAATGAAACAACCAACTAAGAAAAGGAAGCTACTGAGAAAATATGTCAGTTCCTTCAGCAAAACATGAAGCAGAGAAGCATCTTTCTAAATTATGTCTCTGTTTCAATTGAACAAACAGAAGAGGGAAAAGAACAGTAGAAAAGAACAGTAAACTGAGAATCTTACAAAGAATTAAATAAACATATATATAAATATATGCACGTACACATTTACATGTATATATACATATATGCTGTCCTGAAGAAGAAACTGTGAGATTGAAAGCATGTTTATTTTTTCCAGATATATAAGGGGCACTGTCACTTCTTCCTACAATCCATGACCACCAAGATAAAAGCAGGTTTTCAGCATTAGGAAATACAGAAAACAGATAATTTAATAATTACAGAAAATTCTTAGAATACAGAAAAAAATCATGCCAGAAGTTTAAATACAATAACGTTTAGTGGTGATCATGTGTATTTACTCTCTATTCAAATCTGTGGATTGCCAAAGGAACAGTGATCATAATTCAACTGCATAAATATTAAGCAGCTTGCCCCAGCAGGTCATTGGATTCCTACAGGACACAGCTGCCTGATGAGTGCTTGTGCAACACGGAGGTGCCAGCAGTGCTGCTCTCATCCTCCACCTCGGGTGCCTGCTCTGCCACACACTCTCACATGCTCTCATTGCTATGCTTTGGCCACCATCTTTTAGATTTCAATGAATCGCAGGTCACCACAACAAAGCACAAGAGCTGAAAATTGTTTTTCTGAGAGTATCTGAAAATTTCCGTTCCAGTCAATTCTTCCTCATTTTCTGACAGTGAGATTTCACTAGTGATACAAACCAGAGAGACTATTGCAGGTGACTAAGATCACGAGGTAGAAGAGATGATTGCTGTCACCAGTTCTTTCCACAGTAATTAAAATATTTAGAGAAGGAGGAGTGACATTACATCACAGGTACACCAACAGGAAGAATAGATTAAAAATATTATACAAGTAGGATCTAAATAGGCTTGCACTATATCACAAATTGTTCTTGTTACTTTTAGTATCTGCAATACTTCCTTGAAGAATATGAGAAAGGAGACTGAAAATGGGATGTGATCGTGCTCATTGCTTTCTAAATCTTCTGCTCCTGCTCATCTGCAACAAAAGTTATTTGATCAGCTTAGAAGGGATTCTCTTTTTTTTTCTCAAACTTAGAATGTCTTGTTACACAAAAACCTGATGTTGTCTTTTATCCTTAACTAATCCTACAATAGAAAAGAAAGCCGAAAATTGTACATTCCATGTTTAACACATACCTAACAGTTTTCACAATGCCTTTCATCCCCAAGAAACAAATGTTGATGTACTTACACGATCTAATAACCTTTAGCAGAAATGCTACAGAAATATTGACAGAAATACAGAAATATGCTAACAGAAATATTACTCCCTCTAGCCAAAACTCAGGATCTCCTGGAATAAGAAGCACAAGTCATCGTATTTGCACTCAATCTGCTCAGTGCTGTTCCTCTAAATAAATAAATTAAACAAATAAATAAATAAATAACAGCCAGCAGTTTTCTTGCTCAGAAATCCCCACTGGAACCCCTGCAGCTTACTCTAGGCCCAAAGAAGCTCTTGCTTCTCCTTTCTCTGAGGATTGCACTCAAATTCCTTCAGGGTCCCTGCATCTAAAACAGAAAGTTGCTACTAATTTCCTAACTCCTCTGCATGTCTCTCCTACAGCTGGGAAATCACTGATTAGATCCACATAAGTCAACTTTTGCATGCCAAGCAGATGGTTGTTTTCCAAATTTAACTCTCTAGGAAAATCAAGTTATTTTTATTATGAAACCTTAAGCCCCTCAGAGCCCCAGAAATGCCAATCAAGTGCCCTTTGAGAAGGCACATATTTGGGAATCAAGAGATATTCATGGCAGAGACTGATCCTCATTTATTTATCAGTTATGACTCAATATGGGACATTTTATTTAAAGAATAAACTAAACCATCCTTTTTCTAAAGATGAGTGAATATGGCTTTTGTAGCTGCATGTGCAAAGGGAAATAGGTCCACAGTACATGTAGTCAGTATTTCTGTACATGTTGGGAAGGTGAAGGAGATTTAGGCACTCTGAAGTAGTAGGAAGAGATTCAGAGAGTGCTCCAGAAGAACTTAAGCACTGCACCAGGCATAAAAAAAGAAACAGTGGATGGTCACTAGTACCAATTTGGGCTGGAACTTTCCAATTCAAGGTTCAGCAGGTGGGGTTTCTGCGAGCCTCATGTTTTTAGCAAGGTGTACCCCTGCAAGAGTACTGTAGAAATCCCATCTGTTCCACTATGGGGAAGCTCAGCAATGATGTTCTAGTGGTCTGGGATGCAGATGGCAGGGGGTGGGGGGTCTACCATAAAGTGACCCTGAAATATGTGAGTGTCTTTGAGGTCAGCAACCTGCAGTCAAAACCATTTTATTTCTCATTCAGAAATGAAGCATTGTGATAGACAGCAGAGCCTTCACAAACTGTCCATGCTTTAGGAAGGAAAAAATGGTCTGCTCAGCCCACATCCTTCACACTGCAAGGACAGTTAACTCATATAATACTTGTGTAGCAGAACCTGGCTACCTCCACTGATGACCCAGCATATTGGTGATGCATCCTAAACAACCATGCCTCTTTGTTTTAAATATCTAAACTTAATGTTTTACTTTTTTACTCTCTGCACATTAAAATTCGTATTAGATTAATCCTGTTGTTCTAAATATTTGCTTGTATTTGCAAAGATACTGCTAACGCACCAAGATTCAGGCTGCATAATAGATTGCCAAAACTGGAGGTAGATGCTAAAACTGGTGTCAACTAGAATTTCATAGTAGCGTTTCTGTTGGACTTTTTGATGGCAGCCCCAGAAACTGAACCCAGCTGCCTTTATTGCCCAGCAATGCCTGACAGAAGAGTTATATACAGAGATATGCAGGTTAAATAAGAACACAATTGTAACAGTTTAGTGCATTTAAGCAGCACACAGTAAAAGTAAACCACTATATTAATACTCTGTGGTGGACCAATTTACTTTAGCCTTGATATATTTAATTACGTTCCAAGACAGATCTCAACTGATTTAACATTAGTGTAGCTCAAATATATTTATATTCAATGAGTAATAGCATATAACAGCTGAGGATCTGGTGCAGTCTCAGTGTCCTGTAAATGCAGTCACTGAGGGCTGCTGTTGGCTCTTCTGCTATTCCTATTTCCCTCACGAGCAATGGCAGAACTTTTGTCAGTGACTTCAGAGACATTGCTTTTGGATGTGCTAATTTAATTCCATGGGACAGACAGATCTATAGCAGCTGGCAGCAGATAAAGGATAGGCTGAAGGAGGTTTTCTAAAGTTAATACTATTCTTGATGGAGATAATTACAGACTTTCAAAAGTCAGCCAGTGAGCTCACATAACTGCAATAAATTCTGCTCACATCCAAGGGAGAAGGGAAGAGGCAGCACTGTCTTCTACCAGAGCTTTGCATGCAGAGGTATGTGACTTATATGGGAAACTGGTTGGAGAAATTTCAATGGAACCATCAGTTCCTTGTCAGAACTGAAGTGCTCCACAGAATCAAATCATGCCTGCTAGGGAAGAAAGTTTCTGAAGAAAACTAGGGGAAAATACTGAGTTAATACTTCTCACACAGCACCTATACTAAGTTACACATTACATAAGATTGGATGGGTTGTGAGCCTTTTGGAGAAGAGGGTTATAATTATATTTAGAGAAAATGATAAATGCTTGAAAAACATTCAATAAAATGAAATTAAATAAAGTACAAAATGTTTTCTTGAGAGAGAGACATACCCAAACAGTAAGTGAAAAACAGCAGTGTAGATCAGAGCCGAAGGACAAGAATGTGCATGTTGCAAACTTGGTAACCAGCTGATGCTGATACAATAATTCAGTTACTGGCATGTGGTACTTTAAAAAGAGGAGGTAACCTGCTCTATGAATCAGAGAGAACTGTCATCATTTCATCTTCCTACATTGTGAAAGCTATGACACCCAGTGAGAACTAAAAAGAAATCCTGGAAAAGCCCAATTAGTTCAGAAAAAAATATGTACTATTTTTCTATGTACCTTTTCTTGGCAGAAGTGCTAGTTTTCCCAGGAAAAATCTTGTTTTCTCTCCTTTGTATCTCCCTTTTTGATTTAATTCTTTGTGATATGTTTTGGCATTGGGTTTTGAGTTTTTTTTTTTTCCATTTTTTTTCTCCAGTTCTCTCATCTTCAAATCTGATTCATAGTCCAATCATACAAAGAGAACTGAACTGACAGGTAGGAATGGGGAGTCACAGACAAGAACACCTGAAGCAGGGATTTTTGCTGAAATTAAATAGTATTCTCAGGCTGCATAGTGTGTGAGGTCTTCCAATATGCATAAAGCTGGTCCAAAGATGATCAACTCTGCATTCCCACCAGAACTGGTTATGGTCCAAATGGGTTGATATATAATAAATGAGATACAGAATGTTAGAGCAACTTCTTATCGCAACGACAGATTAGAACTGGAACAAGTTATACAGAATAGATATGAACTCTTTATTCTCTAAGGACTAGATAGACTATGTGAATTTGTAGTACATGTATGTGTAGTTTAATTGCTTCTAGAATATACAGCTGACTGACACATATGAGTCAGCCTCAGGGCAGAATGTAATGTAGGTGACATGTAAAGGCAATTTAACTAACCCATGTCATATCATGGTCCAAAGCCAGATGTTGCAATGTAACACAGTATAAATGAAAATTACTGGACATCATTAAGTACTGTGGAATGCTCACCTCTTCTCATCTCAGAGGAAAATGTAGTCGAGGAGTTCCCAGATTTTTTTTTTCTGAATAAAACCACTAACAGAAATGACAACTGTTTCTACTACCAATGATAGCAGCAGTACTCTCTGACAGTTTGGGCCATCCTAATTTGAAACAGCTTATAAATCACTAATGATTCATATGCCACAGCACCTCATTACCTGGTCAGACAGAGCTGAGGTAGTTCTTTTTGAGCCTGGGAAGATGGTCAGAAACATTTAGAAACAATAGGAACTGCTACTGGTGATTAAATGTATGGTATTCTCTCTTCAGGCAATATACAGTCCATCTCACTTGTAAGATAGTTGAGTTTTGTGCTGCTGATGATACTGTCTTTTGGGTAAAGTACAAAATTGTACTGCAGCCCTGTTCGTTTTATCAATTTAAAAGGCACAGCACTTTCCTGGAGGAACTATGAAGCCAGTGTACAAGAAAATGGAAAAATTGCAGTTCATCTTCATGACTTCTTTTTGTAATAGTGTGTTTTCAACCAGCCATCAAAGTGACTATCCAAGTATGTAATTTATTTTAATTTTGATCTACATATCTTACTTTCACTTTAGTACTATGAATCTAGAGTCTGGCCCAATAACTTTGGTTTAAAAGGCTGTGATGGACAAGCCCTTAGGACCTATTGTGGGAAGTCAGACTTTTTCTTGTAAGTCCTCCAACAAAACAAAAGACCTGATTAACAAAGGACTGCCTGGCATCTCTGGAAATAATGGCCTGCATGTGGCTTAGGGCTTCCATATGCATACAATGATAGAGATAATGATGGAGGAACAGAGAATCATAGAACATCAGGTGAGAAGGGACCTCAAAGATCATCTAGTCCAACCAGGTGCTCCACTCCTCTGATCATCCTTATGACCCTTCTCTGGACCCTCTTCAGCCTGTCCACATCCTTTTTGTAGATCAGGGTTCAAAACCAAATACAATACTCCAAGTGTGGTTTGAAAAACTTGGAATAAGATGATGACTTCATTATCTCTGCTTGTGATGCCCTTGTTGATGCAGCCCAGCATCCTATTGGCTTTCCTAGCTGCTGCAGCACCCTATTCACTCATACTGAGCCTGTTGTCCACCAAGACCACCAGGTCCCTTTCCACATGGCTGCTCTCTAGACAAGTGGATCCCAGCCTGAACTGCATTCCTGGGTTTTGTGCTCCCAGTGCAAGACTTGAACTTCTCCACATTGAGCATCATAAGGCTCCTGCTAGCCCACTCCTCCAGTCTGTCTAGGTCATCCTGGAGAGTGGATGTCTCTTCTGGGATGTCAACCTCCACTCATCTTTGTGTGTGTGAAGGCACAATCCAGTTGTTCAATCTATTTGTCAACCATGCCTACTCATTTTAGTGAAATGATTGTTTAAATGAAACAGGCCTAAAAACAAGAATCTGAGGGGGTGGTCTTTAGGAGCCTCACAGAAACCAGCTCTCCCCCATTGGCTGGTCCAAAGCTGGGTCAAGGATCAGTGATTTTCTGTTACCCATCACTCTAACTTTTATTCTCTTACTTTCTCTTTGTCTCTCCTCCTTCCTAAAATTACTAAGTAACCCAATGCTTACCACAGCTTTTTCTAGGTTGTGCAGCTTGCCCATGTCTATGTTGTGACTTCTACAAACCAAGTATCAACCTTTATAGTTGCACAGCCTGAGCATATATTTTTATCATTCATTCCTCCTATAGTTCTCATTAAAACTAATATTCAGATACAGACCTTAAGTGTCATTTCACCTTAACCTGATCAAGGGATATCTGACAGTTGAGCATTTCTTCAGACCATAACATTTTAATCACCCTCCCCAAAAGGACCAGGTCTGAGATTAAGGTTGGATCCAGACACATTTAGGCACTTCTCTGAGAAGGAATTTAGAAAGCAAGGGGGTCCAATCTGAATCTCTCTGTGTTGCCCAGTTCAGGTCTTGTCAAATACTATGTAATTCAAAGATTCTGCAAAAAAGAAATCTAAACCATTGTTAGAAGGTATAGCATTATTGTGAATGAGACCGTAACTCCCTGGATAAAGCTTTGGAAGCTGAGAAGATCCATATAGCTGCAGTATTAGCACTTTGAATAGATTCAGATTCCACATCAGAGTTATTCTGCTACTGAGAGGACCTCAATTAACATAACTATATATATTTTTTATTGACAACCTTCATAAAAATAGCTCCACTTTTCAAAAGTTTCCAATAAAACATTCATTTTCTTATTTTCATACAGAAAAATAGCTCAACAGCCAAATAAACTTTTAAGCTACATTTTTCTTGAGGTACTGTTAGAGTTCTGTAGCTATCACTTTATTTGTGTCATTTAAAATGAGCTATCCCCCTAGCCTTTGATAATTCAGTGTTAGTACAAAAGTAAAAATAGGGAAATAGGAAATGTCTATATAGAAATGAGCTTCTGTTGAAATTTTCAGTAGCTGCTTTGTTAGAAGGCTGACAACAATAAACCCAGAGTTCTTAAAAAGTAAGCATTTTATCTTAAGAGAGCAAAAAATTATTTCAACTGTGACACATTTGTTGGTATCAGATCCTATATTCTTGCATCCAATTTGTCTGTTATGGACTAAGTACCTTCTGCATACATACAGGGGCCTAAACAGATTACCTTGCTGAACAAAAAGTTTTATTTACAGCTTTGTAACCTCAGGCCATACTTTGGCAATCATTCAAATAAAGCCTCCACATGCTGGAAGTGCTCTTGGTTGATTTTCTGACTGATTAAAGTGCCAGCTGGGGTGACAAATGACTTTTCTATACTCTGTGATTTTACTCATTGAACTCAGATATATATTGAAAGAATAAACTATATCATATCAGACCTAGAGGAGGTGATGCACCTATTTTATGAATTAATTTTGATCAAATATGAATTTGAACTTTCAGCTGACAAATCTGCTGATAAATTTGTGTTTTAAATTAAGATTGCAAAAATACTTTATGTAAGAATGATCATAACAAAGTACAGGTCATCTGTTGAACAACCAGAAGTGAATGCATATACAAAGATGTCCATTTACTTACTGCAGACATAAAATTAGGGCACAGAGACTCCTTATTGCTGTGGTTAGACTTATTCTCATATCTGAGTTAGCTGGCTTAAAACAAGCTCAGTTTTTCTACATTTTACTTTCCAGTTTGAATTGTTGACTGAAAGGGAGCTGTCTCAAAGCATAGACAAATTAGGCATCTGTCTAGTAGAAGAGAAGACAGGGTGTTCTAGCCTTCTTCCTCCCTGGTGATTTCCCTTCTTGCTATCATTGCAAAAGGATGGGGGTTGGAGTATCCAGGAGCCAAAAAAGTGGAGTTTTGAACTGCTATAGGTAGCACCAGACTCTACAACCTCATACACTGCACCTTGGCAGCCCAGGAGACACAGCTTATGAGTAAGAATGGCTCCAGGGATAGGGAAGAAAGAGGAGAAGTTTGCTGCTTCCAAGGTGAGTATGGTGAAGTCAGGCAACTCATGGAAGTGGTGTATTGTAAGATATGCAGCTTACCCCTTCCTGTGGAACTTCTTTACAAGCTCACTCCTGCTGGAGTTCTAAGCTTTCTGTGTCTCCTAACCCTAACTCTAAACCTAAGCTGTGGACTGAGCCTATACCACAAGTCCTCATTGATGACATGAGTGCTGGCAGGAACTTTTTCTTAAACACAACCCAAACTCTAGCACTAACCTTAATCCTACATCCAGGCAATAGATAGCCAGGTGAAGCTAAATGTCTCCATCCATCACCTTCCTATACACTTCCTCGGAAATTCCAAGAACTGCTCCATGACTTTATTTCTCTCTGGGAAGCTATTTTGCCAGGTTTGATAACAGAGGTGAATATATTGCCGAAAAAATTTGAGCCCGTCATGATGGACCTGTACCTGAAAAATGCACTTGTCAGGATGGCAATGTATACCTAGATGATTTGGAAGTTTGTTGCCATCTGTCTTGTAGCTAGTGAATGTTCACAATCACAAACCATACTCATTGCAAATGTGAGGCTGCTTCAATTTTTTCTTCAATTTATGGACAATCTATTTCTCTTTGTAGTCACATTTTCTATATTTCATAAGCCATGGGTTTATTTGTAAATTCTAATGTGACAGTCAACTGGTTTTGTACAACTTCTTCAAATCAAAATAGCAAATTTTGATGAGGAGGACCACTCCTGTAAGAGAAAGCAAAACCTGGAGAGAAGCCTCATTTTCTGTTAAAGGCAAATTCTTATCTGCCAAGAGTAACATGCTCTGTATCTCAGTCTCAAGGGACCCTAGAATTTGGGTTCCTTGCCCTGCTTCCCTGCAAGTGGTATGCATCTGAGATATTTGCAGTGCAGCAACAAAACATCTCTCTCTGACTCCAGGACTACCATCAACCATGCCATATACTTCCACCTTGCTTTACATAACTGATCACGGATTTCTAATCACAATTTAATATGTCTTGGGATCTCTGAACAGTAGAAGGGCTAATACCATTTTGGATTCAGTTGCAGATGAGAGCCCAAATACAAATACATCGTCCTCTGCTTTGCAACATGCCTTCTCCTACTTAACATGGCTGTCATGAAGCTATCAAATACTGGATTAAAAGTGTAGAGGCTTCTACTCCACCATACTACAGACTTCCCCAAGTTTATGTACATTCACCTAATGTCTTCAGAACTGATACTAGCACTAAAATGGAGGTTTATGCTAACAAATTGCTCCCTCTGAACCATTTTTTTGACAAAAGAATCCCTCTTTCCTCTCTCCATTGTACTTATAAGATGGCATGATTACAGGTAACAAAAAGGGACAGTACTGTACATCCAACACTATTTATTCCCCAGAATGTCACTTGCTTAGCTACTCTATATATCTCTGTAATAATGTTATCAAAGGATTTGTATAACTGATGTGATTCCCCCTTCATCAGATCAGGCATTTGATGAAACACTATGCTGAATGACTGCCTTGCCCAAAGCTTCACAAAATCTAGGTGCTCTCTATCCACAGAAAAATAGTTGCATATTTAAATAATTAACAATTTCTATTGAAGATAAATTTAATATCAGCAGAAAACTTACCTACATGAAGTGTGGGACAAGATTTTCCCTACAGTAACACAGTAACAGCACTCGGTCTACAACAAATACACAGCACCATGTTGGTTTCCAGATACAGTTCCTAAAAAATAAACCTTTCTATAGACCCTTAAGCTTACAATTTATTACAATGCTCTGCCAGGATCTCTCTGGCACTGTCTGTCTTTGTGAATAATCCTTTCCTAAATGTGCTCTCTCTAAACAGGAAGATGGTTAGTTTTCAGGTACTTATCATAAGGTTTCAAAGTGTTCCTAAAAATAGGTCAAACTGATAAGAGTTTCATTTGACAAATGTCAGGCTCTTCTAATACTTTCCTTTGCAAGACAAAGGGCAAGCCAACATTTTCACAGCTGTCAAGTAACACACTGCACTGAAATACAGTAGAACAAAACCTGACAGTGAACCATTGCTGCATCTAAGTTCTGGTTATATAAGGTAGTATAGAAAAATGAGTGTTTTTCAGATTAACTTTAATGTCAAGGCTGGTAGCATGAATGTAATTATGGCTGATATTTTAATGCTGCAGTCTGACAGATAGATAGCAATAAATACACCACCTCATGCAGAGAATGAGCAGATTTAAAAAAATGGAAAGTGTCAAGTACTTCCAAAACTTTGGTGCATTTGTTTTCTCTTGGGTTTTATTATACCCTTGAAAATGCTCCAGATTACTATTTAGGTTCTCAGATGCTTCACTTCACCTTTCAGAGAGAGTTTTGAGAGCACCTCTGCTTTCCATTACCTGAAGATGCTGTGGCATTCATCTTTCAGATGAGAAATTGAGAGGCATGATCTTCAGGACAAAAAAGCATTAGGGAATGATGAACAAGGAGATGAGCTTGAAGTAGGGTGTCTACTACCCACTCTATTGAATAGCAACGTCCATGGGGCTTTGCCAAAGAATTGGCACAAATAATAAATCTCCTGTGGCAAACTAAAGGTTGTGGATGGCACAGGAGTACATCTCAGAGAGAAACAGGATATGCAAGTGCTGTGGCTCAGGCCACAGGAGGGGACCTTGAATTACCTTCTTCCTTTAGAGGAGGCAAAGATATGTTCTTTACCCAGCAAAGGAATGTAAGTCATATTGATGGAAGGGAAGACTACAAGGGGCTGTTTGCTCCAACCAATTCCTGCCATTTTTCCAGTGTCATCACATTTACATGGAACTGGAATCAATTTTAAAATAAAGGAATTACACTTTTCCCCATAACTGTCCATTTTTGTTTCACTATGAGGAAATCAGTTAGGGGCAACTAAAAAACAGGATCCAGTACACTTCTCAACCTTCCCTGCATTTGGACTACATAAATTTATACATTTACATCTCATAAAATGTGGGTTTATATTTTCTAAAATACTATGTATCAGTATTTAATTCAAGGGCTATTTTAGAAAGGTAGACAGCATTAAAAAACAGGATTTAAGTCTTGTATCAATTGAAATTCGGTGGTTGTTTTAATTAAGCCATTTCAAATTAATGCATTACATCTATTATTAGAAGGTTTGCTTCCATGAGGTGGCTTTATATCTCCATTTGGTGACTGTGTAAATTTTTTCCTCCATAACCTCAGGAAATTAACTTTAAATATCATATTAAAGAATCTGCTTTCATTCTCTCATTCAATAGCAACTTATTCTAGATAAATATTTAACAATAATATGGCTGAAGCATACTATAATTCCCCCAAAAAAACACTGGTCATTCTTTTGTGCAGTAAATAATCCATCTAAAATAAACTGTAGTCATTTTCAGGTTGACCTGGTCAGTAAAAAAATTATTAGCGGACATCATAAGAACATATTATAACATAATTTATTTAAATGAGTTGCTGCCTCATGAGTATTTATAACTGTTCAGCTTCAATAAGCAGCAACAACCATCATGCCACATCTTCACCAAGTTTCAGAACTGCTGACGCTATTTTTCAGCATGGCATATTTAAAAAGCACGGAATAGTGGTATTCACTTCTGTGTGAATAGAGGCTTAGAAAGGAGAAATAATAGGATCTTCTTGTGGTTTTGTAACACCAGTGATTACTGTAAGGTAAGAGAAATAGAACATCTTAAAGTTCTAGTCTACAGTGCCATCTTCTGTGCTTTATTGCAACATAACCATTGATTTTCATTTCCCTCTTTTAGTAGATTATTATTATCTGTGGTAAGTCACATTCTCTCAGTGTTAACACTGAGGGTCTGGGGTTCTAATTTCTTTGACCTCTGACTAAGAAATGACCAACCAGTTCAACAAGATCCTCCTAAAATCAAATAAAGTATTTCAATTATTTTCATAGGATGAAGTAGTTATCAGAGTACCAGCATCCTACTCTGCATTTGCAGTTTATCTTCTAAGTCCTGAATGAAGATCTATCTGTTGAAGGGTAGCAAACTTAATTCTAATTGTGAAATGGAAATCTATGGGTGCACCAATTTTCACAGTGGTATTCAGTAATAAGCGATATTATATATACATTAGAAGTGTAATAGTCCCTCATAAGTTTGCTTGCACAAGAATAAATTAATTTCTAAGAGTTACTCCAATAAAAGTGAAAATGCTCCTAGAACTATGGATGCTCAGCCATGAAAAAAGTACTTCATTTTGAAACAGAGTGAAGTACAAAGAAAGGAAACAGAAAATTCAGGCATGTGTGATGGTGGAGAACAGCTTGCTGACTGTGACTGTCCTCTGAATTATGAGAATGAGTTTCTCCCTAAGTATGTGTTGATTATGTGCAAGAAGGGGTCTCATGCTGTTACAGGGCCTTGAATTTGAGAAATGCAGACTGGTGGTCTCATGCAGCTGGTAGCTAAACTTCAGAATACCTAGAATAATGCATGATGATTTTTATAATGCACAAGAAATTACAGAAAGAAAAGGTAACTTGTTTTAGGCTTCATTGTGCCAGATAAAACCAAATAAACATGGTACTGGGAGTCAGCAGTTGCCTAGAAACTGGGGAACACAACCTTACATTCAGTAAGAACAAACACTGCCCAAACATTGATATTAAAGAAAATGCATAATGCTTCAAGTTAGTTTATATTCAAAATATGATGGAACTAAAGAAAAAAATATTAGAAGCTAACAGAAGAAATAATTAATAAAACTTCTTATCACTCCACTAATACAAAGTGAAATAGTTAACAATTTAAGAGCTATGCATTGCCAAAAAGTATCTTACAGTAATAATAGAATGTACAAACTAACAGGGCTAAGGATATTTTTAAAACAAATTGAAAGGCGATTGAGAACAAATTAAATATATAAAGAACCATTACCGAAAGAAAATTGTAAAATTGTCAATGACGATATGGGAAGAACAGAAGTTTTTAATAAATACTGTGTTTCTATATTTGGAAAGAGGCAGAGTGCTACATCCATACCATATGAGGACAGGGAAGCAATTTCTAGGCTATTAATAAGACTTAGGAAGAATTTAGACAATATCTAATTAACATAAACATTTCTGAATCAGGAGGCCTAGCAAACTCTCATCACAGTGTCATATAAATGCTGCTTAAGGAAAATTTTGGCTTACAAATATTAATTTATAATAAAGATTGTATATACATATATTCATACATATGTTCAGAAAATACCAGGGACCCTCAAAATAGCTAAGATTATGTCAATATACCAAATTGTAAAGCAGAATGATGTAGCTAAAACCATGCTAGTAAGTTACTTTTAAGTCCCAGAAGAAATCTTAGAAAATCTAGCTCAGCATTTAATCAGCTAAAGTGATTGTGTGTAAAAATTGGGCTTTCCAGTTTCTCTAAATTTGGTAGTATCCCAGTTTTGGTTGATAAAGATCATGTGCAGACATTACCTTCTTACATACCCCTAAATCCAGAGGATTTGATCATGCACCATCCAAAGGCACTCCAGCACCTGAATTGAATAGGCATATCTGTACAACTCCACATACATGATGATCAGAAGCATTTCCCTTCAGAAGGAATAACTATCCAAGGCACTGTACCATACAGCTTTTTCTTCTGAAGTCAGCTTATTCAGTGTTGGCTTTAGGAATTCTTCACTCCATCACACCACAGCAGCAGTCCCTTAGACTTAAGTAACAATTTTGGACTGTATGTCATTCTGACAATATATTAGCAATATGCAATACAACACCAGTAACACCTGCTACATGAAATACATTTAATTCATTTAACAGTAGTGATTTATCAGCCTCAGGACACAGTTGCCAGTGAGCAATATCCACCAAAGGGATTTGCTTTCACTGGGGTTCCACCTGGATTCAGAGTATAGAGGACACCAATCAGCATCTTCAGTAAGAGTCTCAAAGTCACTGTGAATTGTTTATAAAAATACCTTGAAAATTTGCACATGTTTTTTATTACGGCAGCGAATAAAGTGGACAGGATGCTGAAGTCAGAGCTAGCTGAAGTTTTTGGACAATTGCCAATTATATTAAATTTTTTGTTGTCAAGGAACTGGGAAAAGAACTCTACAGAATGAGGGGCTCTAAACTGATAACGGGTGACTCAGAAAATAATTGAAATAAACAATCCATCATAAGTTCCCTTTAAAATTTATAAAAAATAGATGAAAAGATTCTTTGTTAGGAAAAATAGGGATAACTGAACACCTTACTTTTATGAGGGGAGCTGTTTTAATTGTTCAAATGTGATAATGCATGAAGCAAGACTGCTGTTAGGATAAAACTACTAGTTTATTCAAAGTTTTTTAAAGTTGAAGAGTGTTGAGTCAAGAGCTGGGAAATTGTTTAAGAGTTGTAGAAATATTCATCTATTGAAAGATTTAATGAAAGAAGACTGAGAAAAGTTCTGAGGAAGTACCTTCTGAAGAAGACAATTATGAATACCATTGGGCTTTTTAATGTAACAAAGACAAAAGAATCACTGTTGTGAAGCAAAAGCTATGCAAAATTGAAGTGTAGATGACAAAAAGGAGGACAGTTAACAAGAACAAGCTAACCACTGTGGAGGATTTTCTAATATCTTTCCTCATATTTTCAAAGAAATATCAGATGTTATTCTAAACAAACAAACAAACAAACAAAAAAAGCAAAACCAAAAAAAAAAATAAAAACCAACAAAAAAATGTTATGTGAGGAAAACTGCCAATAGCACTTCAAAATATTTGATCTGATGGCTTATTCTGGCCTTAGATCTGTGAAAACACATCAAATTATTCACTGATGCTCACTGATGCTCAGGGCTTACATAACAGTAAAGCTTTCTTTCCAGCTGGTAAAAGAGTATTTCCTGGAAGGCAATGACCCAGCCTCAGTTATTTTTTTTTTTTTTCATTTCTTATGTAGCCTGTAGTGTTCAATATAAATGGTCATAGTGTTTCAGTACTTACAGAAATTTGGCTATGAAAGAATGCTACATCTCATTTCAACAGTGTGGGATACTGCAAACCTATCAGGTATGTCCCCCAGGGTTTTCCTTACCTTTCCATACACCACCTAAAGAAGTTCAAGGTCTTCATTCCTTTCTTTAGGATTCAATATAGCTCGAGGTCATGAAAGAAAAGGTCTATGTCATGTTTTATGGTGAAAACTGAATTAGATAATTTGTTAACAGCTTGCTCTAATATAATGGACTTCTATTCCTTGCCCATAACTATATATAAATGGCATTTTATGGGCCAGACCAATTCGTTGTGCACATGTTCCAGCCTTGTGAAGATTTCAGCCAGTTGTGATTCAAAAGCCTTAAAATTATGCTTGGACATTGTTGTACTTAGAATCATAGGGTTACTGTATCTGGAAGAGATCTCAGAAGGTCATCTAGTGCAACAAAAAGTCAAAGCTCATCCAGCTCCAAAGTTAGGTGAGCTGCTCAGCCTTTTGCCTAATCAAGTTTTTTGTATCTCCAAGGACAGAGATTTCAAAACCCTTCTGAGCTACCTACATGAATCTTTGACCACCTTCATGGTGATGTTTATTTTCTTCTCAGTAGACAGTGTTTCCCTTTTGCAAACTTTAACTGTTGAGTCTCGTTTTTCTGCTACATGAACCTCACTGAGAAATTTAACTCCAGTTTCTCTGTAACTACCACCTTCAGCTAAACACAGCAGTTAGCTTGTCCCCATACTTTTCCTTTCTCCATGTGGGTCAAACCCAGCTTCCTCAGCCTCTTATTCCTTCAGCATCTTTACTGTAACAGCCAGCCTCAAACTTGATATAGTATTCCAGGTACAACCTGGCGATTTCTGGACAGAAAACAGAGAATAATCCTCTTCCTGGACTGCCTGGCTACAGTCTTTCTAGTGCAGTCCCTTACACTGTTGCCTTCAGATCCCCAAGGCCCATTCCTGACTTAAATTACACTTCTTGTCCACAGATCCTTTGATCTAATATGTCCTACCTGTATCCCAGTCATGCCTACTAACAATTTCTTGTGAAGGCAATCTTATGGTAGAGTCAAATTTTCTTGGAAAGGGAGCAATCCAAGATGATGTAATTTAGGCCCAAAAAGGAGGCTTTTATAAACCTGACTACTTTCTTTGGCATGTGCAACATAAGCCTTAAACTATTCCTAATACCAGCATTAAGCAACATGGATGCTAAAAAACGAATCAACAAAAGAAACAGCTCCTCACAAAGAAATTTCTTTTTCTCCCCTTTCCACTAAAAATAAAATAACATAAAATGACACAAAATAATAAAATAAAATAATAAAATAATAAAATAAATAAATAAAATAAAATAATAAAATAAAATAAATAAATAAAATAAAATAAAATAAAATAAAGAAATTAAATAAAATTGACTGCACTGGAAAACACACAAATACCTTAGTGCTGAACTCAGCCTAAAAAAAGAAAAGTAAAAGGGAAGAAAGTTCTTGCTACTTACCTTTCTTTCCATTTGTCAACTGAAATTCTGACATTATGAAGCTACAAGGGTATGACAAATGTTCTAAATATGACTAATTTTATCATCCAGATTATGAAAAAAAGATTATTCTCAGACTGTTAGTGTTAAGGGCAAAAAGCACATCAGGATCTGCCATTCTGTGTATAACAACCCATAAAACCTCATTCTGCAATTTCTATGTCTAGTGCCAGCTATATGCAACTTGAATTAGCACTCATGTTTGGATATGTGCCACCTTGCTTGACAACATGAAGAAAGAAAAAAATTTACATGTCCATTGGCAATCTGCCCTGATAGTTAAGCACATTCTTGATTTAAAAATATGCCCATTATTTTCAGCCTAAGTTGTTCTACCTTAGATTTTCATTTGTTGAGAGTACGTTTTACTGCCTGTGTTTGCAGGGTCAAAGAGCCTTCTACTAAACAGATCTCTTATCCTTGTGCAGGCACTTTGTAATTAAGTTGCTTCTTAAATGCCTCCTGAGCAAGCTAAATACATGGAGGCTTTTAAAAAAGTTTCTTACTGTAAAAAATATTCTCCAGTACTCAAACTACTTCTGTAGGTCTGTTCTTTGAAATATAAATTGTTTCTGTTCCAACATATTTTCTTTCCAATAACAAAATGAAAGCAGGGTGTAACAAGGTATTACACTCATTAATACTTTATATTGCTCCTGACACTACTCATTATACATACAAGGATGGTACTAAATCTCAGAATTAAAAAAGACCATAGGTTCTCACTGCAGTGATAGAGTTGTCACATTTTCCATATGCATGTTACACCATCACCCTTCTGGGGAGACTACAGAGTACTTTCACTCTCATGCTCCAGTTACACTTCACTGTGATAGAAGTCACCACAACTAATGTCCCAACTACAGGTTTTAATAATTTGAGGTGATTAGATAATTGAGATATCCTCCAGATCGTAGTTATATTAGCTGTAGCATTTGGACTAAGAACCTTTTGACAGCAACCAAATATTTCAACATTTTGTATCTTCTTGCTTAAACTTTGATATCTGTAGATGAGGTAAATTTAAAGATTAGGTGTGTTGCCATAGACCATAGCACATATAAACTACTAAAGACATCGTGGAGTTAAACTGTAACTCATCAGTCATAAAAACAACTATGGAGCCACATTCAGATGTATCAGATAGTGGGAACATTTCCATTGGCTTCAGTGAGTGCAGAATTGCCTGAAAACAATAGATTTTTTGTGGTTGTTTTTACATTTCAACGAGCTGGATTTAAATTCATTAACATTCCAAATGAGATCAATAATGAATAGTTCAGTAATAATTACCAGGACTCTGAAGAAAACTCTATAAATTATGTCATGAGCTATACAGTGCATGTGCCAATTTTCCATAAACAAGGGATTAATTCAGTCTCTGTTTTCTAACAATAAACACGTTTGGTAATTTTGACTAGAACTATACATGGTTCATCTGAATAAAAAGCTGTGCTCATTTATTACTTTCCTGAAACTGTCCTTTCATGCCAATACCAGACCTGTAAGGAACAGATTCCTTTAAGGCAAACAGGTTTTCTTGAATCTCATGACCCAGATCTGAGATTGAGGTGGAAATTCTTATGTTCTGATAAATTTGCCAGAGCTAAATGTGACCTACCAATAACTAATTCAGATGACTGCAAGACAACTGGGCTTCCTGCCATAACAATTTTGCTGCACATCTCAGAGGACTTTCTCCTAGGGTTCAAGCCCCTAGAATAAAGTGACTATCTGCAAATCTCCTTTATTAAATTAAATATAATTAAATTATAGGAATTTCTGGTCATGGACAGTGTTTAAAAACCTGAGGGTAGACAATGCCACGGTAAAGGCTCTATTTTAAAATTTAATTTTAATCTCGTTGCATTAATGCATAATCCCTGGTCACAGTATTTGACTGCATTTTAGATTAAAATCAAGGGTAGGTCAAAAATCAGAAATGTAAGGAGAGAAATTTTTAGAAAGATAAATTTAAATTGTGTAGAGAAATTACCAGTTGTGAAATTCTTGGTGTACTTTACTTGGTGAACAATAAATTTTCAGCAGCTGGTAAAACAAGAAAGTAAGATATCCTGAAATTATACTTAAGGAAGTTGTAACTGCATTTCCAAAATATTACAAGGAACTATGAATTTTAGTGTTGAAAAGGAAAACTTATAATTTTGAGTCTAAATGTGGAAGATTATTTTATATTTTGCCTCCAAAACTAGCCTTAAAATTCATATCCTGGCCAATTGTTTTGAAAATCAATAACACAGAGTTGCAAACTGAAAGCTAATTCAACTAATTTAATCCAGATATTTACTGCCATTACCACTCAAACTGTGTAATCTCAGCAATCATTTTACCATTTTGAACCTGAAGTTTATTTTCTGTCCACAACTTCAAATGTAAGTCTGCTTCTAATGACATTTACTCATGCAAAGAGTAGAAAAAACTTTCTTATAATTTTCACCTCTTGTAAAAATTATATTAATTCCTACTATAATTTATTTGTTCTTATCCCAGTATTATTGTCCACTGAAAATATATATTTTACTTCTCTGATGTGGGCCATTTTAAGCAAAATCCTTGTAAAGATAAACAAGCCAAGCTCCTCTAATTCTTTTGTAAATTAAATTCTCAAATTCCTTGGTCATTCCAGTATTTTATCTCTGTAGACAGTCTGAATGCACCTTTCCTTACTGTGGATGATCAGAAGCATTTCACAGAAATTAATTAATTCATTTCACTGAGACCTGTATCAGTAAATACACAGTATGTAAAGGAGGTTATCTGATGTGGCATGGCTCACTTCTACACAGGTAAATGCACTTAATCCCCTGGTTTTCAATGCTACCCTGAGAATGGTTCTACCCCAGGGTTAGCTGATGTGCTTGCAATTTGCTCCATCTAACTGCTGTAATCTTCCAGATTTTACCATTTGGGATTGTCTAACTGCAACATTTACAATCTTGTTCAGTCCTCAAGACCTCTCAAGAGGTCTTCATAATTTTCAAAACTGAAATAATTGCATTTTTACACCATAAGGTAGTAAAGCATACTTGCTAATTAGGATAGATCCATGCTCTATATAGAGCAAATGAGGAAAGAATCAACATAATACAGTGAACAAGGCATTCTATGTATACAAAAATGATCATTTAAATTACCATATATCCTTACTAAGAGAGTGCACATGAGTTACCAAAATTTACAGGTAGTGTGATTCACCAATAATCATATGCTCATAACTTGCTACATTCCCTCAATTTCATTTCAAGGTTGTATCTGTTAATAGAACATCCTGAGAGAGTTCATGTGAATCTGTAAAAACAATATCCAGAGAAATTTCATGTGCATTATATGACATTATAATCTCAGTCTATGCATGCTTATCAAGCTTTTATTCAGAGACCACATGTGAACATTCATATTCTTCATCCCCAGGAAGCATATAGCCAAATCAGCTTTAGTACTCTGTTCAGTTGAATTTTTGAGAGAAAACCCCAAAGCATTCTGGCTGAATTCAAATGCAATATAAATAAAAGCAACACTGACTTTGACTCTTTATTTTTTAAATGTCTTATCTCTTAGCCACCAGAGGAAGCTTATTGAGGCTGTGAATAGTTGAAATAAGTGATTGATAATGCAGAGGGGGAGAAGTTAATTAAAGATTTCAAATGAGGATTTTGATACCCTATGTGTTCAAACAAAGTGCCTTTCTTAGATCGTACAAAGCCTTACCCATATGATAATTTCATGGAAATGAGGCTTATTATACTCTGTGGATTTTTCATTAAACAAGCAGATACAAAACCATATGTACTCTTCTCTCCCTACCCCAAGCTCTCACACATCCTGTTAAAGGTGTGATAGCTACTTGCTTATTATCCATTTTTATCCCTTGTCAACTTGTCTTTGTTGAATCAATATAAAAGAGACAGTATACTGTACAAGATGGATCCACAGTCTGTCTGAACTCAGCATTTCTTCTGACCTACCCTGTCACTGTTCATTTCTTCTGGTCTCCAAATGCAAATTCTCCACATGCAAACTACTTATTTGGAATCATCTCTGGTTTACTGTAACTAACAAACTATGATTTTTCTGGATCAATTGCCTCCTTGTACTACCTCCATAGGGTTCCACCTGGCCCTGAGTGCTGCCACCAGGACAGGAAGATGCAGATTTAAAAAATTTTTTTTTTGTTCATAACCACCACATTTTTAGCAAAGTGTAGCACATGTTGTACCTATGCCTGCAAACCTTTTGCTAAATAGGGCAAACAGCCAGATCAGTTCTTATTATATTAGCAATAAACACTATGTGAGGCCCATCTACAGACCTCAGAAATAGAAACTAGACTTCCTGAACACTTCTTTCAGATATCAAGATTAAGCACCTGCTGGGGGAGGACCTACATGGCATTTCCTGTAGCAGCTTTCTATTCCTAATGCCATGTCTCTGAACACTGTACAGCTAAGAGCAAGCAAAAGCTGCTCACATTCTTGTCTCCTTATCCTGCTCCATTTATTCTGCCTGGAAGATTAGAAGCTCAGTTGAGTTTTCTGTATTCGTCTGGTTGTCCAACATGGTGCACTCAAACACACCACATAGCAGGTTGAATTCTGAACATCAAGCATGACTGTCACACAACTAACTGACAATGACAAAAGCATGCTACATTTTTTTCTAAATTATAAACAGAGAGAAGGGTGGAAAACCAGTTCTGATCTGAACATTGTGCATGGCTCAAGGAGATCAGTGAATCATTTATGCTTCTTATCACTTATGTAACTATGCTAAAGCCTGTCCATGTTCTCATGAACTGTGAGGAAGTCATTCCACTTGTTCCAGCAACAAGTCTATAAGAATATTTTTTTTTTAATGTTCAGTACAATATTTTTCCCATATTCTACCAAGAGGTACAGCTGGACATAAAGGACTCAATTATAATTCTCAGTTATATCTAGCTTCTTATAGAATATAAATAGAATATTCTTATAGAATATAAAGATACTAGATGTAACTTAACATCTAGCAAATGACATTTGAGGTGTCCTACAGTCTCCCAGATGCCAGTTCAGAAGGGTTTCTTCTATTTCACTGACATATTTGCAGCACCCATGGATGTCTTCAATATCCTGAGGGTTCTTAAGTAGCCTAGTCATTTATGTTTAGGTGCCTAAATCAAGCTCAAAGTGTTGTAATATGGGTATAAAACTTCTGTAGAATGCTTTGACTAAAAATACTCATTAAAAAACATGACTAGTCATCATGCTTCTTCTTTCCATCAACCTCTAACTCTCTAAAAATGACATAAAGAGTGAAAATTCCAGGAATTTTTAACTTCAGTCAACTTTAAATGTTGATTTTAGAGATTTTCTTCCTGTGTTTTACTGTCTTTATTGCATACTTTTATACTTATGAGACTTGGTTTTTCCACTTAGGTAATGTATTGAGTCTGGGAGGTGTTTTCTTCTTTCACTTATTTTTGTCTTGTTTTATAGAACTAATCAAAATATCCGATTACATTGAGTATTGCAGTAAATGCTTTATCATAGAATCATAGAATTAGCCGGGTTGGAAGGGACCTCAGAGATCATCAAGTCCAACCCTTGACCCACTGGAGCACAGTTGCTAGACCATGGCACTGAGTGCCAGATCCAGTCTTTTTTTAAATGTCTCCAGGGACGGAGAATCTACCACCTCACCGGGCAGACCATTCCATTGCCTGATCACCCTCTCCGTGAAGAAATTCTTTCTAATATCCAACCTAAATCTCCCCTGACACAACTTAAGACTGTGTCCTCTTGTTTTGTTGAAAGTCATCTGGGAAAATAGTCCAACCCCCCCCTGGCTCCAGCCTCCTTTCAGGTAGTTGTAGAGAGCGATGAGGTCTCCCCTGAGCCTCCTCTTCTTCAGGCTGAACAGCCCCAGCTCTCTCAGTCTCTCTTCATAGGGCCTGTGCTCGAGTCCCTTGACCAGCCTGGTTGCCCTCCTTTGGACCTGCTCCAGGACCTCGACATCCTTCTTAAACTGAGGGGCCCAGAACTGGACACAGTACTCGAGGTGTGGCCTAACCATGACCAGTCAGTGAAGTTGTATATTACTGACTGAAAATTTCTTTGTAAATATATTGATTTAAATTACAGTGAGACGTATAGAAAACTAGAAAACAACACTGGGGTTCCCAGAACGAATATGTAAGGCAGCTCTTCAAAGATAATGGGCAAAAACTAACCTCAAGGACATAGCATCCATGGCTAAGAAGATGTGTGCTTTGTGTATTTATTCGGGTATGTATTTTTCCTAACTCTGAACTTGAAAATGGACGGGCTAATGAGTAGTTAAAAGTCACTTGAGAAGAAAGGATAGGATGTATCTCAGAACCTGGCTATGGAAACAGACTGAAGGGTTAAGCAGAAGGAGAGGCAGAAACAGATTATATAGAAAGAGCCTAAGACATTGGTCCCTTTCCAGAGCACTGTAGTAGCAAGCTGTAGGGAAAAGCTTCATATTAATACATTAATGGCATTCAGTGATTTAAAGCATGTTTTCTTTGATGTTTTCCTTCTAAATCAATCACAATTCTGAAAGAATCCATTATATATTATATCTGAAAATCCATTATATATTACCTTCGTATGGCCCCAGGGAAATAGGATCTACAGGGACAAACCTTAATGCAGATCAAGCATTCAAGTGGGACAACTGGAAGGTAGGCAACTGCTGAAGATCTAAAAGGACTATATTCATTCATACTACAGGAACCACACTACAAAACTCTCTGATTATAGTTAAGATCGTGCATTTTAGGAGCCCATATCTTAATTTTTCCTCAGATTCATCTCTCATGCTAGATTATAGAGAGGATTATTTTTCCCTGAATAAGGGGATTCTTTCCTTTCCTTGCACCATCCAGCTCTTCCTCTGCTTGTGGATCACCTTTAGGCTGCATTTTGATCCATTTTGGTCTGAGTAGAAATGGCACTACTTTTCTAAGACACAGTGCATGGAGGGTCAGGATGTGACAGCTTTATAACTTGGGTGATAACCTGGTGAACCCATGCATTACAAAAAGGGCAATTATGGAAGGTTTTGCAATGTTATTTACAGTACTTACTTTGCTAACATGAGCAGCCTTGTAAAGATGCTAGTTATTAACACTGCTAAAAAATAATGCCAGAGTTTTCTGCATCACAAATGTCTGGTATGCTGATAAATGTCATTGTATGAAATGGTGGCCATGAAAAGCAAATTCACAGTGAGTCACCCACAACACCAGATTGGAGAAAGAGTATTGCAAAGCTGATTTGTGGCCTCATGTTGCCATTTAATGTGGTTTCCGTCAAACTGTTCGTAAAATTCATAGCTGCAGCTAACCTCCGTTACTGTGTCCTTGTACATTCTTCTTGAAAATAATTTGCTTATGAAGCTTCAACAGAGCAAAAGGATACTGTATGATCTGTAGGAAATGAAGGAGCCTCATGGAAACATCCCTGCAAATCAGTGGCCAAAAACCATGTTCCCTCTATGGGCTTCAACTTCTTATTGGCATGTTGTGATTGTCTCTGCTCTTTAGACCAGCCTACAGGCAGCTGCAGGTCCATAGCCCACAAATATCTATGCAGATAGTTTATGAATCTTAATCTAGAGCTGAATTCCACCCTTCATCACTCTGGTATGTCTCCAGAGTCCTTGCAGATTAATGGTATGATACTCAAGAAATACAAGTGCTATTCAGGGTCCATGGTGGTCCTTGGCATGTTACCTTCTTCATCTCCCTGGAGAATCTCTGATTTGGACACAAGTACCAAAACATTTTTATATTAAAATCAAAACCATTTGGATGAAACAGTCTATTTTTATTTGCAAGTTGATGTTTTCCCCTATGTTGATACATGTCACCAGTCTCATGCCCAGCTGTGCTGATTAAATGTTCCACATCTTCAGCCCTTGTACATGATTTAGATTAATTATGGGAAAATATCAATGTTATATCTATAGAAAATATAACAATAAGGTAGAAAACCATTCTGTCTGTTGAAGGGAACTTCTGTTTTGCTTGCTTACAGTAATCTCATTCTTTTTGCCAAATATTTTTTTATTATTTTGTGGGTTGTTTTTTTTTACTTTGGTATATACATAATTTATATAATAATATTGCCTTTTTTATGCTCTGGAAAAAGAAATTCAAATTTATTTTTTAAATCTCACTGAATGAAAGATAAGGCATATATTCTTAGATGCCAGACTCAGGGAAATGTTTGTAATTGAACATGAGGTACACCCCTGAGGTGTACACTTCACACAGTTTTTCACCTATGTTTCAAGTACAGATTTACACTATAAATTCACCCTCTAGAGAAGAGTTTTTAATAGTCCATTACTAACTTAACCATGCCTCTGGTTTTTCATATCAAATTATATGACTTGTCTGAAGGAAAATTAGACAGGAAAGAGTAGCTGCCTTAAAGGTGATTATGATTTTAACAAAGCAAGAAGCCTTGGAAAGACCATCTGTCCACTCTGGTATTTTTGACCATAGATCATGAAGTCAATAGAATCCTTTTAGAAACTTGTATTAGGGAATGAAGCAAGTATCTGCCTGAACACTGTGAAAGGTGAACACTGAAAACCTCAGTGTTTTCTCATGCTGGGCAAAAGCAAAAATAAAACCATCTTACTTGGAAACTTATAATTCAATACTGAGAATTTATTATAATTCTGGAATTACCAGATATGTTTATAAATATTCTAGGCTCAGTCAGACAAGAGAGTAATTGAAATGTTTCAATGAGTTCCAAGCTTGCAGTTCCCTGGATAAACTGCTTAGCCTACTAGCTTGAAAAGGGAAAATACAGAGGGCAAGATTTTCACTACTGATTATGGAACTGAGAGTCACTTTGCATTTCCTTAAAAGGGACCTAATTTTCACAAAATACAGGGAAGCCTTAAACCATCTCAAGCTGAGCACCCCAAGCTGAAGCAGCTAAATTTACAAGTGATTTTTGACAGTTTGGCAAATGATACATTTTAATTCAATTTCATGGGAAAAAAAAAAAAAAAAAAAAAAGTAAAAATCAAAGACTCCAGTCCAATTCGATCATGTGAATCAAGTCCTACTAACTTTAATTCTTGAAAAAAATAGAACAAACCGAAGAAGGATGCAAATGTTAACATCTTTTGCTTTCACTTTTTGTTTGGGCTAACAAGGAAACAGTCTAAACTAGCTTGTAACATCACATTGAATTCTGAAACGGAAGAAAAACAATAGCCTCAGCTCTGCAAAGTCCTCACCCACAGTCAGAGCACAACAGCTAATTGGATTAAGAAATGGATTATGACACCCAACATAGTTTGAATCAGTTAATTGGATTAAAATAGATTGAACTGGCCATTTGGATTAAGGCATAATCAAACTTCTCCACAGACAAAAGATCTGAGTAGCATATTAAGTAAAAAAAAAAAAAAAAAAGAAAAAAAAAAAACGAAAAAGAAAAAGAAAAAGAAAAAAAGACTGGACAAGAAATGCTTGTTAAAGCAGGAAGGGGGGGGGGGGAGCTTGTACTCTCCTCTTCCTAGCTATTTTTAATGAAGGGCATATTATCTCCTTGCCTAGCAGCTGAAATAATATTGTATAATGAAAATTAGCTTGGCAAAAGGGCTGTAATCATTATAAAATATAAAAATCCCTGGAAATCTGTTTAAATGTTAATAAATAAAAAAGGGATAAAGGAAGAAACTAAACAGTGCAATACAATGTCACTCACCATGCAAAACTTCCCAGTCTGCATTCCCTCCCTTCTACATTATTGATTTTTAAATTACATTGCCTTTTTATTACTTTTCTCTAAATCTGTCACTGTAAGAAATGACACAAAATCTAATCAAACCATAAGGAAACCATCAATTTTATCTAGTTATTCAGATGGCTGGTGAATAACATCGCAGCCCCTGGTCCTGTTCACAGTAATGAAATCAAGCCCTGGCCTGTGCTTTCTAATTTTAAATGTTTTGCTTTGGAAGAACAGCACAGCTGAAGAGAACACCTGTTTTGGAGTGTTGAGGAACAGGATAAGAGTACAGACTATCACAAGATATTGATCAAAACATGATATTTATAATTGAAAGATCTACATAGAGATCTACATGCATCTTAACACTTTTTCACAAATGTTTGTTTTCCACCAGCAAGTCTGGCAAAATTATTTATTTTCAGAGGTTTATAGAACAACAGACAGCATTCCATCAGTCTCATTTCACTGTATCACATAGGCATGCACAAGAAATTTTGCCAGTGCAAAGGCCTTTAAGCCCTTGCCACTAGGAATGAGCATCAAACCAACTGCTTCCAACTATTCCCATCCAGGGGCTGCAGAAAGCCCACGGTGCTGGGAACATCTGCTCAACTTCTGGGCCTTCCAGGTGAGCCATGAATTTGCAGAAGCTTCAGCAGTTGTTGAGTATCTGCTTTATAATCCAGCTCCCTGTTGCAGAGCAGGTGGTAGCCTGGGCTGGGGAAGAGACTGGGGTTAGGGAAAAACATGAGTGAAATGAGAGAGGGAAATCAGGTTGGACACAGGAGTAGCTGAGCTCCTAGTTGTTCGGTCTTCTGTAGTTCCTGTAACCCATGTAAGCATCGGGGAAGTGAGTTGTTGCACTTCCAGCCCATGCATTGCTGCCAAACTAGGGAGGAAATTTGTTTCTTTCTGGGTCTGGCCCAGAGCTCAATCACCCTGGTTTTGCTCAAGCACACTGACTGCACCTATCAATAAACAAAAGGAGTGAGAGGGTCATAAAAACAGATGACACTCAAGGTCAAAGATGGATTATGTGTCAGAGACGTTCAAGACTATTTGAGCAATTTTCACAGCTGAAGAGTTTGCCAAAAAACGTCTGTATTCAGCAACAAACTGATAGGTGTTAACTTACTATGAAGAGCTAACTTCCAACCTCAAATTTGCAGAAGGCCCATCATAGCCAAAGTAAAATTTGTGCATAATATATGACTTAAATTAACACACTAATTGAGACAAGAAATAGCCATAAACTGTAGTTATAAGTCAATCTGTATTAACTTTTTAGTCACTATCTCTAAACCAGTTTGGTTCTGTCCACATTTTCTTTTTCATCTTCTTTCTTAAGAAATTATGAGGAAATAATGAAATGTTAGTAATTTATTGACATCAGAACAAAAGTTAAGGATAGGATGATATACATTCATCACAAGACTTATTTCCTTCCATAAATCACAAAATATATTTCCTGGGTTTGGTTTGGTGTCAGTCAATCAGCTATGGATATTTGCAAAATTATACCAAGGCCTTGTCTTTAAATTTATACAGAGGACACCTCTAATACCTTTTTATAGAAAAAAGCTTTTTCAAGTGTTAGAGAAACATAAACAGCAATGCTGCAATCTATGATCAGAAGGAGTTCACATCATGCCTTCAAATTCTATTTTTGCATGTAATTCTATTCCTCACATTTATGTGAACAGTCAGGACTAATATTCTGTACCAACATGAGGATCTGATGAAATAGCATAAACCCTTTTTACAGAGCTGTGAAAGGCTCATTGCTTCATTAAAAAAACAAAAAACAAAAAAACAAAAAAACAAAAAAACAGAACTAAGGGGGTTGGGGACTTTAGGATCAACCATTAGGTTAATCTGCTGTTTACCATCACCTACAGGTTACTGTAATTCAAGAAAGAGAGTCCCACTGACTCATCTACATTTACAAGTTTTTTAATATGCTTCAGCACTCAATTGTTTTACTAGGACTTTGTGACTGTCCAAAGAGAACCAGAACATAAAACTCTGGACCTCTGCCATAACGGTGCTCAGCTGTGATGGTCTGGCTGGCTGTGGTCATATCACAAGTGTCCTATTGCCACCCAACTGAGTGAGAACTCTAGCAGCAGAGGGACTACCAAGCCAGCACTCTAAGAAGTAATTCATAAAGCAATATTGGCTTTGACCCACCCTCTCTTTCCTCCTTTCCCCTCAGTGAACCTGACCCTCAATCTGAAGTTTCAAGGTATCAGAAATAAACTGCTTCATGGAGTAACCAATTAAGTTTTATTACTTTATTGATGCCACAGATATAAAATTACTATGTAGAGCATCTGTCATAAAATGCTTGCTTAAGAGTCTGTTGTTGAAGACATCAGTACTCCAGTAGAAAGATGAAAGGAAGATTTAAAATGCGTGATGTGGATATGTGTTAGAAGCTAATTACATGCAGTGGGAACAAATACAAGGATGGCTTGCCATCAGCTGTGGATTGCATCTAAAATGTGGTTATCAGTGCTAAAATGTTTTCATAAAACAATCTTATGTGCTGTCAAGCTAGTCATTTTTCTATCATGAATTGTTCCTTCCAGTGATTTTTTTTTTTCTTTAAGAAGAGAACTCAGAATTGGTTTGAGCTCTCATATTGTGTAGAGTGGAGTTCTTTTATGAGGAATTCACTAGTACACACAAAACATTAAATGCTGGTCCTGAGCAGGGGAGCCTATTGTCAGGAACTGTCTCTCATAGCAATGACATTAATTTATAGAAATATAAAGAATAAATTTGACACGAAAAATCTATGACCATATAAATTCACCATGGATCAGTTCAAATGAACACTGTTGAAAAGAACTGGGCTGCCAGTATATTCACATAACTGCCTGTGACAGAAAGTTTACAAAGGAAAAAAGAAATGCTAGCAATAAAAACAGAAAGGTATCTTTTTTTCAGCCTCATCCTTTCATCTTGATATATGCCCTGCTTCTGCGTTCCTCATATAAAAGCTTAAGAGAGTATTGAAATTCTTTAAAAATAAGAAAGGAAAAGGAGAGGCAGTGTATATTGCCTATCAGATATAGTCACAGAGGCAGTAGGCTGAGATACACAGATTAGGAAATCTTTTATGCTTTAGCAGCATTGGTCCCTGCATTGTTCTGAGTAGCCCAGAGCAGTGTTATCTTCTTAATTCATTATTTTATAAATACTTTGAGCACTGAAACCTTTAAAAATCCCCAGAACAAAAATAAAAGCCCAAACAACACTACTATTGTCAGTTTTAAAATGGCAAACTGAGATTCCTAGCAGGTTGCTCTGAAAAGAGAAATTGTGTATGAGGATCATGTGCACAGGGACACGTTATCAATTCTGAACAATTTTCAAGATGTAGTCTTGCCTCCTGCTAATGCATAATACAGTGCAGCAAATCCAATGTACTCTTAAGAGAAGTCAGAAGATATTTTAAATGCCATGGGATTCTTCTTTTCGTACAAAAGGCCATGCTTTATTGAAGAGGTTAGGAAATCGGGTATTGTAAAATCCACAGTGCAGAACAATTTAGTGGCACTAAAATAGGAGGGTGTAGTATTTACTACTTGTATAGATACTAAAGAATTTGAAACCTGTTCTAACGTAACATTAAAACACATTTTTCAGAGATCCAGGCATATATCTAATAAATCCACCCTCTTATTCAGGAAAACAGGAAGTATTAAAACTCCCTACCAAATCAGCCCAAAGGAATATTGAATTATTTTCATTCTTTATTCCTCCCCCTGCCCCCCCTTTCCTTTCTGCCTTCTCTTCCTTTTTATGGCTCTCCAAACACTTGTTTTTTCAGGGTCAAGAAAGATGCTCTGTGGAAAGAGGAGGAAACACTCCCTTTTTAAAAAAACTCCCTAAATACTGAAATTCAAAATAATTTAAAAAGTAAGCCCTTTTCGTCCAGATCTGATCAACCCTAATTACAGTCCTTCCAAAGGATTCAACATCTCATTTGATCAAGGTCACGGATAAAAATTGGATGAGGAAATATTTATTTTACTGGTTTATTTTATTATTTAAAAAATAAAATATACTATTTTTCTTCTACATTTGAGCATGTCCTAAAAATCACTGTGGGATTAATAATTTCATTGTGTACATTTATTGGTTCTGAGACAAAAACCTCTCTTAATGATACAGTGACCTGTGTTACCATCTCACATCTTCTAAAATGAGAACAAGGATACCAAGGAATTGCTTCTTTATAGGATGTATTTCCCACCTTGACATCACAAGAGCCGAATGCAGGTGCTAAATATATGCTGGTAATAGTGCTTAACCCCATCCTGTCAAATTAGCTCAGGTAAATCAAAATGTACCAGGATCAATCTTTGCAGCAATCACAGGAAAAAATAACTCTGTTTAGACAGAGTACACAGAAAGGCTGCAATGGAGGTGTCTCTGCAGCATGAGAATCCCTATTCCCCTCCACACACCATGACACCATCAGTCACCATTACACAGACACATGTCTGTGTGTGCTCTCTCTGTGGTTACATTTACTCAGAGAGCAAAAGCTTGTTATATATAAACCTCTGGTTGAAAACTTGCTTGTGTTGAAATGTCAAATTGTCTTGAAAATTATTAAACAAATTGCAATTATTTGTTCATGCATAGTTGCAGCTATAGCACTATTTTTGTACTTTGGATATTAAAAACAATTCATACAAATACACAGTCTTCTTTCATTAGTGCTTTACAATCTATAAATCATAAAATTATAATCATAATGGAGCAATAGAATGTGTATTATAAATACTCCAGACACAAAGTTTCTGGTCCTGAGTTAGACTCTGTCCAGAGAGGACAAAACATGGATCTATTTTGGCATCAGACTTTGGTAGGCAGGATGCATCTATGGAGCCTGAATTCCTGTCAGCCAAAGGAGGCACTGAAAACATGAGTTAAGCAACCCCATTTCATAATTCCTTATGTCAAAGCCATAAAAAATGATTGCCTTTCCCAAAGTAGTGTAGGAAGTACAAATCTGTTGATGGGTGTGTAAACCTGGATATGTTAAAGACCATAGCAAGAGCTCATTGTATCTTTATATTTTCTTCATTTTATTCCAGCTTTTTATATTCCACAGTCTCTGTGGATTCCTGAAGATATTCCTCCATCTCATTTTGCCTCCCTTTCATAATGTACACTGGTTCAGCACAACTGAATCCAGCAGTGGCTATGGTCAGGCTGTAAAACTATGAAACTGGAAGCTTAACCACATGGTTTTAATGGAGATCAGCCACCACCTGAACCCTTCCTGTAATGGTTGGCTATCTTCAGGTATGCATTAGTGAGGAAAATCAATTAAATTACCACCACTTAATAAACTACCACTTGTTGGCCAAGTCAGGGTACCTGACTACATTTACCACAATTAAAAAAAATTAGCTATAAAGGGGATAAAGTGGATGCATTTCACACTGAACGAGGAAGGCTGGGATTTCACACATATTCGGAAAGCAATGAAAAGTATTGATTTGGTTTGTTTGTATTCAGTCTTTCCTTAGGGACAAGCTCCAAGTAAAAAACTGCAATCAATAACTAAACCTCTTCTTTGGCATCTACCTGCAGCTGACTAGACCAGTATGTCTTGCTTTGGACTGGACCTCAGTGGAATTTTCGACAGAATTTTGAAGGCAAGGAATCAAATAGCTGCAGCACAGTTAAACATACAGGTACAGTTAAGTATTAATGCAGTTCAGGTTAAGCTACATAGCTTATTGCTCAGATCATTAAGGATGCCCCAGTGTTTGTACTGGTGCAAAAAATTAGCACTAAATTTGAAAATTTCTGGGCTTCTAAATTTACAGTTCTAAGTAAGTACATCTAAGGTTTTCAGCACTGATCATGCAGTTGCTAGTAGTTCATATAGCAATGTCAGCAGTGAATGTCTTGCATGGCTCTACACAGGAAATGGCCATAAATGATCTGGACTAATTTTCTTCTTTTCCCTCAAGAGGACTTACAAGGTCAGAGTTGAGGTCATTAACAGGACGGTGTGGGGAAACTCACACTGCAGATATCTCTCATGTTTGCTGCTCATGGATAAACAACAGGCTTCATTCTAAAATGTTGCAGTCCATTAATCTTCATAAATACAAATATTTATAACGCAGTAAGAATGTATTAACCATGTACACAGTGCCTGCCTGGTTTGCTTCCCTTTGTGCAGTTCAGTAACTGTTTTAACACAGGCTCCAGCTCCAAGGTGTGTTGTGTTCACTCTTCATCCATCTCTCCATGTAAATCATGCAGAGTATCTGAGAGTGTAAGGGTCATCTTTCTGCTTGTGTATTTTGTATTTTGTTATTGCATTTAGGAGAATTTAATCATTCCAATTTTATCCTCAATCTATGAGGCTGACAAGGCCATGAGAAAGAAGAAACTTTCTCCAACAGCTTTGAAAATCTCAGGAACACCTTCACAGAGTGGAGAAAAAAAAAAAATCCCCTAAAAGCCTTTTCCTTTTTTGTACTCTGTTTCCAAACTCTGCCAAGCACTCTTCAAAAAGAGATACTGGTCCAGAAGAATAGTATTTTGAAAACAGGCTTTCCTTTGCCTGTTTTCATTTAAACAAAAAAAAATGTGTCAGTATGTCAACACAGTTACCACCTTGTAATTCACATCCTTATTTTGTTCCTGTTCTTACCTCTCAAAAACAAGTTCATGACTCCCAGCTGCAAGGAGTTATTTTTCATAATACAGAGCAGTAATAATGATTCTGTTTCCCTTTTAAAGCTACTATAACTGACATAATATCATATCTAATGGGCCACTGTCAACAGTGAACAGTCCATGAAAGAGAACATTTAGCACTGTCACTTTCTAGGCAATTAGTTTCACCATTTAAATTATTACATTTCCAGTAATATTATGGCAGTGACATATGCACATCAAGGAAAAAAAAAAAAAAAAAAAGTATTCTGGCAATTCCTCACCCATGCTAATTGCTTGCAGACCTGTAGAAAAGGCAATAGAAGGAAAATAAAGAGAGAGGGGAGATGGCAGAGCAACCCTGTCAAGTTACGAGTCCCTAATGGAAATGACTGGTGCAGTAGTTGTGCACTATGTGTACTACAATTTATAGATATTAAGTTGTTGCTTGTATTGTGTTCACAAATATTTGCTTAGTCAGATGGCTACTTTCATAACATTAAGGGATCAAATCTAGTGCATCTTTTTTCTTTTAGATTTCAAATATAGGAAAGTAGTTCTACTTATTCCTTCAGCTTACTAACAGGAACCAGTCTCTATTCTGTGCATAACTAAGTTTTGGCATTTTGCTATTCCCTATAACCAGTGCAGATCAGCAGTAACATACTGTTAACATTTCAGTGCAGGATTTTCTAATAAACATATATTTTTGCTCCAGGTAGTTCTGCTGAACCAGGCAGGACAGGAGTGTACTCTGGCACCATCTAGCAAAAGCACAAAGTATCTCTCATTCTTCTCCTTCCTCAGTACAGTCTGAATGGGGATATAAAATAACCAACTCAGAGAGAAATCAAATTATTGGCACTGAGCCTCTCTCTTGACACAGGTGAAAGAGTGCTTTAAGGATCTTTTGTAAACATGTACCCACTGCTCAAATGTGGGTTTGTGCTATAATAGCAGGAACTAATGTGTTCTATTTCAAGAAAAATGGGATAGAATTTATAATCTACAGCAATGACTTATGCCTCCACAGAAGGGGATTAAAAAGCAAACTCTCATTTGTTACATATAGGCTTCTGCTTTTATCTGACTTGAAATCATCCACTGAGGCACACACCAATTGTCTCCTGAGGACCAGCGTGATTTTAACAATTATTTGTTTACTCACCATGGAAAAGAAACCGAGCCCTATATTTCAATATCTCCATATGTACAATGGAAAAAATAAGATTTATTGTACAGGATAGGAGTGACAAAAAATTCTTGCACACGTAGTCCTTGTTCTGAAGGCATGGTCCAACTCAAGCAACTATTTTCTTTCCTATCAGTAATCGAGAAAGCTGTCACGCACAATTTTAAACTTTTAAAGGGAAATGAACAACCAAAATCTGGAGATGAGAAAGGAAAAATTATTGTATGAAAGAGTGGAGCTCTGCTGTTTTTGCTTTATCTTGGGTAGAGGGTGAGCTTCTCAGCTGGTAGAAATTGCACTCCTTGGCTTCAAATTATACCTGTTTACATTGACTGAAGGACTGGCCTGTGTTGTCTAGAAACTCTGACCTTAGAAATCCCTGTGTTTGAAGATATTTTATGGAAACCTTGCCTTCAAAACATTTATTTTTGGAAGACCAAGGCAGTCAGAGGTTTCTTCATCAAATAACAAATATTTGCTAACTCATCTAAATAGGACTTTGGAAAAGTTAAATGTAATTAGCCTGACTTTATAAATTCTATTGTTTAGGCTCATGTTTTACTTTATTTCTCATCCAATGACTTGTTCCTTTTCCTACTTGCAATTTCTTATTCATAAAAAGTGAGGGCACCTTAGTGCTGGCAATTAATGCATTTTAAAGTACCTTCCAACTAGGGGAAAATCAGGAGGAAAACTATGTAGCAAGAGGCTTGAATCTAAAAATGTTAAAAAGCTATGTTATTTCAGACATAAATCTAACTAAAATTCCCAGGCACTTGTAAACATGACTTTTATTTCACAAGTTTACCTTTGGACCTTTTACTACCTGTTTCCATTTATCTGAAATAATGAACATAATTTAATCTCTATTTAAGCTTCATTCCACTCTCTTTTTTACACCTATTCTTGTATCATTCTATCACATCCTCTGTATAAAAGCTAACTATCGGATCTATGCTGGAATCTGAGTGCATTCAAATTCTCTTCAAAACGTCATTAATTAATTTGTATACCATTATATAATATCCAATAGAACACTCACAGAAGAGAAGAAATTTGTGATTTTCTAACCTCTTCAAAAGGACACAGGTAGTTTCCAGGTCTGAGGGATTTTATCTTCCCGGTTTCTCTTAGTCCCTGTAGTGCATACTCAAAGAGCTAAATGCTTCCATCTGCAGGGTGTAACCTCAAGATATGTTATGGACTTCTCAGCTGTTTTCTGGGCCAAGACATAACTTGATAGAGACATATACAAGCACACCGGGTTATCAGTGAGGAATACACATCCCTATCTTGCCTCCCATGGTGTACATTGGCACAGCAGTTCCTGGCACAGCAGATTCTTAGCAGGGCTCCTTTCAGCATCAGGCTCTTCTCACAGGTGGGATGTCCCCAGGGGACAAATGGAAGCCCAGCTAGTTGAATTCTAATTCCAAGTCACGTCGCAGCACTGAAGGAGCCACCTGGAGACTGCAGCAACTGGCCATGCTAATAAACTGCAGCAGGAGGACACCAGGATAATTCACACGAGCTGTCTGTGTTTCTGACACCATTTTATGGATTGATGAGAGGACTTGGCCTAGGATCCCATGTAGAACCACAGTGTCGGTGATTATACACACACATCTTTAACCCAAATGCATTTTTAAGAAGAATTTTTGTAATATTTTAAAATCTGATTGCATATGTTATTTGGCCACCTGCACTGGCTATTCCGTACAGAAAGACAATTTTTCTTGGCTTCTTGACATGAGCTTAAAATATGTTTGTGAACACAGCTATGTGGGAAATGAGTTGAAACTGGACCTTCTTCCATTCTGCTGGAACAATCTCTGTGGCTTCAGAGTAAACCAAATTGGAAGGTAAACCTTCCAAGGCTTTTTATTTAAGATCTGGCAAGTCTCCGTGCTCCAATTTTTCACTAAGTCATGATATACATATGCCAAAAAAGATGACCTATCTGAAGTTTTTATGCAGCAAAAATGTCCTACTAATAATAAAACAAATGGACTATGGTTTAGGCTTGGGTTTTTGTATCATGGCAAATTCTCACATAGCATGAACTACAGAGAAATTACCTCTGGAAAAACAGACTGTTTATACTTAATTTCATTAATAAGCTGGTGGTGTCTATCTCTAAGATCCACATATGCAAATACTGGTCTTCATATATTAGATTTTTCTCTATCACCCCAAAACTCACTGCAGCTGTGCCCTTTCCAATCTGTCAGACTCTCATATTAACTGATATTTCATCAATTTGGCCTGAGCTGCATTTGTAACTGAGCCCCAAGGGAAAAGCTAATGCATTAAACACAGAACATTAGCCTCCTGGAAGTCATATTTCCTTCAGAAGGAAAGAAGCCTTCCTCAGTGGAGCTGTACAAACCAGAAGTACCAAGATGGCGTGGAGAAACTCATATTATTCCTTGTGAATTTTTCATGAGTGTTTGTGCCCATGCACCTCTAACATTCAGCCATACTTTACTGACCTTTACTTACCCTCATCCCTGTGGTGAATATGGGAAAGGTAAAAATAATCTGGGCCCCCACATTTTGGGGGTTGATTCATAAGGAAAATAAAGATGCTTTTCTGTTTAAAAGGAATTGAGGATACTAGGGAGGAGCACTCAGACCCAGGAGTGGGAATCAGGATCGATGGCTGTTACTTTGCTACTCCATAGCCCAATGTCTACAGCATCATTCAGTGCCGGAGGTAGTTAGTTTGTAGCTGCACAGATGGTCATGGATGATAAGGTTTGCCTCAGGCAGGAGAGCTGTTGTTGCTTATTCTACTGAAATGCAGCCCTAGATATCCGTAGCTAAATTGCTTTGATTTTTTTTTATTGTAAACTCCTCAAGTTAAAAGGGTAAAGCTCAATTTACGAACAAGATGTCAGAAGGCGAAGTATAAAATCCAAGCATCCCTTAACCTAGCTTAAATACAAATTTCAGAAACAATTTCATTTGAAATACATTTAACTTGCAAGCTTACCAATCGCATAATTTCCCATACAGTTCAAATCAAGACTCGGCAGAACTTTCTCATTAATGCATCAAATAATGCAGATGTCCTTTTTTTGCCCCCTTTGAAGTGACATATGCTTCAATTTATTTTTAATCTTCTAAGTGATGTTGTAAGTAAAGCCGCCCTGTGTGACATATGAAGTTACTATTTTCTTCATTGCTATGGATCTGGAGAACTCAGGCAATAGTGGCTAAACCCAGATTGAACCAGGCTGTTTAACCTAAACACCAAGGAATGAAAGCCAGCATTTAATTGTGAGGACATACACAAAGGCAAATGCAATGAATTTGCCTCTTGCGCTAAGACACAGAATACACTAAACACTTAAAACCCCACAGCTGCACTCCCCTTTTACAAGGCACATTTTCACTGCCAGATGAAGCCTTTCAGTTGTAGCTGTGTGGAACAACACTGTCATCCAGTGGTTTGCTGCCTAACCACACACTTTTCTTCCCTTCAGATTTTCCACTGTGTTCATCCCAAACTTGTCGTGTTGCTTGAGAAATGACAGCTTGAAAATGAATTGGCCTGAACCTCTGCATCACATTCATAACAGAATGACTGCAATGTCAATGCCATGGGAAAGAGAACAGGTTCCATGAGGTACCTATCTTTTGGGGATGAGATGCAATGAGCAACCATTTTGCTTCAGGCTGGTGCAAGCAAGGAGAATTTGCATCTCCTAGAAAGTTGTGGTCGAGGCCATTTCAATGGATGTTTTTAGGATTTGAGTCTGAAAAGCCCTTTGCAAAGATTACCCCAAAGTCTAGGTAGCCCAAGCAGGGCCAGACAAGGAGGCCCTTATGCTGCTAGAGGCACTTTGCTGACCTCCCACAGACTCCAGCATCTCCTGACTCCAGGGGCTTCCTGAACCAGAGGCAGCACCTTAATGTTCAGCCCCCTGTTGTGAATTTTCACCCTGTAGTTTGTCCAGTTGCTTGGTAAAACTTTGATCCTTCCACATCCCTGGGGGTTTGGAATAGATGATCTTTAAATCTCCTTTCCAAGCCATTCTATGATTCTCTGAATATATGCATGGAGCCTTGTGGTTTATATGTACTTGTGCAGGGAAACAGCTTCTCTTGTCTCTATTGACTCTGCCACCAGTCTTTTCTCCTTCTTTGACTGGAAGAGGAAATGAATAATCTACCCCACTGCACTTCTTCTAGGCCATCAAAGTGCCAGATCTCCCCCCATCCACCTCCTTCAAGCTGCCAGACCTGTACTTCTCTGCAGCAGCCACTCCACATCTTTGAGCATCTTTGACCTTCTCTGTGCCATTACATTTTGAGCTCTGCAATATCCTTTTTGAGATAGAGAGACATGACTGCATAAAATATTCAAGATTAAAGATGGCATTTTTGGCAAAGCTGAAACTTACTTTCACTTTCAATAAAAGAAAGGCAAAATTAATAATACAGTTTTGTATTTTTTAAATTTCATAAAGATCTTCACTAGTATTAAAACAAATTGATTTGGCTTTATTGTTTTCATGCATTTCCCTCTGACCTAAGGATTAAATATTAATGTTACTCTCTACATAGCATATCTACAGTATTTAATATTTTATACTGTGATTTGCCATGGTCTAAATGAAATCCTTTAATATCATTGAACTGAAACTTTCTGACATTTTCAAAGTAAAATCCCATATATACTTTAATGTTTTTGAATTTACAGGCATCATTTTTAAAAAAAGAGATCCAGTCTGTCATAAAATTCAAAATTTCCATTTTAGTTTGGCATAAGATGCTTAAAAAAAATTCCATTGGACAACAGTTCTATCTTCTCAAGGAGAGATAGTTGCAAGAGTTTTCCAGATGGGAAATAATGCAGCTCCTTGTGGGAATATAGTGCTTTCCGTATATTTTGTTAAAAGTATACATATGATCACTTTGGAAAAGCTGCATTAATCGCAATATTTATGCTTTGCTTGCAAGAAAAATATGTTGCCATGTGAAAATAGGATGTAAAGGACAGCCTAGGAGATTCCATTCTTATGATTAAAGAATTTTTTTTGCTTTTTTCTTTTTTTTTTTCTGAGAGATGCTACCTTTTTCAAGGTTTAATTTTCCTTTCCCTTTAAAAGAAATTCAACAAGCTCAGAATCTAAGACCCTTCTTTCTGTCCAAGCAGCCTCTCCTTTTTACTGCAGGACAACACTGGAGATAAGGAATTTTATAAAAGAGCATAAGTGATTTAGGCACAATTAGATATGTGCTCTTAAATTTGCTAGGTGCATTTAAAAGTCTCCCTATACAGGTTATGACCATTTATATCCTCTTTATATGTCCTGCCAGGACTGCTTCTTTAAATTAGCTTGAAGTGGGCCAGATAAACCTAGAAGGAAGTCAGTTGTCTTTTCTTGTGGCACATAGATAGCCATTGGGTTTGCTTTCAAGGCTACCAACAAAAAAGATGAGGGTAGAGATAAAGAAGACAAAGACTAAACCATCTTTTTCCTTCAGAGCTCATCATGCAAGCAGCAAAATGTCAAGATTTGTTGGATGAAACAGTAAACTCCAATAGGAACAATACATCTTTTGAAAAGACAGGGTGCCAGATACCCTAAAAATGTTCTTTGGCTAGATTACCTCTTCCCCAGCAAAGCTCATGAAATCATCACAGTAAGCAATCAGAGATAAAATGATGGGGTAATTATGAAGGTTCGAGACATAATACTTGAACTTGGCAAAAAAAAAAAAAAAGCAATATAAAAGCTCTCTATTCATTAGTGTTATTAGGCTTCAGTTTGTGCTGAAAATCTATGATACTTTCAGGAGCCTGGAAGCATAACTCAGCTTGAACAGGAATTTCTGCAAGAGCATACAATGAAAGGAGAGAAGAGTGTGTGATAACATCTCTGTCAGTCTAACTGGAACTGGGTGCTGAGGTGGTGGGAGGAGACCAGAGAATGCACTATTAATGCTCCTCAAAAGGCAGCAGTGCTAAGAAATTTTCAGGTAATGTGTGTGTTGAGAATCTGTGAGAAGGCAGGTGACCTTCAGAAACATGTAAGCAGGATATTATCAGTGCCCCTTGTGTACAGTAGGAAGTGAAAGCTGTATGTTAGTGGGAGGCGTGTGGGGTCACAGCTCCAAACACAGGTGCTGCCCATATGTCTTAGTATTCTTATTTTAATGAAACTATGTAAAAAATGTCATTTTTTTTAACCTGCCTTTTTTTTTTGTTTGTAATTTTTTTTTTTTGTTACCAGATTTGAGGATCTTGTTTCCCTAGATTTTTGTCAGGGCTTGCACAGGTGCCTATAGCTGCAGCTCTCACATGGCAAAGCATATGTACACACATATGCTCTGATTTCATATGGAATCTTTTCCAGCCTCCAAGGAGAAAGAAGAAAGAAAGGGTGATGAAGACTTCATGCAGTAAAACTTTTTGCCATTCAAACAATAGCACGCAGTTCATGTTATGAGTTGGGGAGAGAAAAAGTAAGTTAATTCACAGAGAGCAAGAGGCTAAAACAAGCAGAAAGAGATCTCAGCTGCAAGAAGTCAAAAAATATTGACAGTGCATGGACATTATACATGTAGGCACATATGGGGTTGAGTTCAACAACCAAAGCAATACAATCAATTTCATCTCTCCTTCCTAGAGCAAAGTGACTCTCTCTTCGGCTGTTGGAAGCCAGTCCTTCCCAGCCAAACCACCCCTCACCCATGCTGAAGGCTGGTGGGATGGAGATCCTCTAATTCACTTTGGTCTACCAAACCCAAGGAGACACTTCCACTGGCACCAAGGGGAACAGCTGCATCCTCTCCTTAATCTCTCTGAACTGCTCAGACTCGTTCAATAAGACTGCTTCAGGGAACAGCAGAGGCAGCAGAGCAATAGTACTCCTGCCCCTTGCTGCAGCAAATGAAATACTCCAGACACTCAAAATTGCTGCTGTAATTCCATTGAGGGTTTCTGGTGACATTAGCCAACCCCTCAAGTCTTTCTCTTGATGGAATTAGAGACCTGCTATGGTCTGTGGCATAGACATCAATGCTGATGTCATTAGCATAAGTGATGGTTCTGCCTGAAAAGGCTGAAGCAGTGAAAAGTAGCTTCTAAAAAATAAGAGCTAATTGAAATAGTGACTTAATAGGAAGGCCAAAAGCTCCTGTAGCATAGCTCAGATGTAGCTTTCAAGACAATAGTAGATGAAAGATATAAAAATACACAGAGAAATCCAAGGTGCTGTTCACATTTGCTGTAAAATGGAACCTCCTTGGTTTTCTCTTTCCTTTCCACCTTGCTTGCACCAGTATGAACTAAAATAGCATCACTGAAATCCGTGGGATCACACTGCATAAACTCATCTGATGTGAAGTCAGAATCAGGCCTTAAATATTAATAAACTACTGATTCAGGGACAGCTACTGGATAGTGCTGGAAATTCTCCATCACAAAGTTTTGTGCCTGCAGCACTGCTCACACTATGGCTTCACCTCTATAGAAGGCTGCTTAGCTGGTTTCTGCACTTTGTCATTTTAAATGGCCTAAAAATATGCTGACAATAAAGGCTTTTTTTTTTACTCTTCTGTAGAGGCTTCTAGTGGGGAGATAAACAGAAGGTGGAAGCTATTCATCTTTCTCCTTCCCTCAGCCTAACACTCCACCCAAGTCAACCAAGCCAAAAATGGGTCCACTAAAAGAAGCTTTCTCTTATTTTTGAAATTCAGTCTCCTCCAGAACTGGATTACCACTGTCTAATCCCTTTAACCACAGGCACATAATGTTGGAAATTGATAACTTGCTTAGAAACCTGCTCAGAGCACATGTGTTTGAGACACATCCATGGTCTTTTGGCTTCTGGGCATCATGGCTGTTACAGCAAACACTGCCTGCTTCTATCTGCTGGCTCCTGCCTTGCTTAAGAGGCTTGTTGTACCCTTCCTATATACATTACAGAGCTGTTGTGCACTACCTTTCACATTATGCTGGAGCTCTGCTATTCTACCTCCTGCCTTCTCAGAATGTGTTTTATATTCGAATTGGAGAGCTGCAGTAAAGATTGTAAATGAGCGGTTTCTGCTCATTACACAAGCCTGCTGCCCTATTAAACAGATAGATGTAGCTCCTCTCGTTGTGCTGGAGTCTTCTGCAGCAGTTTGTGTACTCTGTCCCACGCTACACTGCTTTTTATTTACATATCAAAACACCTGTCTAACTCTGAGCGTGCTGCACAACAAATTAAAATTACAGCTGGTTGCAGGAAATATGCTTAATATTTCTGCCTCGTTGATACTGCACTGGAATGTACAAGAGAAGAGGGGGAAAAAAAAGAATTTTATTATTTCATTCAGAATCTATGTGAAGAACCAGAGCTTATTTATTAGTGTGAAGCACAAAGGTGAGTTATGGTACAGGATTCATAATACATCCTGGTTGATGAGTCAGCACTCGGCAGGGAGGCAGAAACATTGTTTTTTACTCCCAGCATCACTGGTATTAGTTCCACAATCAGGCAGTATCTGGGACATTAAGTACAGGTATCAATACCTGTTATAGTCTAATCATGCAACTGGAAGGCAGCTTCTAAATATATAATTACTGATACAGAAAATCATCCATGTTCTTTGATTAATTATCATATAAAAAGGAATATTATTAATATTCTGTAATGACACAGAGGGAGAGGTAATGATGATGCAGTATATTCTGAGTTTCACATTAAATGCTAATCCAGTGCTCCACTGTGATTCAGTGTTAGAGAAAGCCAAATGCAGCTTGACCACCTCATAACTTTGGATGTTGATATCTTCTTGATGTAAGATGGAAGGGCCATTTTGCTCTTTTGGCATAGGTAAACATAATATTTACAGATTCTTCTTATAAAATGGCACTTGCCTTTCCCTGAAGGCTCCTTGCAGTGCCAGTTTTAAATCAGATACATGTTTTCAGTATGTATAATGCCTAGAAAATCATTCTGAGACACCCATGGCTGGAAAGTTTTAAACTGGTACAACAAAATACTGTCATAATATGAAATCATTGATAATGGAGAGCAAAGGCATTATTTCTTTTTGTCATTTTAATATTGATCAGTGCTGGCATAATCAATTAAGAAGAGTTGTGATTTTCACAGATTTCTACTATGCTGGAAATACAGAAGTGACAGTATGCCAGTATGCCATATGTGCATCACTTCTGTCTCCTAGGCATAACAGGGAAACAATTTATCACTATAGTGCACCCAACATGTCCCCATCTATCAGCCAGCCCCTTTATCATATGTTTGTGCCTCCATTTCAACAGCAGGTACCAAATGTCACTCTTGTGTTTACTACTGTTTGGCTCTGCTGAGGCAGCTCCTGAAAAGCCTTTGTACTACAAATAGTTTGTACTACACAATCTTCCACCAGAAAGGACTTTTTAAAAAAATGAAATGCACAAAGACTGTGCCAAGGTAGGTGTCTGTGTTAGATCAGCTGCTGTAGGCAGAAATCCAAGGTCTAGGCAGTTTAGGAAGTGGTTCAGATGCTGGGCCTATATCTAGTCTACAAGCAGCATGTGAGCTTCACCTGCTGCCACAAATTTTCCAAAGAGACATCTGACAAGTGAGGAAGTCCATCAGCCCACTGAGGCTCAGAGATGGTGATACTGCCTTTCTGCATGCATTAGCCAAAGCCTCTTGAAGTTGTCTTCAGAGAGCAACTACCTGCACCAGTGAAGTTGTTTCAGTCCTGTAGAATTGAGAAGTCCTTTCTATCTGCTGAAGATTTGTAGTTTTATTTATGATGCTGTGATGACTTACTGTAATAAAATGGTGCAATATAGACTGCAGTCTTACTGGAGCAGAAGTCGGAAATTGTCTTAATTTAGGATGAAGAATTTAAGTATTGCTAATTCCTTGAAATTATTCTAAATGAGGTAACTGAATCTACACAAGACATTCACTTCCAGTCTGTGGAAAGGGCTGGGTCTCAATGTTGTAGCGATACAAAGTGGTCAGCAATATATGATGACAGAGACTGCATTAATGTTTCAATTTAATAATGTATGTACAAATTTTACAGGTTTTAACTCTAGTCTCTCTCCATTTTCTATAAAAGTCAAGAGCGCTTTCATTAACTGAAAGACTTGACAGTGATTTGAGATTTATGAAACTGAATTTTAAATTAGCTAATTTAGATTACTTGGGATAATCCAAAGCACATTTTTAGTCTGACTGGCAGAGGCTTTGTGTCCCAAAAGGCTGAATTCAGGATAAGTACTGGATCCTGCACGTGGGTCACAACAATGCCAGGCAACAGCACAGTCTTGGAGAAGAGTGGATGGAAAGCTGCCCAGAGGAAAAGGATCTGGAGGTCTTGATCAACCACTGGCTGAACATGAGCCAGCAGTGTGCCCAGGTGAACAAGAAGGCCAATGGCATCCTGGCTTGTATCAGAAACAGTGTGGCCAGCAGGAAAAGGGAAGTGATCATGCCCCTGTACTTGTCACTGGTGAGGCTGCAACTTGAGTACTGTGTTCAGTGTTGGGCTCCTCATTACAGAAAGGAAATTTTCATACCAGGGCAAGTCCAGAGAAGGGCAAGAAAACTTGTGAAAGGTCTGGAGCACAAGACTTATGAGGAGCATCTGAGGGAACTTGGGCTAGTTCGGTCTGAAGAAAAGGAGGCTTAGGGGAGACCCTATTGCTCTCTACAACTACCTGAATGGAGGTTGTAGCGAGGTGGGTGTTGGTCTCTTCTCCCAAGTAACAAGTGATAGGACAAGAGGAAATGGCCTCAAGTTGAGACAGGGGAAGTTTAGACTAGATACTGGGAAAAATTCCTTCACTGAAAAGTTTGTCAGGCATTGAGGTAGACAGCCCGGTGCAGGAGTCACCATCCCTGAAAGTATTTAAAAGACATGTAGATGTGGCACTTAGAAACATGGTTTCGTGGTGGACTTGGCAGTCTGTTACATTAATAGTTGGACTTGGAATGCTTAAAGGTCTTTTCCAACCAAAATGGTTCTATGAAAATTACCTTGATGGCAGAACATGAACTGGTAAGGGAGGAAGGGAAGACACCACTGCTTAATAAACTGCTTAAGTATTTGCCTTACAGTAGCAGAAAAAATTTGTCTCATTCACTCATTTTGGCCATCAGTTTTTTCCTGTGATGGAGCAGCTGATAAAGTATGGTTTATTTTGGAAGCAGTGAGAACGAAAAAGTGCACCTTGTCATCCTTCTGCTTCTGCATGTACTTGTATCACTTTTTAATTTTCTCATTTTAAAAATATGTTGGACAAGTTGACTTTATTCAGGTGTCTCATCAGCATGGTCCCCTCAATCCATTCTCTGGTTGCATTACCAGATTTTCAAATTAGAAAATTTACATAAGAACAAAATTAAATATTAGCGGGATATTTATAACATAGGTTTTCAAGGTATGTTGATAGCAGAGAGGTGTCAGACTCTGTCTGAGTTGAGGAGGGGAAGGAGTGGACAAGGGGACAGGAAGATTGAAGGGGAATATATAAGGTGTATAAGGTGCCACAGGGCAACTGCCTGTTCTGACCTGGCCTTGAGAAATTTTGAGATGTCCTGCCTCAGATTTTGGCAGTCATGAACAGCTGGAGCACCAATGACTGTGGAGTGTCACCTCTTCCCTCCATCAGCTCTGTCAGCAAGAGAGGCAAAAGCACATGGGCATATGTAGCACCACGTCAACAGGAATGGCCGCTTGTGAGTTTGTAAATCACACATCCCTTGCAAAATTCACATCTTGTGTAATGGTGGTGCTTGCTGTGCTCGTTTGCTCTGCAGGTGAGGCCGTGAAGCTGTGCAGCATTCATAGGGGAGTGGGAAAGGGTTAAAGAGCCCAGCTGGAGTGTGTGCACAGCTGCCAGGCCAGATGAACCCTTGCAGACATTGTGCTTCCCAGTTTGTGCAGGGTGCATTTTCTAGTGCACTCCAGCACTCACATACTACTGCTCCCACAGGCACAAGCACACATGCACACAGGCAAGTACCCTCTAAGAAGATTACAGTAACCAGCAGTTATAATTTTACTTAAGCCTTTATGATGTTTTTAATTAAAAAGGCTTTAGTGCCTTTCTAGCATGACATTTGATTGCACTCTAGATAATGCACCCTTGCCGATTCTGGCAGCAGTAAGCATTTGGAAAATATATGAAATATTTTTATAAGGAATTTTGCCTTATCTGTCTTCAGTGAATGACACAAGGATTTCACACCATGTGTATTCGTGTGAATAACACAACATATGCCAGAGCAACATAGCTGAAGAAAATCACCCTGTCCAAACTACTGTCCATTCTAAACTGTGTTTTCATTCTTGGTGCCTACATGTGTGTTTATGTTTCATATAAGAATTTACTCAAATTTGTTGCACCCTTTTGAAGCACTGACTGAAATGAAACCTGCTGCAAGCTGCTGCTTGCCTGTCTGGAAAAGCCTGGGTCTGATGCCCTTGTCATCCACAGCATTTTAATTTCTTTGACTTAATCCTGATTTTCAACACAAGCAGAATCATATATCCTCATTCCCCAGAAGCTGTCAGAATTATGTTTTATTATTGTATTTAGCACTACTAATATTTATATTCCTTTGATTTATTTGCATGTATGCCTTTATCCACTTTGGTCAGCAATAATCAGACTTTGCTTAAACATGGCACCTTGTTAATCTCTGTCACTGAGGTGTAATACTGTGATCTGGTCTGGATTTATACAAATCTGAAAGTAGAAATGCTGCTACTAAAGACTTCACGCACTTTGATGTTATGGACATTTTGATGTTATCCAAGAACAAAAACCAAAATTCAGCCCCACTGAAGTCATCTGGAAGTAGCCACTGACAAAAAAACCTGCCAGATATTTACCAAAATCATAGATTTCTTAGAGAGTTACTTGGCTGATAGGATTTGTTGTTTTGTTTGGGTTTTTTTCTTCTAATTAGGCAAAGCTCCTGACATTTCAAACTGCTTACACCTAAATGGGAGGAAAAAAACCCTTATTTTTGTTTTAATGAGCTCTGAGAGAAAAAATCTTGGGTAAAGCAAATTTAACCCTTTTGAACAAATCCAAAGCATTTGGGTTTTTTTCCTTTCAGTTTGTAGCAAAATCTATGTATATTTTGTGCTGAAAAATATTGGGGATGTTTTGTTTTTATTGTTTTCCTTTTCAAAATAAAACTTCAGTGGAATGTCCCTGCAGAAAACTTCAAATTTGGGAAACAAGGTAGTCATTTCATGATGAATTTTTCTGTCGTTCAATCAGGATAGTATAAAAATGCTTCCCAAAGAGATTTTTCCTGATAGCATCCTTATGACATGAATAGTTTTCACCCTTCTTCTCCTATGGATGAAGAAAAAGACACAAATATTCACATCAAAACCTTCTTATTTGTTAAATCCTAATTTGAGATGCCAAGCCCCAGGTTTTTTAGCTAAAGTTGTTTTATGGCACTTTATTTACTATAGGATGCTTTATTTACCCCAAGCATGATTCCCACTGACTCCAGTTGTCTCCCTGAAAGCTCACTGTTGCTACAGACCTGATTCCAGATGTCCCCTGCTAGGTGCTACAATGGGGAACCACACTCTTAATTGCCACCTGTGAAAAAAAAACCACAATTTTTGCCACTTGCCCAAGGCTGTACTGACCTGACCATGGAAGAACCCTTGGGTTCAGCTGGACCTGCCCCAGCCTTGGTCCATCTGCCTGCACAGAGGGAAGTCTGGAGGCAACTGTCAGGGGACAAGCTGGTGTTGCAGGAAGGAAATGGCTCCTCAGGGGACAGTTTTGTGGACTAAGATTTAGCAGGGCAGATTGCCTTGAATTTGATATCTACTTAAAAAAATCAGTACCACGCCGGATCTGCTGTCAGACTTTTTTCTGTGGAGGGACTGGGGAGAAAATTTTTATTCTCCACCCAGGACTGCCCAGGGCTGCCAAGCCAAGCAGCTGAACTGAGTAGTATCACTTCCTTCTTTAATGACCTAGCCAGCTTTCCCAATGCTGCAAACTTGTCACTTTTTTCCATTTTTGTAGTGATACTGAGACTTTTTCATGAGACTACACTAAATCCCCATCTTGATCCATCTCCTGAATTCCATCTATCTCATGTAGTGCATGAGAAGGACATATAGAAGAAAATATTTTATTGGACTGGATCTGTTGAGTCCCATCTCATTCACTAGCATCTTGAACCTCAAATAGCAATAAGCTCTGCCCCTTGGCTCTGTCCAGAGAGAGATCCTCGATCGTGCACATTCAAGTAAGTAGCTTCTCGCTTCTGGGTCACCCCAAGTTTTTTGAACCTTAGGCTGATATTAGAGATTTTTTCTCCTACTGCCCCACCAGGGAGCTGAGGGAGCTGATAGGGGCAGCCCTGTGCCCTTGTGCCCATTGCCCAAAGCTGGATGCAGGTGATGATGCTGCACAGAGAGCTCTGCTCAGCCCCATCAGATGGTGGTCACCAGCAGGAGCATCGGATATCTTTAGCTGGCCTCCTCTGAGCTGCAGTGAATGAAAAGGCTCCAGGGACTTATGGCTTGCCTAGATGTTGATAGCTTTTGGGGTTTTTTGAGGTGAATGCTACAAACATGTTTCTGACAACTAGTCAGCCCACAACTCAGATTTCAGATGCAGTGCAAACCATAGAGATGCTACCATCCTTCAATAAAATGGTGTCTGAAACTTTCTAAAATGGGTGCAGCAGCTTGTTTTTTTCTGCCAACCATGCTGGGGAGTCAGTGCACCATTTTTGCAATGTTTTTCCTGGATGCTTTGCTAACACTTTTCCAAAAGCATTCACCTTGGGGCAACCACTCTGAAGGGGATGTTTCAGCTCAAAGAGAATGGCAGAGTTATGAGAAACTGAAAATGGACATTTAAATAGAGACATTTCAGGCAGTTTTCACCGTAAGCACTACTACTTATACTGTTTACACAAGGCATGGATTTACACAGTACATGTATTTTTTGAGGCACCACAACCAGTTTTTCAACAGTAATTTTTTTTCCCCTGTTTTAAAATCAAAACTGAGTACATCAACTCTGGAGCTAACTTGTTATCTGCACAATGAAATTTTGTGATATATTTAACACCAACAATTTACAGGATTCCTGCCATTATTTGTGACTTGAAAGATATCAGGAGAAGGAGAAGGAGAAGAAAGAGAAGGAGAAGGAGAAGGAGAAGGAGAAGGAGAAGGAGAAGGAGAAGGAGAAGGAGAAGGAGAAGGAGAAGGAGAAGGAGAAGGAGAAGGAGAAGGAGAAGGAGAAGGAGAAGGAGAAGGAGAAGGAGAAGGAGAAGGAGAAGGAGAAGGAGAAGGAGAAGGAGAAGGAGAAGGAGAAGGAGAAGAGAGAGAGAGAGAAGGAGAAGGAGAAGGAGAAGGAGAAGGAGGAGGAGGAGGAGGAGGAGGAGGAGGAGAAGGAGGAGAAGGAGGAGGAGGAGGAGGAGGAGGAGGAGGAGGAGGAGGAGGAGGAGGAGGAATTTCTACTGACTTGAAACAGGTTTTTAGAATCAGCTTATTATGGAGTGCAGCCCCCTTTTTCATAATGGATCACTGTGGTTCAAAGAATGTTTCAAAGCATTCAAAATTGCTTTAAAGGCAGCAGGTTCTAAACTACATATGTCAAGTTGCAACCAAAAGCGAAATTTTATAGCTCATTGAAAAAAAATATTGTATTACAGAAAAGCCTGACACGCCCTTAATTATTGTAGCCTGAATGAACCCATTACAATAAAGCAAACTGATAAAACTCTGGAGACACAAAAGACAGGTCTGTAATAGGAAGCCAGATAAATGGGGTGTGTGTGTTGCTGCAGAGCTGTGGGGATCTTGACTTTTTAATCAGAATACTGGCTTGTAGCCTCCCCTTGTAGCTCCTTGTAGCAGCACCCCTTCTGCATGGCTACGTGGAAAAACAGCCTGGGATGCACTTGAACAAGAAATAGCATCATTAAAAAAATATCCCATTATTTCATGCTTGTTGTAACAATCAAAGACTCCTGAGTTCTGGATATCTGCAACATATAATTTTCTTACACTCTTTAGTGTACTGAGCATGTTCAGTTTCTCTGTGAGGGGAAGAAGTTATAAAGCATTCTATTCAGACTTATAGAGCAAATGGATCACAAGGGACATAAGACTACAGTATTATTTAGGTACTTCAGATCTGCAGTTTTTCTGAGTATTAGTTTCCCAATTATCCCTGACAATCTGGGTTTGGGCAATTTGCTCACAACCACACAAGAGAGCTGTGACAGAAAGGGCAAACCTTGCTTCAGCAGTGCTGTTGTAAAGATAAAGTATTTGTGTTTAAATTCTGTCCTACTGAAGGTCATGTTAATCACCTTACTGAATATTCCTCTTTCTCCTTTTTCTTAAAAGGATGGTGTAAAGGTTCTTGTAAAAGCTACATCTTTATGCCATTCAGCAACTTAGGCAGCTTAGCCAGTGTTCCCTAGAAAAAGAGATCAAGACTTAAATAAAAAAAAAAAGCCATAACAATGCTTACCATATGTATCAAAATGGCTTTAAACAATCTTGTGTTTTTTCACCTTTTAATAGGACCACATTATTCTGAGCTAAATCCCCCTGTTATTCCAGCTTTCTTTATGGTTTATATGTTTGTATCACTCTAAAGCTGATTGTGCTTATCCACAGCTATAACCCTCTCTAAAATCCCAAATTGCTATATTCAGTACTCTTGCTCCCTCTCGTGGTCCTGTGATAGCTGTACACTGACTCTAAAGGATGGTTTGCAGACCAAATGCAAACAGCTTCAGAAGAGGCAGCGTTAGTCTAATGTGTTGCAGATTTCCCTTTATGCATGAGATTATATACCCTGATTACAGAAGAAGATTATTTCTGATACCCTGCATTAATAGAAAGAAAAAAAAAGAAACTTGAAAGAAAAGGAGCTGGCATCCCAGCAGATTGAAGCACGCAAATGGAGCAAGGCGGGTGGGTTGGAGCTTGCTGCTTGATCCACGGTGCTTCCCCCTTTGATGGAACTTGTGGCATGGCACATGTTGAAATCAGACTGCTTGCATCACCCCTGCCAGATCTGCTCTCTCTGTGGAGAAATCTGGGCAAGCGGTAGGCAAGTCTGCAAGGTTCCCTCAACAAGGCTTCCAGCAGATTGTTTTGTCAGATGTTGGCCACCCTCAGATGAAACCCCAGCATTTGTAGATCTCTGAGGGAGCCTGCCAAAAACCAGTCACCTCCATTGGGTCACTGGGGCTATGCCCTCCCTCCCCACAACCCAGCTCCATGCATTCCCCTTTAGGCTCCCCACAGTCCCACAGGGGAAGGATTTCAAAGTATAGGAGCCTTTCTGTAGCAAAATTCACTCCCCAAATTCACACTTAAAATCCATTTTCCAGAGGTCAAAAAAGAGAAAATCTTAATGTCAATAGGCAGCGTTCCTTTCTGCATGACTCTCTGCACAGATCACTAGGGACATCAATAGGTCGTGCATGCAGGCAGATAGAGAGTGATGGAAAAAGCATGCAATCTGAGATCCCTGTTTCTGTTGGGATGAGTAGACAACCCCTACAAAAGAAAGCACTTAACAAAAGGAAACTGAGATATTTGTAAATAATAAGGAATGCTTTTCCTTCCACACCTTTTTATACTATAGAACTGATCATGAGGACAGGGACGTCTTTTGAAATTCCTTTAAATATTTCCCATGCAACAAAATCGCTTCATATATTTGATTCTTCTTAATGAAGCATTTGAAAATGAGGGTCATAAACCTTTTCTACTGCCTAAAGAGGGTGAGATGCATTCTCACCACTGACCAACATGCAGGGCCTGCTAGTCTGAGCCCCAGTATGTGCTCAGCTTCTGTTAAACACTGGGGGTTTAGTAACCAGGGTTCTCCACATCCAAATGTTACATCCCAAATCCACCGTGTGGATCCTGTTAATCCCACACTGAGAAAGGATATCAGAGCTCATAGTAGTAATCTGTAATAAGCCTAACCCAGCTAAAGCATCCATGACCTCTGAAGGAGTTCAGACCTAAATCCAGACTTCGGTGCTGTACCCCAGCTCCTTGGGTTGTGCATAAAACATGAGTGAAGCCCAGGAGACAAAAACAAACCCCAAACTTGTTGGTGCCTCAACTGTGCTTCGTATTCTAGAAGTAGATGTTACTATCACGACTGTCCATACTACTGGCATGGCTGGAAGTGAAGGATATTGGTTGGTTTTCTTCTGCAGTGTGCTAGTATGTTCCTGTGTATTTTCTGCCTGATCCTCTAGACCAAGGAAAAGCAAAGTTTGATAATTACTAAAAAGCTGTAGAGTGGGAACTAGACCAAAGAGCTTGATTACAGAAATCTTAGTACTTGTCCTTCATTGTCATCTTTTTACTCCCTCTTATGTCAATACCTCTAATTATGCTGCTATTTTCTGCTCCTTACCCTGGCAATGGGAAATGCTAAAATCACACCGCTCTACATTTTTTCATGCAGGATATGAACCAACACCATCTACAACATATTCATTTCTCTCTCAATGACTACAGCTGCTGAGGAAGAAAACAAGAAAAAAAAACCCACAAAAAAACTCAAACAGAAAGGTGAAACAATGGTGAGAACAAGCCTCCCGCAAAGCTTTCAAGTCTTCTGTGGTTTTATTGATACAGACCCCTCTGAGAGCAGCAGTTCTCATCACTTCAGCATTTGTAGCCCTAGATAAAGGCAGGCAGAGGTATAGGTATGAGAGAAGTTGAGCTTCAAAAGGTTCTTGAGCAGCTTCTTGAGCTTTGTTTAATTGTCTTAATCATGTCCAAAACACTCCTCCTATCCTTATTGCTAATGTTTTCTAAAAATTGTTCAACACAAAACTTATTTTTCTGTCTGCCTGCCAAAGATGAATCAGAAGTCTGAACGAGGTACCTGAATTTCACATGCTGAGTGTAGACAGACTACTCAAGGAAATTTTCACAACAATTAAACACAGCTTAAAGAAGTCCCAAAGTACCAAAGTAGAAAGACTGACCAGAAGTTCTATACTAAATCCTTTTTCCTACCAGATACATTTCTCAGGGCTGCCCAAGAGTTCAATTTCACCTTGGAGTCTTTGGTCTCCTGTAAAAAGGCTGTCCAGGGCTCAAACATTAACCTTAAGAGCAGAGAGACAGAAACATGATTCCTTTGTACCGCAGATTGACAAAATACATTCCAGGAAGACATAATCAGGGGTCAGATCCTTACTCTGACTTCAAAAGGTCTCTTTTCTCAGGTAAGAGTCAGGATAAAATTGCTTTGGGAATAAGAGTGCTCATATTCTTGTAGCCCTGAGGGGAAAAGATTAAGAAATCACCACATTTGTATTCCCTATTTCCAGGAGGCATTTGAAAAAAAGAAAAACCTTTTCATATAATTAAGCTGTGTATTCAGAAACAGATTTCATTCCCTAAGCCTTGCCTGAACATGGATGTTCACAGATACACGTATGCACAGTTCAGGATGGTCTAGATTCCATCCAGCATCCTTGCATTCTTGCAGTTTTGCATGAGTGTGATTCTACCATAGATGAACAAGTTTTGAAACAGAAACACATTTTTGTTTTGTTTTGCGTTTTTTCTTCATTTTTTCCACTGCCGAATTTTTATGGAATATTTACTGTGCTTTGTGTGTGCTTTTTGTTTTCTCTTTTTTTTTTATTGCTTTTTTTTTTTTTCTTTGTGGTATGACCTTTCAGGAGAATAACACATATTTCTGAGCCTGCTTTTGTTTGAATATCCCTCATTTTTCTTGTCTCATTCTTTATTATTTCACGGGTTGAGCACAGCCCGCACTGATTCTCCTCTGACTCAGATCTTCCCTGTGCCTGGTGGGCTGCAAACTCAGAGCAGCTCCCAGATTGTTTTGTTTGTGTTGGAAGGTTTTTCCTGTTTTTCTTTGCTCTTCTGAAGGACTTTCTGCAGCCTCCTGGAATTGGGTTTGATCCAGTTTCTGAAACAATGGGCAACATCCCAGGGCTCAGCAGTCGGGGTGGACATCAGGGACTGTTCTGGTCAGTAAATTTGCATGTACAAGTGGCTGCAGACCACTCTGCTCCTTTTTTTTAAATTCAGTACAGTTCTGCAGCTGCTCTTTTGTTTTGCCCTGAAAAGAACTGCCCAAAGAACTTACTTGGGAAAGAAGATGAGGGTAGCAACTCTTGTCCCTTCTGAATATTGTGAAATCATCCTGAAAAACTACCCTGTAGATCCAGGGTCTCTGGATACTTATGTGAATTTGTCCCAAAGGATTCAGATTTATAGAAAAACCTTTCCAAAATGCCAAGCATTTTCTCCCTAAGATCAAACACTTTGAGAAAGTGACTCTATTTTTTACAATAGCTGGCAAGGCTACATATAGGTGCTTCCTTTGAATTGCAGCTGCAGATAAATAAGTTTCAATTTCCTATGCAGAGCCCACATTCTCATCATTGCCTAGCTGTCTGTCTGCTTAGTGAAACTCCCACATAGGAAAAAGAGAGGCTTTTTAGGGTGCCTCGAGAGCTGTTTGTTGCACAGATGATGCATCCTCCAAGAGAGGCAGATGAACCCTTTGCTATGGTACAAGAGTCACATGGAAATGCTGCTGGTAGCTGAGGAGCTGGGCTGCCACAGGAAAGATGAGGCAGACCCAGTTAAAGGCCCCTGATCCCAAAGACCAACAGTTCAGAAGCTGGGAACTGCTAAGGAAAAGCAGACTGTTAGTGCTTGACCTTCATTAAAATAGCCTATATTCCATTTACTTGACAAATCTCATGGAGAATGCAAGCAGACCCATATTGTTTGGACAATACACATGTATAATACACAAAAATAATACATGAACTATATTATCAAGGAATATCTATATAATTCTTACAAGAACAGATGTACTTAGGTAATAAGCTCCAATAAAACATTTTAGACATAGAAAGCTCAAAAGAAAATGTTAGCAAAGAGATATTTATGCCAACCTGACAAAGCATTGCATTCCATTTTGGAGTGAAAGCTAAATATAGCCTTAAGATGTTTGAGGGCTTCTTTTCTGCAGGAACAAGATGGGTATCAGGGGCATCTGAATCTCATGTTGTCAGCACTTTAGAATGCAAAAAAAGAAGGGAAGCTTGTGGGACCTGCAGTCCTGGACTGGAATGCTTACAGGACAGGAACAAGGAGTACATGCAGCTGGATCTATATCAAATCTCAGAGACAGCATCAAAAAGTATCTTCAGTGTGTCAATACTCAAAAATGTGCTTGTGTCAGCAAGTGAGACTCATTAGCACAGTGCATCATTACTTACCACTCTTAACCTCATTTAAGTCTGACTGATACTCCTAGAGTCAGGGAAGACTTATTTAGAAATGCTACTCTATGATAGTATTCATATCATCAAAAAAAACCCCAGAGTCTCTTCCTCAAGGGATTTACAGCTGTAGTAGGTGGCCTAGTTCTTCTGCAGAATGTTCTGGCTTCTGTCCCCACAAGAAAAGATGTGCCCACTTGATCTCTTGCAAAAGAAAAATGAAAGCCCCAATGCACAGAGTGCCCCAACTTTTCACTGGTACAGCTGTCCTGGTAAGGGGAAGAGCAGCAAAAAATGTTGCCCCACTGGAGCTCATTCTGTACCTGCTGCATGCTTGAAACTGGGCTGTACCTGTCTGGCTCTTTTCATAAACAGTGAGTTTGCAGACACAGGAATTTTTTTCAGCATATTTCCCCTTTTTTGGAGTACATGACATGAAGTGCCTCTATGGCTGAATAAAAGGTCATGACTGACCAGCTGGTAACACAAAATGCATTTATACACTAATGGCAGAGTATTCTAGCTTTTGTTTCACATTACAATGACTGCATATTTACATAAACCCTACATCTGTTTAGTTAAATTAAGCCACAGGGTGATGATCTTTGTCTTTCCAAAAGAGCTGATTTAATTTTATTGAACATAGGCTTTCCATTTAAAAGATCAAAGTCAGTGCAACACCCTGCAGCTACAATTCAGTCTTATGTGTTTCTTCAAATATTTAAATTAAGGAAAAATAAGGGAACTGGGGCTGAAAAAGCTAATGAATTTTAACAGACATGAAGAAATTATTTGGTAAAAAAAAAAAAAATAAAAAGGAAAAAGGTAAATACAAACTCTTTGGGGCCTTTTTTATCCTAGGCTTGAAAAGAAACATTTTTCCTTCCATCAGATTTCCATGGGGTATCATGACTCCCCTGCCTCTGAAGCTGTCAGGAATTGATAGTAGAGGCAGCAGGGACATTTTTAGGCAGATTTCTAGAAAGTGGTAATGCTATGCTGTCCTGGCAACATAGACCAAAAGGAGTTACAACATTTTCCAGGTTATCCCTCAATCAGGACACAGAGGAAACTGGACCCAAAGTCTGTATTGGCTCCAAAGAAACATTTTGAAGATATGCATGTTGCTTCTGCATCAAATCTACATACTGCTTCCACATTAGGATTTCAGCTTGGATCAGGAAGGCACTTGTGAAGCATTCCCTCCTTGCGACACTTTGCCTCACATCAAGGAACAGTTCTGGTGTCTGTGAACTGTACTCCATCCAAAGCTGAGCCAAAAGATGGTGAGATCTAAAACCAGCAGACCTGCAGTGCACTTACTACACTACAGAGAGTAGCCCTTGCAACCAGATTAAAGCTGGTCTGAAACAAATCCCCAAAATACAGACAGGACACACTGGATCCTCTGCTCCAGCTTCTCTGTGCTACGGATCTGCCCTACTTGTTCCAGGCCACCTGTTAATATAGACACGGCCCAAAGAGGCTGCAGTGCTGCTTTTGAATCCTCTCACTGCTTAAATGGGTGAATAGTGACATTTTAGGCACCATATGGTACCCCTGCAGGCTTCCAGCTGCCACTCTGCAGATCAACAGCTCAACCAAATGTCTTGTGTCATATCTGGCAGCCCCACGCAGACATCTCAGATCCCTCAGGGAGACTAACTGGCTGTGGATGTCTGTGTTTATGTAACTGAATACCATTTTATTTAAGTATCCCCTCCTCTCCAGAACAAAAAAAAAACCAAAGCAACACAAAAAAAATTGAGGCAAATTAGATTAAATGTGAAAAAAGGGTGTTTAAAATTCTATGGTGAGTTCTGTAAAAAAAAAAAAAAAAACAAACCAAAATAAAATAAATTACAGAAAGTACAAAGGTTTAAGTTAGTCAAATCAAAACACTGTTTTGTAATTTAAGAAACACTCAAATTTTGCAGATAGTGCTTATCGTTCAGTAAGCACTCAACTCTCTGACTTTAACAGAAATATTGAGAAACATGATATTAAGCTTCTATGTGTGTGCTTCCCTGGTCTAACTCACAGATGCTCTGAGGACTGTAGTGTCAGGTCTTTGAACAGTCACATCCTGTATCTAGGTCTGAACTAGTAAGACAGTAAATTATCGAATTTCTAACTTTGCTGGGATATTAATACAAGAAACATGCTTTGACATGTCCTCTGCCCTGAGGATGACTGACAGTAGCCTTCACCTTTACTAGAAACTGCCTGGCCTCCAGAATGGGTTGGCCAGAGGTAGACAAGGATGCTGCAGGGGCTGACCATGCTCAGGACTGCATGGCAGGGGCTGGTGGCCACAGGTCAGCACTGTAGCATGGGCCAACCCCCCAGCCTTAAATAACACCCACACTCCAAAGCTGCATAAACCGGGTTTATCTACCAAGAAATAGACTAAGCTTCTGAATCTGCATGGACTTACTTGGAGCTCCGGCTCTTTCGAGCACTCAAAATGAAATCCTGACCTCTTGTGGCCACCAGACGACCCAGAAAAACAGTGGAGAACACAAGAAACATGGGATGCTCTAGCCGGGTGCCCAAGGGCCAGCATTCACGTGTTCCTGCTGTCACGACTGTGTCTCAACTGCTTGTGAAAAAGTTCTGCATTTGTCATAAATAACAAAAAGTAATAAGGCAGTATTTTCAGACACCATGGAATAAAAACGTGGGGAAAATGACACAGAAATGGCAGGCAAGGGAGGGATTATGCACATTAAGGTCCCGTATGCAGCATGCAATCTCTTGCAGACCTTTATTTCTAACAGACATGAGAAAGGGACACAATGGCTTGGTCTAATTTGCTTTGCTTTTCTATTAACCTGCCGAAGTAGTTTTGCTTAAAAGAAAAATATGGATGATGAACACATACTTAATGTATATTATTAGAACTGAATTAATAATTCAACATGTGCAAAAACCCATGAGAAAGAAAAGATGAAGTGAAAAGGTAAAATCATTCCCACTGCTCAGATTCTCTGTCATTTCATATTATCTTAAAAGAACACAAATTTACATTTAATGATGCTATTAATAGGATACAGAAAATGTTTTGTAGAAAAATATTTTAGCAATGATTTATCAAATATTTTTAATTTCAGGTTCTTCTCAGGTGTATGTTTCTAGTATGTCAGCATTTTCTTGTTTCTCTATGAAATTAATTTGGTATATTGCATATGTTGGCAGGCTTGGACTTTATTACTTAGAGGTCTAGATGCTTCTGGGCCCTCATTTATGACACAATTTTTGCAGGATGGCCATCACAGCAGCATCTGCTCATCATCCATTTCAGTAAACAGCATTGGGTCACTCTGTTCCTCAATGTTATGATCATGTTATTGTTTTACCACTAGATGACATGTCAGCCTCTCCTTGGGCACCTAATGCTCCTGCTGCAGTCCAGTGAATTCTGGCACACAGCAGCTGAGGGAACTGGTTCTCCTGAAGATGCAGCATGACAGCATTTTGAAATGTCAGAGTGTCAGAGAGCACTCTAAGGTATTTCATAAATAACCACAATATGCCTGTGGCTTTGCTAAGGTGCTGAATAACATGTGGGTAGTATTTGGCTTACACAGAAAATTAGACTAGACAACAGTGAAACAGATAAACTGCACAGACTGTTGTCAACAGAAGTTCTGTTGGATGAGCATATGACAGTGTATTTTCAAGTACCAGAACCAGAGGGGCAAGGAAAAGTATCTTTTAAGTGCATCAAAAAGTATTTTTAAGTGCTATTATACAGAAGTTGCTTTCACAAAGCACAGTGTTTTTTAATTAGTTGTAGCACAGTGTGGAGAACTTCTTCTTTGGAGGGGCTGGCATCGACCTCTTGGCACGCAGGATTCACCATCCTTCTGTATGACTCTTCAACTCTATTTAAATACAAAATAAGAGAAATGAAACTACAAATTGCAGGGATACAAAATGGCATTAGTCATTAGTCTTGGAAGAAAGTGTTCACCCTGCAGAAACAAAGGGGGAAAAAATCTAATATCTAATCTAATGAAATCTAATGTAAGGAGTAATAAACCATTAGTAGCTATTACAGTGTGAACCTCAAAGCACATAGTTTCCATGACACCAATTCCCAGAGCTCTAACCATATTCACATGGCATGGCACAAAAGTATTTCTTTGCAGCTTAGCTCTGGATACTGCCTGCAATAGCAGTGCAGTGGACAGCCTGCTTCTGAAACCTAAATTAATTTTTCAGAGCCTGCTAAGGTGTCTGTGAACTAAACAACATCGCATTGTGTAGGTGTGCTCACTGACTGATCTCAGCTTTGAGGCACTGGATTACAAAGTTGACTTATCATTCAAACCTCCTCTCATCAGTTTTGCTAAATGGATGGACACCAGGTTGAAATACAGGATGAAAAGCTCATTGCTTTAAGTGAGAACTCTCCCACAGAATGCAGCCCTCTCCAACTTTTAGTCTATGAGGATTTGAATTACAATGTTAATACCACTTTCTATGTTCCCAAAAGAATTAACATAGCCAAACATTCAGGTCACACTTTGTAAAATTAATCAAGAAAGAATGTGAATCTCACATCTAGGCTGACATAATCAACAAGTAGAAATAACCAAAGCCTTTCTAACAGGAATTAGAAGTCATAGAATTAAAACAGGAAAGATTCTTTAATGATAGCACGTTCCCTTGGCCCACCCATGCCTCTGCACTCCACACTTTATGAGCCATGTGTCTGCACAGAGCTATTAGGCAACAGAAGTTTTTAAGTTATGCCATCACAAGAAATGCTAAAGCCCTGGAGATAGATTTCAGCTTTGAGGTTTGTAGATATGGACTCTGACATTCAGGTGTCTACACTGACGTATCTACACAAGCAGTAGGTATTTAAGTTTCCACTGTAAACAATGATGATCTAATCAATACACTTGCAAGAGCTTAGATGGCAATTCAGGGCATGCTGGAGTAGGATACCTAGGGAGCAATTCAGTTGCCTCAACAAATGTACCTACAGCTGCTTGAGATGCTCTGGACTATTTCATTTATTTACTGGACCAGTTGGTGGTCCAGAAAGAGTCCACAGGTTCTGTATCACATCTGCCAGCCTCATACAGATGTCATAGATCATATCTAATGGATCTAGAGTGTAGGTAGGCTTAGATCAGTAGGCTCCAAACATGTGGTGAGCTGAATCATTCTGAAGGCTCTATTGAATGTGTTGACTTTATTGGGACTTGGGACAATTAGCACAACTGAAGATATCTACAGGAGGAGATCTAACTTTTGTTCTCTTAATCTGGAGCACAATCCCAGACTTTTCGGAGAAAGCTACATTCATGAACTTCTTGCTTCCCAGTCCTAGAATTTTAGGTCGCTTTCCTTTACGACCTCCATAAGAAACACAGCAAGCAGCAAAATACAAGTATTTTTAATGTAAGATCCTTTTAAGGGGAATGAAGTCCTTCACCTCCAGTTTTCAAACAATTTCAGTTAGAAGTGACAGAATTTACCATTCACTTTATGAGCCATGTGTCTGCACAGAGCTATTAGGCAACAGAAGTTTTTAAGTTATGCCATCACAAGAAACAAACAAACAAAAAACCCCCCAAAAACCACAACACAAGCCGAACAAAAAACCCAACCAACCAACCAAAAAATGCTAAGAAGTTCAGACACAGGAAATTCTTGTCCCAGTAATGTGAGAAGAACATTTTGCTACTGGTCTCATGGATAGCCTCTATCCTGTTATTCCCCAATAAAGTGTACCTTTGACGAAACAAGCTGTTAGCTTCCAGCTCAACTTCCTCCTTTGTTTTTGCCAGCCCTCGACACTGAATTCTTCGAACTCGCTCCTCGGGGTCAACAGTCAGAAGAAGAACAAGATCAGGTTTAAGCAGATCCTCAGGCCACTGGTAGATCTCATCATGAGCCGGTGGAAGATCCTGCACTTTCCCTTTTATTTCAGTGGCAATTGTGTAGGCAGCTGTGCTGTGCCAATATCTACCAGGAAAATATTGAACGGAGAGAGAAATTTTGAAAAGCACACTAATTTCTCAGTAATATAGGAGAAAGGTGCCAATACAGTGGAAATTGCAATAATGACAATGTAGGTGAATATTTTTATGTAAACCATATATTCTGAACCATCCATTCTTTCTTAAACATGCAATAATAACACAATATTCATAATTACTTTGAATTATTATTTAAAACATGAAGACACACCATTAATGGTCACTTGCATTTAACATTCCCACCACTATGAAGCACTGTATTTTAAATACTTCGTGGGTTTTGAGACTGGTTAAATACAGCACTCAGACATACATCAACTTGAGTTGTGTGTGGAAGTTTCACTACATCTATTGAAACAAGCCAGAGGTTTCAAAGTGCATCTAGACTTTCATTATTAAGACTAATACTGAATGCTGCCTACACAGTTAATGAAAACAAGAAATAAACAAGACTAAAAAAATTGGGAAGTGCATTTCTGGCTTTATATCCTCAAAGAATAAGTCTACCTAAAATTCAATCATTCTAATACGCTGATATTTCAAACCCTTTTAAGAGATCGCTCCTCTTTCTCCTCAGGTTTGTCACAGAGTCCTGCTTTTTTTGGCTCAGGCTACACAGTCCATGCCTCCACTATTCCTAACTGAACATATAACATGCATGCTAAAGCCAGTTACAGGTGTTATGCTAACAGAAGTTCCCCACCTCTATGTAAGTATTACCCTTCATAATATTTCTATTTATCCTACAACCTGCAAAGTAGCACTTCTTAAAAAAAAAAATAAATTAGACCCCAGAGATATTAATTGACAACTTCTACTTGTAACACTGAACAGCTGTATGATGGCACTAATATAAAATAAGTTCTTAAATATACAAACCTGTCTACGATCACAGGTGCCTGATTGGATGCTTTCGCTATTTCTGAGGCAAGAATGTAGTTGCCTGCAGCATAAAATGCTCTTTTAATGGGTGCTGGCTCAACATCAAATATTGTTCTCCACTGGCTGATGCAGGCTGGTGGAGACCGTAGCAGAACAGCATTCAAAGTGTCCTTAACAGACTCTGTTACAGTGGTTTTTCCTGCATTTCATTTACAAAATAAAAGAATTGTTATATCACATATCAGATACAACTGCATTTAAGAAACTTTAAAATGGCCCTATCTGTTCATTTGAAGCACAGGTTCTGACACTTGACTATGTAACTTAATAATTTTCCATTGAAAACGTTATCACAAGATACTTACGTGTCTGGTTTGTGGAATTATTACTCCATTTCCTGCTCTCAAGTCCTTCCACCCCTCCTTTCCACCTTTCTGTCTTCGCACCTAGAGCACATTGCTCAGGACAGCATCCAGGTGAATTTTTAATATCTCCAGAGAAGGACACTCCACAACCTCTCTGCACAGCCTGTTTCAGATCAGTGCTACCCTCAAAGAAATTTTTCCTCATGTTTAAATGGAACTTCTTGTGTTCCAGCCTGCCTCTGTTGCACCTTGTCCTATCGCTGGGCACCACTGAAACCACTACCCCTCTCCTTCTGACACTTGCCTTTTCCATACCAAGCTTTGAGAAGATCCCCTCTCAGTCTTCTCCAGGCTAAATAGACCCAGGACCTCTCATGCTTTCCTTATAATCGAGATGCTCCAGTCCCCCAGTCCTCTTTGTTGCCTTCTGATGGACTCACTCCAGCAGTTTCCTGTCTTTCTTGAACTGGGGAGCCCAGGATTGTTTGCAGTATTCCATATGCGGCCTCACCAGGGCAGAGCAGAGGGGGGGATGACCTCTCTCTGTCTGCCGGCCAAACTTCTTCATGCACCCCATGACGCCCTTGGCGTTCTAGGCTACAGAGACACTTTGCTGGCTTACGGTTAACTTGCTGTGCATCAAGACTCCCAAGAAGACAGACTGGTATTTATAATTACCATAAATACTACTTCTTTCAAATCTGTCACAAATTTCCAGGATTTAAAAAAAATAAAAAAATAAAAAAAAAATTAAGCCTTAAAACAGGCTAAAAGCTACAGCAGTTGCTCTTTCCAACAGTTCCTTATCTGCAGTTCTGAAGTTGCCTTTACCTGTGGCGTCCAGCCCCTCAAAAACTACAACGGGAAAACCTCCTTTCTTCTGGTGCTCAGGACATTTCTCTAGCAGGTCGAGGACGGCTCCGGCCTCCGAGATCCGCGCCGCGCACTGCAAGGAGACATGGGGACCCTTCGCAATCTCCTGCCGCGCTGGTTGCTCCCGTTACCCCAAAACTCCCTGCCTGGTAAATCTGGGAGAGCCCCTCGGCGCCCCCCCTCCCACCTCCCTCCCCTTCCCCCCACCTCGCATCCCGGCGGGCGCTCACCTCCCGCAGGCGGTGTCGGACGGCGGTGGCGGCGGGCGGGAGGACGCGGCGGAGCGGCGAGGGGCCCGGCGGGCCCGGGGTGCAGCGCGCCAGCATCGCCACGAAGCGAGAGGGAGAGCGGGGGGTGGAGGCAGCGACAGAGCGGGGTGGGGAGGGAGGCGGAGGGGAGAGCGGGAAACGAAACCAGCTCCGCGGCAGGGAGGGAGCCTGGCTTCGGGTTAGAGCCTGACAGCCAAGGGCCGCTCTCCGGGGAGGGGCGGGAATTCTGCCTTACCGCCCCCGCTTTAGTGGCACCGGAGTGAAGCGGCTTGGTCCCCGTGGGAAAGGGCTCTATACATGGATGGGCTGGGAGTGAAAACGAAAAATCAGGTCTTGGCCTCGGGATCCGCTTGCCTCCCCCCAGCCAAATGGGTTAATTCCTTCATGCTCCAGTGGTTGAATCCTGGCGTTCTCCGAAGAAAGAAGCTCTGATATACTCTGCTGCTTCGAACTGGCCCAAAGAGACAAGCAAGGCCATAAAGCAATTTGAACTGGTTTGCTGTGCTGTAGGGCCCAAGTAGCACTGAGCTGTTGGAGCATACTGGTAACTTAACCCCATTTGTCTGTTATACAGATAACAAAATATGTTATACAAGATAACAAAACCAAAGGACTCAAGTAATTTGAAAGTAAAACAGACTTTTACAAGCCTGCAGTGTTTTCATAACATTGTGATGGCCAATTTCATCTTTCAGCAGCTCAGGGGCAGGAAGCACAAACATTGCAAAGTAGCTGTAACAGGTTCATATCAGCTGCTGTGAGTAACATTGCCCAAAGTGTTTGAGTTTTCAAAATATATTAACTTGAAACATAGGAGAACCTGCACCTCTGCAGAATCCTATTTCTCCTTTTCAGTAGTTGAAAACCTGTCCCATAGTGACATCTAAAGTTAAAGCTTCTGATACATCCGAAAGAATATACTCTACGAGCAAGTACACTCTAAAAGAAATTCCACAGAAACTTGATGTGTTCATCTGGTCAGTTCAAACATGCTGCAAAAATATCTTTTGCTTAGTGCAACTGCAGTGAGAGGGGAGCAGCTACTAGGCAGTACTGGTTAGCTAGAGATCAGCTGTACCTGGAAACTGCCCGTGCTGAGGAAGCTTCTGGAAGGCTGGGCCAGAGCAGAAGGTGGGAACACACCCTTTGAGGCTCTTCAATGCAGTCTTAGCAGCGGGTACCAAAACAGTTGGGGTTTCTTTAAGATGAAACATGGTCTTTTTTATACTTGAGAACTCCTGCATTGATCCACATCAGTCAAACACGTGGCTATGGTAGCTGAGTATGTATGTCAGAAGAAACAGGGTAAAACATAGTTCATTACACAGGAAGCCACTAAACAGTAATTTTACGAACATCTTAATATGCACTACTGACTAGTGGCTCTTCTTGTCCAATATTTTATCTGGAAGAATGACAAGCTGTACATAAACCTGGTTTATCTTTGGTCCTGTCTCCTAGTCCTTGTGCTCCTCCAGCATCCACAGTTATCAAATTAGGAATATCAGCACATCTTCATTTCTTCCATTTAGTGCCAATTTATGGATCCTTGCCCATACATCTATCTGAATCCCTTTTGGATTCCAGGATACAATCTGCCTCCACAAGCCCCTATTGTCTCAATTTTCAGCAATGCACAGTCTAATGCATAAAACCATTTTTATTTTAGAAGCTTTAAACTCATATTCTACTGGTTTCAACAAGTGCCTCCTCTAATAATACTTTGGTGAATAGTAGTTCAACATTCAGCTCATATATCACCTTCATGGTTTTGTAAATCTCACTCAGATATATCACATCAGAAATGAGAGCCCACATCTCTTGTAAGGCAGATGCTTCATCCACTGGATAATTTGGACCCGGGGATAACTCCTTTAATGCCATGAAGTCCTGCCAACATGCAGAGACCTGAACTGTATCACTAGTCAAAATCTAATTACACATACTGAAGTTTCACAGAACAGCAAAATAATGTCACCTGCTTCATTCTCAAAACCTTTCTGGATGACACTAAACTTTTTATTGGCTTTTTTTGCTGATACCTCCCACACAACAATCAGTTTCAGAGGGTTAGAAACAGTGATTCTGAGATCCCTTTCCTGAGACACTACAGAGCTCAGTATTAGGTACATAAGGTTACTATTACTCTTTCCTATGTTCAGCTTATCTGCCACTTTTCTGTTTATTCATTTTTTTTTTTTTGATTCAACTGACTTGCTGCCCAGTTTTGCTTCAAAAGTGCTTGAAAAGCTGACCGTGTTCCTCACTGAGCTGTCTGGCTCCTTGCTCTACTGTTTTTCAGTTTTCCTGATGCCCCTGTTAACTTTCACTTCCTGCTCACCAAAAGCAAATAGCTTACTTTCGTTTTCCTTTTCCAAAAAGGAAACTTTCCTATAACCTTGTTTACAAGTATTTCTGATCCAAGGGAGAGGTGTTTCTTTCCTCATTTGTACAGGCTCAGGGGAGACCTCATCACTCTCTACAACTCCCTGAAAGGAGGCTGGAGCCAGGGGAGGGTTGATCTTTTTTCCCAGGCAACCATCAGCAAGACAAGAGGGCATGGTCTCAAGTTGTGCCAGGGGAAGTTTAGGTTAGATATTAGAATGAATTTCTTCACAGAGAGGGTGATCAGACATTGGAATGGGCTGCCCAGGGAAGTAGTGGATTCTCCGTCCCTGGAGATATTTAAAAAAGAGACTGGATGTGGCACTCAGTGCCATGGGCTGGGAACTGCAGCGGTAGTGGATCAAGGGTTGGACTTGATGATCTCTCAGGTCCCTTCCAACCCAGCCAATTCTATTCTATGATTACTGGGGCTAGACAGCAAGAAGCCTTCCAACCTGCCTTGCTGGCATGAATCCTTTCCTGCAAGAAACATCTGAGAGTTAACAATAAATGCTGACTGACAGGAGAAAACCTGAAGCCCGTCTATTCACTGACCCACGTATTACTGAGCCAGTAGATCATCTTCAGAAAAACAGAAGAATGGTGATGGGAATTTAAGGGTAACAAATCATAGTACTAATTACCATCAGTGAAACACTTTTTTTTCATAAATAGGTTTGGTTACCATTAAAATTTGCAAACAGGAGGAAGTTAGTTCTGTTCCTTTATCAAGGGAAAAAGAAAAAAAAAAAAAAAAAAAAAAAAAGAGTCAACATGAAGAGCAAGGCTGTCTTGCTCTGTTAGCAGTTCAGGCACGTCAATGGAAGTGAACAAAGCTCCAGCTGAAGGCTGCCATAGTCAAAATGCAGTTGGTAGGTGTTGACATCTGAGTATGGCTCTGTACCTTGGCAGCAGTGGTGACACTAAACTGTCCATGCAAGAGTGAGGACAGACTGACAGAAGGCTGTGTGAGGCTGAAAAGCTGGCAGGGACCTCCTGGTATGCCTAGACACATTGGAGGACTTCAGGTAGCAACTGGTGCTATGGTGGAGGTGTTCCTCTCCAGCAACAGCTCTTGTTCCACTGAAGAATTAAATACAGGAATTAGCAGCTTGGTTCAGGTGTCTCCTGGAGTTACACTGAGAGGGCAGCTGTCTGCCCCGACAAGGTGCCACCTCAGGCAGCTCCCAACTTTTCCTGCTAAGGCTAACCCTGTATTCAGCTTGGGGCTGCATCTTTGCTTGAGATGTTTTAGGCAGTATAGGAGACCAAGAATCAAAGAAATTCATGTACTTTCTTTTCATGAATCTGAAGTCATCAGAGTCCCTAACTCGGAGGTGCTCTGCAATGAAAACCTTTTTAAATTTAGAAGAGCTCAAGGCTGACTGAGAAGGATGCAGTTACACAAGCTCAGTTTCCCACGGCTTCAGGAGTCACATTTGACCAGAAGAACTGAAGCCACTGAGCCCACACACATCAAAAGGGTTCCTCAGGTGCTAGAGGTGCTCATCAAACCTAGAGATGCTCAAACCAACTTCCAGACAGCGGGATTGGTGATGACCCTGCAGGGATGCGAAGCGGCTCGGGAGAAGCGAAACAGAAACAGCAAAATAAACAGCGCCAGAGGCTCCCTGCCAAGTTTCCCTTCTGAAATAAGGGAAAACGAAACCAATCTCACGGGAGGGGCCGCGCCCGTGCTTTTAAGTGCCGAGTGCCGGGCACTTCGCTGCTATTTGCGAGCCCATCCGAGCCACGTGCAGCCAAACCGAGCCAAGTCCTGTCGAACTCATCCCAGACGGGTCGAGTCAAGCCGAAACGAACCCAGCCAGGTCCAAGAGAATCGCAGCGCATCCCTCCGAGCCCAGCCGAGCTATGCAGCTGGGCGCGCTGTGCCGACGGTCGCTGTCGGTGGCACGGGCGGTGCTGTGGGCGCTGGGGGGGTGGCTGGGCACCCTGTACCGGGGACTGGCACCCCTCGCCCTGCCCCGGCCCCTGTCCGGCTGGCGGAGGGTCTCGGGGCCCCGCTCCGCCGCTCCGTCGGGTTCCCGGCGGGAGCGGGAGTGGGAGTGGGATGAGGCGTCCCCGACGCCCAGCAGCGTCAATTACCACTTCACCCGACAGTGTAACTACAAGTGCGGCTTCTGCTTCCATACGGCCAAGACATCCTTCGTGCTGCCCCTGGAGGAGGCTAAGAGGGGTCTGGCCATGCTCAAGGAGGCGGGTAAGTCCTGGGGAGCCGCTGGTGGGAGGCGGGAAGGGGGAATGCGTGGCCACCGCGTCCCAGCAAGGACCAAGTGGCGTCGAACAACACAACACGACAACCCCATGGCCACAACAACCCCATGCAGCGCTACAAGCTGAGGACAGAGTGGCTGAGAGCAGCCAGGCAGAAAGGGACCTGGGAGTCTGGATTGACAGGAAGCTGAACATGAGCCAGAAGTGTGCCCAGGTGGCCAAGAAGGCCAATGGCATCCTGGCCTGGATCAGGAACAGCGTGGCCAGCAGGTCCAGGGAAGTGATTCTGCCCCTGTACTCAGCCCTGGTGAGGCCACAGCTCGAGTCCTGTGTCCAGTTCTGGGCCCCTCAGTTCAGGAAGGAGATTGAGGTCCTGGAGCAGGTCCAAAGGAGGGCAACCAGGCTGGTGAAGGGACTCCAGCACAGACCCTATGAGGAGAGGCTGAGGGAGCTGGGGGTGTTCAGCCTGGAGAAAAGAAGGCTCAGGGGAGACCTCATCGCTCTCTACAACTCCCTGAAAGGAGGCTGGAGCCAGGGGGGAGTTGGTCTCTTCTCCCAGACAACTTTCAACAAGACAAGTGGACACGGTCTTAAGTTGTGCCAGGGGAAGTTTAGGTTAGATATTAGAAAGAATTTCTTTACAGAGAGAGTGATCAGGCACTGGAATGGGCTGCCCAGTGAAGTGGTGGATTCTCCATCCCTGGAGATATTTAAAAAGAGACTGGATGTGGCACTCAGTGCCATAGTCTAGCACCGCAGCGATGGGTCAAGGGTTGGACTTGATGATCTCTGAGGTCCCTTCCAACCCAGTCAATTCTATGATTCTATGAAGTTATCCCAGAGGTTGTGTCCTGTCAAATGACTGCAGCCGGGCACGGACAGAGTGTGGTAGGAGCGGGCAACAGACAAGCAGAAGGTCACAGCGTCTTTTTTGGTCCTTTTCTAGGAATGGAGAAAATAAATTTTTCCGGAGGAGAACCGTTTATTCAGGACAGAGGCGAATTTGTGGGCAAACTGGTGCAGTTTTGCAAGCAGGAGTTGAAGTTACCAAGCGTCAGCATTGTTAGCAACGGGAGCCTTATTAGCGAGCGGTGGCTCCAGAAATATGGTAAGGAATAAACTCTGTGCCCAACAGTGCTGGAGGGGCTTGGGAGCCTCTGAGAGGCAACCTCACTGAAAGCTGGGATTTGGTGCAAGTAGGAAACGGTTTATTAATAGTTCATTTACAGTACAAACAAAAAAAATTAAAAAAAAAACCCACCAAACTGTGAAATACTGTTAATTATATATTGAGAACATAGGCAGTTTATACTATTGCCTCATTGGTATAATAGTGTAATCAATTAGTAGCTCAGACTGTCTCCATAATGCTGGACACACACACACACACACGCTCTCATGATGTCACTGCTGTAGTTTTTGTGGTTCATGTGATGAAACCACATAACTATTCACATGTCATTTCATGACAGATGACAACGAAGTGAAAGAACTTCACTTAGTGGACTCCTAACAGCTTTTAATCGAGGGGCTGAAAAATAATCAATTTTAAAATCTTGTTTTCAGGTGAATATTTAGACATCCTGGCAATTTCATGTGATAGTTTTGATGAGGATGTCAACGTTTTAATTGGCCGTGGTCAAGGAAAGAAGAGCCATGTGGAAAAACTGCATAAACTGAGAAAGTGGTGCCGAGACTATGCTGTTGCTTTCAAAATAAATTCAGTGATCAACAGATTTAATGTTGAGGAAGATATGAATGATCAGATCAAGGCACTCAACCCTGTGCGCTGGAAGGTAAGAAGGTAGCATATACTATAGGTTTCCTGTTCAGAGAAAAGTGGTAATGAAATCCTGGATTTGACTGAACATCTAATGACCTCAGTCAGATCTCCAGCTCCAGCTTGGTCTGGTGTTAACAGATTTTTTATCAGTATTACATGGTATTGAGATAGATTGTGTCTCTTTCTGCACCCAAATGGAGACCAAATTTTTTTTTTCTTTTTTTTTTCCTTTTTTTTTTTTTTGGTGATATTTATACTAAGTTACTATAGCACATGTAGGTCTAGGTTTTTTATTACATTAAATATAAGATAAAAGGTCTTTAACATTTGAAATAGTAGAGAAAATAGTAGAAAAAAATGAGGAAAAATTAGTGTTCAACAAGAGGTTAGAGTTAATATTAGCAATGTATGTGTACATTAGACATTAGCGTTCTGTTATAGAGTATTAATGGTTACTGTGTATATATTATATTTTCTAATATACATGTAATAAATACATTAATGTTATCAGTTTGAAAATACATAGAGATGATGTGACTTACAGATCTGGGAGAACTTGTGAAATAATTTCTCATTATTTGCTTCATGTAAATTGGTACTTTTACATGATTTCCTAGAAAAAAAATAAAATCACTGTAAGTGAAATCTTGGTCTTATTGAAGGAGTGTAAGTAAAGTATGGAATACTTTTAACAAGTATCCTGGCCTAATTTCTTACTGAAGTTGCAGAGTATGTTGATATCAAAGGCATCTTTTTCCCCTCAAAGTCTATTCTGAATGTATTTGAGTACCTGGCCTTTCGAAGTAAGCTTTTATGGAAACGAACTATTACATTTTGTTTCTCAGGAGTTGTCCCTATTTTTTCTGTATCCATCTGAAGCTATTTGAACCTATGGTCACCAATCAGGTTAAGGTCTTTATTCTTGGTAACCTTAACTTTATATTTTGTATATAGTATAACTTAATTCTTTAACTATTAAAGTGATAGTCTGCATCATACATAGTACTTATTGGTATTTGTAGTACAGCCACTCTACTTGAGATTCAAGTTAACATAAGCTTTGATTATCTGTGTCCTTATTAAGACCAGAGTAGTTAAAATTTTCTGATCAGGAACCATGATTGTATAATTACATTTAGAACTATATATGTTAATTTGCTAAAAATATATTTGCACCATGCCCTTCAGGTAGTATTCACTTACCATGATTTGTGCCAGTGTGTCTCTATTGACAGAAAAATTTAAGACATTGCTACTGAGACAACTGAAGGCTTTTGTCATAGTGACAGTCTTATCCTCAAGGCAAGTGAAAGTATAAAATTTTAACCAGGTGCCTTCTGTCTTCAGGTATTCCAGTGCCTCCTCATTGAAGGAGAGAACACTGGTGAGAAGGCCCTGAGAGAAGCAGAGAAATTTGTTATCAGTGATGAAGACTTTGAACGATTCCTGGATCGCCACAAAGATATCTCCTGTTTGGTTCCAGAATCTAATCAGAAGGTAAAATTGAAACTGTTCTTTATTTTTAAATGAAGTTGGAAAGATGAAAAAGAACTAGAAGCTTTCATTAGCAATGAACACATTCCCATTTGTACAGAGAGATACAGTACAAATTTGTCAGCAACAGCTTTTGTTATGGAGAAAATCAAGGTTTTTAAATTTATTTAAGGCTGTAACACAAAGTTATTAATAAAGAGTGAAACCTCATTGATCCCAATCCTGTATAAACCAGTGGGAATGCTCTCACAGCATCATGTGGGCCTCTGCTCAGTGAGATGAGTATATAAACTATCAGTGCAGAAACTGGAGAAAATGGGTTTTGTACAGGAATGGTGCATTCTAAGCAGTAGTTAAACCCTTCATAATTGAATGACTTTTCCTCAACAAGGCACAAGAGCCTGATAAGTTTGAATATTAACATAAACACAATTTATATACTAAGCATGGTTTCCTAATAAAGATGACAGCTAGAAAACTCACAGTTAAGAAAGTCTGTGAACTGAGTGAGAAGATACTAAGTTGAACTAGAGTTCAGGAATGCCCAAGATCTCCCATCTCATGTTCCTTTTCCCCTCCACAGATTGAGACTCTCCATTTACAATTTACTTCTTTATGTATAGAGAGGTCAAGTGAGCAGACTGAGTTGCCTTTACTTTGTAAGTACTAGAAGTAGGACTGTGCAGTCTAGCATTTAAGGCATTTGGTAGGAGAGAGCACTCATCAGAGCAGGTCTTTAGATGAGAAACCCTACATTTTTTTCTGTGTAAGAAAGCCTTGAGTTGACTTCTCTCAAGAGGTTTAGTTCTAGAAGACTGTTTCTCTTTTCTTTTAAAACTGTGTGAAAAAGATGGACACTTCCTGTTCTACAAAGCAGTGAGTTCCAGCTACCCAGAGAATTTTAGGGAGGATCATGTAGGAGATGTTCAATTAGATAAGAAAACATGTCTCATTTCAGCTGTTGGCCTATTTCTTGGTGCTGACCCACAATCTCTTTCAACAGGGAGATTACTTTGATCTAGGAGAACACCTTTATCTGCCAGGGTGATAATTAAATACTGTAAGACTTAAGTGGTCATCTTACTTTCTTGGAAAATGACATACTGTTCCTGTATGCAAAGCAGTGTAGGTTCAGCTGGTGTAGAAGCTAATAGAAAACTTGGATATTATTTAGAAAAACTTTATCCATTTGGACATGCACATTTCAGTAAGACATTTGAGAAGTCATATTCTAAGGATTACTGGTTTATTAATTCATTAAGTCATGCTAATAATCTTGTCATTTGTCTCTATAAGTTTGAACCAAGCTCACTGAAATAGTGGTATGACACTACCTGCTTCAAATATTTGGATCAGTCTTAGAAAGAATAGTTATTTGTTTTGTCCTTGGTTTTTGTCTAGAAAGGAATTTTGCTTTTTATATGAATTTACTTTTTCTTTTGACGTATTGCAGATGCGGGATTCATACCTCATTCTGGATGAATATGTAAGTCTTTTTTTGAAAAGTAGTGTTAGCATGCTAATATATTTATGTGCACAACAGTGATAATTCAATTTACCATGCAATCTATAAACTAATTTTTCCATGTAGTACAAAGAATAGATGTAGTTTGTTCCCATTAGACATATTGAGAACTTGAATGTAAGTATGACCTAAAGAGAAGTTGCCATCAGGTTTGCATGTATAGTCATTGCATCATGAATCTTAAAGTGTAGATATGTATCTTTTCAGGACACCTTTGCTGTTTTTCTTTAATTTAAAAATACAGAACATGTCCTGAAAGCTAAGTTTCAAAGAGCCTACTAACTTAGTTCACATATAACTGAAAAGCAAATATTTTATTTTCAGGAATTATGGTATGGCTTTGTTCCCACTAAGGTGTGTCTATGTGTCTAACCATGAGCCTCTGAGGCTTCCAAGGAATACAGTGAAAATGTTCATATGCTTATAGAGGCTTTTGTGGGATTGCAGTGCAACTAGTTTAATTTTGTAGAACAGTTTTTTTTACAAACTGACTGTCTAATGTCTTATCTGTTCACATTCCAGATGCGTTTTCTAGACTGCACAAATGGACGGAAAGAGCCTTCCAAGTCTATTCTAGATGTTGGAGTGGCAGCAGCTATAAAATTCAGTGGATTTGATGAGAAGATGTTCCTCAAAAGAGGAGGAAAGTATGTGTGGAGTAAAGCAGACATGAAACTGGACTGGTAACTTAAGGTGCTGTTATAGGGTGTACATTATGTAAATAAAATGGGTGTGTATATATGTGCCTGCGTGTATGTATGTGAGGCTTTTAACTACACTAGGTGTATTATAGAGCTTGATGTTCATCTTGATGATGCAAATATGTTTAATTTCTTCAGAGTGTAGATTTTTTTCTTGCCTATTGTTTGGTTGAACATTACTGAGTACCTTCAGAGATTTCATATAAATATGTCTCTGAACTCAACTTTCTAGTTCATTGTATGAAGGACTTAAGGGCAAACCGTTAATACAATGTCACATAGGAAGCAGTTTTAAGAAGATAAATGTATGGACGCCAGCAAACAAACCAAAATCCACCTCGATCTCTAATTCTTTATAAACAGCTGTTAATCATGTTTAAGTGGAAATCAGGGAACGTATTCTTTGTTCACTGGAAAGGTGGATTGCAGTTCCTCACCAGATCACAAGAGGGCCAGCTGGCAGTCCTCTGGAAACAGCCTCTGCCTTTAGAGGGGATAAAAGGTCAGAGTCTAGGAGTCTGTAACAATATATTTAAAAAGAAATCAAAATGAAAAAATCATCAATTGTCTGTCATTGAACTGTAAAAGTGTCTATTGCTCTTCTCCCTCTAATCGTATACACACACAATATTTGAAAAAGATTTTGAGGGAATGTAATTTTCTGTGAAACTGTATTTTTAGTAATGAAAGAATATTTTATTCGTCCAAAATGTGATAAGTGCATTTTACCCAATGACTAGTAACTTCTTATCTCAATGGCTTTGTAAAAAATATTTACAGTGAAAGCATATTTGTATTTTATTAATAATTTCCTTCACTTTCCTTTTGTCTGCAAATATTTTAACATTTATTCTCTCCCCAAGCATATATTTCTGATGAAGATAATTTCTGAAATTAATTAATACTATGAAGCATGCCTAACACATCTTCTGTTGCATACTGGCTGTGTTATTCAACAACAGAGATTCTTATGTTATATAACCTTGTTTTAAAGGCTGCTTCTCTCAGTAATCATTCAGAAAAGTCAAAAAGCTTTCAAAAATAATGATCGAATATGCTGCTTTTGTTCTTGTTTTCCTGATAATTGTTATGGCTTTGTAATTGCTATTTTCCAAATTTAACCAGTACCATGCCTCCCTCTGCCCCTTCTGCCCCCTGAAGAGCAAAGCTCTGTATGAAAGCCATGAGGCTCAGCATTGCACAAAGCAGAAGTGGGCTGACACTACTCGTTTGTGCTGTTCATTCAACTCAATGCCTGACTGCCCCACACGTTTAAGTATTTGCAGCAGCTAGGATTCAGCATGCATTAAATGTACCATGTAGAGAAAGTTAGACCTTTTTTTCATTTTTCTGATAGTGCCGGTTGATTTTTTTAAAGATGTTTTGGAGGCAAAGGTTTTGCATTAACCTAATGGATCTTCAAAGTTGGAGGGGAAAGCACTTAAGAAGGAACTGCTACACCTGAATAAAGAAAGGTGCATCTCTGAATACACTGTGAAAGTGTTTCCATTTCTGATTCATCTAGACTCTATTTTTGTTATGGTAATTGTAACTATTCTGTCTCAGAGGTGCTCTTTTTTTTACATTTTTTCAGCCACAACATTTTCCTGGGCACTTGCACATAAGTATTTTTTTCTTGTATTAATACTAAGTGACATTTAAAATGTGGCCCACACACATTAACCCCACAGTCTTCTGGCAGCTGTTTCCCTGACCTCAGTTGGAGTTCTGTCTGAGTAGCAGCTACGGGCAGCACAAATTTATCTAACTGTGGGGTTTGACTTCCTGTGCATTCCCATTGCTCAAATGTTAAATCAAGCCCCTTCTTCAGCATCTATGCTTCATGGTAGAAACAAAGCATTTTCCTTTGCTTCTGGCTTAGTCCCAGCATGGGGAAAGATTTAGTGCATCAAAGTGCCAGTAAATCTACCAGCTTGCTGCTTCTGTTGAATATGCCAGCTGTATCACAGCAGATGTGAGGTGCAGGAACTCTCATTCAGATCCAGAAATCCTGCCATTCTCTGCTTTGCATTTTTCTCTGTAAATGGCTATTGTTTTGGTGCAAGAAATCTTAAGTGCTTATGGAGGAAGTTGCTAGATAAACAAGCTGCAGCTGAAAAATGTGAAAACCCAGTAAATGTTGTAGAGACATTGAAGATAGCTTGTATCAGAAAGTTTTAATATCTTCTTAAAATCTTAAGGATTTTACATCGCCTCTTGCTACCGTGCACAGTTAAGAAAAAGTGTCTGATCTGTGTGATAGACTTTTCTAAAGGAAATGCCAGTCAGATACACTGGAAATGAAGAATTTGACATAACACAGTCTGTCAGATAATAATTAAAGTTAATTCATAACTACTGCTATTTTTATTGGCAAAATTAATTTTTGTGTAAAATCTCTCTTTTTTATTTATTTTTTTTCCCTACAGCTTGATTACCCTCGTGTATTTTTTTTAACCTATAAACACTGCTCATGTTGGGCCCAAAAAGGATTTTGAACTTTCATTCTGTAGTTAGACCTAACTTTACACATGGAACTGCTATAGGAAAAATAACACTGAAATCAGCAAGGCTACTCCCAAACTTAGATTACACGCACATTGCGTCCCTGAAGAGTCAGGATTAAATTCAAGTCCTGTGAACACAGATATACTTAATTGTATTTTTAAGTATAATCTTACACCGCAGCTAAGGACTTGCTAAAGACATTGAATTGTGAAGGGACTTACACTGTAGGTTTCTAGCACTACGTAGCTGTTCATATATGTAAACTTTGTAGACAATGAGCACTTGGGAGAATGACTTCCTTCAGTTACAATCACCATGAATATACCTTGGGTAGTGAATAGAACTATCATTTAGGATGCATTTTAAGTTGCTCTCTTTTTCAGCAGGAAGGATGCTTGATGTATTTTTGACTGTTTTAAATGATACATGCTGTTACACTAGTGCCAAATATTTCATGAGTATGTTGCAAGTTGCAATAAAATCTTTTATTTTCTTAACTTGGCCTGTAATCTCTTTTTTAAAAAGAAAAATATAATGCAGAACTGCAATAGCAGAAAATATGACTGCATTCTGAAGAGAGCTGTAGTTCTGGATGCAGCCTGTATTAGCAAAGGGGGTGTTTGCACAGTACCAAGGGCAGCATGGAGCCTGAAATGGAGAATGAGGGGCGATTCTCCTTGTGGTGAAAAGCATTTGTGCTTGAGTGGACTGGATTCTGTTGGGAGAAGCCAGTTAAAATACCTCATGCTGTACAGATGACAGCTATTAAGACACGACTGCACATAAATATCTGAGGAGAAAAAAATGTAGCATCTTCTGGGAAATAAGAGAAGCTAGTCAATTCAGGGAAGTAAAGACAAGCTCTCAATAAACTCTCGTATTCGAGGCAACGTGAAATGGAGCTTTTCACAGTAATTGGTTGTATGGGGTGGAAGCTTTGCCAAGGTTTTTCCTGCTTATGCCAGTGGAGCCAAGGTGCGCAGGAGCAGAGCTGCAGCAAGATGCTTTCGCCTCCCTCCTGCCCTCCCTGACCCCATGGCCTCCGTGAGGTGCCCCCAGGGGACTCTTGTTTCTTGTCACCCCTCCTATAGCTCGGGCAAGGGATTAAGCCTCCTTTTGGTAAATCAACCAGACAGCTCTTATTCATCCCTCTGGCTCAGTGTTTTTCCTTTTGTGTTAAGGAAGAAAGCCAGTCGCTGCTCCACACGTAGACCCGCAACAAAAAAGCGGCTCTTCTTGCTTAACAGTGCTTGCTAACCAGCTACGACCCTCACGGTTTCCTTACGTTTCTTCCCATCTCTCCTTCCCTGGCAGCAAGTCTAACCCATCCGCCCTCCTTCGGAAAACCCCCCGGTGTTTGTCTCCCACCGCTCAGTAGCCTATTGGGCCAGGGGCGTCACACGAGGGCACCCCGAGATGCCACCCCTGAAGAAAATTTTAAAATTAAGCCCGCAGCGCGGCACTCCTGGGGAAGCTACCGCCCCCCCCCCTCCCCTTTCCTGTGGGGAGCAGCGCGGGGCGCAGCCCGGGCCCGGCGGGGAAACCCGGGATTCTCGCGACATTCCCGCCGCCGCCGCCAGGGGGCGCCGCTGTGCCCGGCGCTGCGGAGCCGAGCGGACGCTTCAAAGCGGGCGGCGGCGGCGGCGGCGCGGCGGTTAATGGCGCCCGCCCAGCTGCGGCCCTCCCGCCCGCCCCCGCCCGCCCCTCCGCCTCCGCCCCCGCTCCCGCCCCACCGGAGAAAAGCGCCCGGGAGCGGCTCCCGTCGCGCACATTTTGGCTCCGCGGTTGACGGTGCCGCGGGGTGGGGGCGAGTAAAAAGCTTGTGACCATGCTTGGGGTGGCGGCACCGCCGCCCTGCCGCGGCTCTGTGGGATAGCGCGGGGCGCCGCGCACCTTCCGCGGGCAGAGGCGGTATCGGCAGGGTAAGGAGTCCTGGGCAGCGGGTGGGGGGGGGCAGCCGAGCGCAGCAGGAGGGGTGTGGCCCGGGGTCGGGGTATCTCCGCCGAGCCCCGGGACGGGGGTTGTCCCCGCTCCCCACCGCCCCGGGACACCCGCATCTCCTTACGGCGAGGGCTGTGCCTCCGCTGGCGGGCTGCGGGCCTCCTCCGGGCGGCGGGCCTCCTCCCGGGGGGGCTGGGACGGCAGAAGCAAGGCTGCTTCTGCTGCTGCAGGCTCGCTGATCCCGGGAGGCTGCCCCCGGCACCGGTGCATGCCCCTCGGCGGCGAGGTGCGGTGTCTGTGAGGGGCGGGGGACGCTGGGTCCGGGGAGCGGTACCTGCCGGTAAGGGGCAGCAGGGCAGAACCGCGGGCTGCCGGAGAGGAAAAGGTGCTGCCGGCCGTGAGGCTTCCAGCGCCTGTGGTCGGGCACGGAATGAAACCAGTTACAATAGTGTGTGTTTTCTGTTCTGTGACTTTCATAAATGAGCTGAAGCTTTCTGAAAGCGTTCCCCACCTTGGGGGGCAACACTCGCTCTTTGAGGGGGTAGCAGAAATAAAGGGGTGCGTGGACTGACATCCACCGCCAATGTTGTCAGATGCAAGCGAAGTGTGCAGCCTGGGGAGAAATTGGTTTGTTTGGGTTGCAGGGGTGGAAGAACTAAGAGTAGAACTCGTTTTTTTCATGGTTGCAATTTATTTTTCTTCCCTCCCTGCGACTAAGAGATGCTACCACTGAGGGTTTTTTTGAGATGTTGAACTAAGCAATATGTATGACAGTGGCGTTGTCTTCCACCTCCTGGATGTCAATGCAGTTTTAAATTAAGAGTATCTTATTCCAGAGAAATCAGGCCCTGTATCACTCTGTGTTATTGCTTCTACAGCGCAGGAATAGGGAGTGTTTAGTGGGGTACGCTGGTGGAAGAAGATACAAGCTGTTTGAATTTCCACTGTGTTCTTGGAAATACTGTCATTTCTGTCCAGGAACATGTTATTCCCTGTTCTACAGAAAGCATGAATGTCAGTTTATAAATAGATCCATTTGTTTATAATGTTCTCCTGTAGCCAAACAACCATTTACATTGTGAAATAGATTGCTTCATTCTCTATTAGCTTATCAAGGCTACCCCAGGAGTGGCAACAGCTGAAGTTACAGTGTTCCTGGGCAGAGTGCTACTGGAGAGATTGTATCAGGAGTTCTGAGAGAAATTCCGGGGTTGCTGCCCTTTCTGTTGTCTGGTGTGCGCCTCAGTTCTAGGCAGGAGGTGTAATGGAGGGGGAAGGAGGGAAAGGTGTCTGAGGATGTGGTTTGCTGAGGGGCCTGTTTGTGATTTTACAGAAAATATCTGTTTATGCTTAGGTGAGATTTTATAGAGGAGTGAATTTATATGTCCATCTTCTGGTAGTGTTAGCAGTCAAAGGGACTTTGCATGAAGTTTGTTAAATACCCTGGAGAAGGAAGACTACATGAGAAAAGAGGTGGTGATGAAAATATTTACTTTTGCTTAGGAGCTGTATGAATAAGAGGGGTTTTTTGTTTGTTTGTTTCCAGGATAAAGTTTTATTCCTTTCCCCCTCCTTTCCCTAGCCATCATGTCTCATTATCCTCTTGTGCAATCTGTACATGGTTCATGAAGGGGAGAAGCCATCTGTGATTGAAATATGAGTGCAGTGATGAGAAATCCTGTAGGATCTCACCCTCCCAAATTTTCTGTGATTCCTATTTCAGCGGCTGCTAGATCAAATCTTGTGTTTGTCATCTACAGTTATTAGAGATTTTTGCCCTTGAAGTGCAGTCAAGTATTGTTATTTATCTTCACTGAATTTTGCATATTCCAGTATTTTAAGGATATAAAAGTGTACTAAAGGACTATGTGTTTATCTGCTGTTTATTCCACAGTTTTTTTCCAGTACTGCATTCTAAGGCTGTCACATTTTCTGTGTTTCTTTTTTTGTAACTTATGACAACTTTCCCTCCATTTAAGCCAAAGGACAAGGCTGCTGTCTTAACCATGAATTTTGGCTGTGATGCCGTACTGAGGATATGAATGGCTTCAGTGTATCTGCTGTCTTTACAGGAATGCTCTCATAGGCTGGCAGAAAACAGTTGTTTGCCTTCTCAGTGCTGATTCAAGGAAAAATAGCAACTCTGATCTTCCTGCAGCTTCATGTGTGTATGAAGACCCTTTTTCTTCTAGAGGCCTGATGCAGCAGGGGACTTGGGGCCACCTACATTTCTCACCATGTTTTCTGTGGATTAGTATTAATAGTTAGGCAGTTGAGTAAGTAGTCTATGGTTTGATTAGGGGCTGTGCTTCTAACTATTATTTTTGGTGTCTGGAGTAACAAAAAGGAAATGGAAAACAATTGCAAACTAACCCACCACTCAGTTTGAATGGTTTAGCAATTCTGTTGTGTTTAGCAGACTGTGGTCAGCTGTTCTTTTAATAAGTCAGCATCCTTTTCTATTTTGCTTTGCAAAAAGGAGCTCAATGTTCATCTTTTTCTGACATTTTGAAGATGTGCAGACAAAAAAAGATCATAATGATAATTTCTGTTTTTCAGTTTTTCAATTCTGATGGCTGGGAGGAGCTGCTGAAAATTACTCCTCTGGCTGCATGCTGCAAATTAATGAGTGGTTTTGGTTTTGTTTTTTTTTTTTCTATTTCATAATCAGATGAGATCAGAGTTGCTTACAGTCTTTCTGCATATGCAGTTAATGAATACTGGAGCTGGCAGTGCTAGCATGGTTTTCAAATACCTTGAAGGTTTGCTGATGATGTCATTTATGGTGGTGACACCATAGGCTTCCTCTCTCAAAAAAGCTTGGAGAAAATGAGGAACAAAGAAAGTGAACCAATGTGCCTGGTAGTTTGGTTTACTGTTAGGATAAAATTCTCATCAGATTTGTCTAGTCTTGGCAAGGTTATTTTTTCCTTTTTATAGCCTCATTGTCATATTTTCATTGAAGAATAGGAAGTGAGAGGTAGCTTGTTGCATTAAAATACTTTGATCTTATACTTCAGGTACCACTATGACAGTTTAACAAAACTACTTCCAGTTTATGTTGAATAGAAATGGCTTATGATTGAAGACATGGATTAGAGTTTACCTAATAAAACCTTTTTATCCGATACAATATCCAAATGATATCTGAAATACTTGGCAATGAAGATGGGTCTTGAAGGTTGTCTGGAAGATAACTGATTCTGACTTTGCTGATTCAGGCATATTTTTTTTTTGCTATAGAAAATTTTTCAACTTCATTTTACACTGATCACAACTCTGCTTGTGAGCAGCTAAATTCCAAATTTTTGGAGTCTTTATATTTATTCTTGACTTTCACTTGGAAGTTTTAATGGCTTGTGTTCCTGGAGTATTGAGGTTATTTCCTTTTATCATAAAACTTCATAACAAATTATGGTCTGTGAAAGTTGTCACTGGTTTTTGGAGAAATTTTTAGCTGAACTGCTGTCATCCCAGCTCCAGTGTCTAATAAATAGGTCATCTGCAGCATAGAAATTGAGAAATACCAACAACTGTTGCACACATCTAGTTTCTAAAAAGGATTTTGATATTTATCTAGTGAGGAATATGAAGACAAATTTAGGGAAATATATAAAGGTAACATTTCATTATTGGCCCACCATAATTTGTTATACGACCAGGTTCTTTCTGTGCTTATTATTTCTGCTATTGCTGTTTACCAAACAGTCTGCTTCACGTTTTATTGCTGGTGAGGATCCCTAGAGAGGAGACAATGTGTGAATTTATTCACATCACAGATCTCCTTTTATCTATTGTTATATATATATGTGTGTGTGTGTGAATATATATATATATAGATAATATATTATATAACCTATGTTTATATATAAGTACTTTTTTAACTCTTCAGTTTTACTAAGTAATGTCTAGTAGGGGGTGGGTCTGGCAAAATTGTTAAAGTGATTGCACACAGTCCCACCCACACAGGGTTTCCTAAAGCACTAGTTATTATCACTTCTGAAGTCTTGTTCTCAGCACATTGCCCTTCAGGTATATCTTTTCCAGATTTGGGCATGCTGACAATGACACTTTAATTTTCCTAAGCAGTGCAGGCTTGGTGTAGACTCTTCCTGTTGCAAGTTATTGCTATGCACAAATTGTCAGACCCATGCAGCCTGTTCCTAGTGGGGTAGGCGAGGTGGGGAGGTCAGATTATTGAAGCAAAGAATCACAGAGTGGTTTGGGCTGGCCCTTCAAAGATTATCTAGTGCAGCTCCCCTTCCATGGGCAGGGAGGTCTTTCACTAGATCAGACTGCTCTGTACAACCTGATCCTGAGCACTTCCAGTGGTGAGGAGTCTGGGACTAATTTTTTTGGAGGGGGTATTTAAAAGGCTCTTTCTGGCACATCAGTCTTTCTGTTCTTACCCTAGATGATCCTGCTAGATGACTGCTGAAGATACACATACAGTGCAATCCCCAGAGTGAGAATGGTGGATCTGCTGTGGCCCTGAGCTTGCAGTCTGGCCAGATGTTCTATCTTGAAGCACTTCTGGGAAATTCCCAGCTGTTGTCACCTACTCAGGGTGTTCCATGGCATCATCCCCCACCCTGAGGAGCAATTGGCACTTGGTTGCCAGGCAGGGCTGCCTACCTATAGTGACCCTGCCTTACCTATAGCATGGTGATGCAGATGCACAGAGCTGGCTCCATGCCTCAATGCCTCCTCCCAGGGACTACAGGAGGGGTCATGCCATATTGCTTAGGGCAACTATTTTTCTGGGCTTGATGCTTTCCATGATGGTTATGTCCTCTTAGGAGGAAAAACTGTTATTTACCTCTGATTTTCCTCCTGTTGCTACTTATGGGAGCAGCTTTCCCTTCATCTCTCTATATTGGTATTAAGAAATGCATCCATCCAGAGGCAATGAGGGCAATTCTCGTTGACTTGTGTGGTCAGGCTTATTTCTACAGTGCAATCTTGTAACAGTTACTGCAAATTCAAGACCAATCTATTTGCAGACACTGTATATATATTTTTAGCCCGTTCTTCTGAGAAAATAGAGATCACATGCAATTCTTCCTGTGAATGTCTGTCTTGCTCTAATAACTTTTAAATCTTTTGACCAATTCCAGTTGAATTTGAGAGGGGTAGAAGCTTATCTCCAATAAACCTACACATTCTCTGGCAGTATGCAGCCTAAACAGATGGAGAGGTGCCTGCTGAAGGAGAGCTTGCATTCTGAATTCTTTATGCAACTTTGACACACATTCCTAGGACACTGGATTTTACCAGCTCAGTTGCTGACGAATCAATCTACATTGTGCTCCCATTTTTTGATCTGTCATTTGCTTAATTGCTGGCCTAACATTATACCCTGACATGACCTTATCTCAAATTAGACTGTTAATTCCTCTTTGGATATTTTTGTAACAATTTGATTGTGGAGGAAGAGCAAGTGTTTAATCTTTAACCCCAAGTAGCCTTATAATATCACAGAAACTGCATGATGAGAAAGGAAAGGCTCATGGTTTCTTTTAAACATTATTATTATATATAAAGAATGATACAATTTTTCTGGTTTTGTGATTTCTCAAAAGGATTATTTTAATTCTTTTCCTCTAATAATTTTGTCTTGTAATTCTTTAGACACCCGGAAACTATTAGGATTCCTGAAGCTGTCTTTTGTATTGTTCCCTAAATGGAGTATGTTGCTTGGTAGGACACAAACTGGAACAGTTCAGACTTATTTCAATATTTCTGCTTTTTATTGTTTCTTTATAAAAATACCCTGTTGTGACAATTAGCAGATCACTTTTGAACACCAATGTCTGTTAAACACATCCTATAGTCGTCTTTTTGTTTCTTCATGCTGCTTTGATGTCCTACCATCACCTTCCTTCATGTATAATGTGTTTCTTGTCATGCATTTGGAGCCTAGAGGAGAAAACACCTACGCCTACTTTCTGTAGATTAATTATGCATTACTTTTACCTTTGGCGTGTACTGTTATTACTTTTGAGGAAAAAGTGCTGACCAAATGTATGCATTGAGAATGTATAAGGTATGTTGGATTTGTGGAGAGGCAGTCCCTATTTAAATTTTAAAAGAATCCAACCCACAACTTGTGTTTTCTGATTTTTTTAATTATTATTATTATTATTATTTCCTGATTCTATTTGTGCTTTTGATATTTGTCAACATCTTAAATTTTGGGAGGCTTGCAGATTACAATCTCTCTGTTTTAAATTATTAGGTTAGGCTTGAGTCAGTGTCTTTGGTTCATGCAGTGGTGTTTTGGAAGAAGGAAAGGGCGTGGGGGAGAAGGAGCGGCGGTGGCAGCACAGGAGTGGCTCCTGTGAGAAGCTGCTGGAATCTCCCCTGGTTCCAGTCCCTACCCTGCCTCTGGCCAAGGCCAAATAGATATGGGAAGCTGAATGTGCCTTTGCAAGTAACATATTCAAGAAAGAGAAAATGAAACTGCAAAATAATATGAAAAAAAAGAAACCTGGAGTGCAGAGGAGGAGGAGGTGAGACAAGTGCCAGAGAAAAGACACCAAGGTGAATGAAGGAGGGGAAAAGGTGCCCAAGCAGAGATTTCCCCACAGCCTGTGGTGAGATGGAAGCTGTTTCCCTGCAACCCATGGAGAAGCAGTCCCCAAGAGGAATGATGGAGCAGTCCTTGAAGGACCACAGTGGGGTAAATGTAGATTTATAGCTCCTGAAGTGTCACAGGTGGGCAGATGTGAAGGAGCACCCTGTGCAGGATTACAGAGAGGGGCAGATGTGGGTCTGCAGCCATGTAGAACCCCCTGCCAGAGGAGATGACTCTTCCCAAAGCAGACTGTGACTCTGTGGGCTGGAGCACTCTGTTCCTGAGGGGCTGCATCTGGTGAAAAGGACTCATGTTGGGAGGGGTTCTTGAAGAGCTCTCTCCTGGGAGAGGGACCCAGTGTTGGTAGTGGGGGAAGAATGCAAGGAGTCTCCTCCCTGAAGAGGAAAGAGTAGCAGATACAACATGTGGTGAACTTACCCTAAACCCCTTTCTATCCCCCTGTGATGCTGAGGGGGGAGGCAGGAGTAATCTGTGCCCAGGAAGAAAAAGGAGAAGGTATATCTGGCCATTTTTCCCCTCTTTCTCCTTTTAATTAAATTTGTGGGTTTTTTCCTTATTAAGTTGAATTTGTCTGTGGTGTGTTTTGTTTTTTCCTGTTACTGTAACTGGGGAATTAAAACCTCCCTATCCTTGTCTTAACAAGCCTTAAGGTGGATTTTCTCCTCCCTATCCCGTGGTGGGGGTGGGAGGTGAGTAAATAGAGGCCTGACTGATACTGGCTGGGCCTAAACCATGAGAGTCATTATTTCCTAATGCTGTGTGTGTGTGTCACTTTCCAGCAAAGCTGTAGTGAAGACATTCATTAGGTTTCTCTATCTGCATCTGTAAAGTTGGGAAAGGTAGGATAACCACAGTCACTGGGCTGCCTGTGCCAGCTCAGATGAGCTGTTGGTGCTCATTGCATCTCAATGTTTGATCTCAGTTGATCGTGGAGACCAGACTTGGTGGCTATGCAGGCAGGAACAGTGAAAGTGTGCTGCAGGAGATGCCTAAGAGGATGCAGGAAGGCTCCTGGTGGCTCATGGACAACTTTGCAATGTGTGTATGGGTCAAGCAGGTTTGGAATCTGATGGACTTCCAGCTTGCTTCTAAGGCCAAGCTGCAGTCATAGCCTTTGTGCCTCAAAAAGCTGCAGGTAAAGCAGACCAGGCAACTCTTCCTGTTAATCCCTGAGAGGTGAAACCTGCCAAGGCTCTTCAGCAAAAGGTGGTGGTGAACTTTGTTGTTGCTACACATGTTGACACTAACCACTTCCTAAGGGTGCAGTGTGCACTATCTCATCTGCAGCACTGTAGGTTAGTAGCTAAAAGCCTTGTAAGTTCATGGGTTTTCGTCTGTTCATACACAGCTGCAAGATGTAAGTTTATCTTGTGTCTCCAATCTAGTTTGTGTTTCCTTATCTTGTGACGTGACAGCACCCAGCCTTGTGAAAGGTTCTGCTAGGAGCATTTGTTCTGTATGAGGCTTGCACTACACAGTGATGCTGACCCTAGGACCTGTCCATGCTGTTGCTGACTCCAGTACATCTTTCTGGGTGTGCCCTGGGCTTTGGATACAAGGGAGCCATTCCACACAGGGTGAGTTCATCCTTCTTTCCACTGCAGTGTCTTGCCTCCACTGCTTGCCTGAGCAAATACTGTCAGAGCTTGACTTGCATTGAATTGCTGCAGTCACTGGGCATCAGCTCTTGTGGTGCTCAGGTGACCTCCTGTATTTATCTCCTTTCTTCCATGTCACGTCCCACTGTGGCAGAAGAATCATCCACACACTTCACATGGATTTGTCTGGAAGTCTATTTTCAAATATCTTGTGAGAGACTGTTTTTTTCAGGTAAAATGCATAGTTTCTGCTTATATTCATGTCTCCTTTGCATCTCTGAAGAGATGTTTGTAGGCTGATAACTCATTTCTCTTCCATCTTTTGTCCCAGGTTGACATTGCCTTTGAAAAATATTAGTTCAGAGGGGGCTGCAATGTAGTTCTAGCTTCACATAAGATATGTAGCTTAAAATCGACTTATGACAAATCCTTAGATGACTCGTAAATCCAAAGAGGGTGATAGTCTTTTTAGCAAACTGTCAGTTAGTGCTAAATATTTTCACCAGTCACTTCACATTTTCATTAGCTCTTTTAACAGCTGAAGTTCACAGATTTACATGAAATGTAATATTTACAGCTATGTTCTGTCTTTCAGTTCAGATTACTGCTATGGAGACTTTGTAATTGCAGGTAAATGTGTTTGTTTTGGGCTTTTTTGGTTCTGTTATCTTGTCCTCCACTATTCTACTGTACTGGTCTCTAGACCACTGCAGGTCTATTCTTGTTGCCTTTCATTAATGAGACTCGTTGCTTTTGGGTGGGATGATTCAACATAGCTGCCAAATGTAAGGAAGAGTCAGGCATGTCCCCTCATTGTGCTAATAATAGTGTAGTAACATTTTTCTGGCAGGCAACACTGCTGCTGGTGGAAGCTACAGCAGGGATTTTTAGAAGGGCAGCAGGGTCATTCAAGATATCTGGTTTTAATTCTCTCTTTAGGATCTTTCCCTGTACAGCTTACAGCTTCATTTCTCACCCCTTGAGGCTGAGTTATATTGAAATAACTTCTCACTGTAGTATTATCTAATTCGAATTTTGAACTGTGGATGACAAAAATAGTGGGGGTTTTTTGGGGGAAAAAAACCAAACTGAACCACTACAAAACACCCAACACCCATCCATTTTAGTGCAGTCCTGTATATAGTATTACCATAATTACAGCTCAGAGTGCCACAGTAAAACAATATGTGGATGTGCACTTCAGGATGTTCTGTCAAAGTCACCTCAACTAATGTGAAAATCCACTTGTCTTCTAAATACTAAGGGAGCTTACATCATCTTCCCTTAACATGAGTGACATGGGAATTGTCCAGTCCTACTGGTTATGGAGATTTTGAAGAATTCATAATATCTGGTGTCTGATGTGTAAAAGGAAAGCTTTGTTCTCCTAAAAAAAAAAAAAAGTCTTTACCATCAAAATAACCTGAAGTATACTAAAAGGAAAGACAGTAGAAATCTGTTAGTTGCATCAGGGTTTAGATCTTTTGTAGTTTAAAGATTTCTGGTAAATGTTTTATGGACTTTTTTTTTTCTTTAATGTTTGCAAATTAAGAAGTTGGTAATGCTGGAGGAGGAGGTCTGAAGCAAACCAGGAAAATAACCTCTAAGTGGAGCATAACTCAATTGCTTCAGAAACAGCAGCCCTATCTTTTCTGTGTAACTGCCTGCATTATGCAAGGCCTATCTAAAACTGCTAGGAAGTCAAAATGGCCCATTCCTTCAGACAGCAGGCTGCCCAGGGAGGGCAAGAGGAAAAGCAGCACATGGGATGTAAGGCTGTGGGGTCAGTGTTTGCCTGTTGGGATGTAAGGCTGTGGGGTCAGTGTTTGTCTGTTGGGATGTAAGGCTGTGGGGTCAGTGTTTGTCTGTTGGGATGTAAGGCTGTGGGGTCAGTGTTTGTCTGTTGGGATGTAAGGCTGTGGGGTCAGTGTTTGTCTGTTGGGATGTAAGGCTGTGGGGTCAGTGTTTGTCTGTTGGGATGTAAGGCTGTGGGGTCAGTGTTTGTCTGTTGGAAGAGAGCAGCATACATGGCATATTGGGAACTATCTGAACCTAACGTGACTAACCCAACTCTAAACAGGTATTTGGAGTCATGATTGAGAAAATGGTAGATATGTGTGCACTTGCAAGTGGAAGGCTTCAGGGTGTTAGTATTGATCAGCAAGTGGGTCCTCCAAGAAACACATGGGCAATACTGGTTACAGGAGCTGTAGATCAGAGCTTAAGTGTTTCATGTCAGCCAAAGTCTTTGTCTGCTGCCCGAATGTTCCAGTGTTTGGGTGGGAGAAAATCAGAAGTTCCTCAGTAAGATCTGTCCCATATGTCCCTGAAAACATTAATTATTTCTGTGACAATATGCAGAACTCTAGTACCAGAAAATCTCAACTGCTGTAATATGACAGTAAGAAATAATTTGAAATACTTATGTTCCTACTTGTTATGGACATCTTATTTCTGAATATATACCTCATATATAATCATATCATGTTTTGATGCTTTGTAAATGCTCAAGTGGCCTTCATGGTAACAGGATCTTCTGTGATTGCATCATTATATGCCTAGGGAATCAAATTGACTTCTAAACTGGGGTGGCTCCTGCTGTTTAAACTAATACATGCCAACAGTGATAGGAACTCTGCAGGGATCAGAAAAGATTCCTTGATTTGCCAGAGGACTTTTTTCTAAATATACTGTTCTTGTATTCTCTATAAAAGGAGTTACTTTTTGTAATAATAAAAAAAACATCTCCCAGTTTAGCTTTTTTAATTATTATTTCCTACTCAGGAATCATTCAGTACATTGGAACAAGGAAATGAGGATATTTTGAAATAGGGACACTTTTTATAAATTACTTAAAAAATACTTGCTGGTATTTCCTATGGATATTAAATCTTAATGCATATAATGGAGCTGGCAAGGAAAACTTGATATGAGTTCCTCAGAAAATAATAATGTAAATATATTGGTTATTCTCTCAGTGTAGTATGCTTTGGCATGTCATCTATTCCAGGGAAGTACCATATGCAAAGCACACACATGCAGATTGAACTCGGGATAATCTATCTCTAAATGAACATGAACATTGGGCATCTGCTGGTAGATCTTAAAAGGGGGTGAACTCTTACCATGTAAAGGCTGGGTGTGTCTGAAAATGAGTGAGCAATAATGTATGGCAGGGAAGATGAGTTATTTCAGAGCCTTCTCAGAGGATTGTCTGCTGTTAGCCATGGAGGCAGCCAGGCTGAATGGGGACCTTTGACTACTGTGGTGTTATAAATTACAGCATTGCATGCCATGTTTGAAATGAATAGCAGCATACACAGAGAAAGGGTTGTGTACCCTGTGTTCAGAGCTGTGTTTTCCTTCCTGACAATTTTTGTTCAGCTCATTCCCAGCTTTTATGTTCTCTCCTTTTGTGTGTCAGGGAGGTGTTGGTTGGGTGGCTTGGTTTGGAAGCTCCATGGCAAACTTGAGGTCAAACTGAAGGTAAATCACATATAAAATTCCCTTTTGCATCACGAGACTGTCCTCTCGACTGATACAACATCAATGGCAAATGTGCTAACACAACACAAGATGCAGGGGAAGAACAATGACTGTTTTGGTACAGTTCTAACCCAACAGGAGCAAGGAGAGTATCCCCACAAAACTTTGAGGTTACAGGGAATATGATTTGGGATAATACCAAATTCTTGCCTTCTCTTATACTTTTGATGGTGTAGCTCATTGCCAATCAGCAGAGATCAAAGCATTTAAAGTCTGTTCCTCTGCCTGTAGACCATACAAAATGTGGGTGTACCTCTGTCCCATGTTGTGTCGACATCTTGTGTCCTGAAAGGAGTTGCACTGTGTGTTTGTCTTCACATGGTCAATCTCTCGTGTGTTATGTTTCAAGTGGGAATGCATGTGCTTCATGACTGCGGGAATGTGAATCTAGAGCACTGAAAATGAAAATTTCCTTCATTAAAAAATGTCTTTTTTTTTTTTTTCCCAGTAAAATGCTTTATGGTTCAGAGTATCTGAGATGACCTTCTCTGGTCCTTTGTGATAGACTGTCAAAATGAGGTCACATTAAATCTGTGTGGAATTCTTTGTCAGACTCAACCTTTCCTTAGACTGCTGTTTAATTTTTCTCTAGTATTTTAACTGAACAACAGCATTAGAATATTTTCAAATGAAGGAATTAAAAAGTGGGTTTATGTTGTCATACATATCTGAGGGATGGAGATTTTCTAAAATTTAGACTTTTTTACTCCACTCAGCACTTCCATCCAAATTTATGTTAATATTTCTCCAAGAAACTAAAGTGGCAAGATATGTAGAGAAAATATGTTGGAAAAAATGCTGATACTGTTCAAAGTGGCGTGTTACAGGGTGTCAAGCATCTTTATGCATAAATATACTCCAGACTGCTTAAGTCTGATACAAAACCAAACAGTTTATTGTTAAAGTGAAAAAGCAAACAAGTACCTAAAACAGATAGTGCTTAATTCTGCAATAGTAGCTTCCTGGCAAGTGAGCAAAGTTAGGCAGCATGGTTATGCAGACAGTCCTAAGTCCATTTAAGAGAGCTTTACCAACTCACACACGCCTGAAATACTCCTGAGATGGAGAGGGAGGTAGGCATAGCACCTTCTGGGCATCCCCTGGAGATTCATCAGTGTGAAGATGTGCTCTCTCCCCTCCCCACCCAAGTTCCCCCTCTAATACCCTCATCAGATCCCATGCAGTAAGAGCTGGCCAATTGTTGTCACAAGTGACTGATCCCAGTGCCTAACAGCAGTTCTTTCTTTGTGCAGATTTGCTACCTTTCTGATACTAATGGACAAGTTCCCACCCTTTTGTAACAATTTTTTAGCAACATCTGTTCTTATTCCCTTCTTTTTATCACATAGACCTTTGTGCAACTCTTCGGTATTTTCCCATCATCATCACGACCATGGATCATTCCTCATCCCTTATACATGGTGGGATAGGCCTATGTCCTTTACAGGAATCCCTTAAATAAACTTTTCTCGTCAACTCTACTGCATCTGAAGATCATTTGGAAGGATTACAAAACCTTTTCCAGTAAAAATGCTTGTTCCATTATGTTAACAGTGGGTTTTGATTGTTCTTCACTGGAGGGAAAAATAAGTACAAGGAAGATGGTTTCCATTCCCATTTCTTAATGAGCTGGTGTGAGTGTGGAGAGTTGTCTTTTCATGAAGGCTTAATTTCCTATTGTACATATTGTAGTAAACCTGATAGTTAAATCCAAATTAAGACCACCTCTTCTTAAATTTCTCAGGACTTCTTTTGGAAGTGCATCCAGGTATTAGTAGAATACTTTTAACAGCTTCAAGGCAAAGCTAGTAATTAGATTGTTTGGCCTATAATGTTAGAAGTTTAATATTCCCCTTTTTTCAACACTCAGTGTCATGTATTAGTATGAACAGATCTATTAAAAATACCTTTTTTTCATTATGCTTTCAGCTTTTCTGTCTTCATGAAATCATGTAGCTGCTTTCTGTAATAAGATTTTAAAGAGCTTCCCATACCTGATGTGATATCATAAAAAGCATCTTATTGTCATGAACCAGCCAGATGAATAACTGTACAGTGTGGTAACCTGAATAACACTTTCCAAGAGAAAATTATGTGGGATATTTAAATCCAAATGAAGGATGGGAAGGATTATGGTGGGTGGGGTAGCTTCAGACTCTCCTCTGGAGAATCCATGGGAATTTCACCTCCTGGATTGAATGACAGTGGAATTAGCCTGAAACTGAGAATCCAGGAGTTTTACCTAAAGGTCATATGCACTTTTCTCTTCATTAAACAGTACACTTAAGTTCTGCTTAACCACCTCAAGTTGTGTTACACCTCTGTGTAACCTCTCTGGCACAGGGATCCCATGACTTTGGTTACCCCATGTAAATACCTTGTGCAGCACAAATTCCCTTTCATGAGTGTGTTCTGTCCCTGGCCCCTGCAGAGCCATTGCAGGGATTTCATCTTTCACCCCACAGTTTTTCCCCCTTTCCATAAGGGTGACAGTGTAGGACTGTGTGAAGTGCAGTCTCCTGACAAGGCTAAGGAGGCTGGTGAGGACACAGTGTTTTGCATAACTGCACATTGTCACCACCATAAATAAAGGTGTGAATCCAAATCTGGAATTCCCTCTTGTGCATATAACCTGTCAAACTTCATCTTTTTTTCCATGTGTCCTTAATTTTTTTCTCCTTGTATCCTGTGGCTTCTGGGCTGAGTGGCAACATCAGCCCTAGCAGGATGAAACGGAGAGTTTCATGGCCATTTGTGCCTCCTAGCTACTCCTGGCTGACACAAAAAATAGATGAACCATGGGCTGTCACACATATAGGGCAGATTCCCCAGCCTGCCTTTCTGCATCTGTCACTGGTCCTGTGCTGAGCCTGACACAGGCTTCCTAATTCTGCCTGTCAGCTTGTGGCTCTGTACAATAGAGCTTTCTTGTTGGAAAAACCATTACAGCATGTCAGCAAAAGCATGCTGGATGAATGGAGCAGCAGCTGACAGTGAAATATAAACAAGTACATGTCTGTGGGAAATAAACTGGGAATAAAGATGCTCCAGAAGGACTGGGCCTAGACCAGACACCGTTTAACAATTTAACTTATAACGCAGAAGCTTGGAAGCAAAAAGTCAAGCCAATGATGCTGTTTACCAGTCTGTCATTCCCAGTTTTTGATAAGTAAGCAGTCACAGTTTTTTGTTTTATTTCGTAGTTGTTTTGTTGTTGTTTTTTTTTTTTAAACCCAACATGGGTATGGGCAGTGGCTGAATGCAATAAGATTTCTCAGTGACAAGTTTTCTGGACATCCATAGCATAGGAGACTGCATCCTGGAAAGCAGCAACTGCAAAGGTATTAAGGATCAATTGAGGTTAAGAACTTTAGGTTACCAATGCACCATTGCAATGAGAAGAGAGAGGGCTAATTTAATCCTTGGCAGATGGGATTAATAAAAGAAACATTTTTCTTTTTGCATGGCATTAATGACAGTAATACTCACATTCTGTATCTGGTCCTAATTTTCACATCTTTAAAAGGTCTTTTGAAAACTTACAGGCGGTATAAAAAAGGGCCTCAATAATTATTAGTGATGAAAAAAAATCCTGGTAGTGATTTAATGTGGAAGGAGTGGGGTGAGAGAGTTTTTAATTCGTTTTTCCTTGTGGTTTTTTTTTGTTTGTTTTGTTATTATTGGATCCCTGTTCAGTTAATTTTAGGACATACTTCATCTTATCGAAAGACAAATGCCTAAAATGGGTTGAATTGATTGATCTGCCAGGGCTGTGTCTGTGAGGTACATTGCTCTGCTGGCAATGGAGGACAATGTCATGCTGATCAAAAAGAGGCAGCTGTCTCTTAAACACTGCTAAAAAAACGCCAAACAAAAAAAAATCAGAGAAAACCAAAGGTTAAAATTATGTTTAAAAAGTGAGGTTTTTTGCATTAATTAAATTTCAAAAAGATTTAAAATTGAAAGGTGACATGCAGGAGTGGTGACCGTTGCTTATATCCCTTCAGAACTTCTTAAAGACAATTTCTTTTGGTTGAAGCCCAAGAAAAAGGAAGATCTTGAGCTCTTGCATGAGCATTTTAGTTGCCTGAGACATCAGAAGGAAAACACTCAATTTTACTTATATTATGTGTGTGCTTTCCAGAGGATTTAGACACAATTTCTTGCTGAATATCATGATCAGCCTGCTGGCTGGGTAGCTGACAGGATGCTGGCTAATCAAGAAAGAACCTCTTGGGAAAGCCTTGCGTGGGAGGAGAGATAAGAGGTTTGTCTGACTGTGTAGAGCTTAACCTAGGAGCTGGTTATCTCTGAGGAAATATCAGAGAGGAGAACTGAGACTGCCAGTTTGGATAAGGAGAGAGAGAGCTGGAATAGGAGGTAAATCTGACATCTGTCTATAGAGAGGATAACTACATTTTTGCAGCTGAAAGAGAGGAGGAAAGGCAAATGCTACTGCTGAGTTCTTTCCTCAATATCCCTCCTGCCTTTGAGAGACAGAAGTGGCAGAGTACCAGGAGGCTTGCTGGTGGAGTGGTTAGTGAAGTGCTGAGTGTGGTTCTGGCAAGGGTAAGATTTGAGAGGATCAAAGAGGTCAGGAGATGCCCAAATTGGATGAAGCTGATGCAATGACTGAGAGTACTGTTCAGAACAAGCTTTGTGCTAAGTAGGAAGGGCTGGAAGAACTGGAAATCATCTGTGGTAGAGCTGTAGGAAAGGAGTTTGGAGACAGCTTAAACACTAACCATACCCCAAAAGTATGAGAAGAGACTGAGCATCTCAGATGCCTTAACAAGAAAGTATCTTGTACTAATGTTCTTTTACTTTCCTTTTTTTTAAAAAAAATATTTATTTATTTTTCTCTTCCTCCCTTTTAGGAAGTGAGACTGTGTAAATTGACCTTGGTGGAGGCCTACCAAAGCTGCTCTGCTACTCCTCAGTACAATGAGGGAAGGTGACAAAATAAGATAGAAAAAAACCTTATGGTTTTAAGTCAAGATAAGAGCAGGGGGAGATCACTCACCAATTACCATCATGGGCAAAACCAGACCTGACTTGCTGAAAACTTAATTTACCAATCAAACCAGAGTAGGTTAGTGAGAAATAAAAGCAATCTTAAAACCTTTCCCTCCCCCTTCTTTTCAGGCTTAATTTCACTCCGAATCACTACATCCCCCCCTGAGCAGGGCAGGGGACAGGGAATGGGCGTTGTGGTCAGTTCATAACACTTGTTCTCTGCTGCTCCTTCCTCCTCAGAGGAGACTCCTCACACTCTTGAGTGCAGGGTCCCCTTCCTAGGATACAGTACAGCATGAATTTCTCCAATGTCAGTCCTTCCTACAGGCTGCCAGTTTTCACCAGCTCCTCAAGTGTTTGTCCTTTCCACAGGGTTACAGGTTCTGCCAGCAAACCTGCTTCAGTGTGAGCTCCTCTCTCCATAGCTCCTGCCAGGACCTGGCTCTAGTGTGGGCTTCCTACAGTGTCATATTGTCCCTTGGGCATCCAGCTGCTCTGGTATGAGGTCCTCCATGGGCTGTAGGTGGATATCTGCTCCACCATGGACCTACATGGGCTGCAGGGGAATCTCTGGGAATTGCTGTGAGCACCTTCTCTGACCTTGGTGTCTGCAGGGCTGTTGCCCTCACATATTCTCATTCCTCTCTCCTGTTGTTCAGGTTTCCCTTTGACCTTCTTCTTAAATATAGTATCCCAGTGGCTCTACTATCATTACTTATGGGCTTGACCTTTACCATCATTAGGTCCATTCTGGAACCATCTGATGTATGCTCTTGGACATAAAGGAAGCTTCAAGGAGCTTCTCCCTATGGTCCTCTGGTACCAAAATCTTGGCAATCAAATCCGATTCAGAGTCATAACTAGAACTGAAGTTCTAAACGGAAATAAGACAAACAACTGCAACTCTTTGAACTATATATTTTCCCTTCTAAACATTAAAGAAAGTGATGGACCTCTCAAGGTGTCCAATCCAAGGCAGATCATGTGCACAGGCACTATTTGCTAGTCACATGCAAGTACCTTGTCTTTCTTGCAGGTTGCTTGGGAAATGGGTACTAATTTGTGGTGTTCAGGTTAACAAGCTGATGCATCCAATGGCTTAAGCTCCAAGAAAACATTTTCTTACTTTACTTGCAGATATACCATAATGAAAATAGATTTTGTCACTTTTTTTGATCCTAAAAGATCGAGAGAATGTGGGAAGAAGGCAATCAAGAAATTTTCTCAAATTTCCTAATCTTCCAGCAAGTTTTGTGGCAAAGAAGCAAGTAGGAGGGGAAGGTTAAAGTGAGGAGGATGTGCAAGAAGGGAAGAGGGAACCACTTTAACTGTTGGTTGAATAACTGGTTGGTAGCCTAAAATATTACAATGGATCTATATCTAAGCTTGTTCAGGAGTAGGCTGCCTGATCTATGGGGCCACTCTTTTTAATGACTCATTCTGGGGATTGTTTTTGTTGTGTTGTTTTTTCTTTTTTGTTTTTGTTGTTGTTGTTTTGGTTCAAGGTTGTTTGGTAAAAGTATAGTAGATATTTTTCTATATCGTGTATCCCTTGAAATGGAGATCAGAGACTGGAGGATAATGTTGCAAGAATTAAATCTAATTTTTAGAGTTCCAAAGTTAATGCATCCTTCAGTAATTACAAGTATTTTTCAATAGTATGTTGTTTGAAACTTAAATATTAATAAGGGTGATGACAATCTTGATTGTTTGTCTATAAAATAATCTCAAGCTCAATTGTTTAGACTTGGTAGTAAGGTTCATAGATTTTCTAGTAAAAAACTACATACTCATTTTGAGGATATAGGCTAGTATTCGCTGGAAGGTAACAGAGCAAATTATTTCTCTCACAGAAATAACACTGAACAAATCTGAAAATGGGAAATAGCTTGAAATGAAACTCAGACTCCTGCCAATTTCTGTGTTCTGTATTCCTCCTCTTCCCTGGCATCTTGTCGCATTTATTAAAATGCTCTGCCTACAGACTGATTTTGCTCAAAGTAGTGGGCTATGCATGTGGTTTTGTATGTATGTGTTTTTTTGTGTTGGTTTTCTACAAAAGTCTCTGGCTCTAGGGCTAGATAGAATTTGTGATTTCAGAGCATGTTTTCCTGAAGTTCTGGATCGTGGGGGCTGCAGCTATATAAGATGATAAAGTTTTTCCCCTGCAGACTTGGAAAACCATTGCGTTAAAACATAAAAAAATCTCGTGTGATGCCATAAGTCTTACCAAGCTAATAAGTATAAACTGAGTGTGAGAGCAGAAAGAGTTAAGAGGTGAATTTTGCCCAAGACAACTTGTGCTACCACACAATTTTAAAAGCTCATTGACAGACCAGAGCTGTTAGTTCCGGTTTTATACAGTCATTCTAAATAAAGCCTGACCCTTATTTTTTGTTTTTCAGGCTTGTCTAATGCTACCTTGAGCCAAATTCCTAGACTGGTTGGTGCTTTCTCATGGGATCCCTGTGACTGACAAAGGAGAGATTGTTGTGTGGTAGGCGTTTGCATTGACTGTCTTGACAGCTCTTGGCTGGGAAGCAGACAGATGCAGTTTCCAATGCAGTTGCTCTTTCATTGGACTCTTGTGCCATCAGGAGTTGGAGGGATAGAAAAAGTGCCTGGGAGATGAGTATTCCAGTCTTTGGAACTGCTGTTTTGTTCCCCTGTAAAATCAAAACTGCATAGCAAAAATACTGGAGAGGAGGGAATTGATCAAAATTTGCTTTTAATTATGGAGCCCTAGTATGAAAAGGGTTGGCTCATTTATTTACTAAGTGGAGAAAAGCCAAACGATCTGCATTCTGGTTAACTTGCTAGCAAAGTCCAAGGTGCAAATAGAAGACTTTTTTTAGTGCAGTTCAACTATTGTATTTGAAGGACACTTCAAGTGTTTCCTTGAAGTACAGTTCAGGACAGTTTTACAGTATCACCTGATGTGGGTCCAAAATGTTTTTATTTTTGTACCTGTATAAGACATATATGAAATATGTATATTTGTCTCTACAATAGAGCCTGTTATGCTTTCCAATGTGATTCTTGATTTAATTGCCTAATATCCAGCAATATTACCTTTTCAATTTTAAACAGCAGTGAATCCATACTCCAAGGGCCATAATAAAAAAGTTATTTTCTTCTTTATATGGCTACAGATCTGTATGTACCCCATAGGCAATTGTTGATTTATTTGATAAATGCATTTCCAGTTAATCAAAACAGGAATCATTTATTATCTTCTAGAAGGTAGTAAAAATCTTTTTTAAAAGGTTAAAGTCTGTCTGTTTCTCTGTTTGTGGTTTGGAAGAGATTATCCTGTAAATACCACTAAAGCTGGAAGCGCTGTGTTATAATTCTACTTGAACACATGGCTATGTACAGAAATAACACACTTGTAGATTCTTCATTTGCCTGGTCTTGTGATTTGCTGTTGGTAGCTTTTCATTTTCCCAAGCAATGCCATTTTCACATATATGTGTCTTCTGGAAATATTATTGAAAAATCTTACTTTCAGACTGACAAATTTTAAATTTATTCCTCAATTACTTGAAACACATGTTCTTGCCTAATTATGAAAGCATAGTCATGTTGCTGGTTGATTTCTGATAGGAGGAAAAATCTCTTGTGAAGATAACAATCATGCCCTCATTGGCTTGAATTGAATTACTGAGGTTTCAATAAGCTCTATTGCTCATCTTGAGTAACATGCTAGTGTAAAGAAGTACTGTTGAAAACCTTTTGAAATATTTTTTTCATCTGGGATTTCTGTTCACCTTTTTAGGACTAAGAGAAAGTTTGGGGGTTTTTTTTCCCTTTTTTCCTTTTTTTTTTTTTTTTTTTTTTACTAGCAGAAAAAAAATGGAAGAGATATTAAATTTAAAACTAAAGCATCTGAACGTTTTCTGTATCCCTTGCTTAAAAAGCAAGTTCAGTTTAAAAGAAAAAATCTGAAGCTCCATTACTTTTTATTTATCTAGTTGTCTTTAAAATTTAAATACAGTGTAGTGGAAAGGATTTGTTGGACTCCAGTTTGGGCTGTAGATTATAGAATTTCCTTCATAAACTTTCAGTTTACAAGCAATCAGTATTTCTGCTCTACCAACTTTTGGAAAGCTGTAATAGAAATCTGATACCTAGAAACTTATAGGAAGTTTCTATAATAAATGTACAATGGCAAGTTTATACAAGTCTGTCCTTCTGGTCAGTGATGTCTTTTTAGGTTAAATTTCTCTCCCATTCTGGCATGTACATTGCCCTGTATCATATATATGCAGAGAGTGACCATATCTCTCAAACTCCCCATGTGAATCAGTCAAGCCCCATTAGCCTCCTTTCCTTCAGGAGTTACAAAGCTGTGGATTTCTGCCATCTTTTGTGAACTGTTGGGATCAGTGTGACTGGAGCTCTGACATACTGTGCACATAGCTGAAATATACATGAAATTTTTGAATCTTAATGCTTCCTGCCAACCCTATTTTGCTGAAATGGCTCTGAAGGATTACTGAAATGGAACATACCCTGCCAAGGGTCCCTCCTGGAAAATACTTGTGGCGTATGAATGACCATGAGGTATCTGTTTAATGAACCAGACTATATCATACGTAGTTCAGATGCTCCCCCACAGCAGAGAAGCACTGTCCTCTGATTTTCCTTCTCTAGCACACAGGAGCCCACCATTCCTGTCAGTGTGATAGTGAACATCATGGCAGAACTTAGTAATCTTTCCTAAGCATCTACTGAGAACCTTCTGCCTTCCAGGACCTAAAGGGGGCCTACAGGGAAGCGGCAAAGGGACTTCTTTCAAGGGCATGTAGTGATAAGATAAAGTCTAATGGCTTTAAACTGGAAGAAGGATAGATTTAAGTTAGATATTGGGAAGAAATTCTTCACTCTGAGGGTAGTGAGACACTTGAACTGGTTGCCCAGAGAAGTTGTGGATACCCAGTCCATTCAGGTGTTCAAGGCCAGGTTGGATGGGGCTTTGAGCAGCCTGGTCTGGTAGGAGGTATCCCTGCTCATGCAGAGAGATTGTAACCAGATGATCTTTGAGGTCCCTTCAAACCCTAACCTATTTTATAATTCTTCCTTAGAAATGCTGTCATAAATGTAGCTTGCTTCTGTTCATTAGAAGAAAAAGAAAGGGAGCAGATGGGGAAAGTCCTAGTTTTCTAGTAAGAAGCAAAATTCTTTCCTAATTGAGCTAGTGTCGGATTAAAATTGTGGGGCTTCCTTATAGAATTGTTTATTTTTGTCTCTTAGTTTATAACCTACATAGTTAAAATGTTTCATTTTGCTGTGGAAGGAAGCAATCAAAATATTTGGCTTTGCTTCAGACAAAGATAACATTTTCCAAGTAGCTGTGTGTAACCCTAACAGCTGCTGAGACCTCTATAAATGAGTCAGTCTGCCACAGTGCAGTGTGGATTAATAATTTGCATTACCATTAGACCTTGTAGCAGTAGCCAAAGTCACAGCTTGACTCAGTCCAACACAGAACTCTTTGACAGCAAAAATCAAATGAAAGATGTAAATGTAATCTGCCTACAAAACTTTAGTATGTTTGCAGCTTGAGACAAGAAGGGAGAATTGCACTCCAGAGCTGGCAAACTCATTCAGTGGTGACAGCTACAAAGTAAAGTTTGTTTTTAATTGTAGTTCCTGTAACAGGACGTAAAATTAAGCCTATTTGTTCGCTTTAGTCCACAAAAAAATCTCAACTTTTTTTGCAGTTGGGGAAAGGTTGGCAATTACTTTTTTAGCAAGCAACATTTTTAAAGTAACTTATGTCAGCTCATTCATTCCTTTGGTTGGTTGTTCCTTTGGTTTGTGTGAGTCTGTGGCTTGTGCAGAGCAACATGGAGTAGTTTTAACCAGGCAAGGACGTCTTGGCATTCAAGATTTTTAATTCTTAGTTTCGAATGTCTCACTATTACTATGGAAAAACTTAGCATCCTATTGAAATAAATGCAACATAGGTTGCATTTCTGAGGTTCTATCTCAAATGCTGGAGGGGTTTTTCTCTTTTTGTTGTTGTTGCTTGGTTGTGTATTGCTTCGTTTGGGGTGTGGTTTTTAATTTGTTTTGTGGTTGTGTTTTTTTGTTTTGTTTAGTTTTTCTCCAAACCTAGTATTAGTTTGTAGTATGTTCAGATAAAATAAGTTTTGGACTTGTACCATATACCAAAACCTTAATGGGAATTATTTCTCCTCATCTTTTGCACATTGTAGAACTGAAATCTGTCTACAAATGTTTACTTGTTGCATAGATTCTGTGTGTATGTGAAATTGGCTCTCTGAATACTTTGTTCCAGGATCAGTACAACTGGCCACTTTTCTCTTTAGAAGGGATTGGAAGAATCTGTGGAGTTGAGATTTTTTTTTTTTTCTCCTGTCCAGCAACTGAGAAGAGATTTGGGGACACCATCTACTACAAATGCACAAAGAAACAGGGAAAAGCTGCAGGATTTCAGTAATTCAATGTGCTGGAATGTACTGGCAATGTATGAAGTAGGGAAAGAGGCAGTCCTTGTCTGCTGTTGTGTATTCTGACCTTAACAGAAGAGTTAAGCAATTGCTGCCTGTGAATCCTTGTAGCAATAGTTTGTCTTGTGCAAAAGGGTCTCATTGCTGCATAACAAGGTCAGTTCCTAGGCCTTCAGAAGCACAACTTCCACTTTTTCTACTTCTTTTGAATGCAGCTTGCACAAATTCATTACAACAATACTTGAGAAATTTTCTTGCTACTACCTAGATTAAGACGTTACACTGGGGCCTCTAATTTTATCTCTGATCACTGTTTTATTCTTCTCTTAGTATACTGATTCCACCACCTGCCAAGTGAAACTGGTTCAAAAGCTCCTTCTGTGTTTGCTTTCCTCTCCCTGTTACTGAATACTCTTCCCTTGCCAACAGTTAGAAATTGAGCTCTTCCGACTTTTCTCTTGAATTCTGTTTTGCTCTCTGCATATCTCAATGCAGTTGCACTTGCCTGTGAAATCTGCAGGTTGGCTTGAAAACATTCTGCAGAATAAGAACTGTGGGGAATGAAGCCACCAAAGAACTAGGCATTTCAGAGGGGACCAGCCTGCTTCATCCCTTTGCCACCACAGTAAAAGGCAGGTCTGCAGGTTGCTGTATTGATTGGTAGTCAATTTAATGTAGCTGTCATAATTCTGAGGTGCTAGCTCCCATTTCTTTAAGAGTAGAGCCTAGAGCTGAGGAGGGTTGGTGGCTGATCTGTCAGAGGCACAAGCTGAACTGTGCAAGCAAAGTAGATTTCTCAGGGTCTGTGGAAGAGGCTTCTCCAAAAACTTGGAGCCCTCTCAAACCTCACAGCTTACTGTTCTGAGCAAACACCCACTTTTCAACCATACTTTCTTGAAGAAAATCCTGAAGAAAATCTCCCCAGAAGAAAACATTTAATTTTGAGTATTAGTAGAGAAAATAGGAGAGAGTACAAACTGTCTGAGGCAAGATAATTATATTGCCTTATGCACTATGCACAACTTTGCCTGCTTTTTCCATCAGCTAAGTCTTCAGCCACTGCTGACATGGCAGGAACTCAGGCCTCCTGGTTATTTCAGGTCACTAGCAGGTATTTGTGCATCCTCCTCAAACCATCTCAGTTGATTTCAATCTACAGTTAGAAATGAAGTCTAGATTGTCACTCATTATTGAAGTGTTGTGCCCAAGTGCAAGAGCCTTTGTTGTTGACCAGTGAGTGGGGGAAGAGTTCTCTACTCAGCAACCTATGCAACTAACTAGTGTTATTTTTCTATGACTTAAATTGGTTCCTTTTATATTCCTTTGTGGTTTCTTTGTTTCCAACTTATTTTTTCTGGTCATCCTTATCAAGCATTTTTGCAAATGGTTAGTCACTTTCATTCATTTGCTAACAACCATATAGTTAGAAGCCCCACACGGTCAGTTTATACTTTATATGCTATGAACTCCTATTTGGATGTTCCCTAGTCTGCATTTCTTTCATATTAAGTTTTCCTTAGATCTTGATTAATGGGGTTGGGTTTTTGTTTTTGTTTTTTTTAAATATGGACAGACTATAAATGTGCCTGCAGTTAATGAGTTACTGACCTAGTTGTTGGTCAAATTCCCAAACTCCCCACTAACTCAATTGTGTGACTTTAGCTATTAGACTTCAGAGGCTTAATGCTTATTATGTAGGATTGCCTTGGATTAACAGCTGGTTCAGGAAGTCTGGTTCAAGAACCTTCCTATTCTCCATTTAGAACAGAGTTTGGTATAGATGAAAGAAACTCTGGCTTTCCCACCCTCTTCTGCATAGTGGGATCTTCCTAAACTGCTCTGCTCTGGCCTTCCTCACCTAAAGGAGGAAGGTGGAAAACCCTTGGAGAGAGACTGGAAACCCACCAAGCACCGTTGTTCAAGTTGTGATGCTCTTGCTCCCATTTGTGTTGACTGGCAAAAAGGAGATGCACTGCTCTTGTCTCTCCAGTTTTAAATAAATGCTTGTTTCATCTCTTTTAGAGAAGCTGAAGCCAGTTTATCTGCTCCTTCCTCTTGTTTGTTTTTGAAGTGGCACTGCTTTGCTCTTGAATCTATTTAATTGGTTTCCTGCTGCAAAGAAACTAAAGGGCTGCTTTTGCCAATTAACTTGGGCAAAATACTTTATTAGTAGACAATGTAAGCTAAAGAAGGATTTCAGGAAAGAAATGTGGGATACCTTTGGTTAAACAGTTGTTCTTTGGTGGGGTGTTCTTTTCATTAAATACTGGCCTAGGAATTCAAAGACATTCCAGGGTTCACTTCCTTCCCTCTGAAAGATTTTTCCTGTTTAGTTTTAATATTGGCAAACTATTCAGTCCTAAAAGCCTGTAGAGCTCTTAACTCCTAGCCAAGCATTTATTATGCTCTGAGAGGAAAAAAAAATAAAGCTAGAGAATGGTTGCAGCCCTGTGAAACAGCTTACTCATGTAATAAGCTATCTTTAGGAACATTAATAGCCATATTTTAAATGAAATTTCTATTATTGGCCTCCTAGATTGCTAGTTGCAATAAAGTCAACCAAGAGAGAACAATCAGTTTGAGTTTGTTACTAGGAATATCCAAAAAACAAACCACAAAAGCTAATTTTAAGCAGTGGGTTGCAATCCATGTTGTTTAATTTAGAACCCCTTGGTAATTCCTTTCCAAACATCTCTATTTTAAACTGCTATGTCAGACCAATGTGGCCACTCTTTCACAGTCTCCTTAACATAAAACACTGTGGTGGTCATTAAAGTAAATAGGAAAAAGCAACAATTACAGAACTAACAGAAAAAGATTCATGTCTTAGTACAGTAGATTCCCTTTAAATAGGGTGGTATGTCTTAAGAGCTGGGTGGGTGGCATGTGTGTTTGTACTGTGCTACTTGACTGGGACAGTAAGGAACAGCCTCATCTCTGATCTTCCCAGAAGTTGACAAGAGGGCAGGCTTCTGTGGTTTATGTCTTGTTTGGTTTGCAAAAACAAGAGTTGCACTTGGAAAGATTCCTGCTATCAAAAATGTTCAACACGTGGCCTCTGAAAAGTGAAGAAAATATTTTACCATTTTTAATTCAGCCTTTTAAATAATTTTTACAGTACATTTTTACGTACTAAGGCTATTTTTTCATTGTTTTTAAACACCAAAATAATGTTGAATGCTTGATGGGATTACTACTGCTTTTTTTAGGCTGCATACAAAAGGGAGGAAGCTACAGGAGTCAGAACTGCTCAGACAAATACTGGGGTTTTTTTAAGACTTCCTGACAACCAAGTGGGTCTAGAGAAAAAGGTTATCCACTAAATTCAGCTACTTATCCATTTTTTGAGGCAGAGGATTTGGTACCAAGGATATTAAAATTGAATTGGTTTATAACTTCACTGATATTAATGTCCTAAAATTTGTCTTCCCCTATGTCATGTACTATGCAAACATTAAAAGGTTTTCCCACAGAGGTATCTGCAGTCTGAGGGTGATGCAGACACTATTTGGAGTGACTTACATTATGGAATACCTGACCTACAGTCTAAGGGAGTTTGGTTACTATTAGCTAAATTGTGACAGTGGAGAGAAGCATATGTTAAATTCAGAAAAGGGTTTTGCAGAAGTAACTGGAGAGCAAGGTGAGAGTACATGTTTTACATAAGGAAGGGCATCTCTTTGAAGAGCTGCTAGCTGTTTCCTGGGTATTGCTTTGGTGCTACAAATGTCACCTTGTAGATAATGGACTGATCACTTGAACTTGTAGAAGCAGCTCATTTTATGTAGTGTTTAAGGGATATATGGTATATATTAGGTTTAGAACTAAGTTTTGGTGTTTTATTTCCTTTAGGAAGTAAAATGACAATTCTGTTACTGTCAACTATCTTTAAAAAAAATCATCACTCAGAGAAGAAGGCTTTTCATTTGACTGTTGGTTCTAAAGCTTTTCATAAACCCCTAGGATGATGAGCACAAACTTGAGCTGCACTAGATATGGTTTTTCTCCTTTCCAGAATAAATCAATGGAAATTTCTCTCACTTTATGCTGCATGCCAGCTCTCTCTTTGCTGGGAAACAGTGAAGAAATAAGTACATGTTTTCCATCCCTGGCCTCTGCATGCTCTCTGCAGGTCAGTACTGCCATCCATAAGAAGCATGAGTTGAGTTTTGGCATCCTTCCTTCTGCTCTCATGAGCAGGTGGGAGTTCAGGGGGCAAGGAAAGTGCAGGAGGCTCAGAGAGAGCCACAAGCCAGAAACTTACTATCAATGTGCAGTGTGGGATATACCCAGAATGCCAGAACCAAATACCTGTTGCAATGTGTCTGTTAATTTGGGGAAGGTTTTAAGAAGGGTTTAATATGGTCTGAGTGCTAAAAGGACACAGAAAATATTAGCAGGCAATTTCTATCCTGTGAGTAGGCTGTCACTTTCACTACCTATCAAATCTACAGCAAACTCATGTACTCTCATCACACTCAGTGTTTTCACATTGCTTTGTTGTTACCTGAGGTGATCCCTCTTTAGTAGGATGGAGTATATGGGTGTGTAGAGGGTGTAAGGGACTGTCTTAAAAGTACTTTCAGTTTTTCTAATAATGTAGTGGTATATAACGCAACATGCTTTTTTATTTATATTTTTATTGCAATTCAAATCAACTATGCTTGACAGCATGCTAGAAATTCTTTATTTAAATTATTTTTAGCTTATTCTATACAGAGTTGATATTTTCCTTTAGTAATTTTAGTGTTCTGTCCCATCTGGATAACTCAAAGCCAAGTTTGGCTCAATGTTTGGGTAACAAGGTCAGTATCTTCCACAATATTAAAGGCTGAAAAAAAAACCCAACAAAAAAAGTCCTAATCAGCTCCATACTGTTCATACTAAATGAATTAATTGGCAGTGAAAGCCATTTGCAAATGTAGACCTTCCAGTATTTTGTTCTTAATGTTTGGGGTATTTTGTTTTATAAATGAGGAAAGAAAAATGTCAAGCTCCAAAACAATGTTAATTTCTTGCAATTTATCAATGAGGAAGAGGAGAAAACTAAATGGAAACTAGAAGTAATAAACCAAGGCCCAACACCTGTAGATTTTTAAGAGCTGTGCTCGAGTGTACAAAGTGGTCTGGAGGAAACCCCAGCAGCAGTTCTCTGCATGTGCTCCTGAATTTAAAGACCTTGAAAACTTATCTGTACATGGTATCGAGAGGCCTGTAACAGGAGGAGGGAGCCCTGAAGGAGAGTGGCTCCACTGTGCTGAACCTCTGCTCTTTCTCTTCTCCCCCTTACACTTCTGCTCTCTGGACATCCCTCAGAGATTCAACCTTCAGTTTTGTTCTTTCTGCCTTTGGTGGTGCAGAGTTTTCTGCACACTCTCTGCCACATGCGGATGGGTGCTGCTGCTTTCTGCAGTAAACAGGTTACACGTGTTATCCCCCAAACCTTGGTAAATGTGGTGAGGGGGGAAAAAAAACATCAAGCAAGCAGGAAGCATTAGTCTGCAAAAGTACTATTCCTGTGAAGGATTAGAGCTGGGGCTGATGCTGAGGCTAATACATTAAACCTCTGAAAATACTGCAAATGCTGATTCTATCTGTGGAGGGAGAAGGGAAATATTCAGGCAGGTAATGCAGTGCTCATCCACCCACCAGCCTCTGTGGTGTTGCAGATAGCAGCTGACGTGTCTGGGGCATGACTGAACTGTGGGAGCTGCTCACTTCTGCAGTGTGTTTGAGGCAAAAGAGGTTATCAGCTTTTTCTTACAACTCGGGTAAAGTTCTGATCACTAAATCGTATTTTTTTGGTGTGTGCAATCCTAGTGTTTCACACTGACATAAGAGCTTTCACTTTTGTTTGTTGAGGGCTTTCTACAGCCTGTGCTAAATGACTGGACCATTAATAAGGTAAGAAGAAACCAGATCAAATTAAACATCTGCCCCCAATCAAGGCATTATTATAATATAAGAATCTGTTTGCAAGTCCCCTAGCCCATGCAATTGACAAGTCTGTGCCAAGGCATTTGCTGGTTGAAGTTAACATCAGACCATGAAGGACTGTAGTTGGAACATGTGATGCTGTAATTTGTGAAAGGAAACTTGAAAGCAAACAACACTTTATTCACCAAGCTAACATGTCTGAGATATTAACAGAGGCCATAATATAATTAAATTTTGTAACACTGATTAAAATTGCAAATTTCTCCTCTCCCAGAGAGAAGAGGTAAATCTGTCCCGAGGCAGTTTCCTGGTAGGACACCTTGACCTCTCCTGTCAGGCTGCCCTGGGCTATTTTGCCTTGAACCCTGTGCAGTGGAGGTGAGCCTGAAGAACTGGGTTGTGATGCAAATGTGATGTGAAGAAGACTGGCTGCCTCAGGCAGGAGGGAATGAAAGCAACAGCAATGAAAGCAATGAATAAGAAAGGAGGTAAAAAGAAAAACACAAAACCAAAACACCTTTAAGGAAGATGCAGGGAAACAACCAATTGGATTTAACAGTGCCCAGATTTGAATCCAGAGTTAAGTTTTTTTTAAAATGTCCTAGCTGATAGGTGTAGTTTTTATCATGTGAAACGTCAGATGATATGGAGGGTTTACTATTCCATGAGAGATGCAGGAATTTTTAAAACCTTTTCCTCTATTTACTATTTTTAAATTTGGTGCTACTATTAAGAGAAAACGAGTAGCTAGTACTATTGATCAGGCTAGATACTGTTTGCAGGATGTGCTGAGCCAGGCTGTATCAATTCTTTTCTCTCTCATACACTAATCTTACTGATCAGTAATTCAGCACATTGCACAGCCCAGGCCATTGGATTTATTATCAGGAGACTGAATTCTTCCATAATTTTGTGGTGGGTTTTTTCTCTTTGTGTGTGTTGTGACTTTTTTTGGTTCGTTTTGTGGAATTTTTTTGTTTGGTTGGGTTTTTTCAGCCAGCAAGGTGAAGTTATTAAACAGTGTCTATTCACAGGGCAGACCAAAGTCCCTGGAATAATTCTATTCCACCTCAGGAAAAAACTTGTTTTCCATGTACTGTACTGGCCAGAAGATTGAACTTGCTGACAGTGCTCTAATCCTTGACATGGTCTTTTATCTCTTCTTGACTCAGGCTCTAAATTAGCTTGAAGATAAGACCAGAGATGGTGAACTTGGAGTTGGTGGTGTGAGGACTTTAAGGAATCTGAAGAGTTCATGATAAGCTATGTGTTGACATGACTTTTTCCAGTATTATGTACAAGCTGAAGTTTCTTCTGTGTTAAAGAGTTATGGCTGAAAACAGGAGCCAGTGATACTGCTGGAAGGCAGAATATGGCTTTACTTGTTGGGGTTGACTGGAATTAAAAGGATGACTGAGACCTGCTGGAATTATGCAGTTGATTGTAGGTCAGAGTTGTGAGTTAGCCTTAAGAATTAGGGAGGCATTTGGTAGGATTTGAGAACCAAAGTAAGGCACCAAACTGCTGTAAGTTAATCATCTCTAAACAGCTGTAATTCCAGTCTTCTGTGTGTTAGTTTGTCTAACATCTAGCAGAGAGAAATATTCTAATTTACTTCCCAAGCAGTTTTGTGAGAAGGAAGATTAAGAAACAGCAAATGCAGTGATAGATGTTAGTAACTAACTGGGATTTGTAAGTGAGTTACACTAGCTCTTCCTGCCAGCTTTTATAACCATAAAATCTACCTAGTAGGTGAATTTATTTATTATTTGTTTCATTGAGGGACTTAAAGGACTCTATCAGTCTATGGTACACTTATGTAATAAAAATTGGCAACACCAACCAAAATACTTGCGAACTGGTCGGTTCTGATATTGCTAGTGAAATATGAATCTTCCTGAGGACCCCTGGAAATCCCAGGAACAAGGAAAATTATGTCTAGCTCTGACAAAAGTGTAACAAATAATCCAGGTTTCAGGACTACCACTGAGCACTCAGCCACCAGTTGTATCATGTAAGCCCAAGCCAGTCCCTGGTGACCTGGGGGTGCTGGAGATAGCTAGAAAATCATGTGCAGTGAGCTATAGCTGTGGCTACACATAAATACTCAGAATTGTTTAGGTCACAGAGACAGAAACATTCACTTAATAGAAGTGGCAGGCAGTGCCAGTCACAGACTGTAGTATAATAACCTTTCTGAAGATGACTCCAGAAATATGCATTTTGTTCCATATAAGTGAAATATCTTGGGAAATTTGTATAGGTTTATATTTTTATATATTTATAAATTTTAAATATATAAACCTCACATGCAAATATACTTTTTCTATAAAATACATAAATAAAACTATACTGACAAATGTAGTTTACTTAATTTAGGAAGAAGTGTGGCCTGGATTATAAAGTAGATATATTTTTATATGTAAATATATAAAAAAATCTGTATAGCAGATCTGTTTGTCAAGACGCCAGTTAAAATAATCCAGACTACTAAATGAAATCAAAGAGGGACAGAAGAAATGAGGACTGGTTTTAAATACCATTTAAATCCTTTCTTTTGGTTTCTAGAAGAGCTGTTTTTTAGTAAATTCATATTCAGATAAAAATTCAGATAACTCCTTAAAGCAGATGACTAACTGTCATAATTAACTAGCTCTCTAGTAGGAGAGGGGACTGAATCCCTTTATTTAGACATTAAGCTCATCCTTGTTCTAAAGCTGAAATTTAGACTCTGTTGAAAGCTCTATTTTGGGTTTTGATTGGTAAAAAGACAACAGTTTAAAGAAGTCTGTGCATGATTATTTTATTCAACCCTATTTTCTAGTCAGATTTTTTATAAGTCATATATCCATGAAGTTAACTTGATGCAGTTTCAGCTTAACTGTACAATGCCAAGAAACACCTGATCATAATGAAATGAGAAAAAAAAATTGCTTTAACTTCTTGAATAACTGAATGGAAGAAAGTTTCACTATTTCCAGACTGCAGAGTTTGTCAGAGATTTTCACATTTCCCCTTTCACTGCTTCCTCCAACTTCTTGAATCCTGGAAAAAAAAAAAAAAGAAATTGCTGTATTCTTGACTTATTAGAGACCAAGTCAGCCATTTTTTCTCATTTAAAAATGTAGCCCATGTAGACAGACCAAAGACAAAGGATTACTGTTGGGAAATCCAATTTGTGTTCCCTTAATGAATTAATGGATAACAGAAATAATGAAAGTTTCTTTTTCACTCTATGTCCATCTCCCAGAACACATAGCAGTCACATTCTAAATATATTAACATGTTACAGCAACAATTTTCAGTCATTTCTGTATCTTTATGAAGTGGTTCATGGACACGGTTGCAGAATTAGTCAGATTGTTTATTTACGAAAAGACTATTCTGAACAAACCATTGCTAAAGCTGTTTCCCTGTGCTTCCAACTCTCAGTTTGTTTTGGGATGCTGTCCTACAAAACGATGGGATGCATTATTGTATTTCTTACAAATTCATTCTTGCCACGATCTGCAAAAATATGTAAATGAGGCTGACCGTGAGTACAATAGAATTTGGAGTGTGCACTGAAGACCAATTTATCTTCTTTCTGTGTCTTTAAGTTGGATTTGGCACATCTGTTATCAGAGCCTGTGAAGTGCTGATGCTTGTGCCGAGTTAAGTAACCAAAACACTAAATAATCTAATGAAGTACATATTTATTGGGCTAAGATCTGTTCAGTAGGGTGAATTGAGCTGTAGTTCTTTACCTTTACTGGCTGTATTTCTTGGGGCCTCCCAGCAGACAGCTGACCAGTAAGACAAAACTTTCTACTGACTGTAGAAAGCCTTCAGCATCAGGCAACAGCAGTAAATATTTTTCCATATTTTTTTTCTTCTAGAGGTCTTTGAAGTTGCCCTCTCTTTCTTGATTTTATTTTACATTGCTCCTGAAGCACTGCACATCACTAGAAAGCAAGGGTATGGAATCTGAAGCCATGTGAAACCACAGCTAGGAAATAGTAGGAGTCTTAAGCTGATTTTGACAGAAGGCAGCTTTTTCTCTGCTGTTTCCTCGTGTGGGTTTTTTGTTTGTTTTATTTTTTTTTTTAAGCATCATTAAGGAACATAGAATCTTACTATATGGTTGCCACAGTGTGCCAGTTGATTATGAAGCAAAATGTATTCTGTGCTTTGGAAGCCTTCATTTGTTGCATTCTTCTCCATGGATACCCAGCCGAGGTGTTCCATTGGGATGTGGTAGCTTTCTGTATGGGATTCCCAAAGCTAGGTGGAGGATTTCTTGATCTCTGCTTTAATGCCACCAAAGACAACAGATATTTATTCCAATACAAATAAATGTAAGATTTCATTATCAAAACTAAAGACTGTTTTAAAGTTGACTTTATTGTGCAATTGAGGTTGTAATGATTGTGTGTTCGTATATTGCTGCAGCAGGCTAGGGTGAAAAGTAAAGTGATACAATGCTGTCTTGTACTATTGGTACTCTGTTTGAAATTGTGACATATAAAAATAAATATAAGACTAATGTGGAACTTGTTTTCTTCAGCGAGCTGTGGGATAGAAGCCTTTACAAGTCAACTAAGCATTTTTTTAATGTACCCTATGAATGGAATCAATCAGCTTCTGCTGCACATATTCCTGTCTCAGCAGAAGGCGTTTGACAAGGAAGGGTGTTCAGAAATGACTCTGCTGCCATTTGAAGCTGCAGTTTTTGCTTTCTGCTCTCACCCTGACTTAGCCTGTCATGCATTACATGCCAACTGTTCTGGGCAGCCAGTTTCCACTGGCCTGGTAGAAGCCAGCTTGAAATAACCTTTATTTGATTCATTTTTTCTTTGCAGAGAAGGCAAAGAGGGTAAATATTTCCCAGTGAGATGTTACTGCAGTATAGGGCTGCAAAAGAGGAATTACCACAGGGATACCAGTAAGACTCTGGAAGTGTTGGGAATCAGGGAACAAGTGTAAGCCTTGCTGTCCCCTTTATCATCACTTATTGACCAACCAGTGATAGGTTTAATACAGTCAAAAAAGCAAATTGCATTGTATCAATATATTTGAACTTTAAATTGTGGCAGATTTTACATCTTTGTCATGGAACCTGCTATGATTTTGGTCTTTCCAAAAGACTTATCCCTCTTCATTGTTCATCTTCTAGTTTTATCTGCTGCCATGAGCAACAAATATGTAATGAACTGGGCTGTACAAGCAAAGGCCATGCAAACTAATGGTGAGCAGAGTTAGTGCAGATGTGTTTGATCACTGCTTCTCTAATACTACGTTAGTCTACCTAGCTTTTAAACCAAAGTCTAGAAGAAAATTGTTTTGCTGGTATTTTGTGCTAAATGAAAAAGTAGTGGCAAATGCCAATAAATACAACCTAGCAGCCCTAAAACTCTTGGGCTTAGATTCGTATCACCATGTCAGGCTTTCATGTTGCAGTCCTGGAGAAGACTGCACAGCACAAGTTTTGTGACGTGGATCTGTTATTCATGTGATGTTCTGCAGGACTATTTTATGCTTCCTTTGAAACATTGTGCAGCCTGTGTGTGGGCTTTTGGAGGAAGTCATCCAGAGCATCCCTGGGAGTGGGGTTGTTTAATCTTTTTTCGCTCCTCCTCTCCTCCCTTATGATTGCACTAGAAGTAAGTTTTATTAGGCTCTTATTTTTTTGGTGTCCTTTATGTACTTTTTAAAGGGCATCTTCTAATGAGTTAGACTGAATGGAAGGCTAAGTTAAATGCTCTGAAACAAAGTGAAGATTTTAGGACTTTGATGTAGTCATGTCCACAATGAATTGCATATCAAAGACTCAGACTTCACAAACACTTCTTTGAACTCTCCATGTGATTTGTTTGGGGTGAAAAAAGTACATTTTTGCCTGATCATCTGCCTGAGCCGAGTCTAATAAGCATAAAGGTATTTGTTGCAGCTCTGAAGGTCTTAGTAAGTTCACAGACAATGATTTAGATATAAGCAGTTGCTGCCAATAAAAAAAGCTGTAACCATAGTTGAAGCAGCCTGGCTGCCTGAGTGGGGAAGGTAAGGAGCAAGTTAATATTGAGAGGGTGGGGATGAAGTAATGTGGACCTCCCAGCAGGCTCAGGATATTGATTTCCCACAACTGGAAGTTCAATATCACAGTGAAAAAACAATGCTAGTAAATATGTTGCTAAGATTGGATGTACTACACAAATTACCCCAAATGTCTGGGGATGTTTACAATATGTTTTGGTTTGTTTCTTTGTTTTTTTTTTTTTCTTTCCCCCATGTATGTAATGAGTAAATCATCTTTCCTCTTTGTTGGAATGCATCTTTTATGTGTGAAATCTTGTCATTTGACAACTCTCAGCCTGGGCCCTGAAGTCTAGGATAAAGATGCTCAGCATGGTCCTATCCTATGTCTTGAAGGTGATATATAGGTATTATAGCCTCTTTTTAGAGTAAACTTTGTGCTCTTATTTGCCCCAGATGGTTGTTTCTACAGCAAAGTTGTGCTCTTTGCATGAGCGAGGACTGGGAGAAAATGCAGGCTACAACTCGGAGTGTACTCAGAGTATTTTTAAATTATTTCTAGAATTAACTTAGCAAACAGATCTGTCATGCTTTTACGAACAAAAATATCTGGCTCTGAGTTGCAATATCATCAGGCTGGAAAAGGGGCATGAGAGATGCTTGGTTCATGAATGACCTTGTGATCTCACCTGGGTTGCTGGAGTTGGGGGGTAATGTATTTTCAGTGATGAGGAATGAATTAAGTGATGGGTAATCAATGCTGGTGAAAGAAAGCTTGTAACTAGTGGTAAGAACTGGGAATGAGATTTTTGCATGCAGAATGTCAGACAAAAGTCTGTGACCTAAGGCTGCTTCCTGATTGCTCTTGTATTTCGTCAGGGTTATTTCCTTTTGCTTGCTAAATGCATGTTTTATCAGGCAGAGGATGTATAGCCTGCTCCAAGTGCTGACACTGTCACATTAACCATTGCTTTTAATAGTTTTTTCCCAAATAGCTAATGGGCAGCAGCTGACAATGAGATTTTCAGTGGCAGAAATGTACTGAGTGAGTATCAATAAAAGCAAGTGATAGAGTATTTTTTATGCTGTTTTTCAGACTGCACTGCAATGACTACAGCAAGATATAGGCCTACCTGGGACTTGGTACTTGACCCATTAGTGTCCTGCAAGCTCTGCCTTGGTGAATATCCCGTGGAGCAGATGACAACAATAGCACAATGCCAATGCATCTTCTGTACCCTGGTGAGTTGTGGGGTTTTTTTGTTTGGGTTTTTTTTTTGTTGTTTTTTTGTGTTATGGTTTTTATATGTTTTGGGTGTTTTGTTATTTTTTTTTTTTCTAATAGCCATTAAAATAAAGCGTTAGTTTTAACTGAGAAATCATGTGTTTCTGCTGAGTGGGTTTCACCTGAAGTATTGATGCTACAGTGGAAATAAATATTGTTGTTGTACACTTGACACAAATGCTAGGGAGTAAAGTAAACTTTTTCAGTTTTCCTATTAAAAAAAAAATATATATTTATTCAGCACATCCATGTACTACTGTATGAAGTTAACTCCTTAGCAAAGTTATTCACATTTTCTCTTTCATGTGTCAGTGGCTTGAATCTGGGGTGGTTTCAGTTTGCTGTCTTTGGTTGTTCTTGGCTTTTGTTTGTTTTTTTTTAACTTCATCCCAAAGTCTTTTCAGAACAGAGCCATGCACACACTTGTAACTTGAAAAATATTTAATATAGATTTACTCTATCATAATTAAAATCACATAACATTTTCAGTACTGTATTGCACAAATGTGTGCCTAGAATATCAAGAATCTTGTCAGTTAAGTATAAAACACTCTTTGCTGAATGCAAGTGTAGTAAGTAGCAAAGACCATTATCACAGTAAGTTGGAATTGCTAATTTACAGAGAAACAAAAGTAGTAGTTTTCCACCCCTAATGATTCAGGTTGAAAATGTTAAATCCTTTAATATTGCAATGGGTGCGGGTACACAAAAAAAGATGTACTGTAGGTTTAGCAGTGGAAAAATTTCAGTAATATCAGTAAGATTAAAATTTTTGGGACACATAGGCAAAGACTTTACCACTGGGTCATAAACCTTGAGAAATAATATTCAGATCAGGTGATTTTTATTTTGAAAATCCTTTCAACAGGTCAGTTTCTCTTACATGTAATATTCTAAAAGCTCCAAGTTGCCATAACCAATTTGAATAGGTGTTCCATGGGAAAATAGGAAGCTAGTACACAGGTAAACAGGTACAGTCTGTTCCCCACAGTGTGCCTGTCCAATTAAAAAGTAAGCATTACTTTATTAAACACTTTGAAACAAGTGTTTGTTCAGGCATGCAAAAAAATATCAAATAATAGTAAAAAACAGAGTAATGGGATTTTTGAAAACTGTCCTCTACTGCACAATGGATATTTCTGGTATTTATAGTTTAGTTTTCTGTGTTTCTCCCTATTGCCTATTTCATGTTCACCTTCTTCCCTCTGAGTACTGCTGCTTTCAGTGATCTTCTGTTTTTTCTTGGTAGAATCCTTGTGACTCAAGACTTTGGATTGAGTCTATGTACAGTAAGGCCACTACATTATTCTAGGATAAGCAGAAATGCAATTGGAGAATTATTTTACCATCTCAGTTTTGTTCTTAATGGATCAATATATAATTTTGTCATGGCTTCTTAGATTGCTTACATAAAAAAAAAAAGGAATGGGCATCTGCAGTGATATGAACAAAATAGAAAAAGCAATGTCTTTTGGAAGTGTGAAAATTATTTTTGCTGCAGTTCTGGCTCCTAAAATCATAGGCTTATTTGGGTTGTAAAGGGACCTAAGGATCATCTATTTCCAACCCTTCTGACATGGGCAAAGACACTTACCACTAGATCGGTTTGCTCAAAGCCCAATCTGACCTGACCCTGAACAATTTCAGGGATGGGGCATCCACAGCTTCCCTGGGGAGCCTGTGTCAGTATCTCACCACACTCACACTAAAGAATTTCTTCTTAATGCCTAACATAAGTCTATGGTCTTCCAGTTCAAGCCATCATGTCCTCCTTCAAGCCAGGACAGAACCGGTTTTCTCTCTAGTAGTGCTGCTTTTCAGTTAAGCCTCTAAGTAACTGCACTTGCTAAAATTACAGAATGTTTTCAGTCAGTTTCTGCTTCTAGGACTGGAAATGCTTGATGTCTGTAGATACTGCTGGAGAATGCTATGCAGGACCCAGGCCACTGCTTGGTTTGGCTAAACTTCTAGTGCTCTGGAAACAAAAGGGAGGGAGGGGGTCAAACCTGTGACTCCCCTTTGAAGAGGATAAGACCAGACGTGTGACCAAAATTGTCCAACTAAAATATTCCATCCTATATGCCTCATACTCTGTATAAATATGACAGAACACAAGGATCAAGCTCTTTGTTCTTGGCCAGCATCCTGGGAGGACTACATCTATTCTTCTGCCTTTGATCCCAGTCCATGTATTCCTGCATCTAGCTCCTGCCTGCTGCTTAGTAGGGAAAGTCTGGGGCTTTCCCAGAGTGAGACCTTCACCTTTGTGGTGATGAGAATTTTATTGGGGTTTGAAGCATGATAGTGGGTTAGTATATATTTCATTATTATTTTTCATCATTATGGTTTCATGAAAGCTGTATAGTTTAGTTTTCAACCTGTAATTCTCTCTGACTTATTGTTTTTCCTTTCCCACTCTGGGAAAAGGGTTAACAAAGAGCATCAGTCAGTGTTTAATTACCATCTCAGTGTGAAACCACAACAGATCAACATACAGATTTCTCAGTCCTATAATATTCTGCAAATCTTTACTCTGTATAACCACAGAAGGGCTGTGGTAACAATCTCATGAAGGCTTGTCTCTTCCAGTAACACAACTTTGCTATTTTGAAAGATAGATTTGGGACAATGTTTCCTCTGGCAGAGATTTACTTGCATTGAATAGAGCAGACTGCCCCTCCTCTGATAAGGCTTAGACATTACAATTTCCCATCATATTATTTTGCTGGCTGTGGCTGTTAGTAAAAATCTCCATTATTGTTTTATTGTTGTGATCATTAATGCTCATACAATGCTGTGTGCTTTGAGTTTTGTATATCTCACCAATTAGGAATGTATCCATTGTTGGATTGCTCAAGGCACCAGGGAACAAAAGTCTGGAGAGTAGAAATGAAAACAAACTATGTGCTGTTGGCTACTTGTTTGGCTCTTTTTCCGAGTATTCTCAAGGGACAAACTAATCTCCTTTCAGGAATCTTGTCAGCATTAGGACCAATCTTAAGTGTACTTCTCAAATTTTGGACCAAAATATCTACATGTCTTTCTGTTAAATCACTTTTCCCTTCTTAAATAGCACACAATAGATGGCCAGTAGCCTTGAATTTCAAGGTAGTCACTGAGCAATTGCTTGCACCAAGAGAAGTAGTGGAGCTTGCATGTTTTCCTCAGAAAGCATTCCTTCTGAAACATTTCTTTATGAAAGGAATGAGAAAGTAAAGTCAGCAGAGCATCACTTTAATTTATTTATTAGTTACTGAACCAAAAGTATTAAGTTTTAAGTTTCAAAAAAGCCCTTTGTGTTTTTGAGGGTGAGTAGGAAATAAGGAGGCAGAAAATTTAGTCTAATTACTTCCTGAAATTCTGACCATTTTATAATTTCTGATGAAATTCTCATGTGCCTTAAAGGACAACGTTCCCTTAATGTGTTACCAACTGTATATGTATTAAATTTACAACAGGTTTTGTTCCAGCTGATATTCTTGCACAGAAGTCTGTTAGTTGCTGTAATGTGTTCTGATTCAGAATTATATGTATATGTGTGTACATGTATAACTTCTATGTATATAAGCATGCACACAGAAGTCCTAAATGTCCTGCAAGTACAGTAATGCTGCTCCTCTTACTCAAGAAAGACTAATGTGAAGCCAAGAGGAGCTTGGATGGTTCAGTCCCCTTCAAGTTTTTATTCAATGTTGATCATTCTGGTACCAAAAAAGTTGTTGCCTCCATTTTCCATGTTTAAAAGATCAATCAAGTAGGCAGTCCAGACAAGCAAATATCTAAAAGAAGAATGAAGCCTGACAAAGAACTTTGGAAAAAAAAATTTGATTGCTTATCTGCAAATCTACCTTCTTACCAATACAAGGAAATAATTCTATTCATTCTTTCATACACTTTTCATACATGAAAAGCATACAATCAAAAAGGAGAAAAATCCAAACCAACACTAATATTAAGACTTCTTTTCTGCTTGTGTGTGATTTCATGTTAGCCAGCTGTGGACAGATAGATAGCTTTGTGGTGTTTGAAATGTGTACTGCTATGCTAACTTGGTATTTATTCCATAGATACTTGTACTTTGGTATCTACCAGTAGGATCTGCCTTAAACCCTTGAGACAACTGGTTAGTATTCCCTGCACCTTTAAATGTCTCTGAGTTTGGTAGAACTGTGACTGAAGTCTATAACTAAGTGTATTCTGTATCAAGCAGCACAAGTGAAGTGGGTAGCAGTAGACTCCTGCCATCACTAGCCTACTTTGGCCAGATTTACTTCATCTGCCTGATCATGACTGTTCGTGTACTTAATCTTAGTCATACCCATAATTAGGCTTCTTCACTGACTGAAAAGTCAGGGAAGGGAAGACTCTATGATCAGCAAGGCAAATATCATTAGTTGTAACTGTCAACAAGATTTTTTCTTGGTTTCATGATTGATAGGGAGCACATAGAGCTTTGCTGGTCTCTTGAGTTGAAAAACAGGAAAAAGCAGAATTTACAGTGTCATTGCTGCCAAATGCAGTGCCAAATGCTGCCAAATTTACAGTGTCATTACTGCCAAATGAGGCAGCATCGGCTTCTGCTTCCCTTGGGCAAGGCAAACAAGGATGGGAGCTGGTGGGCTCCCTACCTTCCTTATTTACAACAGTTTGTCTCTGCTTGCCAAGGGAAAGCTGCCTTAGCAGCACAGGCTGAGGCCAGACTGTCCCCCACCTTTACCCAGAGGAGATGACCTGCTTGCTTGGCAAAAGGAGGGGAAAACCTAATGGCTCATTCTATCAAGCTTTGAGTACTTTTTTGCAATTTTAATGTTTTCCTGTTTCCTACCAGTTGCTGGCAAAGCTTAGAGCTTGCTTCTTGTGCTCACTACCCCCAAACCATAGAGAACTGATATTAATCTTGACATGTGATGTGTCAGAGAAGCTTTCTGTTAGTGGTCACTGTGTTTGCATAGCAATTCACATGGAGGTTTGGGTTCTGACTTGTCTTGTACATACTGTGATGACCAAACTCCCTCATTCAAATAATAAACTTGCCTGGTTACAGAGTAATTCAGATACAGTTGATTACTTGAGAACCCTGAGTGAAAACTAAACCTGATCCAGAACCTTCATCTCTCCCCTCTCCTGTGTGATGTTGCTACATGTGATTAATATCATCTGTCTTCATCTGGGTGATGAAAAAATTGGTTCATTTTTGTTTGCATAGTGCTTAGAATGTGAAAGTGAAAAGCTTTTTATTTGCTGCGGGTGTATTGTCCTCCCACACACAAATACTCATTCTGTTCTGAAATAGAATAAAATTTTTTCAGCCAACCATATAAAGGAAGATCAAATTTCTTATTTTTTCTGCCTCCTGAATGTTTGAGTTTCATCCTGCATATGCTGGCATCTGGGAATAATTTTTTTTTTGTAAAGTGCACTCTTTGTCTCTACCAATTGTACCCCTGACTAAGTGAGAACAAGCATCTTGTGCAAGGTAATGGAGGGTTAAAAATCCAACATGAAAAAAAATGTTTGCATGTACATCCACTTGAAATATTTTTTTCTAAGATGAAGATACTAATGAACCACCAGATACCATCCTTGTCTCATTTTACCCTTCTTGTCAACTATCTATTAAAGTGGAATATTTCTGTCAAGAAAAATTGTTCCTTGTCTCCCTGATTTACAGTACACTGTTGTATAAAAATGTGTACATAAACCAACTGAAAGGAAGACAACAACCAACCATTTCAAAGGATAGACGACTTTAGGATTTCATTGTCTTTCCTTTCTCTACTAAGACATTCAACAAGAAACAGGCACTTGTTTTTCAGGTTCATGTAGTTCCTGCTCTTTGGTCCTGCTTGTGCTTTCCACAGCCATTGTTGTGTCTCAAAAGGACATTTGCCATAGCCTAACATTTCTCAAGCTGAATCAGTCAGTAGTTCTCATCTTCTAGGGTTAACTCCCACTGAAAATACTTCATCCTTGATTGTACATATATTTCTTGTCTAATCTTCATCATCTGTTAACTGATAGCCTGATGCTGAGAGTTCCCTTTACTCAATTGGACACAGTGACACCAAGGCAGAGGATTTGGAGGCTGTGCTCCAGCTGAGGGTTGCTGTGCCTCATCACTAACCTGAATACCTGCTCTGTGCCTTGTTCGCCTCAGTCAAGGCTGTACCAGGGACTGCTGTGATACTTGGGTGTACTGTCAGAAACTGGCAGAGGCAGAGCCAAAACAGCAAAATCTGCACTGCAGCTCACAGGCTAAATCAGCAGCTGTTCCCACTACCTTCAGTGGCATTTGTGGGTTGCTGGCCGTTTCCTGTCCTGAGATTCTACCAGCTGATGGGAGCACAAAGTCTTTTGAACAAGACCAGTTTTGACAGTTCGGAAAAGGACAGTCAGATGGTTTGTCTTGACACGTGGAAGCACGTGGGTTGTGCTTATCTTCCCCAGCCCTGACACTAGTTGGGCCATCATCCTCAGACAAGATGATGTGACTGGATGTAATGTGACAACACAGGCTCTAGCAGGGCTGCAGAGCAGCTGGTAAAGCCTTTAAAAACTGGTAACATGAGGGAGAAAAAGACACTTATTCTTGACACTTTGGAACACAAAAGCATCTTTAAAAAGAGGTCAAGTGTTGAGCAGGTAGAGACGAGAATCTTGTTGAACAGTTTTTTTCAAATTATTTAGTATTTTAGGGGAAAATGTTAACCATCTGTGACATTATCTATCTCTAGTCCTGGCTGAGGTGCCTTTCTCAGTGTGTACCTTGTGTTCACAACACAGGAGACCAAATTTGGGCACTAGATATTTCCCTGCTGCAGAGCCCTGGAGAGCCTTGCAGATGCTTGTCTTTGTATGCTTGTGTAGCATGATTTTTGTTGCCTTTGATACAAAATAAAGGATGTGAAGAACAACCATGTGAGACTTCTGTTACTGCTTTCAGATTTGTAGATTTGAAGTGCTGCATGTCAAGACAAGTGACTATTTGCTCCTGTGTTTTATTCTTAAGGTTGATGGATCAGCTCCGGGGTTAATAAAAACTGGGATTTTAGTAGTGAAGATTACTTTCAAAGAGGTTTATCTTTGAGAATATGTCTATACAAGTGGAAATTATCTATTAAAATTCAAAGTACTGTTGAAAACTTTAACATCTGTCTGTGAGATCTAAGTGGTTTCTGAGGATGAATATAGCTTGTGTTTTTGAATTAGGTCAGTGTAGCTGGCAGTATGTCTACTAAAGAAGAAAGAAAAGGGTCACTCCCATAGTCATGTGTATCCTCAAACAGTACTTTGTAAGTGTGCATAGATATTTTCCAGTAAACTACTGGAACCATGTAGGATTAGTGTGATACTAAAAAGCCGAACTGAGAATTATGCACACTGGAGCAACAGTTTTGAAGTTGAGCCCGTGATTAAATAAGAGTAGACTTGAGCAGAATTATAATTTCTACTTTACACAAATGTATTAAGTTTGAAAGAAACTTAAAAGATCTTTATCTTTTAAGTGTATCAAGGAGATCTGGCAGAAAGCAGTTTTCTTTTTCTATGAAACACTAAGATGAAAAGTGCTTTTGTCTTTTTGCCAGGTGAGCATTCTTATTGCTTTTAGAAGTATTCACTAAAATATTTTAAAAAAAGGTAGAATATGTTAGTCATGTACAGGTACAAGAATCCCTACTCTACAGGAATAGAAAAGACACAGGCTCAAAACTCACTCCCTCTACCCTGGTGAGTATTGCATATTGCATCTCTATTTACTATTCTAATCCAAAGCTAAAAATGAGCATTACATCACATTACCTGAAAGACTTACAGACAGTGCATCTACTGGATTAAATACCTATGCACCAGGCTGACTGCAGAATTAGCTTAGTGGAATTAGCACAGAGCAGTACAATAACCTTGGTATTATGCTCTCCTCTGGCAAGAAAATATATCATCTCCGCAGTATTCATTTTTAAGTAATGGAAAGAAAAATGCCTGGTATCCAGGACATTATTACTAAGTGCTATAAAGTAATTAATACAGTAGTTTTGTTCCTCTGTGTAGCCTTATCACATGAATTTTGAGCTTTGGCTTAGCGTCCTTCTAAGCAGAAGGACAACTAGCAGAAAAACTACCCACAGAATAAGATGCAGGTTTGTATCTACATATCACTCCTAAGTAAGTGCATCTGACTCAATTTCCTTTTTTATATTCTTATTATTTTGCACCATGTAAGGCTGAAAGGGATCATTACATTCACCCAGCCCGATTTAATTGGTATTGTGGATCATAAATACCAGCCAGCATTTTCTGACTCTTCATGTGGCTGAATGCAAGTTTATATAAATATATATGTCTGTAGATATATATACACACATATATTTTTAGAAGTTTACCTAATCCTCATTTGTAGATGATACAGAATTTGCAAGACTTCAGTTATTTAGTCTATATGTTTATAATCATCTTACTTGGAAGCGTTTTCTTGTTCAGTTTGAGCTTTCTTCCTGGTATTATTTTCCATTTCCTTTCTTTTTATTGGAACTCAGGCATACTAATTTTAGAATCGTTTGGGGTTTTTTGGTTGTGGGTTTTTTTGGTTTTTTTTTTTTGTTAAAATAAAAAAAAACAAAACATTGTTGAAAAACATGTAATCCATTCCTTGTGCTCCTGTAACACTGTGCAAAACTCTTAGTGTTTTGTTTGCCCAAGGTGCAGGGTTATTTACCTGGTTAATATTTGTGCACAATAACAACTGCCTCCTTCTACCTTTAATAATCACCTTTACCAAACCTATTGTAAAAAACTCATTCCCTTTCTTTTTTAGAACTTGGTAAATGCTAGATTTCTTTCCTTTTATGTCTTCTTTTTTTCCCTTTCAATTTTATCAGTAGGTGCTTGGGTTATTTTCAAATGTTTACTGTCCAATACCAGCATGTGATGTTTTTATGTGTAGTGCACTTTTTGGTTTGGAATGGCTGTGGCCTAGCGGTAGCACTAAAATGCATTTAAAATTTTATGAAATAAATCAAATGATACAGTGAAGATACACTTGGCTCTGCAATCTTGTTACGCTTTTGTAGCCTTTTCTAAATCTATTGACTTATTTATAAATTTTCCCGTATGGCTTGGCACCTGCATCTGCAACATTTGTGTAGTCAGAAGTCTGCATTTTGACAAAATCCACCTAGCAGCAAAGCAGCTATTAATAAAATAATATAGGATAATCTTTTAGGCTGCCTAGCTCTCAGATAGAAGGTAACATCATGAAAAGCCATTCCCTATTTCCTGCAATATTAGCAAATACTTGTTCTTAAAGGTAAATTTGTTACATTTCAAAAAGATATGCTGCTTTTTTTTTTCTTTGCTTTTTTTTTTTTTATAAAAACCAAAAATGTTCACCAAAAATGCCTTCAAGTGTTTTTAATTATATGCACTTTTTTTTTGTCTAATTACCTTAGACACCAAGAGAACAAATTTATTTTTGTCAATGTAGACGTTAGACAGATGCTGCCCATATGGAAACAACATAAGTCAGATTTTGTCTGATAAGTTATGATGGTTTTTATTTGGTTTCGGATGTCAATAATAAGTCAAAGCACCATCATTAGAAGTAGACATAATTGTTTCCCAAATTTTCCAAAAAAGAAAATCAAAAGCTAGGCATTTTAAATTCTTAAGATTTTGCTGTGGTTTGTGCAGGTTTGTTAGATTTACATGCAGCACAGCAAAATTATATATTATGGTTTGGATATTAGGCAAAAAATAAACATTTTGATTCTTATATAGTGCCCTTATCTTAACAAATTTACACAAAATAACATGTAGCTCTAAAGCAATGTCACACAGTGGTCACTGATTATACCTTTCTGTGTGACCAGTCCTTGGTGTACAAAAGTTGCAAGTACAACTCATTGTACAGAGCTTTAAATGTTAGGTTATGCTTAGCAGCTTCAGAAGGGAAGTTGCTTCTTTTTTAAACATCCTCCTTGGAGAATGAGGGGGAAAAAATGTTCCTAATTCAAATAGGCAGCTGATAGTAAAGCCACTGCTAAGTTGGGCTCTCAATTGATCCCTGTGAGAGAAAGGATCTATGTCAAAACCCCTCAGAGTGGCTGCATTCCTGCCCTTTGTCATGAGGACAGCAAAAAACAGTAGGAGTCTTGGATTACCAAGTGAAAATAAAAGTCATCCAGACACCAGAAAGAACAGAGATGTGCAGAAAGAGGACAGAGCAGGGATGCACACGGAGTGTGCATACACAGGGACAAAGACAAATGCAGTGCTCTGGAGAGCCATTCCATCTCTTCTGACTGGGTTTAGCAGCAATTGGAGTACATGACATCTTGACCTGCCATTTATATATTCTTGCATAAAGTTTTAAATATAGTTTATATGGACTGTATAAACTATATATAAAACACTTAGGTTATATATAACACGGTTTTCATTATTTTGCTTTCCTTCATCTAGAGGAAATTGCAAAAATTATATGGCTGTTTTCACCAGTTTTGGTGGGTTTCCCTGTCTAACTTTCATATATGTTAGTATATTACTATCATCTTTTAACTAAAAAATATATAAAGTTGTAAAATAAATGTTAAGATATAGACCTGCATAGGTAAGGAACCTAAACAACTTCAGTAGTGTTCTAGAGTGCCATCATATAATAATTGTTCTTTCCCTTCTCTGAGTAATTTGGTATGTTGAAAATATGGGCAGAAATCTAAGCTATGATAATTAGCTGTTAGCTTGCTGCAATGTAAAACAAAGTAAATTGCCTAAAATTTATTATAAGGCAACACAGTTTAGTTCTGGACTGAGAAATGAGTAGGTGTACACTTCTGAGTTGTTACTGTAGCTGAAGTCAGGATTTCAAACTTCCACACTTGGTCCGCTCTTACTGCTGGCTAGGGAAGGTCTTCATAATTCCTGGTGAAGATTGCCAGAGTAGAGGAATTAAGTACAAAACTGAATACAAAGGAAGCATTTCTTCTCTGACCCACTTAAGTCAGAAAAGTTATTTTTGTGAAATGCCATGACTAACCCTGACTTCATGATGTCAGGTTGTATCCATGAGCAAAAATGTACAGAATAACCATCATCAGGTCTTGATAGAGTATCCCCAAGTCTGACTGACTTAAATATAACTATGTAAATATAACTGTAGTTATTTAATTAATGAAATAAAATGAGTTGTTTTTGTTTTTTTTTTTTGTTTGCTTGTTTGTTTGTTTTAAAAGAAATAAATAAATGGAATTTAGCAGGAGTATTGCTTCATACAAAAGCAGTTGGCACACATCCAATAAAGGAAGATTATACTACTCAGAATATTGGTTTTATAAGGGTCAATATACAACAAAAAGGATATTCCTACATTTTTTAATCCATTATATACAGTGCTCTATTGCTCTTATAGAAAGGTTATGAAAATGTTTTCTTCCAGCATGTTATCAATGACAAGCTCCATAGAAAATAAGCAACAATTTATCATCTTTTTGTAGTTGTTTAGTCTTGAATTTTTCATAGTATATAACTGAGTACTTTGTCCTACTGTGCTGTTCTACTTGCATGCTGGTGCATTTCTAGTACTGTAGTCTGTTTAAAATTTTCTAACACAAGTGCTGAATTTTGTGCCCAATCTCAAGAGAAGCCACAGCTACCCAGCACTTCAAATTTTCTTGCACCCACTTTGGGTTACTCCTTCTCTACCTCAGCAATGTCTGGAGTGAGAAAGCCTTGACTGGACAAAGTGTTTTATTCTCTGCCTAATTTACAGTGATATTTCCTGGCCTCAAGACAGCATCTGAATTCCCAGAAGGTGCAGCATAAAAAGTGTACTTTTCCTGTGCTGGCTTTGAGGAGCTAGGTTCCACATTAGGAGAAGTGGAAGACTTTAGGCATAGCTTGTGGCAGGAATGAACTGACTCATTCCATGGAAGATGTAAGGAAAAGGCAACAAATCGAATGGCTTTTGGCTGTGGTCCCAAACAGGTTGAGAAAGAGAATTAACCTCATTAATGATTAATGCTAGCAAAGCTCATTCAGCTTGAAAAGTACTTTATAAGTGCTAAGTGCTGGCATTAAAAATGTATGCATTTTCATTTCAGTCCACACTTGGTGTCTGCAAATGGAGGGGAAAGGGAAGAGCCAGAAGTGTCATTATGGCAGAACTATTACCTCACTACAGATGAAACTGCAGTTTGCCCAGGCATGCAGTCTAGGACCTGGTTCCTGCTGAGATGAGTCTGTGTGATTGCTGATGGTGGTTCTCTTGAACTGCTTCACTCACCCAGCAGAGCTCTAAGAAAATGCTTGGAAATGTTCTGCAAGTCAAACATCTACTAAGTGAACAGTTGTTTTCATTGAATCCCTACTGATAAAGAGGAAGACATAGACCCTAATCTGTCTCATGTGTATTTTTTTACACATGTGCAGGTTTTAAAGTTATCAGTTGTCCAGTCTCTGGTTTTTATTTTCAAAATAAATAGACCAGTTGTCTCTGAGTAGAGAGGACTCCTGGCAGAAATTATTTGTTGTATTATCAAGGTGATGCATGTTGTCAGCAGAAAAGCTGTGTATCAGAGCAGCAGAAAAATTATGTGGTAGGGAAGTGACATTTTCACTGCAGTCAAGCTGCTAGAAGTAAAATCTGAAAGAGAACATTAATAAGGGACTCTGAAAGGAACAGACTAGATATACCGAAAGTCAGAACACAAAAAGAGGCTGAATGAGTAGACTCAAAATCTGGACCTTAGCAGCTACAAGCCACATGCAGAGACTTGGGCAGGAAATATGCTCATTGATGGCCTGTATGATGGTGTGGCTGGAAGGAAGAAGCAGCTTTGTGCTCTGACCTGCAGTTAGGCATGCAGGATTTGGCAGGGTCGATGCATCCCTTTGCCTTCCCAGGCTGCTGGTGGGTCAGTGGCTCTGTGTACCTTTTGCAGATTCTGTCTGGAAGTGGTACTTGAAGTCCACGTTTTGCTAGCTTGTCTATGGGTAGTTACTTCTTACTATGCTGTGCTGTGGTTTCCAGAGTGTGGAATTCTTCTTGCCTCCCACCCAGATGTATGCTGAGCTTATTTTTTATCTTCATTCCACTCTGCTGCTGATCTAGCCTCACTCTTTACATGTCTGGTAAGAGGCTTGGGGAGCTGCTTTCTGTAATTATCTTCAGTTTGCCACTGCTGTCTGAGCTCATGAGCAAGGTGAGAATACCAAAGGTGACCTGTCTGTTGGAAGGCAGATCTTATCTGGTCTTTTTGCACAGTCTCAGGCTGATAGAAGTTGCAAGGTATCTGCAGGAAGAAGGACATCTCTCTATTGCTCCCCTCATGTATGCTATGGCTCTCACCTTGATATGTGGAGGTGGATGGGGGGGTGGTTGCACTTCAAGAATAACAAGGTTTCATCTTAATTTTTCCTTACTCTAAAATGGCCACATTTATTCTCTGTTTTGTTGACAGCCATGCTGTGCACTACTGTGTGAGATGCTTCACTTTTAGTTATGCCTTGGGTTAATGCTGCGGTTGCTAAGGGGGAAAATTACTGGTATTATCAATATTTATTATTCAGTCCCCTTGGAAACTGTAGTTCTTCTGAGAGTATTAACTTTCTCACTTTTTTCTTCCTATGGAAAAGGAAGTAAACATGAAGCTAAGATATTTTTTTTTTTTCCTGGAAATGGAAGGCAAGTTACACAACTCCCTTTTGCTCTCTGGTATGCTTGACAGATGTCTATGGGTAGTTACTTCTTACTATGCTGTGTTGTGGTTTCCAGTAGCATAAAGATTTTTGGAGTGTGGTTAATCTAATTTTATCTTCGTGCTGCTATATCATGTTTCATCCTGTCCTAGCTCCCTGTTTGATTTGTCCTTTTCCTCATGATTGTTATTTTTCAATTTGCTGCATATTTTAAATTAAGGAAGACTTAAGTGATTGGGAAATTAACTTGAAATGTTCTATTTAAAAGTATAACCATGGCAAAAACTGAAAGTGTGGCCATGACTGTAAACAAGATAGAGTAATACCTGTTTTTTTCAAACAAGTTTGAGTTCTTCAGGTTTTCAAAGTAAAGCTGTTTAAATACTGAGTAGGTTATCTTTGGTGGGATAGTTAACTCAGTCTTTGGATCTTTTACAGTGCCTAAAACAGTATGTGGAACTTCTGATCAAAGAAGGCCTAGAAACAGCAATCAGCTGCCCTGATGCTGCCTGCCCAAAGCGAGGTCATCTGCAAGAAAACGAGGTACACTTTTACTGCAAATAGTTGTTTGTTGTTTTTTTCTTTTTTCTTTTTCTTTTCAGTATGTTGAAATGTGTCTTACACTTTATCTTATAGCTGCCATTGTTGCCAACATATGCTTTTAATAATTCTCCAAAGGTCAAATATTTTGTTTCTGTTGAAAATGCCTCAGATTATTGGTTTTCCTCATTGGACACCTATCTTTTCCTTCTTTCAACAGATTGAGTGCATGGTTGCTTCAGAAATAATGCAAAGGTATAAGAAGCTGCAGTTTGAAAGAGGTAACACTGTTAACACTACTCCTTGCAAGGCTGTGGGAATGGTTTCACTGCAAAGCCATCCCTTAAATCAGAATCTGCCTCTACACATATTTGTGCAGTAGCATTCTTCATTAAATGTCTGGCTATCTAAAACAAACCAACCAACCAAAAAAAAAACCAAAATGAAAAATGGAAAACATTTGTTTTTCTGTTCTTGCTTGGATGATTCCCAGAATGTTGCAATTCAGGGAATAAAGTAAGCAAATTGCTATGTATTATATTGCTCTATAACTAAGGGAGGCAATGATTTCTATTTTGAGTTTTGCTGCTTGAGCTGACTGCCAGTACTCTAGGGGCCAGGGGGCTAAAATGACCCCTTTTATGGAGTCACTATTATCTCTTGTGATGGCATCTGGTGCAGAATTACTGTACAGTTCATGATAGCCTGAGCATTGTTAATTTTTATGAGGATATAAGCTGACTGGGTGCCTATGGGGATGTGGAACTGTGCATCCATAGAGAATTTACAGTAAGTTTTTGCTGAGTGTAGGATCCAGGCAAGTGACCACTGAAGTAATTGATAAGTTTTTATTGACTTCAGTGAGCTTTGAAACATGAAATTTTTGCCAGTAACCAGCCTCAAAGAAAGGGATGAAGCTGTATAACAGTATTATGCTACTGTTACTCATGTAGTTACATTAGGGCAGAGACCAACTTGAAATAGAGTCCTACTGCATAGGCACTGTAAAAACACTTTCTGATAGGTTATATCTGCATAGTATGTTCTTTATATTTATCTTGAAGTATAACTGAAGAAAACATCTCGTTCTCAGAACAAATTTATTTCTGTGAATGAATATGGGCAATTAATTCACACTCAGAAAATTTACTTTAGTTTGGTGCCCATTTGCAAAGCTGGCCAGATTTCTGTCTTAAGTGGGTTGCATAAATTAAAAGGCTTCCTTTGAAAATTTGTCTTCAAATGCCCTGCCAGTCAACCTTAGCTGAAATAGATTGTTACTGAAGGCTGGTCTTGTAACTGCCTTTGAATCTTGTTCTTTTATGTCCCTTCACAGAAGTGCTTTTGGATCCATGTCGGACTTGGTGTCCATCCTCTACTTGCCAGGCAGTTTGCCAGCTCCAGGAACCAAGCCCACAGGACCCCCAGCTGGTCCAGTGCAAAGCCTGTGACATTGAGTTCTGCTCTGCTTGCAAAGCTAATTGGCATCCAGGTCAAGGCTGTCAAGAGAACATGCCAATCTCTTTTCTTCCAGGAGAAACAAGGTAAAGTATTGCAAAAGATCAAGTATTTATAAACAAAGCTATCTTTGAATGTGTGAGGGTATGAATAACAAAGGGTATTTTCCTGATGTTTTTTTAAAGCTGTTTCCTTCACTTAGTCATTCCTGTTATTTTAATGCTTTATTCCAAAGCTGGATAGCCCTTGGCAGCCTCACTTCTTGCCTTCATTGCCAGCAAAGAAAAATGAAACTGTATGAGCCTCTATCAGCCATCTTTTGCCCCAGTGGGAAAAAAAAATTATATCCATGCAGCTTGTGAGATCAGCCCATTGCTGCTGCTATCCTGGGTAGTGTGAGGGTTGGTAACATCGTGCCAGACAGAGATTTTTAGGATACTCTCTCAGCCACCCTAGCTGCTGCACATTTGCCCAATGATCTTAAGTTCTGCTTCAAGATGTTTCCAGTGGCATAAAGCAGACAGTGAATAGGAAAGGCCATTGTGCATGCATTCCACTTAATATCTGGGCTTTTTCAAAGCTTGCTCAAGGTATCATCAAAGTCCTGGCCAGCCTTGGACTTAGCTATTCATAACTTGTCTTCTTTCAAGCTCTGCTGTAACAGGTGACTAGCTATAATGCTGTCATGATGAGTTCCTGGTCAAATATGGTAACATTTGCACATGATTTTTTTGTGTGCTTGACCAGAACTGTGGCTTACTAAACTTCATGGCAAAGTAAAATTCTTTAGCTATTTTCCTTAGTGTTTTAGTTGCTTTTCGTTTTTATTTCATGCTTCATTTTTAACTCCACTGCACTTTGTTTTCTCATTATTTTGGAGCATAATGTGCAGGTAGCAGTTTGTGCAACTGTGTCTTTGGAGTTTCATGTACAGTTTATACATTTAAAACATTTTTCTGTAATACCATTGCCCCTAGTGTGACTAATGAGCATGTGTCCTTTTATCCTGATGTTGGGCAAGATCAGTCAAGGGTCAGTCTTGTTTTCCAGTAAGCTTTTGATTCCTCATCAGTTGGTTTGCAGTGGCTGCAGGAAGTGTCATATTTTTAAGGTACATTTTAGCTGTTGATGTGAGTAATGCCTGCATATGGTAGAAAGCTACTCAAGGGAAATAAATGTTCTTCCAGTGTTTCCACATTCCTCTGTGTTGTTCTGTCTATGTAAGGGGACATCCAATGGTTTTGTACAGTCCTGCAAGACAAGAAAAGGTGGTGCTGATCCTAATTCAGGAACAGTGACGTGCTAAGACTGTGTTAGATACAAAAAGATCAACTCTGAAAAGACATGACCTAAAAACCTTCTGAGTCCTGATTTGGAGGTAAATTCCTGGGGAGGATGCTAAAGGAGGGCAGAGACTGGTTTTGCTCTCTGGTGTCTCAGTCCAAAGGAATGTGGTCTGAACTTGTGCCATCAAGGGATTGCTTCCTCCTCTTTTCTGGGAAAGAAGAAGAGAGGAAAAATGGAAATTATCTAGACATACAAAGAAAGCAGTTAGGTGCAAACTAGCTGCTTCTCATCTTATACGTTCCATGGGAAAACTGTAATATTGATTAGTAACTCTAAATAACAAAACCAGTTATTAACATGTGGTCAGCCAAAATATCTGTACAATAAAACTCAGCTGAATATCTTTATCTCGTCTAATTTGTAATTATTTTTTTGTTGTTGTTAAAATGTAGGCTTCCCTTCTTAGTACAGTTTTTGGATGTTCTTCTCTAAACTGACATGACCACACCTCTTATTTATTCCTCTGTCCCACAGTTCAGGTTTTAAAATGGAAGATGATGATGCTCCAATCAAACGCTGTCCAAAATGTAAAGTTTACATTGAACGAGATGAAGGCTGTGCCCAAATGATGTGTAAGAACTGCAAACATGCCTTTTGCTGGTACTGTCTGGAATCTCTTGATGTGAGTACATGTTATGCACTCTGTTTCTCAGAAGCTTAGAATTTCATTGCTTTGCTAAGTAGCTGTCTCATTAATCAGTTAAATAGTACCTAACTAGCTTCTGTTCAACTTGGTGGACTGCAACCCACCAGAGTTGATGCTGGTAATTTTATACAATTTGTATGCTCTCTTTTACTTGTCTGACCTGTGTGGTCTTAGCATTGTGCCTATGTGAGTCATGAAATAATTATTAAAAAATAAAATTTTCTGAAAATATTCTTTTTGCAGTCTTTACATGGCAAGTGAGGGGGAGAGAGGAACAAGGGCTTCTTTTTTTAAAATTTTTAAATAATATTTCATTTTCAACTGACTTTTCAATGTTTTCATTTTTGAAGGGGTTACAGGATGAGTACTGTAATGTTCTCAGTCTGTGGAAGTTTAACAAAGTAGGTGTGGTGCATCACCATGCTGGAGACAAGCAATCAGATTTGTTTACTGTTCATTGTATTCTCTGGGACAAGTAATAGATCTGACATATGAAAAAGAATACAATATTCTCCTAACATCAGTCATTTGTCAGTCTATAAGCTTCTGCTTTCATATGTTTATGGTTTTTTAAAATCAGCCTGGTATCATGCCCAAGGATCAGAGAACATACAATATACAACATCTGTTTCCATGTTATTTGTTTTATGGCATTGTTAACAATAGCAAAGGAAATGTTTTAGGTTCTTGAAAGCTTCTCTGATTATACAAATCCTGTGGCTGTCCCATTTGAATGCTTTGCTAACAGTCCTTAAGTCACAGGCTTCTCATGTGCTCAGTTCAAGAGCAGTGTTTCCTTGTTACTAAGCCTGCTATCTTGGCTGGTTTGTGAAGGGTGACAGGACTCATAGGGACATAATTTCTCAAAAATCTGTATTGTTCTTTTAGTCTTCAACTACTAAAAGGAATCAATGATGGGAAGTCTGCAGTACAAGTATTCATTTTCCTTTGCTCTTTCTGTATGTGAGTAAAATATTTGCAATGGTCAGCTTATTTTTTTGATCTTGCTAATTGTGCTAGAATTTAAATATACAGCTTGAGAGCCTTTGGGAGAACAATTCATAACAGATATATAGCAAACCTGTTTCAGAAGTTGTTTACTTGTAAACAAAGCACTTTGGAAAGATTTGAACTGGCTGTATCCACATTACTAAGCTTTATCTTACAATACCTGTTTATAAGTTCTCAGGAATTACTAACAGTTTGTACTCTTTATTGCCTACCTTTTCATTTGATATTTTGTAGGATGATTTTCTCCTTATACATTATGACAAGGGACCTTGTCGAAATAAGTTGGGACACTCCAGAGCATCTGTTATCTGGCACAGAACACAGGTAAAGCTCAGATGTTTCAAAGCCCTGTACAAGGATATTGTCATGGTGCCTTTTTTTTGCTTCACTCATTTTAAGACCTAAGGGTAAAATTCTATCCCAGATAGTAACTGATTTTTGTAGCAGATTTGAAGAGGCCAGTAGGTTGGAGAGGAACAGTTAGCTCTCTCAGAGAGGAAACTTCTTGGCAGATAACTATGAAGAGCTAGAAAGGTATGTTTGCAAAGCAGATAAGTGCCAGGCTAGATAGATGTTCTCAGTAAACCTGTAGTACAAACTAGGTTACCATAATCCCTCTTATTAAAAGGGAAGCTCATCCTGCAAGGGATCTTTAGGTCCAGATCCAGAACTGGAAAGGAATTAGCCTGAGTATGACCAGTTGACCTATTCATGAAGGTTAGACAGAAAGTAACCCAGTGAGCTTATCAGTAGTTTCAAACAGATTCAGACTGGAAATAACAAAGGTTGTGGGGATACATCTTGTAGTCTAGATTATGCTGGATCCAACATAAATGCTCCTAATGAAAGATTTGTCTGCACTTCTTTTGTACATGCAATACAAATGCCAGTGCATGGCTTGGTCCAATCAACTGTCTTTGCAATCACTTGAGAGATACGGGGACATCTGGGTATCTGAGTCATCTCTTCTTAAATAACTGTGTGCCCATAAAGCCCATTAGCTACCTTAGCTTCAGATTAAGTGCTTTTCTTGAAGTAAATATTTCTTTCCATTTGAGCATAAACCCCAACTCTAGAGAATAAATCCCAAATCTGGAAAAACAGCTACACTGGAATAAAAGGAGAAAGAACACACCCCTCTCCCTCTATGTACACCCCTGTGTGCCTGAGCTGTGAGGTTGGATTTTGCTTGGTTTAGCTAATGGCATCTTGGGAAGTGTGTGAATACATGAGCTTTTTGATTTACCTGTAATAGGAAGTGATTAGCCTGATATTTGGAATCTGTTCTTAGCCACAGCATTTTATGCAAATATGTTTGGTAGACAGTATGCTTCCTATTCTAATCACTGTTGAAATAGGCAGTGGTAATTCCCTAGCAAACAGGATATATTTCTGCTAAACTAAAGCCAAATCAACACTGAAATTGTTTCCTTATGTTAAGTTTTTTTGAGTATTTATCCCAGGCAAATTGAGGTGAGCCTTTTGTTTGCTGTTTGTGGATTTAATAAAATAATATTTATTTTGGCCAGAGGGAATGACTTCTTGTTGAGTCAGCAGTAACCTGGGGACAGCAACTTCTTCAGAAGCAATGGAACTAAGAAGAAAATGAGTAATAGCCAGTAGGCAGCTTTGTTTAAAAAAATAAACAACAGAAAAAAAAAAAAAAACCACAACAGAAGAAAAAAAAGCCACAGCACAACCAACAAAAAAAAAAAACCCCAACAAGGCAAACAAAAATCCCACCAAAAAAACCCCAACAAAACAAAACAAAACCACAAAAAACCAAACAAACTTGATGAATTTTTTGATGGTATATTGAGGCAGAAAGGAAGACATAAATATCTCATAAAATTACCATTATTCAATCCTGTCCATTGAATTGCTGACTTCCAGCTTGGCTCTGTCTGACCAATGCACTCTTAGCCTGGGCTGCACAGAGCTCGGCAAGGGCAGAGGCTGTGTCCAAAGAGCAGTATGGAAATAGCTGGAGCTCACAATTTTTAAAGGAGATTGGGATTTATTTTCAGTTATCTGTGGTAAATCAACGCAAAGATTAGCAAATGGAAGTTTCAGCATGCCCGAAAACAACGTGTCATGAAACCTGCACACTTCTGATGCTGGAAAGGAAATGGTTTTTTATTTAAAAAGAGACTGGATGTGGCACTCAGTGCCATGGTCTAGCACCGCAGCGATGGGTCAAGGGTTGGACTTGATGATCTCTGAGGTCCCTTCCAACCCAGCCGATTCTATGATTCTATGATTCCCGGCAAAGATTCCAAGTGTTAGGGCTGGGAAGTCTGAGCTCCTCATCCCGGGACAGCCCAGAGCCGTGGAGGGAGGTGACAGTCCCACAGCGCCATCTCCTGCGACCAGCCTGCTCCCATCCCTGGAGGGGAGAGAGAAATCCCCCAAGAAATACGCAGGAATTGTCTGTGGACAAAAGTATTAGTAAATCATCCCGTCTGTACCACGGATAAATAGATATTTGCCAGATAATGGAAACAGCATATCTAGCCTTGCCATAAAAAAACCAAAAACAACAATTATTTAATGAGCACTGCCCTTGAATTTCATTTTGCCCTCTGGTATCAGGTTTTGCTCGCAAATTAGCATTCCACTCCTGCCTTCATTATTCAAAAATTTTCACAGACACTCTCATGTGAATAAATCTAAATTATTTTCTTCAAGAAAACCAAAAACTTCTTAAATAAATTTTAAAATAATAACTCCTTAAATAATAATAATTAAAAAACCCAAACAAACCCAAAACAATAAAACATTGATGCAATTTTTATTTTTACAGCTGACCATGACAAATAGGAAATTTCCTCGGGCAATCAACCTCAACTTGAGTGTTTTAAAAATAATTTTCCAAGTTTAAATTCTTTAAAAACTAATAGAGCATTTCATGCTAATAGGATGGGTAAGTCTGTGGTCCTCTGTACATGCTGGGAAGAGGGTGATCAATAAATGTAAATGAAAAATAATGTTTCTAGATAGGGATAGGTCATGTCTCCCAAAGCAGCAGGATGAGCTCATCCTGACTGGAAAAATCCATTTGGCACATAAAGAGTGCTTTTACAGTCCAGTGGTTTTAATCTGTGGTTGGGATTCCCAAGCTTGCTTGTTGGTGGGAAATTTGTGGGAATCTTCCCAGATTATATGTAAATGACACCCAAACCTTGACTGATTCTTTTTGGAGATTGCTCCAGCAAAAGGGGAGCACATGAAAATGAGGGTCTCTAATTCTCTTGTAGTCTTGATCTAGAAATGTAATATTAGGCTTGATGAAGAAAAATATTTAGTCAGTTCTTTCATTAATTGTTTGGGATACAACAAAACTCAGAAAGACAAATAATCATCTGCATCAGTTTGTGTGATAGAACTGTGTTGTGTGGCATGGTTCTGACTGGAGCACTGAAACATTCACATTCACTCTCTGATTTCCCACGTTTACTGATCACAGGCACTGACTGCAGTGTACACCTCAGGGGAAGTTCTGGTTTTAGTAGGCATTTGTAGAGATCCTTCTAAGGGACACAATGCACTGGTGTCAGCACAATCTAGACAGCCATCATCCCTAATGCAGTGCTATTCTCTTCTCTTCTCTTGCAGGTGGTAGGAATTTTTGCAGGATTTGGTCTTCTACTTTTGGTGGCCTCCCCTTTTCTTCTCCTTGCCACACCATTTGTTCTGTGCTGCAAGTGCAAATGTAATAAAGGAGATGATGACCCTCTGCCTACCTAGCCTGGGATGATTGGACTCATCACATCTTGTGTTATGATTTTATTGTTGCTGTTGATGTTTCCCTTTTTCACTTACATTGCTGTAGCCTTATTACCCTGCTCTGCTTTTCATTGACACACAGTCTTGGTTCCAGGAACTGTTGTTACTGCTGTTGCATATATTAATTGATAACAGACAAGGAGGGTAATGAAAGGCAAATTGGTGCTAAAGGAAGACCATGGACCTAGCTAGCTATCTAAGAGATGATACTGGTAAAAATAATGCAAAAAGATTCTGGTGCCCTGCTGGTGGACTAGGAACTGGGCTGAATGACATCAGCAAGACAAACTGAAAATACATACAAATCTGAACTGTCTACATATCCATTTACTTCAAAATTTGGTGTCTTATTCCTGTATATATATTCAAATTGCCTTTCATTTAGATCAGATAGTCAACCTCGTGTGATTTTTGCCATGTTATATATCTGTTTTTGTTAAAGCCATCACAATGTCCTTTTTAGTACCTATTTTTCCAAGTACTACGAAACCAATAAGGTGCATATAGGCCATCCTATGCCTTTCTTGAAATTTGAGGAGGGTTAGAAGGACAAAGTTGGTGCTGTTGCCTTCCAGCATTTTTTTGAAGTCTTACAAGAAATGTGTTTGATCAAAAGCTAGATTTTAGAAATGAATTGATGAAGCTGTAAGGTTGAGTGGTGACACAAACCTGCTATCTAATCAAGGTTCTTTAAACAATGCATCAATGGTGTTGGTTAACTTCTGGACCACTAGTGTTTTTCTGAATTGTTTTTTGTTTGGGTTTTTTTGCTGTTTAGGGTTCTGCTACAGTTACAGGGCTACGTAACTTCTAATCCAGGTATCTTAGTCTTTTTTATATAGAGATATATATATATAATCCTATTTAAACCAAATGTGTAAATAGCTGTGCTATTGAAATATTTTGGAAGTTCAAGATAGCTTGCTTCTGCCTTTAGGGCAATTACTAAAAAATACAAGGCTAACTTTACTATTTAGGAGACTCTTGGGTTATCAATGAATCTTCCCTTTTAAATATAAATATACGTTAGGGTCATCCCTGTAGTTAATTATAATGCCTGGGATATTTGTGAAAATTGTACTTTAAATTTAAACTATTTAGCCCATTTTCAGCATCAATATCATATGATGTGTGGTGTGTGCTGTTAATAACTATGCTGTGACAAAGTATTTCTATTTAAAAAATAATCACTTGATTTAGTAGTTTTGTGGAATGCACAGTGCTGTATTTCCAGGGTAGAGAAGTGTGCTAGTGAACATACTGTTAATCATTCTAGTTTCTCTTCAGAAATATTTTGTTGAAACCATTTTGCTCTGATTGCAAAACCTACAAGAATTTGACTAATAACTTCCCACCATGAAACATGAAACACCTGAAAAAATGGGTATGTCTGTGTGTAGTACTGAGGGAAAACATTCTTTTGAATGTCTTGTGGACTGAGGTTTGACTGTTTGACTGTTTTTTTCATCAACATTTCTTTCTGTGCATTATTAGTTTACTGACATACATTAAAATGTTGAAACCAGGATAATTTTGCACTGGAAATGTATTAAGACCCTTAAATGCAACTGCTTCTGGCTGTTGTCACAGACTGGAAAAATGTTTTCATAGCTGAAGCATAAGGAAATTTCTTGTTTCTTTATTATCTTTCATTTTATACTGTCTATCTGTTAAATAAAAAGACTGTGGGGTACAATTTTGAAAAGGGCCACTGTCTTTTTATTAAACTATTAATGAATTTCCTCTCCTTCACTTCTTCCAAGTTTAATAGTATCCAAACTCAAACGGTAACCATAGCTTTTAGCTCCAGGAGCTGGGGGTTGTTTACAATTTGCTTATTTGTCTTGATTTTAATGCGTCCAGCCATTACAACATGAAGGATAGCTGGTTTTCAGCAAGTCTGAACTCCCTGTGATATCTTCAGATAATTTCTGGCAATGCAGTGCTGAGTCCAGCAAGCAGTGGTTCTCTCCCTCCAGCCCTGACAAGAGCTCAGCCACTTCCCCAGCAGTACCCTGAGCCCAGAAGTAGTGAAAACCCATCTTAGAAGAACAGTTCCCTGCAGGTAAGCTTGAACTGTGGCCTTTTCATCCTTGGCCCTGTAATTTAACTGGAGGGAAAAAAAAAACAAAAAACAAGGCACTGGGCAACCGGATGTAAAGATTTCATGGGTTGTTAATTTTCTAATTGGAAGCATTAAGGGATTTTACTATATGCAGCAGTGGCTCTGATGGCAGATCTCTACTGCTGGGGTGATAAACAGCAGAGGTGCAGCTGCCTGTTTGGAGTACCTGAGTGTCCTGATACGAGGTTTATTTTCTCTGTGCCTTTCTTAGAGACAAGCTTTCTGTGGCAATATGGTTGAGTTTTGCACCATACTGTGTGGCCAGTTAATAATCACTGACAAAATTAATAATTAATGCATTTCCAGTTTTGAAAGAAGTCCTTTGCAAATACAGATGTATCATACAAATGATATTTCATAATTGATGCTCACAGGTAACACTACATATAATCAAAAAACTGTGTACTTCTGTCAGAATATGTCTCTCTCTGATCTCAACATACTTGAATTCCTACTGGAGATTTTCCTGACATATCTAGTTTCACATCCTGGCTGTTAGGATAGACCATAGGCCTGCATATATTTACCAAATACCTAATCCTTTCAGGTTTTTTAAATGTCATTCCATCTTTATTCTTTATTTGGTGCTTTGTTTCTTTGTTGTTGTTGGTTTTTTCAAATTTTTAAAATACTGTTGTGTTTCATATGTAGTAACAACTATTGTAACTCGATACATGGCAACATATTGAGTTTGGGGCATTTTTGTGTTACAGATCATGTTGATAGTGTGACATTTAATACCCTGAAACTGAATTGTAAATACATTATTTTAAACTCTGAAATTCAAACTCCCTGCCATGGAAAAGTGAACGTTTGTGGCTTTTCAGATGAAATTCTGTAACAAAAGCTTTGGCTTTTTAGATTTTCATCAGCAAAATAAGATTCACTGCATGAGTTCTGTTGCAGTGTTATGGCTATTCTGGCTTTCTGCATTGTCTTAATGCTGATTTTAATGGAGTTTGTAACAGTACTTCATTTGCATGTTCTGATGGGGTGAAATGATGTCCTGTCTAGCAAGCATGAGACTGAGTGTAGAGTCCAGACTCCAAACATTTGCATCTCCCTAGATTTGTCATTCATGTGTTGAGCTGAATACAGTTCTGAGAGAGATCAGCAGCACAGCCTGCACCACCTTCAGTGGCAATAGTGTTGGGTTTGGACAAGTCTCTTATCTCCTCTTATCTCAATTTAACCATCCTTTAAATGGATGGCCCAATGTTTACCTACCTCACAGGAGGTCTGTGAGAGCTAATTCATTGGTTTTGAGGATCTTTAAGATTCTGTCTTGAAAGACACATATAAATGCTTACTGCAGTTTTATGTTAATATTTCAATTTTATTCATATTGGCCTTCATCCTGAAACCTCCTACTACTGACTTTAGTTGGCCAAGAGTTTGGGATGCTTTCCCCCCCACACCAAGCAACATAAGCTTTCCTCTGGCTTATGAATTAGGCAAAATCCCAAATAAACCCTGACTGGATCAACTCTCAGCTTACAGTTGATCTCCTGGCATGCAGGAAACACAATCAAAATTGTGAAAAGCTCTCTTGTTCCTGGAGCTGACAGGATAAAATATTCATAGATCAGAGAAAGATGAAGTGCTTTCAATTTTAAATTGTTATGGGCAGGAAAACAAAAATGAAGTTTATTGCATTTCATCTGTAGGTCTTTTACTATATAGGAATAAATGTATTTATGACACACCATTCTCATCTCAGTGAAGTGCAGCATGCATAAAACTTTGTGAAAGTTTGCTTTTTTCAAAACCAAAGTTTGTGCATTTCACATACATAACCTAAAATCCTGAGCAAAAATGGTAGAATCTGGTTGTTGATGACACTGGTAATAAAGACATCAAAAAGCCTGCATCAGCTCTTAATTTCTAATGCACTTATACTAAGGCATGCTGTTTGTGTTTAGAGCCCTGTGGTATCCATTATTGCTTTGATTTGTATCTCTCTTATAAGAATTCCAGGAACATTAGGTACAGGTTCATGGTACATGACTGAACCTTTCTTGATCATTTTATCATGGATGTATTTTAAACTTGTATAGGGGTAAGCATGAAGGAGTCATGCATATGTATAAATAATGTATTTGACCAGTGTAAAAATAGTTCTGTTGATGTATTTGAAATGTAAGTACATTCTGTGCCACTAACACTGTGATGTATAAAAGAGCTGTTGAATGCCTTTTAATGTTGTGTTTTGTACTTTGAATCATATTGAAGAGTTTAATTTGTAATTTCAATAGATATTTTAAATGAATGTGTCTCCTGTGATTCTTCATGGTGACTCTTCAGTGCTACGCATTCACTAAAGAAAAATGCTTTTGTTATGGTGGGACTTCTTGTGCTTGTCTGCCCCTCCATCCTTAAGTGCAAGCACAGCTGGTGTCCTGGAGACCTCCTACCTCATGTCTGGGTCTAACTGCAGTTTCTGACTCACTGTCTCCTTGCTTATCCAAATAGAGAAATTCTAGTAGGTACCTCTAGAATTAATTTGACCCATGGTTGCATCTTTGGTCCATCTCCTGCTGTAGCTGGTGTACACTCCAGCTGGGTGGATGTGCTGCTCCGAGGAAAACTCTGAAATACATCTATATTCTTGCACCACAGATTTAGGTCTGGTGGAGGTGGCTGCAACAGGTCACTCCAGAGCAAGCATCATAGAAGCAGGCTGTGTTGTAAAGTAGCTTCCATTCCCATTGGTTTGACATTGAGGAGGTGAAAATTTTAAAGACCTGTTGTGCAGAAACTGAGTCACACAGTCCATTCTCCTATACAACTCTCTCTCAGTGGGAACTGATTCTCACATTCTTGACTCCATCAACAGGTGCTTTGCATTTTGTCTGAACTGCAGTTGAGGATGTAGTCTTTTCTTCAGTTCCCATAGTCTGTTTATCACTTGTTAGGATATAATTTGTCTATATCCATAAAAAAACCCACAGGCACAATTTCTTTAATAAAACGGTGTGCGTAATTAATATGCGTATAAGGTCACAAATTAGTTGCTACTCCGTCATTCCTTTTTTTCAATTTAATGGGCCATAATGATTTTTTCCATAAGGTAAAGATTAGATATTTTGTTCAATTAATTTGGCATGTAATAATCTATAAAGGCCACAAGGGGTTTTGACCTATTCTAGACACAGGTATTAACAAAACAAGGTTTCTGCTTTCTTCCTCTGCTCAGTCTGTTACTTACAATTAGGATATGTTTTGCTTTGCAGTTTTGTTTGAGAGGAGGGTTATTTCTTAGTCATGTGAAGTTATCTTGTACTTGTTACTAAGGATTTACCTCCTAGGCATTTCCTCAGTCTCCCTGTCAGGGGCAGCTTACCTTGCCATACCCAATGTCTTCAGCCGTGTGACTGAGTTTCTGCACAACAGGTCTATATTCAGAGAATCAAGTACTGAAGAAACTCTTAGGTGGATTAATGGACTTCAGCAGCTCAACTACCTAAAATTAGAGCATTTAAGTTGAATACTTGAATGGCAATCCTCTAGGCCACATATACTCTAGTAAAAAGAGAGTCTCCAGGAGTGAGCCACATCCACAGTAGTAAGTTCTGTTAGGAGTGACCACAGCCTCAGAATAATTCCTAACCTGTATTTGTACCTTGGGTTGGAGAGTTCAGGTTATAGAAACCGATGAAACTTTTCAGTTTTGAAAGTAAGGTGGGAGAAAAGGGTATTGTTCATGAGGAAGCCTTTGCTACACAGACTCTGCACTACAGGAACCATGATACAGCCTTGAATATTACACCAGTTAAGTGTGATGTTTGTCAGAATATTCAGGTGACAGGCCTTAACTATTGGTAGTCTGTCAAAGCCACAACTCCTGGGGTTTTGGGATATTTCCCTTCCTATCCTAAGCTGCTTACGAGGATAGTTGTATGGCCAATTTAGCTTTTTCAGCCTCTCAAGATGCTTCTCAGGTGCTTGTTTTTTTATTCCTCTGCTTGCTTTGGTGACAGAAGAATTATAGACAACAGACTTTGTCCAGTCACATAACTTTTACACAGATAATGCTGAGTGAGATAGTTGTAGACTCTCTTATCACAAATACTGCTTTCAGATACCAGGGCAGAACTTGATGGCACAAATTAGAACCAGGTTACTGCGCTTCCATACTATGTTTTCAGATGACTCTCTCTGTGTGTGATAGCTATAATTTAATACATATGTAGCAAATATACAAAATATTTAGATACTCTAAGTCATGCAAATCAACTCACGTGCAAAAAATGGAAACACACTTGAAAGACTAAATAGTCCAGTTGTCTTGTGGTGCATGCACAGGTGAGAACAATGTCAGGCTATATGTTCAACTGGTAATTTATTTCGATAGGTATGCATCTGTCATTTTTCTTAACCCAAAAATGAAATTAAAATTATAATCTAAATTGAAACTAAATTTAAACCTGAGTCCCAAAGGAGAGAGACCCTGAGAGTAAATTGCAGGTGTCACAACTCAATGCAATATCCTGAAATATAACTGCAAATACATGTGTCTGGCTGATGTGTGGTACTTTTTGAGCAGCATCTTCTTAAATTCAGATGTGACTTCAAGTCAGTATAGCTTACATACATTACAGGAAGAAGAAATTCTACTGTATAGTTTTGTAGAATAGGAAATCTGATCCTGGAGCAGCCAACATGAAATAGACCGATAAATGTTCTGTAATATTTTGTGAGCTTTACATGGAAGAAAGTGCATTAGTAATATCATTAAATTCCTTCTTCCTTCAAAACGCAGCCTTTCTTTCCCCAAAGACCTGGAAAAAATAAAACCAGATGCCTATAAGCTTCAGTAAGCGGCACTCCACGGATGCTATGAATTGGATGCTCAGAGCACATTACAATGGATTAGTCTTTCAATTTACTTTTTAGTGGGTTTGGATTTTTATTTTAGGTGATCAACAAGCTCACCTTGCTGCAGAAGAACACTTCTGACAGTGAACTGTGTTTTTCTGACAGGGCTTTCTCTGTCAGCTATTTCCTTCAATTATAATGATCTGTTTCATGTGACAGAAAATGAGAGATTGATTTCACTGTAGACTAAGAAAAAATTGTATCCCTATAGGATAATGACCATAACAAACCAATTTTTCAGGTTCTGTATGCCTGACCTGCTCAGGCCAGTATAAATTAGAGTCTAATGACTCAGCCATTCCCAAGGTCTATACTGCAGTAATTTATTTATGAGAATGATTACAGACAAGCACATATTTTCTTTTTGTCTTTGCTTCATTGAGATGATGATTTGGGCTTTGGTGGGTGGCCAAAATGCTTGAGCTGCCTCAAAATCCTGAGGTCTCATTATACTTTGAGAATGACACTGTAATTTTGTGGGATTACCCACAGAAGAAATGCATGAGATTGTGCAAAATTTCATTTAAAAATTGCCTTGGCAGATGAGCATAATGCAGCATTTTTTCCTTTGTTTTTTTGTCTCAGTAATTATTAGTGTAATTATTTTGTTGAATTCTGATGTAACTTCTAGGATGGGTATAGGATCAGTGAGGAATACCTGAGCTGAAATATTGATAAACTTTTCTTCATGTGTTAGAAAAGCAGATGGAAAGGGTATTGTGAGCCCTTGCAGTGAGCAGTGCTTGTGAGCCTGTGAGCCAGCAGGGTGCAGCCTCCGAACGCCTTCACAGGCAGGAGGGACTGCCTTGCTCTGAGAAATCCATATTAACAAGATTTCTATCTCAAGCTTTTAAAGTCTGGGTTTCAAAACCTCCACAGAGCTAATTGTAATGATACAACAGCTAAAAATAACAATCTTATGATGGGCCTGCACAGGCTGCTGGGGCTGTTCTACTCTCTGGATATTAACATATGTTATTGCTCCTGTTCTCTTCTGAGACTGTATAAACCTTTTCTGAAAATGAAAACGCCCCAGTATTTGATTTTTGAGAAAACTGATATAAGTATAGAGATGCTGCTTTAATCTGCAAATGTAAAATGAGTGGTGCTCGAGGCCTTTCAAAATACCATGTTTAAAGAGCACTGATTAGTTACATAGAAAGAAGGGGAAACACTGAAAGTCACTCAGTTAAAATAGTTTAAGTACTGATTAATAACATTGCAGCTTCTCTATATTTTTTAACTGATGGATGTAGTAACTGAGCCAAATTATTCTCTTCTCTCTTCCTACCCACTCCTGCTGTCGTATCTGTGTTCCTCAATATAGATGCTCAGCAGAAACAATGAAACTGTCCAAACAATGACTCTAACCACCCATTTAACAGTCAATATGTTTGGCAAAGGAAGCAAGCTGCAATGGGGGCTGCCAGGTGTCCTTCTGCCTTTACTTCACCCTATATATGTTCCAATGTTCAAGTATCTTCCTTCCCCACCACCCTCCAAGTGTATCTGAACAAAGCAAAGTTAAAAGTTAGTTTCTTGTATTTTTTGTGGCCTGGAGGTATGTTGCAGGATCCTGCCAACACTAAAGCAAACTCTAAGTTTTAAATAAAATATAATGTGCTGTCCTGCATTCCACCTTGTCCCTGCCAAGACTTCCAGAGACTACTGGGAAACTTCTGATTCATGCCAATTCTATGTTAGGGATGTGTTTGGAGCATGTTTTTCAGCTGGATCCATTTTTCCTTTTCAGGACCTCACAATTATCTCAGGCAAAATGCTTCAATTAGAGGACTGGGGTAGCAAAGTCTTTCTTACCCAACTGCTAACTCTTTCCTGTATTTCACAGCCTTCACCATTGATCAGGTGGTTACAGATTGAGGACCTTCTCAGTGCAGGATGCCTCCAGCCTTTCAGTGCTGCTTGCAACTCATCGTGGCTTCCCAGCAGTGGGATATGATTTCTAGGTGCAGAACATCATTACATGTTGAAGAATGCCTCTTGGAACAGCCCTTGCATGTCTCCAGCTGCTGTTTCAGGCTATAGAGACCATCTCGCTGCTTCCCACAAGCAGGAAAAAAAAGCAGAGAGATCCAGAGCAGCAGAAGGGAGAAGCACTGCAAAAGAGCACCTTTCTATCTGTCACCTCTACTTATGTGGTGACAGGTAGGAATGTAAGTTTGGTGCCATCACCTTTACCAGCATTTCATTTGTAATCTTAGGATGTGTTGCACTGCAGGCTCTGCAGGCAATTACTGGCATATCCTTGCAACTAAAACATGGTAAGGGAGGCAGAGGGGTGGTTGTGACTGGACTAAAATGTGAGAGCCTTATGTGAGAGCTAACCCCCTGAGTCAGCTTCTCCTTTGATTCAAAGCTGAGGCAATTAACCCAGATATTTTTGGAGACGTGCCTGTGGAGCGATGTGAAAGTGAAAATCTAGAATACCTGTAAACAGTATCCTTGTTCTTTCTAGAAACATTCTAGGGCTCTCTTGAAATCCAAAGAGCAATGGAGGGTGCAATGATCTTCTTTTGATATCTTTTACCATTGGACTCAAGAAAACTCCTTTTGAGCCACGGAGTCTGGCCAGAAGCTGTGTCTGTGAGGCAAAGGAAACTGAGAAATGCCTGAGGTTCCAACAACATCTGCTTTAAATCACAGGATTCCGTAATGACCCTTCAGGACACTCAGTGCTTGAAGTCTTTAAAGTTTATGATGGCAACCTCAAATGTGCAGCCTGTCAGCACAGCTCAATATGATTATAACACTTCTTTTGGCTGGATAGACTAGGAGTTTCCTTACTTCAACTTGAATATTAAGCTCACAGAGGAGCTTTAGCTTCTATCCAGTGCCAGCACAGCAGCTGGGAGCTGCCTGCCTGCCTGCCTGCCCCTTTTTCTGCAGCTCACAGCACCATGGAGCACTCAGTAGAAATGGTCATGATTGTCTCTGCTAATGGATGTTCTTCTCCAGATACAGGTGGGCAATAGCCCCATGGAGGAGACAGTGGTGTTCTGGTGTTTTGCTTCAAGTAAAAGTTACTGGTCTCAGCTGGGAGGCTGCATTGGGTGGGATTTGCCAGTAAAACAACTAATGATGCCCCAGTGGAAGGGCCTGATAGGGTTCTCTTTCTGTTGTTTCAACAACCACGTGTGGAACATTATGAACTGTAAAAGCTCCTGGATACAAGAAGAACTCAGCATGTTGGTAGGGGAAGGAAAACCTTTTCTTTTCACAGCAAAATACCATAAAATTTAAAGGCCATAAAAGCATTTAGAACAAGAGGTCCAAAAATACTTCCATTGCTCCCTAGAGAGTCCTGTATGCCCTTCATGTAAAATATGTATTTTCATTCTGAAGAACTCAACCCCTCCTAGCACCTCTGAAGAATTACCAAAGATTCAAGATAAGGTTTGTGTGATGGGTGTGTGGGTTGTGTGCAGTGCTCTGACTAATTGCTGTCCCTGAAGCAGCTGGAAGGGGGTGGCTGCAGAGGAATATTTAATAAGGATAGTCCACAAAGCTTAGAAAAAGAGGTAATAGCTAGATTTGTCAGGAGTAAAATCAGGCATTTTAAACAAAAAACTCTGAATCATTGATATAATTTCTGTCAAAGAGCAAGATTTTAAAAGATACCTGGCATCCCCTCTTCCACTCCACAGAGAGGAAAATCTGTCTGATGTTACAGCTGACTTTTGTTTTACTAAAATGGAATTTTCTTGCTATTTTAAATGTAAGAAACAAACCCCAAAATTCCAGTAAGCTCTTGAGTGCTGCACAATGCCTGGCTTATTTCTTTTCATGCATGGTGTCATGGCAACAAGAAGAATTCAATATTAATTATATTCCACTTACATATTGGGTTTAGCTTGGCCTTGTGATTTTATTTTTGCTAAAAAAGTATCAAAGATACTCTTTTCTATTAAGGACTTTTCTTTATCTGGTAAATAAGTCTTGTGATTGTTAATTTGAATGTATAGCAAGCTGACAATGAACATTATGACTTCAAATTAATATAAAGAAATGAGACAAAGGAAGACTCAAAGGGAAAAGTGAAAGAAAAAAAAGGGAGTAAGTGATTAGGAGAAGCAGATCTTGTTAAACATCAGTAAAGATGATGAGTAAAACAAAGCATGTTCTTTTTAATGGGAAAAGGTCAACAAACATTGCCTGTTAACAATTTCTCTAAAAAGATTTGATCTATGAGGTTAATAATCAGATTTGAGAATGTGTTTCTTCTGAGAAATATTCAGTACTTGCCTTATTATTTAACCTTAAAGACACTTTGATGACACACAAAGAGAACTCAAAGAAAATTCCATTAGGCTTTCTAGACATGCTGGGTGTTTCAATTGCTCATTGAAATAGGAAAGCCCAATTTTTAAATTTATCTCTTTTGCTCTGCATTGCTAAAGAGTCATATATTGCATGTGTTTTCCAATATAAAGGGCTAAATTCAAGTTTTTCACTATTAAATAACATTCTAACACCTGGCCTGAGAATCTGTACCAGCAAGGCTACTTTGCCTCTCCAGCTGCAGATGTGCCATGCATCCTACGAAGGGACCAAAGCTGACAGGAGAGCTTCCAAAGACTGAGATTTCCCTGCAGCAGATTCCTACAGCCTCTGTTCTGCATAGCACAGCAATGACCCCAGTAAGTGGTCCATTTATGAGGCAGCTTTCTAAAAATCATGAGAAGGTTTTGGTTTTTTTATGTCCATCCATTGGCTTTTGAACTATAAGCATCTATATCTGCAAGCATTCATTCATTATGAAGACCAGAGTTGAGGTGCTTAAAAAAACCTAAACCAAACAAACCCAAACCAAAACTGAGACAGCACAAGCTCCAGAACTTGGATTTTTGAATAAATTAGATGCTCTTTTTTATTCTTTTGTTTGCGCAAAAAAATTTTCATGCAGTTTATTTTCTTTGTGTCAAGTCAGTCCTTATTTGCATGTTTCAGGTATCAGCCACAACTGACCTCCTATTGAGTAAACAGCATCTCCTCTTTCATTTTAAACTGAAGGAGAAATGCTCTTTTTATGCTCTTTTTTTTTTTGAATGGAAAACTTTACCCAGCAGGGGGAAAAAAAAAAAAAAAAAAGGTCTTTTGGTCTTTTGTCAGGTGTTACTGTACATTTCATATACCCGCAGAACTGCGCAGGTTAGAACAGACCTTTAAGATGATCAAGTTCACCAGGCAGTCCTGAAGGCTTTTGACCATCTCTGTTTTTCAAGCCTTCACATGTAGTCAGAGCTACTTGGAGAAACCTTTCACCCTAAGTCTCTCCATCTTTATCTGCCTCTGGTCTCAGTAAAGTTTCTATGAGTTATTGCACTGGATGTGCTGATGCCAGTGGAAGTTCCAGAAGATAATGCCACCACAGGCTTCAGCATCAGGGATAGCCACATCTTTGAAGGGGGAAAGCTGATTGCTCAGTCCTTCAACAGAAATACTTTGGGGATCTAGAAACTTCCACAATATGGAGAGGGAGAGTGGAGTTATTCTGATCTGTGATACCTCTTTAGCAAGAGCTTTCTAAAGAGATCTGAGACACTAAAAGAGGCTGAGAAAGAGACAAGGAAGCAACCAAATTTATTAGCCCACAATTACTCTGTGGAGCAGTGTTTTAGCTGTGGCACTCTCATCATGGCTCTGTTACCATGTTTTGTATCTGCACTGCCTGTGGCCAGCACTGGTTTTTGCCACAGATGACACTGGAGGATTGATGGCTTCTGAATTGCACTGGCATGTTTTCAGATAGTTCCACAATGACTATTGTATTAAAAAGAGACTGGATGTGGCACTCAGTGCCATGGTCTGGTAACCTCAGAGGTAGTGGTCAAGGGTTGGACCTGATGATCTCTGAGGTCCCTTCCAACCCAGCCAATTCTATGATTCTATGATTCTATGATTGTTTTAAATGTATTTCTTTTATGCACAGAGATGATGAAACCCAGTTTGTTTCCGTGTGTTCGGCGATCAAGAGCATTGACGTGTACCAGTTACCCCTCTCTCCCAGAAGCATGCTCCCAAATTCTCACTTCTGAAACACGTGTTCCCAGTTAGCAAAACAGTGAGACCTTGCAGGCAGCTGAAGGGAGTCTGTTGGTTTAATCCATAGTGAAACAGGAGCAGGAAAGCAGTAGGAGCCCAGTAACTTCCTGGATATGAGCAATGTTATGTCAGCTGAAAACTTGGTGAGACAGATTGACGGTGGGGGTAAGAACAAAAGCTGAAAGAGTTAGGGGAGAGGCATCCAATGGAGTACTAGAGGCCAGTGTATTAAATGAAAAAGGGAAACACACAGCAGCAGAATGAAAAAAACCAAACCCAAACAAAAAATAATGAACACCACACAAATAGAGTGAAAGGAGAAAAAACACCAAATGTGAATTGAGCAGGTGTAAAATACTTCTGTGTAAAAAATGCTTTCTTTATTTCATAGGATACCTGTTCTGTGTAGAGGACTGTGGATATCAGGGTTACTTTGTACCTGCTCTGAAATATATACTCAAGCCAGGGCTGCTGGCAGCACTCCCACCTGGCAAAGCACACATAGACTTGCCCTCAGCACTCAAGCCAGGGTCACTGAAGAAGGGGAATTTTTCACCTTAGTACAGGGCAAGTTCAAGAACCAGACCTTATGATACTGTAATTCTAACATACCTTCATGTTTATTAGGTTATATTGATATAAATAATGATGAGGCAGTTCCATGGGAACTCAAGTGTCCATGGGAAACTCTTCTCAATCACAGGGGATAAGACTGAATAAAAAGAGTTTGGAAATTGAGAAGAATTTGACCTTGGCAGAAGGTGGATGGAAATCAGGGGCTGGCACACTTTCAAGTGTGTTGTGTCAGTATTTTTCCTGCCCAAATCAGGGGTTAGAAAGTTGACAGGAGACAGAAGAACTGCATCTCAGCCAGATAACCTACGAACGATGGGAGGCTCAAAGCTATCTAGAGACAGGACTGGGAACTGCTGTCTCTCATATGAGACTGGACTTCTAGATTCCAGCTTATGCTGTCCCTTGCTGCTGGAGCCTGATATCTTTCCATTGAAATGTGAGTGGACCCCACCTTTGTAAAGTTTCTGACCCTTATTATTCCTATCCTTGGTTTCTGAAAACATTTTGCTGTATTCAGTGTTAGAAGCAAATGCCAAGACTAGTTGGGAAATGGACCCAGAAGCCAACCACAGAAGTCACTTGTTTTACAATATTCTTCATCTTCTCTTTCTTTTATTTCCATTCTATCAAACAGGCAAATCCTTAAATATCTTGGAGAACATTCTGAATTAAAGTAAATAAATAAATAAATATATAAATCTCAATCAAAACAGTAGTGATGACTCTAGAAGTGGTCACATACCAAGTAACAAAATCTTACAGTAACACAGCAAGTTTCCATCCCCTTCAATCTGGGGACTGGTATATAGGTAGCAAGAGTATCAATGTATCTCAAAGAAACAGGGATTTGCAAGACAGCATTATTTCTTCAAAGTTTTTATCTCTGTCTTATATTTACATGCATACATATAAATTTTGAGTATTTACATTTGATGTGCTTCATTTCTGTTGCTTTGCAAAGTTATTCATTCATTTCTTTCACATTTCTTACAGGGCTGTAAGGAAAACTGGGCTTCTCGCCCTGATTCTTGCAGTCCTTTATCTAATTCAAGCTGAATGTCTACAGATGGAAAAAAACCCAGCTATTTCCAGAGGGGGCTTATCTCACAAGTTATGTGAGATTTAGACTTGTACTCTGCATTTGGTGTCTGAGGGGTGAGATGAACTGCTCACTGTTCCAATCCATTGATGCTGAAGGTTAGTTTCACAGAGCTCAAGTCACCCTAACTGAAGGCTGGCATAAACCTTTCCTCCAAAAGTAATAAATTTTCCCTTCCCAAGAACCACTACTGGAATTTTCAGGATTATTTCCCACATGCTCATTTAGCAGGCCATCAGAAAAATCCCTAAAGTTATTGTAAAATTGCAGTCAGAGATTAATAACTGTTTAAACTTGCTGGTTTCAAGTGTTATTTCTGTGGGGAAAATAAACACAAACAACAAACCCCACACATTTTTGGAAAAAAAAATGAAGTGTTGGACAGGCTCTGTATTTCAGCAGTTGAATTCCTGAGGGAAGCAACCAATACTGGAGAAAGTAAAAACTGAATTTGGTACAGCCCCACACAGAAATGCAAAGGGGAATTTGTTAAGAGTATAAAATGGCAAGTGGTTAAATGTTTGTGTCTTCTGTTCTGAACTCTGATCAGAAACAGTCAATAGAGTTCTCTGTGAAGCAGACTTGCCTAAAACTCACTTAGAACACATGGGTCCATCTTTGCAGATCTTATATTTATCACTCTTTTAACCATCAGGCACACAGGTATGCTTCTGGCTATCGTTTCACAAGCTCATCTGTCCAGATGTACACTGTATACAAAAAAGATCTGTACCAGGACATGCACAGTTTAAATCAATATCTTTTTTTAGGTAATATTCCTTCTTTCCATTGTCTTTTTGTTCCCGTGTCTCTTTTCCAGCATAACAATGAAAACCAATGCCAGAAGCCTTATGTCTTCACTTTGAATATTTATACAGAGCCTACAATCCCCTTTGGTTTATTGTTTCTGACTGATCTTTGTTTTCAGAGCAATTAATCAGTTTAAAAATAGATGGATGTGTTGCATTCAAGTATCACAATGAAGGATGATTGCTTTGATCTTTCCCTACTCCAAAATGTGCTAAATAATAACCCTTCATATGGTGTAACTCTTCAAGTCTTTCTTAACACAAGTATTTGCTAACTTCTGAGCAGTTTGATAGTCCAAAATAGTATTTTATTAATTGAAATGAGTTTTAAAAAATACAGACTAAACTAAATTATCTTACTGTTGATATTGTTGTATTTGTTGTTATTTTTTCTAAATTCAAGGCTCACATTTAAATCTTGGATTGACTTTTGGTATTTAGGTACAAATGATGAAAAGGGAAAGTCTTGTTTCAAAGGGCTACATTAAATCTGCAGCAGGAGAAAAGTTTATCTGTTCAGAAAGTAGGATCTGATCTAGACACATTCAATAAACTTTTTCTGTTTTTGATAACCCAACAGCGGGACAGTTTGGCACACCAGCTGTGCCAGGTTGACTAGATTTAAAAGAGAATGAAATATTTCTTTGGTTGGAGACAAGATTTGCTGTCTTTGCAGATATCAGCTGCAGTGCTTAGGGAAAGCTTTTTATGAGGGAGAGAAAGAACAGGCAGTGCTGTTTGCCAAGTCAGACTTACTTAGGAAATCAATAGGCTAAATCTCTGCTCTCTTTGTCTTTATACTGGTTTTGTGCAGTGAAATCATCCCTCAAAAGCCTGCCATACCATGGCATTTCTGCAGCCTTAGAGCCCCTTTCTAAACCTACACATCCACACCACAAAAAAAAAAAAAAAAAAAAAAAAAAAAAAAAAAAAAAAAAAAAAAAAATTGTTCCTGCTCCCACTTTGTGTAGATCAAAGTGAAGATAATTCTCCCAAGGACACATTGGCAAGATACTGTTTTCCTGGTATGTACTATATTATTGGTTAGTCCCCTTGAGCTGGACAACCATACTGCAGAACAAGGCATGCACTGAGGACCAGTAGTCAGGCTCAGCAGTATTCGTGCAAGCCTTACACAGACAGATCTCACCCTGTCAATATTTCATGTGTTTGGTAGACCCCAGCTGGACCTAAACTCTTCTCTACTCCCAAAGCAATGGTACAAAATCCTATTAATGTGTTTTCCAAGGAGACAGCTGCTCTGTCATTTTTGCTGCATATTTCTAATGTAAAATAGCAACAGAATTTACATATGGAGGAGTGGCAGGAAAAGATGTGACTCATAATTTAATCCTGCATGGGAAAGGAGGGAAGGTGTTATTCTTCAGTTTGTCACAGATGCAATTCTGTACTTCATTTCAACTTTTCATACCTTTACACTACAATATAAAACTGAATATAAAGTTTGACTGGACATATTCTAAAATAATGTTTTACCTCTAACTGTACATTTTATTACTTTATTTTGTGGGGGAAACAAAAAAAAAAAAAAAAGAAAAAAAAAAAAAAGATAAATCAAAGTAGGAAACAGAAAGAAGCCATAGGAAACAGATGAATGATGATATGCAAAGAATGGTATGAAAAACTGAAGAAATGCTACACAAAGCCAGGAAATTGTCATTTAGCAGCAATGGCATCTATCTGTGATTGTCTCCAGCACTGTTTCACCACCTCCATCAATGAAGGACACACAGATGTCACCATGAGAAATTCACAATTTGAATCAAATTCCACAGCAGGCAACAGAAAGACTTTGATTGACTCCAGAGGGTTTTAGATTGGGCTCTTTCCATACCCTGGCTTATTTTGGCTCAGGACCTGAAATCACTGTTATTCTTTTTAATAACAACACTTTTCACTTATGTAGTGACTTTCATCCTCAGAGCTCAGTGAAAACTCAGAATATTTCCTCTTGTGAGTTCTATTAATATCAATAAAGAAAAAGATCTTTTGACTTGAAGTGCAGATCTTCTTACCTTTTACTGCTCTCACAGTTCAGAGCCAGCTGGAAATTTTAATTAATTTTGAATATGAAATTGTAACATGCTGAATGTTGATTTAGAACAATTTATTTCTTATTAGATGAATATAATAAAACATAATAAACTAGGAAGTTGTTCAGATTTTGAAATATCAAGTCAGAAATTGTTTCTCTTTTTAAATTTTACTTATGAAATTTATTTTTCTTCTTTTTCATATATAAAACAGTTAACATTTGTCATAAATTACTGAAGTGTAAACTATTGCTTGTTGTAATGCATCATAATGTGATGGAAATGTGACTGAAAAATCCTGGGAGGGAGGTTTGCTGGTTGGTTTTTTGCGGGGGTTTTGTTATGGTTTTTAGTTTGGTTGGTTTTGGTTTTTGTTTTGCTTATTTGGTTTAGGTTTTTTTGTTTTGGTTTGGTTTTTTTTGTTTTTTTGTTTTTTTAATTATAGCACCTGTTCTTTAGTAACATAATAGCAAATTAATTATCTCACTTTTTTTTACCTCTTTTTATGTTTTTAAACAATGTCTTCAGTTTATGGTCAGTTTGATCCTTTAAGACAGGAGAACACACTGTGAAAACTAAAGGCAGTAAAGTTAAAAAGTCTCTCTTCAGCACAAAAAGTAGCATGAAAGTTGCCTGCTACACATTTAAGGAACAGGAACAGCGCTTGTGCTGAGTAATATGATAGTGGATTCTTCTGGGAAATCTGTCCTGGATTATAAATTAGTAATTTTTTGTTTGTTTTAATAGACAACCAGCAACTTGATAAGGAAGATAATAGAAGAAATCCAGGCAGCAACAAACACATGAGACAGGTGTATCTGTGTGAACATATGTGCACATGCAGGTTGCCCTCCTCCCCCCTAGAAGTGATTTCCAAATCCTGAAAGTTGAGACCAATTTAAGAAAATAATAGTAATGCTATTTTAGCACTAAGAAACAAGAAAAAGTCAGCTCCAGCAGGAGCAGCTTGATGCAAGAAAAGGGCTTTTATCTCTCCTTCCATCCTGATATCACAGCCAAGCATTATGATGAGAAATTCAGTTCCAGTGCAACAGTACACTCCATTTTTAAAGGCCAAAATGGATTCTCATGAGGCTGTCTTGATTTATTAAAAATAGCCTTGTGCTGAAGTGGAAGAAGGCTTGTTCCAAAGCCCACTGAAGTCAATAGGAGTTGACTTCAATTGCCTTTGGATCAAAGCCATGTAATGACAGAGGCACCATGAGGTCATGGTTTAACAAGTTTGCTCTAAAGCACAAAGCCTAAAATGTTCCAGCCCTCGTGAGTTCCTTACTTAGCTGCAGGAGGCTTAGATGGACAGTATGCATTCTGAATTGACTCCACTATCCCTTTAGTTGAGAGGATGCTACCGAGTGCTCAAGTTAGAAAAGCTTGTGGTTGCAGTGGTTAGAGCTGCCTCTAGAACAGTGAGGGCTCTCAGGGAGCTCTGGAGTTTTCTCCATAAATTACAACAGTGCTTCTCAACTCCCTTCTTCAGCTGCCACTACAGATGGCCTGGACGGGTTTGTTAACTGCATATCTCCATAGCTGTGATTGCAGAGATCATCCTGAGAGCTCGTAGCATTAGTTCAATATTCAGCCCTCGGCAGCAGCTTGTTCATAGATTTTTTTATTATTTTATTTTATTTTATTTTATTTTATTTTATTTTATTTTATTTTATTTTATTTTTAATTATTTTTGTATATTTGCAATCAACAAACATACAAATAAATAAATAAATAAATAAATCTATTGAACAGTATTTTTATTTTTTTCCCTCTCTCTCATTTGTCGAAGTTTTCCTCTTTTTATTTCTGCTGGCTCCCAGCACCACAACAGTCCTTTGTTCCAGCCAGGCAGGTATTGCAGATCACATGTTGCCACTGTCCTGCCTTTGCACATTGGCCTTTAGCCATGCAAAGGCAGCTCATACCAGTTTGCTGGGTAAGCTTGGGCTGTTAACATCTTACTTTTCATTTAGTCCAACTGCTGTATTGTACACTGTATGAATTTCAAAATTGCCCTGAATTGAATGTTTTTACAGCTGGAGGATGAGTTTTGCCATTGTTTTGCACAGCAATGCCACCAAGCTAGTTTAGGGCAGTGTAGGCTGCAAGGCATTCTGTGCTGACTTGCCCAGGAGAGCATCTCAGGCACGTGTGAGGTTGGTGACAAGTTCAGGATGAAGCACTTGGCTGAAGCCTTGCTTGAAATTAACTCTGATTTTGGCCCACTCTGGACCAACACAGTCTCATATACAAACCATATAAAACCTGTAATTTGTCCCTGAGCCTTCTCATAAAGGTTTGGATAATTCAAATTTCTCAAAACATAGGGTCAAACACAAAAAGAATTGATAAACCATTTCAAATGAAACCACAACAGGAAAATGGGTCCCAGATGCCCTTCTGAAAGGAAATACTGCACTGGATTTCTTTTTCTTCTGCAACAGGTGCAAAATCTATGGAAATAAAATAGAAAGGAAGAAAATGTTGTGACATTGGGCTAGATTTGCCTGTGCAAAATAGTCCCATATATTAACAATCTAGTTCTGTGAGGCTGTGGTTTAGATGATTTGGGTCAAAACCATCATCATCAGAAAAATTGTGATTAAATGCTTGTAATAACATCAGTTTTTGCTAAATACTTAGCGTCTTACAAAAAGAGATGTAAAATCAAGACAGGCTTATTCCCAGGGATGTTTAACATGAGCCTTTATTATGACCCGAAATCTATGAATTCAATAGCCCAGCAACGAACACCTATCTATCTTTGGCTTATATATTTCACAGAATAATTATTTGCTATCTGTCAGACACGACAGATATTGTCCTCTTTCTGGTTTCAGTAGTCTGAGCTCTGATATTGCTGGTGAGTTCTGCTATTAAGGATGCTTGCTGGTTCTTATCCTTGATCAAAGCTTGTGTCAGGAAGTATTTTACACCAGTACTATTAAAAAGGTAGCTTTAATGAATTAATACTAAGTAAATAAATAACACAATTTTTATTTTCTGTACATGAAGTGATTCTTTCATGGACAGTAAAGTTTTTGTCCATTCTCACTGAATAAACAGTATTTTTAGTCTATTATCTCCCATCATTATTGTAATGTTACTCAATAAAACTAAATGCTTTATTTGTTCAGCAGGGTGACAGTGTATTTCCTTAACAACACAACATCATTGTGTGCTTTAGGAAACAGCTGCACAAGCCAGTAAAGTGATGACACATACTTGGAATTTTCTCCATCTCTCAACCACATTTTGATGAATATCCCATGAAATGAATAAAAGCTATCTGCTGTAAATGTCAGGCAGGTGCTATGCAGCTGCACACCAAACACGGAAAGACTATTTCATGAGAATCTATCTGCTCTATCTCTTCATCTCTCCATCTCTGCACTGTATCTACCCATCTACATCTTTTCTGTCCATTCTGCCTAAATTTCATCTCTAAGTCTATTTCAGTCTAATCATCTGCTTGCTTCTATATAAAACCAGGTTTTACTTCCTGCTGTGGTTATGTCATTCAACCCCTTTTTGCTAAGGATGTTAAATACAGTTTTTTCTAGATTTGGTGTTGGCTAGAGCATCCTATTAAAGGACATTCAAGAATGTCAGTTCATCTTTACATACTGTTTAAGTAAAATGTTTATTAAAGTGGGACTGGCTTCTGAATTTTGAATGTCTGACCCTAAGAGCTTGCATAATTCTTGCAGTGCAGAGAATTTTTAAAAGGAGCTTTGCCTTCACATTGCACTGGGTAGAGGCATTTTAGTGCCACCTTCCTAACAATTTACTGTTGGCTCAGGTGGCTGACAGGCAATATGTGTTTCTTTCAATGAACCTTGACACTATATACAGCAAGGTTCAAACTTTCTGAAGAACTGATAGCACTAGGAAAGTGCTGATGTGTCCTGCCCCTATGGCTGTGCTTGGCACATGCTGATCTGGGCTGGAGGGAGGCAAGCAGGCAGCTAGCTGCCCATAAACATGCTGATCTCCATTGTCTGTGAAATACAGATGGGTGGGACTGATACTTTCTGGAGTGTGCTTAAAATGATATTCATCTACCTAAAATCTGTTCACACTCCTTTAACCTGTATACGACACCTAATGTATGCCTATGTGGATAGCAGCGTGTGCATTCATGCATATAAATACCTACATTAATGTGCATTAGTAGAATAGAATAGAATATTACAGTTGTAAGGGATCTACAGTATTGACCTAGTCCTTCTGCCTATGTGTCTGTTCTGGATACTCTAGTGCATAATGTGTATGTTTGTGTGTATGTACGTCTCTATGAAAAAGAGAACAACCAATGCTGCAGATAAATTCATGCTTACAGCTTAAACCCATGTGGCTGCAAAATTGGGAGGAATAGCTAGTATGCCATCTGCTTATGCTGTAATTCAGAAGGACCTCAACTGCATAGAGAAATAATCCAACAAGAATCTAATAAAGTTCAGTAAAATGAAATGCCAGGTCCTGTATCTGGGGAGGAATGACCCCCATGCACCTGGACACACAGGGTGACAGCCAGCTGGAAAGCAGCTTTGTAGGGAAAACCCTACAGGTTTTGTTGGACACCACGTTGACCATAAACCAGTAATATGTCCTCATGGCAAAGCTCATTCCTGTTTGTTCAGCCCTCAGTGTCAAATCTGGAGTATTCAGTTCAGTCCTGGGATCTCCAGTACAAGAAAGACATGGACATACTGAAACAGACCCAGTGAGGGAACACAAAGATGGTAAAGAGAGTGGACCATTAGACTGTGAAGAAAGGTTAATTCAGCCACAAAAAGACAAGGCTTAGGGGGAATCTCATTAATATATATAAATACCTGATCAGAAGACATGGCCAAACTCTCCTCAGTGGTATCTAGTTAGAGGACAAGAAGCAAAGATCAAAAATTGTAAAATTGAAATTCTGATTAAACATCAGAAAAAGAAAATTGAGTGTGGATCTGGTTAAACATTAGAGCAGGCTACTCAGGTAGGTTGTGGGGTCTCCATCCTTGGAGATTTTTAAAACCTGACAGTCCTGAGAAAGCTGCTCCAACTAACCCTGCTTTGAGCAAGTGGTTGGACTAAGAGATCTCTAGAGTGCTTTACAGCTTCATCAGTTCTGTGATTCCGTGAATGTGTGATTCCATGGGTCCAGGTGCCCAAAATTTCTTATTTGCTCTGCATTTTGCCATACTTTTGAGTTAATCACAGTAGAAACCTAGAAGTAGAGATACTCAGCAGACTTCCAGAACCACTGACATTGCTAATTCAGTGCCTAAGAGACCCAGATGCATGACTGCTCTCCCCTGCTGCTCCACATTCTCACTTAAATGCCCCACTAGTATTTGTCTTTCTCATTTTTTGGTACAGATGATTTTATCCCACAGGTATGTTATGAAGACTGGATCATCCTCACCCTTTCTTTGCAATGTCACTGAGAAAGTGCAAAAAAAAAATAATCAAAAACCTGGTCTCCATTCTAGACATTTATGCACTGCACAGTACACAAAGTTTATTCAGTCAAACCAGTCTGTGGTCTCTACTATTGTGATGGTCTTATGAGTAAGAAGAAATCAAAGTCAATTTTAAACTTAGTTAGGTCTCCTACCTCATTCTTACTGGCATTGATTATTTGCACTGAAAAACCTTGCCAGGGATAAGAGAACACAAGCTCTATTCTTCCAGGTTTTCAAAGGTAAAAACAACAACATCTAAGTGGACCAGCACTTAGTTCTATCACATACCACTTTCATAAAGTAAGACAGACAGACATTAGTGATAAAGGCATGGAACATTTTTCCTCTGGCATAGTATAAGTTGGAAGAATATAATTACATTTTACATGAAATTATAAAAAAATGATCAGCTACCTAAATGGACAGCTGATGGTTTCTTTTGATTTGAATATTCCCTCCACAGCAAGTATAAAAATATAAATGAACCTGAGCAGTTGGCTATTAGCAGCAATTAATATGATGATAGATTCTCTAGACACGCAAAAATATCTTCTTGAGTTTTTTTCTGTTAATTTTTTTTTGAGTATGTAAGCAAAATCAATGAAGCCCATCCCCAAATACTAATTCTTCCCATACATACATGAGAAAAATTAGAATTTCCCTCAGTTAGGACAAAACTGTAACATTAAGATATGTTTTAAAAAAGGAGAGAGGTAAGATGTTTACAGAACTGAAAATTAATTTTCTGTATTCATTATCATAAAGAATACCTGTGTTTATTTGCCACCCACATAAAACAAGAAATCATCTTTTATTTAATCAAATAAGCATTACAATTTCTTTTTGTCTTTAGGACATAGTCTGTAGGTAAACTGCCATGGTTGAACACTGGGCTGGAAATTAATTGAATGACAGATGCTCTCAATTAATCCCGCTCCCTGATAAAGAAAGGAGAGAGAATAAAGGAGAGAGATTTATGGGTTGGAAACTAAACTACACAGCTTTAATGAAACAGTAATGATAAAAATTAAAAAGCCGGGAGAGAGCTAATTTTCTGTCTTGTAATTTTGCTTTCTGCTAAGTCTTGTAAGTAGATGCAAGCAAAATTACAAGACAGAACATTAACTCTATTGTGGCCTAATCCAGGACATAAACATAGCATTTTTAGGGACTTCTCTTATATGTTTTTCATTAGAGTTTATTGGACAACATTTACTAAACAAAAAGATGAAAGGAAATATTTTCCTGTTGTGTCTGCTTCTCCTTTTCTTTTAATTTAAATTTATTTTTTTATTTTGTATGCATTTCAAACTAATTGTAGCCCTCTACTTTTATTCTCTATTCTCTCAGGTGAGATGGATTTTTGACTTTGAGTGTTTGTGAATAAAACTTTCAGACATATCCTGCTGACAAATTACTGCTCTACCTGACAGATAAGAAAAAGGAACAGTTATTCATGCCTTCTTCACCCTTAAATTGGACTGATTTCATACCATACTCAAGAATATGACTCTGTCATCAACACAATTTTTCTTCCAAGCTGCATGTTGGTTTCAAAGCCTTTGAGATACACTATTGTCTAAACCATGGATATCTAAAAATAGCTCTCTAACTCTAGGTTTAGTTCCTTTGAATAACCACATGCTTTACAGTGAGTCTCATCTGCAAGTGAGATGAAAGTTTTCTGCCCATCATAGATCTTGCACACTTCCAGAGCAGATTGTCATCTCAGTGTCATGATTATTATATTCTTTTCTTCACATTTAGCTTTTTCAAACTGAATGCAGTTTCCAACAACTAACAACAGGACTGAAGAAACAAAAAGATATTAAAATTACTCCAAATAATTGTTATTTCCTAAGAGAGAAAGATTATGAAATCAAATAAACTATTTAGGAAAGAGCCTGGAAGAAATAATCCAAACTGCCTAAACCAAAGGCAAAAATCTCTTCCTATCTACCTAACTACTTACTGTGTATAATAGCTGTCTGCCTAGCCTGGCCTACAGCTTTTAGGATTATATAATCATCATTAGCAAACTAATTTGGTATTTCCCTTTCCATTGCACAGAAGACTAGGTATTACTGTTTAGAAAAAATTTCAGAATTGTTTCTTCTTACTCTTTTTCTCGTAACTGTTTTGAAATTATTATGTATTGAAATTACTTAATTGCACTGAGGTACAGATGAGGTAACCTAAGTTTAGCCTCTTGTTGTTAAGTTTATGTACTTTCTATAGAGGCGAACTTGAGGCAGAACTTACAACTTGTGAGGGACTGAAAGGAGGCTCCTCTGTTCTGGTTTGCAAGGCTGCTGAACACATTATTGTATCCCTTGAACTAGAATGTTACATCAGCCCCCATGGTCACAACCCTTCCTTATGCTTTCTTTGCTGTTCATCTTTCTTGTGCCTTTATTTAAGAAACTACGAGCTCCTTTGGACCCTCTTTTCTATAACTATGTTTCCTACTCGGTCTTCCTGATCAGTTCTCTGAGTTTTAAAAAATCTGTTTTTCTGAAGCCTATTGTCCTTGTTTTGACTGTTGTCCCTTCTTCCATTTTAAAGGATTATCAGTTCCACCACTTCACTGAACATTCTTGTCTACCTCTCTTCATTTTCAGTCTTTTTCTCCTTTTTGATCAAAATCAAGGTAAGAAGATTTCCACTCAGAATTTTCTTTTATAACATTTACAGTGTAAGTGATAATAATTTAATCTGTTTTTAATTATTTCAGGCACTTTGTTATGTAGATTCTCTACATAGCCAATGTAGAGAGAGAGTCTTTCAGGAACAGTTCTTCCCATCCTGAAATTGCAGTCTAAGACAGGTGGGTCTGATTGCAGTATGACCATATATTACTAGTTTAAATTAGATACCTAACTATGAAAAGGCTAAATTAAATTAAACATACTCAGCTTTGCCTTTTCTGTGTCCTGCTATATTTCTTTCTCCAAAATGCCCTTTCTTCCTTCAGTTATTACCCTGGAGATTTTCAACAGGTCTGTCTCCCACGAGATTCCAGATCTGAGAGTGAACATGTGCATCCTGCATCATATAAGGAAAAATACACATATCTACAGCTGATTCAGTCATTTCCTTCTCTTCCCCCTCTTATGACCCTATTATGAATACCTCCTCCCCCCTTCAGGAAACTCAAGTCCTCTAAGCTGCACCATCTGTATAGCTGTGTATTTATCTCCAGGATGTGTCTGTCCTTGCTCAGGCTTTTACCCTCTCTGATGGGACTGATAAGAACACCAGCTGAGCCTCCGATCCTCTCATCATCTCTTCAGGAGCCTTGCTGTTTCTCTAGCTTGTTCCTTGGGCAGAAGCATTAGCTCTCAAATGAATGAACTGCATGGAGGTGTCAGATGGCTGAATGAGCCTTTGGCAAACTTCTGCAATAGCTCTAATTCAGGCAGAACCTCTCCTAAAGAGTTAGGTCATACCAACAAATGGATGTTTCTGTTACTGAGAGAAATGAGTCACCAAGCACTACCACTTTTCATTTTCTTTTGCAAGTAGGGGTCATGAACCACTTAACCATCAGAACATGTGGTTTTTCTTCCCTCAGCACTGCAGTTGGTTTTCCACTCATTGCCAAGGCAGTTTACATTTTTTTTTTTTTTTTTTTTTTAAAGCTTAATAGATTGCCAGCTGAGGCTGAAGCTCCATCTGCCAGCAGCAGTAGATCACAGCCAGCTTTCTCCCTGTGGAGAAATGTCTCCCTTTTCCCTTTGCTGGGGCTTCTGCAGACCTCAGCTTCTTTGTTCTTGGAGTGTCCACATCTAGTACATCTATGAAGTCTTTGTGTGTCTTCATGTTTCTCATTCCACTTTCCCTTCCTGTAAGTCTTGCATTTGATTTCTAGGAAATCACACTTCCTGGCTTTCTGGATTCTGCTATAAACCACATTCAATGGAAATCCAGCCTGTGACCCAGAAAAAAGCATCTATGTTTGGGATCCTAGTCCAGACATAGCTCCCTTGAGGGCAGGTTAAAGGGGAGTCATCTGCTGAATCAACTCTAGCAAGAAGTTTTTCAGCCTTGTTACTCTCTCCTCAATAGCCATGAAAACTCTCCGAATCCTAGTTTATTCTAATTTCCTTAAGGAGTTTTCTCTTGTTGCCATCTGCTGCTGGTTAAGTTATTCCACCCTTCGATGGTAAAGGGGTTTTCTAAGTCCCTGATTTAATACTTCAAAGCTGAAACTGAATTTTAAATCAAAACATGATACTCTGTCAGCTATCAACTTGCAAGGGTTCTAGTCACATTTTATTAATCAGCCTTTCTCAAGTGGTAGCCAGCTTTCACAAAGTCTGTCTCTGTGCAACCACAGTTAAGATCAGATGAACAGTCTGGACTAAACCTTTGTGCTACAGTGGGCTGTCCAGGGCCCCACTCATTTCTTGGTCTGACTTCTCCATTGACTCAGCAGAAGCATCTCTGCTTATGTCCAGGGCTGCACCTAAAATCCCTCCCTGTTCTGCAGCTCCTACATTGGCACCTTTCAGGAGGTAAATGAAGAAAAACAATGCTAATAGTTTTTGGTATGAGACATGGAGAGGAATCTAAATGAAAGCTGCATTTTAGCCTGATTTAAGCCTAGTGGGTGATGGGCTTTTTTATAATGATTTCAGTAGTCTTCAGATCAGGCTTATTGTTAATTAACTGCTGCCACGATCATATTTTAAAAGAAACTTCCTTTCAAAAAAGAGCTATGTGTGGGTCAAGTGCTACTTATTTGCTGATAGAAAAAAAATATTAAACATATAATCTAGAAAAATCTTCTAAAAATTACCACTAACCAGCATGGCAGATGATGAGGACTGTTATTACTGCAGCTTGTAACCTCTGCAAAGTACTTTGACAGCTCCCTGAAATCTCAAATTCTGAAAAATGCACCCAGTTTTTTCACTCAGCATCTAGATGCTGGAGACGTGATGACAGAGGAAGATGTGGAGAAATTGCAAGAAGTAAGAAAGTGGCAAAGATTATTTTTTCACCTTAACTATGTCATAAATTTTTTCTACATGAAATCAGAGCTAGGTCTATGGTATGGTAGATTTTCCAGAACAAGATGTATTACCCACTCTCCTACTTTGTTCCCAGTTTCATATTTTACTTCAAGATGATCATTAGCATATTTTTTTCCTGCTTAAATCTGACAGAGGTTTTTTAATGCTTTGGTAGCCACAGATGTATCTGTGATCTCAGTATACATTTGAGCAAAGGACAAGAATACATACTGGTAAACATTATTCATAGGCAGCAAGCAGATTAAAAAACCCAATATCCTATTTTAATTCCTGAAAAATAATTAATTTTTTTGTTTTAGTTTTAACTTCAGAGTGTTGCTGCATCCTCAGTCTAATCTCTCCAATTCCGATCTTGTATATTTGTACTCTAAATAGAATTTCTAATACAATATTGCTTTTCTTCTGCCTGTCCTGTCAGATACACAGTTTTCTACCAGAAGTAGAAAGGCCACAAGAGTTGCCCAAATCTGGTAAAACTGCAGCATTATTTCAGCTATTAAAACAACTACTTTCATACCTGCTGTCTGTCTTGTTTCAGTAACTGTTTTTTTCCAAATTATTGTGTGTCCTAAGCTTATCCCAAATCTTTAATATATTTTTATTAAACTGTCCTCTTTGTGTCATTGACACTCTTCAGATTCTCTGAAATTCTCATTAGTTGCCACAAAACACTTTTTTAGTACTGTCTTTTTGCACTGTCCTCTTTTGGAATTTTCCAATTTTGTCCACTCTTGGTTTCCCTTATGTCACTTTGACCTTTAATTTGTAATTTCCTTTAGTAAGCCCTCTTTTTTCCCCACTTTTCCTGTCATCTGGTTATATACAGATTTCACCTCCACCTTTTCTTGTTTTACTTTCTCTGCCTGAGTGGTCAAGTCTGTTTCACTACATTTCCAGTGCTAGTGACACAAAACTGACCTTCCCATTCATTCAGCCTGGATTTAGAGTTTATATTAATGGAAACTCCTCCATTGCCTTCAGGACAATGGGAGTAAAAGGCTCTTTGCCTGTCCTCTGCCTCAATCAAACTTGTCTGCTTCATTTCTCTAGGGACTGATCTAAGAACTTTCCCAGTCCCAGAGAGCTGTGGGTTACCTGGCCAGGAGGGAAGCCAGGAGAGATGAGCCAGACTAGGGCATGACCTCCAGGAGAGTGTGTTTTACAAATTCTCCCAGCATCTCTGTTCTCTTTGGTGTCTGGTAGAGGGTGAGATACTTAGGCTCTTTCTGAGCTTCACCACTTCACCCCCTATAGCATTTCCTTTCAGTTCTCACAACAGCTGTTTCACCACTTTTCCTTCCATGAGCTGCAGTGTTCTTTTCTCAGCACCCTTTTTCCTTTCATCCCACCTCCTGATCCCTTAGCTCTGAAAGACAGGCTCCTCACTGAGGAGGAATATTTTCCCTGCTGCTTGGCAAAGTGATCTGCAGCATCACCTCTGTACACAGAAGTAAACCTCACACCATGCCACTCAGATGCCACTCAGTGGTCTCCATGTGGCACCTGGGGTTTTGGACCTCTCAGGTCTGCCCCTGGGCAGCATGGTTCTTTGCTGTGGGAAGAGCAAAAATGTTGAGCTGCCTGGTTCTGAGGACAGGCATTGCTCAGCATGCCCATCAGGATAAGTGCAGGAAGTTCATGGACTAAAAATTTCAAGGCAAAAAAGAAAGGGGAAATAGGCTGTGCATCTGATGACATGTCATTCTTTTTTTAATATTGTCCCTCATTCTAGGTCCAATTGATTATATTCTTCCTGACACATTTTTAGGTAGCCCAAAGCCCTGTGCTTTACCAGGTTACAAGCTCTTTACTACATTTACAAAGCAATACCCCTTCTGCTGTTCCTAAATCACACAAATCAGGGGCTGCAAATGTCAAAAAAATGTGTATCTAGAGAAAAACTTAAATTTTCACCTCTCCCTATCCTGATTATCCAGATGTAAAACTAAGAGCTATATATTTCCAGGTTACTTATGTGCTTCTGTCAGAAGGCAATTTCAAACTATATCTTAAAGTGAGTACATTTTGTAACTATCAGCAAGTAGAGAAAGAAAAATTTTGCAGGTAAGGTTATTTAAAAATAAAATAATAAAACTGTTACATGTAACTGAGTGTTAAATCAAGACCATCATCGTAACACTATGTACTTGCTCATTACTGGGAGTTTATTAATAATGCTGGGGCTAAATAATATGCATCCCTAAATCTGAAAAGCAGTGCTACTTCCTCTATCTGACACTTGAGTGTTAGGCACACTTGAAAATGATTGATGACCCTTATGAAGAGTATTAGAGAGATTTATGCATTGCAATTTCAATTGTCATGATGTAATGTCAATAGCTGGGGCAACATCTGTCCAGGTGGTTTTGATATATAAAATGTGCAGTGTTTCAACATTCTTTCTCCTTTTGGAATTTCAAAAAAATCATAAAAATATGCACTCTACACCTGATGGCAGCAGACTCTTTAGCTCACAAATCCTTTGAGCCAGGTATGATGGATAGAAACCCAAGACAACTGCATTTTACCATTGTTCTAAATGGAACCAAATTAGCAGCCCATTTGCTATTTAGCTTCTTGTTAGACTGTAACATTCATCTCCAAGTCAATCTTAAGTATATTTGACATGCATAGAGTCTCAGCTTCAAGGATAAGAGTATTCCGACTTTGAAGAGCTCACATGCAAAACTGAAGACTGGGTTACAAGCTGAGGGGTGTTCTTTATTCATCTTGGAATTTTGAATAATAACTATAATGAAATATAAAGCACATTTGATGACAATAAGTGTAAGGAAGCAGACATCTACATACCTGGGGAAAAAAAAAAATTAAATTGAGAACTGCTAACAAAACCTTTCTGCTTTGCTGATAAGGGGTCAACTGGACCACCAAAGTTAGTTTTGGGTACTTTACCTCCAAGTACTATACTATAAGAAAAACACGCACCAGCTGGAGAGTCTGGAGGCTGAATTAGAGGTCTAAAAATCATGAGGCATAAGGAAACATGAATGCAAATAGTGAACGGGGAGGGGCCAATCTCAAAGGCAGAAAGAGAAGAGAAAGTCTCTTTCTTAGAGAAAGAACAAGAACAGGCTCAAACTGCATAGAAAGCTGATATAGAGAAGAAAGAGAAAATCTGTTTTTCACATCCAGTAGTGATATACTGGAAAAAAAAAAAAAAAGAAAAAAAAAAAAAAAGAAAGAAAAAAGAAAAAAGAAAAAAGAAAAAAGAAAAAAGAAAAGAGAAAAAAAGAAAAAAGAAAAAGGAAAAAGGAAAAAAGAAAAAAGAAAAAAGAAAAAAGAAAAAAGAAAAGAGAAAAAAGAAAAAAGAAAAAAGAAAGCGAAGTAATAAAACCAGGAGACATTAATGTAAGAACTGGGAAAGCTTATTAAATTAAAGTTAGTGAGCTAGTGGAAGAGGTTGCTTAGAGGCTAGGAGATATATAGTATATAGTTCTAGTAGCAAGATATAGCTCGATATAATTATCAAGTATAACTGATCTCATCATACAGCAGTAGGTTTTTGAGGTTCCCCCAAATCTTATTTTTCTATCGTTCTATTTTTTAAAAATTAAATAAGACTTCAGTGTTTGTCTACAAGTCACTATTGGAATAATTCTGGAAAAGCCCTGTCCTAAATGCTATCTGTAAATGTGACGTTTTTCATTATTTCTTTACAAAGAAATCTACTTTCCATGCTGAATGCACTGTTGTATTAGCTCTCTGTGTGCTCAGTCTGTGTTCCTCTCTTGGCAGAAATAGGTGGGATCAGAAACTCTCAGAGGAGTAAAATTTGAACACCCTGCTTTCTCCGAGGTGTTCTTCTCGTGTCATTTGAGGCCTCTTTGCTGGCCATTAGGGGATTCACCCAGGTGATATTCCAAGCTGTCCCACTGAAGTCATATTTAATAGCAATGCAAGAGCTACAAGAGGCACTCTGCAGAGGGAGCATGGCTAAAGAGGGTGCCAGTGGCGTTGAAGAACAGGAGGCATTATTCAGAGGTTTTGCAGACGGTGTGGGTTCTTGCAGCAGCTGCCATGGATTCTGCCTGGGTGCTGGGGTCTGGCTGGCAGGATCCCATCCAGGGGGGAGCCTGGAAGTGCTGCTGCAAGTAGCAATGCTGCCACAGGATGGAGTGATCAGCCTGAAACTGCTTAACTTAGCTGATATATTTCACACTGAAAGTTTCAAACAGAAATCTGAATCTGGCAGAAGCATAAGCTGTTTCTGGATGTGTCTCAATAAGACATGACTTCTTGCAAGAAAGAGGGAGGAATTCAGCATAAAAAATCCCTAAAATCAACAAACCAAAATATGCTGCAGCAGTGGTACATGAGGGCAAATTGTCATAAAGGCTGTTGACAGCAATCGAGTGCCTGTTCTGCTCATCAATATTGCTGAACCAAGTTGCAGCAAAAAGAACCTCTCTCCAGGGCTCTCTGAATTTTTATTTCATGCAGAACATCACCTAAATTCTATTTCTTAAGCTCAGTATATTCTGCTCTTTTCTCAAACTGGGATCCACTCAGCTGCAGATAAAATGAATAGGGAAGAAAATCAAGTAAGGGAACATCTTGTCCCGGCACAAAATATTTGAACTGGAAAACAGAGCTGGACTACCAAATCCCATTTGTGAATTGCTTACTTAGATGTCTTGAGAATGTGGTTTGTGCTCTTCACCATCCTATATGCAGTGAGAGCCAACACTGTTCAGGTAGATATCCCAAATGTAGCTGGGAGAAGATAGGGACAATTCACACTGGGGAAAGGTCCAAGCCAGAATGTCAGATAAACAGAACATTTAGTCTAGGACTCACATCCTCAGCAGGAGTGGAAAATTACCCTCTTAATTAAGAGGAAATCCTTTGATTTCAGCAAAAGAAAAATTGCCTCGAGTCATACTACGGTCAGATAAAAAAATTCATTAGGTGTTAGGAAGGAAATCAAGAACCCTCATAGAACAAAAGTATTGTGTAGCTTGTATTTTGTTTATAGAAGACATTTACATATTAACTATCACAGTTTTAAAGGATAATTTATATTTTCAGGTTAGAGCAATGATTCTAGAACAGCAGAACTTGATAATTTTAAAAACTGAGAAACATTAAACACCATATCTAATGTTTGTTGCAAAATTATTTAGATGCTTTTCTTGTTTTTCTCACCATAGACAATGAAAAACTAACTAACACTTATTTTCTTGAAGGACAATTTCTAGCCAACATTACTGTCAAATATTAATAGTACTAATTTTCTCATGATTTAGTATCAAATGCTTGAATTTAAGGAGTTAAGTAGTGTCCAATGATGGCAATCTCCTGTATTGAAAAATAAAATCTTCAAAGATTGTAAGACAAGGGAAACTTTTAATTAGCTGCATATTTTGTTAAAGAGTTTTTTTAAAGAGAAACATATTAATTTCTTCCCAAGTTTTGAACATTTAATTTCATCTGTGTGAATGTGTTCTAAATTGGTTTTAAAAATTCAGAAATTTCCTTCTTCCAGGAGATGGTGCTGTAGCCCTTCAGCTGCCTGCTCCCTTCCTACTGGGATATATGTTCTGATTTCCCACCCTGATGAAAATTTTCTTTTTTCGCAGTGATTCCTTAAAATGCAGGAACCCCCCTCCCTGACACACACATATTTTTCTGCCCTCCCCTGAAAGAGTTCAGTTTTTCTTAAGACAGAAAAATTTTAAATCACAAGGGAGCACAAAACTGCTTTTCCATTAATGCAAGGATCAACAAAAACGAGTATCAAGTAATGAGATATAAGATCAAGATGCTTATTTTGGACCTGGCTCAAACCAGAATGGAATTCAACTCTGCTGTTTTGTTTGAGCTGCTTCTAAAGGTACTGGTCTGTATCTGAAGTTTTTGCCTGAGCTGTTCTCAGTTCAGCAATGTTTAAATCCAGATTTCCATACTAGCACAACTTTGCCCCTAGAGTATCCTCAGTTGTTAACTAAAAGGTTCAGCACTGAAGGCACACTAGTGCCTGTCCCCAGCCAACCAACCTAAACATCAGAAAGCTTAAAAAGTTGATTGTAGTAACACTTTTTTAAAGCTGTAGCCTTGCTGTCTCTCCTATCAAAGACTTCAGCAATCTGAGGTCTATCAAGCTGGGTGCAGCAGAGGCCCCCGAGTGAGACACTAGGGAGGATGGGGCTGAGCCAGGAGGTCCAGGCAGGATTTTTCCCACCCCCATCTCCAGGAAATATCCTTGATTTATGGCTTTTCAAACCTAGGCACTACAGCCTGCAGTTAAGATAGTTTGCGTCTGACAGATAATTCTGTAGCCATGGCATTGCAGACGTGGAAAGTCTATCCAAGCTGGTAAGGCTCCGTATCTTTTTGCAGAATGCTGCCCTAACTTTTGTCTTGTAAGTGTTGCAGGAAACCACGATTCCAGGAGACAATCTAGTATCTACTTTTCTGTTGCCTCATGTAGATAATTTGGAGCTGTGATCTCAGAGTTTTCTTTTCTTTTTTTTTTTTTTTTTTTTTTTTTTTTTTCTTAAACATAATATTTCTGATATATTGTAGCATAAAATTAAATACTTAAGTGCAAGGGTCTGGAAAACAGTACTTCCAGATTCCACTGCTGGCACTGACTACAGCTAAGCAGGAACCAGTATTATCCACAAAAAACACTGGAAAGACATTAAAAATACAGGGCCTTAAAGAAAAAATCACAAAAAAAATCAAAAACTAGTTCATGCCTTTTATGGAAAATCTGGGGAAAAAAAAGAAACTGTTCTCTGATATAATTTGCATTTTGAAAAGATATAAAGCCTTTCTTTGTTCTGTTTTGCTTTGTTTTGTGGGAGGCTTTCAATTTAATTTGTTTTCACTGGGTTTAACAGTGACTTTGACAGCCTCTGCTTGACCTTTACCAAACCCTTCATCTGCTGGTTACCTAAGTGACTCCCACCTGTGTTAGAAAAGTGTCTATTGAAAGATAATGAAGCTTATCTCAAATGAATTTTTTTTGCAGACATGGTCAGCAAAAAGAGGGCAGCTTTATTCAGTACAGCTACATTTGCAATGTTTATTCCTTCTTCCCCCTTTCGTATCTTTTCTAATGTAGAAGTTCCTTGAATGTTTATTTTTACTTCTTTTTGCAAAGGCAGTAATTGGTAGCATGTGCAATCAGGAGGGAATAGAGTGTTTTTCTGCAGCATAGCAAGAAATGTTTCTCAAGTCATGTTTCTTTTCCTATAGGCCATCCAGAACCTCTATCAGAGACTGGTGGGTACCCAACGAGATGTGTCTATGAACCTCATGAATACTCATAGAAAGACACCTTGTCTTAAAAGAAGTACTCCTTCCTACTCTCATGCTTTCTTGAATGTTTGAAAAAGCTTTAATATATCAATGAAAAAACTGGGTGTGTGCATTTAAATGCATGTAAGCAGATAGTTATGCAAGTACTTTAACAGGGCTTGACTTTAATGTTATAAATCCCTTCTAAACCTTGTTGAAAGGAAGTTTCATTTCAAAGATAACCACTGGTGTCAGTGACAAATAAAATAGTGCAGGATTTCTGCAAAAGTCTGGGACAGAGAAAATGCTCAGGCCAGGATTTCTCTCCATCTGGCTGCTGCAAGCACTTCTCATCCCACCTTAGAAGCAAGCAAAACTAGAACAAACTGTAAAGAAATGAGGTAATCATAGAAAGGTGCAACTGAAAACTGAAAAAAAAAGTGAGTTCAAGGTAGATTATATGTATTAGCTTGCTCACTTTTTTTGAGACAGAATATCTGATTTTTTAGACAAAGAAAATCTAGAAGATCTCATCTACTTAGCCCTCTGTAAAGCCTCTGATTTAAAGGAAGAATCTGATTCTAAAACACAGATGAAGTTTTTCATTAGACTGAGGAAACTGAATTAAGAGAGGAATTACAGGTGGCTTCCATATCTAGTAATGAAAGTACTTTGTATTATCTTCCTGGAAAGATCTTAAATCTATTGTTCTTGAAGAACTAGGGCATTTTATATCACTAAAATATTTTTAGTGATATAAAAATATTCTACAAAGTGGGGTTTTTTTTGGTCCATGTATCATTTCATATTTATATCTGATAATTTTTCAGGGTACACTTGTGACTGAAAATAACAACCATCATTCTGGGATTTTCATCACCTGACCTTTCATTTTTGTAAACTTGTTGCAAAATGGGGACCCATAGATATTAACACATGGTATAAATAAAATAAGGGCACAAACTGTGTTCCCCACTCTAGCCAATGGTACAGAACAGAACAGGAGACCTTTTGCTTACTGTCACTAATAAAGTAATGTTTTTGTCACTGGCTGTACAGTATCCAGTTGTAATCAAAACCATACATAAATGCTTCCTTATTCAAAAAAGAAAAACTTGTTCTTAGCCACACATTTTCAAAAATTTGGCTTGCATAGCTATGCTTTGGCTTGGGTTTTGGTGTGCTAGATAATTCAAAAACAATAAAGCTGTAAGTGCTGAAGCTCTTAAGTAGTTTAACAAGGAGATTAATCTTGTGGATTACAAAAGAATGAAAAACAAAGCAGAAACGGACATTGAATATGATTTTGTGAAATTTGTCATTTTTAGTTCAGCAGTGACAACATGCTTTAGCTGAGCTACTATCCATATTGCAATGCACAGGAGAGCAATTTTCATAATGATAATAAGCTTTCTTCCCAGCATCAGCACCGAATGGTAGAGAGAAAATGACAATTTAGCTCTTTTCTCATATAGCTTCATCAACACAAGCAAGTCTATCTCTTCCACCTGACAGCAGAGGTAAATTTGTTCCAGGCTGAATTCATACATGATGCTTAAATAGTAAAGAATGCTGATTAGCCACTGATTTTTCCAGTCTGGTTCAGCTTGTCTGAAAGCTCACTTGCCTCCTTAGCAGTAGGATGCAGAGAGAAGACTACTCCAACCTACAAGAACATTGTATGGAGAAAAAAACAAGCAGCTTTTTCAAAGCATACTTCTTTTTAGTTATCCCTTTCATTTGGTGGGTTAAATAAATTACCTACTACTATGTGGAGTTACCCACATCATGTCCAGGGTTGGAATTGGTGTAGCAGTCTGCATTCATGCTTGGAACAGCAGTTCTGCTACTATCTGCTAGGAACTGCTGTACTGATAATATTGCTGTACAACTCTAGGTAGTACTCTAGGTAATGCAATGTCTTTGCATTACTCTGATGTGTATCATATACACACATCAGCTATTTATTCAGAGCAGCTTTTCATGTGGAAATTGGCTGGATATGAGGAAATTTGAAACCTTGGAAGGATCAACAATGGTTGTTTCTTTTGAAATAATATCAGTATTAAACTTAGCAAAGAAAAAAAATCCTGAAACTTTTTAAAGTCAAGTAAAACATCTGCTCAGGATTGAGTTCCATGTACAAATACTTCATTCCACACTTCCCGCAGTCAGCAGCATCTTCCCTGAAATGTTTAATTGAGCCAAGAAATGTAATGTTAAGTGTGACATTCTCAATACTTGCTAGAAGTACAGCTGATTTTACACGAAATAAGCAGCAATTTGCTGAGTATCTGAGAAATGTGGCATAAAACCCAAAAACTTCCTTTTACCAGAGGTGACCCTTAGATATCTCAATATTTAGCTCCTTAGATGATAAACAGTGAATTTGTTCTCACTCGTGTCTGTACTAAAAGAAAGCATTTAAGGCCAGTTCTCCAAAGACAGAGCCTGGTGTCCTGATGAAGCTCAAGCCACTCTTCAGTGACAAAGGCAGATTTCACAGTTCTGATGTATGATCTTCCTTTCTGATATAACCTCAGAGCAATTTCTTTGATTCTCAGGCAGCAGCACACAGAGCTAGAGTAGAAGAACAGGGAAATGGATAATAATTTATTCTTACTTTACAATTTGAAGTCTCTTTATATTGCTGGTCTTGGGAAAAGGCCTCTGTGGTATAGGAGAATGGAGAGCATTGTTTCCGGGAGAGTGGAGCAAACCCTCTATGAAAATATGTTGGTTCAGCTTACTGTTGTACTGGTTCAATCTTTGACCTGGATAAACTGCAAACTACTTGCTTGGTCAAAATTTCTTTAACTAGGTATAAACACATCAGTGTTGAAGATAGGTTGCTCATAAATATGTTTCCATTTTCACCCATCTCAACAGATAAAAAATGTGTGATTATTCCCTTGTTTCTCCGTTTTACTTTGTCCAGAAAAGCTACCCATTCTTGAGAAACCTCTTGCTAAAGACACATGACCTACTCTTGTTCTTTCCTGAGTATACATTGCTGCCCACTGCAAGAGTCAAGTTACTGAACTGGATGAATCTTTGATCTGACTCAACACAAGAAGGGTGAAAATCATGTCAACAGACATTCCTTGAGAGGAAAGGTGTTGGTTTCCTATAGGACAATAAGGGAGAGGGTGGAGATGTGTTTTTTCAAGATAGTTTTGATAGCGATGACACTAATTTTAGCATATCTGTATGAGACAACTGCATAATACTAGAAATTGTAGCAGTGCATTGAGTCCCTCATGAGATACTGCACTTCTGCATTAGTTTAACACACAGTCTTCAGTGCTGAAGTATGATTATGGCAGCTGCTTGCTATTCTTACTGCTATTCTTGCTTCTTTGTTATGATACCCTTCATCTTCAGTCCTGATTGGGTCACGGGCAGAGAATGATGACCCTGCTGAAGCCTTCATTACCATAAAAAAAATCCTTTCATTCAAGCTATAAAATCTCTTGCCTTAAGAGAAAAATCACCTGGGTTAATCATCTGAGTTACACCAGTAGAATGGGCACAAATACCTTTAAATATAACCTTACAGCTTTCTTTAGTATGTCAAGGTGACCTGTCCTCTCTGAAAACAGAAGTTTTAGCTTGTGCTCCCTGTTTATACAGTAATCATCCCATCATTTCACATTTACTGTTAACCCTACAGCTTAAGTACTTGTTGCATTCATCCATGAGGAATTGCCATTCACACTGGATGTGTCAGAAACAGTTTCTATCTGGAAAACTGTTGTAATAGTCATTAAAACTATTTTGGTTTCTACTGGTAATGGGGTGATATTTATTCCTCTTCACCTTACAGTGAGATTTTGAAGCAAATTAAATGTTTTAGCTTCTTGTTAAGTGTAAAACTTTTCAAGTGTCTCCAGGGGACAAGTGAAGCAGTTGCATTCTGGGATTCACAGCTCTCAGGTGTCCTGCTTTCATTTGCTCAGAGGTTATGCTCACTGGCACTTTTGCCAAGGGCTGTTGTTTTCCTTTTCCAAATGTATCCTGGGTAATTCTGTAAAACGCATTCAAATACATGGATTATGTGGTAAATACTTTTGTCTGGTACATAAGGTCCAAACCTGAGAAAGGTCAGGCAATAGGTATGCGGATGCATAAGCCTTTTCCATTAAACACAGAAAACAACATCTGTTTTTCCTTAGTTCAGTTTTACTTTAACAGATATTGGTTGGTTAATGATTATATGGTAATTTACCATTATTAAGCAGGTGAACCATTACAGCACAGAAAGGCATTCTTTGGAGCCAGTGGAAAATGATGCTGTTCCACAAAAAGCAGAGTGCACACAGTGCTTAGGAGCTGTGGGCATGCAAGTTCAGAAATGCCACAATACTAATAAGATTTTCTTTGGAGACATTTGCTTCTCACATCTTTGAAATAAACTCAGGTCTTAAAGTGTTTCGCACAAAGTGCTAGGATGCTAATAGTCAACATTTTAGCACTCAGGGCACCCCATCTGGCAGCAGACAAAATCCAGGAAAAAAGTCACAGAGTTTGAGCTAACACTTCGGAAAACAAATATGAAATACATGTTGTGTTTGTGGTGAGTATCATTCTGCTTGACAAAAGGGAGGCCACAGAGGAAAAGACTGAATTTTTAATTATATTTTAGATTACATATCTTGAGAGTGAAAGTGGATGTTAGAAATGTATGTTTTTCCATGCAACTGTTCTAGGGAATAAAATAAAACTTTTCAGATATCAAAGAAAAGCTTTCTGTATGTTTTACATATTCTAGTTTTTGCAAGTCTATATGACAACATTAAGTTATCAGTAGTGCTTCACTGATATCAAAAGGAACACATTTTATGTGAATGTTTAAAGACTCTTCAAACACTTTGTCTAAAGCCAACTTGCTTGTTCTCTAACAGGTTGTGAAGAGGACAGGCTGGAAAATGTAATCACCTTATGAAATTAGCAGTCTTCTGCCTAGATATGGGCAGCCAAGTCTGGGATAGATTAAAACCCCTTTTGTTTCCCATGCTACTGCACTGGATAGCCCCCACTGTGATAAAATGTTAGTAGAATGAGCAAGGTCAATGAATTCTATGTGAGTAGGCAAAGACCAAAGAAGGACTTCACTCCAGGCTTCCTCTAGGGTAGTGCATATTCTCACTTCCTACAGGCTGACATGTTAGTACCTGGGAAGGTCACAAGTTTGGACTTTTGTTCCAAATTCCCTTCAGTCTATGTGCATACAAGCCCCTGCTGTCAAGCATTGCTTTACTAATCAGTTTATATATGACCATGCTTAATTTCTTGTGGGATTACATTCATATAAGAGCTCTCTAAAAAAGAGGACAAAGTCAAGGTGGAGAGCTGTTGAGTACAGAAGAGAAAATGTTTGGGGAAAAAAAAAAAAACCATAACAGATTATCTTATTAAAATCTGAGGGTTCCTCAGTCTAGATTTAATTATTTCCATTATCTTGGCTATCTGTAAATACATCAGCCTTGTTACACAATTGAAACTCCTATTGGCATTGATAGGATCTTACAAGTTAGAGATGAAAGAAGCCTGTTAGATAATGCAGCCATCTCCCTGCAGATGCAGGACAAATCATTGAATTACTTATACTGATTAAGAAGGGTTGAATTTGCCCTTGCAAGGCTAATTCACATCAAATAAAATATAATCAGGCACTGTTACAGTAATATTTTTAAGCTTTAAGATCAGTGACTAATTTTCCTAGAAAAATTGGTAGTAGATCATACAGTTTAATATTGCATCTGTAGTAACAAATAGCTTACATGAGATTGGGTTCTTTAGATCTGTGAGTATAGTCCTTACCAGCTCCAAGCAATAAAAAACAAAACCAAATAATATTAAGTTTATTTATTAATAATAAGAAAGACACAGAAGGTTAGATAAATGTTATATAAATATTTTTACAATTACATGTTTTATGACTTAAACTAAGCTCCTATATCACGTCTGTGTCCAATGTGTGATGTGCTGTTATTTTCAGAGAGATTGACTGCATTTAGCCAGCAGATTGCCAGACAAGCAATTGTGGTTCTTGCCTTTTGGAGACCTTGATCAATGATGAAAATAAATTGCATCTCCCCAGTTGCTGGGATACACCATAGTGCACCTCCAGGATCTGGAGTGTCCAGATCAAGATGCTGCTTAAATTATGTGCTGAGTTTCTTCTGTCTTGTTCTTGGGTTGTTTTTACATGGAAACCCTATCATTAGATGGCAGGAAAGAATAGCATCTTCCATGAGCATAATGCTTTAATGCACTATCAATTTACAGCTAGAAGATACACTACCTAGGGACATGAAAACACCCCAGTTCTGGTAGCTGCAATAACCAGTTTTCCTTTATGAACAGTTAAAAACTGGAAGCAAAACACCAAGAGGAAAATAATCTAAGAACAAAAAGCCCTCTCTGTGCTCTCCTTAGCAAAAATCTCATCCTCTCAAGGTGTGGATTGGACAGGTCTATTTTCTATACCTACAACAAAAAGAGACTTGTCCAAAAACCTCGCAAGAAATTCTTGTCTCCCCTCTGAATACATTATTTCTATTTGGATATTAATTCTTGTTTTTCCCCCTATAACCAGGCTAGTAAGAAATAATGTTAATTGCCCTGGAGTCAGTGGTTTGCATCCTCACAGGTTATAGGTTGTTTGTTGTCCCTTTACAGCATACTGGCATTTACTACAGACTCCATGCCTTATCTGTCTCCATTCTTCATTCTTCCTACATGTTTCTCTTATAGTTGGAGTCAAGATAAGCCATAACTTTCACTGAATAACCAGATTGATGAAATATTCATAAATTATTGTGAAACAACCCCATCAGCCACCATAGTGATGTTAAAGAAAAGACATATCCTGAAAAAGAATCAACAATGTTTATGTTGCTAGCTCCCTACATAGGGACATTTCCTTCTTTGCTTGCTCTACTGTATTTGCTTCCCGTTTAACAAGTTATGTAAAAAAGTTTTAGCAGTTCATCTGATGGCTGAGCTGCAGTTATTTATAATTATGGAATATTCTTGGGTGTTTGTTTAAAGTGTGGTGGAGAGCTGCTGGTTTTGTTTTTTTCTGGTAGGCGGCTCATTACTTCATAAATCTGTGACTGAATGGGAATTGTGGCTGGGGAGCAACTGTGCTGCTTCATGCATCATGACCAAGTGTGTGTGGGAGTCAGGAACAGCACCTCTCTGGACCAGCTGCTCCATCCATCTGCAGCTGGGTCTAGGTACAGTGATCTATGGTCAAGATCTGCATTGGGAGTATTTTTATAGCTGCTTTATAGCAGCTGGTGTGAATGGCAGTAGGAAAATGAACAATCAACTTCCTAACCACCAGGAACAAACTACGAAAGAAAAATAAGCATAAAAATTAGCACATTTTTGTTAGTATTATAGAGACACTCTTTGAAGTTCAGTTTCTCAGAACAGCTACTGTAAGCCTACATATTTATTGGTTTGTCACCCAGCTGAAAATTTGCTTTATACTAAAACTTGGCACAAAAATATGTTTGAGTGGCAAATGATGTTCATAACTTTGGATGCTTTTATGTCCTCTTAAAACTGAAAAATAACTATTTAAAAAGGGAATGCTACTTGAAGTCCGAATCTTTTTGCCACACTAATAAGAAAAATAAGTGAAGAGAGAAAAAGAAAAAAATAAAAGAGAAAAATAAGTGCACATGGTCAAACTGAGTTACTTTTAAAATCCATGTAGGGTGGGATTGCTTGTTGAATATTAAATTTATACTTTCAACCCATGTGGAACCCAACCTATGTTAGCAACAACTAAAGATGTATTAATAAAAGCACCAAATTCAGATTGCTGTACATTTAATATATTGATTTTTAAAAATTATTATTATCATCCTAGTTTCAGAAAAATATAAGGAAAATAGTTTTGTACAGTTCTGCCTTTTAATTTTTTATTTAAAGAAACATGAGGTATCTCAGCACATTTTAGATTATATCTGCAGCTTTCCTGGAGGAGGCACTATTTAATGAGGCGTTGTGGCATCTGCCAGGGGAAGTATTACCATCACATAAGTCTCCCTTGTAATACATCCACCGCAGCATAATGCAACAAGACACAAAAAGCAAGATGTGTGGGCTTTTGTCAGAGTTCTTTTAAAAATTAGCTCAGTGATTATTTGAACTTCCATTATAGAAAGCAGAGACACTAGAAAGAAGTGATAGGCTGCTGCTTCAGGGAATCACAGAATGACAGAATTATGAGTTGGAAGGGACCTCTAGAGGTCATCTAGTTTGACTCTCTCACTAAAGTAGGATCACTGAGAGCACATTGCACAAGACTGCATCCAGGTGGGTTTTGAATATCTCCAGAGACTGGGACTCCCTAACCTCCCTGGGCAGCCTATTCCAGTGCCCTGTCACCCTCACAGTGAAGAAGTTTTTCTTATGTTTAAATGGAACTTCCTGTGTTCCAGCTTGTGACTGTTGGCCCCCATCCTGTCGCTGGGAACTCCTGAGAAGAGCCTGGCTCCATCTTCCTTGGAACTACCCTTTAGATACCTGTAGACATCAACAAGGTCTCCCCTCAGCCTTCTCCAGGTTTCTCAGGTCCCAGTTTCTCAGACTTTGCTTCTATGAGTGATGTCTGGGAAGAGGATTCTTGGCACCTCCTAGGTGGAGTTCCCTTCCATGGAGGAAAGGTGAGAAACTTTTTTATGCATTTTGGAGTCTACCTTCTCATTAGAAATGTTAATAAAAATTCCCCTAAAAACATAATGTCTGGAATACAGCAACTTGCCCCCAGTTCTCGAAACAGATTTGTCAAGAAGGTCATACCTGGAGAACAAAAAATCTTCAGTCTGTGGTGTTTTCCTTGAAATGATACAAGCTGAACAGAGTGTTTCAGAGCCCTATTGCTGTGCTCAGCCTGTACTTCAGGAAAGAAGAATTCCCTGCCCATGAACTATAGTCACATAATTACCAGGTCTTGATGTGTCCTTTCTCAGTTGTGCATTGGTTGAAAGCAGAATTAATATTCTCTCAGCCCTGATGATCCCAACATTGTCATAGTCTTCTTCTTACCACAGTGGATTTAGTACAGGTCATTTAATTAAATTATCTTCCTAAAATATTTATATCTTACTGGTTTTGAACCTCCTGTGTAGTCATGCTTACTGCCTTACTCATTATTCTGTTCTGGTTTATAGAAATGAAGACCTGTAAGCTGGGCTTGCAAAGCACCAGAAATATATATATATTTTTTTTTTTTTTCCCACATTAAAAATAAATTCAAAACTTCTGCTTATTTCTTGGAGAGAATTTTTTTCAGAACATGACTGCAGAAAGGTAATGGACATGGTTTTATCAGAAACATAGATGGAGAAGGAAAAGTAGGAAATGTCTTGGGTAAGTCTCATGGACTCTGTCAGAAACCCAAGCTGCTTGCATGATGCCAGGGTAAGTCTTTTAGTTTCTAATCTTAGCTGAAGCTTTCATGTCCCCTAAGAGGATATACATTTTGCAAACGTTCATGCCACTTATGTCTGCCCTATTTTTTCAGGAAAGGGTTTATCCAAAGCATAACTTTTATCTCCTTTTCAGAAAAAAAATAATCACATTGTCCTTACAAAATTTAGAAATAAATTATTAGTTATATTTCCTAATATTTTACATTAGTCTAAATAAACAATTCTGTAACCAAAATGGAATAGAGTAAAACATTCAGAAAAGCTCACTCAAGGCTCATTTGTGTTAATATCAAATATAGACAACCAACATAGTACACATTACCTGGGGAAAGATGGCTATTCTGGGAACATTCATAGGTTGGCTTTGATAAATCAGGCCAGATTGTGAACTGCTGTGGGCAGAGTTGAATTCTTTTGCATTAGATGAACTTCAAGTCCTTTCTGTTCAGAGTGTTTTAATCCCTGGATGATGGTTATGTGAATGCTAAAATTACCAAGAAAGAGTGGGGAAGGGTGTGAAGGGCAAGAAGCAGGGCAAAGTCACCCGTTAATCACAGGCCCTCTCAGGCATTGATAAGAATATGTCAGAATCAAAATTATATCTCAAATTACAGAAAGATCATTTTAACATAAGAAAAGAGAATCCATGAGATATGAAAGAGTTTAATCTGAAAAAATCAGCTGCTCGTTCATGGCCATGCACAGCTTAGAGCAAAAGAATTAGAAAATGCTACTGTATATTCGATGGGAAAACAGGTCTCTTTAGTGTTTTTCAGTCAGTGGTGACAGTCTGTCTTCCCTGAGCTTGGTGCAGAGGGTCAATTTGAATCCTCTGAAGTGCCAAGAGCTCCATCTGCTCTTCCATCTGAAATGGGAATATTTTTGCTCTTTTTTTTTTTTTTAATCTTGATTTGGTCTTTCGGTGTTTGTGTTAGAACACACAGCCCAGATGCCAATAATGAGGAAAATATATTAAGTGATAAGGGAGAAAACAGAGAAATTAAAATGAACGAGGTAGGAAAATTGTAAATGGAAAATGGGAGCTGATTGCAATATCCAGCCCAGGTGTGGCTGTGAATTAAAGTGCTTTCCTGAGAGATTCCAACAGATATATCCCATAATCCTACACATCTGGGAAAGTGTTGGTCAAGACAGTCCTGAAAGTTGTGCCAAAAACACCTTAAAGATATTCCACACAAAGATCCAGCTTGCTATATACTCCAGCTGCTGTTTATTAGTGATGCTCATATTTTATGTATGCTAGCACACAGGAATTCTGTTACAGACAAAACTGTACATATAGATTTAAATCCATTGATTGTATGTTCTGCTTAGGTTTTATTGAAGCATTTTTCTGTATGCAACCGCAGAGCTACAGTTTCTTCCACTGAAGCTGAAACATATGTATATACTTACTCTCACACATAAATACAATGGAATGCTTTAATTTTCCATAAAACAAATTAAAAAACGCTAGTGCTTCTCCTCAGGAAAAAAAATACACAGAGAACTTTCACTTCTCTGTTTTCTTTGTTTTCACATGCATCCTGAGCTTTTCTAAATCCAGTGAATTTGAAAAGTCACTATTCTGAGGTTCAGAAATTAACCTTAGAAATTATGCTAATGCATAAACCAGTCTTTAGTGCAGAAGTCCTTAACTGTTTTTGTTCTGTTTAAGAAGACCATGTCCAAGAGACTTCAGAAAAAAATGCTCATATTAAGTTCTTCCTGGCAGGGAGGCCAGTGAGTCTTAGCCATGCAGCAACTAATAGGTATCAGTTAATACTTGTGACATTGTTCCCTCATCTTTATGCCATACCTGGATAATATTTCAGCTTAAAGTTCTAGCAAACATTTTCTTACTAGACGATATGTTGCTTGGTTTCTCGTCTATAATTCCTTGAAAATCTGGGTTTTCTTAGTACTGAAAGGCTTTTTTTCTTCCTTCCTTCCTTCCTTCCTTCCTTCCTTCCTTCCTTCCTTCCTTCCTTCCTTCCTTCCTTCCTTCCTTCCTTCCTTCCTTCCTTCCTTCCTTCCTTCCTTCCTTCCTTCCTTCCTTCCTTCCTTCCTTCCTTCCTTCCTTCCTTCCTTCCTTCCTTCCTTCCTTCCTTCCTTCCTTCCTTCCTTCCTTCCTTCCTTCCTTCCTTCCTTCCTTCCTTCCTTCCTTCCTTCCTTCCTTCCTTCCTTCCTTCCTTCCTTCCTTCCTTCCTTCCTTCCTTCCTTCCTTCCTTCCTTCCTTCCTTCCTTCCTTCCTTCCTTCCTTCCTTCCTTCCTTCCTTCCTTCCTTTCCTCTTTATATTCTTCCAAGTTAGAAGGTGGTGAAAAGTCCCAGGTATTAGTGGTTTTAATACAATGCAGACTATAAAACATAATCTGTTCTACCTTTGAGCTATTAACAACTTTCTGCTTTCAACACCAGGTGTCACTGCAGTGACAGAAAATCTTAAAATATTTTGTGGAATGGATGAACAGAGTAAGATTCGTTATTGAATATAAGAAAATCATTCCAGACATAGAGTGGGGATGGAAGTAAAATAAATTTGTGGAACTCCATCAAATAAGCATAAACATATAACTTTGAAAGCAAAGCTGGAAATGAAATCTTTAACTATAATATACTATTGCTACAACACTCTTAAACTAAATTAAACATTTTTATACTTAGTAATTGCCCACAGTGTTACAAAGCTACTTTTAAACAGCATAAAGAGCAGTTGGGAAAGTTCATCGAACTCAAAAATGTCAGCACTTCACAGAAACTGAGCTTTCTGTGAAATAACAATAATTCCACTGAATTTATCAATGGATTTGGGCCACAAAGTAAATTAATCAGCAGATATTGAATACATTATGCATAACTTGGGAAGAAATATTGCACAACAGTGTTTCACAGAGATTACTTCAGCATGTCAGAGAGTTTTCAGTGATTTTTAACACTAATCTGATACACTTAGCCTTGAATTTATTTGCTACTTTACCTATGTCATGGTGTTTTGAAAAAGGTTTGGTGTCTTTAAAATGAAGAATAGTACTCAGAAATACTTTCCACATAAAATTATTTATATTTTTAGACCAGCTCTAGAAATAGTAAAAACAAACAAACAAACAAACAAACAAAAAAGACAAAACAAAAACAACACAGAACAAGCATTTGTCTATTTTCTCTGTTCTGCTTATTCTAATGCCTTAGAGGAAATAAAGGTGTTATAAAATAATTTCCCTAATATGCTTGCTGAAGTAAGGTTGCATTGCTATTAATTTAAAATAAAATGTTTCAAGGTAACAAGTATGAATACACATCCACATAGACACCCCCAACAAAGAAAAGACAAAATATAGAGAAAAAGAGATAAGAGGGAATGAAAACATGAGCAAAGGAATAAAGTTGAGTCTGGAAAAGGCATGGGGGAGGGCAGGACATGTTGTTTTGAAGTCTGCCCTTTTTTTTCACTACGTGAATCTATTTTAATTGTCAATAAATTACATTAATTTTCTCCTAGAAGAGTTTGGTTTGTCCACTACAGTAATGGATAAGTGATCTTTCTGACTATATCTCAGCCCACAAGCTTCCTCATCCTATTTTTGCCTTTGTCCTGAGAAGGGAGAGGAGTGAGGGAGCAGCTGGGTGTCTGGCCCTTAGCCAAGGCTAATCAACCCCATATCTAAAAGAGCATAAATATCAGTGGTCTAATGCTTTTGTTAAAGTACTAAAGCACTTTATTCTTTCCTTTGTCAAGACACCTTTTATTGTACTTACAGACAGAAAGCTGTCTTCAGTAAAAGAATCTACCTTTATCCAATTGCCTTGGCATAACATGGTCATGGTACAGAACAGCTGTTCTTTGGTTTTCTGTAAGAGAAAAACTCCAGGGTGTTTCCATCATAATAAATGCAATGCATTAAAATGTTAGCATTAGTTGCATGGCATATCCATTAAAACAATCTGAAAATTTTGAAGTCACTCTGATAATTGTCCTGAAGATCATCCAGTTCAGGAAATACAACCTGACAACTTATACTAGGGTCTCAAATAAATTTTTCCTCTTCAATCACCATCTTCACATTTCTATTTTCACATAAGGTCTGGAAAGTTGAATCCAGCTTTGATTTTCTGGGCATGAAACCTGATGATTTTTCCTATATTTCTCATCAGAAAAGAGGGACACTTAGTGCAACTAAATGGCAACAGCTTAAAAGCAAATTCATGGAAATACCCCTCTGTGCATTTTAAAATGTGTAGCTGTAGGCCATAACTACAATGGTTGTCTGAAGCTGAGCATGAATGACCAGGTACCTGCCCTACAGCAGTCAAGGTGTTCCTCAGTTAGTTGGTGTGGTACTTTATGATGACCAAATATATTCAGTGGTTTCATATTAAAAGTTAAGTAAGACAAGACTCAAAGAATTACTTAAATGGTCACCTACCCTTACCCTCTGGGGTTTGCTCTGTGTGCCTGATAGCATGGCTGTACAGTCCAGGTATGACAGGACCATAATGATGCTGGTAAAACACAGGACCTGCCAAGGGACTGGATAGTAAGAATCTCAAAATCTTTAGTGTTTTATAGAGGTGAAACCAAGTCGTGATTTACTGTTCATATGGCCTTATTTTAGGGTCCAAATATGCTCTCCTTTAATGTGATATGTCTCTCATGTGTCCCTAATTTTGACATGTCTTTCTGATAAATGTTACCATTGTGTTCTCATTTAGTACTTTGATTTTTCATGCAGATTTGGGATAGATTTTTCTTTTCTACACTGTATATAATAATAAATGAAAAACTGTATATCATCTCAACATGTCAGATTCCTTAACTCACCTTCCTCCTCCTGTCTGAAAATGCGTGGAAATTTGGAAACCTCTGAGTAAAAAAAAACTTGTTGAAAAGTGTATTTTCGCATTGAACTTGAACAAAAAAAAAAAAAAAAAAAAAAAAAAAATTATGTTTCCAGGAAAGCTATGTGATCTTAAGGTACCTGAGAAGCTTAAATTTTTCAATAAACATATATATAAACACTCCTGTCAAGTAGGAAAATACTGTAATCCACATTTCACAGATAATATATGAAGGTGAAAGGAGGTGGAAAGTCAACTTTTCAAAGAAATATTGACATAATGAATTTTCCTTTCTTTGGAAAAACTACACAAACCAAATCTTGGAGACATGCTCATTTTCTAATGAAAATGTTTACAAATTAAGGAAATGTCTGCCTTTGGAAAGCTTCCTAGTATCTCACCTGATATATATTCTCAGAATGGATATGAAGTCATATATTTTAGACTGGTGAAACTATGATTTTACTGGCTGAGTTTGTGCCCTCTTCTCTAAATTAAAGACATTATCTGGGCACATGCAAAGTTTTCCTAGAAAATCATGTCTATGCTAGCAGTTTGTGTTGCCATAGTCCTGACAATCACACTTTGTCACAACACCTAACTAACTATGGCATGCCAGAATTTATTGTTCAGACCTGGCCTCTACGTCAATGTCTAGACCTGATATACCACAACATGGCCAGGGAAGTGTCTGACTGAATCCCTGATCCGGAGTAATTTCTGCAGTGGACTAAGAGCATATCAGATTGTGAACACTACTGTGTACACTGATTGGAATATTGGCTTTGTGGATGAACTAATTTAAACACATGGAGGATCCATTAGGCCATATTCCAGGCAAATATTTTTTTTCTGGAAAAGAGCTTGACAAGTCCTTAATAGACCAAGAGCTATCTAAGCTTTTGGCATGGGTTTGATCTTCCCGCAGAAGATGAGCTCTTCCACATGGGAACCCATAATGTAGCTAAGTTTTAATAATGGCTATATATTTTCATCATCTAGCTATCCTTCATGAAGGTCCCATTTAAAGCTATTTAGGGTTTTATTTTACGCCTGGATATCTACCTGGCATATCTTTCTAGAAATGAACTTCATCTCTTTCAACAAGCTGAACTGCATCTCATAATTGTAGGAAATAGATCAAAAATAAGAAAGCAAACCTATAAAACTTCAATGAAGTTCTTAGGAAGTCTGGTTCAGCACTATCAGAATCCATTGTCTTGAAATGATGAGAGATTGGTATAATTTGTAACAACTTTTACTTTTATTATTATAAGGTTTTATTTCTTCGGACTTGCTGAACAATATCACTTCTAGAGAGGCAGTGAACAACGTCACAATTTTGAAGTATGCTATCTGTAAGATATTTTTTGCATTTCCACTTCATTTATCTTCAAAAACCCTTCATTTATCTACGATCTCAGCAAACTGCACAAAGCAGTGACATCAGATACATACTCATGTAACTTCCACAAAACCGATCGTGACACCTATTTCTCCCTAAAATAAATATATATTTTTTTTAAACATTCTCTTAAGTCTTTTCCTTTTGATGACTGCCATGCAAAGGTGCAAAAGCACCCATAGCAAACTGCTCTGCCCATAGAAATTCAAATTCCACTGCCTCTTTTCTCCATGGAGTTTTCACCATGAAGAAAGTTTTTGCCCAAGTCGCCAAGATAAATTTTTTGGATTAATTCTCAAACACAGCTGTACTCACAGGTTAAGCCTATACAGCTAAAAAGCTTGGGTCAGGGATAGACTCCTAGCCTGACAACAGCACTTGTCCTGCAAGTGGTATCTGTTACTTGCTGAAAAAAAATAACTCCATACAGTCTCCCTGTTGCTTGGGCCCTGCAACTTCCACAAAATCTGTTTCAAAATGAAGTCACATTGTGGGTGATAGTATCACATTTAATGGTTTGGACAGATCAATGGATGGGCAGCAGTCTGAGTAGGTGAAGTCCCAAAGCCCCATGTCCTTCAGATGGTGAAGTGCAGTAACACAGAATTTTGCTCTGCTGAACATGTGAATACAAGTGGGGATTTCTAGTTCATGTCTCAGGTGCTTTGCTGAACTAATGCTACAGTTCCACCACTCTCATGGATGGTCCCTCAGCAGCAGCACTTGTGACAGCATTCCCAGTCCTTCACCTAATGGGGGTGCTTCAGGTTCTGTTTCTGCCTTGGAGAAAACTGGCATTTTAGCCTGCCTTTTTAAAGAATTATTTATTTTAGAAAAGAAAACAAATGTTATGATCCATTTCATCACTCCTCCTATACATTTAAGGCTCACCATCCTAAAAAGCTAAAATGGACAAGGATTGTGTCTGGAAATTGCAGTGCATGGCACAAAGAAGTGTGAAGTGTTTAGTTTTTTATAGGTTTGTTTCCTGCAACATAACAGTACTCCTTACTCCACCAAGGAAATAAACACAGCTATTTTGTATTGTTATTTTTTGCTGTCATTTGGTGTGTTTTGTTTGTCATAATTAATTCAAATATTGGTGATTTGTTTCGTATCTTAGCTGACTTTAGTCACAGGAAAAATAAGGCAATTGTATAGGACAACAGGTGGCAAACCATGGGAGCCCTGCTGCTTGTTCTTCTTGGGACAGCCAGGTTAGTAACAACTTCATCAGTTGCACCACCTCACACAGTAATGTCTGCCAGTCAGACCAGAAATTTCAGAATTAATTCTCCTTCCCGGTTCTTTCATAAATCTTATCTTTCTTCCCCATAACAGGATGGGGATGGCTACATTCCCTTCACCCTTCAGGTAGTGAATTTCACTTTAACTACATTTCTAGTTTTTTACCCTAAACCTAAATAGAAATTAAATCTCAGTTCAAATGCAGTGAAACAATGCTCTTAGTTTCCATATCTATTTTGCTTTGCTTTGCTTTGTTCTGAAGATTGCTACAAAAACCCATTAATAAGCAGTTATTAAAAAAAAAAAAAAATTATGCTCGTGTACTGCATAGACATATTGAGACCTATCACTCCAGAGACAAGTATCTCATATACAGAAGGAAGCGTTATGTGGTCAGCAGTATTACACATTCTTCACTCACTTAAACTGCCCAGAGAATCACATTTTATAGGAGCAATAAATCAAATGGAATGGTGAAAGATGAGGCAAATTATATGGTTAATGTACATTGTTTAGACTTTTATAAATGCTGTAAATATCAAGAGACACCGCATCATCCATAAAAGAAGTATACTGTTTAAAATAGTACTTAGTACAAAGCATTGCTTGATTTTAGTGCAGGCAGAACATAGTCTGTAGCATGTTACTATGCTTTCATATTCTTCAAATACCCATCAAGTTAGCAAGAATCATATATGTAAGATATACACTCAGGCCATCTTTTCTCATAATTGCACTGCAAATCACTCCTAATACTGACAAAACTGAGACTGAAAGAGTATCAAAATGGGGATCATGTATTCCCTACAGCTTCTTTCTTCCTGTAATTCTGTAATCTGCGTACTAGATTTTTTGTTTCAGTAATCGGAGGCTTATACATATTGAGGACATGGTTTTAGTCCATTTTTCCAGAAGAAATACTACTCCTGGATAGTCCTGAAAGCTCAGGCAGATAAGCTTTCAAACTCCCTACAAGAACAGTGCCTAGAGACAGCAGCTGAGGGAGTTATTATCCTTCCTATCACTCTTCTGATTCACCTTTGAACACCCATCCTCATACTATGTACCATGCACACTTCTTACTCATCACATAGTTGGATTCCTCTGAGGTGCCTTGACTCCAAATGCAGCTGCCATCCACCACGACAAGAGAATTTAATTTTATGAAAACTGGAGAAGCAACATCCCATGAGATCTGAATATTACTTACTTTTGAAGGTTGCAACAGAATATACAATGATCATTAAATAACCCATAGACCAAATGGGTGCTCATGTTTCTACGATAGAAGTTTCACAGGAATTAATGGTTTCATAACTTCGATGCTACTATTTAGCATTCCCTAAGGACCTGATGTTTCATTAATAGATAGAACTGGTCAGAAATTCTCTGCTGAGGCAAATTTGCTGAAAAATGCCAGTTGGTTGAGAGTGAAATATTTCATTCAAAACAGCTTGGATTTGATAAAGTTTTGCTGAATCCAAGGCAGTATTCCAAGAGAAACTACATTTCTGGCAGGCTTACCCCAGTCCTGGGAACTCTGTAAGCTACAGTATGGCCAGCCTGAAGGCAGGAGTCCCGAATGGGTCTGTCATGGCTAGGGATGCTGGAAAACTTCAGGGCCCTGCTGTAGAAATGAGCCTGGATATGCTCCAGAAAGAGATGAGCCTGGATTTGTCCCAGCAGGGGAACTCCCTAAAGCTACCAGAATTACAGGATGTGGAGAGTCTCTCTTTCAAGTTTGAAATTTAGAAAATTGCCACTATGGATTACAAAAAAAAAAAAAAAATAAGGTAAGATTTCTCCTTTCTGACCTCTCCTATTGATAAATATGTTATAAGTAACTAGAAGGAGCACAGTTTAAACTTACTGGCCAAATATTCATTAGTCTTTACTAAGTTGAGGACTGGGCAGAGAACATTCTAAAACTAAATCATCATAGTTCAAAACATAGCCCATGGTTCAAATCTGGCAGAGAAATTGCTTCCATCTGGCCCAGTCACTGGTCTCTGGAGTGAAGGGGGAGTGGGTGTTCAAGCAGCTGTTATCACTCAATCAGCCACACAACTTCTGACCCTGCACATAGCCCTGTGCAGCTGTTGGTCCTGTGCATCCTCACAGGGAGTGGGAGTGGGGCTGGAGGAAGTGGGATCCCTGATGAACAGTGCAATCTCAATGGCTGCCTCTCTTGGACAGTTCTGCTCTTAGCCTCTGGTAGGCCCTTCATGGATGCTTTTAGCTCAGAGTGATGTGCTATGGCACACCTTCCTATCTGATATGTCTCCAACACTGAAAGCTGAAAGCAAGGTTCACTGGAAAACAGTGGGTTTTACCATAATTTGAACTAAAATTATGAGTGACAGGTTGTTTCCATGAGATGTTGTAGATTACTGACTTTATGTATATTGCTGAGATATACAGCGGAAGAGCAGAGGAGATGTCCGTGGAGTTTTTTTTTTTTACTCTTTACCATGGAGTATAAGAATACTGCTCCTGAAATCAGAGCTGCCAGTAGTCATCAGGACCATGCATCTTTGCTAGCTTTTTTTTCCCACTCATCATAATGGCATCGAGAGTGATGTTACGGTCCAGAGTGGCAACATCCATGAAGAATTACTTGAGCAGTAGTGAAATCATATTTCTCATTTCTTTTACAGGAGCAGGAAATCACAAAGGATACCATTTCAGCCACATCACTTGATAAGAGCAAGGACAGAGCAACTAAGTTTCAACAGACCTTTGCAGAAATTGTTCATGTATTAAGTTCACAGAATAGGAAATGTCAGCCTTTCCTTGCTGGCATGTTCATACTTGCCTGTCTACCCACAATACATAATCTGTCTCCTACACATTCGTTTTTATTTCCATGATTCCTTCATGTCTTCTTTCTGGGTTTTGTTCTGCAACATTATTATTTTGTTTTTTCAGAACTGATCAATGGCAAGCACAGTGTTTCTAGAAGGGTTAATTTAGTGAGACATGTCTCAAAGCAGCTATTGTCTATCCTTTGTGATTCCTTCAGGAGTACTCTCCTGTGCTTATTAACTACCTCTCAGAAATGATTGCTCAATCTTTTTCTTTCTCCAGTTCTCAGACATTGTAAGGCAAAATTTCCAAGATACTCAGAAAAGAATTTCCTTTTGTAACAGTTTGTACAATTAAATGGAAAGGATTTGGAAGTCAATACCAAGAATCATTTGCACCTCTAAAAGCCAGCTAGTATGTATGAATTTTTCAATATGCTAATGGAGAGGATGTTGACCATCTATTTGGCTGTTTAAATATGGAACATTTTAGGTAAAAGATGTTCCCATTCCAGCATTAGATGATTTCTGGCAGATCATGATCTCATGAATCCTACTGGCTTGAAAAAATACACATCTATGAATGGTAGCACTGGAATGTGTAGAGCCCAGGATTGTAGGATAATTCAGTCTGGAAGAAATCTCTGAAAATTCATAAGTAAAATAGTTGCTTTCTGTTCAAAACATTGCAGATTTTGATTCTTCTTGGGAAAGTATCAGAGCAGATTTGTCGGTGTACAAAGTGTGAAGTGCAGCTGAAGAACAAGAACCAAGAGACACGAGTTGCAACAAAATATATGAAAAAAAAATACCTCTGAAGATGGTCAAATACTGGAACAGGAACTCAGATAAGCTGATTAATCTTTATCTTTGGAGATACTCAAAACCTGACTGTGTAAGACCCTGAGCTGTTGGACCTGCATGGTTAAACCAGGGCCATCCAGAGGTTCTTTGCATCCTGCTTAGTTCTGCAATTCTGAGAATGCTTGGACAGCTCATCTTCATCAACATATTTACTTAATTATTTAAAAGATGCTTAAACAAAAATAACATCACATGAAGAACAATGTTGCCAAATTGCAACACATGAGTGAGCAACACCTCATTGGGATTAGAAAATATGATTAAGTTCTTTACACTGACAAGGTGACAAAGAAAAAGTAATCAACATCTTTAGACTGTCATACTCCATCATTCAAGAGCATGAGTGATAATCCCTGCTAGCACATGTGTGAGAAAGTGAGTATTCTTTACTGTTCCCATAACAATTAAGCAGACAAAATAATAAAGTAGCATAAATAATTTTTTGTAAAGTCAGTGGAACTGCTTAATCACTTTGCACACAAAAAAGACAAAGAGAGAAATCCATAATAAAGCAGCTGAAGTACTTTGGTTTATCAATTCACCACAAAGGGTGATGGTGAAATATTTACCATTGGCACACTTCTTCCTGATAACAAATATTAGATGTCTTCAGAAAACAAAGTTTCAAAAGGCAGAAATTAGAACAAGCTGATAGTTTAAATCTCCATAGGTCATCAAGAGATCTTGAATCTAAGGGTATAGTTGCAACTGAACTATTAGCACATACATAACCTCTCTTTACATGAGATGCTATAATGGAAGGAACATTTCCCTCCCATACTAAGAAGGAGAAAGTGCTTTACTTTTGCGAAAGAGGTGTTAAGGGTCAGCTGCTGATTTATTTACCCTTCATGTTTTTTTCACAGACCGTAAAATAATAGAGAAAGGGGAAAAAAATCACTATCTAAGCACAAGATATTAGTGATATGACCAGGTTTTAGCCTGTATTTTTTTTAACAATTCTGCTGAAAAATCTGATTCTAATGGCAGTTCTATTAATAGAGATATACACAGACACAGTGGATATTTTCATGCTAGGACAATGTAAGTTCTACATCAAATCCCATGAAATAAAGAATTTAATATTTAGGTTTGGAATGGCCTAGAGCTAAAATTTAACAGAACATACATATTTCACTTTTTAGCAGCTAAGTTGCCATTTTAATGTGGAAAAATATTTACTATTTCATATTTGAACTTTATGTGATATCAAAAACAAATCTAGTAAGCTAAACACGTTCCTTTTTCTTCTACTCATTGTTCATCAGATTTTCAGAACAGCCCTTTAATTACTAGTGTATTTCAAATATTGGGTGTGTTTAATACATTTAGACAAAGAACTGCATGATGGAGAGAAGAGGGAGAAGCTGTAATGGTTATATAAATCTTAGATGAAGCAGCATTCTGGAATGCAGTGTCTTTGCACTCAGGCCAGCTTAATGCAAAACACTAATGCAAGGAAGAATCTTCAGGGTGCTCACTTGAAGAGCTAAGGTAGGAGTGGTAATCAGAGACTTCACGGATACACTGTCTGGTTTTGGTGTCCGTAGTACTGAGACAGTGAGATAAGTCAGAAGATGCTGCAAAGATATGAGACCTGGAATACTACTTATGTTGAGAAATTAAAGGGATCAGCCTACTGAACCTACTCAAAAGGAGAGTCAGAGATTATTTGATTTCAAGGTGTTGGTAGAAATAGGTAGTACATGGCTCTTTACCATCAACAAAAATTATGTAACAATGTGCTGGGTGTCATCGGAAATTTTGATTAAAATTTCACATTTTGAAAAATTTGGTAGACATGGCACTCTGGGAGATGATTTGGTGGTTACAGTGGTGTAGGACTGACAGTTGGAACTGATGATCCTGAAGGTTCTTTCTAACCATGAGGATTCTGTGATTCTGTTATCTATTGGAATTATTTTCCATTATTAGAAGGTTTTAAATGAAAACTCGTTACTTTTCTAATATGCACAGAATAGACCAAAGAGAGGATAAGGGTACAGGGAAGAGATTATTTTATTAAACTTGGTGAGTTGCTCTGGCCAGCCAGTGCATTTCATTGCCCAGCTTTACCTCATCTGCTTGTCAGGCCTGCCTTCATCTCATCCAGCATTTATCAACCTTCAGTCCAATTCTCCTTCCAAAAATATTAGCTATACAGTTCACAGCTTCCATTCCCCATTTCAGTCTAGCCAGCTTTCACAGTTGCAGGTTTTCTCCCCAAATATTCCCTCTTTACATTCACATCAATAAAAACCTCTGCTCAGGCCTAGAACAGAAGACTCCTGAAACCACAGAAGACCATAGCCAGACCATGGGTTTGGGCCCTGGCATCCAGTTCTACATATTGTTTAACAGTTTGCACACTCACAAGTGTAATTTTAGCTCACAGAAAATATTTTGTCAGTGAGCCACCATACATGGTTTAGGGCACAACATGTTCCCAGGGTGACAGTCATAGACAAATACACCATTTTTTGAGAAGGAAGTGTGATAAATCATATGGTTGGAAGATCTGTGAGGCCATTTCTTCCCAGACCAAGAGCAGATCCTGGATTATTTTATTGCAGCAGTATGGAAGAGAGGAAACTCCCCACACCCTGTTTACTTCTACAGCCCTGGACCTGAACTGTCTCATCCTGTGGCAGTTCAGAAATGAAGCATTGGGGAAAACCTAAGCTGGTGCCTACTCTGTTCTGGAAGATGCTTAATCAAAATTCTATGCAGAGAATGAAAGAACTGTAACTTTGCTAAGGTGATGCATTTGTCAGCCCTATCATGAACCTTTGTTCCTGCCCAAACACTAAACAGGGGGTTTTCTGAGCCAATGTGTTTTAGAAAAGGTCACAAAAACTCGCCTATTTTTTCTTTAATCCTCTCCAAAATTCTTCCTGAAAGAGGACTGAAGACATTCAGTTTAGAAAACTTAATGTCCAAAGGTTTAACAACTTGTCATGGGCCCTTGATATGGTGAAGTTTAAAAAGCATTGGTGAAAGGCAATAGTATCAACCAAGCAAGTAATAAAAGAGCCCACAGGGAAAGCTTAAAGAGAAGAGGATATGGGTCTTCTGTAACTCTGCTCTTTATAATATGAACTGAATGATATGTAGTGAATTTGTTTAAAATTATTTGTATTCTTATCAGTTTACCAAAGTAATTTGAAACTGGCTCCAAAGAGAGGCAGCTATTGAAGATGTCAGTAAGTTGTGTTGCAGGTTTTTTGGATGGTCTCAGCTAGTTTTGCTGGGCCCTCTCACTTCTCCTTGGAGAAAGACAAGTTTGTTCCTTTGGAAGGTGATCTTAGCTTGCCAGCTGTAAACTAACTTCAGCTACTCTGATTTACCCCAAGAGGAATGCTCTACTCTAGCAACTAAAGACACCTGCTTAGGTTTAGGTAGGACCTTTATAAATATCCTGCCTCCAAATCCTAGTTCCACATTCTTGTCCATCAGTTTCTTATTTCTATACCTTCATCAGCATGTATATTGCATTATACTCCACCACAGGATATATGAAGGACATATATCTTCAAAGTTTCCAGTCTTTAAGTTGAATGCTTTTCAAAGCTTTCAGATTGGACCTTTCACAGTGGTTAGATTATTTTTTTTTTAAGATAGAGTTGTTTTTCTGAGCCTGATGGTGTGTGAAATTACATGAAACATCAGCACATAAATAATTCACATCTCCACAGTACATACCACAGTAAATGTGCTTACAAGAGTTAGGGTTTTCACCTCCCTTCTCTCTCTCCATTTTTTGTTTGTTTGTTGTTTGTGTTTAGCTTTGGTAAATTAATTCATTTTTTTCTTTATTTTCCTTTATTTATTTTCTTTTGTTTATAGAGATATAAAATGCTTGGATATTACTGTAATGGCTGAAGCATCAACATAAGATAAATAAATAAAATAAATTAAATAAAGACTAATTATGGAGTATTAATACTGCTCTATAGCATTCTAGGGATATGGGTTTCACTTCATTAAACACTCTTTAAGTTCCTGCCACATCCTGTGTCCTGCAAGTAATAACAGTGAGACAAATATCATCACCTACACTCTCACAAAAGCTGGTGTTTACTTTGTAACTGAACCATGCAAGTCCAACAATATTTTTTTGTGAAAAACACACTGTATTAAATCCTATTCATATCAAGTGATAAAATTTATTTTATAAATAAAATAATAAATGTAGAAAATTAAAATATAATTATTCATTTTGTTTTCTATTAATTGCCCTTCTAAAAATTCTTTTGTTTCCTTTATACCTATACATTAACATGTTTAGCATACTCTCAAGTATGCCTCTGAAAAAATCTATGGCAAGCATGTTCAAGCAGGGTCTAGGAGAGATTACTTACTGTAGCCTATAATGTCTACACAATTATTCAGCTGCACTGTAAGCCTCACTTTCCCTATAATATTATCACAGTGATCTTATTCTTTCAAGATTTTGTTGGAGTTTTTTGTTTTTAAATACACTAAGACCTGGGAAAGCCACTTAAAACAGATCATTAATCAGTTATCCCACACTATCTCATTTATCTTTAGAGGGGGAAATTTGGTCCCTGAGAGAAGAAAGGTGACTGAGTTGCTGGTTAGAAGGGAAACTAGCTAGTGTTAGACACCTACTACAGTTCTGCCAGCTATTTTCCTCTTTTTGAACACCACAAGGTATTGACAGTTCAGCTCATATTTTCTTTCTTTTGAAAAGTGCATTCAGTTTTGGCCAGCCCCTTCATTCATTATTCATGGCTACTAAAGTGTTTTCTAGAGCTGTGTCCTCATCCCCCATTTTAAGCACAAATCCTCATTGTGGCACTCAGGCTTCTCCCTACATGCACTGAGCCCTCCTATGGACAGCTTTTCCAAAGAATGATTTCTGTCTCTGCTTACCAAACCATTTCTGTGTCCCATTTCCATTTTGCTAAATAGAGAGTCACTCATACAAAAGAAAATAAATGAGCAATTTCAAATATAGGCAGAGTAACAGATTAATGTGATAATTTATCTTAATAGGAGCTAGATGGATGCACTTTTGATCATGACTATTTGCCAGGGATAGTAAAGATTGTATTATAGAAAATAAAATAGTGTAGCTTAATAATCTGGCATGCAAGGAACTGAAATTTGATGCTGGATATAACTGTGTCTCAACAACTTGATGCTAAGTCTTGGGTGTCTGTGGGATGCTGCACTGTGGCTCCTTGTCCCTTGAATGAATACCCCTTCTTAGCTGAAACCACTGTAATGACATTGTTTTGCTGACTTGAAGGTATAAGAAGCTTTTTCTTCAGTTTGTGTTTAATCAGTCATAAAGTTTATTAAAACCTGATTTTGCTGACATAGGGAAAAGCTAAATTCTTGTGAAAAAGAGAACAAGTAGCATCTTCAGGTGTTCACTGGCCAAATTTTGCTATGACATGACTCTATAACATGACAAATAGGTATTTGATATTCATTATGAAGTTGAAATTGAGATGTCAGGAGGCTCATAAAAAGGGGCAAGTCCATAAGCTGTTCTCGTTTCCTGCAATTTCAGTAAATCAAAGATGCTTCATGATGTGTAAGTTAGGGTGAGAATTAGGATATGATTTCCAATGACTCATAGGTCTTTGATAATGAATAAGATTTATCTGTGGAGTACATTTGGATAAACTGAAGGCAAACTACAGGAACAAACATCATCAGTTCTGAATTCCTACAAACCATGACATGGGAAATGGGGCTTCGAATAGATTTGATCTATGCAGACAAATTCTAGTTGTGCAGAACACACAAAGAAATCAATGTAATACATCTAGTCTGTCTTGAAGTTTTTATTGCACTTCCCTTACCAAAGCTGCACTACTGGGTTTTTTTTTGGCCTCAGCCTATTTAGGCTGTAAGTTCATAGACTAATTGAACAGTTTGGTTAGAAAGGACCTTTAAAGATGATCTAGTTCCAAATGCATGGGCTGTGACACCTCCCATTAGACCAGGTTGCTAAAGCCCCATCCAACCTGGCCTTGAACACTTCCAGGGAGGGGGCAGCCACAGCTTCCCTGAGCAACCTGTTCTGGTGTCTCAACATGCTCACAGTAAAGAATTTCTTCTCAATATAAAGTCTAAATCTACCCTCATTTAAAGACTCTATTTTACAAGGTGCTGAAAACCTTCTTTCAGCTCTATTTGTTTCAAAGAAAATGAAGACTGTTCAGCACCAGTCTGCTCCCTTCTGTGAGAGCTGAACTCTGCTCAGATTTGCCAGGTAGCAAATACTGGCAGCAGTAAACATCACCCAGGCACTTCTAGAAGCAGCAAAAATTTAACAGCAACTATAGACCTACTTAAGTGGGAAAACACACTACTGTATGGCAGTTATAGTAGAAGACAGTGCATAGAATTGTAAGAAAGAAACCAATAGTAAACTGTGTGATGTCTGAAATATAACACACAACTTAACTGTTAGTGTGCTGTTGATGCTGCATGTGATGAGAAAAGCTTCTAAACTTGAACAATTTAATTTTACACTTAATTTCTTGAGCTAGAGAGATACTTGTACAAATGAACTGTTCGCACTTCATCAGCAGAGGTGTTATTGCTCTGTGTTCATGCCTTTTATGCATTTGTAGACCAATTTAAACTACTTATACATAGAGTGCTTTCCTTTGTAAATTAATCTACTGCTTACAAAAATTCAGTCCAGTACTGACTACAATAACACATTTCCCAATATTTTAGAAGAATCTATACTGCTGTATGAAACTTTAAATTCTAGTTATGAAATGAGATATAGGTACAATAAATAAAATATTACAAAAGTGATTAATTTCACATGAAAAACATATCAAGAGAGCTTGTATCAGAGTAATTCTGTATCTGCTGCAGTGAAGAGTTATATATCACAGGGAAAACTTGACTCTTTGCACTGGGCTGAGGTACCTCATCCATTCCTTACACTTGCAGGTGCATTTTGTTTAATTCATTAATTTCAAGTGGATCTTCTTCAAGGTTACAGCAAAAGAATCTTGGTAACATCTAATTTTGGCAGAACAAAAGGTGTTTGACAGAATTAGTAGTAATAATTTGTTTCTATTATGCCAAGGAGAGATCCTTAGACATCTCCCCTAAATATCCATTATCCAAAATACCCTCTGCTTTTTGTGAGTCTGTACACTAGAAAGAAATCAGAGAAGGTTACTTTTTCACTCTGCAGTGTCAATCCTAATCCCAATGTTAAATACTCTAGAGCTTCAGCTGTTGTGGGTTTTTTTGGTTTTGTTTTTTTCAAAATCATGTTTTAGAAAAATCCTTATCATTTTTAAGTGAATGTATACAAAATGTACATTTGTATATATTTTAAAGGCCATTATTTTTTCAATTTTTTTGTGTTTTCACATTAGGAGGTAGAAAATATATGTCCCCTTTCTAATTCTTTCATAAATAAGAAGCATTATACATAGGAGGGATTCTATCTGAAGGAAAAAAATGCACTGCCAGTATTGTAGTACATTCCAAGAAAAAGCCAGCTTTTGTAATCTGGCTTTTCAGCAGGTATGTCAGTCTAGAAAAAAATGTCATTATACTGTAGAAATGGTCACCTCAGACCACTATAGGTAACCTCCTCTCAGATCTCTAAAAAATGCAGTCTTTACCATTACATTAACCCACAGAATCACATAATGTTAGGGGTTGGAAGGGACCTCAAAAGATCAGAGTCCAACCCCCTTGCCAGAGTAGGACCACCTAAAGTAGGTCATGCAGGAACATGTCCAGGTAGGGTTTTGAATGTCTCCAGAGAAGGAGACTCCACAGCCTCACTGGGCAGCCCGTTCCAGTGTCCTGTCACCCTCACAGTGAAAAAATTTTTCCTTATGTTTACATGGAACCTTCTGTACTCCAGCTTGCCCCCATTGCCACTTGTCCTGTCCATTGGACATCACTGAGAGGAGCCTGGCTCCATCCTACTGACATGCATACTTTACATATTTATAAACATTAATAAGGTTGCCCCTCAGTTTCTTCTCTAAACTAAAGAGGTCCAGCTCCCACAGCCTTTCCTCATAAGGGAGGTGTTCCAGTCCCTTAATCATCCTTGTGGTTCCATGCTGGACTCTTTCCCTGTCCTTCTTGAACAGAGGGGCACAGAACTGGACACAATATCACAGATGCAGCTTCAGCAGGGAAGTGCAGAGGGTCAGGAGTACCTCTCTTGACCTATTGTCCACACCCCTTCTAATGCACCCCAGGATGCCATTGGCCTTCTTAGCCACAAGAGCACACTGCTGGCTCATGGTCATCCTTCTGTCCACTAGGACCCCCAGGTCCCTTTCCTCTATGCTGCTCTCTAACAGGTCAGTTGCAGACCTACACTGGTTGGTATACGGCATTGTTCTATTCCAGCTGCAAGACTCTACACTTGGTTTTGTATTTAATTAAATTTTTCCCTGCCAAACTCTCCAGCCTGTCTAGGTCTCACTGAATTGAAGCACATCCTTCTGGGAGCCACTCTCCCAGTTTTGTGTTATCAGCAAATCTGCTGACGGTGAACTCTGATCCCTCATCCAGGTCACTGATGATGTTGAATAGTACTGGCACTGACCCCTGTGGGACGCCATTAGACACAGGCTTCCAGCTAGAATGTGTCCCATTGACCACAACTCTCTGAATTCTTCCTTTAGCCAGTTCAGAATCCACTTCACTACCCAACCATTCAGACTACATTTCCTCAGTCGTGAGGACGGTGTGGGAGACCGTTTCAAATGCTTTACTGAAATCAAGATAAACTACATCCACTGCACCACTATCATCTATCCACCTAGTTATGTCCTCATAAAAGGCTATCAGGTTGGTTAAACGTGACTTCCCTTTGGTACAATCATGTTGAATACTCCTAATCACCCTCTTGTCCTTGATACACCTGGAGACAGCACCAAGGATAAGTTGTTCCATGATCTTTCCAGGGATGGAGGTGAGACGGACTGGTCTATGGTTACCAGGGTCCCCTTCTTACCCTTTTTGAAGAGTGGAGTGATATTTGCTCTCCTTCAGTCCTCAGGCACCTCTTCTGTTCCCATGGAACAATGACAGAGAGTGGCCTAGTAATGACTTCTGCCAGGTCCTTCGGCACCTCTGGGTGCATCCCATCAGGAGCCATAGATTTATGGATGTCCAGATTGTTTAGCTGATCCCTAACCCAGTCCTCATCAGTCAAGGCACACTCCTTTATCCTGACTTCCTCTGAGGTTTCAGGAGTCTGGGGCCCCTGAGGACAGTCTCCAGCAGCATAGACAGAGACATAGAAGGCATTCAGTAACTCTGCCTTCTTTGTATCCTCTGTCACCAGGGCACTCACCTCATTCAGCTGAGAGCCTATGTTGCATCTAGTGTTAGTTTTCTTTGCAATGTATTTGAAGAAGCCCTTTCTGTTGTCCTTGGCCTCTCTTGCAGTACTTAATTCCAAGGAGGCCTTAGCTTTCCTGGTTGTCTCACCACTTCAACCAGAAACTATTTAACTCATAATGCAGTTAAAACTTCCACAACAGAAACTGAGCCAGTAAAGGAAGGAACTTGGAGCTGTAGCAGACTAACTTACCAGCTTCTTGTCCAAGTAACAACCTGTAGCAACCAAGTAACTCCAGGTGTACGCTATGTGCATGCTGTTGTAAATTTCTCATTACTTATTGCTTTATAATTCTGTCAGCTTGAATATCCTGAACAAGGAACAAAGCCAATATCATTCCAGTAAGTAAAACCAAATATCAGTAAACAGAATTGGAACCAAAGGAAAAAGTAAAGGCTGGGAAGAGAAAAAAGAAATAACAAAATACCTCAGACTAATATATTTGTATTTACATACATGAATAATATATATGTGATTAAAACATACATACTGAAGTGAGAATTCAGTCATGGAGGTGCAGTCTACTGGCACCATTCTGCACTTAGGCTGCTGTCCCCACTGGACCAACCTGGAGCAAATATTCCCTTTCAGGGGTGAGTATTCAGTCCCACTCAAACTATCTGCCAGAGACTGTAAATTTTACCAAAACACTTATACAGGCAGTAACACAGATGTCTGTGCATGGACCAGGCTATTACTTGAGGGAGCAAGGGTGTTGGCACTCCAGTCCTTGAATTCTCCATATAGAAGGAAACACCACCTCGAGCAAGAAATGATCCAGGGACAAGCAACCAAAAAGAAAAGGGTGGGTGGAAAGGAAGCAGGAGGAGATCTGTTGAAAGAAGAAACGTCTGTCCTGTTCTTGCCAGCTGCTTTTTCTTTCTATTGAAATACAGGTTCTTTCTCTGCTCCTGCTCATGCTTGGGGGTGTGAGTATGTGTAGAATCTTCAGTCTGCTGCATTTGCCCCACAGAAGGTGGGAGTCAGCCCATGAAGCTCAGCAGTTCCCAAAACCATATGGGAGGCTCGGGAGAGGATGTGAGAAAAGTATGTGGGAGCTCAACCTGAACAGGAGGTTGAGCAGTGGTATGTCTATTGTAACACAGCAGCATGTGTATCATGAGTCTTTATCCAATGTGCCAGAAGGATTTTTCAGTCAGGATTATACCATCAAAGAATCTCAGTATCACTCAGTAGTGTTGATTTTGAAAAAAAATTGTCAAAATAAAACATCTGCCAGCACAGCACATGTATTATTACAAAGAGAAAGAAAAAACCAACTTGCATTGCATTAAAATCTGTCCATGAAGTCAAAGTCTAATCCAAATCACTCAGGAGACCATTTTTGGAATAAGGCCATCTCAGCTTTACCAGACAAAATGGATGCCATTAGTTTTTGCTGCAGCAGTAATAAGGTTTGTGTGCAACAGCCTTGTTGCCTTGAAGGGTATATTCCTTCACCAAAGCCTTCATTTAATTATAAAGCCTAAATATCCATTGTTCCCAGTGACCAAAAGCTATCTATTGTTTCCTGCCTCTTATACAACTTAACGAGAGTTTCTGCGGTGGTTATAGCCATATGTTTAGAGTTTATATGGCCATAAAAGATTCTGACTTCCATCATAAAGCCACATGTAAATAAAGGCTATGGAGGACTGCACAAAGGCAAGAGAAATAGCCTCAAGTCCAGGTCACTCTGTTCCCCATTGCAGGAGGATGAGCCTCTGAATCCACAGAGAAACCCCTGCCAGCTGCAGGGAACCCATGCAGGGCACCCCATGCCTGAGCCATGCACTGAAGTTTTGGGCTGGTCTGCAAGCACGACCCAGCCCACAGCTAGAACAAAAGAACTACAAACTAACTCTGAGGCCATTCATTTCCCACACTGTTTTTGCAGAGCTCATGTGGTGTGTAATGTGCCCAATGGCACGGTGTAGTGCTGACACTGAGTTTGTCACCTGTGGTAAGAGCATGTTGCATTTGGAAAGACAGATCCAAGTCCCTGCTGTAGGGCATTCAGAAGATGAGTGATGATCATTCTAGAGATATATATATTTTGAATTAATATCCCTGTACATTTTCTGCTATTTTACCTTTGTCTGTCAATAGCTCTCTCATGCTTCTGACGTAGTTTTTGTTTGTCCCGCACATTTGATTCTCAGAAGTCAATCCTTGCAGCATCTATGTCACTTCCTTTGGTATTTGTTGCTTTACAAGTGAATAGTAAAACCAACTGGAATTAAGTTGAATGATTTCTTAAATCTCACAAACTAATGAGAAAGGATCTTACCAAGACACAATGTGTAAAGTAACTATAAACATGATTTCTACTGTCCTGAGCCAGGGCTTGGTCACTGATATTCATGTTTCCCCAGACATGACTACTTTTTCTCCCCAGAGTGATATTCAGATGTTCTGAGATTTTGAATATTTAGAGTTTCATGAGCCTGCCAGCCCAAGGGAAGCAACAGCTGCAACAACACATCCCCGTCGCTTATCTTCTGTATGTAGGCAGAGCCACTCTATAGGATGTAAGGAGTTGGCCAGACACATCTGGGAAGGACTGGTGTCACCCAGTTCTTTTTCAAAAGTTAAAGCATCTTGTTCTGAAATTTGCCGGAGTTCTGCACACATGAACATGACCTAAAGCTCACCAAACTAAGTCTGAATGCCCTGTCTGAGTTCATTTCAGATCAAGCTGACAAATACATAGCAAGATAAAACTGGATTTGATAACACATGCAGAAGCTGAAATGTTGAACTTTGCCTGCATGCACACTCAAAAGATCATCACCAAAAGTAATTTGTTGTCAGTGAAAAGACATCCAGTCAACTCACAAGTAGGAATCTGGGGACTTGTTTTCTGTGATGAACGAATTCCAGGTATGTAGTCAGGTGTTTCTAAGAGCTGTGTTGCCTTTTAGGGGTGTTTTAGCACCAGAACAGCTTGAGTGCCCTGCACTCCACTGAGCTGCCCAAGCCATCACTTGTGTGGTCTGGTGATAGCCTGTGCTAGGAAATAAAATATGCAGGAATATTGTCTGCTTCAAGACCTGCCAGAAGTTTGTTGCTATACCATCTGGGCTGTTTTTATTTATCCAGCTGTGATTTTTTTGGGTTTTGCATTTTTAATTAACACAGTTTTGAAAGAGGGGCAACTTTGTTTAACCTCTTCAATTCTGCCTCATGTAGGTGAGTCAAAATACAATGAAACTACAAAGGCTCTCAGATTCAAGGTACAATCTCTTTAACTGTTTGCATTTCCCGGATGTTATCATGGATTGTCATCCCATGGGCTATGATGAATTCCAAAACCAGGAAAGGTTCTTTTATTACAGTAGGAAGAAGTATTTGTAGACTGTGAGAGAAAGGCTGTAAAAATGAAGACTCAGCCATCCTATTGTCAAGTTCCCTCCCTACAAGTTTTCCTGTCCATACCTATTATTTTTCTCCACTTTTCCTCTCAGCTTTAGGACAACGTGTTAAAGAGTTTGGCCTCACAGGTAAGCACACAAATGTGCATATTCCCCACAGATTTTTCTAAATGTTCACTGATGCTTAAAACCCACTAGGAACAGAGGTTTGGCAATTATATCCATTTAGGCAGACAACTGCTGTCATCAGTTACATCAGATAAAGACAATGGTATTGGCAATCACTCTGCGTGGGCTTAAATTGATGAGATTATTCCAAGAGGGCTTAAATTTAAGCATGAGTCTCTATGAATGAAACCTAGTACCTTCTGCAAGTGTTCTAGATACTTTGTGTGATATCTCTTGTCCCTCAGACAGATGGTGCATGCTAGGAACTAAGATGGCAGTCCATGTTTCAGATTCTATATACACATCTATTAAAATTTAAAAATTAAAATGGCGAAGTATCAACCCCTTCCTTATACAAACAGTAAAATTCAACAAGAATATCATACTGCATAAAGATTACATTCTCTTTCAATCCAGAAACAAAAAAATGTATAAAGCTAGCAATAATAAGCTCTGTGGCAAGCTTGAAACATAAACACCTTAAGAACAAAAGATATATTAGTCACCAATTACTCATTAAATTAAAAAACCTTGCTTTTTTTTAACCTACTTTTGCAGCCTCTTTCTGGACATGTGAGCAGTCTACAGAGTCTATCAGTTTCCAGAATCCAACCCTCGTAGTAATTTTTGCCCCTAAGTATAAAACACAGAGATTTGCAGATCATAGTCATACACATGGCATTTGAAGTACTAGAACACAAATGATGCTCACAGCTGTGTCACCTGTCCTTCAGCTTTCTAAACAGGCACTCCACCATTCTGCAACTTCTGGAAGCGTGGATGGATGTTCTTTTCACAACCCCATGCTCTTTACTGTAAGTCATGCCAGGAGAAATGTAGATACTCACATTGATGATCATTTTACTTCCATCCTGCCCAGCAATGTTCTTCACAGCACCCTGCTGTCATCAGGAATAATGTTCATGAGCCAGCCCAAGGGAAAATTTTAGCCCAGCAGAAGAGAAAAGTTATATCCCTTGCAGTTAACACATCTGCAAACACATGTTCAGAGAAAGGCCTGGGGAATACGGATGCAATCTGCTCATTTTAGGTATCTAATCTAAGATTAAATTTCAGGCACTTGCTGAAATAGCTCTAAACTAAAATCTTGAGTTCCCTATGGAGAGAGATAAGGTCTTTTGAAGGTTTCCAAAAAGAAACCTTACCAGTGTAAGTTTTAGTTGGGATCTTACTCTAAAATTCCTTCAAAACTCAGATTAAGACTAACACCCAGAATTATCATGTCAAAGGTTTAAGAAAAGGACATCAAAATATCAAGGAGACTACTAGATCTACAAAAAATTATATTAAAAATCAGCCATAAGTTGTAGAGAAGAGTAGCCTCAAATATCTGACCCAGCCACTGAGAGCAATGACATTTTTTAATATGTCTGAGGTTTTACAGCCTTGAAAACGCACAGTAGCCATCAGTATTGAAAGAACAGTCCTGAAAACAATTTTAGTTATCATCTCTTGTTTCTTTTTTTCATGTTAACTCTGTCTGGAATGTAGGTTTAGTTCATTTTATTGTTAACTGTGAATAACATGGTTAGCCTGAGAAGCAATAACAAATTTATTTGGATGCATAACTATACAATCCAAAATTCAGGAATTATATTTCTTGGTGTTTCAAATTTTCTGAAATGTTTTGCAGTATATTTATTCTACCATGTCTAATAAGGCTTTTTTTCTGCATTATCATTACATTTCTTCAAAGCATTTCCAATAAGAACACTCCAAATTATGTCCCCTCAGCTAGTTCATCTGTTCAGTCAATAAGCAACATTTTATTGCTTTTATGAATTAAGCCCACTTTGCATCCAATCATTTTGGAAACATCTGTAGCCAAATCAGTCTAGGGAGCTTTTGAAAAATCAATCAGTAGGGAACAGCTTTCACGTTTTTGTTTTTTTTTCTTTAATTTTAATAAAGTATGTACACATGTTTGCTCTACATGAAATAGGAAAAGCATTAAGCTTGGTTTTCATATCTGAACATTTCAATATAAGTTTTTAAAAAAGATATGGTGATGGCATTAGAATTATAAACTACTGATAATTTGTCTCAGAGAAACTAAACCAGGAAGTTCGTTCTAAATGTTAACAAAAACTTCTTTAGTGAGAGGGTGACAAGGTACTGGGACAGGCTGCCCAGACAGGTTGTGGAGTTTCCTTCTCTGGAGGCATTCAAAACACCTGGATGCAATCCTATGTAATGTGCTCTGGGCATTCCTGCTTTAGCAGAGGGGTTAGATTAGATGATCTCTAGAATCACTTCCAAGTCTGGTGATTCTTTGATTCAGTTTAAGCATCTGGCCCCTTCTCTTGCTTCCTAGATGTCAACTTAAATGCTGGAATATTCCCAGGTGAAACTGAGGCTTTTTCACTTTGAAAGGGCTCAGTTTCACCAGATTATAGATTGTGGAAAATGTTTAGATTTTGGAAATGCTTTTGATATGGGAAAATACTTTTTCTTGCCCAGATAACCTTGAGATCAAGAGACTCAATTCTAACTTCTAGTTTGGTGAATCCTTAGACAAGCTGATTTCAGTGTGTCAGTCTGTAAAACAGAGATAATTTCATTCATTCTACATCTTATTTTATTTAACTGAGCTGGAAACAGTTTGGGTTGGTTTGATGGATTTTTTTTTTTACAATGCAGTACAAATCAATAACAGTAAGTTTTGTCCATCTGGTGTTTCCTTTGGTTGACATGGGACTGAAGAGGGACATATTTCTGTCTGAATAACCCCAGAAGAAAAGAATACCAATTTTCAAGAACCAGAACAAACTAAAAAGCTGAAGCTCTGAAGTGACTTATAAAAGTTTACCAGTTCTAGTAAAGTTAATTATATTAACCTAAGGTAATTATTTAAAAGGCTGGGATATTTCCTGATATAAGTTATTGATCAGTTATTAAATCCAACAATGAGGATTATAGTGAGGTTGAAGGTATTTGGAACCAAGTTCATTTTTGTTTAAAGCATCTGAAAAATTATTGTGTTTTTACTATCCATATACAACTTTAAAAATAAGCAGGTGAGTCCTTTGATGTAACTGGTTTATGAATTAAGAAAATTTGCATAGAAAATACTTAAGCTTACATTTTCAATCTTATCAAAGGGCAGGTCAAATGTTTAATATTCCTGTGAATGTTACTTCTGATACAATGTCAGGAACATTCAATTGGAAAGTCACATCCCCTTCACAGCTTGTAGAGATACTTCATAGAGATACTTACAGATATAAGAAATAAAACAGAATGACAACTGGTTTGCTGGGTATTTTTGTCTGCCTTCACTGAGAAAATGGGAAAGTTTTCATTGCAAGTAAGTAATGGTTTTATGCTTCCTAGCAGTGTAACTGTTTTGTGAAGAACTGCTCTCTCCCAGTCCCAGTTGGGGAAAAAATGCTTGTGAGAGCAAGAAAGCTCCTCTCCTGAATCCAGTCCCTGCTTGACACCAGTTGTGCAAGGATGGTTGGAAATCCCACTGCCCTACAGAAACTGGCAGGAATTGTGTTCTAGAGCTTTCAGCAGGCAGTGACCATGCAGCCTCAGGACAGAGCTGTAGCAGCTCCACCTCTCATCTCTCTTCACCATCTCAGGATGCTGCCACATGGGACCACAACCTGTGGGACCCAACCAGAACTGCTCTCCTTTAGCCCTTCATACACACTGCCTCCTCAGTTTCACATCTCAGAAAGGCCCAGTAAAATCAGACTCCACTCAGTCTTTTCCTAATACTAGTGTCTTCCTTGTTGTGTTTGGCTGCTTTTGCTAGGTGCTTTTGCTTTTATTGTCTTAATAAATTTGTTTGCTCTGTGATCCATGGGAATAATCTTATTGTGTAATTAACATGGTATCCAATCTGATTGAAGGAATTTTGCATGTTAGCTATTTTTAAAAAGATTCTTACAGCTGCTTAATATATGTTGCTGGCAGTTTATTTGGGAAGGCCATTTGAATATTTTCTCAGAACTGCTGAATTGTTTATTGATGTAATAATTAATTATGTTATGTCTCATGTTTGCTTTCCTGGGCACTGTTTCATGTTATTTAAACAGAGACAAACCACAACCCAAAACAAAACAACACCTCCCCCAAAATTAATGTATGATATGACAAATGAGTGGATTTCTTTCATGCTTTCTTTTTTCTTTTTTTTTTTTTCTTCTTTAAACTCCCACAAAAATAATTAAAAAAAAGAAAAAAAGAAAAAAAGAAAAAAAGAAAAAAAGAAAAAAAAACACAACCCCCCCCCCCCCAAATCCTTTCCCTGAATTCTTATTCTTGTCCCACTTCCTCTCTTTGCTTTTCCTTTTCCAGCTCTTCCTCACCAGTTCCCAGCTGTGCTGAATCATGTGGAGAACTGTGTTTAACAGAAGCAGTAAAGAACTCCAGCAGAGACAAAATCAAATGTGGAAAGTGAGAAATACCCTCACATGGCTTCCTGAAGCAGTTCTTCATTGTGAGATTCCTGCAAACAAAAGACAATAATTCACAGGGCAACAGTCTTTGTAGCCTTGTGACCAGGAGCTTTGTCATGTTACTTTTGTTCTTTACCCAGCAACTAGGTAACCCCAATGCAAAATGCATTTACCTCCCTGGGAGCTTGAGTCTGCACCAGGAGATACATATGAAGCCAACATCATGAACTTTTCAAAGTGGTGCTTCCCCATACAGCCTGATGCACATTTAAAGCCTGTCCCAAACTAAGGGGCAATATAGACACCTTGAACTGAGGTCGCCTGAGTAACCAGGCTGCTGTCACTTGGCACTGCCTTCCAGAGGAGCCTTCCAACAGATAAGGTGCTTAGAGCTTTGCCACAGGGACTCTCAGCTGTCTAGTTAGGTTTGATGTCTGTGTCTATTTGAAGTGAGCTGAGTTATCTGGGATGACCCCTGGATTCAGTTTCATGTTAATAGCTGAGACATTGCTACCACACCTGAATAGCTGCTATTCTCTGGCAGGTGTGTACAGGGATAACACCACTCCAGAGAAGAGCTCATGTAACTTCTAAATTCATTTTATGTTGCCTTGCAGATCAGTCTGTAGAAGTATAGACAGATTCTTCCTCATAATTTCCCTGAGCGGGCTTTGCTTGAAAGGTTTTGGTCTTCGCTGAACAAGGTTTAGGTAATAACTAATGAATAAGGTTGAGCCTTATTTCAGCTGCATCTTTTTCTCTCACAGCAATTCATTTGCCCTTCAGGTTGTGTTTTAATAGGCTCTAAAACTTGTACATCTTGCACAGTCAGCAAAACCAGCTTTGGGATTCAGAACCACAAACTGTCAAAACCAAACCCAACTGTTTAGCATTTTTCACAGCAAAGAAAAGATCTGGGGATCTATAGAGTTGCTTTTCCCATTAATCTGATAGCATAAGAAGCATAACTATCATCGGGGCATTTCTATGCTTAATTTTGTCCAGAAAGGTAAGAAAAGACATTTTTTTATAACTAATAATCATTATGAGGTGCTAATTGCCAGAATTGAAAACATTTCCAACCTACATAATTTAATTATTTACAGTATTAACTATGAAAGAAAAGATAATAGTTTGCTATACTCCCTGGACAAAGACCTCAATGTAAATTTGCATGAACGCTCCAGTAAACAAATTATCATCAAGGAAAGATTAAAACACAGAGGTGGTTTCCATTCTTCCTCTTTATTCCTCTCTCCCCCCCTCTCTAGCCCTAATTCCCCCTCCCCCCCCATTACACTTTTGTTTCTCCTGTCATTACAAGTATCTCAGCTACATTTTCAAATGTTTGATTATCATGTAAGCATATTCTAAAAAATGGTACATAACAGCATCATAACCCATATGTTCCCTACCATGACAGAACAAAAGTATTTCTTGTGTTCAGCTGTAGAAAATAAATAGGAAATGTTAATTTGAATCTTCAACTTCCCCAAAATGAAACACAGAAAGTAGGTGTGAGCTACAACGTTCTATGCAATCCAATGCAAATATATGCAAATTTCTTCATATTAGAATCATTGTCTAGTTGTCATCCTCACATGGGGCACATCAAAGCCATATGACCTGATTTTGCACCTGCTGTTTAATTAAATTTACAAGGCAGACACTCTCTCTCCTCCTGGTGATACACAAATACATTTTTACTACCACAGCTTCTAATTTACAAGGTAGTCGACTGCTGTGTTTCACCGTCAATAGCTGCCCAACTGCTCTTTGTTAAAATCAAGATTAAAAACTGAAAACTGGCCACCATTTGAGTGTATAAATTAAAAGAAATGTTACAGGTGATTTCCCTCTTCACCTTTTTTTGAAATATAAGGCAAAAGGGAAACTACATTTGAAACACATCACAGTAATTATAACAGTCTTGATTTTTTCATTCTCCTGCTGTGAGAAGGCTGAGACACAGCACTTTTGTCAAGTTATCAATATTTTTTTTCTGGTTTGCAGAAGCCGTATGCTGAAATGTAGCAATGCACCAGTGCTGGTAGCAACAATATGAACAAAGCTCTCTCTTTTCCTGGATGATCATGCAAAGTTTTCAGTATTTATGCTATTTAATTTATGTCTCTCTTGGAAATTATTTTGTTGAACTTAATTTGACTTTTTCCCCCCCAAAAGCAAAACCTGTTAGGTTTTAGTCCTTCCAGTACACAGCTAGTAAGGCTGCAGTAAGTTAGTAAGTCAGAGTGCTCAGTACTATGAAACTGTTATCCTTTCTTTAGACCAACTTCTCAGCTAGTGCTCTACTATAGCTAACTTCATTATTTCCCAAGTATTATTCATCATATTACAGAGATACACAGAGTGCACAAAGTAAAAGTTAAAAAAACCCACAAGTTTATTTCATATATAGAATCATAGAATGGTTTGGGTTGGAAGGGACCTTAAAGGTCATCTAGTTCCAATCCCCTACAGGGACATCTTCCACTAGACAAGGTTGTTTGTAGCCCCGTTCAGTCTGGCCTTGAACACTTCCAGGGAGGGGGCAGCCACAGTTTCTCCAGGCAAGTTATACCAGTTTCTCAACCCTGAAATAGTAAAGAATTTCTCCTTTATGTTCAATCTAAACCACCCCTCTTTTATTTTAATACTGTTGCTCCCTTTCAGTACTGAAGGCCACAGTAAGGTTTCCAGGGAACTTTCTCTTCCTCTGGCTTAGCAAGAATACTTGAATTAAATTATTAAAAATTATTAAAATTATATTTAACTGAGAATGATCACTGGTAACACAAGGGACAAAGGGATGTGGGAGGTGTGGTGTGGGTGGGAATCACCCTGTACACATTTATTTTTATAGACAGAATGAGGAAAAGTAGTAATAATAATAATACTACCATATTCACAAGCAATGAGACATTTTCAGGGAGCTACCTTTAACTAATATAGGCAAATTAACTGATTCTCACTTTGCTTATACTTAATTTGAGGTCATATTCTGTAGTTAGGTCTGAGGGTAGATGGGGCTTGTGAGAGAACAGAGGAACAGACTTTCACGCGTTCATGATAAACTGGAAAAGCAGAGGCATTTTTTTTGTCCTGCCTATGGGTGGCAGCACACGTTCACTCAACAACTACGATTTCTAGAAAAGTTAGAACGAACACTTAAGAAAGCTTTTTTTTTTTTTTTTTTTTCTTCCCCGTGATTTTTTTCTGTTTTTTTTTTTTCCTTGAGCTAGATGGGGCAAATAGCTGAGTTTCTCGTGGTGCAAAAGCTCATCACTTCCGAGATGAAAGGACAAGAAGATGCCTAACACCCTGTCCATCTCAAAGCCTCCTGCCACAGCTATAAATGTGGAGCAACTCGGTGCCAGCTCCTGGGTTGCTTCCCACAGGCTGGTTTGCTGTGGGTGCTGGGTCCCCCCGTGGGTGACAGCTGTTCCCGGGGTTACCTGAAGCAGTTGGGGTGACCTGAGGTCAGGCCTGAGCTGGAGCTTTGCCCCCTCTGGCTGGCAGGGCCGGGGCCACAGGGAAGGGTGGCTTTGGCATGGTAGGGCAGGTGGCTGGAAGGGATTTGGCTGTGGCACCTCTGGAGGCTTCCCAGGAAGGACCAGTTCTCAGAAGGTAACTGGCATTGCCCTCAGTCTTTTATTTCAGAGGGCTGCCTCATGTCCTGACATCAATTTAGGCCCCTATATAATTTTCTTCCTGGATTATTCTGTATGCTCTCTTCTGAAGTTCCTTGCCACAGTTTTCCTTAGCTTCCACTGGCTCTACATCAGTTCTTTAAGACCCTTTGAAAATTCAGTTTAGACCAAACGCCACTAACACTTCTGAGTCTTTTTCTGCTTAGGTGTTACAAGGTGTGTGTTTCCAGCATGGCTTTTCAGTCCTTAGCTTTTCCTCCTTTGGGTGTCCTGTGACGGTGGGAGCTGCTCTTTGTGGGAAGGGAGTCACTTCAGGCATAGCACAGAAAGAGCTGCCACAAACACAACTGTGAGTGAAAGGGTTCAGCAAGGCAAGCTTATCAAATGACCCAGTAAAGACAGGAAAAAAGCCCCAAACAAAACCAAAAGAGAAACTAAAAAAACACATTTGACTTATATTTAGGCAAGTTAGGACACAACTAAGAGATTCAGAGGGACCTAGAAGCAGAATTTTGCCCAGTATTCTCACACCACATAAATGGAAATGTGCAATGTTCTTTTGTGCACCTTGAATATTTTATAATATACGTTTTATACAAAGATCAATAATTAAGATTCAACTCTTAAATAAAAAATGACCCAGTTTCAGCATAGGCCAGTCTAGGTTGCCATAATACTTTAATTTTCCTGTTGATTCATATTTTAATGAGGAAACTATTATTGCAGTCTCTTCATTGTTTAATTAAAATTATAATTAGATATTAAAATACTAAAGCACAAAAGTAAGCTCTCATTGAAAGGTATTCTCAAGAAAACAAAGGTTTATAATGATTTTTATGGCTTTGAGAAATTAGATGTGGTCACCAAATTGCATCTGATTGTTTTTCAGTAATGATTACCTCACTAAGAACATACTGGGCTCCATAAAGAATTATAGGCTTATATTTGGTAGCCTGTATAATGAATAAGGTCATTCTTGATGTCAAACTTTTAGCCTTCAACTCTATAAATCAAGCAGATCAATGGTAAAAGCAGTTACACTTAGCATTTGCATAATGTTAAAAAATACAGACCACAGAACCAATAAACCTTCAGGATCCCTGGTCTAATTCATTTCCTGCTCCACTACAGTATTAACAGCATTCAGTATTTCATCATTATATATTATCTAATATTTTAGAGGCAAGTAGAAACTAAGGTAAGAAGATACAACAGCCTCTTCCAGGGAACATATGCAATAAATAAGAAACTATAGACATGAAAAAGTATATATAAATTGAATTATTGATAAAGATAAGAAAAAATTTCTTACTTACCTTTGTGATCTAGCAAGCAGGGCAACGGGAAGAAAAACTAGTGGAAGAGTTTGTCCAGAGGAGATAGGACTAGATCCTGGTAAGAGACCTGTGAAGATGAAACATCATGGAGGTGATCTGGAGAGGGATGAGGCAAATTAGAGAGCCAGCTGCATAGTGGCTACTGCAATAGCCAAGCTTGGTAGCAAGGTTTGTGCTTGTAATGGTGTATTCATTGCTGGGAGTCAGGGCATGTACAACAGCCCTTATCTCACTTCCAGAGCCTTTGCTGTATCCTGTGATCAGCCAGACGAGGAGATTGGAGGCAGGAGGTGGGGACTGGAACATGGGACCTACAGTGGAGATGGAACACCATAGTGTGCACATACCTGGTGCCATGATTTGGTGGGACACCAGTTCCATGTTGGTAATCACATCATTAACATCTGAGAAGGAAGGCCCAACAGTCAGAGAGCAGAGTCTGAGAAGGGAGTGAGAAGAGTGGAGGGGAGAACTGGTTTGCTGTGTGGGAGAGGAGACACACTGTACTGAGGAGTTCTAGGACAGGATGCAGCAGTCCAAAGGGACATATTTATTTCACTTTAGGTTCTGAGGGATATCCAGTCCAGCCTCCAGACTGTGCTCCAAAGGTTCCCCACAAATCCTATTTCATCCATGGTGACATCTTTGCAATAACTGGCAGGCTTCAAGTGACACTAAGTGCCTATATTCATCTGACAGATGTACTCCTCTGGTGGTGCTGACTAAATACACAGCTCAGCTGCCTGATCCTCCTTCTCTCTGAATTGTACAAAGCTGTCTGGGGCTGGGGGCCCATGGAGACCTGTATCTTTCTAGGATAGTGGTGGGACAACAAGGAGGGTACTCTGGAGCATTTTGAGCAGAACAGGAGATGCTTGTATGCACCTGCACTGAGTCTTAAATATCCATAGGCAATAACGCAATATACCAATAAATTCAAGATACCAACATGTGGACATCTACATTTGGGTACATTAGTCTTGAACTCAACCTCAAGGTAAGAACCTACTGAAATGGATATGATCTACTTGCTTAAACATAGACATATAGTGCAATCTGAGAGCACCTAGAATGGCACCAGACTTCCATGCCCATATGGTTCGGTCTCACTCAAACAGGTGCTTACATTTTCAAGCAACCTAAGAAACAGAATGGGAAGAAATAAAACTTATGAAGTAGGATGTGAAAACAGAGATAGCCTGGACACAGAGAAAGCAATTGTGCCTGGAGATTCACTGCTGTTCAGAAAACACAAACCCCACAACTAGTAATGCATGCAAAAGCAGAGGGTTGGATTAAATCACTCAAAAAATTATTCAACCCCATTATGCTAGAAAAGGAAAGGAGGACCAATTTTTTTTTTTTGGTGACTAACAAAAATGAGAAAGGCTGGAAATTTTCGATCATATGTAAATTCTGGTGTCACATGCTCTTTACTACACTGACACTGGTGAGGGAACATAGGTTAGAGGTGAGATTTCTTGCCTGTATTCAAATCACTACACAGTTCTGTATTGCAGTGCTTCTTGACAAGTCTGAACTTTGTCCCAACTTTTAATGAAATAACATTTATTTTTTAATGTAATTTTATTCTAGGTAATTTCTGACTATTTTAATTGGATGTTTTCTAAAAATTAGAATAGGTATTATTCTGTGCAACTTATGAAAATAAATAAAGGAAAGAACTTAGAAGCAGAGTTGCAAAATTAACAATGCCATAGGAATACATCCCTACAGTTTATGTGTGGGTGTACCAGATAGTGAAAATCTGTTAAATTTGTGAGATTGTTGCAGAGGAAAAAACAACAAACAAAAAGTATAGAAATTTGGTACTGATTTTTTCAAAACAATTATCTGATTTTTCTCTCCTTTTCCAGATGTAGTAACATGAAATTTTAAAAAATAGTGTCTGATCTTTACAAATACTTCCTCTTGTCCCTTTGAAATATTCAAAACACTTCACATAGAACAAACTGTTTCATCTGAAGGAAGAGAACATTGGAAAGAGGAAGCTTGTATTAGCAGGGAGAACAAATATTGATGTTATAACCTAGACCAACATATTTGCATAGTGTTTTAGTGTGATTACCCACATTGTCTTCTCGCTAGCACTGGAAGCATCTGAATAGCTGAACCACAATCTCTTCATCTATCAGTCATGAAAATCACTGTGACCAGGGTGAGCTGCAATCAGCATGCAAGCACAGTGTGGCTGAGGATGGGGGAGAACAGAGATACCCACATTGCTTCCTTGTAGTACTTTGGGTTAAAAGGCTGCGGGTAAATATCTGGGGACACTGCTGATGGTGACTTTGTCCTTGCCACTATGTACAGGGCCAAGTTAACCCTTGCAAGAAGGATTACTCCTGCCTCCAGAGCAGCTCAGTATTTGAGAGACAACAGGCGTCCAGTTATAGTAAATGAGGAATAAGAGAAAACAGCAAGAGACACATCCAGGAGAAAGGCTTAAACAAGAACAGGGAGCAAACACAACTAAAATACAGCAAAGAATTTCCAAAGGGACCATTAAGACACCACCCAGGAAGGAGGTGGACTAAGTGCTTATGAGTACTATGTAAGGAAGAGAGTTCTTTACAGACTTCTTTCTAGCTCATACAGAACATTTTCAAAACCTCTCATTTATTTTCTAATAGCACCTTTACTTTTGAAAAGTAACCCATTTTTGATTGCTTTGGTGTACTATGAGAGGAACACAATATTTATTAAGGTGGGTCTCTTGAAGTAGAAATCATTAGCAGATGGAAAAATCCTGCTCTCTTACAAGAAAAGCTCATGAGGCATCATCCTCTACCCCATAATCTCTAGAAAGGAAAACAAATGGTTTGAGGATGAGACTGTTTGTTGCCTAACCAGTTTTTTTACTGGTCACATAGCTTGACTCCACCTAGGTTAGAATTTTTTTCATGACTATTAGGAACATCTCTGCATAGGTCTACCTGGGAAAATATCTGTGAAAATAATAAAAACAAAATAGAAAGGAACCAACGTTGTTTCAATATTTTATTAAGGTTCACTTCATGCTGAGGGTTTTATACAGTGGTTTACAAACCTCCTATCCCAGATGTAAAATGAAGCTTCCAATCTACCTTAACATAATATCTTAATTTTTCTCAGTTGAATACATGTGGTCTTTTATGCAAATAGATGTCTATCTTGATTATTTTTCACATTTGCCCTTGCAAATGGGCATATGTAAGTTTCAATATGGTAATTTCTTTCTAAAGAAAATATGGTGTAGGCAGATAATGGAACTGAATAATGTGTCTTTTACATTTCTAACTTCTAGAGTTCCATACATGTGCAAATTAGAGATCACTTGAGGAGAAACATTTGCAATATTTTAATTAATTTGGTCGGTTAGAACACAAGAGTTGTGGGGCATGTCTAGAAAAGTTAAATGCTTTTTCCAGTAGTGCATCTTCTAACACATTATTATCCCCACTGGCCCCATAAACAAATAAATAATAATAATAATGTATATTGGGTTTTGGGCTCAAATCATACTTGGTATCACACAATTCACAAAAATAAAGACGGTCCCTGCCACATAGAATAATTATCCTCCAATTTGGTGTTCTGAATCCAATTTTTGTGGTGCTGTACTTGCCTGAAGGGGAGCTAAGAGCTCTTCTGATATAGCCAACAGTTTCTTTCTTTTCCTTACTTCTCCCTGTTTTCCTGGTGTTTTCCATCATTAGGTCCTGCCCTGGTGAAGCTTTCAGATGCTTCTGCTACAACTGCACCAGTGCTTTCCTTTGTACAGTCTCCCACATATCAGTTATCATTCTAGAGCTGGTCTACACAGCCTCTCATCTCTCCTCAGTGAAACTGTGAACCTCTGACAGATAGTCTGCAACTCGTTTATTAAGCTCTATTAAACAGAGAAATTGTTAAATAGAATAAAAGATAAATAAATAAATAAAACCGAATAAAAGTTTGATATCATTAAAGTAAACACAATCCTCCTGGATGAGGAAGTGGTTTTTGGAGTCCTTGTTGGAGCCAAAGACTTGTACCAAACCAGGACAATATCATACAAGTCTTTGTTCTTCTTGTGAATTCCTTGTAGAGCTACTGTAGATTCACCTACTCAGCTGAAGTCAAGTACTATCATGACATTGTACAATCAGTCTACTACAAGAGTGAAAAAAAAAGTATTTTAGCGAGGAAACCTAATAATATTTGTTCCAAAGATACACAAAGTTTCTTAACTTCCAAGAAAGTAACAGTGTCCCAGGACCCCAACAGCCCAGGGACACCCTACTCCACTCTTCACAAGGCAGACTCTAAAAACTACACTTCCATGCAGAGTAAATTTCTTAGGCTTCCCTAAACAGTTTAAAAATAAAGGAAAGTAAGAGCATAACTCCAGTTAGAAAAATTGGAATTAAAATACAATTAACTGAAATGAACTTCAAGGGGTTACAAGTTCAGATGTTATTTTACTATACAGAGATCATACAGAGCATATTTACAGTTTCACCTCAATATGGAGTAAATCTGTTCTATTGCAGTGATTCCATGTGGTAAAGGCAGTAAACTTGATTACTAGGTAGTTCTGGGACCAAAATCCTCCTCCTTTTAGACTGCTGCAAAGGTAAGTTCCTTCTCTTTCTTATGTACCAGATAGTTGTGAAGCAGGATTAATAAACATATATAGAGAGAGACTTCCACACTGCAGTTCAGATCACATTAAATCCTATGTGAAATAAAAAGGTTTAAATTTAGATTCTCATAATTAAAAGATATATGTTCCCTGCATATTTTAATTTAGACATCTTGTTTAGGGTCATTATGATGTTCTTCAGTTACATGCTCCAGGTTTAACTTGACAAATACTACAAATTTTCTTTTATCCCTAACAGACATTCTTTCCAAGTCACCTAGTTTCAGTAGAACAGTTGGAAAAATTTACCTACAGGTTATGAGAAATGGGTAAATGTTTTGCCAATATTAGAAGAGGATTAATTATTTTTTATATATTTATTTATTTATTTGTTTGTTTATTGTTAAAAAAACAACTTCTAGGAAGACCTGTAGCTCCCTGCTTCTCCTTGTGTTATTTCTGCTTCTGATTTGTTTTGGTTCATCTTTTTTTGTTGCAGCAAAACAGCATTACCTGGTGCAAGGAACCAGATGGAGGAACCCCCTCCATGGGACCCTCTTAGGATGCTTCAAAGGGAGTGGGTGCCAAGTCACTTTTGCAAACATCCCCCCCATCCCACCTTTAGACCTATGGTGGTGACATTCTCAAACTCCCTCATTCTTTTCTCTCTTTCTCACATTCTTACTCTTTTCTCTCCCATCTCTTTATCTCACTTTTCCTTTTCTCCCTTCCCTTTTTTTCCCCTTGAAACATATTTGCCATATCTTTATTGGGTTATATCATTTTGTTTGTGTTATTTGTCAAATAAAACTTTATGCTGCATCTGACCCTTGGCGGCTGGACAGATCAAAAAATTATAGTTTTCTTCAAACTGTAACATTTGGCATAGCCATCAGGATAAGAACCTGTGGATCATAACACCTGGAGATGGGAATAATCTAACCATCACTTTGTATTTTGCTGTGGGTACATAAATTTACCAAGCGAGATAGCAGGAGGAACCAAATTTTCCCATGGAAGGTGATTGTAACTTTTTTAGGCATGAGAATCTTTGTGGAGAACAAGTGTTATTTCTACTGCTTTTTTTGGTGTGTCTAAGGGATCTTTACTCAATATATTAAAGATATGTAACAACCCACAGGGGAGTGGAATCAAATATAATACTGCATGCATAAGCCACAAAATGTTCTGATTAGAGAGAGAGAGAGAGAAATGTTTGATCAAATTGAAAAGTGTTCCATGAAACTGCAGAGACCTGAATTTTTTAAAGACTTATTACCATATTGCTATACTCAGGGAAATAACTGCCCATCAGTATACTTTTTAATTAAAGCACAAAGTTTTAACACTAGATTCTTACTCAGCATACCCAGAGGACTCCCTCTCTGTTTGATAAAATGTGATTTTACTGACGTATATTACTGAATAAAACGTATATTTTTCTAGTGATTGCAAACAGCTACCCAATAAAAGTGACCTCAAGTATGAAACGCCTGTTCAGATTTATACAATGTGTATTGATGTTTCTTACATTTACTTTAGTCTCTATAATCTAACTTGACTATTGATAGACAAATTCAAAATTCATCTGTGAAACTATGAAGCTGTAAGATAAAAAAGAAAAAAATTGTGATCAAACAAGCTCTAATAGAGGATATAATATTAATCTTTTCTTGTGATATAAAACACAAGTTCATCTGGAAACCTATATATGTGCAACCATGTACAATGGGCATGTTTGTTTCAGTGTCTTCATGCATATATATAGATAAGAGATTGGAAGAACACATATAGGAATGGGAATGCAAAAAAAGGTGTGTGCTCATCCTAGCTTTAAGTGCCTTGTTTATATGCTGAATCACAGCTCAGTTGTTTATATGCTGATCTGGAAGTTAAGTCTCCCTATACAGTCAGCAGAGAAAATGAGGTTTATCCCAAGGGAAATCCAGAGTACCTTTTAAACAGGTTGCTCAGTATCAGCCTCAAAATGGTACTCATTTGTCTCTTTTGGCTAGATAAAGGCTAAGTTTTTTAACTTAAGTCATTCTATGCAGACACCTAAACAAGGTAGTGTGAATTCTTTGTATATAACACCAAAGGGCAGTAGCTGGTCCAGTATGAACTTTTTAGGTTGCAGTTTTATGAAATGTTCTGTTTATAACTTAATGCTGTAAAAATCTAAAGACTGATGGGTTTTCCCCGTGTATAATCAGCTCTGGTCTTAGAAATACTTTTAACTCTGCAAAGACTTCAGGTAACCATAGAATCATAGAATGACCAGGGTAAGATATCTGGATCCAACCCCCCTACATGGGCAGGGACACCTTCCACTGGACCAGGTTGCTCAAAACCCACAGCTTCCCTGGGAAAGCTGTTCTAGTGTCTCACCACCCTCATAATAAAGAATTTCCTCCTAATATTTAATCCAAATCTTCCCTCTTCAGGGTTTCATCCCTCTTCAGGTTTGAAGCCATTCATCCTTGTCCTCTCACTACGTGCCCATGCAAAAAGTCCTACCCCAGCCTTTGCGTAGGCCCTCTTCAGGTATTGGAAATATCTTGAATATATCAAGTGCTATAAGGTCACTGCAGAGCCTCCTCTTCTCCAGTCTGAGCAAACCCAATTTCCTCAGCCTATCAATGAGTACATCCAAGTTAAGCTGGCTGCCTTAACCATTTCATGATTAAGAATTACAGTAAAAGTAATTTGTTCATGATTTGTCTCAGTTGTAGGATGGGTTAGGGGAAGAAATATCTAATCTTGTTCAACTCAGACAAAGTAAAAAATCATAATGCTAAACCCTGGTATGCTAGGATTCAAAGTCTAAGGACTAACTTTTTAAAAAACTTAAAAACTATTATTTTTGTGATATGATTCTTTATAATATTGCACTCAGATATCCTCCTTGGTGTCAGAGGTATGTTTCTCCTATATGTCTCATTTTCCCTGTCCAAGATCATGTCCACAGAAGACATGACTAGGGTGGTTTTTCTTCCCTTATTCTCCAATGGTGTTTTTTCTATAGAACAAAACGGACCATGAGAGCTGAAGAGAATGCTGTGAAGCAACACATCCATAATCCAAATGATGGAGGCACCAACACTGCATCAAATAAAACCCCATTGCTTCTCCCCTCCTTACATCAAAAAACAACTCAGCCTACTTTCTACTGAGAAAAGACTGTGAACACTAATATAGGGCCACAGTGTAATGGCATTAAGCTTCTTACTGATGAGAATTTTGTTGTAGTGTTCTGGTAGGTGTTTTGGTGCAGGCTTGACAGAGGATGTGGAGGCCACCCCGTTATCCTTATGCATGGGTTGAAGATAAACTATCAGTTTAGGAAGAAACAGCAATTTTGCCAGATTCCTTCTCTACTGCAGCTTATATGTGCTCTGGGAACCCAAACTTCTATCTTCTTCAGGATGTGGGGCATTCACTGCCCATCTATACTCTTTTCTGCCTTTCTGTTTCCATGAGGAGGGTCTTTACTGAATCACAGAATCAGCCAGGTTAGAAAGGACCTCTGGGATCATCAGGTCCAACCCTTAAGCCACTACCATTGTAGTTACCAGACCATGGCACTGAGTGCCACATCCAGTCTCTTCTTAAAATCCTCCAGGGATGGAGAATCCACCACCTCCCTGGGCAGCACATGCCAATGTCTGATCACCCTCTCTGTAAAGATTTTTCCTAATATCTAACCTAACCCCCCCCTGACAGAGTTTAACTCCATGCCCTCTTGTCTTACTGGTAGCTACTTGGGAGAAGAGACCAACTCCCCCCTGGCCCCAACCTCCTTTCAGGGAGTTGTAGAGAGTGATGAGGTCTCCCCTGAGCCTCCTCTTCTCCAGGCTGAACACCCCCAGCTCCCTCAGCCTCTCCTCATAGGGTCTGTGCTCGAGTCCCTTCACCAGCCTGGTTGCCCTCCTTTGGACCTGCTCCAGGACCTCAATCTCCTTCCTGAACTGAGGGGCCCAGAACTGGACACAGTACTCGAGGTGTGGCCTCACCAGGGCTGAGTACAGGGGCACCATCACTTCCCTGGACCTGCTGGCCACGCTGTTCCTGATCCAGGCCAGGATGCCATTGGCCTTCTTGGCCACCTGGGCACACTGCTGGCTCCTGTTCAGCTTCCTGTCAATCCAAACTCCCAGGTCCCTCTCTACCTGGCAGCTCTCAGCCACTCTGCATCACTTTCCCATTATTTAGGCCATTTGTGGCCAAAAACAGGGGCCTAAAAAAGTGAAAGAGAAAATTCTGTCCTTTAATTCATGCTATGTGTAACAGAAATAAGATTGAGACTAAAGCAGATGCTCTGATTTAGGCCCTGACCTTCCCTCGGTGGATGCTGATCTGACTGTATTGCAATCAGCCACATGCTAAACTACATGGACTTGCATCCTCGTACCCAGCAACTGTATCCTGAAGCATGAAAAGAGTGTATCTAGAGATAAGCTGGAGGTTGTCAAAGCCTGAAATTATTTATTCATTGCTTATTGCCTAAACAATAGCATAGAATTTCCACAGTACCATACATACTGAAGGCAGTGTCCAAACAGGAACAGTTTAATTCATTCTTACTATACCCCCAATGAAGGAGTTAAGTAAGTTAATGGGAGTTTACAAGCTCTCAGGATTGATTAGAGCAGGCAAGCAAGGAAGTGTTTTGCTCAGGCTGATGATGGGAATGGATAGATGAATGAAATGGGAGGGAAGGATTTGGCTTTTACAGCTCTTGAGTTCACAAGACAAAGTCTTCAAGGGACTGAAAAAACTATCATCAGTGCTCAAATTAAAGCTGTCCCTTAAAAGGGATTCTCATTATATTTTTTTTTATTATTCCTGGTGAAAGCATAATATTTATTTTTCATCAAGGTTACTGCTATTATCCTTTAATGACGTCCCCATGGCCTTATTCCCAAAAAGAATATTTTGTTTATCATTTGAGCAGCAGGCTGTGTGTGATGCTATCAACTATTCTTTCCTTTCTCTTTGGTGGCTTTCAGGCAAAATGGTCACAAACTTACTATCACTCAACAGAGGTGATGGGCTTTTGAATGAGCTATGACAGTTTAATTGGTGTCCATCATTAAAATTAAATAAAAACAAAAAGGAAAAATGGAAATACAAAAGAGAATAGAAGAAATTGATGATGATGATGACATAAAATAAGCATTATGTGAATGAAGGAAAAGCAGTGACCCAATATAAAAGAATAATTTCCTTTCTCACCCTATATTTTCTTCAGTTACAGTCTATTGATTAACTTAAGAGTATATAAGGATGAAAGTGACAAAATAATGCAGGTCTGGAAATGATCAAAATACTGGTAAAAGTAAAGTTTGGTTAAACTTAATTTTTGGCTGCAGCCACCTCCCACTCATCAGCCAAGTATAGTGTGATACTGACTCCTCTCTCCAGCTGGACTGAATGTCAAAGACAACTGTAAGAGTTGACTCTTATTCATGGATGTAGGGGGGAGCAGTGAGTGGGTAAGATACTTATAAAAAGTAGTCTGCTGGGAAATATTGTGTTAGACTTTTTTAGACAGCTTTTCAGCATCTGAAACCCATGATGGGAGAAAAGACAGAGAAGAGCCTGTACAATCAGGTTATTTAAAGAATGATCTTTCCTGCTTCCAACCCAAACTCCACAGCTAAGTGATCTTTTTAAGGAACTGCAAGATCTTGCTTCTGCTTTTCTCCACTGCTTTCCTTTTCAAGGAGAAATGCTTTAGTGTAGAGGTTACTTAGTAACTCAAGGAGTCTCTACAAATAAAAATGATGGAATGTTGTTTTTTTTTCCTTTCTATTTGAAGACATTGCCTGAAGCAAAGCAGTTTTTGTCTCGTTTGAAACTTGTATGCACATTAAACTGCTGACACTCCATTCCATTTTTTTTTTAATCCAACCCATGCTATTTTCTATTTCTGCTTCTTTTTTTTTTTTTTTTTTTTTTTTTTTTTTTTCCTTACCTGAATCATACCATTTACAAAAGTAAATTAACAGATGTTTTCTGATAGTATTTAGATTCTGCTACCTTGGAAAAAACTCTCAAGTTATTTTCACCTCATGCAGATTAAAACTGGTGGTTATTTATTTCTATTACATAGAAAAGAAACCCCTTCAAAATAAAGATATATTGGTGCATTATGCAAGTACTGAAATATGTTATTGGTAGCTGTCTACCTAAGTTTTGTGAGGGGAGAGCTGAAGTGAAAGAAACTCTTTCCTGTGTTTGATTCTGTGTTGTGTTATTTATTGAGATGTCACAAGGCAAAACACTGTTGAAATGATACTGCAGTAGAAGGTAACAAATGAGACTGCTTTGCAGCCATGAAAATCATTGTAAAAAGTGCAGTGTAACAGAGATATAAAATTTCTTTTCCTTCCCTGACAGCTGAATTCTGGGTTCATGGAAGATCGGGTCATTTACACAGAAAATGACATAGGGATATTTTTAATCATTAGAAGTTGTTTCACTTAGAGGAAGCAAGGGTAAATTCAAGATCTTCATCCCACTTTAACAGTGTCACAGGACAGGAAATGAGTACACTGTGGACAAACTTAGCTACTCTCCAGTATATATTCAGCTCTGCAGAAGATATGTTACATACAACTTCCCCTAATTGCACTTTGAATCAGAAAAATCTGATGGAAAAAGTATCAGTGTCTTGATCTGATCTAGGCAGCTGAGATATCTTAAAGTACAATCTATCTCATTTCAAGTAAATCAGATTAATCGTACCTAAAACCCCACCATTTGCTCTCCACTGACTATGACAGAATCCTAGGCTATTTGGCTCAGATGTGGACATCTACATAATAGGTATCTAGGACTCCATTCAATAATCTTCATTCAAGCCATTCATAAATTAATTCAATGTAGGTGTCTAGTGCTGCCTGAGGTGCTGCAGAGTACTCAGCCTGTCTGGCACGTGGCTACTGCAAGACTTACAAGAGAGAGACTCACACCAGGTGCAATAGCCTAAGGAATTTCAGTTTATCTTTGAAAAACTATGTGGGAGAAAATAAACTGCTCCAAGTTCACATGATTTTGTAGTTTGATGTTCTTCTCTATGTTCTTCTGTAGTGTTCTGCAGTAACTGTAAACACACCACAGAGGAGACTCAACAGTGAAAGCAGTAGTAATTATTGCTTTTCACAACCCAGATAAACACTCTCTCTTTAGGATGAGATTCACTTGCCTACACCTAAATACTGATAATCATTTTAGACACCACAGGATATCTCCTTATCCTCTGTCAGAAGGGATAAAGCGTCCTAGTCCTGCACAGTATCTCCTAGCTCCATGTAGATGTTTGGGATGCCCTTGAGTCTCTGAAATTACAATGAATACCTATAGGAGACAACCAAATCCTCAATAGTTATTGCAGAGCTCTTAAATCTATGCAAATGAAACAATCCTGGAATTCATAAGATAACACCTGCAGCATGGACACACTAAAGAATTTTACTTGTAGAATTCATTTGGTCAAAGTGAAAAAACTCACCAAAATTTCTCTGACAAAATATTCAGATTGTTAAATATATTCTCATTTGAATAAACGGGAAAAAAGAACACAGCAGCTGGAAGAGAGTAGCTTGTGACTGCCAAAGAGAAAAAGTAGATTTCAAAGGCATTGAGAAACAGCAGCTCTAACACTGATCTTCTAAAAGGAGGGTTTCTTCTTAATTACTTTCTTTTTCTTTTCTTTTTTTTTTTTTTTCTAATCTTCTACTGCTTTTACAGAAATTTCCTTTTCCCTATTTTACTTTTAGCCTATTAAAATCAGTCATTAGCATACCTAGTTTAGGGAATAGAAATTAAGAGGGAGACAGAGCACTGATGCAACCACTATTTGCAAAAGGTGGGGAGCAACAGACATGGTTATATGTATATGAACAGTTTCCTGTAACAATCTAATGGACTTGATAAGAGCACTGTAGTGTACAGTACAGATTTAAATTTAATTACTAACAATACCTCAAAATGTAGGGAATCGGACTGTATTGTAATTATGTATATCCTTTTTTATCAAAGTTAAAAATAAGGTCAGGTACATATTTTCATGACATTTCATTTAGTTGTAGTGCTTATAAATGCAATATGAAAATAGAAACATAGTTCTTACTGGACACTGCATTGTGTCTTTTTCAATAGTGGCTCAAATGCAGCCACATTTGTCTTTAGGCAACAGCCACTGAACAATAGAGAAGGCATCAATACCACTGCACAGAGCTTTGCCACACTGGTTTTCAGCTTCAGATAAATGCTTTTCAGGAACTCATAAATACAGTGACTCCTTCCCCTCAATGCAGTGACAACTGCAACAGAAAACCAACTCTAAGTGATCCCAGGAAGTGCCTGGGAACTTTCCTGCTGTTACAGGCATTTTATGTTTCTCTGCAGTATGTCTCATGATCCTATGGGATTTAGTAATAATATGAGTGTTTCAGCCTGTAAGCATTAAAATGGTAGTAGCAGTATAGTCAGAGAGAAAAAGTAGGGTAGGCCACAGCTTTGCCTAGCTTTGTGTAGAGAGCATTTGGCTGAAATAACTTAGAACAATATATCTGACCAAAACCATATTTCAGTATATTGTTCTAAACCACTCTAATGCACAATGATTTATAGCTTTAAAGTATCTAAAACTTTTTTTCCAGTGTGAATAACATAAGTCTCAGTATAAGGAAAATTAGCAAGCTAAACTGTTTATAAACAAAAATAAACAGATCTAATTTTAGTTGTACAAGGCAAGATGAAAATATATTTGGTCTCACTAAACAATAAAGCCAAAGAGCAGCAAATTCTGTCCACAGTGAAAGGTTGTAGTCTATTTAGCAAAAATACATGACCTAATCACCGTTAGAGGAAGAAACCCCACCAATCTGTAGTGGTGCCATAAATAGTTGGATGAGTATTGTTCTTTTTTAACACTACAACATCCTATTTAGAAACTGAGACTATGAAATATTTTTGCTTATGATTAATATTTTGAGGCTGAACAGTTTTTCCAACTACACCCTCAGAATAATTTGAGAGAACAGCAGAAAGCCCCATGCAGTCTTTCCTTGAACATCTCCAGGGATGAGGCATCCACAGCTTCTCTGGGTAACCTGTTCCAGTGTCTCACCATCTTCACACTGAATAATTACTTCCTAATATTTAATATAAATACATCCCCTTTCTGTTTAAAACCATTCCCTCTCATCCTACCATTACATGGCCTTGTAAAAAGTCCCTCCCAAGCTTTTCTGTAGGGCCCTTCAGGTACTGGGAGGCTGCTATAAATTTACCCCAGACCCTTCTCTTCTCCAGGCTGAGCAACCCCAACTATCTCAGCTTATCTTCATAAAAGAGATGCTACAGCCCTTGGATCACTTCTGTGGCCCTGCTCTGGACTCACTCCCACAGCTCCATGTCCTTCTTATGCTGGGGACTCCAGAACTGGACCCAGTACTCCAGGCAGGGCCTCACAAGGACAAAGTAGAGGGGGAGGATCAGATCCCTCGACCTGCTGGCCATACTTCTTGTGATGCATCCTGGAGTATAGTTGGCTTTCTGGGCTGTAAGCTCCTGTTGTTGTTTATATAGAGCTTCTCATCAACCAACACCTCTAAGTTCTTCTCCTCACGGCTGTTGTCAACCCATTCGCTGTCTAGCCTGTAATTGAGTTTTTGATTGCCCTGACCTAGGTGTAGGACCTTGCACTTGTCCCTGTTGGACTTCATGAGGTTGGCATGGGCCCCCCTCTCAAGCCCAACAAAGTGTCTCTGGATGGTGTCCATGTCCTCCAGCTTGTGTGATGCCATCAGCAAACTTTCTGAGGGTACATTCAATCCCACCATCCATGTTACAGGCAAAGATGTTAAACAGCACCAGTCCCAGTACTGATGAAAGCCACTCATCACTGGTCTCCATTTGGACAACATAATTTTAGAGAATCAGAAATTTATTTCATCAGTCAAAAGCTATATATAGATTTTAGAAAGAAACACATCTCTCCTACCTCTTTCTGATGAAAACTTTGTCTTTGTAAATTTTACAACCACTAAGTTTGTGTAGTTTAGACAACTGATTTATAGTGGGTTTTAAATTACAAAATTTCCTTTCATATGTGAGGCACAAGCAGGGGTAAACAACCTCTCTGTCAAACTCAAAAGAGACCTGCAAATGTTGGACAATGTCTTGCCAAGTCAAGATCTGACAGAATCCCACCTGTATATTAATTTTTGATCTACAAATTTATTTAGTATTTACTTTGTATTATTTGATTAATAATCTAGCAGAAGTTAATTGGCTTCCAGAATTACATTATTAGCCTAAGTTCTTTTGAGAGGGAAAAAAAAAAACCAAACCCAAACAACAAAACAAGCAAACAAAAATATTAAGTAATCTTACTGTTTACCTCCCTGGAGGCAAACAAGAATTTTCAGAGCATCCAATAGAGAGAGAGTGATGATTGACACTTAGAGAAGAAGCAGGAGCAAATTTTTGCCACAGTAAGGACTATGAAGTCATTTAAACATTAAAGGTAATTATGGTACTTGGCTTGCTGAGTGAAAACCATCACTATTTAATACACAAAAAAGGAATGCATCCCAAATGTTATTTGAAATAAATTGTTAGCTATTGATGATCTTCAGAAAACAAAAAACAAACAAACAAAAAACAAAATCAGAAGGAATGAACTTGCTGATCTCACTTACAGTAAGTTGTGTTTTCTTTTCCCTGCCCAGAAACAGTGTCCATTAAAACAACAGCATAGAAATGTATTTTAAGTATTGTCTTATACCAAAACATGGCATCATTCCTGTGGCATACTTTGTCCTTTTCTTTAAAAGTGCTGTAAAAAGTTTTATGACTTCTAAGATCATAAAAACTGCAAATGACAAAGACTTCTTTTCTCACTGTGTGACTTGTGTGATATGCTTTGTAGTATTCTTGAATTCTGTCAGTTTAAAATATTCATCAAGAGAGAAATTAATAGCAAAATATATCTGAATTATGGCATAGAGAAAATCACTGAAAAAATAGGGAATCACTACTTTGGGCACCTAAAAATCAAAGGAAGAAGGTTTTTCAGTTTTCCTCATCAGATTCTCATCTGCTTTTTAATGTGAACCTTTATAATTTGGACTTATTTAAGTGACCCTAAATTCTACATGTAGATGTCTTAAGCATGTATCTTAAGAGCACACATCATGGGAATGGGTTTAGGGGGTAAGATCCAGAGTTGGACTGTATCAGAGTTCTGCTTGGAGGGCTGCAGAGGGGACATCGTACAGATTGCAGGAATAGGACAAAAAGATTTGTTCCTTCTCCAGGTTATTCTTTCAGATTCCATATATTTTCAGCTCAGAGTATTTCTCAAACTAAACAGTGTTTCTATCATTTTGGTAACTGATATTTTTAATTCCATGTTTTCTTTTGAGTGCCTGTCCCATCTTCCCTTGCTCCCAGCTAAAACTTTGACATTCATAAGGCCTTTTTCCAGTGATTTCCCAAGATCTGCTACCCACTGCCTTAAAAAAAAACAATTTGAAGACATCAAGCTGTTTAAGTTCACTTGCACAGTAGATATTAACGATGATCTTTCCTGAAGTAGATTTGCCACACTAGTAAGTGTGGCACTAAATAATTTCCTCTGGAGTTGTCATAGGTCACTAACTAGCATGTGCTTCCTAACACTTCCATATTTGTATACTCTGTTAATTCCTTTTTCATTCTGTTCCATATGTGAACATGTGTGTATGTAGATACATATGCCCAATAAATGAGAAGGCATTCCAGAGAACCAGCAGTTACAGCATGTATATGGTTTGCAGTGTACTTATACTACATCCATCATTTATATATCCACCCATCACTGTATTAAGTAGTGAAAAATTAAATCTGGCAGTTTACCATATCAGTACAAATGGATGCAGTTAAAAATGTTCTTTATTTTCTCCATCATTAAAAGTTCTAAAATGCAATTTGAAAAGAAATGTGCATTGCAGTACAATGTCGTACGAATCTTTTTCTTTACATTTTCATTTTCATTATTCTTCATTTATCCTGCTCAAGCAAAAGAATGATGGAATGATATAAGGCAAGCATGTTGAACTACTCCTAATACTTCTCATTACTGCTTCAAAAGAATGAAACTGTGAAAATGAGATTAAAAAAACCACACACATCCATTTCACTTTTCAAAACAGTGTCCCAGTTTATCTAGGGTCACCCCAAAGTAATTCAGCAAACTGCAGTGGGTTACTACAGATTTATGCCTATATAATTGATAGTTGTGTCTACTCCCTGGCTTCTTAGACTTTGAGAAGCATGAGAGTTTATTCATGTTGTTATGTGATGGCTGGTGTGTATCTGTGTCAAGTGTTTGTCACAGATGACAAATGAACCATTCAGCAGTTTCTCAGTGTTCACATTATTTGCTCATACCTGTTCCTCTTCCCAGCTTCATTTTCCCTGCTGAGATGGGTTGACATGGGTTTTGCATAGCTTGAGCCGAGTAACACTTTTCTTCTCTTGTGCAAACTCTTTGAAATTAGGCTAGTGTTGATATTTTCCACCTCTCTATCACTGATGTGTAATTCTTTTCTTCTCTGTATTGTATTGGGATCATAAGACAAGAATTGACAGACTTTCTTTATTCAGGCAGTCCTCCCACTGGTTTTGGCAGGTTACTCTGATAAGTGCTGTATCTGACTTAATATATCAAGTAGTACTTTTTTCTTAATATTATCATTAGTGTATATCATAAATCCAGTAGAAACAAGTTCTACAATAATACTTAAGGCTTAGACTCAAATGAAAATGGTATAAAGAGTGAAATGTCAAGATATTAGTCTTGCACATCTAGCTTATGAGGAAATTTCTGCAAGGCTCTTTTTTTATACTGGTGAAATTGTCCTCCCAGGATACTGCTTGGAGATTTTTCTAACTGCATTAGAGAATGGAATCAGTATCAGAGATGACCAGAATATATGTAGCCAATTTTGTGAAAAGGCAAAAAAAAATTTGAAGCTCTTGTGAAGGTGTTCCTTGCAGTTTTGGATTTCTCAGGAATTAATATGTTGCTCCATCCTGGAGAAATATAATCAATGTTTAAATAAAATAAATCTGCCAAAAGGTCTCTATTCCAAGTTTATTTGAAAAAAACCCACATCTGCCTGAATTTCTGAGTTTTGTTTCAAATCCAAAACTGACACAGGTTATTCCCAAGGCTCACAGGTGTGTGCAGAGAAAACTGGATTTAATTCAAAGAGCTCTAACTCAATACAAAATTGTGTTGTGTGGGGCAAACTGTGCAAAAATACATTCCTTTGATTTGTTAAAGGAGTAAAAACCTGGCAGAAAACAAATATTTAACATGAAACTAATAAATATTTGAAGTCAACTTGCTATATCAGGATTTCTAAATACAAGATAAATACATTTCCAATGATATGATCCAAAGTCCATTGATGCCAATACGATTAGCATCAAATGTTATAAAGGTCAAAACCAAAATAACCCCCCCCCTAAAAACAGAGGACAAGGAAAAATATTTTGCAAAGAAAAGACTCAGTGTTAGCTAAAAAAAACAACATGACTTGTTCAACCCTGTATTTCTTGCCCTTCAAATTTCTCTGTTCAACTCCACATGCTGGTTGGTGTGCAGCTTCATTTGGGTACCCAAAATTTTCAACATTTTCTACTATTATGTTCAAGGAAGGTCTTCAGGTTGCAGCTTTGCCATGCAAATTTTGACTCAACAAAGTCCTAAAAGTCTTATGCCTTTGCCTATTTGCTTGAATCAAGACTTCTCAGAACCTCCTTTTGGCATATTTGCCACAATGTGTCTGCTTGTATATATTTAAATAGCTGTAGGACAAGCACAATGTGAGACAGATGCTGTGCTGGTGTAGAGCAAGTCAGTCTACATTCCTTGACTATTTTGCAGAGTATAAATGGTTTCTTTTACTGTCATATCAATCTTTCCTGATCATTTTGTATTAATAAGGTCTAAATGCTACCACTGGTAAGTAAATTTCTACTATGAAGGGCCTGTTGGAAGAGACCTGCTAAAATCACACAAGGGTGAATGTCCTCCTCTGTTAGACAAATCAGGAATAATCATCAACAAGAAAACAGGGAAAAAAAAATAAATAAAAAATGAGGGAAGGGGTGTTTAAAGACTGAATTAGTCACAAGCCATCAAGCTATAAAATGCAAGTTCCTTTAATTTCAAAGGCTTGAAAATGACTCCTGACTATAAATGTAAGATAAAACAAGCCTGTGGCAGAAACAAAGCACACTATAATGTCAGAGCACAGGGATTTAGAATTTCAAAGGTTTTAAAAATGAATGTTCTCTGTCAAAATCCCTGCTCAAACTGAATAGGAAGAAATGGAATTCTCACTAATGAAAAATCAGACTTGCTGATGCTTTAAGTATCACAGAGAGTGAATAAATTCCCCAAATTCATTCACCTACATAGGAAAATGAAAATTTATTATCTAAATTTTTCTTCTTCATCATCTAGTCTGAGGTCATGTTTGGTTGTATACAAATGTAAGAAGAGTCACCACAGAAATGGCAAGGGTGTTCAATTCAAGTCAGCTGGCTAAAATGCTATGGAAATGAAATCACTAGACATTCATTTTGCCAAGAAAAAAATCCCATTGCACTCACCATCTTTTTTGGACCTATTTTCAAAGATTAAAGATTATTTTAATTATATTTCTAGAAAGTGATGGTTGCCTAGAGAGCAGTGATCTTAATCTCATTGCATCAACAGAAGACAATAGTCCCACCTAGCAAGGTCCACTTGATTAACAAAAGAGCTAGTGACAAGTAGCCAAGAGAAACTAAAAAGGCTAAAAATGCCTACTGTACATAATATGCCTGAAAGTTTGTAAATAATTATTTCCAATATATAAATAAACATAGTTGAATTAGCCAGCAAAGGGTGATGTAATCAATCAAACCCTGCTCATCCTTATATTGTCCTTATAACTGTCCATCACCCATATTGTCCTTATAACTGTCATTTTAAAATAGGCAATTGGATGTCTAACAAGGCAAATAGTCATTATCTAGAAAGGGACATAATTATGTATGCATATTTTGAAACAGAGAATTCTTTGCTTAGAAACTTTTCTCAAAGTATCACACAGTAACAACAATTTAAAAGATCAAAATTAATGGCAAAAACAAAGTCTGAATGCCCTTTTCCAAAATTTATATTGTACTATAACGTTTCCACATAAACTCCTTTACACTATGTGAATCTGTATGCCTGTGATCCTTCAACTAATATTTTTATTTTATCACAATTTTAAAAACAAATCAGGTAGCTATTTGGGGCTATAGCCAACCACAGGATCCTTTCTGTTCAACATAAGTTTAGAATATTAACCAGTCTAGATTTTCTACATGTGCTAATTCCTGTTGCTCAAAGATCATCTCCCATTTCAAATTACTCTTCTGTAGTCACTCAAATGTTATTTTCATTTTTAAACCTATGAAAACACATGTAATGCACATATGTTTACAGACCGATAAATTAGTTCATAGTATTTATAAACCAATATTCTAATGAATTTATTACCACAAGGAAACTAAAGTTTTGGGGTTTTGTTTTATTTTTAAAGGACAGATTATCAATCAAGATACAGGAAACCTTCTCTAACAAGTCCTGAAATGGCAGTCTATATCTAATAAGCAGCATAGTCAAAATTCTAAAGCAAGAATCGTTTTCCTTCATTTCTGTGAATATAGAAAATTCAATGAAATTAAGTGCAAATTTCATGATTTAGGTCTTGCTTAATGGGATACTATCTTCCTTTTGATTTGAAAATAGGAAATCCTGGATGTAGCAATTGCTGATCAGTAATGCAGACCCACTACATGCTTTTCAGTCTGTAGATGAAAGGTCAAATTGTGGTCCATTACATACCATCTGTTTCTTGGTAGAACTCCTCCACTGCTGTCACAGGAAAGGTTCTGTTTAAAAATGAATGGGCTTTTAGATCTTGATAAGATACATTTAATTCCACAGACTTTGAGTATAACCACATTGCTGCACATTTCAACAGATTTCTGAAGACTTATCCCAGATTTATATCAACATAAATAAAATTATTTCTCAGATTTTTGACTCCTACATTTTTTATCCATTCACATATTATAAACTTGGTATAACATATCTACATCTATTTATTTTTTTGAGGAAAAAACATCAAAAGTTCCCTCAAAACATTGAAAACACCTTCATTTCTTTATATCATAAAACAGATTCTCACCTGAGGTAAATTGATAGAACTCAAAAGGAGTTTAGGTAATTTACATAATTAAGAATCTGGTTACTAGGCTCCATCTTCAAAGTTTTTTGGTTTTTTCTTTCAGATAATGAGCTGACATTCATTTTCTGTGTCTTGACAGGACACAAGCAGTCATGCAAACAATTTGTGTGCAAATACACCTGACTGTGTGTCAGCGCAGAACACTCAGGGCCATTTGCAACATGGAAGGAAAGAGGAGGCAAACACTAAAATTCTGGTTGATCTTGTTTAGTGATCGATAGCTCTGCATTTATAGGGATGGTGGGAACTGTCAGAGTGGCCTGAGTAGAAGACAGCTGCTGCCTCTGCACTCCTTGGACAGCCTCTTCTGCTGCCCTTCAGGCAAGCCAGGTGGCTGTGGATCTTCGCTGGTATCTTTGCAAAGACAGTCACTGACTACAGCTTCAGGTGTGGACAACTCTTGCAAACCTTCTCAAGGGATATATTTGATTAGCTCCGAGAAATTCTTGAAAACAACGTCTGAAAAATTGTATCTGCCATAAGGGTTTGGTGTTCAAAAAGATAAAAGTGGGGGAAATGGCACAAAACAGCAGCAAACTCATAACAAAACAAGCTGTTAAGGAAAAAGTGTTCAGGAAAGCTTGACTGTAATTGTGCAGGTGCAGAGGTTGGTTAGATGCCAGGTCATGCTGATGCCATAGGTTTTGAATTAGCATTTGTCAGGCTTGAGAAGTTTCTGAGGTTAAAAAAAAAAAAACAAAACCAAAACCAAATCAAAAACCAACCAACAAAAAACCCAAAAACACCCAAAACAAAACTGTGTAGTGCACTATCACTAAAACCCCACCTCAGCAGAAAGGACGCTTGCAGCTTTTAGCCCTTCCTTTTAATTAGTATGTTGTCAGATAGCCTAGCAGCATGACTTCTGATCAGAAGAAATTAGATAATTCTTCAAGCATCAGAACACCAGAAGAGGATTTTCAAAATACTTTTAGGAAATAAAAGAGATATGAACCAACTTCCTCTGAAGAGAGAAGAGAAAGTGTTTCTGACTTTGGTGGAGTAGGTCTTAGGCCCTGGGGAATTACGACTGAAAACTGAAGTCCACACAATACGAACATCTGTGTCTTCATCTCTATTCAGTATCAAGCAGGCATCCAGAATCTCTTGTTGTTTCACTTAATGAAGCCAAAAAGAAGTTTGGTTTGGTCCCTTAGGAAAAAGCATTTATGTAGGAAACAGATACAGCCAGAAAGGATTGTACCAACAAGATTGTTCAATCAACCTATCTTAAAAAAAAACACAAAGGGGGACATCGACATTATCACATACATGGGTAACTGATTTGTAACTGATGTAACTGATTTTTAGCCTGTTAGCCTGTTTTATCCCCAGCTGGGCAGACTAAAATTTTGAAAACATCTACAAGTTGAAGAACTCTTTTTTTTTTTTTTTTTTTTTTTTTTTTTTCCCATGGTTAAAAAATGGACATTTTCTCTGGTTCAGAGCCAGTGGTCTTTATTTTATTATTTACTAACAGTAAAGAGATTTTATATATTTAATTGTGCTTGATACTACTTATTTTTATAACTCATAGTTAAAAATAAAACCATGGTTCAGAAATCAGGGCATCTGCAGAATCCAAATTTAAGACACAGAGTTACAAGTTACATGTGCTGATGAAACCTGCTAGACTCCCTGGAGTTTCTGCTTTCATTTATGGCAGCATCAAACCAAGGTGTCTATAATAGTGCAGAAAAAAAAATCTTTGCAGACCTTACCAACTAAAATAAATACCTGATCCATCAAACATGGCTTTTACGACAGTGAAAAAATCTATTTTCAAATATGCTTTGATATATGCTATAATATTTTGCAGCGACCTCACTACAGTTTAAAGTCATTACTTACTGATGTTACCCTTCTTCTGGCCTCCTACCAAGACACAATTTCTGTTGTCCTGTCCTCATCATGCAGCATATGGGTTCATTTTGCAGCTTGAATACTTGCCTCTGGTTCCGAAGAAAGGTAGCAGAAAAGGATTTTCCCTTTTAGCTAAACTTCTTTGTGTGTCCTGTAATTTTGCTTTCAGCTGAGTCTCTTCTAAGCAGCTGCACTTGCTGAAATTAACAGCAAGTTTCTCAGTCAGTGTCTGCTTCTAGGACTGGTAACACTCGATGTTTATGGTTACATCTGCAGAATGGTGTGCAGACGCAACTGATCAGTTTTGAGGAACATCTTATGCTCTGGGAAAAGAAAAGGAGTAAAGAGGTCACACCTACAACCCTGCTTTAGGGAAGAGCTGACAAGAGAGGTGACCAAAACTGACCAAAGTATTCCATCCCATACACATCATACTCGGTATAAATTTGAGGGATCACATGGGTCAAACCCCCTCTCTCCTTTGCTTCTTCCTGCTTTCTTTGGCATTCTGGGAGGATTCCATCCATTTGTCTTCCTGGGGTCCTAATCCGTGCCAGCCTGAATCTGTGTGTTCCTGCCTGCAGCTGCTGACCCCAGGAGTCCAGCTTGGATTTTCCTAGGGCAGCCTTGCAGCCTCGGTGGTGATGTGTTACTGAGGAGAGAGGGGGGAGGAACATGGTAGTGTTTGTCTGTGTATTTATATATATATGTGTATATATATATATTTATTATTACTGTTTCATTAAAGCTGTGTAGTTTAGTTTCCAATCCATAAGTCTCTCTCTGTTATTCTCTCTCTTTTTCAGGGAGGGGTGGGGGATTAATAGAGAGCATCTGTCATTTGTTTAATTGCTGGCCCAGCTTTATTTACAGTGATGCCTGCACCGAATCCACTACCTCACAAATAAATATGTATGCCACAAGAAATAGATACACAGCACCCAGAAAACCACAAAGTACCTGCAGACTAGGAGAAGGCAATTAATTCTCTGTGGTACAAGCAAACAAAGAGAGCATGTGTAACATTACATTTATACCATTTTTTATGTGAGAAAGTCACAGAAAAGTCAAGTATAAATCCCAAGTTAAAGAGCAAATGAAATATCAGACCAAATTTAAGATACCTAAAAGTATGCAAAGGGGATAAAAAGTAACTCTATTGAGGTGAACTACAAATCTGAGCTCCAGTGGTAGTCAAAGACAAACTAGGCAACAGGGCATCACAACCTTGAGAGTGACTCTGTTCACCCTGTAGCAGGCACTGATGGTGTGATTCAGTTGCTCACAAATAGGCCTCACCTGCAATTTAAAACATCCCAGTTTATCTCTACCTGGGGCCTGGCAAGGAGGAGACAAAAGGCCCAGGGGAGACATGCACTTTCTGAGTCAACAGCAGGCACCCTGTTTAGCCACTTGAATCCTGGGGCTGGTCAGATGAGTCTCCACTATTTTGGGAGCTCAGATTCCTGTCACATCTGCAGGCAGTCACATGAAGACATTTATACTAATCCCAGGCAGAATCCCAGTGCAGGTCTGTACCTTTACAGATCCCAAGGCAAAGCAAGAGAGCAGGCTCAGATTTCTGGATCCTGTGCAAAAGTCCCCCCTAAGGCTGCTGCTTAGGGAGGCCTTAAGGGCTGCAGAGGGAACATTGTGTCCCCTCCATCAGGGCTTTCAGCTGGGTGCTGCTCCAACAAGTCTGTTGCAGAAAGAAAAAGGAAGGATAGTGCAAACACAGCAAGGTGCTAACATGGCAGTGCAATGAAAAGTCTTGGTAAAAACAAGACGAGTAACTTAGACTGCAGCTGAGCAAATGAGGAAAGGCTGAGGGAGCTGGGTCTCTTTAGTTTGGAGAAAGGAGACTGAGGGGTGACCTCATCAATGTTTTCAAATATGTAAGGGGTGAGTGCCAGGGAGATGGAGTTAGGCTTTTCTCAGTGGTGACCAGTGATAGGACAAGGGATAATGGGTGTAAATTGAAGCATAGGAGGTTCAAGTTGAATATTAGAAAAAATTTTTTTACTGTAAGGGTGACAGAGCCCTGGAACAGGCTGCCCAGGGGGGTTGTGGAGTCTCCTTCACTGGAGACACTCAAAACCCGCCTGGACACGTTCCTAGGCGATGTACTCTAGGTGGCCCTGCTCTGGCAGTGGGGGGTTAGACTAGATGATCTTTCGAGGTCACTTCCAACCCCTATGATTCTATGATTCTATGAAATCTATCCTGTATTTGCTTTGGTAAAAGTGGGAAGATATCTACCGCTTCCACCACTTCTCAGTGACTGGAAGTCTGAAATAATTTTTTGTCAGCATGTAGAGTGGCCCTTGAGCTCTGTTTGAAAGGTGCATTCAAACAATACTCATTTATTCTAAATGACCCCACGATTCAACAGGTTTGTTTCTGTCTTCCAGCCAAAGGCAGCATTAGAAGAATCTACTGAATATCCTGCAACAAAGGCTTATAGGACCACTATCTTCCATAGAATGTCTCCTTCTTTTAACTAGTAACTCATGGTCATACATATACCATGAACTATAATCCTGTCCCTGCTTAGTGGGAATTAAACAAGGAAATGCTGAAAGGATGTTTGAACAAATGTTCCCTGCTTTGGATGCACAAAACAGACAGAAAAAAAATTTCTGTGTTTCTAGAACTTTCACTGTAACAACTTTAATCACTACTAAATTGCATACTGAGTGGGAGTAGGGAAGGATTTTTGATGTGGTTTAGGTACTTTGAAAGTGTTTGAGAAAATAAAATAGAGAAAATATAGTTATTACAACATTTATTAATCTGTTCCTGGGAAAACATCTATTTCCAAATTCAGCACCTCACATTCTGTGGCAGAAAAGAAATTGTGGTAAACACAGGCTGCTCTCGTTACTTGGAAAATCACATACCTCTTCCTGATCTCTTACAAGCTGTTAGCTACAGCTGGCCATGATAACAAGCCCTTAAAAATCACAATGCCCTTTAACATCAAAATTGCCATTGCAACTTTCCTACTAAATGCTCAGCATGACTGGTGATGTTTCAGAAGCATGCACACAGCTGGTGCCAAATAAAACAAAAAAGTAGTAATTTGTCAAGTTCACATCCTAGTCCAAATAGTTGGATAACAAGGATATAATCCCATGAAACAAATGGTTGCAATTAGATTTCTTGGGAATTATTTTTTAATGTTTCCATTTTATTTAGTGATGTTCTAAATATCTCTTTATTTTTGCATTTAGCTGGACGTTTTTCAAAAGACTTTTGTCATTGCCCCTGTTCTGTGGCAATTCTGTTGTCTAATTTATTAGTGGAATAGTACTGTCTAAAAAGTGATGCAAAACAGATCAGTTCAGCCAGCAAGCAAGGTTTTGTATGCTGAGAAAATCTGCAAAATACATTCAGTACCTACTTAGAACCAAATGAATGGAGAAATCCTTTCTGTTCCCCTTTCCAAAGCTCCCTCAGAATGACTCCATCTATAAACCCTTTGAACATGCAGTGGTTTTGGCATAGCAGGGTCAAACTGAAAAATACGTAAATGGTTAGACTTTTTCAATCCAAACTCTAAAACTTCTGTTTAATTTATCCTGAGAGTATTTTGATGATGGGTGGTTCACTGTCCAAAGGGCCTGAATTGCCCCTTGGACTGAAGGAGAATCCCAATAACTTCAGATGGACTTCATGAAGGTGTAGACCACCCGGGACATGTTTAGAACCTTTAAATAACTATGTCAATCACAACATCTGGGATGAAAGATGACTCTTCTGAAGAGACAGCATTCCTATTTTTTCAGTAAGGTTCAGAAGCTTAAAAAAAATCCTAAAACAAAAAACAAAGGACAAAAAATCTTCCAGACTTTTTCAACCTATCATTCAGAAATGAAAAGGAAGAAAACATTAAAATCATTATTATCAGATTACGTTCAGCAAGTAGGTAACATATCATTGACAAAGAGCGTTTCATAACATCATTTTTCTTCCATAAACATTATGCAGAAACTGCAGACATTAACAGGTGAAAAGCAATGAATTTTCTGAAACACCATGAGAATTTGAATACAATAATTCAAAATTGATACTGATTATGCTTCCTATTATGATTTGAAAAGATTTCCTCCAAGAAAATAATCACATTCTTTTCTTCAAGGAAGTAGAGCTAATTTGAAAGGTATAGGTATTTAAATGAAACAACAAAACCAATTGTTTTACTTTTTAGTTCATGTCAGTTTTTTAGTTTTCAAAGGGAAAGAACAAAAAACAGCCTTCTGAAAACAATTTTTTCCTGATAATGAGTTTTTAATGAAGCAGAAAGGTCCATGAAAAATATTTGAAGAATATAATGACATTTTCCTTTTAGAAATGTTCTTATGAAGGTTGGGTTTTAAAGCAACTTGATTTCTAATTCAGATTGTCACTCCTTTTTTATTAATAGAAATTAGATCCCATGTTTTCAATGTGGTCTATCATCCTTGATTTGGAAGTCAGATTTAATGAACCCCTGCAATGAGTATCACTGCAGCAATGAGTGACCCTCCAAGTAATTATTGTATCAAAAGGAAAACACATTAGTTTATCTTATATTTGTGACTTTGTATTCAGAGGAGCTCATGTTGTAAGGCACCCAGCAGAACAAGGATAATTTGTAGGGCTTTCCCTACAGAATAATAATAAAAAAAAAAAAAAGGGGGGGCTAATTGAATTTTTTAATGGTTGATAAATGTGTCTATACATAAATATGTATGATCTATGTGCTTAGTTATCTATAATGAGTATTATATTAAAGAGAAAGAAAACAGCATATCACATAAATGTCAGTGTAAAATGGAGATATATGAGGTTTAGATGAGATCTGCAGAATCAAAGTATTTGTTTCAGGTTGTGTTTGAATTACTTTGGGATATAATCACCTCGGTGCATCCCATAAGATTCCTTGTACTGGAAGTGCAGCGTGACTGAGCCCTAAGGTCTTTACTTCAGAGTTCGGTGTAAATGTATCTGAATCTTAGTTTGAGCAGCTTTTATATGAGAGAACACATGATCTGTAATAAAGATTATACTTAATACTCCTTTACCTAATCAAAACATACAAAAAAATTATTCAGGACCTAAAAATCTGTTCTACACGTGCTGCTATTACTGTATCAACTATCATGGCTAACATCCATTACAGATACTTCTTTTTCATTTCACCCTTTCCATGCCATGCATTGTTTTGGCATGGGTGTACTTGTTTAGAGTATGGATAGCATATATGCTTTTAATATTACAAGTCTCTAGGCTCAAAAGCAGACTACCTTGCACTTGCATTGAAATAGGTAAGGTAAAAATTATAAAAAAAATCAGTCTTTAACCAGTCTGGTTCCAGATTCTGAGTTTGCCCAATATCTGTCATACTTATCTCTGGAAAAATAAGGTTGCAGAGTTGGGTTTTTTTTTAATTTATTGAGGGAAGGAAATTCCTCTGGTCTTTTAAATTTTTTAAAATCTTTTTAATTTTTTTTTATCTCACAACTTTGAAGGCACATGAAGTGAGAGAAATCCAACACAAATATGTAAAAATGCACTAAAATTTTAACTGGTCAGAATGTAACATTATATATAACATGTAACCTTATACCAAACCTCAGCGTGACACAATTTGAGTAAAAGTTGTCATTCTCTCTTAGAGTTTTGTGGCTTCTTTAATTTTCTTCTTCCTTTTTTTTTTTTTTTTTTTTTTTTTTTCTTTCAGGCAGACAACCAGTTCTTTATGTCTTTATGTACATGTTGGTTTTTAAAGTTTTATATATTGCATATGCACACTTGCCTGTTTGCTAGACGATAACAAGGAAGAGAGAAGAGGGACCAGTAATGAAAACAACCATGGGCGGGGGAGGATTATTAAATACTCTTGGACCTCCAGAGGCAACATATTTCTATCGCTACCTCTGGCACCAGAAGTATTTGGCATGAGAACAACTGTCTCATTTACTCTTCTTTAGTGCAAGGAGACAAAGTTACTGGTAAGATTTGTACTACCCAAGCACAGTATCCTTTAAAAAAGGATTGTTTCACTAATTGTCATATCTGTGTTGCACAGGCTTCTTCCTTATGTGCTTTTCAAATTAGAAACACAAAGCACATTAAACTGATTAATTGCTCTGTGAATTCAGGATCAAGCTAGCTGAAAACAATAGTTTGCATTTGTATGTCTAAAATTACAGGGAATCAAGTAACACTGGTAAAACAATCAGTTAGGCATTAGTTAATATCCAAATTTAAAAGAACTTCCTATCAAATCAAATTTATTAACATCATAAAGTGTAATGTTACTTCTTCCTATTGTTCTCTGAGATTATCTTTTTGACCTAACTAGAACCTTAGAGCATACTATGGAGTAGATCCTCCAAATAAATGTTTCTTCATAATATTGGCAGGACCAGATAACGTAGATCCAGAAGCATGTGATGCCAGCCAAGGGAGGGAAATTTGAGAATTTTGTAATGTGGCCATGGGGTGAGATAGTATTTTGGTTTAGCAGGAATCACTAGAGCCCCCACAAAGCTGAGGAATTAAGGCTCCCAGAATGCAGTGGCAGTACAAGTGTCCTGTTTCTGGATTGAATCACTTGTACTCAAGTTGTTATACACCAGACATATTTTGGGGTATTGTAATAATTACAATATATGGCCTAAGCTGCTGATTGCTTTGTATGAAGCTGAAAATGAAAAGAGGGATATGTGACAGGAGAAACACACATGTCCATGTGTTTTCTGGCTACAGTGCAGCACAGCAACTTCTCCAGTTTTGAAGGATCTGGGGAAAATATGTGAGGAACAGGAGTTAGGAGAGTGTGAAATGCCATAGCTGTAAGCAGAGCTGTAAGGAAATGGCTCATTTTGGTGTAGAGCAAAACCAGATTTTTGCCTGCCCTCTCTGCTTCTGTGAGCTGAAGAATAAGAATGAATAAACCGTGGATAAATTTCCTTTTTCTCCTTGCAGGCAGAGCTACCACTTGTGGGAACTGACTTAGCTGCAGGCAGCTTAGGTCTCAAATTGAAGTTGTGAAGTTGTTAAAGAATGTAAATATACACAATGAAAAAGCAGAAAAGAGGTGTTGTTTTGAGACTTGCCAGCACACAAAAGGATGCTGACCACCTCTTAGAAGATAAGCTTGGATGCATGGACAAGAACACAGAACCAATGAAACACAGCATATATGCTCGTGGACAGAAGAAAAAGTATATAGAACTGAGCCTGCTATTAACAAAGTTATCATTGCCTGCCAAGAAATAGAGTCTGCATCTTTGTAGTCTCTCCACAACCACTCTTAGGACTTATGGATGGTATTCATCTTGCCTAGCTTTAGAGCTGACAACACAGATGTCTACAAGTATTCAGTGTAGCTGCTCTTTATAATTCATAGAGGACACCTTGGGGTGCAATTGATCTAATTCTAAAGTAGACATATAATATAGGCCAGAAAAAAACATGTCTCAGCAGTATACTATCAAACATTTACTGAATTTGAATTTGATCTATCATATCCAGGCTCAGTATGCTATACAATCATTTTTGCATTTCTAAGTGTCTTCACTGCCTGTGTCATCCTGAGGAAGGGTCTTAAAAAGATTTGTAGTCATAGGAAAAAAGAACAGATGGTATAACAGCTTCATCTGGCAATGACTAACATATACATATGAGGCCCACTCAGAACTGATGCCTTTCTCTTCTAAGTAATTGAACAGCTTCTTAACAGGACAGCTGGAAGAACTGCTGAGCCCACTTCCATTCTTCTGGACATGGTGGCCTGGATCTGAAACTGAACAGAGGAGCTGAGTCCCCTGGCATGACCAATTTTTTTGCTCAAAAAATCAAACACATGGAGAAAATAAGTACTGTAGGACATGCACAAAAAAAAATTAAAAAAAAAAATAAATAATCTATGTTCCTTTTGCTAATTACAATAAATTGCAAGGTACATATAACCATGATGCAGGAATAAATCACAGTTAAATTGATAGTGATGGAGAGAAGAGATGGACAGGAACATTCCTTTCAGAGAAAAAGAATGGATCTTGCAGGGTCTGAGGAAAGTCATTATCTTGCAGGTGCCAATGGTAAAGCCGGGAAATCTATTTTGACTGAAGACATTTGTAAATGGGTTCAGTATGGGCTGAATGAATACTATAAATCTTGTTATGGGTCATAGGACATAGGTAAAATAGTTGGTAAAAGAGTTAATACCCTGAAAGAGATATAGAAGGCAAGTTCTTACATGAAACTGTCAAAGGTAGAAGAGTGACCTAGTTCAGCTCAAACATCTAGGGAAAATGAGTTAAGGACACAGGAGAGGGAGACTCTTCAACCTACGTAAAAAAAAAAAAAAAATTAAAACAATCACAAAATACTCCTTTAACTACTAATCCTAAACTGTCTAAAGGGAATTTCTGTAGAAAAGACTAAGATAGAAAGATATATGTAACCTACTCAGTGAAACTACCAGTTAGTTATATCAGATGTTTCCTAAACCAGCCACCAATGGAACTACAAGTGTTCAAAGATTTTTAGCTGATCCTCACTGTTGTCACTGTTACAATATTCAGTTGTTGTTCCTCTTTATACCTTATTATGTATTTATCATGTAATACCTCAGCATTTTACACACACTAGTGTATTCATCATATGTTCCTGAAGCATTCCTTAAGAAAAGCTCTTTTCTATTAAAAAATCTTCCAGATTGTTTGTTTGTTTTTTGTTCTTTGTTTTGTTTGTTTGTTTGTTTGTTTTTCGTATTGTTTGTTTTGGGTTGTTTTTTCAACACCGGTTAAAAATTAACTTCAGCTGCTTCATTGTGAAGTCGCACACAGAATTATGGTGTAGACCTGAGGGGAAAATTGCTAGTGTAGAGACATATGTAAGCAATGGGAAACTGGAAGACATGAGGCATGAAAATATCCTCAACCAGTACTACAGCTGAACATGGTTTCCCTTTAACCACAGACCCACTAGCTGGGCCATTGGGCCTGACCTAATTGAAAGACCAAAGCAATACAGACTCTGATGCAGAGATTTGCTCAATCATCAGTCTTCTACAGACACCGGCCTCACTAACAAATGCAACATTCCTACCTTTCCTCTAGCTAAGGAAGATCATTCCACAGCCCTCCTGTGGACAAAGAAAATTGGAGGAAGTTATTCTATGTGCTAGCTTTCCTTTGTAGAACCAACAAGAGCCCCACTCCCCATCTGCTGTGTTCACTTGACTATATTCTGACTTTCTCAAGGTCGCAAAGCTCAAAAAACCATTTTAAATTGCTCTGCAGAAGTATTCTGGATGTTGGTTAATTTGCTTCTGAGACCACCACAGATACTCTCTCATTCAGCTTCTCTGAGTGCAAGATATTTATAATCTTAGAATGTGCACCTGAGGGAGAAACACTGCTGAGTTTTGCAACCAAGCCATATATCTGAAGTGTATGGTGCCTCACAGTGAACCAAAAGGTAAGAGACCTGAATGATCAGAATGCTGAGGCAGAAGGTGCAAATGATATATTTGAACACCAGGGATCAGATGCCTGACAGAGACAAGGCAAAGAATTGAAACAAGTTTCCCTGTGGGTCCTGGCATTTTCTGGACATAAAGGTGACACATATTCTGCCTAGGCTTGGGAGTATGGATTTATATAGTGCAGACAAACACATCTGCTGCAAGTGTAGTTCTCTAGCTATGGATTAAACATTGAGGGGGAAGAAGGGGGAAGAGGCAAATTTGTTATCCCCAGGTGGTTCTTTGAATGAAAGATTATTTTGCCACTGGAGGTTGGGGAAAGTTAAACAGCTTTCCATACTTGTCCTAAAACCTAACATAATCCAGGTAGTCTGTAGATGAGCTGAAGAAAAACCCATGCACAAAGAATGTTAATGAAAGTAAAAGATAAAATAAAACGCTTTCCTTTGCTAGGTCTATGCCAGCTGAGTGAAGATTCTAACTCTACAGGAAAGGGGATGTCTCCCCTCTTTCTTCCTGAGCCAGTCATTCTCTCCTTGAACTATAAGAGGCTATCCCTAGGTTTGTGAAAAGCAGCCTCAATAGCCTTCAGTCTGCAATTATTTCCTTCCATGTCCTCAACCAACAGTAATAATAGACATGAATCTGAAGAAAAAAATCTGTAGCAGAACACCTCCATAATTTATACAAGCTAAAATACTTATTTGTGATAGCCCTCTGTCTACTGAATGCACAAAGCCAAATGTCCTCAGGAAAGTTTGCATTTGTAGCTGAACTTTATGGCTTATATCCATCTCTGATTAGCAGCCAGACTTTTTGTGTTGGCCCCTCACAGATGATGTGTTGCAAAAGCATCATAGAGGATCTGCTTCTTTCTTACTTTCTCCAAGTATTTTTGGTTCAGGCTTTACATGTCATCACAGCTGGACACTTTCCTTATAGTTCTGGAGGCAGATATACCTTGGAGGCAGATGTACATTCAGATTGCTTGGCAGCAGAAGGTGTATTGCTGGAGCCAGGAGAACAAGATTAGAAGGTGAGATAAACATATGTTTTTATCTCTCAAATAAAGATTGGCTTCTGTAGTACCTTAACTGTGAAAATGTGGAACCTCCGAAGGGCCTTGGAGCTATGAATTTATAGGAAAGGGAGCTCTTTTTTCTCAAGTTAAAACATTAAGTGCTTTCTACTATTTTTGGCACTTATTATAAATGAAACAGAAATGTAAAACTTGTTTTTATCACTCAACACAAAGACCATTTGTTGCAGATGGAATTTTGACCAACAGTTATTTATAGTAATAATAATGGTTCTGTTCTTCATGATAATGATGCTTTACAGCTTTTAAACAAACAATCAAACAATGAAACAAACAAACAAACAAAAACCCCAGATGCAAATAAAAACAAATAATAAACCAAATGCAACAGCCAGGGCAGGTACCTAACCTGCAGAAGGACAGTTGACCGATTTGAAGGTTTTTATCACTCAACACAAAGACCATTTAGGACATCTTACAGATGGAAATTTGGATCAATACCTATTGGTTAATAATAGAGAAAATGGTTAGTAGTCCTAGACAGTATGTAGCAACAGTGTAGGAAGTTCCTAGAGAGCAAGTAGGAGTACTACAGGATTAATTTCATAAACTGTTCATGAACTGTTTTAACAGTGTTCAATGTTTACTACAAATAAATTCATATTCCAGGATTTAAAAAAACCCTACAAATATACTAAGACATTGCTCCATTGTTTGGTTCTTGAAGCAGTAGAATGTTCCTTGAGGCTCTGCAAAATAAATTATTTAAAATTTAAGGTTCAGCCTCAAGCATTATTGTCCTTGATAGAACAGCAGGAGGTAAGGACTGCAGGCAAAATTATCGTAGCCTGAAGCCAAGCCAGCTGCAACAAGAGAGGAAAGCAGGAGCCCAACAGAATCAGAAGACAGCAGCAGGACAGCAGAATGAAAATTTGAACCCAGCCAAAACTGGAACCACTATATTATCAGCAATTGGAATCTGGGGTCATAATAAGATGTTGTTTGATTTGTGAAGATGACATAACTGTAATTAATGTATTAGGTTCACTAGGAACTGAAGACTGTAAAGAGTTACAAGAGTCATTTCCCACTAACATTCAATAAGGAAATGAGTAAGACTTGCAAATAAAACCAAAAAGGTGTGTTTTAAGAAAATGATTAGGTTATAAGTTCAAGTAATCCAAAGTTTGGACCAAAAGCACTCAGAAGATTGGTTGGCCTTTTTCTAATCCCTTATGTGCATATGTTATGAGATGACTATTAATTGCATGTTTACTATTTCCTGTATAGGAAGCCTTCATCATTGAAGTGCAATAAAATGGATGATGTTCACTGATCAATTGTTCAGAATTGTCTAAATTTGCCAAAAAATATTTTTCCTGATCTCAGTCCTCTGTTCTTCATGACAATGTAGTTTGTTTGGTGAAGCTCTTAAAAAAATAAACACCAGATGCAAATAAAACCAAACAACAAACCAAATACAACAGCCAGAGGAGAAGGATGGTTGATCCAGTTAAAGGTTTTCAAACTTATTACCAATTTTCAATTTTTTCTTATAATTGGCAATCATTCCTAATAATTGGTAGTGCTAACAGCTATTTCTAAAACAAATAATCTGAAACCTTCTCTTCTGAATCTTCTCTTTTTCTCTTGGACTGTCTACTATAAATTGAAAGACTGTATATAACTCCTATACTACTTTATTGACTTTTTTTTTTTTGTAAAGACAATATATGTATAAGATTATAGACTTATAATCACTGACTTCATAAGGATCTGTGCATCATGTACTGAAGTATGTTTGTCTGATTCACATGGGTTATAAAATCTGAAGTGTGGCCTACAGCTGAACAGAAATAGGTCTTTTCTCAGGACGGTAGCTCTCTTCTTTGAGCCTGTGATATCTGGATCTGACTGAGCCATCTTAAATGCAGCGTTTGTCATTCACATCCAATAATCAGTACAGTTAAATAGGAGAAGTATTCCCCAGGACTAGAAGTACTGTTCTTCTTTTGTCTGTCTGTCAGAAACTGAACTAGATTTGTAGAGAGAGACCTGCATCTAACTAGTACTGTGTTAAATAATACAGAATTCCTCTCACAAACGTTTTAGTCATTTATGCTGTCTTCCAAAATGGTAATTTTAAAAAAACTTTCCTTCATCATTCCATCTTTATTTTCTTATGTGGAGGAGCAGAGAAGAGGTGGAATGTCAGAATGGTTTCTGATAAATAGCAGAAAGAACCAGAACTGCATGCAACACTGGTTTTGCTTGTGCTAATGTGAGATGCCAAGGAGTGAGGGAATAATAATGTGAGGACTTCTAACTCTTCCTTCTGTTGATAAGCTAATAGTTTAAAAATGTGATACTGCATTTCTGACTGGATTAAGAGATATTAAACTCTTTGTAATTGCTACAAATATAAAAATAAATTGGTATCCCTTAATTTTCTCATAAAAGATACTAGGAATTATAGTGAAACAACTGTATTATCACAAAATGGCAATATAGAAAATTATATGTCAGTTGACTAGTTACCAATACTAGGTACAGTAATGTTAGCAAATTTCTGAAAATTGGTTTCTTGCAGAAATATAATATCTCAACCTTTTTTTTGTTTGTTGTATTCTTTTTTTTTCTTTTTCTTTCTTTGCCTGCCTCATTTTTTTGTCTGTCTGAATCTTTGTTTCTATACACCAGCCTTATTCTCATCCAGTACACAGTATTTTATCAGATTGTGTCCAAAACACAGAACTTGTATATATGGCTTTACATTGCAGTTAAAATGCTTAATTTAATTCTCACAACCAGAAATCTCAGTGAAATTAACATGTTTGAGTTTGCCCCAAGCAATAGTTTTGTCTGAAATTTAACTATCTTACTTCATATTTGACATAAGTAGAAAGTGGGACTCCTTGTGTCATCTTATGTGCAGTGAGCTTCCAGTTGTTTTTACTCATAATACTGCTGAATTTGGAAATTCAACTTCTGGAAGTTTGAATAGCAAATAAGATCTACATACAATGCAAATATGTCATATTTCTATGACATTTCTATACATCTAACAATTACGGATTTTATTGACATCATATAGAAATAAATGTGTGAAGTCAAAAAATGAAGAATATTTCACGCAAATCTGTTTTTCAATAACTATTTGTGTAAGAGTTTATTTTCACTTCTTGTGCTGAAGTATTCTTCAGGTAACTTGTTTATAGTACAGAGCCTAGGAGCTGTGTAGTTAAATACTTTTGGGTTTAAGGTGTTTTTGGTTGGTTTTTTTATATTTTATTTTTTTATTTTATGTTCCCAGTTATGCTAACAGTAAAGAAAGCATTGAGCTAATTTTATGAAAACTTCAGAATCCAAAACATAATTTGTGTAGATTTTATCATTAGGGATACTTTTTTGTATCCCTGTGTTTTGTTACTCTGGTAGGTATAAAGCACTAGGTGACCTGGGATGAATGGTGGGCCTGAAGACAGGAAACAGAAGTATCACCATGCTCCCAATAAAGCCATCACATTTTAGAGGATCCATTCCTTTCCAGATCTTTAAAATTTTCACGTAACCTTTTTGCATACTCAGGAGGAAGAAAATAGGCAGCAATTAAAATATTCTCTATCATTAACAATACACAGGAGGCTCCCTAGGGAAAAAATAGTACTCCAGATTTTCACCAGGAGACATTTTTCTCAGCCCTGTTAGAGCACATTGCTATTAGTCCCATAGGGAGAGGATTATCTCATCTACCATTTGTCATCTTGTCTACACTGCTCATTTAGACTTCTTTCCTAAGCAATAGAGAAAAATAAACAGAAGAATTCCTCTCTTGAAGTGACTGTTTCACCAGTGACAGCAGAGCACTGACCTGGCCAAGGAATCTATTTAGGAATCTAATTTTTGGGAGAAAACACATTGGTTGCTTCTCTGAGCAATGTAAAGAAATTTTTCTGGAAACTTACAGATGAAATTCTGCCTGCACGCTTGGAAATGTGACGTTCTCTGTCTCCCATACTCAGATAAGGTTTCATTTTCTCTGAGTTATAACACATTTTACTTACAGCCCATCATTTTACTGTAGAAATGGAGGAAAATGTAAGTGCATATAATCTAAAGCAGTTCAGAAAAACTGTGCAGCTTGTTGCACTTGCAACAATGTGATGATGGGGTGCCAATTCTATGAAATAAAAATAGTCCAGAGTAAACATAGATAGTAAAGCTATGAAGCAGTGTAGTATTAGGTAAGGATTATTTCTTTTTTATTAACTCTTCAGGAGAGTGAAACTGTAGATGTTCTTCAAAGCAGAGTAAGGGCACTAGGCAACAGAAATCATGTCTTCAGGTCTGCTCTCCCCCTAAACAAGTCTGACCCCTAATATTACATTTTACCTAAATCTACCTAGAATGATTGCCTTAATAATTAATCTTAATTAGTTCTCTGGCACACATTCATTCATGATATTGATGAGAATTAACATTCTTGGGTTTATTTTTGGTTAAATGAAAAATCAAAAACATTCCAGGAAATCATGTATTTCCCCTGACAGAAAACCAAATGCAACAGATCTCAAATCTCCCTTCCCATTTTGTAAATTAAACTAATGTTTGGGAGACCAGAGAGTGCCATATAAACTTACAGGTTTGCTGGTGCACATAAAAATTATGAGAGCTCCTGACCCATACTGTCATACCATAAATACCAGATAAATATATGGAAAAGTATTTCTATTTGTTAAAGACTGTAAAAGAACTTTTATGAAAAATATTCTCATTTCTTATATCAATATAATTCACTGATTTGTCCTTTGCTTTTCTAACTAACTTACTTTCAAACTTATGTTTATAAAAGAAGAAATTTCTCTTCCATTTGTTTTTGCCACTGTGTGTTAACAATTTGGAGACTGGTAACTATAAAGAGGCGTGACTAGAAACTTTGTTACCCTCAATGCTTAAAACGCCTTTGCATGTCATAGCCTGACAACATAGAAAACTCAGGTGATGTTTTAGAGAAGAAATATGGAACTGCCAGCAGCTCTGCCATAGCTCATTAAGTGTTTGTGGTTGGCCACCAATGGATAAGCAGTTTCCTTATTGATTAGTCTGACCATGAAAAAGTATTACAAAATACTACAAAATTAGCTTTGTGAAACACAGGGCTCTCTCTGCTGATGCTTCAATTAATTCCAGTTAATTCTAAATCACTATTTTTGCCAGAATAATTCTGCTCTCTAGAAATTGATTCTATAATGATAGGCTTTCAAAACTAGAAACCTATTTTAGTATTTGAACAGATTTTCTTTTCTTTGTACAACAAAGAATTTGAAGAAAAAAACATTCTGTTTCCAGCCCTTGTTCTATCTCTTATATACAGCAGAGCTGCATTTATCAAACTTAATGTATGGCCAAGGTTTGAGATCATACTACTGACATCCTGCAGCAATATGCCATAAAATCATACACAGATTGCAAAGTAATCAAAGCAAATTAAGTGTTTTCAACTATTTTTATTTCTTGAATTTTACAACATGGAAAAATTGTTTTGGACCTCATTAAAGAGTGAGCTAAGTTTTAAATGGAAAACCAGACTTCACAACTTGTAGCAATGGAATTCAGTTAACTGCAGAGAAAAAGGGGATTTTGCTGTAGATGTACTCCTCTGAATTTCTGGTTGGGACCTAGGAATGATTAAAAGATCTGTGCTTTCCTGGTAAAGTTGGTCTTCCCACTTAGACAGATTTGAAAGACCATTCAATTGCAATCTTAATCAAGTTAATAAGGTCCATGTATAAACATAAAAAGTTTTTTCAACCATGAAGTGAATTGGAAATAGCTTTCAGCCTTCTCAAATTTGTCCATAGTTTCATAAAGCATAAATGCCAGTGTGTGACCTGTTATATGCATTTCAAAAACTGAAGGAACACAGCTGGATTTAAAAGGTGATTATGCACTATCTACAGGACTGAACTCAAGTGAAATTCTTCATTAAAACTGTTAAGCCTTCCCTTCAGCCATCAGTATTAGAGTTTTTTCTTGAAAATGCCAGTGATCAACATGACCAACAGTGGACTTGATTTTATTTAAAACAATTATAATCAAGTGTTTTCAGCTTACTCTTGGTGAATAATTTTTTTAATACTTTTTTCATGTTGTACTATTGTAATATCTTCACAGTCCATTCAGGAATAGCAGTCTATCAGTCTGACATAATAATTATTCATTTAGTAAACAATAAATCACAACAGTTGATCATCTATCTTTTTTTTTTCTGTCAAGCATCTGGTGCTCTCTTTCTTCTCTCTAAAATATCCCATCCAACAGAGAAGGCTAATTTCCCAAGATTCATTTAAAGGAGTGAAGAGCAAACTCCTGGCCGCATAAAAAATAATGGTAAAATAATGGAACTCCAGTGTTTTCAGTAGTGCTGTTTCTTACTACCAATTTAGAAGACTATTTATTCAGCTCAGTTCTTACCAAAGACATCTAGATCAGATGCCAAATCAGACCAAATAACCGCTTCTTTTGCCATTCCCTCATTCAATATGATGGTTTATTGTAAAGAAAAAATCCATTTTCCTTTCTTTTTCTTACTTTACTTAATGATTCTGAGTAAATTATTAATGTTTCTGAGTATGCATTATGGATTTTCTGTTCATTTTTTCCGTAACATTTAATTTTGAGGAAAAATTACCTTTGAATTAATACTTTTCCAACATTTTAGACTATTTATTCTAGATAATTTCCAAAATGCTTTTCTTTCTAAACCATATAAATCTATTCTTCATTGTTATAAACATTAAACAACTTTGCCTAGGTACCAGCTGGTACTCAGCACAGCTGTCAATATGGCCACAGTCTTTTTCAAGCTACTGCCTTTTGCCCAAGATGATGAACAAAATGGATGTGGAGTACCATTTACAAGATTAATATTATCCAGTGTTCACAGCTAATGGATTTGTGTTACTGCTTCATTTTACAAGGCCTCTTTCCATCTTTTAATTTATCCTAAGGTCTGCTACTTTATTTTTGTTCCATCATCCTCATAAAAGCCATTATCTTTCCATTAGCAAACCTGTTAAATAACTCTTCATATGCTCTTTGGTCTGTCCAGAAGCTGTTTGCATTCTTTGCAGTGAGTTTTCAATTACACTCAAGAATTTTAGAATATGAGTTTGCTGAGAGCTACTTCAAACACTGTGATACATTTAATTAATATAGGATGGAAAGAAGGTTTGCAACCATGTTTCTGCTCTTTGCTGCCATAACAACTCCATGTTTCCTTCTCTTTTATGCAAATTAGATGACAGATTTTTGTCAGTGAAAATGTTGCAAAACTTTTTAAAAAAAAAGGTGGATTAAATGCCTTTCTTGAATCCTACATGAAAACAATTGTGCTTTATTCTTCCATTTTGTTGTTTAGCTGAAAAGTTTTCTGTTCAAATTCCAAATCTTGAAAGAACTCTCAGAGTGAGTTTGTGTTTGCTTGATTTCAAAATTCATATTCTTTTTTCTTATTCCTTTCTTTCAATTTCATTCTATGAGAAACTGTAGATTACAGCTCTTTTCCTAAGGTACACTTATGGTGTACCCATTGTGTGACCACAGTCTTGCTTAATCATATCCAACAATTTAGAAAATAATCCTTGAACATCAAATCATACATTAAAATACGTCTGTCAGTATTTCCTTAGAACTGAAGTGATCCCTGTATTATGAGATATACTGGTGACAAAAAAAGTCTTTCTTTACTGTCACTCATCACAGATGTCATAACACCTTTCTTTCTATGGTAGTCTGTGGAGAGGTTTTGCTCTGACAGTGTGGGGTGAAGAGAGATTTAGTGACATGGAAATCAATGCATCAGAGGATAGCTTATTGTTCACCTGGTCCTCTTGCCAGGGGAGGAGAACATTTGTGAGACTGTGTTTTCTTTCTCAAAAATGAAGATTCCTTTGTCTAGTAAGACCAAAAAGCACATTTTTAGTTATACAGCTTATCTGACATCCTAATTTCAGAAAAAAGGGAAATACCCTTAGGAACTTCTGGACACTGAAAAATTTCTTTAAGCTCTTTCTTTAAATGAAAAGGGTCCCTTATGTCCCCTGGATTTTTAAGACAATAGCTAGAAATTATTCCTCTGACCAGCAAATTCTTGTTCTTCACTAGTCTTACAATGATTCTTTTATCTACAAAATAATGATGAATACTGCAAGTTTTCAGGGGGAACAGCATCTTGCCATGCTTTTTATCTTCTAGAAGTCTTATAGAGACAGTAGAAGAGGAAGAGAAATTCTAGGGATGTGTGTTTATGATCAGGGACAAATTATCAGGGACTACAATGTATGGAGGAAGCCTACACTCACTGCAGAAGAGCAAAAGGGCAAGCTGGACCACATATGGGACTTTGGGAGAGCATTTAGGATTGCTATAGACCATCATTAGAGAGCAAAACACTGGCAGATATGACCTTCAGGCTGCTGTTAAGCTTGATTTTCACAACTGCTATTCTCTTGTTATACTTGTCCGACCATTTACCCATACCACTAAGTTTCAGGATACTTGGCTGAGAAGTACCATAATATTATTCCACTTAGTTTTCTTTTCCAAAAAGCTTTTGTTTATTTTCTGATATTTAATTTAAATGGATTGTATTCTAATTTTTGATGATGTGTCTATTTCTTATTTTGTGTGTGTTTGCTGTTCTGCCTTTTCATGTAGGGAAGTTAAAGGAAAAACTGCAGCAGGACCTAGTCTGCTGTGTCATTTATTCTCTCCTTAGCCATATCTAAGACTTTCTTCTATTCAAGAAAAATCTGTTCTGAGCATATTTAATGCTAAAAGTAATTACAGTATAGAGAGCAAACTTTGATCAGAGACATTAGACAGAGACACTGTTTACTGAAAATAAATAAAGAAATCCCAGAATTGGCTCAAGAAAAGAAAAAAATGGAATTGCTCCATTTTCTTGCAGTCTTTTGCTGTGTTTTCCCCTGTTCTGACAGCAAAGCAAAATCCATCATTCCATCTATCTTGCCTTTTCAATGCCCATAAGACCCATAAGGCCCTTTCAAAGGCTTGTATGTTCTGGGTATATTAAAATAGAAGTTATTAGACCATCATTTGGTTTTTCTCCTTCCACAAAACTATGCATGCTATCACTGTTCTTAACCCATTTCCTCTGATGTCCATAGGAGCTGTGTCAGAACCCTGTTTGGAAGGTGTGAATGAAATTTAGAAATTCTATCTGTAAGATTTTCCATTTCTTCTGTTCTAAGGTCCTCTGCTTTGCATCTCTGGGGATTTAGGGATCTCCCTATGGTCTTGTATTTTTTATTTGTTGTGAAATAGAGCAAGAAAAATCACTCCATGTTTCTTCTGTAGTCCTTTGTTTTCTTATGGACTATTTCTGGTACAAGTTACAATATTATAAGGTGGTTTTTATGTTACCTGAAATATTTACTTTTATCATTCAGCATAAATGGGTTGTCCTTAAAGAGCAGGGTATTGTTGCTGTAACTGAAACTCTGAGAGATAAGGTATACAAACAATCAAGAGGCAAGACTGTAATGAAGACCTGCTGTGATAATTTAAAAATCATCCCATGTTATATACTAGCTTAATTCTGATCAACAGCAGATTTACTACTCTGTCTTCTTGGCACCAGGCAGAAGGTGCTTTTAATTTCTTACAAAATAATGGACATCCCTCTTTCATCCCCACCCTTTTTTCAAATATTGTTGAATTTTTTTCAAGAATGAGATTGCTGGCCCAGTCCTACATACTGTATGCTTTCTGAAGGTAGTTTGGTGTGTCAGTTTTTGCACTTAATGCTGGATTAAGTAGTACAGCAAAATGTTTACTGATGTCTGTCCTATGAAGATTTCTGAAATTCATTGATTATTTAGGATAAATATTAGTTTAATGCTCTCAGTTTTGTACACAAATAATTAAAAACTTAAATGAAAGACAAACAAAAACCCCAAAATATTGGTCTTGGAACACATTCTTTCTTGCCTTGTTCAGATGTGAATATGTGGCAAGTTTCGGTTATACATGGAGCAATTGGAAAAGAGATTTACATCTCTATGTATGTTTGAAATAGATAAATATTAAAACAAAATGAACAAATAACCCCCAACCAACCAACAACAAAAACAACACCCAAACCCCGAATCTAAATATTTGAATGAAAATGAGTAATTGTTAAAGTCACAGAGCATGAGCCATTACTTGTAGTACCCCTGCATCCCTATGAAAAAGCGGTTAAAGAATCTTAATCAGAAGAAAAGTAACCTTAGAGATTCCTTTTCTCTTGGTATAGTTTCTTGTAAAAACTCATCTTGGGATCAGAAAAGTGTCAGTAATATGAATGAGTATGAAGGAATGTATAGCCAGTTGCTAGTGGTAGTGGTGATTCACAATACTTGGCTAAGCAGCAGTGAGATACCACTTATGCTCAGCTATATTACTAAAAGCTACACCTTAATTTTCTGCATTTGTTTGTAAACCTCAGTATACAGTATGATTCCTTGAATCAAGACTTAATGTATTTAGAACAGGAAATTCTGTTTTCTGTGCTCCTTGCTTTGTAGTCTGAAATGGTACTTAAAAGTATTTAACATTGCCAGGTTCCTCTGAAATCCACATTATTCAGTTACTGGTAACATTTGAAAGCACTGTTGCTCTAATCTTGTTCCTGTTTTTCACAGCAGGTCTACCCAGTCCCTCCTGCTGTCTGTGAAGAGTTACTAAATTGGACCTATTACATCGTTCCCGTATGCAGCATGACATGCAATCAGTAAAAATTCCTTTTGTTTATACTGTTAATAACAGATGTTGCTCTGCTACATCACGCATGCTGTTTAATATTATCAAAACAATTATTCATTTATTCACATTTGTGCAGTGTATGCAAGCTGGCGTTACAGATCTTGCAGACATGGCCTTCATGAATGCATAAACAGAAACTCATGTCATAGATCATAAATCACACCCCATTCCCATCACCATTTTTAATCTTACATCTAAAAATGTGATGATAACTTTATCGTTTGAACATTGACAAGGGGGTGAGAGACAAAACTCTGGTTATGTGGAAAAGCTACTGAAAATGCAGAGCACCTCTTCTTCAGGCTCCTAACTGGAAGATGTTGTTTATGCATGAAAGGAAGGAATCCTTGGTTTGTCAGGGTACAGGGACAAATACTCTGGTTCTACTTCATGCTTCTTCCCTCTACGCCCTCAGTCTTCCTCCAAGAGAAAAACACAAGGAAGAAAAACAGTTCAAGGGTTGGTTTGATTCCTTTTGATTGAATTAACAAGGATTCATTCTAATTGAATTAACTAGTGGGATAACAGCATGCCTGAATTTTAAAGTATAATTAAAGGATTCATTTTCTACTTAATGACAATGGGATAGAAAATTACCTCAGAACAGACACAATGCAAGTTGTCTATTTTCCCATTATAGATGTGCATTTTCAGGTAACATGGCCATCAAGCCTTCTTCTATAAATGACACATGGTTTGAAAGTAAATTTATAACTTTAAAGGAAATCAGCTTATGCTCTTTTAACATTAAAATATTTACAGTGTTTATGATGATATGTCAATATTTGCTCTGGTTGGGGTGTAGGACCTATTGCTTTTAACTAAAATAGCTGAGTTATTAGGATATTCAAATAAAACCAGTCTTTTTGTACATACAAATGTAAACTTCTTGAAGGAGTGTGTTAATGATACTGAGAGTGTTCTAAAGATAAATGTTCTAAAGAATTTTATGATATTTTCTTTATTTCTTTGGCAGAAGTAGAATTTACATATTAATGAGATAAAACAACTATGGAAACAATGGTTTACATTCCCCATTGCAGCATCACCTTCATTAGAAAAATGAGAAAAACTTGTCCTTACAAGTTTATAGGAATAAAACAAAACTTAAATCAGAAATTCATTCACCAAGAAAGTGGTTTGAAGTGAATGGAATTTGCCCCCTGAGGCCTGAATGTAATAGCTTTTCCTAAGTGTATATTCAGAAAATATCAGGTACAAGATAGAGTTTTGTACAATTGAAAGCCAGCAGTCAGTAGGTTTAACATTAACCTTCATAGCTGGATGATCTAGCACAAAGAGAATGGATGTGACCGAAGAGAGGGCCAAATGATTCTTGTTTTCCTGTTTCTTTGGAGTTTCATTGCAGAACTATTAAACTGACCAGAAAGATGCCAACAGCTATCTTCATTCAGATGGATGCTGCAAGGTTAATGATGCTTACAGATTTACCAGTGACTTCTGAATCTTTGACAAATATCTTCATAAGGGATATATACAATTTTCAGCATAACATAGAATACAGCTGTGCTTCATCTGACAACTGTAATAAATGCCATATTGACTGTGTTGTGTGTAGCTTATCTCATCATAACTGAGAAAAGATACCTGCTTGACTGACGGACAAGGACCTCTCCAATGACCATCAACAATCTTCCACTTAGTAGTGCCCCTGCTGCATGAGAATTTGTTAATATGAATTTGCATGTGAAAGAAAAGGTAACTGCATATTATCTGCCATCTTCAGGACATTTAGTTAAGATTCTCATCTTTTATTTATTTTTAATGAGTATTGTGTGTGAAATTTTGGAAATTTTTAATAGTGTTCCCAGACTCATCTCTGATCTAAGGCCAATTTTTGTTTAAGGGTTGACATCTTCCTATTAACGGAGAAAATCATCAGTGCTCGTTTTTTTATTTTCCATAATGAGAATGGAAAGAACTTAAAATTAGGGTTAGTTTCTCTTCTTTTCCCCTACATCAAATGTAGGTCTTTGACTACTTTTATGCTCTTTAAACCGTTTTATGTAATTTGTCTTTTTACAATACATTGTGACAGCATATGTCAAATTCATTTATTGCCAATGACATATTAATTAGCAAAAAAATTATTGTGATGTGTGAGACAAGAATAGAAATCATGCTACTATTTCAAGCAGCAAAAAGCTATACAAGTCCACAGACATATAAATTTAAAATAAAGAAATGCCTGTTTAGGCAAACTACTTCAGGACACAGGTTAAATAGAACACATATGTCCACAAAAGATAACATAGATCAGGGGTCTGTCAGGTTTCCAACTCTGGAAAATGGCTATAATAATAATGATATTATTCTACATTCTGAGAGGTCTGCGTGCACAGAAGTCTTTAAAGGTAGAAAAGTATTATTATATACATTACAGTCAAGGAAATTGAGTTATAAAGATGCTAAATAAATGTTCCTCGGGGTTAGGTATGAAGTCAGTACAGAGCTTTAAACAAAGAAGAAATTCCCTGGGTCATCCACTGAGGTAAACACCAAGTTTAGGCAAAGCAGCTGCCGAACCAGAGCTGGGTCTGCAGACACGGGTGGCAGAGTTCACACTGCAGTGGGAGAAGTGGGCTTCAGGGATTTTGCAGGGGAATGGCTCTTGTGGTGTCCCAGAGTCTGTAAACATGCTCAGATCCTTCCAAGCACTGGAAGCTTTGCTGTATACATTTACAGTGTGCTGGTTGCACTAATACTGTCAGCCTCTTAAGAACCAGGATGACACACCAGCTATCTGGTAGGCATGTTGCTGGCATCCATCCTGCCTTAGAACATGATAGAACAAGGAGCACTGTTTTATTTTGGTTTGGGGTTATTTTGTTTTGGTTTGGTTTGGTTTGGTTTGGTTTGGCTTTTTAATGAGGGAATAACCTTTTTTGCATTGAAAACTACATCATATAATTATAGATTACAAACTTTCTGACCTGAAGGACTGTGCCACGTTTCTCTGCCTCAAGCAGAAGTACCTCAATCAATCAATATTTGCTTCTGCCCCGTTAAGCTTGTGTATTTCCTGTCTCTTTGAGAAGGTCTAACTCCATCAGTACCTAGTATAGTTTGCCAGCAAACTATACAGCTTCTCCAACAAAATATATATTTCATAATAAAAAAAATCTTTTTATGTCTACCTCCATCATGGCAGTTTCTGTCAAGCACTGATACATATTAAATATGCACCCAATCAAAACTTCAGCTTAGAAAGGATTATGGCATGCAAGGTTTTGATCAAGACATATACATGAATTTAAAGTTTGCCTCATTCTGAAGTTTTAGTTAGAATTTTCTTTCAGTTAAAATATATGCAACATCTTACGTAACATATTTTGTCCCTGTTTGCATAAAAGACTAATCTGCTTGCAGGGAATCAGTTGTTCATTTAATTTTGGTATTACTGAATGGTATTACTGAGGTTTTTTTTTTATCTTAGGGCCATACAGATGGAAATACAAGGTCAGACCAACTCTAAAAATCTAGTGGATGTATTTGATTCTGCCCTGACTTGTTGACAGCAGCAGCTGATACAGATCTTTCACGAAGCTGACCCTTGTTTTCTGCCACTGGTGGGGCATTTCTATGTTATGGGAACTCCCGGAGACTAAACCAAAGGTCACAGTTGCTCACTGCACTGCATCCAGTTCCCATAATTAAAAGCATTCATTAAACCTGGTGTTTAACTTACCTGTATTTTTCTTTGAGAACTCATTAACTGTTGTACACATCAAAAGACAATTTTAGAACCGCAGGGAAGCAGCCTCACTATGTATATGTGTGGGAATCTGCAGTAAAGTGAAAGCAAATAATAAATAATTTTTCTCCAGGAATGAGATTCATATAGCCACGGTCCTGGCAATGACCAAACAAGTTGCCAAAGCCAGAAAGTTAACAATTGCATAGTATGTTCTAGCTTATGGGGATAGTTTCTTTGTTGAATTTTCCATATCTGGACAATAGCAACATTTTTTTCATCTCTGTTGATTTCTTCTGTAATGTTTGAAAAATACTTCTGGAAATTAGAAATAAAATGAAAGGAAAGAGAAAAGGAAAAAAAAAAAAAGTGTTGACATTTTGTTGAGGACTAAAATATTTAATTTTTCAACCAAAATTCAAGGGTACCAGGAGTGATGGATGGTCTGACCCATATACTTTGGGTATGTTCTGCTTGGGTCCTCAGGAGGACTTAGATTTTTTGTCTGCAGGTTCTGCAACTATATCTGCATTGGTCAGAAATATCTCATGATTTTGCACTTTAAGGAGACAATAATATTCAATAATATGGGAAGCAGAAAGACATAACCAGACATCCAGGTCAGGCAGCTGAAGAAGTATCTGAGCCCAGACCCAGCACATTACAGGAATGCTCAAGGGAGTGATGTTACTGTTCTCTTCAGAAACCTGTTTAAACACTATGATCTAAGGATGGGTTTCTATTTCTTATGGCTCAGTAAGCAGATTAAATACTTGTTTTCTTTTTCTGGTCCTGGCAAATACCCGGTTTAAGTCTTACCATTGTTCTCATAACTATCAATGATTTACTGTAAGTAGAAGCTTCTCCATGTTGTGTTTTCGGTAAATCCCATTGCCAATATAATTTTTTTCACTGCATGGAAAATTCAGTCTTTAGATTGGAACTTACCCTTTCTGGGCATTTTGGGTTTATTGTAAGGTTGTGCCTCTTTGAAGACTCACCCCTTAAATAAATTCTTCAAAGACGTTTGCTTTTTTAGTTGTTTTTTTTTTTAAATAGCTCTGGTATAGAGGAAGGCTGTTTTAAATAAATGGGATCTATTGATATAGAAAGAGGTAGCGAGTTGATATATTAGACTGATCAGTGATCTGCAAGCATCTTTTCTTCTTTTTTTTTTTTTTTTAATTAACTGTTAAACTCATGATAGATGATGAATAATAAGTTTCTGTGTGTAGTGTCCCAGGCACAGATTTATGAATGCTTTGCTTTAATTATTAACATTTCAATAAGACAAACAATATTTTCTTACTCACACAAACCAGTCCACTTCAATAGACTTCACAAAGATAACAATGTTTTTGACATACACATACATTTCTGGTATAATTTGCTTTCTATAATATATTAGCAAAAAAAAAGAAAAAAAAAAAAAAGATAACAAGAGCGATGATTTTGATTTTGTAACAAGAGGAGCTAATTATCAGTGCCCCTCTTCTTTCACTTGTTCATTTTCCTTCACCAAAGCACAAATAAGCTGCAATCAGCACATACAGTGTGTATGTGTAAGTATGTTTGTGTGCATGCCTGAGCACATGCTTGTCTGATCACACAGAGATTGCAACTGTGATTGCTTCTGCTTACAGAAATTGGCACAGATGATTCCTAAAATGTTTCAAATTTATCTAAGGTAAAAATAAACCAAAGGAGGAAGAGTACAGGATAGGAGAAGAACAGCAGAAGCAAAGAAAGTAAATTTTCAATGCCTCTTGGCATTAAAAAAATAATAAAAATCTTGAGAAAAGGTAGAGATGCTCTAAAGGCCACAATTTTTGGTACAGAAAATGCAGGATAAGCAAGTGCCTATGACCACTATGCTATCGCTTCATGCTGTACTCATAGACCATCCATTAATGGTAACACTCAGCTCCAGGCTCATTGCCATGGCTGGGATCCAATTTCAAGATCCATTAGTGCTCCTTACCTCTTGAAGCTTCTTTAGATCGACCACTGTTCATGATAAGGAAATTACACATTAATTTGCTCAATAGAATTTAGAATGAGAGACACCAAGATTGCCCTTGGCAACAGGCATGAGTTGATAAATGCTAACTGTTCCCTAATTTCATTTATTGTTCTGTGTTGTTCCACTTTGTCTTGCAATCCATGGTATTCATAACTAAAAATACCAGAAAATCACAGCCTCTCAGGCATTTTTAACATAAAGCTTTAGGGTGTAATGAATCTACAAGCTAATTTAGAGGTTAACTTGTTGAAAAACATCTTATAGTACGAGTTTCATGGCTGGTGTTTAAGTAACTAATGTAATGTGGGCAAATCACTGTCACCATTTCACATCTCTTTAACAGATATGACTGAACAACTGAATGGCAATTCCATGTACTCCAAGGATCACTGCACATATTCACTTAGGGTTGGCACTGGATACTCTAACTTGTGCTGGGGGCAGTGAGTAAGTTAGATAAAAAGAGGTCTGTAAAATTATGTTGCAGGAAGACACAGAGGTACTGTATTGGTATACAAGAACAATGTTTTCCTCAGCCTCTTGACATCTCCTTCTGCTCAAGTTAAAGACTACTAAAAATACCAAAGCAAAGCCCTACAAGAAAGATGAAGCCTTGCATACCTGTATTCTTTGTTGCATTAAAAGTCCCCTAAGTCATTTGCTGTGGCATCTGGTGGACATCTCTTATGAAAAAAGAAGACAAAGCCTTTCCACAAGTAGTTATTGGCTTTTGAAAAGGCATTTTGTGCTCTACCTGCCAGCTGAGAAGTACATCTGGGGTTAAGGGCTTCAAATCTCATGTCTGTCTCTTCCTGACAACAGCAGTGTTACCACTAATTAAAGATAATTCTAGAAATCTCCTCAGGCAGATGTGGGCACTTGGTGAGGTTTAATGGTCTGGGCTCTTACACTTTTTTTGCCCTGCTCCCTATAAAAGTCCTGCACTCTGTATCCTCTGTGTTGGTTATGTCCAAGGTACAATGCACAGAGGCACAAGACCTAGCATGCTGCCAGCAAGGCCCAGAAGAGGAGCTGTCAAGCCTGCTTCTAAAAATAAAGGGTGATGGAACGTAGGTTCATGGATGATTTTATGTAGAATAAGACAGCTAATTCTCTTTCTCAGTGAATCGTGGACAGCTATTAAGCTGAAGTATATTGGTCTTTAATTAGCAGGAAGAAGAATGTGTTTAGAGAGTGTTGGAAAGAATTGAACAGAACAAAACCCTAAGTTTTTCTCAAAAACTTTTTCCCCTTAAAAAATCCTCTGAAGGGTCAGAATGGTAATTTCAGTATCTAGTATGCTGCCTGGTGCCTCCTGTGAATGGAAGGAAGTTACTTTTAAAAAGCTTTGTTCAACTTAGGGTTTTTTTGTTTGTTTGTTTTGTTTTGTTTTGTTTTGTGTTTTGTTTTTTAATGCCCAAGATCATTTAGGAAAAAGCATCTCTGCTGAGTCCTTTGAAGGCTGCCTACTGCTCTCATATATAAAGTTCATAGCTTTTGTTGTGAAGGCAGTTTTAAATTCTGACAGACTGGCCTCCAAGCTGGCACTCTGAACACTGGTGACCAACATGGGAACTCGCACCTTCCCAGCCGTCTGTGCAGAGCAGCCCCTTCTGGGACAGACCAGCCGTGTTTCCAGACATCCTGTTGGAGTGCCACTTTTCAGGATGCCTGGGGACAACACGGCTGCTCCACACCAGGAGGACTTTGCTCAAAATAAAAATGACAACAATGCACTCTTTCCCACCTGGAGCTGCGCATAGCAGTGATTGCCATTTCCTGCTCAGGCAAGCTCCGTTAGGACTTTTTAATAAAATTAAAGATTTAAAATGTTCAAACTGGGTATGATTTGTCTTTTGGCCATCTGGAACCACAACCTGTCCAGATGAGATGCAAGTATCCAAAGTGTTCTTACTCCTGATGTTGGCTCTGTGCCACCTTGCTCATCCCAGTGAGATTTACCACACACATAGGCAGTTTCTTTTGTCTTTTTTTAACCCAACCTCTTCTTTTCTGTACCACTCTCTATGAATAAACCTTATAGACTGTTATTTACTTTTGTCATTCTGTTTAGCTGCTGTCCAATCTCCCATCTCTACCTTTAAAGCATTGTTGCTTTAGCTGCACTGGCCCATGTGTTTGAATGCTCGCATCTGACGTTTCTGACACCATTATTTATAAAGTATCATTGCAATTTGTGTGCTGTGTTGTAGCTGTGCTTTCTGATAGTCTTCAATGCAAATTTTTAAATAGTGGGGTAAGCTGGTTTTTGAAGTAGAAATCTTAGTGGGTTGTCCAATGCCTATTAGAGAGACATCTTTCCCTTCTATGTGGCACCTAAGTCTCCTGGCATTTACCTAAATTTTCATTTTCACAAAACCTAGATGCATTGCTTTACTTTCTGAAATGGTAGCACAGTGTCAAATTTGGGTGAAACTATCTTCTACAACATAAAATAGGTATGAAGCTCATACTGGCCTTCTCAGGTTAAGGTATTCCCTGGAGCTGAACTATAATAGGACATAGTTCAGTAGTCAGGTATATGCCAAAACCAGTGCCAGGTTGTATAATCTACACACACAAAAAAACCCCAAAACCAAAACAATACAACCACTTTTTTTGTTTTGCAGAATTTAATAAATCATTTACCTAGAGGCCAGAAGAAAAGCAGAAACAGGAATTCAGCTTTAGACATCTGCCTTTTTGCCTTTGAGGTGAAAAGGAAAGGAGAGAATTCTCAGTGGTTACTCTTCAAAAATTCAAATATTGAAACCCAGCTTTCCTATGTTGTATGATTTATCCCTTTAAAGTTTAATTTGTTTGCTAATATTGCTCCTTCTATGAATTTTTCATTCTCTACTGTTCAAAAAAATAAACTTCATCTCAGAAATGCTGCATTGAGCAAAGAATAGCTATGAACCTTTCTTTAGATTTCGCAGTATGTCATTGGAGTTCTTTTTGAAACTTACCTCCAAAGGAATTCTATCATGGGGTTTTGTAGCAATAACAAATAACTCTTCATCCTCAAATGTCCTTGACTTTCTGTCAGTCCATCCCTCAAGACAAGATTAACTATATTTTTTATCATTGCTGACAGATGGCTGACTAGCAAATTCCTAAAAGTATCCTTGGTGGAGAGTCTCAAACCAAAGTATTAACACTCTGTTTTTCCTAACTTTTCATAGTTTTGATTCCATTTTTTTCACTGAATTGGTGATAATTACTTCATTAACATTCTCATCCATCCATGTTTTTCACTATCTCTGTGGCAATCTGTCCAGAGCACTATGGATCAATGAGTTCACCAGGCCTGGACATCAGTTAAGGATGAACCAGCACTGCAAATGCTCTCATTCATGGGGCTCAGTCCCAGGAGTTTGGTAATGGATCAGTCCAGCAACATCCTCCAACATGGTCAGTAATGAACCAGGGCCAGGACCTCGCCCAGGGCTCCAGTCAGGAGCAAAAGGAAATGAGAGCAAAGACAGGGCTGTAGACTGGCACTGCTGCAGGACTTCTGGAGAAGCAATAAATTGCCCTGGGAGAGGCTGAAAGGGGGTGCTGACCAGTGCATGGAAGAGGGGGAGTCTATTGGTCATAGGGACAACTGTGTAAGACTGTGTCATGGGAATGTCAGAGGTTTTGCCAGAGCTGTCATGTTTGACACTGACTGTGGGTTTGTTGCATTCCAAAGACCTGTTATGGAAGGCTGTTTTGTTTGGGGTTTTTTTTGGTTTGGTTTGGTTTTTTTGTCTTCAGTATGACTATTGGCAGACAGTATTTTTTCTTATGAGTGATCAATTTCCATCTTCAAACAACAGAAGGACTTAACCCTGTTACGAAGTGAAATAGAGATCTCGTTACGTTTTATGCCTCTTCCTTTTCAGACATCCACTCATTTGAGACCCCACCTTGTCTCTTGTGAGACCCCACCTGAGGAACTTTGTCTGATTCTGGTGTTCCCAACATAAGAAGGACATAATGCTCTTTGAGTGTGTCCAGAGAAAAGTCATAAATGATCAGAGGGCTGGAGCACCTCTCTTATGAAGATTAAGGTTGTTAAGGTTGTTCAGACTAGAGAAGAGGAGGCTTTGAGGTGACCTTTTAGTGGTCACTAAATATCTGAAGGGGGTCTACAAGAAAACTGGGTGTGCAGTGAGACGACAAGGGGCAATGGTTTAAAACTTGAAGAGGGGAGATTTACGTTAGATATTAGAGAAAAATTCTTTCCTGTGTGGGTGATGAGACACTGGAACAGGTTGCCCAAGGAAGTTGTGGCTGCCCCCTCCTTGAAGTGTTCAGAGCCAGCTTGGATGGGACTTTGAGAAACCTGATCTAGCAGGAGATGTCCCTGCCCATGCAGTGGATTTGGAACTAGATAATGTTTAAGGTCCCTTCCAACCCTAGACATTCTATGATATGACTCTATGATTCTTTTTTTTTTTTTTTCTTGGTACAATGGCATTAATGACAGTGGAATATTAAATGTCTATGGAAAGATTGATTATAGAACTAATATTCTTTAGTAAGCTTTCTTAAGAGGGATTGACCATATCTTACACTTCAGGTGGAAGGTAAACTGGAGAGTGGACTCCTTTCCAATGTATCTGATACATTGGAGCTAGTTACTATGGCAATCTTACCTGTGATATTTAGTTTTGACTCACACCTGCTGCAGTCTCTGGCATTGTTCTGAAATATTTTATTTTTTTTTTTACTATAATAAAAATGCTCAGACTATAACTATCCTGCTTGAGGCATAAGCAGCAGCTTGAAAAGGAAAAGGTGCCTGCTGCTTAAGCAATATATTTTACTTTTAGGGTTTTTTAAGGGAAATGAACAAAATGGCATCTGCCTCATCTTACAAATTTCAACTGAGATTGCACAAAGTATGTTTAAAAAAATTCTAAGCTGCAGCAGTAAAAATGTATTTGTTCTTCTCTTAGATTACAGACTTTGAGGGTCTTTGAGCAAATGCTGTTTCTTACATAATAAACTGAGAAAGCCTACGTGTGAGCACAGAGACACATTCTGTTCTGTGTGTGGAACTCCCATAGCAATGGGAGTTCTATACCAAAATAAACTCTGAAAAACCCTATCACCTGCAGTTTGTAGAGTCCACAGAACTCTTCTGCTATCTTTCAAAGCTCACTCAAACTTCTGTTTAAGAGCCACGCTCATCCTTTGATCCAATTTGGGTATCTACCTTGTCTACTGCTCCTAGCCTGCCTTACTCCAGTCTATTAATAAATATCAGATATTTTTCCTGACATTTCTATTTTTAATGGTCTATAATGCTACTTCTATTATTTTCATCCCTTAATTCTCCAGCTCATTGCTTTAGGGCATCCTGATCATGAAATAATCTAATTAAAAACATCAGGTGTATTCTTGTGGGAACAGCAGACCAAGAGCTCCTAATCCAGCTGGTGAAATCATTGTATTCTTAGAACATGAGAACAGTTGCTGTGACATTATGTGGAAAAAGAAATCTAACGTGTTTGTAATAATCAGTTTAATCTTATTTGGTACCACTAATATAACTTATGCATCGCCATATGGATACTGTGTGATGTAGGAAGTCTTAACATTGTTTGTTAGCTTAACCATGCACCAGTTATCAGAACATATTTTATCCTAAATTATTTCCAGTCTCCAGATACACTTCTGCTCTAATATCTGCTAAAAATATTGCATTTTTTTAGATGCTAAATTACTTTAGTTTACTAAAGCTATAACTACTGTATTACTACATTTTAAAAAGTAAAAACTTCACTGGGTTCCTAAGATAACTTTATTTTATTTGTCTGAAGAAAAATGGTAAAAATGATAATTTAAAATATTTTTTTAAATACAACTAATGTGCATATTGCAAGTTTGATTATGTAACCAGTAGCCTCCTTGTGTTCTAGCAGTTTATTGAGAGTTTAAAGCACTTTAAGGATTATAATGGCTTCTTGTTGAAGTTGTTCTTGTTCCACTGTGGAGTTTTAAGACAAGGGGAAAAGGAAGGCATGACCAAAAGTAACTCACTTCCTCCTGCTGATCCCCTTAAAAATTTTACTTGGAAACTTGGCAAGTTGCTCCCTGAAGAATTGACATACCTTGACAGTCCAGCTTTGATAAAATCACCTCCATGGGTACATATACATTTTAATACATATTGCAAAATGCTACATGTTAGTATCTTCTGAAAAGCTTATTACCAGCTACTTGGTCAGGGTGTCAATATCTGTCAATACCTGGCCATCTTATTTGATTTCAGGCTGCATGTTGGCTCCTGAAACCAACATTTCCTTCACAAAAAGATTTTCTACCATAGAAGTGAAAGTTATGTGTACTGAAAAACCTGTCTATTAAATACAGTTCCTTTTTGGGATTATATTTTATCTCTCTTTTCCATCACTTTTTTATGGTCAAACATTTTGCCTTTGATGTAATTCTGCTCCAGATGTACATGTCTAAGAAGCCTAATAAAGTCAGAATTTTGTACACTGTTTACAGTAAACTAAATCTAAAGTGAAATCTCACTGTCTAACTTTTGCATGTTTTAAATGCCTTACAAAGAATATCTTTCTTTTTAAATAACTGGGCAAGCTTCTTACCCAGTCAGTAAAAAGAGGTTAGTAAATCCAAAGCTTACAGAAGGAAAACTTTATACCTAATTTAGATTCCTAAACTTGCGCCTCTAGGTTCTGTTGCTGAAGGTCTTTAAAATTAAATAATACTTTCCACTGACAAATTAAGCAAATTAAGCTTGAGATACGAAAGGCTTTGTCACAACTTAGGCACATAGATCAAGTGAATTTGATTTTTTCAAGGAATTTTTTTCCCCTACTTTTCAATGACTACTCTATCCTACCTTGTCTGAAGCAGAGTAAAGCTGAACTTTAAGAGCAATGTTCTCTATTATCTTCTATATAATTTGTAATCTAGTGATCTCTTCTCCTTAAATGTTAATATTACTTTGTATTTACTATATGTCTTCGGAGATTATTTGTATTTTTTTCCATATTTCTCTTTAGATCTCCTCTCAGTTGAAGAGATTCTCTACTACATAACATTTTTTTTTTTTTTTTTAATATAGGGATGTCTTCCTGAGTGGGTCTGAAAACCTGAATCTGAAACCACAATTTTTAACATTAGTCCTCAACATTTTTTCTTAAATAGACTTGCAATTTTAAGTAGCTTCAAAATTAAAAGAAAAAATAAGGCCTCCCAGATCCTCTCTGTAAACTTGAAGTTATAACTTCCAATTTTATTTTTCTAAGATTTCCTTATTACCCTTCTTGCCCATTCAAAAATTTTCCTTCATTTTGCATTTAATCTTTTCCCTATTTCTTTGTTTTTCTCAAACATCTCTTGTCTCGATTCCGTTTTCAAACCATTCTCTATAGTTTAGCTGATCCCATACCTGTCTTGCTTTAACTTCTCTATGCCTCTTAGTAAGATCCTGACACATTATCTGTTCTGTATATTTTGCAGAAAGAATAAGATTTTTTTTGTAATTACCAAATATTAGCACATTCATGAATAGATTAAAATTACAATGTGGTAAGATTGCATTATAAGGAAGAACAAAAAATAGATGCTTATACTTGTAATGTAATATTACCTAGTACATTTTGTTATTTCAGAAGACACTTTTTTGAAGACCTTGATTTCTCATATGGACACTCCAACGTTTGAAGAGTACTGCTGCTGTTTCAATGTTAAGGTATCAAGTTAACTATAGATCTGTTTAATATAATTAAAATCCCACATTTCTTTACATGCTTAACCCTTCTTATCTACTTTTTTTCTTCCTTTTTTAAAAAAGAAGATAAGAAATAACAATCAGCAGCTTATGGAAGACTTCTCAAAATATGCGAATAGCTGTGCAAGTAGAAATCATTTTTTTGCTTATAACTGTTGAGTTAGATCTTAGTCCATGAACTATGTTATTGGTTTAGATAGGCCTCCCCAACACCTTCCAGGGCTACTGATTCTGTGATACATACACCCCAACATGTTTTTTTAGAAAGTTGGTTTGGTAACAGAAACAGCATAGCTACATTTCGACGGTTAGTCCAGACACTATTTAGTACAAACAAGTCTGATTCCTTCAGTGAAATCTGCTCTAAGTCAATGTTACCTACTGTTAGGTCAGCTCTGAAACAACCTGCAGTTAAGTTCTCTGCCTGTAAAATTCCTGCAGTCCCTTAAAATTTTGAAAAGGCTTGGATATTGTAATGTAGAGTATTGGAAAATATGTAAGATAAAGAGATATAAAAAAGTAAAGTATTTTAATTTTTATTAAAATTCAAGGACATAAAGAAAAACAACATATTTTTTTTTTAATGTAGGAGTCATTAAGGCTTATGTTTGCTGCTGATGTCCTATTACATTTGCTTCACTAAGCTGGAAAATCTTGCTTTATGCAGTTGTTGCTGAATGAAAAAAAAATAAACTTTGAACTTCCCAAAGCATTGCATTAAAATAGCAAAATATCATCAGGAATGTTCAGAAGTTTGACAGGACACAGTGTGTTTTGAAATCCCCACTCCATTCATATGCCCATTCCATTTTAAGGAATATGCAGACTGAGTGGCTACAACATCCTTTCCTCTCTGTCCCTTACCTCTATCCTCCAGATGATCAGTTCCATACTCTCATGGATCCTTTCCTTCAATGAAACATATAACCACACTCTTTAGACATCAGACACAAGGATACATGGAAAAGCTTTGTTGGCACACTGCCTGTGCTTGGGAGGCCAAAGACTATTTCACACATTGCACGCTGCAGATACACAATGTGGAGCATAGCAGGAGTATTTCTTATCTCACCACAGCGTCTGCTTGTTCTAGTTTGAATTCCAGCAGCAAAACCAATTCCCAGTTGAGTTTGTACTTCATTATATACCAACCCTGAGAGGAATAGTTAGACTGCAAGTTCAGCTTATTTGGCAAGCTAATGATGTCTTCCTGACAGGCACCGAACTTGTGCAGATATACTGGTTGAATATTTTTCTTGTTCTTCTACTTATTATATATAAATGACTGGATACATGTGAAACATTTTATGGAAAATAAACCTGCTTCTGTGTTAAAAATGCTTTTCCTTTTTCTAAGATTTTTTAGGGTTTAAGCATTTTTTAATTCTGCTTTAGAGAAGTATTTGGGCTTTGAGTAATATACCGAACTACCTCTGAAATATTTGGTACTAAATGTATTTGAAGGCTGTTTAGTACATTTATATAAAAAAAATTATGTCTTTTACTTTAATTTTTCATCTGAATTCAAATTATTATTAAAATAATGGTATTTTAAGCAGTGCAACTGAGGTCTTGAATGAACTGACTTGCCTTTTTTAATCTTAACCTTCGGTCAAATGGAGTCACTCACAGTTTTTCCAAATTCCCTACAACCCCAAAAGATAACAGATTTTTCATATTATGAAACCAATAAAGGCCCTTACAAGTTTGAAGAACAAAGAGTTATACAGAAGCACCTTCTGCACCTCCAGTCTGTGTTACAGTATCTTGTTTTGGAACCGATAACTTTAAATATGAGGTAATCCTAATAACAAAAAACTGAAAGTCACCTGTGACCCTTCTTAGTATGTATATCACAAGCCCAAAACTTTTGTTCTTATATTTGTTCTCTGAGGAGATGACCTTACTGTACAGTAGCCCAGCTTCAACGGGATGCATTTCAATAGTCTGTCTACCCCAGAGGACTGGCACTATGGGATAAGGCCACATCCCATAGGATATCCAAAATCCAAAAAGGAAATCCAAAAGAATTTCCCCTTTTGGCCATAGCCATGTTGAAATGGAATGGGTCAGTAAGCTAAACAGGGAGGAAAGGCTGTTGGAGACATGCTATACCACAACTGTACCTCAGCTTTGCCTTTACAGGACCATTAGTTAAGATTAATACAAGATAAAGTTGTAACTACAAGATAGTTCCTTTGAAGCTCTTTAACAGCTCTTGAAAAAGCTTAAAAACAAGAAATTATGTAATGATTCCTTTCTTGGCTTGACAGCTTCATCCTCCTCTGCAGACAACTAATATGACAGCTCTAGACGGCTCTACTTTGATAGTTCACTACAACTAGTTCAGAACCTTGTAAGAGCTTTGATAAAGATCATGAGCCTTGGAGATTACTTTCTTCCAGAGATGTAAAACCCCAGACAAAATGGGAGCTTTGTATTTTCCTGAGTTTCTCTGTGCTGAGGGGAAAAAAAAAAAAAAAAAGAGAGAGAAAAGAATAGAAAGAGGAGGCAGGAAGGCGTGTGAAAAATTGTAGCTTCATGCAGAGACTGTATTTTAGAATGCTGATTCTCTAGTGCTAGTTCAAGTTTTTAGTAGTCTATAAATCCAACACCAGCACCAAATAGATGCACTTACATATATTTGTAAAAGAAGTACATTTTCTTTTTTCTTGGTTGTAAATTTTTTTATTTTAATATCAAACTCAAATGCTTATGAATAGAGGAGCTTAGAATGTAACAAATCAGTGTTTAAGCTTATTACTAACTCTGCTTACTATTCTGATCGAAGTGCTACCTGTGCCCTCCATTTCATCAGTACCTTAGCTCTCAGTTGCAGGAAAGAAACAGCCATCTTGACAGTCCAACAGTGAATGACATTATTTCCTTTTTGGAGTGCTGCTTCTCATCTGCCTTTCTGGCTCACTCAATAATAATACACAATAGCATCATGTAAAACATTTTACTTTAGTTATCTTCTGTTCATATTACAAAGCGTTGAGAAGATTAGCCATCTAAGTAGCAGAGTCCTTATATACCAGAGATTATTATTTCAATTCTTTCTCCACCAGCTCTGAAGTATATTGCTCTCAATTGCAATCAAACATCCAGATTTCTGGGAGTTTTAATTTTTTTTTTTTTTTAATTCCTTGCTGGAAAGCTGTTTCATGGCTCTTTATAATAAAATTGCCAGATTGTACTTTCAAACTGAAAATACATAAGAATAATGTTAGGCTAAAATGTATTCCAGCACAAAATCCCCCACCTCTGCAGTTTCTCAAGGTTGGCGGATTTTTGTATAATAATCTTTTTTTAAAGTCATGTATTTTTTATGAGTCTGAGACACACCGATTCCAATAAGTCTTTGGGCTATAGAAATAGAAAAGAAACAGGATGTAGTGTTGCATATCACAATATATGAAGCAATCATTCAAATGTAGCTTGCAGTAAGTCAATAAACCTCTACTGTATTGAGGCAACTGAAATTTAGGATATTCATGCAAAAGATGTTTATTCAGTGCATTTGAAGACCTTTTTGGGTTTTTTTTCCTAGCTTTCAAAATGTACCTGAAATGTATTGCTAATTCTACTAATGATAGTGAAAAAAATAGAGTATGGACATCTCTTGTTTTGCATTTCTTAGGAGAGTAGAGAAAGTCTTGTGAATACAAAATTCTGCTTTTCTTTATCCTGTCTTTAAATAGAGGAAATTAATACAGCAATGGGTGTGCAGTACTCTGTGGTCTTGCCAGTTCTGAAGAATATAAAAAGTGTTCAAGAATCTGCTCATAACAGAATCTGAGGGCCTCTATGAAGCTAAGTCTGTGCTGCAGATTCCCTAGAAAATCCTGTGTAAATGTAATAATAGTTAAAAAAAAAAAAAAGGTGACACACTATGAAAAATCTTGACATCCTTCCAAGTTACTATAGCTAGGTTAATCTATTTTTATCATAGAAAATAAAGGATTCTATTTGGAGACAGCAGAGTGAGATGATCAAACTGATTCAGTGCAGGATGGGTCACATAAAGCCCAGGACAACTGTGCCGATTGCATTTACCAGGAGCTACCCCTATGGCGAAGAAGTGAGAAAGAACTTCTTGTGACAACAAATACAGAGGAAATTTCTCCCAGGAACGGGATCTGAGTCTGGAAATGGAATTTTTTTAGTACATGAGCAGGAACACGACCTTGGCAAATGCCACATGGTGTGTATAGCAAGGATTGTACCAGTTCATGCATGCAGTGGTGATCCTGGCATACAGAGTACATACCACATCCTCTTGTGTGATGGACACCCTCTTGTCAGAAGTTTAACTGTTGTTTTGTGGTGGGATTTTTGAGGCTGGATTTCATCTATGAGTATCTAATGGACTGTAATGAGGAAACGATACTGATGTTGATGTTAGGGCCAGTCCCTTGCATAACCTGGGGCACAGAAGTCTGCTTGGCAGGAAAATGTCTCCATCTGTTGCTGCTGAAACTACTTCTCTTCAGTGTGTGGCAGTGATCCACAAAGGCAGTTACTCTGTTTTGTAGAAAGCAATACTTGACAAAACCAGAGGAATGAGATTCTCAAACTTCCTTGTCAAAGCTGTGACACAGAAACAATTAAGCAAGGTCTGCTCAGACTGTTACAGAAAAGACTACACAGACATATCCAACAGCTCTGAGGTAATGTGAGAAGTGTGGGCATTTTTTCTTGTCTCCTATCCCAAGGCTTACCTGATGATGCAGGAGTCCTGTGTGGCTCAGAAGAGCAAGCATGTCATATTTACATCAAAATGGCTATGATGCAAAAAGGAAAAGATATTGAAATAATCTAAAATATCTTAGCTGCTAGATTTATATTTTTGAAAGAAAAATGTTTCATTATGCTGCCCCTCTAGGTTATAAGATCAGCATTCATTCATGAAGATGGCAAGAAACAATGCTTTATGATTTTTCTGATAAAGTCAGAATGAGTCAGATTTCAATATTAAATAAAAAATACTTATCTCATGCTGATCACAATCAGTATCCAAAGAAAAAAAGACAATGTGAAATCAATACACTACCCTACACATTTGTATTTTCTGAGCAGAGAAAGAGGGCCATGTAATTGAATAAATCACTTCCAATGAATTCTTCATTCAGCTTTCATAGCCACGACTGAAGTCTCTCCATCAGTTATCATTATAATATACTTTACATTTCAGGCCCACACAAAATTATGTATTGGCAATGCATGAAGAAATTTCAAGTTTTCCTAAAGGCAGAAACTTACCCCAACTATTTCCTGCTTTCTGAAGTACAATGCCTTTTCTAGGGACCTATGAAAGGAGTTTGTGTAGAGCTCAAGAGGGACAATTAGCAATAAGAATTTTAGAGCTCAAATTATCTGGAATAACTGCAAAATAATTTTATATCAGTGTAACATTTACTTCTCATGAACTTTAACACAGTCGAGAACATTGTTCAATGTGCTACTTTACCAAAAATGTAGAAAACAAACAAAACTATTGTTTCTATAAAAAACAACTTTTTAACACATTCCATCACTGTTCCAGAGAACATTCTGACAAATAGAAGGCAAGGAACCAGGGGCAATTTAATTATAATTTTGTGCATATGGAAGTTCACCAGATGGCAAATATCTTTACTACAAGAAGAAATCCTTGAAGACAGAGAATGTACAAAGTTATGATTGTACTTTTCATATGTCTGATGTTTAGTAGAACTGGAACTAATGATAAATGACCTGGTAATAAAGACCAAAAGGTGGATAAAACTTATTCATAGTTTGAACCTCTTAATTACCCACATGTCTATGCTTCTGAGTAATACATTGTTAATTCTAGTAAGGGTGTTCACACTTTAAGGGTGACATATGAGGAAATTTAGACAATGCCAATAACATTTTGTTTGCACAAGGCTGAGAACCTTCTAAACATGTGTCAGAAATTTAGTTGTTGTTCCTCCTCTAGAGAAAATAATTCCTTGGAATTACATGTTGTCTTGGATAATGTCATCCTATTCTCCATTGCATCATCATTATGTAGATGTAAATACAGTTAGGAATCTGAACTCCATTCCTAGCAGGGATGTGTTCTTCTTATTGTGAATGGAATGGAGACTGCAATGCAGTTATGCAGTGGGGAGTCCTAATGACAGCCCTTTCCATCCCCCAGTAAGTTCTTTACAGTACCTGAACAGATAAGACATGCATTTAGAAGATGGCAAAACTGTGTTACATGCTTTAATCCATGGAAAATTTGTTCTGAGATAGTGATGATATAATGTAAATTGATGAATAAAATGTAAAAAAATGTAAGTGGATAGTTATAGGAGGACTTGATGAAGAAATTTCAGTACCAGGCTCCTGGAGGAGTTATACGATTTAGTAATCCCCATGATTACTGAATAGTGTTGTTGTGAACCTTCTCCATTCCTCATCATATGGCATTCTTAAATGACAGTCTTCCTTCTCTGGGCAGCTTCAGATTTTTGTATAGTTTTAAGGGAGGTGAGCAAATAAGCAAATGGATGAAGGGTGGGCAGAATTAGGCAAGAATATAAAAACAGAACTGTTCCTATTGAATTTCTAGTGCATTGAGTCAATACCAATTTTTACCGTATTTTAAATTCTCTATTTGGTTTTATTCAGATCCAGATTCTAGTGAATTGTCCCCTTTTTTTAACAAAGATTCAGTCCTCCATGGAACTGTGTAAAGGCATGAGAGCTATCTGTGCATGAACATACCCTTCAATTGCTGGAGACTGCAATTGAGAAATTCTCACACTTTCTGCTCATGTGAGTGTGGGTCCAGAGACATAATAAGGTATTTAGTGGGGTACCAGTGAGTCTCACTAGCTCCAAACAGCACCATGCTACCATATTTGTGTGTGTGCACCAGTTACCTTAGATCATCGTTACTTTTCCCTCCCTATGTTCAGGTGGAAAAAGCCAGAAAAAGTATAGAAACAGCATTTCATACTCATATCATTAAACATATTTCAATATAGGAGAACATAAGGAAATTGTCCTGGAAAAATTTACTCTATAGTTAGAAAACCTAAATAATGTGTATTTCATTGAAACTGACCCTTCCTGCAGTAACACTGAAAGTACACAGAACTATCTCCAGCCCTGGAAGCAGAAAGCTATCTGGAGGCAGGGAGGTGGTCTCAGAAGCTGAATCTGTACTGTTTTTTAGATTCTTAGTCGCTAAGCTAAATAAATTAATGTAAGTACACACATATTTCTGTAGGCTGCAGCCACATGGCTGACTGCAGAGTGGATAAATCTTGAAAAGTAGGAGATCCTGGCTACATTTACCAAGGCATTGAATAGCACTAGGAAGACAGTAATGCCAACTTTATATTTGCTCTGAAAGCAATGTAGATCCAAAGTATGTATTAAAATACATTTCTTAATATTTTTTTCAGTTGCCTGCAATTAACTAGTTAAATCAGTAAATGGTTTGGAGATAGATCTCATGAAAATGTATTCTTTGCTTAAACTTATGGTTTGTTCCAAACAAAATACTTTCTGGTACACTAAACCGCAAGGATCATAGGGATGAGTGAAAAAAAATAGCTTCAGTCTCCACCCCCTGGAGATGGATTGGAGAACTATTATTTGTCTATTATGCCTAATATTTTTATTAACTTCCCTCGTCTATATTCTTACTAATGGTTTGTCTTTAATTTTACCCTGTGGAAACCCAGCTAGACCTACTGCCACGGACATTCTTTCTATCCAGGTGAATGAAGGATCAGTCCCCAAGGTTCTGTAGTAACTCACACTGACACATCAAAGTTATGGGTAATGTTCATTTGTGCAAGGAGATTTGAAGATAGCAAGTCTTCAAAGTCTTTATTAGTTAACTGCAATCAATTAATTGTGGATTCAATGATTCACTGTACATCAATACACCAGCACCAGAATATAGGAGAAATAACTAGAAAACCTTCTGAAAAAGACAGGCTTGCTGGCACAGAATGTAAATGTTGGCAAGCTATATGACAGTGTTTGAAAAGAAGAATATCTTCAAACAAAAGGCAACTTTCTTCACTTTGTAATGCTTACAGGTACTCTTAAATATCTCTCTGTACTGCACACCATCTCCCTCTCTTTTTTAACTTGCAATCTTGTTGAATTACAGTAAAGTCTCTTTTTTATTTTTGGCTGAACTGCATAGCACTGGATGCTGGGGACAGCTGGAGTGTGTGGGATGTGGCATGCTATTAATTCTCCTCACTCTGAGATAACAGCAGATGGGTTACTACTTTATTGTCAGAGTCCATGTATGGTATCTTCCAGATGTTGACCGCTTGATCTGCCCTGCTGTGGCATGAAGAACCTGCTCCTGTGTGCCCACTTATTCTGGCTCATACATGTTCATTCCACCAAACTGCTGAGTGGCTGATTCACATCTGTCTTGTTTTATTGATTAGGGGATTAGGGGACATGGGCTCTAAAAAAGAAAAAAAATAAAACCAAAAATAACTGAGAAATTTTCATATAATTTTAAGTACTTCCTATTGCATAAATCACTTCATTTCAAGCACTGTGGTGCGTGATTTAATACCACAGCATCCTTATAACTGCATCAGCATTTAAAGGAATAGCAATATGGCACCTGTAAGAAGGAAAAGGGGAGAGTAAACTTTCAGACCTTTATTAAGTAAAGTACATAGATGAGTAAACAACTATTGGGTGGATAGCTGCTCAATAATGGAGGAATAAACCTTGATGTCAGCTAGGAAGTATTAGTGATTAGACCTCCTTAAGACCATTAGATCACCACAAAGCCAATACTGAGTCATTAGAAGCCCCAGTCAGGTAAAAACTGAGTCCTTCCCAGCTGTTTTGGCTATCCACAATTAGCACTCTGAAACTTCAGCCGGACTGATCCATCTGCTTCAGTGCATGAGAGACATCCTGTGGTGTGAGAGCTGGAGTTATGCTGTACAAAGAATTGCTGTCTTGTTTTCTTTTCTGAGAAGAAAAACAGGTGAACATTTCACAAATGAAGGAAGGTAAATGAAGGAAAATTAAGGCTTAATTCTCTCTAAGTTAGGAAAAGCGAAGTTTTGAAAACTTAGGTGTTCCCAAATAATCACACCAAATCTAAGGAACAGAACTTCTCATATCCCAGGAGGCTCCATGTGGCTCCATGCTGTGCATTGCATTATGAGATATTTACTGCTCAGCTAAAGAAGTATGCGGGTCCTGAGGTATTCTGAATCTGACACAAATGGTTCCTTTACATGAAGGCTGCAGAGAAATTACTCTCTGCATTTGAATAGAAATTACAGAGAAAGTTGATAGTCTTGCCATCTTACTCAGTACCATGAGGTGTGATCAGATATCCACACCATGGCTGTAAGAGCTCTTTGCTCCGGGATGGTCAGATGATGAAGCCAAGTGCTCAGTGAAGCAGGTGGGAGCTACTTCCTGTTCCATCTACACTGTGGGACAGAGCTACCCAAGAAAACTTAAAAAAGTTTCTGCACAAAGAAACAGGTACTTAGGGTGGGTGCAGACTTGATTTTACAAGTACATCTGTTCTGTTTATTTTTGCTTCTTTGCAGTATTATCAACTTCTGCTCCATATGGATGATCCATATTGTGCCTTGGTGAAATGATACCACATTATGCTTTTATGCTTTTATCATCAAACACTACTCATGAAAAAATCACCAGGTTTGCCTAGGTTCATCTGTTCAATTTATTTTCCCAAAACTTTATTTTGAATAAAACACCTACGGTAAATGTGATTTATGTAAATGGATAAAACAAAACAGTTATATAAGCTTCTTGAATCATTCAGATCCTTTCTGTTGCTGTTAAACCATATGAAATGCTCTTCCAACATATTTTCTTTGGGCTATTTCATTTCTAAAGTCTTGCAGCTAAATATATGAAATAATAGGATACATAAAAAGGTTTTCATTTTGATTTTATTTCCATTTTCTATGCCAGTCTTTTAGATACAGCAGCTCAAATAATCAGAGAGAATTAAAAAAAACAAACAAAAAACCAAAACAAAACAAAAAAACAAAACAAAAAAACAAAACAAAACAAAACAAAACAAAAAGAACAACTTATAACTCTAAAGAAGAAGCTCAATAATATTTTAGTCCTATGTTGCTATTTACCCTATGTCCTTTTCCCACTCCAGGCTTCCAGGCTCAACCTCGCAGCCCTGACTTGTCCTCCTTTCTATCCTAAAGATATTCAAGGGAGTGAGGAGAACTATATTAGGTCACTGGTGTATTTTTTTTCTTGTTGCATTTATAGTAAGAGTAAAATGGAAAAAAAAAAGGGAAATGGAAAATAATAGAAACTGGAAAAGATCTGCTCTGCAACTTGGACAGTTAGACTATTTTCTGCAGGTTCTGCTGAAACTTTGCTCTCCGTACAAGTCAGCACAACCATGTGAGCCCTTCTAGCCTTGTTTCCTGGGCCTGCCTGGGAGCAAAGGATAATGCAAAATATTTTTATCTGTTTTATTTTTTGTATTATAGCTTTGGATTATAACATTTATCTTTAAAAAGAGGAATGATAATTCCATTGTAAAGAAAAAAATTAAAAATTGAAATGAATATTTAAAAAGAATATAGTAATACTGCAATTAGAATCTTCTGTTTACCTTGTCTTAGAAAGAAATAGCCTTTTCTCACAGAACATGTAGAGCCTATAAAACTCTAACAAATGGCATCACAGAGGTTATTTGGATTTGGAAAAAAAAACCCAAAAACTTCTACCATTTAAAAATATAGATACTTTCCATAATTGAATTTATCAATGCTTTTCTTCTAGCTTCATGGTATTAGTCAGTCCATAACTAATACACTGAGAGGAATGGTTTATTAGAAATATTAGCTTTCCTGTCTTCTGAGGCATCTTCTAACTGCTTGACCAAACTAAACAAGATGGCAAATCATATGCTGTGAATATCTATTGAATCACATGGATCAGTCAGAAAATAAAGTAGGAAGGCTGACGGAAGGGAATGATGGAGTCATTCAATGAAAAAGCAAAGGAGAAAAGTAAGGGAAATGAAAACAATTATTTACTAGGGTGAAGTAGTGTTTTTGTTGGTTTGGGGCATTATGAAGGCTTGGAGGGATTCAGTTCAATCTGATGTTTTGCTGGGACCAGGAATAGATGAAAAGTCAGTCTTGTGTGGTCTGTACACTACATGGGAAAAGTCTGAGAGGCCTTAAAACAGGTGCTTGACAGATGCATGGACAAGGATGATCATGAACAGACACTGAAGCTCCTTTGCCATAAGGAATTACATTATCCACTGCTGGTCAAGATTGGCAGGATATTCTTTCCCTTCAAGGGTAATGAACAGATGTGCTCTATATCTGCTCAGCTTCTTCCAGCCTAAAATGGCAAATCTCTTCCTTGTAGTTTGGGATGATGTGCTGTTCTGCTGTTAAGACAGAGACTCTTTTCTTAAAAAAAAACCAAAACAACAAACAAACAAACAAACAAAAAAAAAACCCCAAAATTGTCAGTCTAGGACTGTGTATGTACATACATATTGGTGCTCCAAAAGCTGAAGTTTTAGTATTTATTCATTTCTAATTGTTCTAATTTTTTTATAACTATCAGTGTATTCATTGATATTGAAAAATACATTTTGGACAACAGAACTGTGTGGAGAGTGAATAAAACAGGAAAATATTATCTTTTGTCTCCTCTCACCTTACTCTTTTTTCTGCTTTGTCTTCTTCCCTCTGCTTCAGTCCTGTCACACTTAATCAACTGAACACAACACAAATAATTTAATCTCTAATGCTAAGGCTACCCCTTATAGAGTAATGCAGCTTTATATCATAGATTTTCTTCCATCCAGTATCCTAAAAAACAGGTACAGTTCTGTTTAGTTAGCCCTTGCATTTGGGGAACAGGGATTTCAAGTGATACAGAGATGAATCCCCTGTGTGGCAATTTTGGGGTATCCTACACACCAAAGTTACACTCAAAAATAACCTGTTAGAAAGCCTCCTCTCCAACTGTAAATTACTGCATTCTGTGGTCTGCTTTGAGTCTCAGTAATGAAGAGAGGAAGGTATTTGAGAGATTTGAATCTGCTGATGGTAGCTTAATGAGATATTAGATTTTGTTCCCTATCACTTCATATAATTTTCCTTCCTTTTTACTGATTTTTAAATTTAGCCTTTCATTTGTCCTTTTTCCTTGTCCCTGAAGACTAATTTTTTCCTGAAAACTTTTTACTGCAATTTTAATAGTCTTTTAGTTCTCCTTCTGTAATCCCACTGGAAATATCTTCTTCCCCTGTGCCTGAATACCAGAGGAAAGTAAATGTCACTTCTACCATCAACTGCAAGAAGGAAGACCCAGTGAATTACAGGCAAGTCAGCCTCACCTTTATCCCTGGGAAGGCAATGGAGCAGCTAATCCTGGAAAGTATTTCCAGGCATATTAAGGAAAAATTCATCAGGAGTAGTCAGCATGGCTTCACCAGAGGGAAATCATGCTTGACCAACTTGATGAGATACAATGAAATGACTGACATATTAGATGAGGGGATAGGAGTGGATATTTTCTACCTGGACTTCAGAAAAGCCTTTGACACTGTCTCCCATAAGATCATAATAAAGAAGCTGTTGACATATTGGTTGGATGAGCAGACAGTGAGATGGATTGAAAATTGGATAAATGTCTGTTGCCAGGCATTCATGATCAGTAGCACAACATCTAGTCAAAGGTTAGTAGCTAGTGGTACAGCCTAGAGTCCAGTCCTGTCTAACATTATCATTAATGATTTGGATGATGGGACAGAGGGTACTCTCTGCAAGTTTGCTGATGACGCAAAAATGGGTGAAGTGGCTGATACACCAGAGGCGTGTGTTCACTCAGAATGACCTCAACGAAAAATGGGAAAATAGAAAAATGAGCTGACATTAATTTTATTAAGGTCAACAAGGGTAAATAAAAAGTTGTGCAAGTAGGGAGGAACCACCCCATTCACCTGTATGTGCTTGTGGTGACCCACCTGCAAACAGCTTGGCAGAGAAGCATCAGGTGGTCCTAGTGGACACCAAGGTAAACATGAACCAGCCTGTGCTCTTTCTACAAAGAAGGCTAATGATTTTCTGGGCTGTCAAAAAGTAAAAGTAGATAAGGAAAAGTGTTACTTCCTCTTTGAGGCCACACCTGGAGCACTTTATACAGTTCTGGGCTCTTTGATAAAAGGCAGATATGGATGCACCAGATAAAGTTCTACAAAAGAACACAAAGAAGGTTAAGGGTCTGGAGCATCTCTTCTAGGAGGAAAGGCTGAGAGAGCTGGGACTGTTTAGCCTAGAAAAGAGATGTCTTGAAGCAGGGGAGAGATCATCTTAATCTATATAACTACCTGAAAATGTAGTGAGTGCAAAGAGGATGGAGCCAGGCTCTCAGTAACAAGATGTGATGAGCATGAACCAAACAGAAGCTACCATCTGAACACTGGGAAAGGGTAAGAGTAAATGAACACTGGAATATGCTAGGGACATCCCTGGACATATTCAAAACCCATCTGGACACAGACTTGTGCAACTGTCTCTAAGTGGCCCTGTTTCAGCAGAAGGATTGAATCAGGTGACACTTGCTTTCTTCCAGCCTCAACCATGCTGTCATTCTGTGAAAGAAAAATTCAGAGAACTGGTAATCTTAATCCTGATGGTCTTGAAGCTACAGTTTTCTCCATAGGCTTATCCTTAATTATTAAAGAAAAAAATTGAAAAAGTGTGCATTTGGAAAATGATGCAAAGCAATTTTTATGGACCAGATTCTTTCTTGGATCATTTTATAGACTGTAGAGATTAGAACTTTGAAATAATTTAGACTGACCCGTTATAGGATCCCAGATTCCTTTGATATGGATCATAGGATCAAAACATGACAGAATAAATCAGGACTCTAATGTAACCACATGCTCAAAGCAAGGTCACCCCTGTGATCAAACCAGTTTTCACAGGGCTTGAAAAACTTCAAGAATGAAAACTGCAAAAACTGTGAGCAATGATTTCTCTTCCATTTGAACGAAGTACATATCTCAGGAAACATACTGTTTTGATTTAAAATGTTCCAGAAATTGAAACTCTACCATACTCTTTCATCAGTTGTTTCAAGGGATAATAAATTATATTAGTAGAAAAAGTTCCACTCTTATTTTGCATCTTTTTAATTGCCAGTCACTACATCTTTTTATATTTCTGTCTACGGGTTAGATTTCTTTGCAATCACATTCTTTTTTCTTCATAACTCATGAACTGTGATCACTTCTCTCCCTTTCTTAAAGAATAGTGACCTCTTTAGGTCCATTTTCAGTCTTTTATCTTTACTCTTCCCTAACTCTGCTCCAGATTATGATTTTTCATGAACTGTAGACACCTGAAATAAATATAATTTTTTCAGAAACATTCATACACCACTTTCAGTTATACAGATGATAAAACTATTGTACTATTCAATAGCTCCTGTTTAAACCCATGACTTGATAAAACTTCTGCATTCACAGGTAAGCCAAGAGCTAACAGTCAGTTACAGATAACATTGACTTTTAGTTAAAAAGGAGAGTCCTTTGCTGGGTCTGCACATTAATCTTTCTCAAAAAGAAAGCCTCAAGAACCGTAGGCACTGTTTTTCTAAAATTCCAAAATTTTTTCCAAGTTCAGAGACCTCAGATGGGCCTACATTTTGCATCATTGCCATCCATAAGGGACATTATGTGGAGCTGGCATCTAATCACTGGATGGAGTAACAGAACTTCTGCAAGAGGGAGGTATTTTGTTTTCCCAGAGGATCAGTTAGGCAGGATCAGTGTAAATTGCCACTAGATGTCAGTACTGTTCCACAGAAATACAACCCAGACTGCATTTTGTGTGGCTGTAAATAAGGCAAACTGCAGAAATAAGTTCTGACAACCTATATTTGAACTTCACTACCAAAGATTCCGTTTCTCGTTGGTCTGCAAATTGCATTCACATGGAATCCCTTCAGGCTTCACAGCTATGCAAGTCATCTTTCTCTACATCTTTCTTCTTGAATTCATTATTGCTTTATCCCAGGGACTCTTCTAAAATAGTCATCCTTTATTATGCTTCAAATATGCATCATCAGCACCTCTTGGCTTAAATTGATTTACATTTAGAAGCCATTCACTAACTACATTCTATGTTTGCCAAATGAAAAAAGATGAGATTAGGGATTGATTGTTCTGCCACTTAGATTTTCCTTTCTCTGCAATATGAAGCTTTCAGATCAATAGAGTCGGACGATAATGTAAGCAGAGGTCAAGTGTCTTTTTGATATAGGTATGCTGAAGAGGAGAATTTAAATCAAAAATGAGGCTTGCAGGACATTTTTTCTTGGGTGATAAAAAGTGCTTGATATATCCATTCACCAAAACCTGTACTGATTTCTAAAAAGTGAACGCATCAGCCCATGCTTTTTTCCATCTCAGATGAGATTTAATTTTATCTAATGTGGCCTCTGTATTCCTCAGATTGAAAGCCAGGGCCATGTGCGTGCATGTGCGCGCACTTTTCCCCCAACATTTCAAACACTTGACAGCTGGGTGAAGTTTTCCTTCCGCCCAGAGAAGGACTTTTTACATTTCATAATGGATTGCCAGTGCTGCCAGGGCTATTTTCTCTCCAGCTGTGAGAGTGGCTTTTTAAAATGACTCTCAAAAGCTGCTAGCCAGCTGCTTCACCTCAGCCTTCACAAGGGCCCTGCATTCTAAACAGGGGTAGTGCTGACTTACTTTAGAAGGGCTTATTTATTTGGATGTTGCAGATGTATTCTGCACACGACAGTTGATCCTAAAGAGACCTCCATTCATGCAGGTGAGTCATGGGCTTACATCACTGCAGGTGTTGACTTCTTGTTAATGTTGTGAAGAGGAAACATCGCATGTGTTAGGCAGTCATCCTTGGACTCTTTCCAGAAAGCACACAAAGCAACGTATGCACAATATGCTAATTTGCAGCTACTGTATGTACTACACACATCTTAAGACATCTGTAGAAATTAGTGCTTACATAGGTATTAAAAAAATACTAAGCTGGTTGGTATTTATGTGGCAACTGGTCTCAAATCAAATCATAGAATTATAGTGATTAGAAATTGTAAAGATCTTGATGTCATTCAGTCTTCTTTTATACCAGCACAGGAGTGTTCCCTGCAGTATGTTACTAGTTTTCATAGGCTAAGGAAAACATTCTCATCAATAGTCTGGGGTCTGCTAGCACTCTCTTATTTGGTGTCAGGCAAGATGTTCTTTCAGATTATTTGAGGTCAGTGAACATCTTTTTACTTCTTGAAAATACAAATATTTCTACTATAAACGTTGAAAATTTTTTAAAGGAAGGGGTTTCTTAGGCTCTGCTTTCAATCAGTTCAAGAAGTAGTATGTCATTATTATAAATCATTGTTCACTAAGCATACACTACAAACCACAACCCACATTCTCACTTTTCCCTCTTTTATTAGGATTGTAGATACATGTGGTTTGAGATGACTCTGACTCACATGATTTAAACACCAACAACAAAGGTAACCAGGAGTGCCTACAAAATGGGAGTCAGAGAAATATGGTATTCATGCCAAGTTTCAATCAGTTTGATGACACAATACAAAGTGGAATACAAACCCTCTGTGGTCTTGGAAGCACCAACAGCCTCTCAAAAGCAATGCAACTATGGGAATATTTGCACAGACCAGAGCAGGCAAGCCTGAGCTCCTTTGCTGCAAGCAGTCTGGACAGGTGCCAGTTCCAGTTTGGAAACCACATAGCCATGCTATCCGTGTGGCTAGCAACCCCCCCACCTCCCCCCCTCCTCCCCCCCTTGCATTGCTCTGCTGAAATAATTTCTCATTATTTTCTAGATTTTTAAGTCACATAGAAGGACATACCAGTTTATACATAGTACCATTTCAACATCAGTATATGTCTTCTAGGCTGGAGCTCTCTCTTGCCTGTCCCATGAGAGACACAAGCAGTGTAGGATGCACCTGTCTCTACTCATCCACATAGACTCTAGTAGTTTAAAATGCTGCAGGAACTTCTTCCAGTTACATCACTTCCACCTAAATAAGGTCTTACTTTCTTTAAATGCATTCCAGGTATTTGACAAACCCAACAACATTCTTCCTAGGAGTACAAAGCTCTGAAGGAACCTACATTTGTATTCTGAAAATGCAGAGTGTCTTCAGCTGGGAAGAAAGTCTAGAAACTATCAAATGAAAACCATTCAGTTTTTGCTCATATTTGAGTATGCCCAAATCCTTCACCCATGCCAATATGAAGGAACCCCTCTTCCTTCTTAATTCCCTTCAAATGTCTTGAAGAGCACTCAGATTGAGAAGGGCTTCTTACAGATAACTAATTCCAGGGTTTTGGTTTTTAGCTTGGGGCTTTTTCACAATGACAAAAACTCACTCATCATAGAAACACATTGCAACACCTACATTTCAGACAAGTTATTTTTAACAACACGGAAACTGTGCTGTGGCCCAGAAATTAGGATTCAGTTCTGCAGGAGGTCAGATTAGGAAGAATTGTTCCTTCTGACTTTAAATATAGAACCCAAGGATATGTATATATATAGTATTTATTTTTTTTTTAGCAAAAGGAGAGCAATCTTAGAAGTCTCCTTCCTTGTGTCACATTTTTAGTTCAGAAATGGGAAAATTCTTTTGATTTCACAGAGTAAAGCACAATGAACTCTGTAGGAATAAATATGTTAAGAAAAAGATTTTCACAGTTTTACACTAAAAGTCCAAACCCTGATTTCTGGCACTTCTGGATTTCACAGTATGTTATTCTGACAACTAAACCTATTTGTTTCCACTACTGGCAGTTCTCCGTCCAGTGTTCAGTGCTGATGTTAGCAAAGAATATAGCATATTTTGAGTTGTAGTGAAATATTTATTGCCTCAGAATTATAGCACTTACTAGGTGGAGTTTTTCAGAACCTATTTTTCACTGTGAATTTGTACTGTGCTTCTGTTTCCATTATCATTTCCATGTGGTCAATAAAAAAACAGTTCTGAAACAAACACTCTTTTCCTGTGCAGGGGGGTTGGAACTAGATGATCTTTAAGGTCCCTTCCAACCCAAACCATTCCATGATTCTGTGATTCTATGCACCTAACATCTGTAAATATAGTACATGTACTTGAGTCAAACTCAGTACAGATCCACCATATTAATTGCTCTGACTATAGCTGGTCTTAAACATGACTGTGTATGCTGCAGTACTCTGGGTTTTTTTACAAAGATTTTCATATCCCTTGTCATGTCTTGAATTTTCACACTCTCCTTGCTAGGATACAACCACTATGTAAATATCTTAGTATCTCCCTTTTACATATAAGTGATGGATGTTTTTTGGGTGTTAATGAGTAAGAAGGCAGCTGATACTAAATTTCTGTTAAACAAGGAAAGACTTTACTTTGTTTGCATTCTCTGTCTTTGGTCTGGTCCTCCTCTCTTGGTCATACTTTAATTGCTCAGCTCCCTGTAGTCATCACAGATACCTTCGTATGCCAGGAATGAGCACTGACATCTAAAAGCCAGAACAAGAAATACTTCATAAAATTTTAATATATTCAGCAACTGGACACATGTGACAATTAGGAGTACAGAAAACACTCATGAGAAACTATTTAAACTGCTTTGCTATTTTGTGGGACTGACTGTCCCACATGATCAGGTAAAACTCAAATAACAACAATGAATCTACTTTCTCTTGCCTTAAAAGAACACATGACCCAAAATCTCTGTCTGAGTTTTTAAAATTGCAAGCCAAATAGACATTTAAATAATCCCTTCAACCAAGATCTATCTTTCCATGTAAACATGAACATACTCATCCACTGTGCAGTGCTTGAGCTTCACCTAGCTCTTCTCACAGACCTTATCTTACATGCAGAGGGCCCCAGCATGTTGACATATGGAAGCCTTTTTGGGCAAGTAAGGCATTTCAACACCCTCAGCTTCTAATAAGGAACACCTAGACAAAATAATTGTTCTGTTTTAATACAGGGCACTGAAGGAAATCAAAGTCTACTACATCGAGTGATTCCAGATTGACCACATGTCCAAGCAAGGTCCTCTTCAGAAGTTTTGAAGCCATCAGAGAACGTTCTACCAGCAATCTTCAGGGAAGACAACTTATCCGAGGAGTAGCTAAGCTCTCCAACTAACTTCTAAAAAACTTTGGTCTGTCAGCCCTGATAAGACATTTAGGGAGCATATTATGGACAATGTTATCTTGGATGTAACTGCAGCTACACAACAAAAAAGTGTTGGAGAGACTTTGTACTGCTGCAATAAAAGTTAATTTTAAAGGAGATTTTTCTCCTCTTAAATCAGTTTATGGTAAATCTGTCTACCAGAAAAGGGAGATGGGGGGGTCAGAGAAAGACAGACACAATTTTTGGAAAAAAAATCATATGCAAGGCATTTCATAGCTTCCATAAACCTCTGTCTTTGTTGTAATTACTGTTTATTTGTTAACTAACATCAGCTTATTCATAGTCTACCCTGTATATCATACTCTTTCTGACCTTGTATAAGTCCCTCCAAAAAACATTACATGAAAGAATTTATGCTTTTTAAATTTAAATTAGAGATACTATTACTGGGGGAAGAGACTTTTGTTTTATGCATTTCAGTTCTCAATCTTGAATTGATTGTAAAGCTTCATTCCTGACTATAAGACTCTTTTTTTTTTTTTTTTTTTTTTTCAAAGGAAAACAAACAGTGGCCCACACTAATGTCTGGAAGATTGTTTTAAGACATCAAACTCCCACTGACATGTAAATGAACAATTTTCATTTGCCTGGTGCAATGTATACAAAAGTGATTGATCTACATAAAAGAATGTGATTTCTAAATGTTTTCTATGGCCCCAGCTGTTCAATGCTCCAAACATGTGGAGAATATCAAGGACAAAAACTACAAAGTGTGTGAATTTTTTTTACCAATACAATGATTGAATTGTATACCACATGAGACTTCCTACTGGCGTATCAGGAAAAACTCATCTAAAGCCAATAAAATGGAATGGATCAATGGATATTTCATCATAGGAAACCCAGCTGCAAGATAACAAAATGGACTTCATTTCTCAAATGTCTGACTCTGAAAGTGGGCAGCTGTGACTTCTTCGTTGTGCTGTTTTTTTATTTTGAGGCAGTCAATTGCTTTTGAGCAAATACTAAAGGCTTAATCACATATTTGGGGGGGGGATGTATTTTGCTTTTTCCTCTTTTTATTTCTGAAAATACTTGGCACATAGTATTTAATGTGACATAACTATAGAATTAAAAAAACCCAAGGCACACTTTCAGTGTGGTTTGTTGAGCACCCACACATTAACATGATCTGTAGCATTTACAATACTAACTGGCTACCAGAGCAATGCTTTCTAAAAAAAATTTGAAGGATTTAGGCACCCACTACAAAGTTAGCTCTCTTTTTTATCAGTGGTGAGAGCTGGAATGAGGAGGCATAACAAAAAAACCCTCACTTTTTTTCTGAATTGCATATGAGTTGACATCAAAATAGTTCCCGAGGACTCTAATGGACTGTACATTTCCTGATGTCCTCCCATGAAGACTGATGGCTGCCTTTTTAATAGGAACACTTTCAGTGACACAAACAATGCTTCAGATGAGGATTAGGTGTTAGGCTGCAAGAAACTGAGAGGACATCGGTGGTGTAAGACAAATTGGAAGTCACACTACAGTATTTAATGGTTTCTCTTCCCTTAAACTCTTTAAATTCACTAGTCTCCAAAGTCCCATTAAAATATGGATTATTGCAGCATCCTTCTGATGTAATTGCTATTTCTTCCTTGTAATTCAATAGGCAAACAAGCAGAGAGTAAGAATGCTTCCAAATGTGTGTATAAAAAGTCAGCATACTTTGGTATCAGTAGGAAAAAAAGTATTTCAGCCCCCCTATTAATCTAGCCACCAACACAGAAAAATGGACTTATTTAAAATCCCATCTAACTTTTAAACTAAAATTTGAAACTTTTCTCTTAAATTGATTGTAGAAGTGCACACATTGAATCAATAGCAATTTGGAGTCCTCACTCTTGGAATTAGTTATGCTATAAATAGAATTATGTATAGACTATAAAATATGAGCAATGACACTGATGTTCTCAGTCGTTGCATTATGGACTGGAAGTTCTCTACAGGACTATTGTCTCCATGAACAAAAAGTCTGAAGTATCCTAAACTCCTTCTCTAGATTTTGGGGATTTTTAACAATCCATAAACCTGGTCATATACGGAACTATGGATCATGCTGGAATCAGGTTCATAACCTTGGGAAAACCTGAACAGATGCACAAGCTCCTCATACTGTCTACAGATCAAACTTCCAAGGGTGCATTTTTTGTAATGCTTTCCTACTTTCTCTTCATTTTACCCAAAATCATTTAAAATGTGAGGAGTTTCATAACTGGATGCCCTATCCTCACCAGTTCTGTAACTAGAAATAAAACTATCATCCTATGTTCCTTCTTTATATCTATACTATTTCCTAGAACTGAATGCATTCTATTCATTCAATTTTTATACCAAAGTCTATATTTAAAATGGGAATATGTTCACAAAAAATTCTGGTATCCTTTTTATTCATGAAGGTCATGCTGTAAACACTGACTTCCTTTTAAATGTAGGAAATTTGTTTCGTCTTATACTAACGTACTGCATTTTAACAATATATTATAAACCAAGAAATATTAGCAATTCATTAATTTCACAGAATCCCCAAAGTTTTAAAGTAAATCTTAAAGTATACATTTGTAATGTATAATTTAAGTATGTAATTGTATAATTCAAGTATGTAATTGTATAATTCACCTAGGAGAGAATGACACATTTTATTTAGTAAAGTGGATTAACTCCTTGTGTGAAGACAGCAACATTTCACTTGTGGCTTATGGTAACTGATGTTCATGCAAGTGAAAGTGTCCCCTAGTTCTTTTTCTTTTCCCATCCTGAAGGGAGTTTAATTTAAGAAGTCATTTTTGCATTAGGTTAATGCCAAACTGCATTATATTCAGCTTATTTGTTGCCAGGTTGAGTTCCTTTTACTTTTTCACTACTAGCACCAAACTTGTTGTCAGTCCAGACTGAAGTGTCTATTCTGTCAATATGTTGCTGAAACACACCCTGAAGGGATGTGCTCCTGAAGGGAGCATTTTGTAGTTCAAGGGAATCTCATGTCAAGTATTAATATTTTTTTCATACTGCATATTTGAAAGCTACACCTGCAATCATGATGATGCAGACTGTAATAGTTTTCAGAGAGAACACCTGTATTTTCAAGATACAGGCTCTATACAGAACTGCAGTGGGGGGATGTTCATGCAGATTGGAAACAGCTCTAGCAGAGTCTCACCGTGACCAGAACCTGATAAGATGTTGAAATCCTCTTCATCATACTGTGCAAGTGTTCAAGATTCTTATTTGAATCTTAAATACAACATACATCGGAGGAGAATAGAAGAATGTATGCACAACTAACACAGAAATACACAGAAATTTTGTTCCAGGTATTTCCAGAAGTTCATGTTTTAGTTTTGTATTTTGTAGAGCTCCCTTACTGAACAAGAACAACCAGAGGTAAGTACCAGCTATTCCTAACAGTTATTGTCTCTCCAGAATTTCAACTCAATATTTTTATGCTGTCAAAATATACTATTAAGAAGTTCATGTTCTCAAATGAATTCCAGGACAAAGAGATATGACTAGGATGAACAAGGGACTTCAGTAACTGGCACTGGTAATTATGCAGCCTGGTTGAGGTAAAATACAAGAATGACTTGTTCAAAGCTCTGCAGAGCTCTCCAAGGGTGTTAGAGCTCTGGCAAGTCAGCCCAGCCTCTCAGCAGACATTTGGCTGATGTATGTCTTAATATCTCTGTATGTGTATATATGTATTCTCCAATGCATAGAGTTCAAGAACTGTCTTCATAGAGCAGAATCCTGTGATCTGTCAGCCTTCTGGCTATGTTATGGTCTGTAAGCCCATCTAGGGCTTGGAGTCAGTGTGCTCATGGCCTGCCTGGATAGCAGCAGCTCGAACACCTGGGCCAAAAGTCTGCCCCACCTGCTCTACCCTGTCCTGACAGCATGGGTAAGAACTAAGCCAAGAAAATTTCCCAACAGACTAGGCTGAAGTCTTTGTCACATGAGTTTCCAGCATTTTGAAATTGGTGATTGATGCAGTCTTACTCTTGTGACTTTCAGAAACACTTTTCTTTTTTCATTAATCATGCAGGGAATTGCAATAGTTGTTTTACAAGGTACCTGAAATATAAGCAAAGGCTAGATGCTTAAATAAAGAATACAAGATCAACTCTCAATGCCAGTCCCAGAACTCTGGAGTACATCACAACAATGCAACGCCTATAGCAGGCACCAGTGTTCATACCTTGGTATGCTCATCCTCTCTGAAGGGTGAAAATATCTAGCTTATATACTGCTTCTAATAATTGCTTTGCCATTTTTTTTTTTTTTTTTTTTTTTTTTTTAATTTTGTTAAAAGATGTGTGGTTATAATTTTATTTTACATAAAAGTTTTGTGAGACAAAAGTCATGGTATCTTCAGATTCTTCCAGGAGGTCTGTTTCCATTATTTTTCCATCCTTCCACAATACAGAACTGTTTGATAGGGCTATTAACCAGGTTACTCATTCCATCACCAACTGTACATATGTAGGTGTGTGTTGGCTCATCTTCTCCCCAAACATTTATATGTTTCAGGAAAATCTACCTTTTAATTTTTCTGTTTACAGTACTTTTTGTACGGCATATGGCTACCATTTCCCGGACTTCCACACTGAATAATCCACCCTGAAAAACCTAAATTTTTTTTTCATATCAACCAAATAAAGCAAACAGAGAATGAAATTTCCAAGTTTAGCCGGATGTTAAGAGGGAGTATTCTGCTGTAAATTAGGGAAAATTCTGCTGTAAATTTAATTTTTTAATTAAATCTGCTTCAGAAATTTCAATTTATACCAATTAGCAGAGTGAAAAAGATTGGATCTTTATATTTCCCCATTTCTTTCTCTTTTTTTTATTTCAGGATTTTTTTGCTATCATTATGCTTTCTACACTTCCTATAATTTGCTTATGGCCAAGTGTGAAAAGAGAATGCTCTCCTTTACAACTGTACCAGATTAATATTCACAGCAAAGCAATCATTAACACTGGGGACAGGCACTATGGGCCTGCCTGCTTCCTGCTCAGATTTAATGAAGGAAAAAATGGTGTTCTTTTTGGTCAAGTTTAACACTAAACACATCCAAGAATCAGGCACTGTCGTGATAGCAGGGCTGTGTATTAGAAATCAAAAAGGAATACAATGAGGACTTGTTGAGAAGCCTGTAGGACTGATCACCTTTGCTCAGATATGGAACACAGTGCTTCTTACTTAATTCCCTTTCTGCTTTTCTCTGAGAATTTCCAGAGGTGAAACTGTTAAAGTCATACCTGTGGTTTAAAAAGACCAAGCAAATCTAAGCTGAAAATGATGAGTTTCTTCCTGGCTTGAGTCTTGCTTTCTAAAAATCCCCATCTCTCCTGATGTAAACATCAGAAACATAGACATTCTTTTCTGAATGAGCAAATTACTTTAATTAGCCTCATAGTTCAAAATATGTTTTCTGCTTTTTGTTGCAAATTAGAGAAAGTGTAGAGGGGTTATATTCAGTCTTGCATCCCCCCTCCCTCAGGAACATGGCCTCGTGCCCTTTGTATTGGCTTGCTGGGAAAATAACATAAAGCTCATGGGTTTTGATAATACTTACAGTGAGTTTTAATATTGGATCAATTAGCATTTGTAGTAAATTTTTAAATCCTCTGATAGAATGCACAGAACAAAGGGTGTGATTCTCATCTCATGGAGCCTATTATTGTTGATTCCACTGACTGCTGGAATGTCTCCAAGACCAGTTTGACCTAATTAGGGGTAATTAATATGAATGGTGAGTAGTTTCAACACCATTAACAAATTTTCTTCTGAGAAGGAATGCTTTTGGTTTGTGTGCTACAGTTAAGTTGTAAGTTAGCTATGGGATTGTTCTTTCAATTAGAGAACACTGGCAGGTGCAGTAAATCTCAAGAAAGTATAAAGTGCTTATTACCTCCAAAAAGTCAATCCAATCACAAGTGTAATGACTCTGAAAGGCTGGGAAAATCTGATCTTATTTCCACTGAAGAGATTCAGCGTTTCCCCATTGTTTTAATGGCAAGGTTGATACCAAAGTGAACAGAAACAATCAAAATGGAACTAAAATGCTGAAATACAGGCAACATTGTTTTAACATTACGTTTTTGTTCATCATATTCAAGTAAGTTTCAAGCTCAAAAAAATGCAAATAATTTTCCTTCTCATTCCATCACAACTCTCTTTTCAGTCAAAAAAATGTTTAATGAAATTAGTCCTGCAGTGTCCCAGTCACACTAAGAACCATCCATTCAAAAACAAGAAGAAATAAAGATCTAAAGTAAAGAAATTAGAAGATCTTCACCTGCGATCAACTGTCTGCCTATTCAGGCATATGAGGATATAAGTAGGTGCCACAACCTCCAGACAACTTTTCTGGAATTGAGAAACTATCTTTAACTCCATTTAACAATGTACTTGATGCACATTTGAATTTTTATTCATTTCCTCTTGTCTCCTAAAGCAGTGCAGGGAGGGTGGAAAAAAAAGAATCTTGTAAGAGCACCAACCTGATACTGTGTCACTAGGGAAAAATATAATGTGGAGCAGACAATAATAGCCTGTCTGTCCTTCAGCAATAGGCTGCAATAAAAGTTGAGAATCCTAAGTGAGAATAACCATTTAAGCCTAATCACCTTGACAAATAATGAGATTGAAAGGGGATGGGAGAGAGAAAGAGAGGAAACAAAGTTCCTGCTTATTGAAATGCTCCCTTTAACAACAGTATTTATTTCACCTAGGCTGAGTAAAGGCTATGACTTACCATAGGCTGCCTCAGGAAAAGCATCAATTTGTAATGAATGCTTATTTTTTTCCTCTGCTCACATTTTTAAGCGGATCTGCATAAAATATAAAAACCCCCAAAACAATCCTCTACAAATTGAATTTCTTTAAAAGAAATAAAACATAAGTAAAAAAATAAATGAAACAGCACCATTATTTGGATTACATTTATCTTTAATCCACTTTGTCCTCTATATGAAATACAGTATGAAGACATCTGCCAATATTTTAAAGGCTTCTGCTTGTTCCTGAATTATGTTTTTAAATTAGACCCTAAAGCTGCATTCTAATGCATTACTTTCATTTACTGGAGTATGCATATACTATCATACTACTCCCATGACATTCTTTATTTAATCAGTCTGAGAGCTGTACAGACCCATATCTATTCCCACATAAATCTCTGCCAAATACTGCTGACTTTTAGATTTAACCTCACTGGCAATGAATGACCTCCTTGGCAAGAAAAAAACAAAACCAAAAAAACGTATAAAATGGACAAATACTTTAGAGGAAGAAACAATCTTTTTGACTAATGGGTGGAAGGTATGCAAATCTGACTGGTTCAGAATGGAGGTGGTGTCCTTGCGGTGAATAGGAACTGCTGCAGTAAACAACTTTAGCCTTTCCTATTAAAGGTTAGGGGGAGTGATTGATATGTTTGACAAAGAAATGTAAGGTCAGGAGCAATAAAGGCAATCTGTTCTTTATACAAAACTACATGAAAAGCAGAACATGTACTGAGTATTCTCTAGTTGGTTTTGGTGCACCTGCTTTTTCAGAATAATAAATGGAGCTGAGTCCCATTGCAGCTTATGCTGGTAGGAAGAATCACGGTTAAATCACCTATTCTCTATCATCAGTTCATCTCTTTAACAAAGGATAGTCCTAATAAGCATCTCCTTGACCCTATTTTTCATTTAGAACCCCCCTTTTTTTTTTTTTTTTCATAGCAGTTAAGGTGCTACCAAGTCCAGAACTGTCACACTAATTCAAGTAGCACTCCTCAAAGAAAAGCAACATTAAACTTCAGGTAAGAGTATCAAAATGTGCCCAAATAATTGGTTTTGGTCTATGGTTTCCATAAGTATAAGCCCAGGATATATCATGAAATTGTGCTAGAAATGGCTGTTGCAGTTGTTTAGGGTTTATGACTACATTTCCTAAAAGATTCCAAGTGAACTTACACTATCTTAAATCAGGATGAATCTTCTTTCAGGTCATCACTACAGGTCTTTGTATAAATTGTGTGTTGGTTTTAGTTTTTTACCTTCCAGTGAGCTCTGAGAACACAGTCCCCCACCACCAACCAGTCCCTCTGCAGTAAAGGAAACTCACAGCAGATTGTTCGAGGCCGTGACCAACCTCACCTGTAGGACTGGATCTTTCCAGTCAAGACCAGGGTCTACCTCTGTGTTAAATGTTTCTCTCTGAAAGGACCTAACTCTGGGGGAGGTAGGTGTTGCATAGAGGACTTTTTCACAAAGTTAGCAAAGTTTTCAGCTAAAAGATAGCTACTAGCAATAAATTTCTCAGTTGGATGTACTGTCTCTGAGAAATGGAAAGTAAGAATTCTCTTGTAATGGGGCTCTGGTGTCAGCCAGAAAACAATTTGTGAGAAAAAGGCTGGAAACACCTTCTGCAAGCACTTCTCAGTTGCAGCTCACTGTTTCATCCATACCTCATATTAGACATGAGTGTAAGACCATCTTTTTTCTGACTCTCACAGTTCTCTGACCATAGGTGTGGTGAAAAAATTTGGCTTAAGGGTTTAGTTATTTGAGTGTACTGTGAGCTGGGGCACAGGCCTGTACTCAAGGAAGGGATAATAGAGATTTCTAGTTTAATAGAAATCATCATAGCCTAGAGCATCACCATTATATTCCAGGAAGCCTGAACCTCTCCTTCTGCCTTTAGTTTTCCCTTTTCTCTTTTTTTTTTTTTTTTTTTAGTTTCACTCTGTGCACACATTCAATCCCTCCTCTTCAAGTCTTTCATTTCATCTTCTTTTTCTTCAGGGGGCAAATGTACCTAAAGGTCTTAACATAATTCCTGGACTGAACCCTTCTTTGCAGTTTTACACATCCCACAGAAATAGATTATTTATTTCAGTAGGTTTATCCTCTGAAGCTAGTATTTTCTAGTTTAGATACAGCTCTAAGGAAAAAAACTTGCACATGAGCCATTATATGTTTATCCGGGCAATGACTTCTTAGCTGCCAGAAAATTGCAGACCAATGGGACATTGCTGTAATCTCTGATTTCAACTGGTCCATGCATTTCCAGTGGCTGTGCTTAGAGAGACTCAGAACTATTCATTAAGTTTGTTGTGAAACCAAGTGTTTAACATCTGTAATTCTGAAGGATCAATAGGAAGTTAAATTGAGTGAAAGTAGTTTTGAACTGGTGCTATTTCAGAGACACGGCAGCATCATGTATCTCAAAAGAACCCACATTTTAATGTAGCACCATGAGTTTGAAACTCTTTCTACTGTTTTGTGCTGATGAGAGTTTTTAATTCTTGTTGATTTGCTTTTTAATGCAAGGCTTCACTGTGCATGTTAAGAAATGGCTATAAAAAAGCTGCAATGTTCACAAGGAAAAGCATTTCTTTTGCTGATACATTATCAAGCACAACCATATTATTTAAAATGTCTTGTCAACAAGAAGGTTGACTTTGTTTGCTTTTGTACACCTCCCTTGCATTTTCAGGTTGTTATAATGCAAGTACAAAACCATGTTGGGAATTCATTTGTCTTTAGTAACAGTATTTTCTTTATTTTGGTTTCTTCTGTCGATTTGATATAAATTGATATGATATAAATTTCCTAGTCCACTGATTAAAATCTATTAGAAATAATGAGTATACTTTTGGGGTGGATGCTTTTTGATCTGAGGTGGTAGATTAGGCTCTGACTATGTGAATAATTTTGTGTAAAAGTCTACTCTCAGCCTCTTATTAATTTTCTTTCGTCTGAGTAGAGGTAAAAGCATTGAACCCAGGGCAGGGTCCTTGGCTCAGGTAGCTGGGACAGAAGAGTCTCAGTGGCAGAGGCAGGCTGCCAAGCTGTCAAGAGCCAGGCTGCATCAAACAGCTGTTTTTTGTGTTCCCTAGAATTTCAAGTGAAAAGCATTTGTGGGATTTTCAGGTATGTGGATGCTGCCCAGATAAAATGTAGATTATAAGAAATGATAAAGCCTTTTGTACAGTCTTATAGAGGAAAATTATAGAGATGCTAGTACAGATGAAATGCATAAGTTTCTTTGAAAATTTCTTTGAAAATTTCCACTTGAAAATGCTCTTACTATAGTAATTTAGCGCAATGGTATAGTTCTCTACTGTCCCAGTCAGATTGTTTAAAAAAAAGATTTTATGAGAGCTTGAGACTCCTTAATAGCCTTGTTTCCTAAAAGTGCTTATGAAGTTTCCTTGAAGGCTGAGAGAAGAATAATCCTTGAGAACACTGTCTGAAATACACTGGAAGAAACATGTCATATAGGTGGAATGAATACATGCCAGCTGCTAAGAAAAAAGAGGTAAGAGCTGGAGTGAACGAGTTTCATACCATGCCTTGCTTACATAGCAAGTACATTCAGCTGGTACCTTCAAAAAAAATGATTTTTTGGAAGAGTGTTCTATAACTTCAGAAAGACATGAGAAGAATGAATCCTGGCTATTTCTTTTTTCTTGATTAATGATTTGTACCATGCAGGTAGACAAAAAGCTCTAGAAAAACTACAGTATCGCAGTCAGTTCTCTGAAATTACACTTCCTTGCATGGGACAGGTCTGCACTCCAGAATGTAGGACAGCAGAGCAGTTTTAGGAGCAAGGTAGTATCTATATAGCGCATTAGAAAGAGCAGAGTGTAAGCAATAATGATGTCTCCAGTTAACCTTTTTTTTTTTTCTCTTTGATCTGTGAAATAAAAAAATAAAATAGCTAAAAGGCCCCACAAAGCTACATTTTCTATAAACCAGTGATGGACTTCAGATTTCTGCCTTCCAGACTGGTGGTTTGTGTAAGAAAATGTCAGACAAAGGGTGTTCTAACAGAGTCTGACATGAAGAGAAGAAGACAGCAACAGAAACTCTAAAAGGAGTATAGATCTGAGTGGTTGAATTGTCTATGTTTTATTAATCATAGGGTGCAGCAAAACATTAAAGACATTTCTAAAGCAAAGCTGTGGGAGCCCACAGAACACAATTTCTTTTCAACAATCTCTGACCTGCATTTTGCTGCCTGCTTCAACATTATCCAGTCTAAATTACAAACGACAAGAACTGTGATTAACTCATGATGCATTCCTCTGAGAGACTTTATCCTAAAATAGTAAAAATCATTACACAGCACATCTTTTTTCTATAAGTCTCTTTGTTCTCCATGGCCACACTGTGCAACTGTATGATTGTATCCTGGTGAAACAGAAGTAACTTTGCCATGCTCAGAGTATCCTGGTACAACGTGGTAAATGTTAATAAATACCATTAAAATAGAATAATAGATTATTAGGCCAGAAGGAGCTGGTCTATTAATTTAATCTGACCACTTGTGTAAAGCTCAGGTAGTCTCCAGTTTGGATGGCAGAGCTCTAATTCCTGTACTGCCCACCCAAACTCAACAATTGACCAAATAACTTTTTTGCTTTCTTTTTTTGAGAAAGGAAAAAGCAAGAGGTATGGAAAATTACTTTGATATTGGCTGGTTTTCTCATTCTGTAAACAGCACATGGCCACACGTTGTCCAGCACAGTATGTACAGCAATATGGAAGTGTTTTCTTGGCAACAACAAGAAAGTAAAGCAAGAGATATCCAAAGAAACATAAGTGGAAGGCTGATTGCTGATGGGCAAGATAAGTCTCCCCACCAAACTAGCCTACTTTGTCATTCCAACTGTTCAAAACCTGACATTTTCCAAGATGTAATTAATATTCACTTTGAAGATCCTTTTAATGAGCTATGGATGCTAAGGAAGTCTCTAACAGCTTTCCAGTTGTAAGTAATGATTCATTTGGAGAATAACAGATTTAGCTTTAGAATGTCCCATCTTACTGCCCAGTCTTGCTATGCTCCTGCCAACAAAACTCAAAGTCTGCAGTGGTTGACCAAGCCATGTGGCACTAGTACTGTGCAGTCTCTTGATATTAACCTGGCATCTAGCCCCCTTATTTTAATATTCCTCATTTCATGTTGCTATTAAAGTAGACTATTATTCCACTATTATACAGCATTAAGGAACTGTTCAGTTCAGCCATTAATTTTCATAACTAAACACCCAATTTCAAGCATTTTTGAGCATCAGGAAAAGAAACGGCATTGAGGATTTTCTTTCATTTTTATCCCTTATGTACAAATGTGCTCAGCTTATGGCCCTGGAGAGAAATTTTCCAACTTCCAGAAGTGCATACATAGCTTGGAATGTTAAAATCTTGTTGTATTCTTTCTCTTATATTATCTTTGATAATAAAGATTGTATAGTCACATAGCTGGCATTTTTACTAGTGACTCATAAGGAATCATGGAATCCAGTATTCTTGTCCTTAACTAGCTTGGCTCTGATGCTGTAGTAAACAGAAAGCACTTATTGTCAGACTTGTATGTAGATATGACTCAAGGATAGAAGAGGGCACAGAGCACTTCAGGAAAAAAAAAAAAAAACAGAAAAAAAAAAAAAAAAAAAAAAAAAGAGAGCTCTGCTGTGAGCAGAACAGCTAATGAAGCCTGGCTTGTAAAAGGCTTCTTATCTTACAGACCTCCCGGCACATTTCTTCTTTCCTTTTCCCTTAGATCTTCTTCTCATCTGTTTGTCTGGATCCTTATCAATTCTGATTGGAACTGATTAACAGGTTCTTCTACTTAGAGGAAGTGATGAAGGCAATGAGTCCAGAGAAAGACAGACAGGCAGATAGAAAATACTACTATAGAACTTAATTTTCTTGGGAAAGAAAAGTACAATATCTTTTATAGTCTAGTATGCTTGAAGTTAGCAGCTTCTTATGTTCTGCATGTCGACAAGAGGCAGGTTCAGACAGAAAATTTATTATGGGTCACAATCACCTAACTGTAAGGCTTTGTTTTCTTTTCTCTTTAGAATATGGAATTCAGTACAATTGCAGCTATTAGCTTTAAAGCAAGGATTAATTCAGGATTTCCTCCTTGCTCAAGGAGGTTGTGGGTGCCCCCTCCTGGAAGAGTACAAGGAGAGTTATGTTTATGGTTGGACGGGATGATCTTGTGGGTCTTGTCCAACCTCAATGATTTTATGATTCATCTCAATAACCCCAATTAAGAGCACTGCATCCCTGCAGTCACTGTTACAGAGATTTCTGTACAGGATGATGGTCATTTCTTCAAGATATGGAAATAACCACTGTAGTTTTCCTCCTTTGTTTTTTCTGTTTCAACTTAGCTCCCATAAATATCTTGCCAAATAAAACTTCTATAAGCAAAAATATTCATATTGATATACAATATATATAAAAGAACTAAAACCACATCTGTGGAGTATAAACAGTTTGAGAGATATTACTATCTATTTCTCCTCTCCACAAGGGATTCAGGTTTGCATATATGCATCCAAAAGTCTGAATTGTTATTTGTAAATTCTTAGGTCTGTTAAAGGACTGGAAAACCTGACTGTTGGAATGCCTCTGCAAGAGTGCTTGTAGGGGTATATCTTGTGGACTCAGGTATGTAAAGCAGCCATTATACTGAAATGAAAAAGCCAAGCTTGGATAAGGATGGAGCCAGGCAAAAGACTTGCCTAGAAACAAGCTGTTGACACAAAGTGTCCAACACACAGCCTCACTCCATTGTTCATAGAATCATAAAATGGCTTGAAATCAAAGGAACCTTAAAGATCATCTAGTTCCAAACCCTCTGTATGGGCAGGGACACCTCCTACTATGTCAGGCTGCTCAAAGCCCCATCCAACCTGACCCTGAACACTTCCAGGGAGGGGGCATTCACAACTTCCCTGGGCAACCTGTTCCAATGTCTCACTATGCTCATAGTGAAGAATTTATTCCTAATATCTGATCTACATCTACCATCTTTCAGTTTGAAACTTTTATCCCTTGTCCCACCAGAAGAAAAGGTTGTATTTAATTTTTGCTACTGTTAGACCTAGTGTTACTTAAAGTGATTTAAGACTTCAGATCAGCACTAACCCTAACATCACCTTCAATTTGCACAGTGGATATTATGATGATAATGACAAGCACTTTGTTGCTTATGTGCCAGATTTTAGTCTGCAACTTTCACATGAGTTCTGCATTATGGACAACATGCAATTCCTCCAAATCAGAGATATTCAGAAACAAGCCATTTCAGGCTCAGCAACCTAAAAAATCTTTTAAAAATATTCCAGAGATATTAACAACCAGACAAGAACAGTTGATCCTCATTGTTCTAGACTGCAGTATCTGTTGACACATCTTACATCTTGTGATTCCATTCCAGAAATTTCTCTCATAATAGAAACAGCTTCCAAGTATTTCAGCCCAATAAACAAAGCATAAATTATACCTTTGACATTACCTTATATTTCAATTTCTCAGTTTACATTGGTCATTTGTGGAAAGAGTTGACTGATGACTTCCTGAACTTCTGGATTTTAAATTCCACAATATGGTTTTAAGCTTTATTCTACTGGTAAGGAAATGACACCTACAACATCTGTCTGTGTCCTCTTTGTCCACTTCACAATGTACTTTGGGCTTGGATAAGGATGGAGCCAGGCAAAAGACCTGCCTAGAAACAAGCTATTAACACAAGATGTGTTCTACAGATTCACCCTAATTTAAGCAGCATCAGATCACGTGCATTCAACTTAATTAATTTGGGGATTTAGCAGATCAAGGGTCAGAATCACAACAAAATTAGCTGGTTTCTAATATCAACACTTGTAAGGCAGAAGGTGGGGGATATGTATTGTGAGTAGTCACTAGTTAAACTGTTGTTCTAGCACAAAACATTACTGCATTAGGCTGTAGCCTGTAATCAATCCCAGCTGGAAGCTCATATCAACATGACTGTTCTTCTTGCCAATTCTCTGTTAATCCTTTAAAAGGGTAGGTAAAACAGGACTAGTGTCTTATATTACATAGGTTGATTTATAGAACCCAGCTATTCAAACATTTTATTCTACACAGTTTACAGGCCAAATAATTTTATTTCTGAAATGTTTAATTGGTTAATTTAGAACATACAAAATAAATGACAAAAGGCTCCAACGGAAATTCCATCCTATAGTTTCATTTTGAACTATTTTGTTCCCATTTGTAACGTTGGGGCCTCTGTTCACTATAGCAATGTTCTGTTGGGCTGAGGAGTCAGCTTTTATATACATATGGAATTCTTAGAAATACTGTCATTGAGCCAGGTATTTCTGAATGTATGTTTTTCCATAGACCCCCACCTATTGGATAGCATACATATCCATGATTCTTCTCTCCTGATATCCATGCTGCTTCTCTCCTTTTGAGAGCTGACACGGGATGGATAGGTGGCTCAAATATTGTAGCTTCAGCTGCCCTGAGAATGGAAGTAACACCTGGATGTATCTCCCACTTTTCAAGGCAGACAGTTCCATCATTATGAAGCCAGAAAGCCTAGAAGAGACTGTCACCTGGATAAAAACAGATGAATTGAAACTTGGAAAAAAAAGAATTTTAATCCTAGACAGAAAATGACTTATAAGACCTTTGAATTTTATTTTTTATTTTTTTTTTTTGGCTTAAAACATTCTCTTTTTTCCCCCTCCTGTCCCATAACCTTGCAAGTAGTTTGGATCCTTGCAGTCCAATTGACTTATCATGAATCCTAGACAAGTTGATAGCCTGTCTGATGAAAAAGCTCTTTTATTTTGAGAGTTACTGACAAATGCCACACCCTCTTCACAGGAAAAAAAAAAAATAGGATCATAGTGACCCCACATATTGGCTTCTCTGAATTGCAAAAACTTGCTGTTACTAGTCCTGAATGTACAGGTGGTTTTATAGCTGGCAGTAATGCAGCACTTTTGTTCCTATACATTTGTCCTGAATATCTGTATCATGCAAATATAGTCCACAGCAGGCTACTCAAGCTTTGGATACCTCCTGGATACACTAAAACTTGCTAAAAGATGTTGCTAATTTTACTAAGTTCTTTAAAAAAAAAAAATCTCTCAATTGTAATCTCTCAAAACCAAAATAAGACATAGTGCTTGAGGTGTAGAAGGAAAAGAAAGAAAAAAAAAACCCTAAACCCCATGTTTGGGGTTCATCCAGCACACTGGGCACTGCTTCATAGGGAATCTGTGTTTTTTCTGTACATCCAAATACCTTCCATAAGTGTCTGAGAGGTGAGCTACACAGTGTTGTTCAACAATTCCAATATAGCCAAAATATGCACTTTTGTTACACAGGCACTTCATACCTGAACACCAAATAAACCATAGGTATCAACTTATCCTGTATGTCTTCCAGTCCCTACATGTCCAGCAGACCTGATCTGAACATGCACCACGATTCATTGTCCGAGGATTTACAGACCCTGCCCTGACTGGGTTGTTGTGGCATGCTAGGAATTTCCTAGAAAATATTAAAATTTCTCTTTTCTGCCTGGATAAAATTTACTGGGAAAAGAGATGTTTAAAGAAATGCCATAGGCCTGGTAGCACTATATTTTGGACAAGGTACCATGTGATGTTTTCAAAGCATATCCTCTGTTTTGAGGCAACTAATATGTGAGGATCACTCTGATAATAAGTCACATCTTTGAAGAGAAAGTTGTAGCACCTGTTTTAAAGACTTGCCTCCAAGTGCTACCATGGAAGCAGAAAGTTGACTGAAAGGTGAAAATACCACCAGTGTCCATGTCATCAGAATTCAAAATATTGTTTATGTGTAATAGATTCCTAATCTGTGAATGTAAGTTACTGAAAACCATATTAAAAAAAATAATTCTTTATTAACTGTTTTCTGGACTGTATTCTCCATAAGTGGGTAAATAATAATGCAGATATGTTTCAGTATCTTTATTCTTTGCTTAGTACTCCAGGATCCTTTCAGTATAAAGTATGAAATATAAAGAACAAGGACTTTATACAATAAAATAACTAAGCATAAGGAACCAGCAACTTCCCATGTGTGGTTCTTTTTATCCTCAGTATACAGTGACATTATCCAGTCTCTGATTTTTATTAAATCAAGACTGTGGAAAAGATCTTAGATAAAGAGTTGTGACCCTGTGATGACAAGTGGGCTTGTAGCCTATTACACAGTCCAAATGGACTATATATATGTTCATTTTAAGGTAAGGAACAAGATCAGGGACTCAAGTATATTACCATACCCCTATCATGTTAAAACATGGTTTCAGACAAGGCTCTCATCTAGAAAAGTTTGCTTAAAGCCTCAAAAGCCACAGTCCTAAAGTCACAGTCATTATTACTGCTGGACAAAAGATGAACAACTATATCTCACAAATAATGTAAAAATTCTGAGGGTACAATTTTTCTGCAAGAGATTAAACTGAGTCCCGAAAGGGGTTTAATGAATCAGTCTGAGGATGGTCAAAAAGCACAAATTAAGTGCTCAAATTTACATGTACTATAAAACACTCTTTGAATTGATGCCTAGGCTAATAGTCACATCGGTATGGACTTTTGTCCTTCTCATCAAAATTTGCCGTTAAAAGTTTTGGGTTGAGTTAAAATGATCTTTTAGCAATGAAGGAATAAAAAGGAGGAAAAATGTTTTTTCACACCTTTTGTTGTTCTCTGAACCTTGTCTCTTTGCTAGGAAAAACTAGCAAGTAGTATCTTGCAATAGTTTGATGCAAAAAAGGCTTGCAGAGGTTCCACAAGATATTTTTTTAAAGAGGAAGGAAAGTCAGAAAATTTCATGTTACCAACAGGCTTACAATGTCAGATTACCACAGAGGAAAGAGACAAAGGAATACAATAAAAGTAAACCTCATAATTTATTTTTCATTATCCTAGAGAATTGAAATTGATATAGAATTTATTTTTGCTATATAGGGAGATTATACAGTCCAACAAGTATGCAGTTGTGTAGGTAGGCGAAGAAATACATCCCGTTCTCTTACAGCTTTGGTATTTGATTCTGTAGGCTCCAACAATGGTAGCTCTGATTAAAGCTTTCTGTGGCACTGGTCACTGAAACATGCAGGAACTTAATATCCTTGAGAGAACTATCCCTCTGTGCTATTTGGTTGCAATAAGTAACACATTCAAAAGATGTTGGGGAGAAAATGACTAGGAGACAGACAGATTCTCTTTCATTCTGCCTCCTCTCCCACACAAAATATCCTCTTTAGTTTTAGGAACAAGAGTGGTATTCCTTAACTGCACCTTGGCAGAGAAATTTCTGGGGGCTTAATCCTGTTAAATTTGCAGTAAGTTTTCTCTTGGTCAGGTTTGAAGCTCTTTTATCTTTTCTAAAAAACCTCTGAATACCTGCTAATTAAGTCCTATATACATCTTATACAATGTACATACAAGCTAGATGTCATTATCTCTTGTTTGCATGTTTAAGAGATACTGAGAGAAAACATTTGGGACTGGCTGGATAAGGGCAAGAAGCTGCCTATATGCTGACACTTCACTGGAAATATTCATTGGCATTGTCTGTCTTGTGTTCCTCAGCATTCCTTGGAAACTCACCACTTAAATACAGCTGTATCCAGCAAGCACTGGAGGTGTACAGATCCAATCCTAAGTTGTCATAGGCCACAACATATCACCAAACCAATGTTTTTCAGGGAATAAATTCAATATTGGTTACATCTGTCTTCTCCTGCCTTTTTATATTCAAACCAAGTCTGAGTACCAGGGGGGAAGGACGATGTCCATAACATGCTGTTGCAGGAACTTCTGTTTCTTATGTTTTGCATGAAAACATGAAATATTATACTGAAAATTCTTTATTTTTCTATCATTGTTTTGTTTTTCACATATTGTAAAGGATCTTAACTAACATTTTTAGTAGTCTAAGAACAGCTCACTTGCAAATTATGCATTATATTTTTCACAGTTGAAAGAAATTTGCCTTTCTGGCACCAAAGAAAGTTGAGTGACCATAGATAGGTGACATGAAAACAACTAGCAGTTTTCTGGAGGACACTTGAGATGACCAGATTCCATGTTGGAGTTTCCATCTTGCAGACATTCATGTCTTACATTTTATTTTCTGGTCAGCAAAATTTTATGTTTTGATAAATACAAAGCAGGCTTGCATGTGCACAGTACATGGCTGCTGCATGCATGGATTTTACAAAATTCATTTCTATCCATGTCACTATAAAAATGTGATAGTATCCTTAACTGTTCAGTCCAAGCTGGGTTGTGTGTGGTTCTTACTATTGGCAGAACACAGGAACAATTAGACCTTCCTTGTGGAAGCACAAAGGAAGAATACAAACCACTGCTGCTGCCACTTGCAGGAAAACAGGCTTGTCATTTACTGTAGAAAACCAATTATTAGACTACAATAACAGCAGCAGCAGCTTAGTGATTTGCTTAATTTTTTAGCAAGCAGAATTCAGCACCTGGACAATGAATTTTCCACCTAATCATCACCACAGAGAGGATGTTCAGTTTGACAAGGCAAAGATACCTCTATGAGGAATTACAGGTTTTCATCTTAAGAATGTGCAACGAGTGCTAATTTACTATTTAGGACATTCAATGGCTGAGTTTCAAAGCACAAAGCTAAGTTTTAAGTATTCATTTATTGCTTCATAAATTAATCAGAAAATTGTTTTACACTTAAAAAAAACCAACAATGTGCAATCACTTTTGAGACTAATATGATTCAACGGTTTCATTTTCTGCTTGTAAAATGATGCACATTTTAGGAAGTTTTGTATTTCTTAGCCAAACCTTTTGATTGTTCAAGAGGAAGGAGACTTTAGTGACTGAAGGACTCACCAGTCTGCCAAATCTTTTTGTAAGTGATCTTTTTAAAGTGAAAATTATTCAGCTCTACATTTGATCTCATGCACATGTTGTTATATACTTATATCATTACCATTTAATGATATAAACCTAGGAGACATGCTCCTAATTGGTTCTTTTGTTACCAATTAGACAAAAGGGAGTCTTTTGTCTTAGGGCTCCCTATGCCAATGATCTGATGAAAATGGGCTGTTCAGATGCATAATACTTGTCACCAGTTGCAGTAAACAATCTCATCTAGAATCGCATGCAGACAGTCAAGTAACTGAAGCTGCAAATTACAGTTGCTGAGAAAAACAGGACAAGAACTTTTTTACTGATCTGACAGCTGAAGAGACTGGATATACCAAATAGAACACATCTCATTTATAGCTTTTCAATTTATGATGAGCAAATAGCACAAAACTTCAGAGAGAATGGAACAATATGGAACAATACCAAGAATATATTGCTTTGGATCTTACAAATTATGTTGAAATCCACCACTGATTTCTGAAAATCAATATTTTTCATGTAAATGTTTTATAGTGTTCATTATCACAAGCACATCACACATCAGCTAATTGAAACTACAGCACCCTGGTAAAGCAAGAAAATGTTATTCTCTAATTTTAGTGTTTTGGACTTATCCAGGAACATATAGTTAAACTGATACAGAAATAAGAGGAGCATGTTTTTCGACTGCATCCATTTTCTCCAGGCACTTCAGGGCATTGCACAGGACCTGGTTTTGGATTCTGAATCCAGATCCGTTCCAACTTTTGCAGGAGAATTCAGGTGCTCCCTGTGTTTGTAGGCTGCACCTAAATCTCCTGGAGCTATTGGCTTGTCAGGCATCAGAATGCTCCAGAATAGGCTCCCTCCTATCTGCAGTATGTCTCATCCAGGGATTGTTAGTTGCCATTTGTCTACAGGAGAGCTAGGATCATGTAACCCTAGAGACAGATTTGCATGATCCTAGAGCAGGCATTTTGTTAGCTACACTAGGGACTGTGTTAACTACAGTTCCATCAGCTTTAGGGAGAATTTTGTTATATAGATTGCTTATAGACATTTAAGTGAGGACTCCTAAATGCAAGTATCTTAATCTGAGATATGAATCCCGCTATTCCTATTTTCTTTGTATAGTATAGAAAACATTACAAGGACTAAGATAAGGAACTCTATTCTGCTCCTTTCCATGGGAAGGTGGCCTTTTACTGCTCTTCCAATTTCTACTATTTTCAACAGAGACGTTGCACTTCTTCTGTTCCCCAAATATCTCATACTGAAGTGATTAGGGGACATTCATGAGAGGTAAGCTAAACCCTCCACCTGGTCAAGAGGAGTTTACAACCCAAATTTCCTCTTTCCAATATCCTTTAGCTAACCAGTTGCTGTAGAAAAGAAATGGATCATTGCTCCACCTTTAAAAAAAGATCTTCTGGGTCTACTGCAGGTGGAAGATTGATATATTTCTAATGCAGGTCATAACTGTGACTGAATTACCTAGAATTCCAGAGATATTTGGCTGGGAGCTGTTTATAAAAATTTACTTAGCTGTCAGCATTCACTATGTAGCTGGTATTGGTAGTTTTCCATGCCAGCTGTCACTGCTGAGCTAAAATATAAGGCCTATCAGAATGTTTTGGAGTAATTTTCATTCAGAAATATTTTATTTCCATTAGATCATGAATAAGTTTAATTTTATAATTTCCAGGACACAGAACTTTTCACTTCAGAAGGCTGCTTATCCTTTAATTCAGACTTTTATTATCTCTGTTGGATAGCTGCATTTAGTGTTCAGAGACCTTCTTAAATCTTTACTGTAAATCACCATTTACCCAGAACTCAGCAGCTAGAATGCCAACTCCCATGCCACCAAATATGTAATACACTGGAGATCTCTGGGGTTGTACCAATTATACCAGAGCCAGGATTCTTCAAGACTAAAAGACCTAACCATATCTGTGTTCACTTCTGTGAATGAAGACACAAAAACTAAGTTGGAATTTATACACAGAATCACAGAAAGTTAGGGGTTGGAAGTGACCTTGAAAGTGACTTGGGGTCTCTTCTCCCAAGTAGCTACCAGTAAGACAAGAGGGCATGGACTTAAGCTCTGTCAGGGTAGGTTTAGGTTAGGTATTAGGAAAAAGTTCTTTACAGAGAGGGTGATCAGGCATTGGAATGGGCTGCCCAGGGTGGTCATGGATTCTCCATCCCTGGAGGCTTTTAAGAAGAGACTGATGTGGCACACAGTGCCATGGTCTGGTAACCACAGTGGTAGTGGATTAAGGGTTGGACTTGATGATCTCAGAGGTCCTTTCCAACCCAGATGATTCTGTGATTCTGTCAAAGATCTATTCCAAACCTTCCAGAGCAGGGCCACCTACAGCAGGTCACATAGGAACGCATCCAGATGGGTTTTGAATATCTCCAGGGACGGAGATTCCACAGCCTTGCTGGGCAGACTTTTCCAGTGCTCTGTCACCCTCACAGTGAAAAAGTTTTCATTTTATTTATGTGGCACCTCCTATGCTCCAACTTGTACCCATTGCCCCTTGTCCTATCATTGGACATAAATGAGGAGAGCCAGGCTCCATCCTCTTGCCACTCTCCCTTTACATATTTATAAACATTAATGAGGTCACCCAATTTAGACATGTTATACAATATGTGGCCTGTGTTTATCAGTCATGGACCTGAGATCATAGAAATATGCCTTAAGAAAGCTGATTTTTGGTGATGATTTTTGAAAGGGAGAAAAGCATACTAAGAGATTTCAGCTTCTGAGAGGTATGTCAATTCACTTCTGAGACAACCTGATAGATATCAAAAAGAAATATTAATGTTCTTACTTTTTTGCCCAGGCAAGGATGAATCTATTTTCTTTAGTCACTGGAATGGTCTGAATAGAAAATCAGACATTTTAGAAAGTGAAAGGATAAATTCTCTACAGAGCTCCACAGAAACTCAGTGCTCAGACAATACTGGACTCTCATACAGAAGAATTAGAGGATAGTCAAATTTAATACATCATTACCAACCAATAGAGAATTTATCCTTCCACTTTCTAAAATGTCTGATTTTCCACTTAAAAATTTGTATTGAATACATTCAAGTATGCTGACCTTTGTGATGAATGTGTAATGCATGCTGTAAGCAGATCAGAAAGAAAAGAAAAATAAATGTCAATAGAAAGTAAAAAATGTGGATGAAATTAGTTTAATTGCAGTGGAATTCCTAGTGGATTATGTTGTACTCACAGTAATACTAAAAGAGTTCACCAGGATTAATGTTATTTAAATGTGTGCCAAACAAAATAACGATTGTGCTGTTTTCACAGGAAAAAAGTTTCCACTTTCAGTGTAGTAAGATGAAATACAGCATTTTTGTTGTGTAGGTACATTAACATCTAAAATTAAATGAATCAGATACAGGGACACACATAATGCTTTACTAAAATTTTTCTAAAGATTATATGTCCCTCTTTGTCTCCACCTCTGAGTTGCTGACCTTCTCTTCTGCCTTAAATTCCTTCTTTGCATAGGACTTCAGTCTTTTTCCAAGACATACAAAACTAAAAAACATCTTTTTTCTCAGTGCAGTTTGTTTTTTGTCACTACTGTCCTGTTACAGATACAGAAGTTCTTCTATCTCTTGTCTCAGTCTCTCCCAATGCTGACTTATTTCAAAAGTCTTTGCAGTTTGCAATATAAATTTCACACTGATTCTGTCTATCCTCAGTTACAACTTTAAATATTCTAGTCAAGCATATTTTTGAGAAAAAAAGTCCTACTTTCTAATCCTTTTATCACTTGATTTCCTTTAATATTGAATTTGATATTTACAATCATCATTAGATGTCCTCTTGCTTACTGTTCTCTCACTCATCAACATATAGTCATCCAGTGAAGTCCATCAGATCTTATAGTTAAGAAGTGATCTTTTTACGAAAAATTTTAGAGCAAGTGGAGCACTTTCATTTCCCCAGTCCTGTCAGCTACACAGACCACTATCTTCTCTCTTCTTGGATTTTTTCCCTTTGGTTTTCTTGTTTGTTTGTTGGGCTTGATTTGTTGGTTTGGTTTTGGTTTTGGTGTTTTTTGGTTTTTTTTGTTTGGTTGGTTTATTTGTTTGGTTTTGGGTGGCTTTGTTTTTTTGGGGAGTTTTTGTTTGTTTTGGCTTGTTTTGTTTTTTTTTTTTAACTGTATCAACTGTATTCTTATTTCTTGCTTACTTTCTTTAGTAACCCCCAAGATCATGTTCCTCATTCCGTTCTCTTGCCCTTTTTCATATCACTGAGGAAATAGAAATTCCTTCAGCATTGCTATTATGTTGTTCTACAGATCTGCACTTGTAGTCTTAAACTTCTCTTCTTTAGATGAACTAAAAGCTGAACTCAGTTTGTCCAGGCCTCATCTTCTGCACCACTTTCTTCCTCTAGCTCTTTACATCAAGACTGCACCCAGATAATAAGCCTAAAATGCAGTATTTACAGCCCATATATGAAGGTAAAACTTGGGTCTCAAATATGAGGACATTTTTATTTTGAAATTAACAAATGCAGTGCTAGCACATTTTGCTGTGTCCAGAATGATGCTACTCCTGGATCATCACTTTGTTTCTACTAACTTCAGCTATGTCTGTTTCTTTTATATTCAAGAGGGAAAATTGGCACATCTAGAAAGTTATTTGCTTCCATTTAATATGGATGTCAAGATTTGGTATATAGCAAGAATGAAATCCTACACTGCTAATGTTTAATTGGACTCCCGCCACCAGCTTTAGTATGTCCAGAATTTATCCCCAAATATGCTTTTTCATGTTCAAATCAACTTTCCAAACTCAACAAAGCACACCAAAATCTTAAGCCAAACCTAGCAAAAGATCCAAAATCAATATGACTTTTCCAATATGTTAACATCTAAAGTAGAGAGCATAAATTTCCACTTAGAACATGACATGCTGATTAACAGTGAAATGCTGAATAAAGAACTAGATATGATAAAATTCTATAGTTTAATCAGAGAAAGGATTTTGGATCACTTCTGTGGAAAAAAACTAGATACCAATAAGCAACTAGATACCAATAAGGGAAGTAAAAAAAAAATTTAGTCTTTATAACTAATCTGATCCTAATCAAATTCATTAATAAAGACAAATATTAGAACAAGAACAACCAAAACAAACCAACATTTTTAAGAATGTGTTATCTCCATTTGTTTTTTAGGATCCTATTTCTTAATCCTATTGAGAGTTTAGACTTAACATGTGCTTTTGAAAAATTTTCATGAAACAATTAAAACAATGAAAAATAATACATCATAAACAATGCTTTTTTAAAAAATGTTAATTATTTTTCTTAACTCATCCAACTTCCAAAACTTGGTCTAAGACACCAATTTGTAATAATATCAGTGAAGAAAAAAAAAATTTAGTAGAAAAGCCAGAGGCTGGGAAAGTCATCTATGTGCAGCTAATGTTTTTACCTCATGCCAATTTCTTCCTCAGAAAATGATTGAGGAGAAATATCAGAACAATCTGTGGGATTATATTATTAGAATAATCATCATCATCATCATCATCATCTTGTCACAATATCCCTGGACTGCTTCCTGTGAAATCCAACTTCAAATACAAAAACGACTTCCAAATGAATTATCATCCCTAAATGTAGAGTAAAAGTTGAAATATGATGTCCAAGGTTAATTCATAATTTACAAATTTATACATGTACTTTCTCCATAAATCTTATGTTTGTCAGGTGAATACGACAGTACTGTTTATGAAAATAGGAGACAGAATTGTACTGGTTTTGTCTGGGATAGAGTTAATTTTCTTCATGGTAGATTACGTAGGGCTACCGTTTGGCTTTCTGCTGAAACAGCCTTGGTAACACAGGGATGTTTTAGCTGTTACTGAGTAGTGCTTGCACAGCTCCAAGGCCTTTTCTGCTCCTCACACTGCTCTGACAGCAAGTTTGCTGGGGGTGCACAAGAGTTTGGGAGGGGACACAGCTGGGACAACTAAACCAAATTGACTAAAGGGATATACTAGACCATATGATGTTGCACTCAGCAGTCAAAGCTGGAGGAAGATGGAGGAAGGATGTTCTGAGTGGGAGTATTTTTCTTCCCAAGTCACCATTAGGTGTGATGGAACACTGCTTTCCTGGGGATTGCTCAACACGTGCCTGCTGATGGGAAGTAGTGAATGATATCCTTTGCTTTAGCCTACATGCACAGCTTTTGCTTCACTCATGAAACTGTCCTTATCACAACCCACAAGTTTTCTCTCTTTTGCCCTTCTGATTCTTTCCTCCAGCCCATCAGGGTGGAGGGAGTGAATGGTTGCGTGGGCTGAGCTGCTTACCAGAGTTAACCACAATGCCTACTAAGATACAGCTGTGGCATAATTTGCCTAAGTTGCAAGAAAAATATTCAAATATATTCAAAAATATTCATCTCTGTTTTTTCTGATTTATACAGTTTAGACCAATGGGGTAAAACGAATGGAGTGAAGTGTCTGTCATTAAGTGCTTGTGTAATAGGTATGGTATATTTACCCAAGAAATCATGAAAATATATGAAGACTAACACCAGTTAGATATTTTTTAAAAAGATGGAGAGCAGTAATCAGATTAAAAGATCTATTTCAAAGTACCAAATGATCCTTTTAAAAGGAGTAAGGAAAACTGCCCATAGTGTTGGAAACTTACTGAACAAAATGGATACGCATTGAAAAACTCAAACACAAAATATATTCAGTGGCATTGACAAGGGGGGAATGGGGAAATATTCAACAACTGGAAAAAGTATAAAAACAAATTCAAATGAGAACCAGAAGTCTCACAATGATCTAGCAGAAAAAAAAGAACAGGATTGTAAGTCGGCTAAATACTGATTCCACTCAAAGGCTATCAGTTGGCACTGAGTGATACATTAAACCCCAAAGACTGCCAAAATCCAAACCAGCATAACATTTAAACTATAAAGGGGCCCTGGTGACCCATTCCAGAGTTTTCCTTATTTTTTAAATTATAGACTGGCCTCTTAAGCGTGCTTTGGCCAAATTCTTGAGGAAAGGGATTAAAGTCTTTTTTATTTGGAATCATAATTTTCTTGAAGTTCACACTTCTCTTTCCAAGGGAAGAAGAGGCTGCATGACAAAAGCAAAGAGCAGAGAGGTCAGCTACACTCTTCTTCCAGATATTTTGGGCCATGTTTTCTGTGCAGAAGAGATGTGTATCTGAACTGACTTGCAAGTTTAATCAGGTTTGCAGCTACTTTGCATTGTTAAAGTGACACAATGAAGTGAAACTGGACCAGAGACTCTGGCCCTGAGAGTGGAGATTTGAAGGACGTTGTTTAACACTTATTCATACTGGTTAAACTTAGAGAAAGCACATTATTGCAGTATTTGTGTTAAACTTCAGATGAAAACAAACACCATATTTTTTTATAATGGATGAGTAGAACAATTCTCAAAGACCAGAAAATGTTGTTTAAGAGACTGAGGTTTTATAATCAAGACTATGTTTTTAATATCTCTAAATTATGTCAAGGGTTAGAGGGCTCAATATTCTGAGATCTGGCAATTTGTGTGCTATTTGTGGTCTCACCACACCTCCAATCTCTGGAAATAGTATAAACCAGCTTGAACTCTCAAGATTTATAGTTCAATTTCTAGACTTCTCAGGCTAGCTACCTATGTTAAAGACAATCCTAAATTAATCCTAAATTCTGAATATCTGCAAACCACAGATCAAAAGCAGTAACTGTGGTCTGAAGTTATGGGCTTTTGTAGTTCAGATAAATTATCTGATTCAAACATTCAAGGCATCAAACATCAACCTCAGGGAAAAAAATCAATCAGAAACATATGGCATTTTAAAGTTCTTCTTCCAGCTTGTTAGGGAAATGGAGAACTGGTTCTTTCCACAAATCATTTAAGGACTTCTGATCCACCTCAAAAAGCAGCAAGCAGAAAGGACAAGATGGAAATAGCACTGGAAGCTGTTCTCACTGTCCTCATATACACTTGCATTTTAGGGTAATGTTGTCTTTAAGGAGTGACAAGTATTATCTGTCCTTTTTGTGTCTATATGGGATATCATATCTCTGATCAATCTTTTTTTTTTTTTTTTTTTTTTTCCAGTGGGACGAGATGATTTAAACTCCAGAGGGCTAAAGCACCTCTCCTGTGAAGACAGGGTGAGAGAGTTGGAGTTGTTAAACCTTGAGAAGAGGAGGCTCCAGGGAGATCTTATAGTGTCCTTACAGTACCTGAAGGAGGTGAAGGAGACCGACAAGAAAGCTGGGGAAGGACTTTTTACAAGGGCAGGTAGTGATAGGATATACGGCAATGGCTTTAAATTGGAGGAAGGTAGACTTATCTTAGACATTAGGAACAAATTCTTTCGAGTGAAGGTGGTGAGATGCTGGAACAGGCTGTCCAGAGAAGCTGTGGCTGCCCCCTCCCTGGAATTGTTGAAGGGCAGGTTGGATGGGGCTCTGAGAAACCTTCTCTAGTGGGTGGTGTCCTTGCCCATGCAGGGCTTGGAACTAGGTGATCTTTAAGGTTCTTTCCAACCCAAACCATTGTATGATTCTATGAATCTAGAACCTCAAAAGGTATCTGCTTAAATCTCAGAACTGGATAGAAAATTTAGAAAACATTTAGGATCTACATATAGGTCTTGTAACAAGAAAATGCTTTTTTTAGAGTCAAAGTATTTTATCCTATCTTCTGCCAGTTTGATATCATGTAATTAAATATTCTATGGATAAAAAACATCCAATTCACCATGACTAATATCAGGAAACTAACTGAGGTTCCCTAATTAATAGCTTAGGTATCCTGTATACTCAGTACAAACACATAGAACTCTTGGACTGTTTTCAGCCCTTTTTGGGTTTATTTGAGATAAAGAACTCATTTTGAGTCTTTTGTGTCAACAAGACACAGTCTAACTATATTTTCTACAAGAAACTGCCAGTTCTTATGACCATTTATAAAAGTTCCTTTTCCAGTACAGCAAAAGAGCAAATTCAGTATTGAAGTTTCAGATAATTCCAATGAATATAAAAACCTTCACATTGCAAGGAGGAAATGAGCAAATGTCTAGGAAAGAGAAGTCAATTCTGTATGCCTTTGATGTGTTCTTTCTGGATAGATAGAAAGAATATAGTAAGTTAAATAAATGTCTCTTCCCAAATATGATCATTCTAAAAATAATACTCCCACTGCATTCAGAAATACTAAAATAAAATTACAATGGTATCTTTGGGGATCATTTATTACCATAGGAATCACATATCCCTTTCCAAGTAGAATAGCATACTTTAAAAATGGGGCAGGCAGCAAATTAATTTTGATAAAATACAAATACACTGGGTCTGTATTTCACAAAATCACAGAATTGTCACAGTTGGAAAAGAACTCTAAGGTCATTATGTTCAACTTTCTACATTCCTCCAGTATAAAACATGTAGCCAATATCTGTATGAACCACTACAGCATGTCCTGAAGTGCCTCATCTACACAGTTTTTAAACACCTCCAAGGATGATGACTCCACCACCTCCCAGGGCAGCCCACTCCAATGTCTATCTACTCTCTCAGCAGTGAAATTCTTCCTCATATCCAGTCAAAGCCTCCCTTGGAGTCACTTCAGGCTATTTCCTCTGGTCTTATCATTATTCACTTGAGAGAAGAGGCCAGCACCTACCTTCCTACAACCTCCTTTGAAGTAGCTGGAGATAGTAATAATATCTCCTCTCAGCATCCTCTTCTCCAGACTAAACATTCTCAATTCTCTCAGCTTCTCCTTATGGGGCTTGTTCTCCAGACCCTTCACCAGCTTGGTTGCCCTTCTCTGAACTCACTCCAGCAGCTCAATGTCTTTCTTGTAGTGAGGAGCCCAGAACTGAACACAGTACTCAAGGTGCAGCCTCACCAGTGCTGAGTACAGGGGCACCGTCACTTCCCTTCTCCTGCTGGCCACAATGTTCCTGATACGAGCCAGGGTGCTGTTGGCATTCTTGGGCACCTGGGCACACTGCTAGCTCATATTCAGTTTGTCTATGCAGAAAACCTTTTTACCATAAGTAGAGCCAACCAATCCAACAATTTGTCTGGAAAGGTTGTTCACCCTCCATTTTGCAGCTTTTAGAGACCTGAGGCAGATAAAGCACAGTGCCACTTTGACTGATCTCAAAGATTATTCTTCTTTGAACAGGAGTTTGAAGACCTCCTAAAATCCTTTCCAAAGTGAATCATCATCATATGATCCTATGAAAATAAATATCAGCAGGTACTGACAATGTAGTCATCGAGAGCTTCTTTATGTCTCTAGAACAAATTCAATCTGAGCTACTTGTAACTGGTCAAAATATTTACTGTAAGTGAGTCAGTTTCACATGTTCAGAATTCTGTTTTTGCAAGATTCAACTTTTATCAGAAATCTCACTCTTTAGGTGGAAAATGCAAAATTACAGGACCTAATATTATTGCTCTTTTTCCTTTCTATATGCTCTCCTAAATCATTCATTGCTGAAATGCTGACTACCACATTCAGATTAGAAAATGAAAGTCACAGCAGACATGCTCTTCAAATGTTATTTTATTTTTTTGGTTCATTATACTGCAGATTAATAAGAAATCAAGTCCATTCACTTATCCCTTTACCTTCAGGCTGGAAGTAGCATCTCTTAGACACATCAAGAACAGTAGTAATTTCTCAGACACAAGGAGAAGAATTTGACATTGAGCTTGGTTCTTATTTGATTGTCCATAATAATATAAATCGAAGCTAGCTCCAAAACTGTGCACTTCAGGGAAGTATAAAATAGTAGAAGTGCTATTAAATAAATGCACATCAAAAGCACTTTTAGAATTGTATTAATGTACATATTAACCATTATTAAAATAATTAGAAAGTGGAAATTAGAGACAAGAAGATTCAAAGGACTCATGAAAGCTTGCTTGTCAACATATCATTAAATATTTAGTCAATACTTGGATTAGAAGATCTGGATTGGTTGAAATACAAATTTTCTTTTAGATGATCATGTTCCATTATTGACTATTTACATTCTCTGACTTGAGCCAAATTTGACAGAAAGGATAGCATTTAGTCTGATTATTTATCCAATTTTATTCTAAGTTCGAGAATGGAGATGGACCCCCTCAGAGAACTACTTATTTCAGATATCTGCACACCTGGAAGGGCCAGACTACTGAAGGCTGCAGTAGAGTCCTTGTCTCCACTGTCTTAATGAGAAAGTCCAGGAGACTGCCTTAAAACAGTTGCTCAACTCTTAGATGAATTCTCCCCTTCTTCACTTCCAAATATCAGTTCACAATGTGTTGAAAGTAACCTACTTTTCAAATGTTTCTTGGACGCTTAAAACATTTCAGTCTTTTCTCTTGCATTGCACCCCTTCCAGTTTTGGTGTCAATTCTAGTTAAATTACACTTCATCTTCATTTAAAAAACATGTTTCCCCATCTAGATTCTTCCCTATTCTGAAATTCATTGGTCTTGCATGTGACAAATACTTTTGGTCATTGTTTCTGAATTGCTATTATGTTTTCCCCTATCTGGTATTTAATCTATTTGCTTGTTACATGGCACATTTTCAAATGTCTGTATACAATTTTGCATATATTTTCAATATGTGCATCCAATGCATTGGGCTAATTTTTGTAATATCAGCTTTTGTAACTGAATATTGAGAGGCTTACAACAAAAACACCTTTCTGAAGTTTTAGGTGATTCCTGAACCTTGAGTTCATAGCTCAGAGGAGAGTCTGACCTGCACTGTGATGTATAAGAACTGCATTTCAACAGTGATGTTTCAGACTTGAGAAGTCTCCAAAGATGTTGTGCTCATCTTCCAGGGGTAACAATGAGTATATTTAAGATGGTAACAACATGCACATTTTAAGACAGAGGCTGACTTAAAGAAGTGCACAGGAGTAATGAAACAGAAGAGAATATCTGTGCTTGTGTCTGTTAACAGAGTGCTTTGGTACATATCAGTTACTGTAAGGGCAGCTAGGACATATTTATATCTCCACCATCTGCTGTCCTATGCATATAAACCTCCAAAACAAACCTGCTGTGTGACACAATATTCAGTCTGATTATAACCTATACCTAATAACTGGTGACTGATGTCTGATATTTCACATTGATGCTGTGATGCATATTGCCTGCTGGTGAAAGGAAATAATAACTTCTGAGCTTTTTTTTTTTTTTCTAATGCAGATTAATGGCTACTCTAGAGCCATAGTCTCAGTTATCTAGGCTGAGATACATGGAACAGATAATTATTAATCACTTTGTATTCTGTTGAGTCCATACCCTTTAGATGTTTTAAGGCATTTGTTATTCACAGCATTTAAATTCTTCCTAGTGTTCTTAGAAAAGACCTCAAACTGTCCAGCACAGTATACACTGCTCACTCAGCTGTTAAATATCAGCTTGCTTTGGAATTCATCTCTGCTGCTCCTTGCCATCCGACCCAACACCCTTTCCAGCTGGAATAGTTACTCTCAGCATAGAAAACCAAGTGCCCATTCCCTCAACACCAGATGCCAGTCATCCTCTAAAATCCATCTAGCCTAGAGGCAAGGTACATTTAATTCTCCAGTGCTCCACAGGACAAACTGCAAAATATATAATGGCAGAGCCTTCCTCAAATTCTTAGCCTAAAATCAGGCCCACTGTCCTCTTGCAGAAAGTGGAAGCACAGTAAGTTCTGCTCAGTCATCTGCTGTCTGCCTCAGATTTTCATCTACACTGAAAGCTTCAGATGAATCCTATTAGGAAGAAAAGAGAACTAGAATGGGGAAGTTTTCTAATTTATAAAATGTCTAACGTCTTTCAGTTTTACAACAATATGGCAATAATTTTAGCAGATACACATCTGGATATTACTGAATATATGTAAATTAAAACAACAACAAAAGAAAAAAAGCCAAAAAAAAAAAATAAAAAAAAGGAAAATTGCATGGTTTACATTAAAAACTATAGCAGATTTTTGTGGAGACAAGGCAGTCCTTCAACCTATTACTTAAAATAAATCCTGAAAAGCAAGGATAGCCAGTTTAATTTTTCCAATACTTGTGATATTTATTCAATCAAAATTTCTATTGCATTTTGTTTTTCATATTAGTTTGTTTGAATTAACATGAATATTCCACATAATTTATATTTCAGTGCATGAACTGAATTAGCCTCATTATTGAGAATTTTGCCTATGGCACTCCCTTTATGAGTGCTTTTCCCATTGAGATCCTTGCTGGGAAGACAGCTTGATTGTGATTATATTGTCATTCAACTTGTTATTACAAATCTACCTTTTATTTTAGATGTTTTCCTATATGATGGATGAACTTCTCAGGAAAAGTAATATATGAAGCATTTAATTAACAAATTCTTGAAGACACTGAACTGATTCCAGCCAGTTTGTCATGATGGAAGCAATAAATACTATCCATTGTTTTCTCAAAAGCTCCTTATTATATTCATTGTAGGTGACAGTCACTACGGAAAACATTACCAAAAGTTAGATATTAAATATTTATGAAGCTCACACAAGATCTAGTCTACTTGCCATGCTGATTCATAAGTTTCCAATATTTTTAGCTGGAATAGGCCACTTAACTATCCAATGCAAGATGTGGTCATTAGTTACTTATTTTTATCAGACAATTTGATAAGTGAACTTGATTTCTTTTCCTTATCATTATGTAGAAAATTTATTATCTAGTTATTGATAAATAATGTCTCAGTAGAGAAACATACTTTAAGAAGAAACTTAGCTGTTCTGATAGTCTTCCCATTCCTATTAGCATCTTGGCAGAAGAAACAGAGAGAACAGCAGAAACTAAATACTTTGGGTGAAAAATTTCTCATTCTTAAATTGCTTATATACAACAAGTCTTGGTTTCCTCTCTGATGCTTTACTATAAAATACTGAGGCTTCAGCCAGCAGACATATCCCTTCTCAACAACAGAGAATAAATTACTGGTCATTAGTAACCTTGCTACAATTAGGGTGGCAGCATTTTGCATCTAAATTTATTACCTAGGAAAAGGAAGACAGCAACTACATTTTTCTGAAGTTATACACTAAAACCCACAATATGACATGGCAAAAGACAACCTGTGGCATTAGAAACCATCTGCAAAAAATATGCTGGTTGAAATTCAGCTCAGGTTGTTGTGATCTGACAGTTATTATCATCCAACAGCTGTTTGATAGCTGATGAGAAACAAGCAGGCAGACTCCATCCAAGTTTCACCATTGACTTCAATGGCAGTGGAATAATCTCTAAGTGCTACTATGATTTAAAACAGCAAAGTCAAATCATCAATATTTACCCTTTTAGAAGTTCCCACACAAAAGCCAGTAGACTAATTATCATTTCACTTAAGCTGTCATTCACTCTTTCAGAATCATCACAGTAAAGCTGTAGTATGAATACTGAAGGTTCCAGGTTCCAGGTTATGCTCTGCTAGTAAACTTCCCACCCCTGTGAACTGTTTCAGGACTGCCTTCTTTAGTATCAGAGAGAAACCCATATCATGGTAGCCATTTTATAATCTGAAATGAACCTCAAATATATTCCCAAACTGATTTCCATAGGAAAGGATTGAGCCCATAGGTAGAAACAGGGCAAGAGAACACTACCAGGATGTAAAGATATTGGGTGTTAATTAAAAAGAAAAAATATAAAAATTGTGGAACAGTTCCTATAAAATCAAGCAATTTGTCTGGATTCTTTGATGGGATAGGCCTTGTTCAGCTCAAATTGTAATCTCTGCTAGTACTGTTAAAATGAAATCACATCTTACAGGGCTAGATGCTTAAAATTCAAATAGCAAAGTTAGCATGTCAGAGTACTGGAGCATGCTATAAAAACATAAATTCCACACTACTAGGAAGTTGGATACACAGCTATCTAGTCCAGAATCTTAGCTCTGACAAATATTTTCACACAATGTTCAAACCTATCCTGTAAAAGGTGATCCATTTTAATAAAATTATTTCAAATCAATGTCTTGGGTTGCAGTTACTATTTCTCCTTGGAATGTGTCCTGGTTTGGGCCAGGATAAAGATGATTTTTTCTGTCTTGTACTTTTGCTTTCAGCTAAGTCTCTTGTAAGTAGTTGCACTTGCTGAAATTAACAGCAGGTGCAACTACTTACAAGACACTTAGCTGGAAACAAAAGTACAAGACAGAAAAAAATCACCTTTATCCTGGCCCTCAGATTCATAGAATGCCAGGTTGGAAGGGACTTCAAGGATCATCTGATTCAACCTTTCTAGATGGGAACAGTTTCGATGAGATGGCCCAGAACCCTGTCAAGCAAAATTTTAAAAGTATTCAGTCTGGAGAATCCACCATTTCTCTGGGGAGATTATTTCAATATTCCGATTCCTCTGATGGGACTGTACAGACCAGATCAGCCAGAGTACTGAAAAGAATTTACTAGTTCTGTAGCTCCATATTGGGCTAATTTTTTAGAACTGAAGTCTAGAACAAATACATACATTTACACCAGCTGAAATTTTTTCTTAGAACCTAAGTTGAGTGAGTATCAGATATGTTTTATTAGCAATTCTCTGTAACCACCATAAAATAGCCTTGAATATACCTGAAAAGAGAGAGTGCTGCAAGTCCTACTATTAGGTCACAGGACCAAGGGCTGGGAGAGAGCAATTTATTATTGCCTATGGAAATGTATTTGTCTGTGCCTTGGGTTCTGTAAGTACATGGCAAATATGTATTCAGGCTACAGTGTAGTGCCCTACTGCTATCAGATACAACAGCGTAGCAAAGCTAATCTGTGGTCTCAACACTGCAGTCTCATCACATCACTGATACAGCTCAGTTGCTTCTCAGTCTTTGCCAGTTCCAAAATCTCCACATGTGACCTTGATGTGTCTTTTCCAAGTGCTTTAAGATCTCTGGATGAAAAGTTCAGCACAAGATTTAGGTGGCATTACCATATATCTTCTTCCAAGTCACCTATAAGTCTTAACTCAACAGCTGCTTTATCAGCCTGCTCACTCTCCTCTTTGTAATAAACTTTATCCTGATAACATTATTAAGCAAATATTACGAACCAGCTTTCATCAGACTTTGTTAACTAGATCCTGAGAGTAATAATAACCTGATCTGTAACCTTGTGCACGCTACAGCTGGATGGAGACTCATGGTACAGGAAAGACGCAGAACTATGGAGCTCAGATGACAAGGGGATATACCATTCTCTCTATCACTGTATCTTTTTGATTTACTTGACTTTAAAAGTGCTTTCCAGGAACAGGAGGTGTTGTGAAATGCTTGTGCTGTACACTGGAGGCTATACAGAAAAGAGAAAACCTGAGAAAAAAACCTGGTCTTTCTTTTTATTTTCCCCTACTAAGTACAACAGTGTATACCCATCCTTAGCAAGTTGGAGGTTAATGGCAACTGACAGGTAGATCCTCCCATCAGATAAATCTATGGACCATTTTAAACCTGTCATGAGTGACAATGAAGTACCTGAGTGGAAAAGAGTGCTAGCCCTGTAGGACCAAGGCTGAGTATCCTCTTTATAACCAAAGCTGACTTGCTGATCTGTTTCCTTGTTCCACCTGGATTTTTTAGTCTGTACATATGAGTGTGTATTTATTTTTTCCCTTCATCTTCTGGCAGAAGAACTGGCTTCCAGTAGGCTAGGTTGTTGGGTTTTTTTTTTGCCTCTCCTTGCATCATGTGAAAGTTTTCTTTATAATTAATATTACCAGAAATTTCCCCTGCTGGACCAGCACCAGACTGCTTGTATTGCAGGAAACATATTTGAATCTTTACTTGTTTATCTTTAACTTATTGGGAGTCTCTGTTGCCAAACATTTAAAGCTATTTTTGGAATCTTCAGAGAACTAGGCAAATGATATATCAAAATCTGGATATACCAGTTTCTCTGGTGTCTTTTAATAAATGTTGAAGCAGACGAAGAGAAAAAGAAAGGGTGAGCACACCAGAAGGCTGTTTCCATTCAGCATGACCTGGACAGGCTGGAGAATTGGGGAGAGGTTCAACAAGAGCACGTGTAGGGTACTGCACTTAGGGAGGAACAGCCCCGTGCAACGTTACAGATTAGGGGCTGCCTTGCCAGAAAGGAACTCTACAGAAAGAGGCCTGGGAGTCCTGGTAGACAACAGGGTGACCCTGAGGCAGCAAAGTTTCCTTGTGACCAGGAAGGTCAATGGCATCTTGGGAGAGAGTCCAGAGCTGAACTACTAAGATGATTAGGGGACTGGAGCATCTAAAATCCAAGGAATGGCTGAGAGAGCTGTGATTGTTCAACCTGAAGAAGAGGAAGCTGAAGGGAGATCTTCTCAATGCTTATAAATATCTGAAGGGCAGGTGTCAGGAGGATGGGATCAGACTCCTTTCAGTGGTATCCAGTGACAGGACAAGGGAGGGGCAGTCATCACAAACTGAAACACAAGAAGTTCAAACTAAAAATAAGGAAAAACATCTTTACTGTAAGGGGAACAGAGCACTAGAACAGGATGCCCAGAGAGGTTGTGGGGTGTCTATCTCTGGAGACATTCAAAATTGCCTGGATGTAATCCTCTGCAACCTGCTCTAGGTTAACCTGCTCTGGCAGGAAGATTGGACTAGATGATCTCCAGAGGTCTCTTCCAAACCCTAATATTCTGTGATTCTGTGAAAGTATTCTGAGATGACAGAAGAAGAGTGAAATCTTCAGGAACACTGGATGGACACTTCAGCTCATACTTCAGGCTACTTAAAGTCAGTCATCCTCTGAAAGTGTCTCTTCACAGTCAGTGAGAGAAGAGCCCAAAAGGGTCCTATCTTAGTTGCTTCAGTTAGGATCTTAAAGTGAGATGTGATGCATTTAGACCTTAGGGCCCAAGACAGCCAGTAATTTTTTTAAAGATTATTTCCAAACCAAAACCAAACTACAACAAAAATAAACAACAAACCTTGCAGAAAAATTAAGGGTCAGATTTGACAGTGCATTTTCTATCCCATGAAAGAGAAATGTCTCTGCATGACTACATCCCAGTAAAGTCAAGGCATATAATTCAGCTTTCAAAGTGTAATAAATGTATTTTCGTTTACTGTACATGAAATGCACCCAGGTAGAACGGTGAAGAGGACAGCTTGCCCTGTGGCAATATCTCTCTGAAGAGAACATGTAAAACTGTGGATCTGTTCTGTAGAAATGAAGTTACAGACATTCAGTGATACACGGGCTACTTGAAATTTAGCTCAATTTTAAAGTCCAAAGTCTTTTGTGAAGGTGGGCCTTGTCCTCAAGATGGACCACAGTCAGAAATTATGACGGTGAGTTCAGACACAAAAACTGTGGAAGTTGTATTTGCTCTCTAAGTATGCTTATTAAGAAATTTACTAAAATGTGAATATAACAGAGGCAACCTTGGGGTTGTAGGCACAGTGTACCCATCCTATCTGAGGCCTGAGGGATTCATAGAATCATAGAATCATAGAATAGGCTGGGTTGGAAGGGACCTCAGAGATCATCGAGTCCAACCCTTGATCAATTACCACCACAGTCACTAGACCACGGCACTGAGTGCCATATCGAGTCTCTTTTTAAATATCTCCAGGGACGAAGAGTCCACCACCTCCCCAGGCAGCCCGTTCCAATGTCTGATCACCCTTTCTGTGAAAAAATTCTTTCTAATATCCAGTCTGAACTTACCCCGGCACAATTTAAGACCATGCCCTCTTGTCTTACTGAGAGTTGCCTGGGAAAAGAGACCAACCCCCGCCTGGCTCCATCCTCCTTTCAGGTAGTTGTAGAGGGCAATGAGGTCTCCCCTGAGCCTCCTCTTCTCCAGGCTGAACAGCCCCAGCTCCCTCAGCCTCTCCTCGTAGGATCTGTGTTCGAGTCCCTTCACCAGCTTGGTTGCCCTCCTCTGGACCTGTTCGAGGACCTCAATATCCTTCTTGAACTGAGGGGCCCAGAACTGAACACAGTACTCGAGGTGTGGCCTCACCAGGGCTGAGTACAGGGGCAGAATCACCTCCTTGGACCTGCTGGTGACACTGTTTCTGATACAGGCCAGGATGCCATTGGCCTTCTTGGCCACCTGGGCACACTGCTGGCTCATGTTCAGCTTCCTGTCAATCCAGACTCCCAGGTCCCTTTCTGCCTGGCTGCTCTCCAACCACTCTGTCCCCAGTCTGTAGCGCTGCATGGGGTTGCTGTGGCCAAAGTGCAGGACCCGGCACTTGGCCTTGTTGAAGCACATCCCATTGGAGTCAGCCCATCTCTCCAGTCTGTCTGGAGAGATTCATAGCAAGCTAGAAAAAATGGAAAACTTATGAACACGTTGGTGAATGGCTTTCTTCTGGCTTATATGTCTTGTCTGTCTTGTGGCACAGCTCACTCCTGCATGGAGTCAGAAGAGAGCTGAAAACAACTTCCATAGTGAAAAATCATTGTATTTATATACATATATATCACCAATGGAGGATGAAACTGAAAAAAGGCAACAGTCTTTCAAAGGGTATCTCGAATGATTAGGACTTGAAAAAACACATTTACAGTGCTCTTTTTGTAATAATGTTGTGTGTTTAATAAAACAAATGAGCAGTCCTGTATGTGTGTCAACTAAACAGAGTTGTGTTGTACTCATGATGTAAGTACTGGTGGTTTACAACGAACTAGCAAGGCTGTTATTTTCCTGGAAGTTTAACTATAGAAGAGTTGTTTATAGTAAAATGAAGACAAAAGAAGTCTTGACTGTCTGCTGATTCTATGTAGCTTTTATACCAGTTCCACTGATAACACCGAGAGAAAAGGAATTCCTGATTTAACAAGTCCAGTTTGCTTGGAAAAGAAAAAGAAGATGACTTATCTGATCAGGTTTTTTATTCCTTCCCTCATCCCAAATTTCACAGTCTTCAGAGGTAATACCAATTATGTGACAACCCTCTAAGGGAGATAATGGAAAGCTTGACAGAACCTTTGAGACAGAACAATGGGAATTGTAACTAATAATTTCCTTGGCCTTTCCACTTAATGCCAAAGATGATCAGTACTTAAATGCCTTAATATTAAAGCTGTGATTTAAATGTAATAGAATCTGTTTGTTGCATGCTTAGCCCTGTTGGGAGTCATTTGCACTGGCAAAAAAAAAAAAAAATCTATTACTAAATCAAGATAATCATGTCTTGAATTTACTTTACCCAAAGATTAAAGTTCAAGGCTCTGCAAAATCACATACCATACTGTCATAAAGCTGAAACACCTTTTCAGTTGGGAAAGTACAGTTGATTTGCAAAGGTCACATTTACAGTTCAGTTGAAGAGAAAATTACAGGCAATCATATCTGTACCAGGTATTTTGGGGGTATCTTTTTGTGCTCACAATGTCTTTAATAAAAAACTCCTGATTCTGGGGTGAGAGGATGTGGTTTCTATCAGAAACCTTTAGAAGATTATAACAATAGGAAAACACACCTACACAGTCACAGGTGCTGTCAGATCCTCCAGCTAACAGTGAATATATAGTCCAAATATATTAATATTCTCTCTTTTCTACTACCCTGTGAACTACGTTTAACCAGATATTTGACCTGTTTCTTATGTTTGGTTGTTTGTTGTTTTTGTTGTGGGTTTGTTTTTTTTTTAACTGTGAGAATGTACAACAGTGAAGAACTATGCAGAGGTAAGAGACCATAGTTTCAGTTGGACCAGAGGATGTTTACTTATCACTTTTCAGCTAACAGATGAAATTAATACTCTTACACAAAACTGCAATGGTCCACAGCTTAGCGACAGACTGACAGAGCTATGTCAATCTCCATGCTTGTTTTGTTCCAAACTGAAGAAATGTATAAATATATTGGATCTCCTGTAGATCATCTAAATGTCTTCTAGATGTCTTATCTTTGGGTAGGATTTTACAATATTAATAACTATGCCTTAAAGACAATGGTCTTAATTTCTAGGTGGTAAATTTGAGGTTATTGTGAGTGGCTGATATTGAAAAGTAGGGTGTGCCTTCTGTTTTATGGAAAATAGATCCAACTGATCACGAAGTTTTGACATAGCTTTTTCCAACTCTTGTCCTGAAATATGCCTCTATTTGAAAATATTTTCTCTTTAGAAAGAAATGTTGTCTCGTTAGTACATTTGAGCTGTTTCATGCTCTCCTAAGAGCTCACAGACTTAACAAAATGCCTATGCCCACAATTTTATCAAAGTTTTTTAATCAAAAAGCACAACTGCTCAGCACCCATCAAGTGGAATGAGAAAAACTAGTCCAGAACCTGAACCAAGTGAAGGAACAATTAAGTAGTATTCTTAAAGTGGTATATCCTATATGTTCACATAGTGAGGTTTTCTTAACAATGACAGAACTGTAGGAAGTGACTGGGGAAAAAAAATAGGGAGAAAGAGAATCCAGTAAGAAGCAGAGTGCGTGCATCCAGGTAAAATCCTGTCCTGTTCAATCCAAAGGTAGTTATGGCAGGAATCCTAATGGCTTCAAAATTTCTCCCTTGATAATATGACAAGAGTATTACTAACTTATGGATACCATGGATATAGGGATAAATGGACCAGAGGAAGTCCTTGAGACATATTGTTGAAGGATGACTGAGTGTTCAGAGAAAGGGACAAACTACTCTTGTATCCAACACTTCACTCTAAGCATTGGCTGAGGCTCGGCTAGAAGTGCTCAGTGTGACCACATAGAGATGTGCTTATGTTATATTTAGTGATGCACTAAACCACCAGGAACTTTTCATCTTAACACTAAACAGTGTCACCTCGATAAAAACTGTAGTGTGCCAGCAGGCTGAGTTTATACTATCTGGTTTTGTCTCCTTTTTTCTCTCATAATTACATGTGTTGTGTTTCTTCTCATTCTATATAAAATCTGTGCTTTACAGGGTAAGTATTGTTCCACAATAGTACAAATACTGGTTTTCTTTGTCACCTCAGCTGTGACTCTGATGCAACATAACAAAAAGAGAATATTAAAAAAAAAAAAATTAGAGCTAGGTATAATGATGGCTCTTCAAAGAGAAATGCTTTCATTTCTGTAATGTGTATAAAGTCATCACACCCTTTTTGAAGCCCCAGTCATGTCAGTACAAGTGTTTTACTAACAAATTTCCATTAATTTGCTTCTAAAAGAGGAATATATTGTTTGGCTTAGTTCAAGGTAGATGAGAGTGAACTTTAATTTTTTTTAATAATTTTTTTAACAATTTCACATCTAAAATAACTACAAACATTTCAAACCTTAAAAAACAAAACAAACAAACAAACAACCAAACAACCAAACAAAAAAAAACCAAACCAAAACAACAAAACCTCCCCCATGAAAACATGTAAACCATGTAGAGGGCTGCAAAAAATCTGTCAGTTTATTTTCAGGAGGAACAAACAGCATCTAATGTAAGTATAATGGAATTTGGAGTGACATCCAGGCTGCGAGCTGCCTTATGTTGTCATGCCTGGTGTGCAGAATATCAAAAACTCTTTTAAGAGCTCAAGCTTGCTCTTCATCAGGATGTTTCTCTTTATTTTCTTCTATGAGAAATGCGTGATACACCAATGCTAAAAAAGGACATGTTTTGCAAGCGTAGCTCTGCCACTATTCTGGACTTACATTGGTCCACATTGGTCATCTCCAAACACATGTCAAGTGATGAGTGAGGCCTTTAGTATTTAATGTCACATTTCCTCCCAGAAGCTCTTCCTGAAACAGGAAGAATCTTTACAGTCAATATTGCATATAAGCAGAGCAGGTGACAGTTGTTATCGTGAAGGCCTTAAAATGCTGGAAGAAAAAACGGGAAAAGTGATTTTTTGTGTAGATGAGTGCACTCTATGAGTCCCCACACCTCTAGTAAAGGTTTCGTCTTCTCAAGCTTATTTTGCAAGGAAATCAGATACTATTTACAACAAATCTTAACATCTGACTTAGGCAACAATAGATTTCCTGTCATAAAACTATAATACACTGACATTACATATGAAAGTCCCCCTCTCTGCTTCAGATACAGCAGGTTTATGGGTGAGTGTGGCTTACAGTATTGAAAAATCCTGGAAAAAAATGCTTGTGTAGGGGTTTTGTTACAAGATTAAAATACAGATTGTATAAAATTCTACTCAAATTTATGTGAAACTAGGACAATTTATAGATTTTAACATATAGCCAGGTAAAAATATAGATACCTTGAATTTCTTTTTGTATTTGTAACCGTATGTTTTTTTGAAGTCTATGTTGAAGTGGATGAAATATGCCTGCTTATTAGGGTACTGAATGTTTCATTGCATTTTTAGGGATTATGTTTTCTGAGAATATCTTCTGTCTGGCTCTTGAGCTAATGTTATTTTTGAGATATTGCACCTCAGAAACAGCCAGATTTGAGGGCCAAGGGTAACTTCGTTCCTCCAGCTTTTGAATTTTCTGAGGATATTTTGATTTTCATTTAAAAATTTTCAATGCAAGCGACATGCTATGTTACTTAATTATGAGAATCTGCACTTGAACAGTCCACAGTTATCTGAATAAAGTCTATTAAACCAGGGGAGAGAAATTAATCTCTGCAAAAATTCAGGAAATCAACCTACTGCCAAATCATTCATGGTTTAAGGATGCAGGTCAAATGATACTAATTTATTTTTTTTTTATAGATGAGTGACTTTTAACCTAAATGTTCAAAGGAAAGGTAGGGAAATATCATTTAGACAGTGTCTATGATCACCACCTAGATTTAGGAATTTGGCTGCCAGAGTTCAGGCACCAATTAAGGAAGATAAATAGAACCATCGACATAATAACAAGTACATAGGGACAAAGATGAAATAAAAGAGCGGAAGTTGGCTACATTTTCTAGTGGAGGCTATAAAAGGCTACAGTATGATCTGAAAAGGAGTTAGATCTGCCAACCTTGCTTTTTTTCACCAAGCTTCATCTTTTTACTGTTCTGTTTCTCATTGACACATTAGCTGCTGCACCAATACATCACATGCACAGAGCTAAGTCAATCCTGAATTAGATGAGCCATGGAAAACCATAGAACCTGCCAACAGAGAAGAGATTTAGCCAAATATTTCTAAGTAAAGCCTGAATATGCTCAAAGAGCCAAAGAGCAGCATTTGCAAAGACAGTGGGGTGGTAGACGGACCCACTCTATGCTGATCTAATCAAATGATTTGAACCTTTGCTTGTCTGACACTTCTTGCTCAAAAGAAAGGTTGTACAGAATGAGCTGTGTTGAAAAATTAAGTCTATTAATGACTAATGGAACAAAAATAAAAGATCGAACGTCTTGGAATCAGGTTTTGCATTTCACATGATTACAGAATAGGCACCAGTATTACATCAAGTCTAAGTAAAGATTCTAAAAAAACCCAAAAAAGTAATTGTTTTTTCTCATTCTGTCCTATGCAAGTGCTTTACCCAGTTTTATTGCCAGCATAGGGTAAATGTGATATATGTAACTTTTTTGATCAACCACAAAGAAGTTTTCCAGCATCTATGGAGCTCAGCTAGTAAGCACAATTTATGAAACAATGAATTACTAACCCCTGTAACCATTTTAATGACCCTAAAATAAAGTGCTTAGAGCAACATCTGTCTCAGCAGCTGGGTTCTCTGCATGAGTGGGCAGAGCGACACATTGGGACAAATTCTGTTCTCCCTTTTGACAGAAACAATTGCAGCAGATCATTTTTATCGTAATCAATTTAGGTACAGTTTCTTGGAAACCATCTGTGTAGTGTTCATAGATTGTGCTTAAGAATTTAAATGTGTGTATTTTTGGTTGCTTGATGTAGAATCTACTAATGACCACATAAGTTCCACTTTTTATGCATAAAGCTGTTTTCTTGTAAAGGGATTAGTAAAATGACTACTTGATTTTATCCTTTTAACTACCCAATAAGCTGTCGCAGCTTGAATGACATCCGCCACAGAGTGTAAGTTACAGAATTAATTGCATTTTTGAGCTGGAGTTGAAGCCATAAGGATAACAAAGCATTAGCAAAACATTTTATTACATTTCTCTCTCAAGTTAGTAATTTAAAATTAATACAGGTTTTGTGTGAGCATTTTAAACTAAAGAGGGGGAAATGTCTCTTTAGATAATAGATATGTTTTCAATTCTTTGCTGATTTTCATGTTTTCTTTTATAAGGTTTTCTAATTTAGTGATATTCTAAACAAATGGAATAACTAAAGAATAAAAACATATCTTATTTCCCAGGGTTATTTGAGAACTGTCTGAAAAGCCAATGATTTTGAAAAGGCTAGGATTGTTTCAAGGAGAATATTCTTCTTGAAAGGAATATGAAACATCAAACTTCTGTCAGTGAATAACAAAAAAAAAAGTCTGATTCTTTTTCTAATTTCACACAACATTTACTATCTTATTAAGCCATTAATATTAATGCTTTTATGATTTCTTCTAAGTGCAGCACATAAAATCCATACACCATCCTCCCTTCTGCTAATGGGTGCACAGGTGAGCCCTGTAACTGTGCATCAGAGCCTGGGATTCAAAGAGTACTGGGTTAGAGGAGTAATAAAAATAAATAAATAAATAAATAGATAATTGGAGGAGTTAAAGAAATTAAAAGATAGATATTTAAAAATTTCTTATTTAAAAGGCATTTGATGATAGAGCTCTGGGATGCTCTTCCCCAAACTAGAAATGCAGGGCTACCTTTCAAAAAAAATTAAAGAAAACCACATCTTTCCTCAAGGACATGGTAAAATTATTCCCAATAGTTGCATGGGGATTTCCAACAGTTAGGCAGCCAGGTGAGCACACAACACAAGAGATGATATCTATGTTCATGTTTGTGAGACATACCTGTGTTGTTTCATCAAAACAAGGATAAGCTACTAGCTACTTTATCCTATTGTAATGAATAGATATCTCTGAATCTACATTTCAAGGAAATATGTTCTCCTCTTCTTGTGACAGCTTATTGGATTCAATTCAGCTTTGCAAAACAAGGACAAGGATGTAAAGTATTGTTATGCTCCTGAAACTAGCTCAGAGTCAGAAAGCAGGAGAGACAGTAAATAAATAAATAAATAAAAAAGTGATAATAAAACAGTAAGAACAGCAGGTTTTAAGGCTGCATCAAAGATGAAGGAATGGTTTAGTATCTTTATTAACTATCCAGAAATGGGGTTAAGTAGTGAGCTAGTAAAATCTGCAGATAACATGGATTTATTCAAGTTTTATTCAAATCTAGAAGGACGGTCAAGAATTCCAGAAAGACATACTAAACTAATACACTGGCAAATTAGCACTCTTGATCAAATTTGCAAGCAGCCAATTGAAAAAGTATAAAAGGGGGGAAAAAAGACAATGTCCAATTAAACTTCATAAATCGCTGACAGTAGATACCACTAAGGCCAGAAGTTTAGCAAAAGACAGTGGGGAACTGGGCATTTATATGAATAAATGCTGAGAACATGCTGAGTTGTAATACTGAATAGTAAACCTCATGTCCAGGGTTTTAAGCCAAGTTCCAAGTATAAGGAATGAAGATGACAGAACTTTGTAAGTGAGTGAGCACAGTGGGACCTTGTACATTGTCCTCTGGGTGTAGGGCCATGGAGAGGGAGCACAAAGCAAATGCTGCCACGAGTCCAATATAGCCCAAAATCATGATTCACTGTGCTGCACTGTACCCAGAAACATACTTTCTTCCCAGGATTTGGAGATGCTCAATCTATGCTGTATTTGTTCCTAGAAAAACTGCATTTCCAGTAAATTTTCTATAAATTCTACAAGTTACAGAGAACTCATGGAGCAGGGCCATGCTCTGTATCGTATAGGAGGAATATTAGTGTGATGACTCCTACTATGTGCCTTATAGTATCTTTGCATGATCAAGATCCATGCCAAATGTAAAAATATATCCCAGAACAAGCTCAGAAAGGCTCTGTGGATTACTTCATTTCTACAGTCCTACAGGCAACTTCAGGAAAAAAAAAAATTACAATTAGAAGTGAAAGGTCATGCACTCTGATATCCTAACGAGCACACCTTCTGCAGACAGTTTTATTGTTTTGGTGAGTATTTATGATGATATTCCTCTAAAGGTTGTGTTAGTTTTTCTTTGTGGTTTTGGTTTTTTTGGTTTTGTTTTTTTTTTTTTTTTAATTTTGAATTCTTTTTTATTTTCAACATAAGAAAATGCAAATACAATGTTAACCAGTGGCAGCAGAGGTGTCTTACGCTGTAGCTAAACAACTTGGTTCATAGCAAACTATCCATTTTGTGGGAATTACCTCAATGCAAGGAAGCTTAACCTTGCCTTTCAGTAAAAGGTAGTTAATGTGTTTCACCTCTGCTCTGCTGTAAGATTTTGCACTGAAGCACCCACTGAAGCAACCATGGTAGATGATGGACTTCAAAATCATACCAAAGCCTACCTTGCTGTAACTTTTATCATGTGCCAGTGCACTTACTCTGTCCAGAATTGAGTGAAAAGCTTTTTGTATTTGTGATGTGTATCGTGGAAATAAATTCAATCCCCTATCAGATTTCTGGGGCAGCACAGGATATGAATTTGATATATTCCTTATCTTAGCTGCTTTATTCATTTCTGCAGCATAATTAGTACCCTTTGTGTGAGAAACACAAGTCTATCATGTGAAATATTCCCCTGTTAAAAGATATTAAATGGTAACCAGATGCAGTAATGTCTCAGAAGCATCTTCTGTTGGTAAACAGTTAGACCAAATGCTACTATCATTTTAAACATTACCTCTCATACATGCTGAATGCATACAAACACACCAAGGAATAGAATCTTTTACCATATTGCATTTTTCTGCTGTGATTTAGAGGGAGATTTTTTTTTTCCCTCCCAAATGATGCCATTCAGCCTTACAGCCCTGGAAGATTTAATCACAGCCTGTTATTGTTAGCTGGTGTTTCCAGTGTATTCAAAATACCACAGGGTGGATGCTAGTAGCGTACAGCAGCACATCTTTCTTCAATTCCCTGCAAGCATATCAATCTATTGCTCAACAAACAAGGAATTGTTCCAAAAGAAACCCTGTTAAAAGATGCAGGCACAGCAGTGGTGGGTAAAGGACATCACTTGAAGTTAAACAAAGCAGTGGTGTACTCAAGAGGATAAATTATTTGTTTTAGTAATAATAGCTCTATGCACAGATTAGAAACCTAATTTGGTATGAATCAACAAAATCTCTCACTTGCTTTTCCATATGAGCAGTGCCTTGAAAACAATGAATAATGACCTGTGTTTTATACTTTAGTATAGGTTTAAGTGGCACATTTATTCAAACAATGGTAATTTTGGTTAGAACACCTGCATAGGTTCTTGATGGATCTGAAAAAAAATTTTTTTCTCTGTTTCTAAAAGATGATTTTACATTTCATAGTGTTTTTCTTAGCTTCTGTGCTGTATGGGTTACATTAATACAGCCATGAGGAATGAGGTCTCACAAGAAAGCTTCCTTGCCTTTCCCAGTAGTAGCTGGAAAATTTCTTCTAGGAGAAATTAACACTGTATGATTTGAGCTTCTCCTTCCTTTTCTTTGCCCTTCAACCACAGTACACAGGTTTTTCAGTCACAGATAAAGATTTTTGTTGTTTGCTTTCCTCAACTTTTGCTAACTTGGCTCCTCACATTTCCATTTCTATGGCCCTGCTTGATCCTATTTTCTGAACTCCAGCATTGCTGCTCTCACCCTTCATTTCTTTATCAATCTCTCTCTCTCTCTACCTGTTACTTCTTTACCTTTGCAGTAAAGAGATTCTTCAGCTTCTACTACCTTAATAAATCTGGATGCATATAAATATAAATTTCTAAAACTGTCACATGAAATCACCTGCTTCTCCAACTGGTTTTCTCACTGTCTTCTCTCATTTTTCAAAGTGCAGAATGTATTCCTAATATTAATTGTGAAAGTTCGTTCTCACCTTGTTTTCTAATCTCCAGCTCACTGTCTCCTCTTTCCCACCCCTCATTTCCTGCACTCTATAGAATCTACTCCTAAAAAAGTTTCTAGCGATTTGGACCTTTCAGTCTTACCCTGACCTGATGTCAGCCCATACCTTTCTCTTACCTAAAATTTACTCTCTCAAAATCTTGGCTTTCATGACTTTTTTTCTTATATTTCTTCTCCTCAGTTTTTGTTCTTATTATGATTTTTTTTTCTTCTATGGGGTCCCTTAGAATCCCCTTAAAATTCCTTATAAAGTCCAATAAATCGTTATGGGTCCCTTTCTTATCTTACCTCATCTCATCTCACCTCACCTCACTGACTGATTCAAACACACACCCAACAGCTGTCTCTATGCAAAATCAACCTCTGCTTCAGACCTCTCTCCTTCTGTTCACACTGAAACCTCATCTCAAGCAGCTCTTTGTGTATCCCTACTCATCTATTGGGTTCAGTGGGGATGAAACAAAGTTATTAAAATGTTTCCAACTCACACCATCTCTCTGGACTATTTTTCTCCTAGTCACAGTCTCCACCATCTCTCTCTCTCAAAAAAAAAAAAAAAAAAAAAAAAAGTAAAATAAATCCTTTAAAGACCTCCTCCCAGAAGGAGGAGTGTTCAGTGTATGTGTATCAAATGTTATGTAGGCTGGATGTGCAGGTTGATAGTGGAGAAACCATTCACTGGTAGAAGCACCAGGAATATTTGTGACTAGTGTGGTCAGTATAGGAAATGAAGATACAGTTGCATCTGTGACACATGGCAGCTGTTCCCCTAAATAACGAAGCCATTGCTTCTCTGAATAAAAAATCTTGTTTGTGAATAGCTAGTCACAATAAATTTGTCCCAGATTTTTGATTTTGTAAAGAAGAAAGTGTAATAGGCTCCAGACATTCTTTACAGAAGCTCTCTGAAAAGAATAAACAGAAGAGCCAGCAGTGCTCTCTACCAGAAAATCTGAACATGAACTTTATTAATATTCTTAATAAACAAAAAGCAATTAGTAGAGTGCCATAGTTACACTAGAATAATTACTGTTAAATGGAAATAATGCAATTTTTTCTATAATTTATAAAAACATATTTTATAGCTAGAAAATATATATAGGAGCCTTGTGCTTTGCCCCTCAGTAGAAAACTGGGTGTTTGTCTGTGCCTGCACTCATTTGTAGATAGCAGAGCCAAGGGTCATTAGTTTAATAGGATATTGGGTTTTTTCTGTCCCTCTAAAACATCTGTGGAAACATCCTCCCACAAGCCAATCGAGGAGGTGACGAAATAAACAGCAACTGACAGCTTTGATCACTGACAGCCAGAGATCCATTCTGGATCATACAGTCCAGAAAGTACCGTAAGCAGGTAAATCAGGAAAGCATTCCCAGAGTGAGGAAATAATGACTGTGCAAGTGATGCTGCCCGGTGCCCAAAGTGAGCAGACTGAACACAAGCCAGGTGGGAGGAAGATCATGTAGAGAACTACAGAGAAAGGGTAGTACAGGGAGGCAAATTATGGGTCATGCAAGGAGGGAGATGGTATCCACAGGAGTAAGTATCTGAGGTGGAAAGGGGTTAGAAAGATTAAGAAGGAACTGATGGGTTGTACATATGCATGGGCTAAAAGATGAAGAAAGTATTTCAGCAATAACTTCCTTAAATGAGGGCAGTGGATAGTATTTGAGTGACGTCATTTGGTATTTGATTTACCAATTATCTTTTTCAGCCAGCAACGTATTTTGAGCCCCAGTATGATGCCTATGTGTCTGTGGAGAGGCGTAAAAGGGACTGATTGTCACAGAACCTGTTGCCTTCCCTTCAGTGATGTGCTGAAGGGGAGATTTCAGGGACAGCTGGGAGCGATTTATGATTGTTATAATTTCACTGCCAGACTGGAGGTAAAATTGGGATGATTTTCCTCCTCTGATAAAATTCTACCTTCGTCTAGATAGTAAAAAATAATCTCTGGCAGAGATGAGTCACATGTCAGAGACATGAAATGATGTTGAAGAACCTTCTCAGAACTTCAGAATGGATAGTTTCACATGTCAGGCAGGTATATCCAAAGTATTTTGGAATATAATAAGGATATCTCCACAAGTTTTCATCTGGTTTTATTTTCATCAAGTTTTACAATGAAAGATACTGAGCTATACCACAATATATATATATACCAAAATACATCAATGGTGTACCAAAAGTCTTCTTCAAGGATAGACTTGAAACCTAAACATCATTGACAGCTTCTGTTCACTGTTTTCTCCCCATTGTTTGGAGAAAGTGTTTGTTGAGCTGAGAAGAGGCACATAATTCAGAGGGTTTCCTCTTAAAGTCATTTCTTCTTCAAATACAGTATTAAAACCTGAATAAATGTGAGGGATTTTTGTTAAAAATTCATATATTAAAGTATCAGTAGCATATCATAGCTTGGCCATGTTACACCTGAAGAATAATGTAGGCATTATTTACACCTAATATTTTTCACGGTTCTGGATTGCTCTGCTCTGTTTCAACAGAGCTTCCTCAGTTTCAATATAACTCTCAACAAAATACAATAATTTCACAGTCTGCTAATACAATATTTTTAGGATGGACTTCTTGTCTTGCTACCTTCATTAGATTGTAGCCCATTGAACATCCCCATCCAGGGCAGAGTATTTTCCCTGGAAGAGGGGAAGAGTAGCAGTTCATGCATCAAAAGCAAAGCAGTGTAAACTGAAAGCCATCTCCTTCTCCTGACACACTCAACACATGAAGCAAAGCTGCCAGTGTCACCTGTGGATGGGAGAAGGGACTTTTTCCCTTGCTTCCTCAAAACATCTCCATTCTCTGGAAGTAGCAGCACCAGCAAAACCTCTGTGTCAAGCTGCAGCTGTGAGGGTAGGAATGTCACATGCTCAACTGTAGGGCCCAAAAATCTCCATCTGGCCCTCCCTGTGCTAGGAGTAACCCACCCCTGACTTACATAATTAAGCTGTAAGTAAACAAATACAGAAGCAGAATAAATATAGAAATAAATTACTATCTAAATAGAATTATAATTAGCTTCTACATGCACTACTTTTATAATATACAGCTATATTGACTTAAGGATCCTCATGTATGGAAGATTGTAAATGTGATATTGGGGACGAAGAAATTTAATTTTTGCAGGATTAAGAAAAGTAGACCCCAAACACATGCATCAGTCTTATAAGCAATTACATAGATCCACATAAATATTACATCGCGAAGTCCTTACTTCTGTTTTATCCTATCTTGTAATTACTAATTGCTTATGACTTTAAATATGCTTAGCTTCTTTGCTTCTTATTTTTCACTGTTTCACTTTCCTCTCTTTATTTGAGTTTTAACTTGGCCATAGCTCTCTCTGCTGCTCAGTTCATTTTGCTCATGAAGAGAAGTCCAAAATTATACCATGAAATAAATACCAAAATAAGCAATGACCTAGAAAATTGGGAGCCTTCAACTGTTACCTTACTTCTCATTATTTGTCTTATATTTCGGTAAATGAAGTAAAAATAACTCCTTCCCTGGGCAAATTTAAGGACTATACAGTTTTTTACTCTCTTCTTTGCAGGAGGGTTCATGGATGTGATTTGAAGAGTGCAGCACAGAACACAAATAACCCCCTCCCTTCTTGAAAGAGCTGCAAAGTAACTGTCTATTAGAGCTGCCCATAGACGTTCGTATTTCCCACAAATCTGTCAATGAGGAAACAGTTTCAGACTGCTGACATCCAGCAAAACTGTACTTGTACTGTGTGTGCATTATGAAATGATCCTGAAAATGCAGAGCTGATGCTTCACATTGCACACACCTGCATATTTGGGGAACAGAAAGCCTTCCTGTCCTTGAGTGTGCCCACATCCTGTGCAGGTGCCTGGAAAGGGATGCATATACAACCAATCTTCTCCAGGGAGACTGGAAATTTAACTCTGATAGAGGTTTGTGTTTGATACTGTTGTTCAACTTCAGCTGATAGAGACATCTTTTATGCACTGAGACCAATTTGGGGATCCAGTAAAAATGTCACTGCTTTCCTTCATCCTCTATCTAACACAGAGATGGTTTCCAGCACTAATTACACAGGTCTATGCCAAAATGCAAAGTAAAAAAGCTGAAAGTGGATTACTAGATAATGTCTAAATGTAATACCTTTTACAGCCCTTGAGTTTCTGAAGGATGTCTGACTGTTAGCTATGGGAAATTGCTTTAGACTGACAAGAATAAGACAATCCTCAGTCACTCAAGCCTGATAAAAGTCCCCTTTTCTTAAGAAGGGGACAACCTTGTAGGTGTTGCATCAAAAAGATTTGATTCAGTCTTCTTTATCAAAATAGGTTCTCCCATAATATTTCCCCAGGAAGGCAATACAGCTTGTATTTTCACTCTCAAAACACAAGAAGGGATTTTTCTCACACTAAGCAGGGCGTGGCATAAAAGATCCCCAATACTCTATTTTCTGTGTCTCTGTAGTAATGAGTAAGTAGCTTACCAGTTCTTTGCTACTTTATCTGCATTCAGAAGGTAGTGACATGCAACTGGTATCTCTGGTCTGCTGAAGCTCCCAACTAACATATCAGTAACTCACTAAGTTCACTTTACTGCAAAAAGACTGGAGACACAACGTGCCCCAGAGAACAGGAATACTAACAACTTGGTAAAGACTGCTTGGGTGAAGACTCCTGCTTCACCATGACCTTGGAGAAAGGTGAGAATGAGGTAAGCCTTCACACTGTGACATCTTAAGAGGGACAAGGCACTGTACGTGTATCATCTCCATGCAGATCTGCAGCATCCTGCAACCCCCAAGAAGCCTGTGAAACTGTTAAGTATAGAACTAAACCACTAAAATAGTAACATTTGCAGCATTTCTGTTAGTGCATAGAGATAACTTCACTGCAAAAGATACCTCATAAAACCAAATATTATCCTGCCTTACCCAGAGCCCACCTATTTTGATCTTTTTTCTGTAGATTTTCAGGTAGATAAGTCTTCTACCTGCCTCACTGGGGGGGTCATGATGAGATGGAAACACTCTGACATACTTCTTAATATGCTCTTCACTTAATGTAGTGTTTACATTAACACACCATGAGACTATACACAGTGTATAAATTATTTTTTTTTTTAATTTTTTTTTTAGAAATTGTTGAGTGGGTGGGATGGTATAGGGAGTAGAGAGAAGCTTATCATTAACAGAGCTGGCAAATGCCCCATCTGAAACCCAGGTGGGTTTGGCAGATGGATATAAAGTAGTAAACGGAATATATCAGTACAGTGTGGAAGCTGATGAGAGCTGACTGACTGAGTTATTTTCGTTCAGTTGAGCCGATAGCTGTTTTCTATAATGATAAGTGAATTGGGTCTTCCAGATTTTAAATGAGTATATTTTTCTCAATTTTTCTCATTTCTGAAAAAAAAGAAAGAACGATTTAGAAATTAATGTAACCAAATTAAAAATAAAAAAACAAACATACAAAAAAACCTGGAGAAATATAAAAGGTTATTTTTATTGTATATACGAAAATGTATATTTAAAGTTACAATGCATTATATATTTCTCAATACATACTGAATAGATGTTTTCTTCTCATATTTACTGATCTGCTAAGAATTTTCAGTCTTGTGCAGAAGAGTATTATAAAAAGCTCAATCCATATACTTAAATTAGTGTCTCTGAGATTGCAAATCCACAGTTTTGGGGTCTTTGGCCTTTTGTTTTTTTGTTGTTTTGTTGTGTTGTTTTGGTTTGGTTTTTTCCACTGTGGTAGTATTCAGCTTTTACAACAGCAATTTCCTTATATATTCACAGTAAGTTTCACAAACCCACCCTATGTAAATGTCATATAAAAACAGGGGAAAAAAAAAAAAAGAACAAAAAAATGGTCATGTAAATAAGTCTTCATGCTCTATCTTTTTCTCTTGTCCCTAATTCTGACATCTTGCTGTGCTCAGGTACCTGTTATTTTTATTTGCACAAGTTTGTTTTTGACAGTTCCTGAAGCAAAGAGTTATGACTCCAAAAATGTTAGATAATTTGCTAAAAAGAAGATCCATTATGGCAGTTCAGAAGTAAAGATTTCAAATATAGGATATGCATACACACATAGGCACATGAGTCTCAGCCTGGGGATTGGGGTAGCTCGTAACCACATCCCAGCCTCAGCTGCATCCTAGAATCCTTTGGTTTCTGTTTAAAGCTTGTTTACTTTCCAACTCATGTCAGCCTCTACTGCACACTGCAATGAACTAGCAGTCAGACATCAAAGGTGATATTTTTGGGAAGGGTTTCTCTGTGATCTCTTCATGGTCAGCAGAATGGAACACAGGTTTTGGATTGAGCTGTCTTCTTCATTTAATAAAAATACCATTTTTCACTCCAAATCAGTCTTCTGAGTTTGTGCTAAGTATCAAATGCTGAGTGCAAACTCTTTGACAGTGAAGCCCATGAAAAGAGTCTTGCCATGTCCCAAGGCTTCTAGCACATACAATCTGACTGTTCATACTGCTATGTATTTCTTTGTTTCTGAGCTCTCCAGCCTGCCAGAAAGCACACAGGGACTGACAGTCCTCTACACATTGGGTCCTGCTCCGCTTTCTATAACTCTGAGGCTGTAGATGGTTTTAGGGCAATTAACAGAGATTCCAAGAGTTTCTTCTGAACAGAGGAGAAGAGAACAATCCCCTATTAAATTCAAGAGTCTGTCGCTGCTGGCAAGTGCCTTTGCCTGCTTTGTGCTCCCCTCTGAATTCACGCACAGCTTTTGTCTGTTCCAGGAGTCACTGAACCACAGACTTCACAGAGTTCCAATCAGCACATCCTGTGGCAAGTTATCTCCCACTGCAGCCCGAAACAGGGAATTTCTAGCCCTGCTTGAGTGGCTAAATTGGCCATAGATTTTTTTATATACCATTCCTAACTCCATTTCACAACTCCACTGTAAAAAAGGCAATCACTGAACAGGAAGTTTCTGCAGTGTACACATCGTGGCAACTTTTATGGTCATGTGGTTTCTTTCATAATGGGATAACTGTTAAAGAGCAAGATGGTCGAATGATGAATAACCCAGTGTGAGAACAATTCTATTTGTCCCACAAAATGGCATCTTCACTGTGAGTTCTCTCTCAACTTTTGTAGCACTGACTCATGAAAAGTGTGAAATAAGAAGCAAAATGTTCTAGAAGACAATATATATATCCTTAGGAGTACTAATTTTAATATAGGATAAGTGAATCATTAATCTGTTAATCTATTTCTTCACATCCGTCTATCTTTTTCTTCTCATTCAAAGATAAGGCAAAGATGTTTGCATCAGGAGCTTTGTCTCAGGGTGCAGAAACCTACCCCTATACACAGTTACCACTTCTTCAGGGATGGCAACTCATTTGCAGCTCATACTCTGAGCTAAATTAGAGAAGGATTCTGGCTTTACAAAACAACAATGCCATTACACAGAGATTTTGAGGGGGCTTTTTTAAAGCCAGATCAGTTCCTAGGTCCAGTTCATAGCTATATCTCTCCAGTGATTACATTAGAATGAGGATAGCACAAGTCACTGAAGGCAGTGCATTTCTGAAACAACACCCAACATTAAAATTAAAATGCAAGTAATGACTTGAAACCTAATGTTCATTCTAAGATCAATTCTTAAACTATTTTTTTAAATAGGCACCTTTTACCTATGCATAAGAAGGAGACGCTTGCATTTTTTTTTTTTTCTCCAGGTGCCCGAGAATCAATGTAAGGATGCTCAGATACTTTGACTCTGAGTGGAGCATAGATGTCTAAGACAGGCAGTGGTTGTAGCACTTCCTTTCCAGGGTGTATTTAAATTGCATATGAAGAAAACACAGCATATAACATCTCAGATACATAAATAGAAGTTACCAGCAGTATAGGGGTTCCTCCATTAAGTGTCTGCGACTAAAAAATCTTCAGTATTAGGCATTTGCCTCTTCTTTTGTACTAGTAAGACACATTACTTAAGCATCACGGAGTCCAATTTACACCTCAGTTGACCCCATTCGAATTACTGAAATTACTTTAGAGATTACTTGGTTCCATGTAGTTATTTATAGCTGTCAGGTTTTTTGTAGAAAACCTCTGTACTGTAAGAAACCGGACAGCAACAAAATAAATTTTCTGAGTATATTAGAAAGTTATTGGTTTTTTTTTTGCTTCCCAAAGGATAAACAGAGAATTGAAACCAAGGACAAGTCATTGAAGAATCAGTCACTTACCAGCTATCACCCAATGATGGTGAACCTATGATCCTTATTCTGAATAAAAAGGAAAGGTGCAGTACTCTCAGATATATGGGAATTGCTGCAAATGCTACTTTTTTTTTTTGTGCTATAGGTATGTGCCTTACTATAAATATTGTATCCAAATGTGGAAGAGCATAGAGAGCTGTTTGAACATATGAGACATATTTTGACACTTTCAGCCATTCAAAGCCTTATGCTTTAGCCATGTACAGGTTTCCCCATGGAAAAAGAAACTAAAACTAAACAAAACAAAACAAAACAGGAAAGTGACAGGAAAGTGTTCAGTATTCAGATTACCTCTGTTTTGTAAGACACAATGTTTGGCAAGGCTTTTGCCAAGGTTACAGTGGCAATAACTTCATCTCATCAAAATGTTAATGACTGTATTTATACACTCTGGCAGAAATGTAGACATTCAAGTTGTTATGCAGTGGAATCAATGTGCTCCACAGCACACTCCCTAGTCCCATCCCATGAGTACCAAAGATGGAGATCTGCTGGAATATCTAATGCTTCCCTCCTGGCCTGAGAGCTGTGTTTTCTCTTCAAAGTCAGATATTGGAGAGAGATGTGCAATATGCAGACCCAGGTGCCCTTCTGATTCTGCCAGGATTCCAAGTCAGATTTAGGAAATATTCCCAGACTTCACAACTTAGACAACAGTCCTTGCCTTAAGGGTGGAAAAAAGACACTAAGATACTTACTATTGATGCCTAAGTCCCTTTCCCATGTAAGGAGCCCACAGTATGGGCCCCATGCTGTTTTACCTGGACAACCCAAATTTCTGACAACCACCTTATTTACCACATCACGCAGACTTGGTTTGACCAGTCACAAAAAAGAAAGCTCAATAACAAATGAAATAGCACCATCACAGTGCTGCAATACCTTACTCATACCAGACTTTCTGTGGGTAGTACCATTCTGCTAGACCTTCCCAGTTCATTCCAGGTATTTCAGCTCAGCTCTAGTCTTTTCATCTAATAGATACTTAAAAATCATCTCTAAATATAGTGTGGTGTAACTGTGTAATGATATGTTTATGTTCAGCTAGAGGAAAAAAAATAAGTGAAAAGAGTAACAGTTAACAGTGTCACCTCCTGTTGTGCCCAAACTGTGAGATGCAGAAACTGGAGACAGCCTGCATAAAATTAACAAATAGCTGATCCATAGAACCATATATTCAAACCCATCTACAAAAAACTCTTCTCCCACTGCTCTCCTATTACATCAATGTAGGTTACAACTGAATATGACAAAAATATTTTAACCATGTAAATACTTTGAGCCATATATTAAAAAAAAAAAAAAGTACTTTAAAAAAATTTACCATTACAAACCCCACTCATTTTAACTGCAATAAAGCCATTAAAAAACAGTAGCATGAGGATAGAGAAAGCTCCTTTGTTGCAGCTGCCCTGGAAAAATTTGCAGCTCCCCAGAGGTTAACAATCGATTTACTCCAATCCAACTAAAAGGTGGTGCGGCTTTAGGGTTTTTTTTTCCTTTTCCTTTTTTTTGATATTTTAATTAGTTTATCATTACACAGGGTATCTGTGAGTTCTCACAAGGTCTACTGCAAACTGAACCAACAGAAATACAGAAATAGGTTCAAACCACAGACTTTGAATCTGGGTTTCAGACACATGTAATCTCAATCTGGTGTTTTGATACAGATTTTGATACAAGGAAAAAAACAAACAAACAAACAAACAAAAAAAAAAACAAAAAACCCACCACATTTCCAAAGCTAGTTAGTTTTGTAACACTGACAGCCCCATAGCCCAGAATTGTGTAGTGTCTATTTCTGCGTATCTTTGTCTTTTCTTTCTAAACTATCACAACCCAGTGGTCAGCAATGCAGACAGTAATTTCATAATGCTATATGCATTAACAAGGACTTACAGCTCATGGCCAAAGGGTGCTCTGCACAAGAAGTATGAAAAATCTTAGGGGAAATAGGCTTGAATTTTTATAATATTATTTTTCTCAATTATTCATGACCATTTATAGATGCAGGACATACTAATATGGGTCCCTGTTCAGCCCTTCATATGAATAGCACAAAATTTCTGTGAATAGTACACAAAAGTATACTTTTTCATGCAACGAGACAATAGGACCTTCTTATTTGAGTATTTGAACATTTGGATCTACATGAAGAATCCCATTTTCTAGAATGAATTACCTGAAAAAATCATCTGGGTGATGTGACCATTGGACTGATTTGACATAAAACCTCATACACTATTTGTACCCCTGATTAAAATACTGAGTTGATGTAGGAGCTATCATGGAAAATTTTCTTCCAAACTGGCATCTCCCAGGGCAAGGCCTGTCATCCATCTAAATGGCCAAATGGTCTTCTGGGTCCAAATCTTTATTTAATTCAAGAAAAATCATGTTTCTACCCATAATTCACTGCTTCTTAATTAGGATCAATTATTTGTCTGTCCTTCAGATTGAAGACCTACTTGTAGCTCTTCTTTCATGGTAATAGATCACCTGGAAATCTGTGAGTAAATACACCCCGAGAACTTCTTTCAACAATAACTTGATTTGACATCCAGTAAAATTTATGGGATTAGGCAAAATTAGATTGTTCTCTTTTCTCAACAAATAAAATGCAAGAGCCATTTTCCCAGTATGCAACTCTAAGGTAGATGTTTCAAAAGCTTTCCTCTTTTCGTAATGCAGACAAGAACTAACTAGATTTACTTCATTTAGACCTAGAATCCTAAAACTATTTCTCTGAGTTAGTAGTGTAGACATTTTTTGACACATAATGTATGATGTTACTCTAATCAACACAGAAAAATTCCTAGCAAACTAGGAATTCTCACCACAGGTTATAAATACACAGTGTTTTCTGAAGCTAATATCCCATTCATTAATTTTAAGATTCTGGTAGCTCTGTTCTGAAGTTTTAATCTATAATGAGTAATTTAATTTTTTATTCACATTTCTGCACATTGCTTTGACTATGGTTTACCTAGGGATGACAATGTCAAAATCCTGCTCACAGAAAGTTTTTAATCCATTTTGACAATGCAGGGGATTAAGAGATTTGAGATCATGAACCTAATAAAGAAAAGTACTTAGGTGTGTTTAATGTAAAATTATGCATTTTTCAAAAAATTAATCTGCAACAAAAACATTCCAGTTGCTGGAAAACTTGGGGTACAGCTGTTTTGTTTTGTTTTTTTTTAATCCTCTGTTACTAAAATTCAGCAGACAATGCCATGTACCGTTGCAAAGGAGAGAATATTGTCTCTGAATTGTTTCATTTGTGCAGCATTTGGACAGTCCAGAGGCTGAATTTGACATATCTTGTGTTTCCTGGTCTGAATCTTTTTGGTGGCTTGCCAGAGTGGGCAAGAATTTGTGCTGGTTCAGAGGAGTAATTTGGCAGTATACAGAGAAGCACAATGGGGAAAGCAGTTGGCAATATCCACAAATACCCCAGGAACTGCAGTGACCACTGCAACACAGCAACATGTCAAATGTCAGCACCAGAAGGTAGGACTACAGCTTTCAGTGTCTGGGGTTTACGTGCATTTTTTTACGAGTGCATTTTTTTACGTGTCCCACTTGCTGAGGCTGTATGCTGGTTTCCTAGGATCAAGTTATATCTTCAATAAAGACATTAATAATATTTCAAGAGTGCATTTTAAAAAGCTTCAGTCATGAATTATCACAGAATCAGACAAAAAACCTAGAGTAACTGCAACAAAAGCATTGTTAGCTCTAGAGCAACTCAGTCACCTTCCAAGCCACGTACTGTGAAATAAATTTCAGCTAATAGAGTTCTTGACCTTGCAGCTATGATTTCTAATTAAGTGAAGTTAGTCAGTGAAATCTTATTTTTCTAACATTGTGTTCCCTGTCTGGTGGCTGCTCAACTCACTATCCAGCCATGTTGGATATTTTAACAAAAAATTTGCTTTAATATACTCTGCAGCACCTAGAAAAAGAAGCACACACACTGTATATCTGTCATTTCCATCTTGATGAGGACAAAACAAAGGGATAATTATAAACTGCATCTCATATTGTTACTCTTACACTCGACATGTGCATCTCTTTTTTTTTTTTTTCCACAGTAAAGTGATTCTGCTGTGGAGATAGCACCAGGTGCATGGGGGTGACCTCACACACACACCAAATCGGGAGCTGACATCCATCACACTTTGAAATTTTGGATTTCATCATTTCCTGATCTTTCTAAAGGGATCACAGCACCTGGCCCTCACAGCTGTAGTTCATTTAGAAAGCAATTTAAAAACCGAGAAAAAAGCAAATGACATCTTGCTGCCTCAGCCTTGTCATTAAGTATAGCAGAATGGCCTTCATTTATGAGACACATGGCTAAGAATTAATATCTTTCAGTGCTTTCTCAAGTCGAGATTACAAAAGGTTTGAAAGACCACTAAATAATTAGTAGTATGACTGAGGCAGGAAAAAAAAAAAGAAAAAATAAAAAAGAAAAAAATTAAAAAAAAAAAGAAAAAAGAAAGAAACAACCCCTCTTCTTCATTATGAAGAACACTGAGAATCACACTGACTTCAACATGTTCTAAACGCTGTGACCTTTGAGCATTTTGTCCCCAGTATAGTGTAAACCTTCAGCTTTTATTTCCTCCCCTTTTCATCCTCTGTAGCACTGGAAGCTTTGTACATATATGGATACCTTCTCTGTACAGTTAAATGCCTTTATGCAGACAAACTGTTTTTCTGTATCTGCAGGGGCTGGACTTCAATGTTGAAGTTAAAGTATTTTAAACTTTTGCACAATACCATACCCCTTCCTTTTCTGTTGTCTTATGTTATGATTTGCTTGCTTTTTTTTTTTTTTCTGCATTCTACTATATTTTTAATTTTATGGAAGACTAATGCTTATGAAATGTGTGGCTAATGACATGGGCTGGAGCCAGCTATGGTGCAGGCAGGTGCTGAGCAAAATCTCCCCATGCAGCTATGCCAGAGCATTGCACAGACTCACAGCATCCCCAATGCCCCCACAGCCCCTCTCTGACAGACTCCCACCAAACTGCACAGGGGCTTTCTGAAGGAGAGTTTAATGTTTTATTAAGATAAGAAGAGTTTAGAATTTTGAGCCTGAATAAAATCTGTGTTTGACTGCATGCCCATCCTATTGTCTGTGCTGTTCTAACCTGGGATAAACCATATCTACCTAAGTGAGTTTGCAGGGAGTCTTCATGTTGGGTTTGAAACTGTACTGTCCATCCCTTTATTTGAGTTAAAACTCATAATTTTCTGGAAGTGTTTAACCCTTCTAGATAGTGTAGTTGGAGTTACTGTCTTTCAAGTGCCATCTGATACAGACTCACTTCTTTATACTTATCACATAACGTCAATAAGTCAGCAAAAAATTGTTCTGAACTGCAGTGTTCTTGTTGACTCAGCATCTTTTGGTGTGTTTGAAAGTACTGTACATGCAAATGCAATTCAAATAATTAATTTTTTTTTTTTTCTACTCAGTAGCTGTGTCGATTATGTAGCTGCTATCTCAGTTCAGGAAGTGTAAATCGGCATTCTGGTTTTCCAAAGTTCTGAATCTTTCCCTTGGAGAGTGCTTTAAAGCTTAAGCCTAAGGAGTATTTCAGGACTCACAGATTTTGGGTTCATCTCACTGGACAGAGTAAAACACCATGTTTGCAGATAGGAAGTGGATGCTGAACCTGTGTGTGAGTGTGTGTGTGAGCTTAATAGCTCATTCCAGAATCTCATGCTCTTAGCAATGATACCTAAATGAATTCTTATTTAGCAGCATTGCTGAAATCTTCTGGGACTTAATCCACTTACTCTCAATTAATATCAAGCTAAACAATTACAGCTGTATGTTTAAAATAATTTTCACTGCAAGGTAAACATTTTGGGCCTAGGAGAAAGCCACTGAAAACAATTAACCCTTCTGTGGATTTCAAAGGATTTCCATCATTCTCTTTCTACTACCACACTCTCAAATCCCCCATCCTCAAATCCTCTGCCCAAAAGGCTGTACTGCATTTTAGGTAAACCACACGTTCTCTTAGGACTCAGCTGATCAGAAATTCATTTTCCTCTGGGCCTTCTTAACCTTCCCTGCCTTGGCATGCGCCTTCAGACCACAGCAGGACATATCCTCTCGTTTGCCAAACTTGTCTGCCTTGTCTCCTAAGTCATTTTCCAAAATACCACAACCACACCCATCTCTTTCCTCTGAAAGTCATATCTGACTGACTCCATGCATGTGGAGCTTTCACTAGTAAATAATCTCAGGGAGCCAAATGATGTGTTCAGGAGGGGGTAGTGCTCTCGGAGGCTATTGGCAGTCGTTCAGATGACAACCAGCTGCAAAGAGCTTTAAGAACAGTGTTATACACATACACATACACACAAAGAAAAGAAAAAAAGGGAAAATTGTTGACTGAAGACATATTGCCCTTGATTGAATAGTAAGAAACCTGCTGTCAAGAAAACAGATATTTGGAAAACCAAAAAAAAAAAAAAAAAGGTTTGCCCATTTCACTGGCATTAGATCAGCCTTCAATTGTCAGCCCTCAATTGCTGAGGACAGACAATGGTGATTTCTGCTTGATTAGCCCCTGAAGGCACAAAAATTGCTTTTCCAGTTGCCTGTTGATTTTTACTACATGAACATTGTTTCTTGTAGTTTTGTGAGTAGAGAGCTCTGTAAGAGCAGAGTAACTCATGAGAGCTCTAATTTGCATGGCTCCCTGTAAAACATACTGACAGAAACAGGAGCAGAAAAAATGCATATCCTGACCAGATTCACAACTTAGACTGTGGCCTTTCATACCATACACTTTGGCAAAGGTATATGGTGCTAATATTTTTCTTAAAATTGCATTACACATAACTGATTCTTGGGTCCCTAGGAGAATAGACCCGACAGGATTTCTGTTTACCCTCAAAAGGGAAGGAGGTGAAATATAAATACCTCTGTGAGGGGCATGCTCAAGATCCTATAACAAGAAATAGTTGGTCTCCACTGGATATTCTCTTTATTTGCCCTGTTTTTGATGTAAGCTCATTTTCTCAGCATTTATTTGTGTACATCAACATTCCATGAACTCCATGGCAATTAGGACAGAGATTTAAAAGGCAGGTGTCAGCATTTAGTTGCATCAGCACCTTGCAACACCAGAACTGTCCATTGGAAATGCTGCCTCTGCTCATTGGCTGTAAGCAAAGACCAGAAACTCACACAGATGATCAAAGTCACCTTTATGATTCTGACATACAACCAGGTTACCACAGTCTGAGCAAACATCAGCCCAGCCACAGAACCTGTATGTGCTCTCAGAGACTGCAAATGCAGCACAATTGGAAGCCTTTCCTGCTGCAGTCAGTGGGAGTTACACTAAATCACACTGTCTCACATTTGCCATAAAGAGATGATAAGACACACACTGATGGTTGTCACTGTTCAACTTGCTAAGTTACAGCAACAGAGGAAGTTTCCAGGAGCCCAATGTGCACAGCCCAAGATTGCTTCCTGTCCATAGGCACTGATGTATGTAACCAATGATGACCTCAGCAGTGTGCTGCTACACATACAACATGGGCATGTTTGCCTTCAGTGCTAAGGCCCATGGAGGAAAAGGATTGTTCCTCACCCAAAGCCATTTCAAGAACATCAGCAGACAGAAACAGAGACATTTACTCAACTTTTGCTGAATCTGTACATTGGCAGAAGTCTGCGGAACATCGGACACTCATTTCCATGGACACTAGAATTTACTATGCTTTAAAAAGCATTACTAATATTACATACATTCTGAATATTTTAAATTACATAACTTGGCATATTCATCAACCTTCTAGCACAAAAACCTAACCTACCTTAACATCCTGAAGTATAAAACTCATCCCTGACTATCTCCTGCAAACCACAAGACACTTGAATTTTTCTTAGGAAAAAAAAGGGTCTTACAATGGAACTCATATATTTGTGTATGTATATATACACTCAGACAACAGATGTCAATCTCCCTTTTGACTGTTGTGCTTTGCACAATCCTGCATTTTAAAAATGACAAGGTTTTATGCTTTTGTCTCTGTGTGTTTTCCATTTCAGTATCCCAGATTTACTGTGTGCTGAGAGTTAAACTATACAATAGTTAAAAGTTAATTTTCCTTCCTGCCCCCGAAAAACAAATAACAGAAGAAGCAATTTAACCTCATATCCTCACTCTGAAATTAGCTCTATTGTCAAAAGAGGACAGCTGTATCCTGACTTCAAGAATTTCATGTTGGAATTAAGCAGCATTTTTGAAACCATTGTGTTACTTCAAACAGATCCATAATGGTCCCTCAGCAAACCATTTTCAGAAGACTTGTGTAAGTAAGATAAAAAGACACAATTTCTGAAGAGATGCTTTTATGGGCTAGGTCAGAGTGCTCTTTCCATGTTGTTCATTCCCAGTCGAATTTCCTAATAGCCTATCTCCTCAGCTAACAGATGCCCAGCCTCATGTCGGAACCAGATCGAGCCACCACTGAGATGATATCCAGCTCCTTTCTTATTGAGCCGTTTCCCTAGCAGATGGTGCAGTGCTGCAGGCACACTCCTTCCTGTTAATTACCAGCCTTCGCTACAGATGGAAATGTCAGTCAGCCTCACAGGTCCTGGTTCCTGCCATTGCCTCAGTCCATAGCCCTCTACCTAGGCAAGATGCTGCCAACACACACCATGTGTTTTGTGACTGCTGACTAGGCAGGCAACAAAAAACAACTTAGTTCATGAATATTCATGGAGGAATGTTTAGAGTTCTGTTCATCTGCAATGCTTATAGATCTGCTTAAAGGAGGTTCCACTTCCCGAGGAGCCCTGTGCCCCTTGTTTTACTGTGGTGTGGGCAGATGAATTATCAAAGTGTGTTGCTATAGTAACATATAAAGGGCTATTAAATGTCTGGCGTTTGGAGACTTCTATAGGCACATGGGTTTCTGGATGCTATTTTTTCCATACCTTAAGTGCCCTTTAATTATTCTTGTCCTACAATAACAGACCAATAGTCACCAGGCTGAACTGATTATCTAATAATTGTTGATTTTCATTAAAGCCCGATTATCTCATTATACGCAACCAATATTAATTCCCTGATCTTTTCTTGTATCTAAAAATAGTAAATCCAGAAAAATTAAATTCTGTGTAACATTTATAAACTCATTGGACACATTTTTTTCTAATGGTTATAGAAAACCTGTTAATAATAAAATATATATTTTCAGAAAGATTTTATATAAAGTATGAGTTAGAATACTAGGAAAACCTCTACCGTGCTGCTTTTTTCAGTCTGTTTTCTTTTTCTTTCTTTTTTTTTTTTTTTTTTTTTTTTCATTTTCTTTTTTCATCTGGAGGTAATTCATTCTCTTGTGAGAATCTGTGCAAGTGTAATGTGTAGATATTAAAATAGCAATATGACTCAGAACGTGCCAATAATACTCTTCAGCTTTTTGACTCATGACTGTTCATGAAGTGAGAGTTTAGATGTTCAAAATGAGAAAAGCAGGCATCTAGTTTGGTCAGAGAGCACACACTTTTCAAGAAAAGAAGAATTGTATTCCATTTACAGTGTGCAGAATGAACAATATGTATAGAAGTAGGGCATGTTTAAACAACAGTATTTTAAACCCACTCTGGGCTGATTGCTGTCAGCCTGATAATGCTTCAGCAACAGAGAAGAGCACTCAGAAATACCTGAGAGAGACACATGCTGTTTTTCTGAAAGAACTGCAAGTCTGAACAAAAAAACCTTCTTACAAATCAATCAAGTATACTTTCTGAGCACTGCTTTTTTCCTGCAGTTTTATCTCCATAGGAAGGTTGACAATAACTGTTGAATTTTGTCTCTTTCTTTGCTTATATTTGGACAATATTTGCTTTTAAGTTGTTCACTGCTAAGAACTGGTGGTTTCCAAGATGCTGAAGTCCTTTTGTAACCTTTGAGAGTGCAAAAGTTGTAATGTTTGTGATCCATTTTGATTTTTCACAGAAATATATTCCAGTTTTATTTTTCTCTTCATTACAATGAAACCTCCAAAACAAAGTAAGATAATTCCAAGGTTTATTTCAATTTCTAGGTTGTACAACAATGTAATATTTCAATAGTAAATAATGAAATGTAATGCTATAAGCGATTTTTTTTCTAAAATATATTTCACTTTATTCTTCCAAGACAAAACCGTGAAACATATGTGATTGCCAAATTTCTGTCAGTTGCACTGGGAAACTGAAGTTGCAAAATACAAGAGTTTAAAAGGACTACAAAAAGGTTTCAAAAAGTTTGGGGATTACATTATGAGTTCGTGAAATTACATCTTAACTTTGTAAATCATTATCTGAATCTGTAAGTTATGCACACATCATTTGACTCTATATGTCATAAACTAATTACTGTCCTTCAAAAACAACTACAGCTTGAGAGGACATGAAATTTCAAAGGCAAAGCTCAGGTCTTATGTGGCGAAACCATATAACTGTTAAGTTGATGCATTCATAAACAAATAGTCATATATTCTATGCAAATTTGATAATACCCTACGATAACATACAAAGTGCAGCTTGAACTTCATTGTCCAGCACTCAGCTGGCTCTCTGCTAATCATCAGCTTCTGTCCAGCCAAATTTACACTCTCTAGAAAGTGACTTAATCCCATATTATTTTTCATAGCCGTTCCCAACTTGCACTTTAAAGGTACTTACTCACTTCCCTTTACAGTAAACTTTGCTTCCTTAAAAGGGCCAAGTATGACTTGCTGGGACTTAAGCAGCTGATATCTTGAGTTAGGTGAAGCAAAAGTACTCTAAATATACATCAACTCTGTCTGTACATGCTCTGCAGGGCAGGTGTACTCCATGGTTACTCCATCTCCCTTCCAATGTGTGCTCTTTTCACAGGGAATGGGGCACTGGGAGTGGAGTGCACACGTTACTATAGCCTGCTGCCCAGATAATGTATTTGCAATGAGTTTCAAAGCATTGCACTAAGGTAATTTAAGTTAGTGACACAGAGAACTGTAGGGCTGTGGAAACTCTGTTGGTGTTTTGCTGGTGGGGAGTTACAGGGAGATACTGTAACCTCCTGATCTGGTGTGTCCTCATCTTGGTGCTGACATGTGCACTGCCCAGAAGGGAAAAACACATTTTAACAAGGGTGATAAAACTCTGATTGGGAGCAGACCTCATTGTCCCCAAGAAAAGGATTGTCCCTGCTGTGGGCACTGCAAGTTCTACAGCTGTTCAAGACTAATTGACCAAGTCAGCAAGTTTCACAGTAACCCAAGGAACTCACTTCTAGTTGTCTGGTTAGATTAATACCAAATAGGTCTAAAAGTCAAATTACCACATTCATTCTAAAAAAACACATTGCCTTTATTTTCATTCTTTTAATCACTTAGAGTAATCTGATTGACACAAGTAGGCTATTCAGATAAACGAGTGTTCACAGAGTATTCCACATTATGCCTTGTAATTTCCTCATTGCAGCAGAACCTGGGTTATACTTTTCATTACTTCTTGGGGTCTACATATCCTGATGTACTTTTCGTTATTAAGTGAAGATGGCAGCTGAGGAGGATGACAAAGTTGCTCCAGGGTGAAAAAAGCAAGATTAAAAAAAGAGATGGACAAAGTCAGGCATGCGTGGGTGGGAATGAGATCAAGATAAATGTATATTTTGAAATTAGCAATGATGCATTTCAAATGCTATCTCACTTATTAAGACTTAAATAATTGAAGTTGTAACCATTGTTCAGCCAGATGCAGCAAAGAGCTGATAATTGAGAATATGTACCCTCACATGAAAGTATGCAGAGACTGTATACATCAACCTGTCTCATAACATAACAAAAAAAAAAAAAAAAAGATAAATCTGAATCATCTTATTTCCAATTATATGGAAGAACTCAAAAGTGGTGTTTTGTAACACATGCACATTTCCATCCCATGACTACCACACTAACTCACCCCATATAGAGAGTGAATAGCTCTACATGATGAAGAAAATGCTGCAGAGTTCTCAGAAAAGAAAGGAGAAGAAAAAATTTAATTAAAATAATTCATTCAATTAATTGTACTACCTGACTAAATCTAGTCTAATGACCACACAGTGGATCCTACAATGGTTATATATCAAGTAGCTGGGTTATATATCAAACTGTGACAAATATTTTCTTCAGTACTTTAAACTTTCTACAGCCCTCAGTGATTCCAGCTTTCCACCATCTCTTTGGAGGGTTTTGAGTTCAATCATTTGTTTGGCTGTAAATATATACAACTGGATAGTACAGAATTAGAAATGAAAACTAGGAATAATCTGTCTGCCACCAGGATTTCTTCTGCAAGGAACTGACTCTTTCTTTTGCATCAAAGCAGCCCAGGAACAATTATGTGATTTGCTCTCAAGAAGATCAAAGGGAAAATTATTAAATCCCTGAACTGCTGTTAAATAGCAATACTCACTTGTTACTCAAGGGTGCCTACTCTGCAGGAATTGAATGAGCTTTTCTTGCTCAAGCAGGAGGGCAGAGGAACCACAGCTTTTATTAAACAATGTTGAGCAATAAATAGGTAGTAGAGAATGGGTATGTGCACTGAAACAGGATCCTCTGTAGCCTGGACAAATCAGATCTTGATAATTGCCTGTGATGCTGCAGGTTAACAACCCATCTCCACATGTCCCATGCTGACACTTGGGGTTTAAAACACTTTCACAACCAGAGCTCCAAGGGATCAGGATGGGGGCTTAACCCCACTCACCTAACTGCAGATAACCAGAATGCCACTTCTTTATAACTTGTTATTTTTGTCTGTCTTTGCCACCTTTTCTACTTATCTCCTTCTCAGTCTAACTGTTGCCACGGCAACATACAACCTTACTTGTTCCCACATAGAATGTCTAAAAAGTAGATTCTTCTGAAGTCAGAAAGAACTTGCTCATGGGTCATCTGGTGGTCTAAGAGAAAAGTCAACAGACAAATCAGATAACCAAGAGAGCTTATGTTAAGATAGTTTCCTTTTATTCTTCTGTACTATGGTTTAGAACTCATAAGTACTGAAATTACAGGTGTAGCATACAGATTGTGAGGTGCTAAGCCTTTTTGTTTTACCTGTCTGCTTCAAAAATCATTACACAGAAGCAAATCAATGTTTCTTCACACTGAATGTAAAATACATCTTCCTTTCTCTCAATATTATAAATTTATGTGTGCATGTCTGTAATAGCAAACACAACAGTAAAGGAAAGTTGCTTGAATTCTAAAGTGAATTAAAAGTTGGGAAATTAGATATGTATGGGCAACCCTAATTTTGTGTCTGACATCCCTTCAAAATATTGAGATAAGTCATATTTTCATGGGAACCTTCAATGCACTTACAGATAGGCCAAAATTAAGGCTGTCTTGAGAGCTCCTAATCCACACAATTCAGATTTAGCAGTCTAAGTAATATTCTTTAAGGTATATATTTGCATGCATTTTGGTTGACAAAAGGTTACATAACAGAAAATCCTGACTATCCATTATCACAGCACAAATTATCAGTGGCCAAGGGGATCAGCTCTTTGTCCCTTAGCAATGGTTCTCACTGCACAGAAAGTTGGCCAAGGATGAGGTGGTCAGCTTGTTAGTATATGGATGGTTGCAAGACATGAAGGTAAGAAAGTCTGGATCCCTGTCTACCATGAATGACAACCAGTCTCCCCCTCAGGTGTTCCCAGATCACTGCCATTGGCTTTGTTTCTCCTGCTGCTTTTTTGGTAATGTCACATGAGGTTTCAGGATCGCAGCAATCATTAACATTTTCCTGGAAATTTATGGATATGGCAATGCTGAACTAAACAACTCAGATAGTCTGTGTGGTCTTTCATCATAGAAAGGAAATATTCTTCTCTCACCTGCAGATATCACGTGCCAAATTACAAAGTCTTGCAATGGAAGTATTAGAATTCCTCAAAGGAAAGACCACAAAGATTCCTTTAGATGATCTGCAGAGTGAGATTTCCTGGCAGCCCCCTACTTAATGATTAGTGAAAACTTCTGGTTTCCTGCCATTTCAAGGAAAAACATCATATAAACTCTTCCAGCAGCTGATCAAAGTATATAATGATTTTGCAGCAATAGCTGAAGCTATGTTTGGGAAAACTAATATTTTTCAATGAAGGCTGTTCTAATTTGGCTCAAGGATTGTAAAAAGGTATGCAGATACCTAGAAAAATAATTGTGTGTATCAGTACATGTCCAGACATCTCCAGATGGGACAAAGAACTAGAGAAAGAGAAAGCAGAGGGGGTAAAAAGCATCACTAAATTCCCAACCCAGGACACCAGCAATTTGGGGTTAGCTTCTTATTCCATAAGAGTTTCAGTGAACCTTTGTGCAACAGTTTTATTTTCCATGCTTTATCTTGTCACTGTAAAATAGAGATAGTTCCTTTTGTCAATACTTTATTTCTTTTGTGTATGCTGAATATAAATTATCTGGAGACAGGATTGGGTTGGCTTGCAATTCATGCCACTTAACCTGGACATCTACAGTGCTGATGTGTATGTCAAAGATGAGGGAACTCAGGGAAGTTACTGGGTCATCATTATAGAAACCTCCTTTAGAAATGAGTCATCCAAGAAATATGTTTTCACTATACATACTGACCACTTTAGATATCTGCTTTTAGTTAGAACTAAGACACTTGACCGTCCCAAACATGTATTTGTATAAAATACAATGGGGTATATAAATGTCTTTACTTAATTCCTATTCTGAACAGATGTGTGACTTATTATAACTCAGCCTACTTCAAGCAGTAAGGTTTCCTCAAGAGGATGATTCATGAAAACCTCTTGACACAAAATTTTTGATCTTTTCTTCTTTTTTTTTGTTCAAATCTTTTTAAATCTTCAGGAGAAAATGACTGATTATGGCTGTTAAAGTGCTTTGTCTGCTTGTGGGTAATTAGCAGGTGTCATTTCCCTGAAGTAGTGTGAATTATTCTAATGCAGGGGCAAAACTTGAAAATAATGAAGTTATTCAACTTGTTTACATTCAGTGACATAAAAACTAACTTTGCCTAATTCTGATTCTACTTCTACAGGGCTGGGTTTAAAGTTCAATCCTACTGTTTGCTGGATTTATGTTCTGCTTTGGAGAAAATGTGAAGAATGAACAGATATATTTTTAAATTAGAAGAAAAAAAAAATCCAAAATAAGAAAGCTGAGAAAGATTGTAAGAGTGAGCCAGACAGGGGAGGACAATAACAACTATGTTAATAAAATTATACTAATAAAATAATAATCTGCCATCTTCTGAATACTTTTCTTTTAAATGTTCTAATTGTATTAGCAATTATCTTCTTGAACACTGCATAAAACATTTATCTGTACCATAGCTATACAGTTCTTCTAGCTGAACTATCTTCTAAAAATAAAAGAACATGTGAAAAATAACCTTTGTTTAAATTATGAGGGTCATTCAGAAACATTACAATCTTCTCCCTCAAAGTCAGAAACTCTCAATCTTGTCTATCTATTGTGTTAGCTTTTTTCTTTAAAATGCAATGGGTTCAGTCACTGACTTTTCAGATCATCTTCTCAGAGCTGTATCTTGCTGAACTAACAATTGCACTTCTACTGCCTTCTTCATTCTACACTTTCCTTTCTGCCTCTTCCATTTTGTGTGATCCTTTCTCAGTGATCTTTCGATCTCCTGTAACAAATGAGGAGTTATTTAGGTTTCTGTATATTTTGTCCATCTTATTGCTTTTTTGTATCAACAGATCAATATGAATATTCACCTCACAGGTGAAAAGGCTTTCATGTTTATGTTTCAGTGTTCTGCAAAAAAATTACATATGCATTGACAAATGAAGTCAGATAGGGATCTTTTCTTGAAGAAAGCCCAATGTAAGCCAGGTTTGATTCTTTTGTTTTCAATTTCTTTTTTGATTTGTTTTACTTTGTTTTGTTTTTCTATAAGGAAATATTGCTCAGAGAGCATTCTGTGTTAGGAAGCTTTCACCTCTGTCCCCTCATTAATAGTGACAGACAGAGACCTCTCCATGAAGATTTTACCCTGGTTTTCTATTCTACTCTTTATGCCAATGCTTTAATAAGAAAAGCATATTGTTTATGGCAGCTGTTTACTGAAAACTGTTATATATTTCTTTGTTTTTTTCATAACAAATATACCTTTTCTTCTTTATCCACAAGTTGTGTTGTCAAGCAGGTTATTTTAATCTTAAAAATGGTAAATCCTTCAATAATCTTTCAAGCAAATCTTCTACTGAACTTAAAGTAGCCAAACTGATAAACCAGTACCTTGCCAAATCTACACAGATTATTTCCTTGTCTCTATTTCACAAGGAAATGCAAGCAGGAATAAAAATCATTCTGGCCACATAAACAAAAAAACCTTTCGGTAGAATTTTTGTGAATATTTTTTGAACAATCACGTTTGCCTTAGAAATATCAGCAAAATTATAAAGAGTTTTCTTTATAAAAAAGAAAAAAACCTCACATTTGGAAACAGTTTCTTAATAAAAAACCCCACCAAATTAATTTCACAAGAGGCCCTTTCTGTGTAAAGCTGCCTCTTTCGCTGTGGTGCTGGTGATAAGTATTCTTTTAACATGGAAATTACCACTGTGGAACTGCCAGTATGCGATCTCAGATCACTCTTTTGGCTTTGAAATTCAAACCTAATAGAAATCCTGCCAAGTTATTCAATGCTAGAATCCAAGAAAACTTAGCCCCATGTTAAGCTAGTGCTAATCAAGAGCTATCCCTCGACACCTGAATGGGTGGATTCCACAAAGAAAAGAAAGGAGAGGTGTCTTTGCAACTTTGCTCAGTTTGCTGCCCAGCTGCAGCAATTTTGTTCTAAAAGCAGTCAGAAAAAGAATAAAGTGAAGAAAGCAGCTGTATAGGATTATAGGCACATTTGCAAGATGCTCCATGTGTGGCTTTTTTCCCCCCTTTAAATGCAGTGTAAGTGCAGTGTGACTAATTATACCAGAGAGGAAAGCAGAAGCTCTCTAGTTAAAGTATTTGGGTAATCATGTTTACTGCAGGGAAAGTATGTCTGCATTAAATAAGTCAAAACATGGTGTGTAAAATGTGGAATGACTTTGTAGGCTCTGCAAGAGAGAGGGAGATGTAGAAATGATATAAGTCTCATTTGTCCAACTAGAAGCACTACCAAAAAAGATAAACCATCTGCTTCAACTAACTCAGCTCCACTTGAAAAATGCTAATTGTACAAGAGGAGGAGGTTTAAACTTATTTTGAAAAAAAAAAAAAAACAAAAAAAAAACCAACCCAAAACTTTGTCAGTTACCATGTTGCTATGTGGTTTGACAAAAATGGTACTACCCACAACTCAGTGATGACGTAACAGGGACTGTTTCTGCCCCTTCCATGTCTCAATTTCTCTTTCTTTGAGGCTTTAGATAGCTGTCATCTGCCCCAGTGTACCAGGCAGCAAATGCTTATACAGGGACACAGATTCCTTCCATGGCTTATTGTCCTTCAAATCCACCCTAAAATTCCCCTGTGCCATCATGCCCATGAGAGGTGAGCAGGAGTTCTGCAGCCAGTGTGCCAAGATCACTCTCTCCTGGTGATCTAATGTGGTTTCCTTGACCTCTGCCTCAGTCTGTTTGCCCAAGCCTATGTGTTATTTTTCTTCAAACAGTTATATTGCTAGTGTTCAAAATTTTTTCTTCTAGCTGCCAATAAGGCAAAAGAAACAAAAGAGCATAATTTTTTTTTTTTTTATCTTTGTTTGTATTGAGGTTGGAAGCACTTATACAGCACGTGACTGAAGAAACAGTTGCAGGATTAAATCTAGGTCGATGACTTTAGTGATAGAGTCCTTAAAGAGCCAGGAAAACAACTTTTGGTCTTGGTAGGTTTTGTTACATGTTTGAATAGCAGAGAGTAAAGATAAGTGAACAACTTGGGGAAATATTTAAAAGCACAAATGAAATTACCTGGATAAGCATAAGATAGCTGTCCTGAATCTAAATCTGGACTAAATAATGAAAATACGTGTGAATACAAATGAGAGGAAATTCATTCATAGGTATACAATATTTATATTTTCATGTCAATATATTTTTATGGAAAACAATATATGAGAATAAAAAGGATTGTATTATTTGAGTGAGATTATACTTTGGCTGATACAGACAATTCAAATTAGTTCCCTAATATACTTGGGGTTTCTGATTTAACTTTCCAATAGAAGAACAAACAAACAAACCCCCAAACAAACAGAAAAAAAACCACAAACAACAAAACATAGACATATGCTACATATGTTGGAATATACCAAGAGCCAGTGAAATCACTGAATGTAGGGAAGTGATATCATGAGTCAAGTAGAGGACTTAATTTACCTTGGAAAAGAAAAAGTTAATGGATCAGTACTCCACCAGTTTCTGGGCTTTATATTATCTATAAGATTGTGAGGTAAAAGCAGGACATTTTAGATAAGCACAATCCCTAACATTTCAAGCCTGCAGAAAATTCATTTGAAAGTTTCAATCCCTAACATTTCAAGCCTGCAGAAAATTCATTTGAAAGTTTAGTCTCTTTCTTTTCTCAGAAGGAATGAAATACATTACTGCGTTGATGAAGTTCCTGATAACCTTAATTTCATTGTTCCTTAAATTTCAAGTATTCTTTAAATTTGGAAACCTGGTTCTATTTATCTAGAGAAGAAAGGCATAGGATGAACCAATAGCTGGAGGTTCAATTCAAAGAATTTCCAGTTTGAAATCAGAAGAAAATTTTAAATGGGAGAACAAATAAGCACACAAATGAAAAAAACACATGAAAAATCAACTATGCATCAGTATCTTGAAATCAAAACTACACAGCAGTTACACACAGCAGTTTTAGTAGAATAGTTTTCTAGAGGGATACACAGGCAACATTTTACCTAATATAAAATTGAGCTTCATAACACCAAAAAAATGAATGTATTCCTTGCTATTTTTGACTAAAAATGGGAGTTTGATACTAGAAGATTTGTGTGTCCTGCAACCCCAATTTTAGACACAGGTTTACAAGCAATTTCATTGCTTATCTGATGTCATGGTGTTGCAAGAGTATTATCATCCTTTTTTCAGTAAAAAAACCCAAGCACTTAAAAAGCATCTTCTCTCAGCAGTAAGGGCTAGGATGTCAAAACTAAAAAAAGGAATATTACTGAATAAAATTAAGACTTCTCATATTAATGTAATATTAATAAAAAATAAAAATAGGAACTAGATTAGCTTCTTGTATCAATAGAATAGAAATTTTTGATTTTAAATAAACTCATGCATCCAAGATTCTTTTGACACATTTAAAACGGATAAAAAGAAAATTTTTTTTTTTTAATCATCTCTTTAGTTCCTGTCCTTCCCACTCCTGACATAAACATATCACATAGAATTTTAGCTGAGAGCTAGGTCTTACAAAACAGAAAATCCTGCTGTAATGGTTTACACAGGCTGAAAATAACAACACAAACCAGCTATAGAGAGGACATTAAATAATCAAGTGTGATCTTTAGGGACAAAAAAATCAGTGACAAATTTTCAGCCCTATTCATTGTTTTACACCTGGCTATGTTTCTGTTTTAAATGAAAACCTTTAACCATAATGTTAAAGTCTCTTCTTTTTTTTTTTTCTATTATAAAAGAAAGCTTACCTTTCAAAAATATATGACCATGAATGTTAAAATATAGTATTAACATGCTAGCTATATGCTATAATTCACCAGATTGCACACTAATACCTCCTGTGGCTTGTTTGGACAATGCATTTGGACAGCGGTCTCTTGCAAAATGTTAAGAAATATATTACCATTTATGTCCAGACCTCAGCAAAAATCATTTGGGCTCCAGCTCTGCAACATATTCCCATCATTTACAGACTGGAATGCATTCTCAAAGAAACCTTTTGTTAAACCTCTCTCATATCTTTTTGCTGACCTTACTCTTTTAGGTATGATTATAAGGAATAGAGGCCAGTTCAGGATGTGGAGGGGCAATAAAATCTTCTTTCAAATCCATACTGAAAAATGTTATGATGGGCTTTTGTAGCTGTAATGACCAAACTCCACTACCCCACATTATGACCACATTGTTACGATGATCTACCAGTACATCAGGAAAAATGCACAGCTGGAAAAAAACTCTCTGATGATATCTGGCACAGGGCTTTGCATGGAAAGTCAAAGCAAAGAACAGTGCCAAGATTCTTAACAATACTCACTACGTACAAATAAGAAAGCAGGAACATACATACATAAAAGGATTAGCTTCCTTGCAATCGAGTTCTCAGCTAGGAGTAAGGCTGTTCTTAAGCTTTCAACCAGGAACACAATGCAAATTGACTCCACCAGTGTGGAGACAGAATTTGGAAATTTCACAGAGCAAAAGTATACTCTGTTTCATATTGAAAACACACTGTGAAGAAAAATCATGTAATTCTGCAGTGCAAAGGCTTGAAATCTGAGGCCCAGGCATCATGATTTGGTTCCAAGAAAGTGCGAGTGGGAAGAGAAAGGTGTTACTGAACTGCAGATCTGTCTAAACAATGGAGTGAGGGTAGCATTCCTTTCCTATCTGCTGTGCTCTTAAAATCAGTTTTACTCAGTTTTTTCTTTTCTTCTTTGTTCACCTCAATCAGACTCTATTATAGACTGTGCTTAAAACACTGACTGCTGCACTAACAAAACAGATACAAGACTGGACATTTAGGGTATGTTTAAAAAAAAAAAACAACTTGACTGGTTGACATAAAGATGGGATAAACATTGACAAGAAGTTTAACTGGGACTTTTATCCTAAAACATATAGTACCTGCATGACCAGAAACTTTACTTCATGAAGAATAACTTTCTTTTCTAGCTAGCAATAAAGTACTTCTTAATGTAAATTTTTTTTATAACTGTTTTCAAGCTGCATCTGAAGAAAACTGAAAGTCAGGTTTCAGATGGAAGAAACCTAAATGAGAGAAGCCACACATTTACACTCAGCAGTTTCAGACTCAGATTTCTGCTCTAACAGATTCAGAGCAGAAATCTGAACCTATAGCTTGTATATATGGAGTCTCGTAATCACTAAATATACTCACTGGGGTATACTTCAGAATCCTCACATAACATGCCATGTTAGAAAGAAGAGACAATTGTATCAATAGTTTTACAACATAAATATAGAAATTCACCTTCAACAATATGTAGACATGCTACTATTAAATTATTTTTGCAGCCCTAGAAGGACTAAATAAAAAAGTATGACCGATTTTGTGCAGATAGTTTTATACTTACTTTATACAGGTTTATTTATATAATCATAAATCGAAGAGGATTAAAGTTGCAAAAGTTAACTTCTCAGCATTTAGGATGGACAGGAATCACAAGATGTACAACTGTTTGATATATCTTTTACCTTCCTTGGATCCTTACTTCCTTATCCTTATTCTTTTCACCTCCTTACTTCAATCCTTCTGCAAAGTGAGTAATGTAGCCTTCACCTCCCCTGAGTCTCAGGTTCTTGTTACAATCATCAGAGAGAAATAAGAATCCTCAAATTAATTTCAGCCTAGGTAGGTTAGAGACAGTGATCCACGGAAGGTGTCTGTGATCACTGATTAAAACAGATTTCAATAATGATTAACTTGGATTTAGCCACCTAGGTGCTTAGCTTAATCTAATAGCAGCGACCACCCTCAAAGACCTGCTTTTAAGTTACTTCCCTAGCCTTGCAGGTTTTTGGGGTAGTGACATAGTCCAGTTACTCAGGGATAATGCCTCTTATTCATCCCAAGACCATCTTTCTGTATTCCCAGTTTATAGCTTTGGTGACAGCTGTGTCCCACCGCAGACCCATCCATCCCATCCCCATCTCTCTGCCAGGGAATGCTTTCAGCAGTGTAGGTGAGGGAGGCCTCCCTCCCAGACAGAAGTGTGCAGTCCTGCAGCTATGGATCAGAGGTGAGCCAGGGGAGAAAAAGCAACTCAGGAATGCCTCTTGCCTGTGGTTCATGCTGCAGGCACAGATGCTTTAGTGTGTGGTTTCATAAAACACTTCAACAAAGCCAGCTGAGAAGAAAGCAAGCCACCATGTGACACTATTTTGACTTTGTTGTGAGTCAGCAGCTACTTGAAAACTTTACATCTACTGGAGAGACCTCTTCTACATGAAAAAAACCTGCGGTAAATGAGAATGCTCTGACTTACACTTTGTGGGTCTGTTCCTGTACTCTTCCCAAGGCAGTTACTTCTGGCTGCTGAGGGAGATAGGGTATCAGGTTAGGTGGTCTGATCCAGCAGTCTGTTGGATGTACTTACTGTTAATACCAGCAAATCTGCTAGAGGTTTCAAGAAAATTGCTGGCAGCAGAGAATTTATAGGGCTCAAGATTCTCTGGCTTTGCTGCAAACTTGAAAGGACTAAATGCTGACACACACAGAGCCGCAGGCCACTTTTTACTCTCCTCTGTCTCCCTGCCCAAGCACCTTGTTCCAGCAGTAAACCCCAACATCAGCCAGTTTCATTTACCGTCCCCTGCTCCAGTCATTTGCTGCTTCCACTGCAAATTTCCTATCCAAGCTCTAGCACTAGGATGCTAATGCTAATACTGAGCTTCCAGGCCCAAATGACCCATCTTCACTTAACTATTCTTCTTTCAGTTGTAGGTCCAGAAGCCACCACTACTTTGTGACTACTTCCTAATTGCTTTTACTGGACTGCTCCCACTCCAGCAGGAGAGCAGCATTTCCAAAAAAACCCAACACAACCCAACCCAACCAAAACCAAATAAAAAACCCAAACCAAACCAAAACCAAACAAAAGAAACAAACAAACAATAAAAAAATAAAAAAAACAACCCAAAACCAAACCAAAACAAACCAAAAAAACCCTACAAACAAACAAACAAACAAAAAAACCACCAGTTCTTGTTCTCTTTACTTGTATATAGTAAGCCCTGCTGCAGATGTTTCTTATGCATGAATTTGTCAAGATGTGTGCGTAACTGGAGCACATTTACTGCCCATGGAGTCCTTAGAGTCTTTAGCTGCAGTCTGAGATGTCTCTAGAGGGAGTTTGTGAACTTACTATGCAGAGTGGGATTTGTAAACCAGTCTTTTTACTTTTACTCCATCCCATCTGAGTTTCTCCAGTCAGAAAAGTTAAACATTACAGTGTTTTTTCAAATGAAATCTACTATCAGATTTTACTCTTCCCTCTTACTTTTTTTCCCTTTAGTATGTTCACTCAAATGAAAAGATGAAAACCAAAACCCCAAGGCTGTGACCAAATTAGGGTTCCATCACACTGACATTTGTCATATATACATTTCTGGCTAATTTAACAGCTCTTATAAATACAGAAATTGTCACAGATCTAAAACCAACTCTCTTCTCACCAGTCCTCTTTCCCTAATCCTGCCTTACAATAATTTTAGCTCCATCTTCTGTGAATTTGACTGACATTCCTCAAGCACTATAGTTTTCCATGGCAAAATTGCTTAATTTTGTCTTAGAGAGTTCTAAAAAATTGTCATATATCAGGCTTTCTTAAAAGACAATGTTACTAGCCAGCACTATAATTTTATAAGATAGAATTGGAAGCTGAGGTTTTCCCTAAAAACAATGAAATGAATAATCAGGTATGAGAGAAGGAAAGGGAAATCACAATTGTTTCCTTGCTGGGACTGATCATTTCATGATAATTTATGCTTTATCCTTCATTTCATCCTGTAATATCAGCCTTCCATCAGTCCAATCTACTACAGCTTGAAAAATCCTGTTTCAAGTGAATCCCATTCAAACCCAAATGGCAAGACCAAGTGTTCACCTTAAGAGCAGTAGCTTTAGAATTCCTGACTTTTCCTTTCAGAAAGCCTCACAAAAAGCCCCACCCCAATTACTGCTGTTGTTATTATTATTCAAAAACTAGTTCTGAGAAATATTTTAAATAAGACAGGAAAGCAAAAATGCTAATCCTCTTACATAACACAAATCCCAGATGGCCTTGTACAGAGGGGAGGAAGATGCCATAATAGCAGTCACCATTATCAATTGTGCTTGGTGACAGATGTTAAAATGATGCAAGTGTTTGTGCTCACTTGCAGAAGTTCATCAAGTCTTTTTTGTCATATTTCCCACAGAATGAAATCATAAATAAAAAGTCATGTGCAGTCAAGCACTAATCTTCACTGCAAGTGCACAACTCATTCTGAATAATACTTAAGGAAAGCTGTTGCAGAACTTAATCTGCAATTTTGTTCCATAGCTGGAGAAAACTGTCATAGTAGCACTACTGGCCTCTAGATTTTGATTCTTTAACTCCCCATCACTATAAAATAATCAAAATGTATAACTGATTAGTAGTGATGACTGTAATAGTACCTCCTTCTACTGCATCAAAGACTACTTTTACATTGACATGGAAACATCTTGCTTTCCCTGGCCCTAAATTGCTTCAGATCAATGGCAGGTTCATAAAGAGCACACAGGAGGTACTCATTTCCCAGAGGATTTTTTCACAGGGATAACCTCATCATGAAGGATGACAGAGCTGCAGCAAAAGGTGGAAGGGGTATCCATCTGCCAGGAAGCACCGTTTGCTTTATTAAAACACCCTGAGAGCCTACTTAGGAATTCTCACTTAGAAAACCTAAAGTGCATAAACAGAAGTTTACATAAAATAGCTTCACGCTCTTATATCACCAGAGATTGTGGGGAGTTAGGCTCGGTTCGATCTTGTCAGTTCCCAGACTAATGTCACCAAACTTCACCATGAATCAGGGACCACACAAAACCAAGCAGAACCTGTTGTATATGAGGTTACAAATGAATCTGGGGACAATCTGATGTCAACTCTGCCTGTCTGCATCTCTTGGACCCTCTCTGATTCCCAGGGATTCATGACAGATATTTCCCCTAATGTATTTCCTCAGGCACAGGTGCTGCTATAAAGCAGGGCTCATTGCAGGTGTTTGTCTCTCCCAGAGAGGAGCTCTTGCCCCAGAAGGCACTGGTGTGTTTGCTCAGCAGCTGTCCTAGGAAAACTAGGAGCTGTTTCACAGCTGCCCTGCAACTGCCCCTTAAGAAATATCTACTCAGTCTGGTACTCATGATCTGCCTCATCTCTCCCAGTGCAGAGGTAAATTCAGATATTCTAAATTTTGTATATTAGGGACAAAAAGGTAATCTTTAATGGATGCTGAACTCTCTTGATGCCTTGCCCCTTTCTATAGCAACTATGAAAATCAGACTTTCCGTCAAGCTATTGTTCTGTGTGCACAGATGAATTTATTAAAATATGCCTCTGAGAACCATATCTGTACCAGTGCAAAGAATATCCAAGAAAGCACTCTCACTAATGCATGAGATCAGGCTTGCAGCTATGAGCCATTCTTAGTTTTAAATTCTTTTGCCAGCCTTGCAATATAATCATGAAACAAATGCTCCTGAGCACCAAAGCAGGAGCAGAATTTAAACACAGAACATTATCCCATCAAAGTGTGCACACTACAGCCCCTTTGACACCCTTCTCTTGTCTTGTACTCTTCTACATCTCTTCTATTCTGGTTCAGACCCTGTACATCACCTGGTTGGGAAGGGATTCGTTTAGAGGCTGAGCAGGGTGATGCCAGTGGACTCCTTCTAACCCCACTGTCAGCCCACTGAGGTGCTGATTGCTCCCAGCCAGGAGGCTGATTTTGAGAAGCAAGATCATAGTCAAGAAATGGTGAGGTTCCCCTCATTTCTCTGGCAAACCTAGAAATGGCTTTTTGCTTTGCTTCATTTGATTTTCCCTTGCAGAGTAATAATTTATTCAAACTACAGTTTTAAATGTCTCCTTAAAGAGTTAACTTGTTATAAATGATCATGGAAGAAAATGCCCATTTACATTCAAATTATAGAGAAGTCTCTTTTCTTTATCAACTCTCAAGTGTATTTGCACTTAAAAGCTTTCCCCCCCACCACAACTGGAAACAATAGTGCAGGTGCATTGCCCTTCACTCTACAATGTATTTATCCTGGGAGGCAGGAAGTTGGTTTCACACCTGTTTCTTCTTTTTATTTGTTCTTGGCCTGGCTAATTTGCTGAATGTCATGATTGGTACAGCCGAGGCTGTCAGGAAGAATTACCACTTTGTAACATGACGGCCTAATTCTGGCAGTTCAGATTTTACAATGATTTGCCTTTTGTTCTTTCTTTCAGGAGCAGTCTGTTTTCTGTATTGCACACAACTGAATCTGATCAGTAGTAACAGAAAATGTAAGAATTAGATAGGCTGTTTTATTAGATGACTGGACATTTCAATATTATGCAATAATGACAAAGCAGTTAAACCTCTGATATGGTAAAAAAAGGGTCTTGTTATATGCTGAAATAAATATTATTTGCAGGAATTAAAATTTTTTTAAGGAGTATTGAAAACTGATAGATATTCTGTTTTCAGATGAACTTTAAGGAAATAACAAGATAGAATCATAGAATCCTTTAGGTTGGAAAAGGCCTTTAAGATCACAAAGCCCAACCTACACACTGCCAAGTCCACCATGTCCCTAAGCACCACACCTACAACCTTTAAAATATCTCTAGTGATGGTGACTCTACCACCTCCCCAGGCAGCCTTTTCTAGTTCCTAACTACTCTCTCAGTAAAGAGATTTTTCCTAATATCAAATGTAAACCTCCCTTAGCACAACTTAAGGCTTCTTCATTTTCTGTCACTTTTTAAAGTGAATGTAGAATTGTAGAGTTTCATAGGGTTGTTATGACCCAAGTGCAGGACCTGACAATTGACTTTTTGAATCTCATGCAACTGACCTCAATTCATCAATGCAGCCTATGCTGTTCCCTCTAAAGAGCCTTCCTGCCCTCAAGCAGATGAAGATTTCTACCCAACTTGGTGTCATCTGCATACTTAGTGAGGTTGTACTTGATTCCCTCACCACCATACTTTGAGCTCAGACAGACAGACAGTCTTTTCACATGATGTGGTATATATTTAGTAACCATATATAGATTTAGGTTTTAGGTTTGTTACTAGTCTTCAATTTTTTATCCTAAAGTGAGTATTTTCAGGAACTGCATTATCATGCTAATGAGAACTTAGACTCTATAGTTGACAGGAGGTTTTGTCGGAGAGAAAGTCAGCCTAGCCTGAGAAATAACAATTTATGCAATTACTTTTTGGTTTTATTTTTAACATTTCAAGAGTGATACAAATCTTTTCACATACTCCCCAACCGCCAATTTCTTTTTATCAGATATAAAATCTGACTATTGAAAATTCTTATAGCCTACAAAATTTTTTTCCAAGAACTACCTCAACGAGGACATGCCTTCCCAATCTTCTCTGTTTACTTCTCTGCTGCAGACCTTTAACAAACTCTCCACTGTGTTCTAGGATGTCCACATTTCACAGAGCATGGGCTACCAGTGGGCACAATGCCTACCACCCCCGAGCCCTTCCAATGTTTACCCCCCTGGGCTCACCCACACCTCATGTACCACCTGCACCAAGAAGCAGCCTGGATCTCAGCACTCATGATTATCTGGTTGCAGTTATAAAAAGTGAGGATCTATAACTTAGAAGAATGGATATGGAGAGAGAAGGACTGAATCATGACAGAATTACCAAGACACAACTTTTTCTCATAAGTCACGGTGCCATGACCACAATGATTGCCAGATGCATCTCAGCTCCTCTCTAGTATCAAAACCTGGTCTAAACACTGTAGGCATTCAGCATCAAGATCAAACAATTTTCTTTCATTTGTCTGGAGAACGTATCACGAGCACTCACATGTGAAACCAGATCTTTCCATAGACAGAGGGCTGCTGATTTCAGGCCGCAAAAGATGATGCAGCTGGCTCTTTGCCAGGACTGGTGATAGCTGTAGAGCAGCAGCACACTGTTTTCTGGACCCTATCTTAATAGGGTCATTAGCTTCACTGAAGTGGCTATATCAGACATCTATACAGCTGAGGTTTTACAGTTTCAAGTTAGCAAATTTTTTATTGATGTCATTATCAAGGAGCTTCTGCAATGCTGTTTTCCATCTGCTTCATCCTTGACAGGATTTATGACAACTCAGACATCATTTCCATGTTCCGTAAGAATACCATATCCAGCCACTCCAAGACTATCAACAGAACAAACTTCCCCCACAGTCTTAACTGAATCTATCTTGGTTTTTAGTAATTATACAGTGATGCTTCACCATTGTAGGCCAGTTGCATATATTGTCTTCACCAGCCATGCTTGTGTTGCCAATCTATTTAAAATCTCTGGCAACTTCCGCCTTTTGTGACTAAAAGGGACCAAAGGAAAATATCAATATCTGAACCTCAAGCCAACCTAAGGGGATGAAAAATAGGACCAGTACTGGGTGAAAATCTTTCCTTCAGGGTCAGTGATTGGGCCACTGGCACTTCTGTCTGCTGGAAAGTAAGTTCATTTTATCCAGTCAGAGAACTGTGAGGTGCTATTAAATGCAGAAACTGCTTGTTGACATCCAAAGAAAAAAAACTTTAAAAAAAATTGAACAAATACATAATTTGACATTTGTACAAATGGAAGGTATTTGTCTTGTCAAGAGAGACCACTGGGCAGGAAGAACTTAGATCAGCAGCCTGTACTAGAGATTGTCCAGCCTCACCCTCTTACTGAAGGACAAACTTATCGAGGGACAAGCTTACAGAAGGGTAACAAACAATCCTTCCTACTGAAAAGAATTCAGGAGAGAAGCAGTTCAGTCACAGTCCCTAAGGACTAGCTAACCTGCTTTACTGGGGTCCTATCAGTACAGTCAGAATTTATCTGGGTCATTTAGAATGAATGAAGTGCATGCAGAAGCCCTTTTAAGGCCACAGATGGGGACAGATTGCTTAAAGGAAGATAGGCATCTGATAAACAATCTAGTATTAATGCATCTCCATAAAAGGACAGCAAGTAAGAGTTCTCAAATTATGGACTACCTCTCTATGTATTTGATAACCTCAGGCTAAAGCAAAATATCTCCTTCCTTCTAATCTTTCTCAGAAAAATGACCTGAAGTGAAGAGTATGCTATAAATTTTCAGTCCCACCTACTGGAACAATTTCCAGAAACTTGGCTTCAGTGCCAGACCAGCTGCAAGTGGGTGCCTCTTCGTGACACTGCTTCTGTGTAATACTTCTGCTCTTTCTTTAGCAGGCCAAATCTGTATTTTGGCTTGCCCTATCATAAAATGAAGGTTGAGTTTGCTTCCCAGATGCCCACCACTTCAGAAGTGTTTGCAAGCAAAGGAGGGGAGCTCTGATACAATTGCAGAGCCAGGAAAATCTGACAAATTATTACACAAAATGTCCTTCACTATCAAAAATCAGTGTTCTTCTCTTTACTCCTATGTGAAATCCTAGAACAAGACTGGATACTCTTCATGGAATTTTTGTCTGTCACTCCTATGAGCCTTGTCTTTCATAATCTGGATGATGTTATCCCAGGACGTCCAGATTACAGAATCATTGGATGGTTTGGGCTGGAATGGACCTCAAAAGTCATCCAGTTCCAACCTCCCTATTCATGGACAGGGACACCTCCCACTAGACCAGGTTGCTCAAAGTCCTGTCCAACCTGGCCTTCAACAATTCCAGGGAGAGGGCAGCCACAGATTCTCTGGACAACCTGTTCCACTGTCTCACCACCCTCACACTAAACAATTTTCTCCTAATATAAAATCTAAATTTATGCTCTTTTAGTTTGAAACCATTACACCTATTCACCTACTGCTACATGCAATAGGTGATACAAGATGGCAGACTTTGACAATGCAAAACTGAAGTCTGCTACCTGACCAACTGCTGAGGCATAGCAATTTCCTATACTGCCAGAACTGGAGACATTAGATACTGAAATGCTTGCTTTCTTTTAGGAGTACTTGTTAGATGGTGCTAAAAAAATTGAGAACCTAGTAGAACTTTCGAAAAACTTAAATATAAACTGAACCTGAAATCTCATAAATACTTTAAGTATGCTCATGTTATCTGGGAAGATTGGATGTAACTGAATGAAAGAGATCCTCCCAGAGATTCACAGGCTGAATTAAAGCAATAAGAAAAATGGCATTTTATGCTCTATATCTCAAATTCTTGTTTGCAAATAACTGCCATCTGAACACTTCAGCAAGTAACTGTACAGGAAAATGACTGCTTAATATAAAAAACAGTAATGTTGCTAGAAACTGCTAGGGTCTCTTTTGCACATGACCTGTAGCAAAGAAAAATTCAGATATAAGAATCCTTTAGATAGATTTTATTTCAGAATTAGATTTTAACAAAATAAACTGAGATAGTTGATGCAGATTATTTTGGAAAGATAATGGTCGAGAATTTCACTGCCTGTGTACAAGAAGGAAGGATTCAGATTCTTCTGGAAAAGTCACTAATAATAATCTGAAATGGTGAAATTAAATCCTATAATGCAGTCCCAAAGAAACAATTAACTGATTGCAAATTATTAAAAACTATTAAAGTCCAGGGATTAGTTTAAGATAATTCTTGTATTACATATGTATTAGTGCCATAAAAAGCACAAAGGGTAAATACTTGTTTGTTTAATGGAAAATGGCATTTATAAATGGCACAGAGACAGTGAATTTAAGGTCAGAGGGGCTGTTTTGATCCACAGTTTCACTTAGATAAAGTAGGACAAAGAATTTAAAATTTATGTTCTGAGGGAGCTACTCCTTGACTGTACATATTTTGTTTATATACCTAAATAGTACTTAAGCGTTGAATATTATTCTTTGTGGTTAAAGTTGTGTTTAATGATTTCCCATTTTTCTTTGAAAGAAACAATAAATGAAGTTCCCAGAGGATCTAGTGACACTGAACTGTTAAATACTAAAAGATATTTTGCCAAGCACTCAGTTTAACCCAAAAAGCTTAAATATAAAGTTCATGGATTTGAGCTTTTTATGTCTAAGCTGAGTTCACACAGACTTCAAGTTTTCCCATAGCTCAACGCTAGCAAAATCTCAGTGGTGCTTATTCACTTTTGATCTATATCTACAGGGCAGCCAATAGCTCTATGAAGGTTCAAAACCTAAAACTGGGATTTGCTCTCCACAGCTGTGTGTCCTCAAATTATAAAGAGGTTCAGTCATTTGCCATAAAGCCATGCAAAGAAACTCTTATCTTGTGACCCTGTGTTATGACCACTGATTACAGAGGTCGTACCACATACAGAAATTACCAATTTAATTTCACAGAGTCAGTTGCAGTTTGCTGCCTCTCTTTCCTGAAACTATTCAGCCATATTAAACAATGAAAGGGCTCATCCCCTTGTCTACCTTCATCTGTGTTTTAGCTCCTTTTCAGATATGCCTGCTGATCAGACTTACCACCCCTTTCTGATGAGAGGTGTCCGGTTTGACACCACTTTTGTACACTATACTTCCTCACATCGTCTTCTAAAGGACATAAAAAGGTATGATGGGAACCTGTAGGCCAGAATCACTTTAGAAGTAATAAAGATGTCTGCAAAGGGAAGGGTTTAGAGAGTCTTTTTATTTGAGTGGTGAAAGAAGACCTGTTAATCCATCAACTGAGAGGGCATTATCTTCATCACAATTGTCCTCAATTTCTACCTGGGGAGGTTAGAGTCTTACTGTTGCAGGTTGTATCTACAGGTCTTTCCTTTGGTGTCTGTGTATCATGTTTCCCTTTTTACTGAAGCTTTGCAGCCCTGACACAGACTTGGCAGGATAAAGAGGCCCAGGTCTGTGGTGTATCTGTGTTTGTCAAGGCCAGGTAAAGAATTTTTGAAGGGGAGAGATGTACACAGCAATGCTCATACCCAGAATAATTGAGGATCAGTTAAACAGCACCTGATCCATTGCTCACAGATTCTGTCATACAGAGGCTGGGGATGACATATAATTTGTTTTGAACTCTCAAAATCTCTTTCTGACTAGCCCTGTCTAAGCTTCCTGTTCTTCACAGTGACTTCCTTTGTGAAATATAGTTGTAATACTTGAAGGAAGTAAAGTTTTAGGGCTCAAAATACAGCCTTTAAAAAAAAATATTAACTTTATAAAAGCAGAGTATGGTGTCTCACTTGTTGCCTGTCAATAATTGTTATTAAATACACTGGTTAGATTTGTGCCCTACCAACATTAATGTGGGCTTCAGACCTTCAGTAAGCCCCTTGCATACAGTTAAGTTGTTTTCCATTACAATAGGAGATTTTGCCAGAATTTTTTGTAGATTTCTGCAGATGTTCTGCAGAACTTAGCAAACCAGCTGAGCTATAATACAAGAATCCACCTCTATCTTTCCTAGGCACATCGTCTTTCCAAGGCTAAGGAATGATACACTGTTTGAAATGTATGTCATCCTATAAGTGGTATCTTTAGTAGGTGTAAATGAAAGTAGTTAAAGTGGAAGCCAATAAAAATGCACTGCTTCGTGCTACCTAAAAGCTGAATAACAGTGTTCACTAACTCTAAACCACAAGTGAACAAAATTGCATGTGTTTTAAAATTATGCAAATAAATTATTTAATGAAGTTGAAAGGAAAACTAGCTTTCTCTTCATGTTGTTGTCTTTCTACATGCTAATGGCTTTCCTTATATTCACCATTTCAATTTTCTGAAAAAAGAGTTTTCTGGCTTCTTATAAAACAATAAATTATTGTGATTAAGATGTAAAAAAAAAAAAAAAAAAAGAAAAAGATAAGAAAAAGAAAAACAAAGATAAGGGTTCGACAGGCACTTTTTACAGCATTCAGGTTCTCAGTATATGAAGACAGAGAGGTAACTCAATCTATCATGCTGAGATAACTACCTAAATAATCCTGTACAGTACTGAAAGAGGTAAACAATTTTTGAGAGCAGACAGGTGGTACAAAACCATAGCAACAGAAGGTCTGAACAATGTGGTAGAAATGCAAACAGAACTCTCCATATGTATTGTTTTGTCCTCTGCCTAATGTAAAATTGTTCTTTAGATCCAAAATATGTCAAATTTAAATTAATTTCCTTGCACTTGCCATGTCATCTCTTCATTCTTTACACCTGTCTCCTTCTCATCTTCTGGTTTTGGTCAACTTTTGAAGATCAATCTGCTCAGTCTTCAACCACAATCTGGATTTAACTGTGTACCTGTTCCCTACAAGAAAATCCTACCTCTATTTTTTCCCTATCAGACCTGCCACACACTGTTCTGCACTGCCAAAGTGGGTGCCATGCTGCTAGATTTTCCTCACGTGTCCTATATAATCAACAGACTGAGAAGTGCCAGAAAAGACTTCCAGAGGAAAATCTTGTCCTCCTTAGTTCATCTAGTGAATTGATGATCTGGCAGCTTGCAGAGATATGTACTTTTCACCAGTTCCATCATGATTTTAGGCAGTTATGTCAAGAGGATTGTTTCATTACAATTTTAAATTTCATATGCAAACTGTCAGTCTTAGGCTGCATTTACATTAGCATATTCATTCAGAGCAGTTGTGGAGCCTTGAAATAACTCTCAGATTCACAGATAGGTTTTAGTATGACTTTGCTATAGGGCACTCCAAATGTGCTTTGGCTCTTCATGGGGATGTAGGAATCTCAACCAACAGTTGGTTCTTTACTTAGCTCGGAAACATATTTATGGTAGAAATGTTGAGTCCAGGGCATCACATTAAACACTGACTGAAATAAAGCCCCCAAACTATGTGCAGTAAAGATATAAAGATCTCATACTGATTGAATTAATGTATGTGTCCTATTGAGTTAAATTTTTTCCTAATATACTCTTTATGCCAACTGAACTTGGTCTCAGACTTTCCTGACCTGTTCTACTATTTCACTACTTCTGTTTTTCTTCCATTGATTCAAACTAGTGCGCACCTCTCTTAAAGTTACTTCTCCTGTAATAGCTCTCTTGTTTTCCCACTCAGAATAGTTGTCTACAACTGAGCCATTCTTGAGATGCTACTTACAGTCAGAAGAAATCAATGGATATTTTTAGGGTATGATTCATCTTAACGCACAGTAGACACTGAATATAGGTCACATAAATCATGTCTTTAAGGTGACTATTTTTCCTTATTAAATACAAAGGGAGCCTAGTGTGACAAGATCAGATTTCAGTCCCCACACTGCAGCCATCTAAGATCAGCTGTTTTCCAGGCTGTCTTCTGTCTTTTCCTACTTGCTTTTCCTTTAGTATGAGTGACATTGACAGCCCCATAATCTGGATAAAAACAGGAGCTTTCTGACACATGGTTTTGGGGGAAGAAGGGGTATACTTGGGCCCTGAGTAAAGCACACCCAAAGATGTTTTTTACAGTGGGAGAATGAGTGGATTAGTTTCCAGGCAATGTGTATGCTACACAATATTTGTGTTAACCTCTACTGCCTGATCAGATCAAAGCTCATGCTTACTGCTCTCAGTTGAGGCAACAAGCAACAGCATATACATCCTATCCAAACTCAGTACTGACACCTTCCCAGATGAGATGTTTCTCTAGTTGTGTGAATAGCTGGGTTTCCCACCTCTTTTCCAGTGGAAAGACAGATAAAATCAATTAAAAACTCATAACTGAACACCACGATAATTAATCACTAAGAATCAGAGTATTCATCTCCTGAGGTAAAAGAATTACTTTGACTTCAAACAGGCATGAACCAGGACACTACTTGGATGAAAGCATGTGTCTACGAAATGAGAATTGAGTAGAGGGTGGGGATTTCGTTTCACATGCAGATTGCATTTACAGGGCATGTTGAGTACTTAAGTATTTAATAACAAAACAATTAGTTATTTACTCAGAGGACAATGACACTCCTTTGGAAATATCCATCTCATTGCCATTAAAATAAATAAAGTGATTAAGAACAGTGTAACCATACAATTAAGTGATTAAATCCACACTCCTCTATACCAGGCCTGCTTTTAAATATGACTTTTATGATTAAAAAAATAGGCTTGTGCAGGGTGATGGATACCTAAGCTTTAAGACCATAAGTAAAATTTTTAATTAAAAATGTCTGTTTCAAGATAAAACAGCTTTCTCAAATGTAGGATAATGAAAAAATAAAGCTCTTGACAGAGGTGTGGAGCTCACAAAAATGGCTTTGGGGAGAGGAGGAGGTAATTAAATGCCAAACAATGCTTAACTATTTGAAAATTACAAACATAATTTATCATAAGGATTATCTCTATCTAGAGATACTATTCTAATTGTACTGCAAAACAAAAGATAGCCAAGAAAATAAAATGTTATGGAAAGAAAAGCAGAAGGGAGACAGCAGACATGTTCCTTGTTTATCAGATATTCTAAAAATTGTATTGTTCTTGCCTATTTGGATTTTCCATGATTCCATGTTAGAAACATACAAATCCCCAAATATTTCATAATGAAATAAATTAAAAGACCTATGATGGTGAGGACTATAGAGCCTTGAGAATGGGGGATGTGGAGGAAGTATGATGACTGGGCAGTGGAATAGACACTCTCTAACAAACTATTATTTTTGACAAACAGTAGGATATTTCATTTTCAAGTTCTTTAACATAAACTTCCATGTCACGTGCTACAAGTTCTCTTTTTTTCAAGGGTATGTAGGTGTGAATAACTGGAATCCATTTTCCCGCTAAAAATAAAATATATGGAGAAGCATTTTATGGTTATTACAAAAAAACAAAGAATTCTATTTTCAGTATTTCAAGATCATGGAATTCCCCCCATGAAGCAATTTTAAATACCATATTTTCCAACAAAATATATGTTGACACTGAAAGATCTAAACCTCTTATCTTGAATGATGGTTGGATGTATAGTCTTATCTTTGAGTTCCCTTCCAACCTGACATTCTATGATTCTATGATTCTCATTCCTGCAAAGACTGTTTTTCTCCTTTCATGTCTTACTGTACATTTTAGTATAATGACCAATCTAAGTAAAGAATGAGAAGCACCAGTGTTTTGAACGTGCCAAAGCCTAGCAAGGCATCAAACTTATCAAGAGAGTAAATGAGAAACACATTCTAAGTCAGCAGCAGATAAACTCAAGTTTTAGAGGTAACACTGTTTTCTTAGTGCACTGACTATAACAAAAGGAGAATTTTGTAACTGCTTTGCATGAGAGCTTCAGGTCTAATTAAATTCATTTCACAGAAAGAAATCATCAAGCCTAGAAGTGAAAGATGCAGGCTGTGAGAAAAACCTATCTCCTAACAATGCAGAATGTTTTTTGCTGGAAGTATCTTTTTATACATCAGTCAGTCTGTTTTTATTTTACAAGCAGCAGTACGAGAAATTGTCTGAAACTTATAACTTTGGAAAAAAAGAGCTAATAGCAAATTGATTGGGATGCCTGATAATATAGTAAGAGGGCTCAGACTTTCTCTGTATGAGAAACAGGAATGAATTCCCAAATAAAGTAAAAGACATAAGTGGATTTTCAAAATGTGTGTCACAAGAATTTATACTGGTTGAGAAATGAGAGGTTTAGCAAATACTCAGCTGAAGAGCAGTTAGTCTTGTTTTCTGATAAGCTGTCAGAAAACAGCTTCATATTTTGAGCTTGGATGGGGCGAATAGTTTAGTCACCATGTCAAGCATCAGTAAAACTGCATTCTGTCAGCAGTAGACTTACCGTGTGCCACTACATTTTAAAATGAAGAGTTGGCGTGAACTCTGTTAACCATAACCTCAGGCTCTTCCTGGAACTGTGATACACCCACGCCATGCAGCCTTCACTGAATATCCTGCTAACACTCCTCCCCCATGCACGGCTGTTATACTGCATGTGAACAGCAACAGTCAAATATAAGACTAAGAACCAGCTGCACCCTATTATTCAGTTCACTTTCAGATTTGCATACTTACCAAATATTCCCTCAGTGGGATATTTGTTATTTCTTGTATTCTACTTAGCACCACTACAGAATTTCTCACTAAAATAAGTTTTTATCAGAAAGGATGTCTATTCCTTGAAAAGAATCTGGATCACAGATATATATTACTTCCAATGAATTTCCACTGAAGCACTGGGGAATTTGGTTTACAGTTTCAGAGACTTAGTTTCAAGGCAGCTCTGTCATGTGCACTGGGTTGAGTTCAGGCATGTCAAGAACTTTCATACAGAATTAAAAACCTCAATCCCATAACACCCATCACTCTCTTTTTTACCTAAAGAGCATGTAAGAACTTAGGGAATAAAAGATCATGCTAAATTTTGATTTAAAATTTCTGTCTCTTCAAACTCTATGAAAATCTACTTCTTTTTTTCCAAAAATGAAGTAAGTTTGGGACCTTGTCCTCTGCTTCAGCTTTAGGAGTGAAAATTCTTTGCTTGTATGATTTCTACTTCCACTCTGGGGAAAGATACATCTTCTAACTGGTAGGGTTAGAATCCAAAATTGTTCCCAGAATCCCTGAGACTGTCCTCTAAGAGATACAAAGTTTGCTAGGTCACTATCCATCCACTAAGGAAGTACTATAGGCTAAATTACAATACCAAGTCACTTCCTGCAACAAAACAATTTTTTTTTCCCCCCCACAAATCAGGACAAAAGGAATCTGGAAATTCTTGGGATTTACCACTTTCAAGACAGTGATATATTGTATAGTGGCAAGCCTGGAGGTCTCCTAAGCCATCAGCCTGGACATGGTATCAGCTCTTACAGCTACCATGGCAGCTGGTAGGGTTTACAACAGAACTAATCACCTTCAGTTTACATCTGCTCAATCCCCATGGGACTTAATTTGACCACAAAGTCGGTTTCGGATTTTTCTTAGACATTAGGAAATAAAAGGAGTAGGGATAAGTGAAATTTAAAGCAAGGCAACAACAAGAAAAAGATTAATCCACAAAGCAACTGAAGAATTAAAAATGAGAGAAAAAGAGTAGGAGGGAGAAAAAACAAAATCCCAGAGAAACAACAAAGTAGCATTGTTACAATGCAAATCAGCTACAGGTGACTCCTCAGTTGGCAGGATAGTTACATCTATTCCTACAGGTTCTGCCTTACCTTTAAAAAATGGGTTGGGCTTGATTAAGTTAATTGCTCTATGGGCTGAAATGATTGAAGGATATGAGTGGCTTGAGAGAAGTGAAAATATGGATTCACATATGTATTGAGGGGGGGTTGTAGAGGGCAAGCAAGGGGAGACTCTTCAGTAGCATCTGTGAGGGATCATGCACCTTACCAAGTGTTGCTAATGTGAAAGCAGTGCTCTCCTTTGACTCACTGCTAAATCCAAACCTGACAGAACTAAGATAAAGGCAATGAGCTTTGTAACACACTTATTTGGAATATACCATAATAATGTTATTATACCAGTCCAAGCTGTTTGAGATAAGGTACCTCTAAGGTGAGAACATGAGACCACCTTTTCTAGAGTGAGAGCCAGACCTTCTGTGGGCCAGCTCATCTTCTGGAGTTGTCTCTCCTCATTGACTGCAGAGGGAGCCTACCACCTTACTGTTGGCTTGTTTCTTGTAGTCAACAAAGGCTTTATAGAAGGTCTAGGGACAGAAGAAAATTTTCACTGAGTAATGATAAACCAATTCAGTTCAAATGAAACAAATCAACAGATTCAGGTTTTAATTCAAGAAAAAGACTGCTGGAAATTAAGGTAATTAGTGAGTGATGTCAACTGGGCTGAAGAGTTACATGACTCATACATGAGAACTGGAATTTCTTTGTCAACTTTATAAATTTGCCTGTCATTCACTATCCAAACAAGCAGAAAACATATTATGTGCAAGTGGATAAATAATTACCTGAGGAGGGATATTAGAGGCAAGCAGAGATTCTAGACAAAATTGAAAATAATAATTAAAAATAGACGGAAAATATATATCTTGATTTATGTATCTTGTAGATGAGAAAGTGAAGGGACAAAGTGAGAGCCATGGTATCCCTGAGGCACATACCACAGCAAAAAATAAGGCAAATACATTATAACATTATAAGCAAGAGGAGACTAAGGAAAGAAGATAAAGAGTGGGATAGTGGAGGAAAAATTAGACAATCTAGATAAAGTCTAGGTAGCAAAGGAATATTTTTCCCCTATTTTCAGTCAAATTAATGCTAAATAGTAAGATGTGAAGGAAAGAAGGCAAAATAAATTTAAAGCATTGAGATGAAAATTTCAAGGTAGACACAGAAATGAGAGTTCATCCTGAAGAATTTATGGCAGGTAAGGAAAATGATCCAGAATATTGACAGGATGGACACAAAAGAAATTTCAAGTCTTTTGCCTGGGACTCTTATGGTATCAACGAAATCAGGTAAGGAAAGAACAGCAAATAAACCAGTAATATTTCAGAAAGGAAGAATTAGGATTCTATCACTGGGACCTCAGGAATGTGTATTGTTCAGAATATAATTACAAGGAAATAATAATTTTCTATGGAATTATACTGAAAGTGGGATAAACACAGTAACAGATTGCCAAGAAATATTTTTCTAAATTAACATTACTCTTCTTTCTTGTTGTTTTTAATAAAAAGAAGATTAAGATTTAATCTAAGATATAGCTTACCTGTTCAGACTTTGCTAAGTCATTTAAGATTCTTTTACACTGGCAGTTAATTAACAGAGGAGTTGATGTTTAGCTAAGAACTGTACAGTAAATACAAAATGGACCCAGCTAGGAGATGGCAGCAGTTTGTACACGTGTATTTGGAGGCACAATAGTCTTAAAGATTCTTAAGAACTTCTGAGAGACGAAATGGTTGAAAGCTTTCAGAAATAACAGCACAAAATGTGGGAACCAGCAAGTTAAATTTGGGGGCTGACTTAAAGCTGAGAGACACTATCATGTGGAGGAGAACTGGGATATCACACAGCAGAACTGTTATATTGACCCTGAGGACTGGCTAATAGAAATTCATGAATTACCTAATTAATACAGCATATGGAAGCTGCTGCAATTACAGGTTCATAACAAGAATAATTCCTATAAGTTAGGAGCTCTTAGGTGTTAGTGACAGCAAAGAGGAAGGTCAATGGGATCATTTCAGTATTGGTTAGTCAAGGATTCATCTGGCCTAACTTCAGATGCCTACAGAGTAGACATACTTCCCCTGACTGCTCAACCCAACTTGCTTTTGCAGTCAAAAAAGACAGGCATTTCCAGACATTATTGATCTGCCCTTTTTCAGACCTTTACTTCAGAATGAGTTTAATCACTTATTTCTCTCTATTGATTATGAAAGCAGTCTAGACAAGTATGCTTGTCTAGTCTTCAAATATGCTTGAAAAGATCTAGGTATGTAAAGCAAAATGGAAAAGATAAATTCAATATTCTGATATTTTATTCAAGATCTTTCTCTCAAGCAAAGAAATGATTAAGATTTCTCTTACTAAGCACAATGAGAATTTATCTGCCATACTGTGTAAAACTTTAGTAATTCACATTCTGAGATGATACATTAAAGCTCTTCAGAAAAAAGAGATAATAAGATGATGTTGGGAAAGAAAGGATTACTATATATGAGGAGACTGAAGGAACCTGTCCTGTTTGGTTAACAGAAAAGCCTAAAGGGAAATATGAATGCTTTCTATTAAAAATTATGGTGAAAACCAGCAAGGACAATCATGCTGCCAAAGCTAAAGGCTATGGCTTCAAATACAGCTGGATAACTCGGTTCACATCTTCACTCATTTATGCTCATTGCCTGTTCATCTGATCATATACAATATTTGTTCACTTCCAGGACCTCTTTGGGAAGATGTCAAGAAGAGAAAATTTGGTTTCCACCAAAACAGAATGAATGTAGGAACCCTGAAGCATCCCCAGAACATATATGCCAGAGCCCAGAGCATACATCATTTACTCTCCATTTCATGCCATGGAAACACCAGTCTGTGAGCTGCAACACACTCCTCACACTTTTGAATAGGATGAACTGAACCACCTCCACAGGCAAAAAACAGTCATTATGTTTTAGATATATGTGAGAACCATATGGGCAATATGGTATGGATTGGGTTCAGCTGCTCATCTGCTTTAGAGAGAGCTAGCCTTGAATATCAGCCAGTCTGCATTGCTTGGGCCAGGGAGCCAGGGATCACTCTGTGGGATGGCTGTGCTTAGCAAGGTATTCAATACTGAAGTAGTGGGTATTGACTATTGAATATTGAAATGAATAGGTATACCAAGGCACTAGGTATAGCATGGCCACAAAGAGTTTTGTGATGGAAATTAAATAGTTTCGAACCATCACAAGAAATGGAGAAAAGAAATAGCTTTCCCACTGCTGTTGTGAGGACAAGAAACTAATCAACTTCAAAAGGAAACTGGTGTGTTTTGTGATGCCTGATACATTAGGGGATGATTTTTAATCTGAGTCTAAGCTGTCAGGTCCTTGTCCGCAGATCACCCATACTTCCAGCAAATATACTTTTATCTTACTTTCTAGTGAATGCCAAAGGGTGGAATTCTTCAGCTGCAAAATGGAGTATGGTTCACTTTTGCATCCTGCCCTTTGCAATAAGATATGCTTTCAGTCCTGTTTGCCTGCATACGAAGTTCCCACTTGCTAGAAAGTTTTACAAAGAGCAGTCATTCTTTTTTAATGTGAAGAGCAGTCTGAGAGGTTCAAAGAGTCTCAAATGCCAAGAAATCAGCCCTCACCTAATTAAGAGCTCATTTAGTCCAAATAGAATTGCTACAGTGAGCTACAGACTGTTTCTGATCTGCTTGGAAAGCACCTTTTCTGATGATGCCAGATGAAATATCATACACAAGATTTTTTTCAAGCATATATACTCAGTTCTCCTTTATATGTAATGAAGATAAAAGCTCTATCTGCACACAGGTTTTCTGAATATCTAGCCATATGCACTTGTCTACGTCTATATATAGAGATATATACAGGCTATATTAGCTGTTCATGAAGAAGCTGAGCAAAAAAAAGTAATGTCTTTCTTCCTTTTATCTTCTGCTTTTCTTTTTTAATTTCCTTTTCACCATTTCTTTCTTCTCTCATTTCTTGGTCATGTTTCCTACAACCATAGCATAACAAAGTACTTAAGCACACACTTAGCACTGGAAACCTATTTAACATTTACAGAGCTATTACAGAGCATATACATAGGCATGAATGCAAGTTCCTAAATGCACAGTTGTACATATTTTCCAGGCCAAGATGACAAACTGTTTTTTCCTTTTTCCTTCCCCTCTTCCCATCACCTACACTGTCCTTCACAGCATGTGCCCACCAAAGCCACACGATGTGGCTGTAGTCACCCTTCTCCCCTCATGCTGTAGCCTACTGAACAGTCAGCTTGACAATTATAAGAATCATCAAAGGCTCTGGGCTGAAACTGGTGTCAGAGCATCACAATGCCTTACATTTACTGTTTGTAATGAATAATGTCTGGGATTTACCTGCAACTGTGAGAGACAAGCTCCTATAATGAAATCTGAGGTAGTGTCAGAAAGGAGAGGACTCCCTTAGTTTGTTTATCATCTCATTAGCAAAATTAATTAGCAAAAACACTTCACCATGGCAATCACAAATGAATCCCTAGGATATCTACCTGTAGATTTTGGGATAAACCTTTCCCAGAAGAATTATTTTCTCTGGAATATGAAATTAACTAAAGCACTAGCCCCTTGCAGGTTTTCATTTTCTATATGCTCACAAGGATATATGAAGCTCTGAAAACTGGAAATCATCCATATTACTTGATGTATTCACTGCAATAGTTTTCTACAGTTCACTGCAAAAGATTCTTCAGAATTGTACATTTCAAATACAAGAATAAGACTCAGCAGTATAAAATCTTCAGAAATTATTAACTTCTAAATTTTGTACTCAGAAAAATATTTACAATCCTTTACTGAATAAATTAAAACATGTTGCTAAAACCAAAAAATACAGAGCAAAAATACAGAGATCATGGATTCTCTGGCCACCCTTAAAAATAAAGTACAATTAAATTCATAAAATGAAAAGGGAACCTGAAAATAAAATCAAGACTCGCAGATTAAAACCAAAGAAAAATGTGTTAATTAAACACCACATCAAACTTGTGTATTTTTAACAAGTTTTTTAGGTCTTGCAATGATTTTCTTATTCTGCTAAACAAAAGGGAAGTAGTTTCACAACAAGAGAGCTGAGAACAGAAACAACCTAAAATCTAATTAATAAACAGAGCTTGGAAAAGAATTTTTATTCAGCTAATAAATAGGTATTGTTTTCTTTAACTACTGGTAATTGTGCCCCAAAAAGAAATAGAAAATATTTCAGTTTTACTGTCTTATTCCCAGCCCCTTGCCATTCTGTTCTGTTCCAAGCATTCTGGCAGCTGCTAAGCAGCCAGCAAATGCAAGTGAGTGATGTTCCAGAGAACAGGATGACCTTGCCACCAGTAAATCCATGTGGGCAGGTTGGAAGAAAGCTCATGTCTACAGGGCAAGACAGACAGATGACAGTTTTTTCCCAGGGTAAGACAACTCACTTGGTGGACACAACAGACAATCTGGCTATTGCATCTGTAATCCAGATGGTCATTAGTATTTGAGAATGGCTCACTATTACTGAGCCCAGTCTAGTTCATTTAATGTAGATGACCTTCTTTGCATCACCTCCAAACCAGACAGTCACTTCTTGCCTAAGGGACTTCCAGCTTTAAATATTGTGAGCATTAAAGAATGCTACTGCATGCAGACCCAGACATTTATTCTGTGATGGCATTTGTGCAGTTTATAAAAAGTACATCAGGAACAGCACACTGTATTTTGAGACATATCACCCCACTCCACGACATATTTTCAACATGAGCAATTTGGGTACAGCAAGGGTTTTTGTTTTGCTTTGGTTTTCTGTGAAGCCATTTGAAGTTCAGATTTTCAAGTGATAAAAGTGGGCAGAGTTTCTCTAAGATTATCAGCTGGAGAGCTGAATCTTAAAGCTCTATTTTAAAAATCATGCAGAGACCAAGGTTTCAGAGGGCTGAAAAAAATATGAGAAAGCTGGATGCAAAAAATTAAAATATATACTATGTTCAGGGAAAATAATATATTGTTAAAAGATTCAAGAAAGGATTAAAACAAATTTTACTTCAACCTATTTCCTTAATGGTTTTGTCTGTAGGTAAAGTAGAAACACTAAAATTCTGGAATTTTTATTTCTTTGTTTTCACTAATGTTAAGGTTCATTGGGACAGTTCAAACCTTTTCTTTATTCCTGTAAGCATTTGTGTATGTTTTTCTTCAACTTTGGGATGTGAGATAAGACTCTTGAAAAAGAATAATAATAATTGTAACTGGGTTAGTGTTTACAAACATGTTAGTACAAACATGAAAGGAAAGTTGCAAAGGTCCAGAAAGTGATATTTATCTGCCTGCACAATTAAGTGACACATGAAAATTAATCAGACCCTCCTATTTGCCTTTATTTATTTATTTTTAAGTGCTGTTTTGAATTTAAGTGAACTATTATTTTATGGTTAAGACTCTTAGAAAAAATATGTGTTATTTAATTCCAGTTCTTACAGATTTCCAGGATAGCCTGAGACAGGTGACATAAGATATTGAAAGATATTTTTATGCCTAAGAGTTACAGTGGATTTACATAGGACTGAAGAAAACTAAACAATTAAGCTGCAACCACAAGGATGTATTTAGGCCAATAAGAAATATTTAAGCATGACTGTCAGAACTATAAATCCTCAAACATTTGTATTATATGAGGAGTCAATGCAATGATGCTTGCATGAGAAAGGCACAAACTCTCAGTTGCAGCACTATCAGTGGTGACTGCTTCACAGTTACATGCAGTCTGATGGAGTGCCAAAACAGCTATTTTAGCTAACAGATCCTTGAAAATGACCTAGAGCATTAAATTGAGCCTAAAATCAGCCTAATGGTAGTCTTCTCCATTTAAAACAACTGACTTTTATCAAGAAAATGGGTCTCACTTTCTTCAGCCTAAAGACTTGACAGATTACTTTTGTCCCTACCCAGAAGAAATCTCACCTTACTACACAGTGGTCTTGCATTCTGTCTTTTCTGTTGAAAGTGGGCCACTGTATCCAAAGGAAAGATTCATGGTACCAGAGAGAGAAAGAATAAATGAAGATTCTGGATTTACAATGCATTGCCAGGAAAACCTTGGAAATGCAGAATCAGAAGTTCTGTTCCTTGCTTCAGGGATGACAAATGCTTTTTCAACAATCTTTAGATGCTTGAAAAATGTACTATGAGGCTTGAGAGTGATTCCCTATCCTGGTTAGTCCTCTGAAGAGAACAAACCAACTTTCCTTCTCCTGCCCCTTATCCACCTTGGCATTGCATTAAGCACCATCAGAACGGAATTTTTCAGGGCAAGGACAGATCTTTGTAAAACCTACGTGGGAAGAGTGGAAAGAGCTCCATGTGACTGGGCCTGTTTACACCAAAGACAACTTTTTGTCAGCTGAAGACCCGCACACCACTCTGTTTGACACCCAGAAACAAAATCTCTCTGTGCACCTAATATCTGTTCTAGAAAAACCCAGAAGCTCTCGACTGTAGTTACCTACCGTGTTCATAACCCTGCTCCTGGCAAGGCACTGCAGTGCAGGCACAGCTGCCGCCTCCCTGGGTCAGCTGGGCTCATTGTCAGGCAGGAATGCCCCGGGAGGCACAGCTGATGTTTGTGCTCCTGCACAGATGGGTGCTCCCCTTCCTGCCCTGGCATTTGCTGGAGCTGAACTGTGATGTGTCCCAGCCATCCTTGTCCTCCATCACCCCTCTCCGGTGCCCTTCAGCTGGGGAGCTTTGGTGGCATCCTCACCTGGGCCCTCGCACTAGGGTGACCTCCGCGGCCCTGAACGCAACAGACACCAAAACTCCTTCGACGTTTAGTTCAGAAATCAGCAGCATCAGCGAGATAAGGGCATTCCACAGCTCTCCAGGGTTGCATAGGAAAAAGAAAAAATATAAATCCACAACTGTTTAAAAACCAAGGTACTACAATACCACTGGATTTCATTTCGCTGGACTTCTCTTTGCATCCCTGGCTCCTTTCCTGTCGATGTTTCTGGAGTTTCAAGAGGGGGAGCTAGTTAGCTAACAGAGCCTAGTTTGTTACAAAACCTTCCATGACAGCAGCCCACAGCTTTAAGATTCTAGGTGCAGCGGAATGAAAACCGAGTTCACAGCTCCAGACACATATCTGAGAAATACTTTGTGTGGCATTGCTACTCCTGCTTTCCCATAAACCTGACTGATTATTGAAGATATCTCATAGGCACAGCATGAAAGCTGATTATGTCTTGACAGGTAAAAAAAACCATAAACAGAATTTTTAATCACGAGACACACAAATGAGCTTGTAAAAAACTTGAGAATGCATAATACACAGATCTAAATAACCAAGGGAATATAAACTTATATACAGAATGACCAGTGACTGAAATTCTTGCATCGAGAATTTTAACAGAGTACAGAATTTCACAGAAGATATGTCAGGGAAGGAAAGTGGCTCATATCTATTCAGACTGTAGGATAGCTTTTGCTCCTAGCAATACAAAATGCATTTGTCTTTAAGAAACATGGAGGAGCAAGTTACACAGAACAGCAAGTAATTTTTACAGCTCTCGCTCTCTTTTGAGTTTTCAGAACAAAGATCAAACATAGTCCCTTTGTGTGGTTTATCTCTTCATTTGCTGTTCTTCTTCCTTAGTTATAAACTCCCCACCCACGCGCACACCTGTGTTCTGGTCTGCCCTGGAGGTGTTGCAAGTGGCAGAGCCCTGACTTCTGCTCCTCCCTGGGCAAACATTCCCACAAGTGTGTGGCATGTGCTGGGAAATGTTGTAACCCCTGTTAAGAGAGCTCATTGTGAAATAGTGTGCAAGGTTTTGTGCAAGAGCACTGCCCTACTTCCAGAGTACAATTATTTTTTTTTTTTTTTTTTTTTTTTATATATATACCCTTTAATTGAAACCAACTTGGCAAAATTGCCAGTTGTTATTTCAGTCACCCCAAGTGTTCTCCATATTACAAGTGCATTTGTCCCATCCAATTCTATCAAGCCAGGCAGTTCAGATGCTGAATGACTTCTATAAGCCCTTCTTCCCACCAAGCTCTCACTCTAAACATTGAGACCTGGCAACAGTGGAGCTGTAAAAGGCCCGTGCTGTGCTCTGAAAGTCACATATGGTGGCTTGTGTTCTAAAATCATGTTTATTTCTCATTCTTGCCGCAAAGCAATACCATGACAGGTCAGGTCCCACTGCACATAATTGTTGCCAAACACTGACTCCATTTCCCTTTACTCTGTTTCTGACTCTAGCTTTTCCAAAGTGTTTCCCAGCCAAAACCATTTGCTGAGCTTAAGCTAGTAGCACAGCACATTGCTGTTACTGTTACTCCACAATTCTGTGAGGAAAAGCTCCCACAGTTGATGCACTAGCTCCTGGGAGTTTTGTAATACTACCTTCCATGACAGGACAAATCTTCATCTCCATGGTAAAACTGGAACTATTTTTATGTGTCTCTTGCTAATAATGATAAGTTGAATTCAGTGGCATTGCTGTCATTGATGCTTTTCCGTTCATCGATTAGAGTTGTAAAGCTATTGGGGATTCTAGGAATATGGGGAAAATCACAGAAAAATCCAGGGTTTCATTCTATAGAAGCATGAACTCATTTTGCTTTTGTGTGTTCATTATTTTATGTTTTCATTTTCATTCTATATTTTGAACCTTATAATGTAATATTACATGTCGCTTAGACACAGAAGAGGGTAGGAGCTGATATTTTGCTCACAGTAATGATAATATTTTTGGCACGCTTGACATCAAATTCCACTCCTAATATACAAAGCAAGGGAAATTATCTCAGAACAATCTGGTCAATGCTAGCCACTGCAGTCATTGCATCCCAAACACCACTGTGGCTCCCAAATGAAAGCCTGAAAGATGAGGAAGTTTCCACTACCCTTTATCAAATACTAATCACCAGTGAATGATCCTAATAGCAGGAAAGGTGGGGATGTGTGTAATATGGCATCTGCAAAAACAATAGTAAAGCAAAATAAATACTATTCCTTTTTAAAGTGTTTTACCACTTGCAGTTTATTCCTGGAGACAAAGAAGCAATTGTGTGCTCACTGAGGCTACTCTGTGAGCAGTGCCTGTTAAGGTGATAATGTGTATTGCAGGCTTGCAAGATGCAAAACCACTGATGCATTTTATTCAGGCATGATGCTTAAACATGACTGTGCTTGGCTCTCCTAGTGGACTGAATGTAATCATGTCTGTTGATAAAATGCACAGTTGTATTGTTGCCCAAGAGCACTTGCATAAGTGCTGGGAAAGAAGAAGGTGGGTACCCTTATTGAACAGACATCTACCAAACACACAGATGATTTGTATGACAATCTTTTTAAGGGTATTGCAGAAGCAGAAGCAGAGGATAAACCCTGAGACCAAAGGGAGGCAAGTATCAGCAGAATATTTGCAAATTACCTTGTGAGTAGATAGACTGATTTTAATCACTTTTGCGTGGCAAATTGCATCACTGTGGTTTCACACCATGGTTCACAGTTATGAGGCAAACTCCCCCTGAGATCCTTATGAGTTTGACATAGAAAAACAATTTCAATCACTATTGCCTAAAACTTTTCTGAACTACAAGTTAATATTGCTTCTACAAACATCATGTTATTGGGTTGAAACCAGTGTATTATTTCCTTTGCTGTTAGGAGTTTCTTACTTTGAGAGTAATGTTCTCAATTTCAGCTGAATGGTTTCTTTCAAGACATAAGTTCCATCAAATCACACTGTTTTATAATTATTTGGATTGTGTTTTCTGCCTTGATGGAGGTACTGGAAGTGTGAAGCTAGCTGGAAGTGGACTTAGGGATAGAGCTCAACATTCACTGTCTCCATGGATGAAGCCAAGATGCCTCTAGGTTCTGAGAAAGGGCACAGTCCCTACTCAGAACATGAAGCCTCAGGCAAATTTGGTACAAATTTTGGAGATAAAAATCTTTCCACTCTTTGGGATAGGAAAGGCATGCACATATCTGCTCCTGAGCACCTCCTTCCCTGACTCTAATCCTTGTGCTAGCCAAATGCAGTAGTGACTGGTAGGATAAGAAAAGTGCAGTGTCCTTTGTTCACAGTGTTTTGTTTCAAGGTTGAGTCATCCCTGGCTTCAGAAAATAAAACTGATTAACAAAGCAGAGAAAGCAAAAACATGACATGTAGGACAGGATTAACTTTTGGATTATTCTGTCTACATCTTTCTATACAAAATCATTCCTGAATTAATTCTCAGTCTCCATGGCAGCAACATGGGGAAGAGGGGGCTGATGAAAAAATAAAGAGGAGCATCTTCTATGGCCAGGTTGCTCGTTCCAAGTTTTGGTTCCCCGGGAAGACCTGTGTGGAGTCATAAAGAGAAGGCTTGGATTCCTACTCTCGTGCTTAGGGAATAAGACAATCTGCACCAGGGTTTTTCACCACTCTGTTCCTCCCTTCTGCTGCACTCACCACGGTCGAAGAGAAGATGCCACAGCACATAGTCCACTAGCCTTATCCAGTTCAGCAGTTCCTAAATATTTATTCTATCTTGCTATCTAGTTAATTATCTTTTACTAGCATATTACCATTTTCTTCTGTGATAAAACCACAAATCTTAGTAGCAGCATTTAAGACTCCACAACAGAAATTTTACTCCTGTATAGAGATTCTTGTAACACTTGTTTTTCTTGCTTTCTCTTTAGATTCTATAGCTTTTACAATCATATCAGAATGGGGCCATCACCTGAACAGCAGTGAACTTTCTAGCTGAAGCCTACAAGCTCTGTGGGACTTGTTTACCAGGCTTGTGAGTTCTGGTAAAGAGGCAGCTGTTGATTTTAAATGAAATTAACAGTTTTGTTCAGGGCCCTAATACCTGACTCAAACTGGTCACTAGCAGGAATATTACTGAATTCCTCTTTTATTTCCTTACCTTTCGCAGTTCTTAATAAAAGCAGATAATAATTGCTTTGAAACCCATGGGCTACATTCCTTCCTCACTTGCACTCCTGTCATAAATTTTATGAGGTGGTTCAAAAGTCCTCTTAGAGACCAGTTTCCTTGACCACAGAGAGGCCATCTAGAAAATCCAGTCTAGAAAATCCAGCTCATCTGTGGTGAACATCTTAAATACCAGGGAATTAGATATTAAAAGTTAGATATCAAACTGTCAGGATGTCATGCCTCTTAACTGTTTTACCCAGGGACCTTCTTTGTATGTCATGTGTCTGCATACAGCTGGGGGGCTGCTCTCTTTAACTTTGGGATTTCTGCTGCTCTGGAGGAGTCATGACCTATCACAACCTTAATTACCTCACTGACACGTTTATTTCTCTTTTGCCTTTTTAACATTTGAAGGTTTCATTCGCCAAACAAGTCAAAGGTCCACTGGCATTTTGCAGATTCCTTCACACTGCATGGATCCTAACAGAAGTAACCTATAGGCCCAAGACTTAACTTGTGGTTCAAGCTAGACCAATGGTCAGTCTTCCAGCACCTTTTGTGTATGGAGTTTGAAAAGCAGCTGGTTATTAGTGAAATGCCTCCTGGAAAATGTTTGTAAGTGCAACACCAGATTTCCAGCTACCTGGGTGGCATTGTATTGATTGCCAACTGGCATTTGGACTACATACACAAAAGGTGTCTTGTGACTGCCCGTAAGTGATGTCACAGCTACGTCAATGACCTCCAGTCTACACACAAAGTCTGACTTTTATCCTTTCCCTTACAATTTCCATTACATAATACCTACGAGACTCTCCAGGAATTGCATTTCTAAGGTGATTAGTGCATTTCTTGAGAAGCTAATGTCACTTGGCCTCTGGCTCCATGCCTCATAACTCCACAACTGCTGCAAATATTAACCATCCAAATGGTACTTCTTGTTGTGCCTACTGCCTAATCAAACTGCTACATAAATGCCTTTAATGTAAACTGCTTTAGAGCTATTCTAAATTCAGGATGATATCGCAGAATAAGTTGAAAAAAATATTTCTGCTTTCTTATCTCATGATAAAGAATATGGAAAGCCTCTAAGCCAAAGTTATTTTTCCTGAGAATTCACAATTAAAATCTTAAGTCTTCTCAGAGTGATAAAAAAAATATTTATTTTCTTTCTCATAGAATCTGATTAAATCAACCATGTTCCCTATGACTCCTTATAGATAGTACAAGTAGACCAGAATCTGGAGTGGCAATAGTAAAAACTCAGAATGAAATAATGTGTTCACTAACTGAAGTGCTGGATGAGTCTCTGTGGTAGCAGAAAACAACATACTCCACTTACTGCCAACAATCTGTACATAAAAGCAATGGGACTAGCATGCTATTTCAGTTCAGTTATGGGGAAAAGATCTGCAGTTTTCTTATCCTCACAGGCACCTTTCTACCCTCAGACTCAATGCTTCAGCTAGCATTGAGGTTGCTGTAAGATGTCTCATCGTGGGTGACAGACTCTCTGAGGCAACAGGTAAAATGAGGGTCCAGATCAGTGACTTTCTGGGATTCAGAGGTCTCATTGTCACTGGCAGCAGTTCTGAGGTAGAGGAAAACACAATTCATCGTAACACGTCGGGTCTTTGAAAAGTGATTTTGAATGCATTATAGTACAAGAAGGCAGCTGGGAAATTTATTGACCATGATTTTAGAAAACCGAAGCTCTGCTTTATTAGGTGCTTTTTGTTTTTTAAAGAATAAGTCAGATGTGAGATCAGTGCTCACTGACTGAATCATCATTATGAATTACTAGCAGAATCTCATGTCATAAAATAAGTTTTCCTCCTTTCTTCCCAAACCTCTGCTAGCTCCTGAAACTGAAGTCTGAGCCTGTAGAGTGCAAAGGGTTTAGGTGTGGAAGAAGGCAAATGAGCATTGACCTTGAAAAATGGTCTCCTATAGCCTATGTTTTAAAACACTGATTCTTTTTTCCAGTTTGGTAATTCCATTATGTGTTCCACATCTCAGTATTTGAGCCCTTTCAATCTCTAAGAGCAACAGGCTGGTACAACCAGAAAAACCACCGCAATTTTGTGAGATAAAACTGGCTATCATGTTTTAATGAAGAAATAATCTGAAGACTTTAATGTTCTCAGTGGTAACACTCCAAGGGGCTGTTTTTTCTCCAAACTCTTACAAAGCACTGTGGTGTGCTTGTTCTTGGATCCCGAGCCATTGATTTTGACATATGGTATTACATGCACACAAGCAGGCAGGTAAAAATGCTCAAAGGATCAGTCATGCTTTTTAAATGGGTGAACACTATCTTTTCATAGAATCCAGAATGGTTTGAGTTAGAAGGGGTAACTTAAAGATCATCCACCCCCCAGCATGGGCATGGACACCTCCTACTAGACTTGGCCACTCAAAGCATCACCCAACCTGTCCTTGAACACATTTCAATGTTTGTTTCTTGTTCAATCTTATTAAAATAATTGTTAATTTGCATTTTATTAATGCACTATTTTCAAATTCTATTATGTTTCAAGATGCTTCTAGGGTAAATCAATTTAAAATAATGAACCTAATTCTTCCTTTTGTTTCGTTCTGCTTAATGCTCCTCTGCCAGAGATAGTGTCTGTTTGTAGGTGGCAACTACTAAATACAGAGACACAGGAAACAAAAAGAGCCTTCCTTTTGCTAGCTGCTGGTATTATTTCTCTTCTGTCCTTTCCTCAAAAGTTTTTCCTTGAAGACCTCCTAAGGAATGTATTTGAGGAATACAGTGTTTCATTGGCAAATTTATCACTTTCTCTTCTGTACTAAATTTTTGTTTTCTCTGTGCAAGGGAGTATTCCATCAGTGTCCATCCTGATACCCCAGTGAGCACATAAATATGTAGTATTTGGAGGATAGCTAGAATGTACTTGATTTAAGACAGTAAATTCCCATTTATCCAAAAGGTAACTTCCTTCCAAGGAAGGGTGGAAGGTTCAGATGATAAAAAAATTTTGATCAAACATATTTTTCTTTTGAAGCTCTCAATATTTAATGATAAAAGTAAACTTCCCTAAAATTCTGGTTGTTCTGCATCATCAAGACACCTGGATCTCCTGCATCCTCTGTACAGATTTATACCATCAACAGAGGAGCCCAAATCTCCCCTGATGCAGAATGCCAGCATGAGCATCCAGACAAGCTGGCTTTAACACTGGTTGTTCAGGGCTTCCTGTGGTTTCCCAGGCCTGCTGCTCACATCAGCTCTAGAGACAGATAGCAAGGGTGATCTAGGTGTCAATTATTCAAATTTCCTAGCAGCTCACTAGGCAGGCTCCCTCTTCAAGGGTTTCTGTGTCAATCAGCCAGGAAAATACAAATGTTTCATATCTTTTCCCTTCTTTTTTCTTCATCAGCTCTACTATAGACAAAAAGCAAGCAAGATTCATTCTTGTTGGAAAACAAATGATCACAAATATTAAATTATGATGAAGAAACTAGTCTTGCTGTACTAGTTGAGTTAATTTACTTCATGCTCTGCTTTGATTTGTTACTTTTTTGCAATTAATACTTCATCTGCATATCTAAATCTCCTTCGGACGCTGTAATATTCTGTGCAGATAAACTGACACATAAGAAACTGTTTTCTTCATAACAGCTAAAACAAGGCAACTTCAAGCAATAGTACATTGGTAAAAGTCATCTCAGATCTGGTACAACTTATTCCAGGAGCTGCCAACGCAAGTTGCATAGGAATACAAGACGTTATCTGTCCCTCATAACCTCAGTGACATGTACCTCAGATTTCTAGGGAACATGGGGGACTTTGTTCCATATACATCACACTGTTTTCTATTTATACAGACCAGTTAGCTTATCAAAGGACAGGTTTCATCAATGTATGAAATCAGGATGATCTGTATCCTTCTAATTCCTCATGGTTTAGCTAAGGGAGAGCTAGCTTATTTTACTATCTGAACTACTATTTTCTCAGCTGAAAAATGGATCATACTGAATGCAAAGAGCAGATGACAAATGTTAACTTCATCTGACATGTAAGAAACAGAAAATAAAGTGAGGCAGTAGAGGGAATGTGTGACGTACTTGTGAAGTATCCATGAATGCAGCTGGTAGATGCACATCACCAAAACATTGTACTTAGTTCATTTCAAGATTTTATAGAAGTTTCTGAGTTGTACAAAACTAATCCTTTTTTTTTTTTTTCTTTTTTTTTTTTTTACAGTTTAGTTTTCAGAGTTCATTTTCAAAATCAGACACAGATGTGGAAATGTATTGCTTTGAAAGCACTTTACATAACTGCTTCAGTAATGACTTTAGGTAACTAAAGTGATATCCACAGTGACTCAAAGCAGATAACAAGGAATACATTTTGAATACCATCTTTCCAGTTTCACAAGCATCCATGGAGCTATAAAAGATCTGCACTGTAATATGCTTGTCAGGTGACTAATGACCAGAATTAATTTGTTTTCACATCCCAAGATTCCTTTTCTGTTTTATCAACATTTAATTAAAACCATTCAAACCCCTTTGTAGAGTGCAAGTTGCTCCACAAATTCAACTACTATAAAGACTGTGAAAACACATAATAATGAATCTTGGCATAGAATGATATTTGCCACAACAATAAGTTCTGGTCTTGATCTAAGCTTCCAGCTTTAGGCTTGTCTCTGAATACAGCAACGCTTTCCATGACAGACTTGAAAGTGAAGAATAGGTGAATCATATTCAGGGCAATGGTCAAAGCAAAAATTATTGTTAGCATCTCCAGTCCTATTCTCTGTTGTCAATTTCAAAAGATTTATTATTGTTGTTGATATTATTATTATTATCTTCTTTGAAGGAAACAATTTGAGTTTAAAGAAAACAGTAAGAATAAACTGATCAGGTAGTGAGGGTTTCCCAGTTCCTTTCAATAAACAACCAAGGTATGAGTTCAACAGTTTAATGCCAACGTTTGCTGTGCAGCCTTTTTCCAGTGGTACCAGTCAGGAAGTTAAATTCGCTCTGCAGAAAGCAGTCTGACCTAACAACTCTTACAATACAAACGCACTGTCTATACACCTCTATACTACCATCCATACTCTAGCAGCACGTCCCAGTAACAGGGGATCCTACAGTCTCAGTAAGATAAAGAGTTAGTCTTTCTCCCTCTGAATTTATGAAGCAGTGATCTAAACAGAAATCATGTTGAAAGCATCTGAGTCAGAAGAATGAGGATCTTTTTCCATTGTGTCACGTCTAATGAAGATTTAAATGAGACCTAATACTTAGTGACTATACCCATTCAAGACACTTTATTTGCTGGCATGACATTAACATGCAATACCATCTTTATGCAATAGCAGGAAAATTATCAGCTTGTCAAGTATTCATCCAGTCAGATATTTGCTTTTAAAACTCTATTCTATACTTTTAACATTATTGGAAACGAAGGAGGTAAACACCAAGTCACATATGCAGTTTGTAGGATGTTCCCCAAGGAAAACAAATTGAGTACCACCATATTCAAATCATAAAGAGGGATTTAAGGCAAATACAGATTAAGGAAATTCTCAAAGTTCATGCAGCATATCTGGAGCACAGGTGGGATTTTACGCAAATTTCTTGAGCTCTCATCTAAAACATCACCCTTTCATTTTATTTAAATGATTTAATGTCTGGATGAAAAGTTCTTTCGAACAAAATTTTTTGCCGCCTTAAACACATGACAACAGTATGGAACTTTCTGCTAATAGCTTTTGGAAAAATTCTATATATTGGATGCCTTTTTATATATATTACATGATTTAATTCAGACAGCTACAGCCAACATTTATCTCATGAGATATTTACATTAGGTTTGTCTTGCACACATTGTTATAGTTCTGTATGAATATGCTTCCCACCAGCAATGATGTAAAGTGTTAAAAGATGCCAAGTTATTTCTTAAAGTGTTGCACTGATTCCCAACATTTGTTCCCTGGAGATAGGGAAAAGTCTGGCATTATGTATCACTGTCTTCTAAATATGAACATCTTGAAGAAAAACAGAATGAAGCACTGATTAAAAGTGTGAAGTGATGTAGCAATAGGAGCTCCCAGACCACAGATTAAGATTAGATTAATCCTGCAAAGGTGAATGCAAAAAAAGAATCTTGCAACAAGACAAAACAGGGATTTGTTTTGGAGTACTCGTCTTTTTAAGTCACTGCAGGTCTTCAGTTCAGGATATTCTAAAACTAACCCAGAAAAAAAGAGTAATTTACAGTTTCTTGTTGAAGTGGCTATTTCACATCTTCTCTAATGAAGAACAATAGAGTAATTTCTACAGAAATAAGAAAATCACTTCTTAAGGATGCAATACATTTTACTAAAATTAATTAATATAATAAAACCAGAAGAGATTTTGCAGTCCGATTTATAATTTTCAGATGATTTTTTTAGTCACCTAGTGAAATTACACAAAGTAACAGAGAAATTTCCCTAGCCATCTAGAAAAAACAAGGACATTAAAGTTGACCTGAATTTTATTTCTGTTTCTTAATTTCTGCCTTGGTTTAAGGACAAAACAAACAAACAAACACACAAACTAAAAAAATAAAAACGCAAAAACCAAACCAAACCAAAAAAAAAAAAACAAACTTTCCCTAGTCACAGCTAATTTGGCCTCAAAAAACTTTATATCAATCAGCAAGAAGCTTGTTGTCTTCAAATAGAATAAGTACATGACTTTTCAAAAAACCCTTGGCCTACACAGAAACATATATATATGTATATAGCTAACAACAATCATATTCTAAACAAGAAAAAAATTTTTTTTAATTTAAATTCCTTACTGGTATTTAAAGAAAAGCTCCTTTTTATTGTGTCCACCCTTTCACATGGAACTTTTAGTGATTTCTATCTTAGAAATAATTTGATGCATTGCTTTCAAATAATGTGGGAACATTTACCTTTAGATTTTACCTTTTACCTTTAGAGCTAACCTAGCAACATATTTTCCCAGCTTAAATTAAAGGCTAAGGCAGGCTAAAACAAACCTTATCAACCAGCACTTTGCTGTAGACCTTAAAACTGGACACACTTTTCCTCTGCCATGATCTATAGAAAAACTTGTCACAGCTTTCTTGGGAAATGTGGCACTGTGTTCAATGTGTCTGTGTGGGAGTGATGGCATTTTACAAATCAGAGCTCTGATCCTCATCATCCACTGGACTTCTATTGCTATGTCATGTTCATTTTCCAGTGAAACCCTTACACATATATTGGGTTTTTCATGATGTCGTTTTTTCTTTCTTTTCCATTTCCAATTCACGTATGATGTTATTAAGACAGAACATGTAGGGTTTATCTTTGATTGATAATAATTTTTAATCACAATCTACCAAATCATTTGAAGCAAAATTTTATTTATTTCTGTCACAGTAAGCTGTACACTTCTGTTACTTGCAGACAGCACTGAAACAGAAATATTTTTTCTCCCAAACACCTAATATTCCCACAATTTCCTTCCAAAGTCATACATTATCCCACTCCTGGAATATAAAATAGCATTTGCAAATGCTATGGGAACATAAAACAGCTTAAGAAACGTCTTGAGTTGTTCCCTGGAGTGTTCTGTAGAGCTGTCTTCACATGTAGATTCCGTCATCTTATATTTGCCTTCATGCTTTCAAGACTGCTCCCTGCTTGCAGGCCAGGCAGCTGCCAGAGGAGGCTGTTTCTTGGATGCCACACAGCAGAAGTCTTCTGCTCCCTTAAAGCCCTCGTATTATCCATGTAACCAGTTCACACAGACAGATTTAGATTGGTGTCCTTAAGCCTGGGTAACTAGAGTTTGTTTTCTCTCTACTAGATATTGAATTCAGTTTTGATCCACATGCTGATACAAATACGGGAAACTAATCACTGACTTGGGTGTGGAACAGTTGCTTAAAGTTAACAACAGTGCTATTATTAGAAGAAATAAAAAGAGAAATTAGTAATAAAACTGTGGAGACATCATTATTTTCCCACAGTGAATTTTGTGACTTCTCATTATGAGGTTATGCAGAGGAGTCAAGAATGAAATAATTATATTTTAATATTTTGTGTTCCTAATGTTCCCACATTAAGCACAGGAGCATAGATCCCGCAGAAACACCACTGAGAAAGGCGTAGTTCACAACTTAGTTTGTGTTTCAGTCAAACATCAAAATAGTATTAGAAGTAATACAACATGTATTAGAAATTACTCATAAGCATCTGATTCATTAAAGTTGCATAGCTAGAACTTTATCTGGTTATATATGCTTTTTTTTTTTTTTGAGAAATGAAATTTTAACAGAAATTGTTTGCATCAATTTTTAATTAATTTCTTCAGTATCTCTGTGTGGAAATTCATTATCGCTGGGGCTAGTGACCAGCAATTCCCTTATAAGTTAATATACCTGAAAACAACTTTTTACCCCATAGCAGAAAATATATAAAAAAATATATATGACATGGAAAATAACCAGGAGAACCTGTACCAGTTTTGGCTTCTCTTTCCAGATGGTTATTTTTCTTCTGCATTAGATAAAAAACAATTAGAGGTCTGATGGGTTTTAACATTCAGATCAGTCAGCTTCCTGAGGGTTAGTTAGTGTAGTGCAGGAAGCACCAAGAAGAAAGTGTGATTCTATTTTGTTTTTGTCTGCATGCCATTTGTGGGTCTCTGCAGCACAGGCAGTTGTGCAATGCATTTGGATATCAGTGGGTTTGACTGAGATAACCCCAGAGAAGCTTCTCAATGAGTCTGGCTGGGAAAGGGGCTGGATATTAGGATGAGATATTCCACACTAGGTGCAGTGAGAGCTTATAACTCTGGCTCTTACTAAAGGACACTGCTGAATTGCTGAGAACTAAGCATTTTGCTTGTTCTGGCAAAAAGTCAGTGAGTGAAAGTAAAATTACACACACACACCCTTCTATTGTTCTGTTTGGAAACCTTCCATTGCTTAACAACACTTTTCTGTGAAAGGGGACAAATGGTGAAAACAATATCCCTATCTGAGGATTTCATAACATCCATTAAAACCCACCTTCTGAAATATCTGTCTACTGCAAAAACCCAGGTGAAAATATCTTTGGTGAGAACTTTAGTTCTGCAATTATTACCACAATAGCTTTAGCCCACCCACCTAAAATATCTGAAAGAACTACCCATATTTTATCCTGAAATTCCCTTTTAGAGAGATCATTATAACTTATATATTAATGAACTCATTTGATAGAATAATTCTTCACAGTAAGTCATACCACAGCTAACAGTCATATCAGAAAGGTTAACTTTTGTGTGTCTGATTATTTTGTAAAATCCTTAATCTTTGCCTGACAGCTTCACTGTAATTTTGCTTCTCCCAGGAAACCTTTATCTCCCACACAAGTTCAGACTCCCCATTTTCATTATCTGTACAACGTGTTGACATACGCTATAACTAGCAGCCACACAGAATAGTAACACTGAATGGCGGGAGAACGTCTCCCTGTTTATATTACATGAAGGCTCATTTGATGGGCTGCAGCAATTGCCTCTGAGTGCAGACATAAGAGCAGCCTGACTCTTTCAAGTTGACACTTTGCAAATACCACGCAGGGCTTGCCGTGGCTGCATGCTTTATATCAGTTGCGCCAGGAGATACAGTAAATGTCACTCCCCAAAGCTGCACATTACCAAATTAGTCCTAGTGTCAATTGTTATCTGGCAGCGGTCAGTTGCCAAGCCAGCACTGTATTTTCAAGGGCTTGCTGTTTTACAGTGAAAAGTCACAGGCCTGGGGAGGCTGAAGAACTACAGATGCTGGCGTCTGGAACACGTGAGGATTGCCAAGCGGCACTATTTCCTTTTGTGCTGCCTAATAAGGCAACTCATGTCATTCCCTGGGTGCTTGCTTACAAACAGAGGACCAAATTTGTCCCTCTGTTGTACTCTTCTGTAAGCACCACTGAGTGTAGCCAGTGGCAGAACCTAGTCTGAAGGGCACAACTGCAAAAGCAAATAGAGTGTGACACATCCCAGACAAAAGACATCTTTTTCCTGATGAGGAGAAGCTGTAAAGTGCTCAAGGCCCACGTCTGTGGGGTGGCCACAAAAGGCTCAAGGCCCGAAGAACAAAGTGTGTTATGATTTAGGGATTTCTTATTCTTCTGAATTTCAGCCGTTGCAGAAAATGAAGTTGTCTGGGAATCATAGACAAAAGCACACCTTATTTCACATTCTGTATATACTATGTTGTTTGAAAGAGATGATTTAAAAAAAAATCACCTCCATGTTTGAATACCATTTTCATAACATTTTCTTTCTGAGAACACAAGACAAGATAGGAAAAAAAATAGTGCTTTATATGAGTTGCCTTACTAGTGATTATTTCTTAGTTTATGTTTTAAAATTAAAGTTACAACTTGTTCAGTTCTCTGCGTTAGTCTTAATCTTCTTCAACGCTTCTTCATTCTGCTACTTCACAGTAGATTATGCCTTTAGCTGAACAAATGAAGTTGAACAGCTGATTTGCAAGACCTAGTCCAAAGATATGCCCTAAGACTTGTCTTCTCTTAACACTTCTACAAGAATGTAGAAGCAGTCATAGACTCAGACTCAGGCCCCTCTCCTTCATCATGGTGCAAAATACCTCATGTAGGCCAACACATTTTTCTACATTAAATTGTGATCTGTCTTTATACTTATAATTAGCATTAAGTCCTCAAATTGGGAAGTCTTAAGATTTGTACAGATATATTCAAGTACTATCTTTAATCCTGGGACTGGAGAGCTGTCTTGCCTTTTCTGTAAAAGTCCTAGCTTTGACAAAAAATCTTAGAGATGGCTTAGCAGACAACCAGGAAATAACAGATGGAGAATTTCACTCTTTCCAATTCAGACAGAAGATAATGGGTTTTTGAAATTTAAAGCCTCTCTACTGGCACTGGCACTGTTCTGATTTACCCTCTCAGTTTCCCCACTCCCATATATCCTTAACATCTGTTTCACAGAGTAGAGATGGTGTTAGCAATGTGCACAGATCTTTACAGTCAGACCTGGTTTATGGGTCTGGACCTCATATGATAGCAAAATAGGTGTCGACTATAATTCATATTCACTTTCCTGTCAACTTACTGGACTGGGAGAGAGGACCATGAGGTTGTATCACAAGTGCACTTGGCACATAATAGGGGAGCAGCATCAGAGCAGAACATTCCCATATTCCACCTGGATGCTGCAGGCTGCTGGCTGTAGAATCTTGAAATGCTGGTCTTCTGGAGGGAGCTGCTTTGTCTGCTTGGTGTCTTGCTAGCAAACACAACAAAGACTTAGTAAACCATTCCTCTCTTACCTGATGTAAATCTGAATTTACGGATCCCAAATGAGGCATTCTGAACATACATTAGTGCAACTAATGTAAGTCAAATTTGGCCCTAGTTCATTTCTTGCTTGTTTTGGTTTGTTTGTTTGTTTTTAATACAGTAAAAGGAAAACGTCCTGCGGGTAGGTAACATTTTTTTCAAGGGTGTTGTAAAACAGCTCATCTAAACAGCTCTCATCTAAACAGTAGTATCTTTTGAGATGTTTATATAAAATAGAGAACCTTTTGCTTTTGCAGAACTGAACATCAGAGTGTTACAAGTCTTCGGGGACACCCACTGCCTTCTTTCTGGAACTGTTTCTGCTCTCTTATCATCTCAGTGCTAGGATTTGTGACTGACACTCACTAGGGTGCCAAATCTATCATGGGGATACCCTTGTCAGGGAGAAGAGATTAAATTAGTAATATTATGAGAACTTGTACAAAGATATAAATGTCCCCAACAAAAGGGTACTTAAAAAGGTAGTATAGACAGGCAAACATTTTAACTGCAACACCATACACTTTCTCTCCAGATATTTTATCTACGTTTATTTTCAAATAACAGTACTTCAAAACAGTACAAGGTCCCATTTTGTTTTCTAAAAATAATTTATTTGTAAACAGGGTGAAGGAAATAATTATCATTAGGTTGATGGACATCTCTGACAGAAGCACCTAGTGACTTAATTACTAAAGTTGTTCAGTTTTTCAGAGCTCTTATATGGAAGTGACTGACTAATTCTTCGTGAAGATAAGGGAGTCTTTTAATAGGCATTAGTACATATTATACCTACTCTATTATTCCTTCTCTCTGATGACTTTTAAAAGAGAGTGTCATAGCCCACTTATTACAGTACAGAGCTAAGGTGGAGAGACTATTCCCACACCAACCTTCTGTATTTTTATCGGCAAGTTACATAGCATACCCTTTTTCTTCTATTCCTCAAGCAATTTATAGAATAAACGTTTACAAGAAAATATTTTTTCCTTATTTCAAAATATCCAGCTCACCTGGAACTTCAAAATCTCAATTAATTCTCCACAGATACAAATTTTCAGAAAGTTTCATCGTATCTGCACTGAGGTAAAGACTAAACTCCCAGAAGATTATTTTTTGAAACTGGATCTCATCACAAGGGCACTTGAGAGGAGAAATCCAGCTTCTGATAGCAAGCCAGTACTGATCAGATTTATTTTACTTCAGAAACATAAAACTGTAATACAAGCTTTTAGAACCTCACAAAATCTCAAAGATCTGTAAAGATTACAAATTCTATTTTAACAAGTTTGTTCTGCACTTAGCCTAAAGCTTCAGAAAACTTGCTCCAGAATTAATATTTGCTTAATAGGATCTATTTAAAAAGGATTTCCAAATAAAATTTGCCTTTATTAGAATATTTGGATTCAAATCATCCCTGTACGATGATAGCAGTCTAACTGAGGATGAGAAAAAAGCTTTGAACACAAGGATTAAATACTCCTGTCAGGTTAAAAACTAATACTAAACTGATAAAGCTTGGAATATAAATCAGACCTCTCAACAGCCAGCACTTTCCTTTAACCACGTGTTCTTTCTTACATGTACTAGATGGTGAAAATAGCAGTCAGTGTTGCCCACTGCTTAAGTAGATAGTCATGGGCTGTGGCAGGGAGTAAAGCAGAACTGTTAGTAGTGGGTAAGATTCCCTTTCTAACTGGTTTAAAGCCATTTACTTCTATGAAGTAACTGTTTATATGTCCCAATGCAGCTAATCAGAAGACTCAGATGCTGTTAGGGAAAAGATATTTCAAATAATCTTTTAAAGTCATTATAACCCATCTTAAAATTTCATATACAGGGATTCAGTGACTTTAAGAAGTGAGCAAGGGTTGCCATCTCTGTTTGTCTTCTGGCAAAATTTCAGACATTTTGATTTGCTTCTTCAGCTACAGATCTTATATCACACCCAGTTTGGCTTTGCAAATCTCTGCCAATAGTGATATAAACTTATATGTACTTTCCAAGTCTCCCTGCTGACTTGTGATATTATTAAACTAACAAAATAATATCCCATTTCCCCTTTCAATTATTCTTGTCCTGCCTAGTGCTGTGAAAGAGTACAACACGCAAACCCAGACTCAACACTAAAAATCTACATATTTCAGAATATGTACTAAACCAACATGCCAAAATACACATACAGTAGGAACAGGCAGCAAAGCAACTCCTGCATTGCCAAAATATACATAGCATCATGCCATTCTTAAGTCACTTATCATTACTAATATGCATATACAAGCCTGCAGGAAACTATCCCTCCTCAATAACAGTGATACTTTGCTATCAAATTTTTGCACAGGCCTATGGCAACAATGTGCAGACACAGGCATATTTCTACGACAAGAAGCTGACATACATATTCTGAGATTAATTCCACAAACATGCAATTAAGATTCTTTTAATAAACTTTCATGGAGCAGATGATGATTCAATGGTCACTAAGAGAAAGCTTCAAATTGCGAAAGAAAACATGAAATTTTTCAGTTTGGACATCTCCAGTATATCAAGAACAAATAAGATTCACACATTCCAGAGCTTCATCCAAATCAGTTTTGGGAGAAGTGAGGATGGTCGGCATCTTCATCACATGGTAAATCCTGCTTTTTTCTCCTATAGTTATACTTTTTGTTCCTTTTCCAAATGTACCACAAAGTAAGGGGCAGTCTTGAGATACTAGTAATAAAATCCAGTGCTTTCATGACTTGTCACCTAGGTCAGATCAACACCGTCAGTGAATGTTACATAATTTCATTAGATAAATAAATTTAATAAATGCTACCTGTATGGTGTGCTACCTTAATAAATGCTACCTGTACTCCTGTATGGAGTGTACACCCATGAAGACTTGTGTTGGTTCTTACTTAATCATATGTATTAAATTATTCAAGAAGTTCCTTAAGATTCTGCACTCATGCAGAAGTATTTTAAATGCATAACCATTCCTTAGGACAAAAGCCAAATAAATTAATTTCTATTTTGGAATGTTATACTGAGTCATTGATAATGTAGGTCTTAAAAAACCTTTTGGAAAGTAACAATATTGTGTTACTTCTTTATTTTCTCTGCTAGTCTCTCACAAGTGTGTTCATTTGTCAGAGTTGGATAATGATGGTATTTTTGATTGGGCATAATTCCTCTCTCTCTTATAATTATGCATTTGGAAGGATTTGGCTTTCCTCCATAAAGTCATGCTTAGCCTATAAATTATGTTTTCCATATTTGGAAAAATATATCACAAAAATACTATAACACTTTTAAGCATTGCCTGCCTGCCTTCCTTCCTTCCTTTCTTCCTTTCTTCATTCCTTCCCTTTCAGGTGAAAGGTGGCCTTTAACTGCCAAAATTGCAGATTCTTATTTGAAGGATGAAGCTTCAGAAGGAAGAAGAAAGAGGAAAGACTTCTGGTAAGTAGTGGTAGCTTTGGACTAATTGTTTCACTTCTGAACTTTTTCTTTTATGATGAGTTTTACTTCCCAGTTGGTAAACTACTATGCAATCCTCAATGGAATATGGCAATGAAGGAATATTACTGAGGATATACCAGATTCATAAAAGTGATACACCTATCTCTATCTGTATCCCTATCTGCACAATTTCTGTCTGCCCTGCAGAGTCAAGAACTTGTTCTCTAGTGATCATCACACAAGAAATTGAAAGAAAATCAGAGGTATCTCCAGACTGATTGATCTGCAAGCTAAGAACCAGCAGTGGGTCAGTGTCTTCCTTCATTAGGTAGACCATACTCAATAGGGTACAATTTTACTGCTATCTCTCTGAGTAAAGTAGAACATTTATCTCCAGCCAGTAGGCACCTGTCCTATGAGTTATCATGCTCAGTCCTAATAGTCAAATCAGTCACAACTTTTAAGTCAGTAACTTGTTTAATTTTAGGTCAATCTCCCGGTTTTCTACCTCAGCAAGTGGCAATATCTGCCAGATAATTCCCTCTCCCCAGAGGTGAATAAAGAAGAATAAGGGCTAGAAATAGTGAAGCAGCAGCACAAGCACTGAATAATTCAATGTTATGCAAGAAACTAGTCCAATGTACTGGAAGCAATTTAGCAGTAATACAAAGCCAGCATTCATGGGAAATTTTTTGCTACCAAGGTTTCATTTAATATAAGTTTGGAAGATGTTCCTTTTATAAAGTTCAAAACATATAAAAAATGTAAGAAGTAGACTTAAACTACTGACTTTTTTTCCAAAAGATACCAGTTAAAAAGTTTACCTATGCTTCATTTTATTAACTTGTAAAAAAAGGAGGAATTTGAATCTATGGAATTATAATTGTTCTGGAAAAAAAAAAAAAAGTCTGTTCAGAGACACTATTTCCTTAATGCATTAAACTTGTTTAGATACTTCAAAGAATTTTAAGTTGTATATCAAGAACTGCCCAAAGATAAATTAAGATTATTCTTACTTCACTTTATCTCTGGCCAGAATAGTCCCTTCTGATCCACAAGTCATTTACAGAGATTTCTGGAATCAGTTTATGTTATGCAGGCAATAGTGTTTCAGCTTTACATGCAACAGTTTAAAAATGCAGAGCTATCATGTCTCAAACCCTTGTCTCAGTGTCGTTTCTTTTTTGATTGTTTTAGGATTTTTTTATATTGTTCCTTAAAATTATGAGAATAAAGATTAATTATAAATTCTTTTTCCATAACTCAGAGAAAAACTGCAACAATTAATTTTTTGCAAGTTTATAGTCTGTTTTCACAGCACATCCAAGTGAAGATTTGTATACTAAAACTAGGTAAGTTTTCAGCTGTTCAGACTGCAAAGAGCACAGTATAGTATTTATATCTAGGCCCAGTGTGGTGGGGTAACCTTGGCTAAGAGTTAGACTCTCCACGACCCATTCACCACTCACAGCAGGAGTGAAAGAAGAGGAATAAGAAAGTTCATGGGCTGAGCTAAATACAGGGAGATTGCTTACCAGTGACTGTAGTAGTAAAACAGATTCCACCTGGGGAGAAATTATCTTAATTTGCAGTCAATTAAAATAAAAATGCCATTAATAATTTGAGTAGTGTGAAACAAAAGTGCAAACATTAAAAACAACACTTTTCCATTTCCAGGCTCCACTTCTCACTTTCACTTCTAGTTCCTCTACCTCCTGATGGGGGGTTATGTTCAGTACACAGTGATTAATCTCTGCTGCTCCTTCCCTTCACCTCCTCTCCCTGTTAAGCATAGTTTTCCATGACTGCAAGGGATACTTGCTCCACCATGGAGCTCCTTCTCCAACCTCAGTGTTCCCTCACCTAATTCTCATTTTCTTTCTTTTTTTTTTTCCTCTTCCTTTGCTTGTTTTCTGCTATTTCTTAAATATGGGAGGCATTCCTGAAGGACAAAGGAGTCCAGGAAAGCTGGGCATTCCTCAAGAAGGAAATCTTAAAGGTGTGGGAGCTGGATGTCTCTATGTGATGAAAGATTATTTGCCTTAGTGGATGGTCAAACTCTTTGATGATGCTTACCTGGACTTTAGTAAAGTCTTTGACACCGTTTTCCACATCATTCTCCTGGAGAACTGTATGATAGTGGCTTGGATAGGCACACTCTTCCCTGGGTAAAAAAATGTCTGGATGGCTGGGCCCAAAGAGTTGTGGTAAACTGAGTTAAATCCAGATGGTGACCAGTCACAAGTGGTGTTTCCAAGGGGTCAGTACTGGGGAGGTTGTAGAGAGGTGTGTGCTGTTCTCTTCTTCCAAGCAACAAACAATATAACAAGAGGAAATCACCTCAAGTTGTGCCAGGGGAAGATGGATAGTAGGAAAAATTTCTTCATTGAGAGGGTTGACAAACACGGGAACAAGCTGTCCAGATAAGTGGCTGAGTCACCATCTCTGGAGGTACTTCAAGGATGTGTAGTTGTGGTACTTAAGGACATGGTATAGTGGTGGATTTGGCAGTGCCAGGTAAACAGCTGGACCTGATGATCTTAAAGGTCTTTTCCAAACTAAATTACTCTATGATTCTGTGCTTTCCTAGAAGCACCATCATCTTGCCTGTCTCCTGTGGTGAGGCCATTGGAGCTGACTGTAAACAGCTGGAACAGGCTACACAAGGAAACCTCAGTCTCTACTCAAAGAACCCAACTGCACAGGAGTTTTGCCTTTTCAAAACGGAATGATCTGTCTTCACTGATTTAAGGACTTTAAATAGTCAATGACTCAATGTTCCTACTTTTAGCTACTCATACATCAGTCACCATCATTTTCTCTTTTTACTTGTTGATATGTGTTTGTGCATTTTTATAGTATTAAATCTGGTATTCTTTTATTTTTCCCCCAGCAAGTGTTTTCAGTGCACTGCACCACTGAAATCAGGGCCTAATTCATTAAAATGTAATTACTCCAGAATGTCATGTAGGTGCTTACGCCCATGCAAAAATCGTGCTGAAATCACAAGGTACAGCCTTGAAATCAGATGCTCATCAGACCTCAGTCATTGGTTAAAGGAAGGCAGCTGCAGATAATAATCCTGTTGCTGCTTGAAACAGAAAATAAGGTCTTTTGTCCAGGTGGCTTATCCACCTAAGTGTTCTTTACACTGAGTTTTAGAATGTCTCAAGAGGACAAGTCTTCCTTATTTTGCCCATGAGTGAAATTCTGCTGCCATCCAAGGATATAATAACCACACTTTAAGCTGGTACAATGCAGTTAACACCATATCAAAACAATATTGCTACGTGGAGCTATAATTTTATTCTTGTTGTTGCCATTAAGTCATGCAAACTGTATCTCAGTGTGCTCATCAAGAGGCCATTCTAATTATTAGACCCATAACCTTTGAGGAAAGAAGGTAACAGAACAGCTTTGATTTGTGAAGATCCAAACCACACAATGGCATTTAGCGTGGTCATTGCTGCCGGCAGACCTGCAGTGCTTCAAATTACTTTCTACTAGACCAACAGTGAAGGGAAACTATGAGCTATCTAAGCTTGAAAGAATTGGATAGAAAATGAGAAAATCAAGAAGAAATGAGATCAGTGATGGTGTGAATTGTCACTTTGGTGCAATTATGTTACTGCTATTGACATTCATGGGAGATGCCCAAGTTTGAATGTCCATGAATAAAGGTGCAAAAGGTTTCTGAGTCTAATTCTTCAGAAGCTTTTAAACTAAGCACAGGTGAAAATTTACTGAAGGCTCACAAAGTGTTTCAGATGCCCAAAGAAAATCTTGATCCAGGAGAGGCCAGGAATGAAAAAAATCTCCTTTTAAAGGTGATTATTTGGGAATATTATATTATTGAAAACAGGAACTTTAGTAACTGATCACGAATTAGATACTGATCAAGAATGCAATCTTGCTAAGCAAGATGTGATCTGTAAGGGGGAATAAATATAAAAGAAACAATGGCATAAAGAAAGAGTAGAAAGTGGAGAGGGCAATAAAAAAGTGATAGATTAATAGCAGTCTTGTAATGCATTCCTTTTCAAAAATTTCTGTCTGTAGTTTTTCATACATGCTCTGCTTAGGCTTCAGTCCCACAGATAGGTGTGAGAGTAAAAGTTGACTCATGATCAGCTCAACAGGAGTGGATTTATGTTTACATTTCATTACAGCTTCAAGATCTGAAGAAGTGGGAGTGACCTACTTCTTACTGTTTGTAAATAGCTGAGTTTTTTTGAGTGGCAAGACTCAAAGGGAAAATGTGTGTTTACATGGATGGTAAGAATCTAGTCAAAACAGCTAATGCAGCTATTGAAATTGCAGGAAAATACAACTTCATACTATTATCTAACCTCTAATACTGATTAGAAGGCCTTAATACAGCACATAATATATTCTGCCTATACTTGTCTTGGATCATGCTCTGTACCAATTTCCTACACAGACAGGAGTTTTGGTCTAGTGATCAATTTCTGATCCACTAAAATAAGTAAGAACCTAATCACATACAGTATTTCTATCCATGTTTTAAAGAATCTGAGCATGTGCAGTTATGACTGAAGTAAGAAGAGTCAGCTTTTGGAGAGTCACCACCATATCAAATTGAAACAACACTAAGAAACATGCTGCTATGTGCAAAACTCAGAAATATACTTCCTTGTGCAAGCAACAACAGTAATATTCAACTGGGGAAGATCTTCACCGGTTTATCTATATTCCAATATACTTTGCACATTTTGTGTGCTTGGGAAGGGAGTTAGCAATAAGCTGTACCTGGCTAATGTATTTCTGAACATTAGAAATTAAATGTAGAAGCTATATTCTTGTCCTAAAATCCTAACATCCCTAGTATCAGCTGGCCCATTTATACTTTTCCTATGTTCTGCCAGAGCTAGGAAAACAGTTCTTCCTGGTAAAATTATTTCACCACCTTCAGGATGTTCAGTTCAGCAGGCAGGTGATGTAGAGGAGAGAATGAACAGAGTGGGAGCCCAAGCATGTGTTAATACTCTGTGTAGCTATAGATCTGACAGATTCCCTCTCAGAATTTCCACACTTCCCCACGCTTTTCCTTAGGCATGCAAAACTCTACACTGCTTCAACCTCAGGAAGTGCAGATGAGAAACGCAATCATACCCAGCTTCACTTCACTGTCTTCAGTGAAAATCACAGAAGTGTAGTGGTTGGAAAGGACCTCTGAGATCACTGAGTCCAACCAACACACACGCACCTAAAAAACCCCCAAGCCCCCTACAATCTCAGACATTAGAGCATGTTCTGAACTGCCACATATACAAATTTCTTAAATACCTCCAGCAATAGTGACCCAAGCACTTCCCTGGGCAGGCTGTTCCAGTACCTGACCACTCTTTCAGTGAAGAAATTCTTCCTACTATCTAATATAAACCTCCTCTGATGCAACTTCAGATCATTTCCTCTGGTTCTGTCATTATTCACTTGGGAAAAGAGGCCAACGCTCACCTCCCTACAACCTCTTTTCAGGCAGTTGTAGAGGGCCACCCCTCTGAGGTCTCCCTTCAGCCTCCTCTTCTCCAAAGTAAACACACCCTGTTCTCTCAGCCACTCCTCATATGAGTCGTTCTCTAAATTCTGCCTAGAGACAGGACATTCAGCAGGAAAACTCTTCCTTTGGACTTCTACACATACAATAGATGTACTTGTCCACAGTCTGGGTTTTTGTCTTCAGGACAGATCAAAACCATATTTTTTACCATAAAAGCTGAGGAATGCAATTGAAAACAGGTAATGAAGTTTACAGTTCTTCCATTAACTTTGCACTGGAAAACTTCCCTCTTGCAGTGCTGTGCCAACACTGGTACATTGGTGTTTTGTAGATGGATTTAGCACCTTCCTGAGATTTTACACATTACTTCCTTAGCAGTAAGCATGGTGCTCTCTTGTCAATGAAACCTAAGAGAAGAAGACCCTTCTGTTTATTCTTCAAAATAATAAAATTTACAGAGGGGATGTTGCGTTCTATTGTAAGACAAATTTTTACACTGAAGCTAAAAAAATCCTTCCTAGCTGGGATGTTAATTTTCATACCCCTTTACAAAAGTCAGTTCTCTCCCATTTCCTCCCACATAGTCTTCTTCACACCCACACAGGTATGTGACATGTACCCAGTCACTCAGTTTAGCAGTGTCACCACATGCCTTATTGCCTCCTTCAATTTCTACATTTTTAACATCTTTTACATCTCTACAGAACGACCTGACTTTGCTATACTCCAAAATAACTTTAATGTGGGGATTTAGTGTGCATTTTCTTCAGGATTCAATTATAATGCATGGTGTTTCCCCCAGACCTGAATGCAAAAGAAATGTAATTGACATAAATTAAATGAAAGAAATTTTATTTATGAAGCAGAATTGCGTAAATTTGCTGGACTTGTAGCTAATAAGAATATTTTAAAATTCATGCTTGTCAGATGCCATCTGTAGTTCTTGGCTGATGACAATTCATACCCTGACATCTGAACTCACCAATCACTTGTCCCACCATTTATATTTTGCACTAATAGTGAGAAAGGTATAAATTCTTAAAGGTGCATGAGGTCTTATGTCTGACTGTTTAATAAAGCTGGAAGCTCCTATGTATATCATATCATCTAGATGAAGTGACCAAGTGCCTGTTACACTGACTAAAAGGACAAGGAAATTACCTCACCTGGATGTATGGCAGCTGTTCTTCCTGATCTCTAAAGAAATATTGAAGAAAATACAAATATGCCTGCAGTGGCTGATGTCAGCCATGATCTGGTCTCCCTGTTTTCAATTTCTGTAGATTTAGATTTCTATATTTCATTTGAATTCACACTTCATTAACTGTATGTGAGGAGTGCATTGTGTGAAGATTTAGGTGTTGCTTATACTGCATTAAAATCTCAGTCTTGTTCTGAAATAATTTCTTAAGGAAATAGGGGCAGAGATAGAAGACACCAGGATTTCCTCATGGAGAGAGGAAAAAATAGCGGGAATTAGGTGTTTCTACAATTAGGCAAGTGACATGGAATCATTTAATAGTTCTTCTATCCTTTTTTGTCTCTTTCACAGTCCAAACTACTTTAATTGCATTTCCTGCTAAATTTAATGAGTTTTGCATGCATAGCATGCAACTAAGCAATATATGAACAGTAAAGCAACAGTGGAAAATTAAGTTCTGAAGAAGAGCCAGCTTTAATATTACTGGGAGAATAAGTTCTGTGTCCATATAGGTCTACTCAAGTACTTCTTGAAATTCATCAGTATATAATTTTTCACTTTTAAAAAAAGGGAGGTAGAAGGTTTTAATTATTTGAACTTATTTCTATGTGCTTTAGTGAAATACAAAGGTTTCTTATTTGTTTAATTCAAATATTTATATATGTTGCACACTATTAAAAAAGCTAAAATAAAAAATTATTGAATGTTGTTTAAACAGGAGGCTTTGAATGCAATAAAACACCTTCACTATTTCAGAAAGAAATTTGAAATTTTCAAGTTTTGTGCTGTTTCTGAACAAAGTTAAGTTTTGAAATTATTAAATATAGTATTCCTACTCTAGGCACTGAATTTGTAATGAATTTCTGCATGGCTCTTCTTTTGTTGCTGCTGACCACAGAGGGCTGTGTTGACGTGCACATAATCCCCTGTAGCAAATTATTCCGCTGCAGTGTTCTCTTTAACTTGGTAAATTCAAGTTCCTGCTCATTACTCTTCAGTTATTATTTCAGCTAAGAATTACATAGAAATGTAGAGAACAAGTCCCTTTAATTCCTTTTTTCCCCTTTGCAGTCAGATGGCTGACTTAAAGCAATATGTTTTGATGAAAAACAGGGTTACTTTTAAGATATAAGCTCTTTTATTCCCCCCTCATAATTTTTGATGGCACCTGGGAGTGCCTTCTTGCCTGCAAGAAGGAATGTTACATATGTGGTGCTTATGTATGAAGCACCATCACAGGAATGGAATGTGGAAAACTGTCTTGTCTTGCTTTTCCTTTTCCCATTTACTTTTGCCTGTTTGGATCTACAGACTTTTCCTTTCCTCTGTTGTTTAGTGGGCTAGCCATCTTGCTTGCTTGCTTGCTTGCTTGCTTGCTTCCTTCCTTCCTTCCTTCCTTCCTTCCTTCCTTCCTTCCTTCCTTCCTTCCTTCTTTCCATTCAGACAAACTTTTAGGAAATCCAGCTCAATTTATGCTAGCAAATATCCCCGAGGAGAAGGAAATAATTTATTTAATTATTACTTGAGGGCCATATGAGGAGATGTGTCCAGTTCTGGGCCCCTCAGTTTAAGAAGGATGTCGAGGTCCTGGAACAGGTCCAAAGGAGGGCAACCAGGCTGGTGAAGGGACTCGAGCACAGGCCCTATGAAGAGAGACTGAGAGAGCTGGGGCTGTTCAGCCTGAAGAAGAGGAGGCTCAGGGGAGACCTCATTGCTCTTTACAACTACCTGAAAGGAGGCTGTAGCGAGGTGGGAGTTGGACTCTTTTCCCAGACAATATTCAACAAGACAAGAGGACACAGTCTTAAGTTGTGTCAGGGGAGATTTAGGTTAGATATTAGAAAGAATTTCTTCACGGAGAGGGTGGTTAAACAATGGAATGGTCTGCCCGGTGAGGTGGTAGATTCTCCGTCCCTGGAGACATTTAAAAAAAGACTGGATGTGGCACTCAGTGCCATGGTCTAGCAACTGCTCCGGTGGGTCATGGGTTGGACTTGATGATCTCTGAGGTCCCTTCCAACCCGGCTAATTCTATGATTCTATGATTCTATGATTTAGAATCTGAGGCTCTCTTTAAGAGAGCAGGTTAAAAAATTAGCTTTCCTAAATCTGAGAGGCAGCTGATAACTCCTGCTGTTGCAATGCTCTTAACTGGTGGCAAAGAACCTGATAGAACAGATGGAGCAAATGGAACAGAAATATGTTTATAATTCTACTTAGCTGATTTTTCAATAGGATCAACACAAGACATGAAAGGACTAGTTCCTCCTATTGCTCTATTGCTGTAGCACAGCAGTTTTGTTTTTGTAAAGTTTTAATACTTTTTTAGGCTCTCAAACCTATCTAAAGTCTTTCTAGTTTTTCTAGGTATGGGTGTAATATCCAGTACAAAGCAAAATCTGCCTGGAGATTCTTGTGGCTGTTTTAGAACAATACAAATACTCGTAATCCTTACAGGCCTGAAATAAGTCATTTGAGAGGCCCATGTTCACCGTTCAATAGCAAAACCCCAACTATGTTTCAAACATTTAGGGGGGAAAAAATCTGCAGAAATAAAGCAGGTAAGAACTTGTTTTAGTTATTTCTGTTTGGACATGATTTTTCTTTCTTGTCTGGACAAGGTCTAAAGATAGGTTTACACCGGTTTTGATTAATAGATTAAAACACATCCTGGTTTTCATGCCAGAGTCTTCCTTTGTGTTAAGTGACAGAATGCATCTTGACCTGGCAATAGGTTGCACATCTATAATGGGAAGGAAAATTTATCTTCCAGATTCTAATCCCTATTGTAAATCTTGTAAGAATATATACTCTGCAGGGTTTTTTTTTATATCAATAGATAAAGAAGACATAGCTGGTACAAGCAGGTACCAGTAAATGGAGTTTAACTTACAGTCACCTCATTCATTGATAGCTGACTGTAATGGTGGGCAGTAGGCATAAGATTCTAATGGGAAGACAGATTGTCTGTCTTGTCAAAGCTTAGGAAACATGTGAGAACTTAGTCAAAAGTGACACAGAAAAGCTGTTATGTAGGTTATGTATATTCACCAAGTTCTGTCAGGTGTTGATGTAGATTGCGCTTAAGCTTTCACCTCACAGTAAATGGTGCTCACACCTTTAATAAGGAGACTTGTTTAAAATGCCATAAACACACATTTCTGTAGGAAAACAGGTTAAAGCAGCAGGAGACATTAGAAGCAACCAATATAAGACTGTGGTGGTGTTTTCTAAAGGTTAGAAGAACTGACTTCTAAATAATTCCATCTTCCATCTTTCCAACATGGAAAAAATATTTCAAGATTTCAGTTGAAACAGGAAAAAAACAAAACAACAACCAAACAAAACAACAACTGTCAGAAATAAAACTTACAGTTTCCTGTCCACAAAACAGGAAATTCCCCTAAATTTTCAATCTTGGAGTCTTGGAGGCTGGTAATGTTTAGAAACAGTTTCACTCAGTGTTGTTTGCTTACAAGGAGTAACATAAAAACAGGCAGAAAGGGACATGGCAGAGTCATTCTATCCATTCTCCTCGAGTAGAGCTACTCTGGCTGTACCACTCCTAGCAGAGGCTTGCAAAAGCAGCTGCTTCACTGAGGCAGAAGACTCCTAATCAGAACTTTGCAGCTCCCATCAAAACCCACTGAGTCTTACTCTCTTGCTGTGCCAAGTGCATGCAGCACACACACTTGCTGCAGGTCTGGCATCACAAGACACAGAGCAGTGAGCATCCTGTGCCCTCACAGCAGCCCTCAGGGGTGATTTTACTGTCTGTCCCCAGTCTTGCAGAGATGGGAAAGTGTTGAACCTTGGGTTTTGTCTAAAAAACTGTCCACAGAACAAATTCGCAAGTTCCTCTACAAAGCAATGGTTGTGGGGTTTAAATGTTTTCTTGCATATGACCACTAAATATTCCCATAATAACTATTGGTGATGGAAAATCTAGTATGTTATTGCTTTATATGAATTTGTTCTCTTAAAACATCATTGTGTGCATACACATACATAAACATGCACTCACATACACACAAATTACTACACAAATCTTGATTGAGAACCTCAGCAGCTGAAAACCATTAAAAAGAACATTGGGTGCCTGTGCAAGATGTTTTGAAAAACGTCCAGTTTCACAGGTCCCAGTCAACTGATGCTATGGACTATCCCTTTTATAATAACATCTCTGATGCTGTATTTTTAATAGCAAAATTCCCTTTAAAACCAATATTCAGTTTAATAGAAATAAGAAGGTTTTTAGAGTATATTACGAAAGTACCTATTACCCTTTGTACTAGAACAGTCTGTCTGACTAGTGTGTTTCTTTCTGAGTGTTCATATCTCTTTTTGTAATCTACCTCTTTATTTTCCTGTTTTCCTATTCTGGCATCAGAGCCATGTTGACTGATTATTACAGATTAGATTGTACCATTTGAACATTGGAAATTAAAATAGTGCAAAGCCCCAGCTGAGGCTACAGTCCAACGCTCCCCACAAATACCGTGTCATGTGGTAAGAGACTGATGTCCTAGCCATTCAAGTGGACAAATGTGCTTCTTCTACTACAATTGCATTTTTTGTGGGTATTCTTCTCCTCTTCCACTCACAGCTCCCTTTGGTTCCTTTTCCAGTGCCAGGGTATGAGTAGCAAATGGCTTCTCCTGGAGGCAGGGATTTCTCTTACAACAGTCCCTGCACAGGAAGTAAAGAACCATGCTTCTCCTTTGATCATACAAAACACAATTTTTCATGCTCATTTTTCCCAGTGAGCTGATCATCACAGAATCACAGAAAGGACCTCTAGAGATCATCTCGTCCAATTCACCCACTAAAGCAGGATCACCTAGAGCACATTGCACAGGACCACATCCAGGTGGGTTTTGAATATTTGCAGAGAAGGGGACTCCACAACCTCCTTGGACAACCTGTTCCACCTTGTCACCTCCATTGTAAAAAAGTGTTTTCTTATGTTTAAATGGAAGTTCCTATGTTCCAGCCTGTGCCTGCTGCCCCTCATCCTTTCACTGGGAACTACAGAGAAGAGTCTGGCTCCATCTTCCTGAACCCACCCTTTAGCTACTTGTAGACGTTAACAAGGTCTCCCCTCAGCCTTCTCTTCTCATATCTAAAGAAATTCTTGACTTTTTGTCAAAAGAGAGGTGCTTCAATCCACTATCATCTTTTTTGGCATTCTCTGGACCCTCTCCAGTAGTTCAGTGTCTCTCTTGAACTGGGGAGCCCAGAACTAGATGCAGTATTCTGTCTGTGGCCTCCCCAGGGCAGAGAAGAAGGGGAGAATGACCTTCCTTGACCTACTGGCCACACTCTTCTTTATGCAATCAATGATCTGTTACTGAAATGTAGGTGAACAGGACATTACAAAGTAGTCTGATATGTCAGGAGTCCAACACGTTGTGTCTACCTGAAATGGTGAAGAAGCACATAAGAACAGCAGATTCAGATAACTTTGGGACATCTGATGTTTCTCCAGAAAGTCATCTTGTTCAGTCGTTGAGTTGCTGAAGAGAAATCCCTGGGTGGTCAAACCTCATTAATTTCATTAGCTCCAACCTTTCTCCAGCAGCATAAAAGACTGAACTCAACAACAGAAAGCTTTAAGCCGTCGACATCTTGTTGTGCTCTATTATGCAGCAGAGAATTAGATGTGCACCCTCCACCACTATGCCCAAACCTGTAAGAATACTTCCAAGAAGCCTTAAAACATTTTAAATTTAATTGTTAAATTAAGTATCAAAGTATTAAACACTAAAGTAATAATTAAATATATTCATGGGCTTTTAAAAAAACAAATATTCAGACACAGGTGGTCTCCTTTCTAGATTTAGGTCATACTTTATTGTTACTCTAATTAGCACAGGATTGTAGAAGGAGACAAGTGATTCTACCTTTTAACTCCTATTCCATTTTAACTCCCTATTCCATTTGGTAGTTACCATAATGGTAGACTCCATAGATAGAGTCTACCATTAACTCCATTTGCCATTTTAACTCCTTTTCCAACTGCCTTGGAAACAATTTTGCCTATTATCCATGCTTTGCTGGTGTTTGTGCATTTGTACATATAACAAGCTCTTCAAATCACAAGTACTTCTACAGTTATTTCTACTGTGGTTAGAACAAAGTTGTCTCTGCCTTCCATAAGTATCTCTAGAACATCCATGAAAACTGGGGCATGTACAGCGAAACTCATGATTTAATGTTAGATCATCTGAGGCTGTATTAATTTTTTCCACATAACAGATAATAGAAAGGTGGACAATCTGCCAAAAATGCTGGAGATGTGTTCTCAGCAACAGCTTGTCTCATATGAGATATAGAGATACCATCAGCAATTTATAAGCACATCATTCCACCCATCAGAAATTTATGTTGTGATCACCAGCATATCGTGACCTGCCACACAGAAAAACCTATTTGGACTGAAGGATGGGATGCACAGTAGCCTCAAACTTAGTAAATATCCAGAAAAAATTAAATTGTGCAAGGTTTAGATGGAGAGTCCATAAACACAAAACGATTCTAACACTTTCCATCTGGTCCAAGAATGTAGGCTGAATGCACAGAGTAACAGTATAATTTTATTTTGAATTGAGTTTTCACTCCATCTTTTACCACAAGTTTACGTGGGCTTGGCATATATGGTCCTGACTGTACTTTTAACTTTGGAAAGGAATAATGATCAATTGCAGGATTCCATACTGCTGTGAGAAGACAGAGACAGAGGGGCTGGGTAAGGTACTGAGAAGTCCTGCTTCATCAGGCCAGCATCAATGGCAGTCAGAAGGCCTGTGCTCTGTCTCTATGGACTGAATCTGTGATATAGTAAAGTCCACAAGCTCATGGATCTATATTTACATGGAGCTCATGTAAACTGCACATTAAATAAGTTACAATACTTCCACTCGGCAAGAAGAGAGCCAGCCATCTGGACTGATGTGATTAGCAATGTTCATTCTAATATTCTTTGACTAAAAAGCACATAGTTTTCTGGACACAGATATACATGAGAAAAAAATGGAGGATTTCTTTAAGCTGTATTAATAGTGGAAGTTGTGCTGTGTAATTCCAATTCATTTGGGTAATGAGGTGTACTAATTTTCAGACTCAGTCCAGTTTAGACACACAGCATGCATATGCCCTGTAATAGGAGTGTTTATTAATTATATTTAATTGTCATCATTTTTCCTAATGATAGCTGTGTTCACCCTCATTCATTTTGTTTCTGAAATGGCGATTAGTGCAAATGGGGAACATGGATGAATAGACAGCTGGAACTAAGAAACCACGGGTGGCTGCAGCAGAAAAATCATCCCTCAGCAAGCCAACCATCAAAACAGTCATTCAGGCCACCATGCTCCAGTAGCTGAGAAAGGAGAGCTTGCCCAACTCCATTGCTGCTCTCCTGTGGCAAGCAGGCTGGTCACACAGACAAGCTAAGTGCCTTTCATATATGGATGTCTGCACCATAAGCACAGGCTTAATTAGAATTTTCCAATTACCTGATTGCACATTTTTATGGGGTTAACTAGTGGTAACCTCCATGTCACATGTAGCAAGGGCATTAGGGTTTATAAGCCTTAAAAATGCCACCAGCAGGTGGAGAACAAGTGACATGAATCATACATACACGAGCACACATGCATTCAATATTTAGACATTGCTGTAACTTGCAGAGTTGCATTTCATCACTAGAATACCAGTTCCCAAATCCTTTCCAGTTGCAATTTTACATGTGGTTGCACACTGAGCTTCTGGCTTAGCACAAGACACAGAATTGCCATCATGACTCTTCATGAGGCTGTGGCCTGTATGTTTAGAAAAGCTGTGTAAGAGGGTGATGTAGCCCTCTTATAATCTTAAGCCCTGTAGCATGCTTAAACCCATCTGAGGTGGTTGTATATTTAAATGTTCTTTAGCTTCTCTGAAGGTTCACCATGTATGTTATGCCCAAGGTACTATTTCCAAGTTCAAGATGACATGAAATTATTGGCAGTATTCATACAATATTCTGGTGAGCAAAAGGACCTTGAATTCTGTGTACACTGAAGGAGAGCTGATGAATGCTCCATGCATCAAATACATCTCTTGTCTGTGCATTTGCTTGTGGGTTTTTATGTATTGTGATACAGCAAGAAATATCATCCAGTATCATCATTGACAACTGGGGCAGAGGGAGGGCACTGGGAAGGATATTTATTGCAGCTTTCTTAGTGGTGGATTTCATAAATTCGATACACATGTGAATACAATTATGAACAATTTAATTGCACATCAGGCAATGGGACAAGTCTTTCTTAAAATCTAGATAGTTCTACAGCATTTTTGGAAGTAACAAATTTTTTTCTGTGAGAATATCTGATACAGGCCAAATCAAGGCATGTTCATTTCTGAGCCTATACAAAGTCCACAGGTATAATTTCCTTTTTCAGAAATGTGTTTCTGGGATATTAGGCCTATTAAAAAGCAGAAGTGCTGTAGACTACCTTGATTTTGTGTGAGGCTGGGTATTGTCTCTTTTTTCTCCATCCTATGGCAAAAAGCAGTATTCTCGACCATTTTGAACACTATATTTCTATTCTGCAACTCATTTCCCTTTTCCTTTCAGAATGCCTTTTTTGATGGTAGAGAATGCATAGCATCTTACAGTGCTGCAGGTTTTCTTTGTAGGGACTTCTTTCTGAGAGAAATTCTCAGACCTTCCTGGAATTTAAGTGTGTAACAATATGTCATGTCTGAAGACAAATAACTAGAACATGGCAGGTAGATAAACCATTTTTAGTGAAAAGACATCTTTTACCACAAAATTTTCAAAGGGTTTTAAGAGAGCTGTGTCACTGAAAGAAGAAGGACAGTATTTGTCCCTCTGTATGCTCAGCCAGATCTACTAGCCACTTGTGCCAACACTGCATAATTCCATCTTCCTCTCTAGTTCAATACTTGCACACCTCTTCAAAACCTTTACTAGATACACAGCATTTTTCCACTGTTTCACAGACATTTTGAATCAGAAACATGATGGCCTGGAGAGGAATGAGTAATTGCATTTTGACACGTGGTCCTATCTTTGCTACACACTCAACAGCATCCTCTTAACTGTAGTCACAATGACTTGTTTCACATTCCAGTTGGGACACCTAGTCCCTTTGTACAGCCTTTTACTGGAGTCTGAGACCACATGCCTTATCATATGCAATTGGGAAGCTGTCACATATTTCACCCAACAAAAGCATGGTGCCCTGGGAGAGCTCCAGAAACACTGTACACCCCTGCTACTAGAAGCTTCCAGCATGCTCCTAAAAGGGCAGCTCCACATTTCAGGAAGTAACACATTACAGAATGATTCTTTCATTAAGATTTATGCTTAAAATAGAGGAGCTACAACCTTGTGCATCTGCAGAGTTTTCATCAGCTGATTAAGCATGACAGATGAAGCAGGCTCCTGACCTTTCTAAGTCTGAGGGGGAAAAGGAGAAAAGAAAAAAAAATAAAGAAAAGAAAAGAGAAATGGCTTCTCTTTCACCTCTGTATTCAATGGTACACTTTCTCAAACAAATAAAAAGACATTTTTTGCAGCTGAACAAGAGGCGGTTAGATGCAGCAAGCCATGGAACTCTGAAGTTGTTTAATCAGGAAGGAACATGATACTATATGATTTTTCTGTTCTTGCTCCTGGGGTGGGCCATTGCTCCTAAGTGAAGAATAATATCTGTCAATTATGTTCAGATCCCTGTAACAGCATTGGCATTCTTAGCCAACCTGTTATTAAACTGTTAACTTTCTGATGTCTACCTTATTACTTTAAACATGCATATCAGACTGACTTTAAATATACGCACTGAAAACAGTAATAAATCTTTCCTGAGAACTTAATTTGCTAAGGGCAATCAAAATCTTGGATGTATGTACAGCCTTAGCCTGTAATTTTTAATGATTTTTTTTTAATCTTGTGAAAAAGCTTTCATGTGTCAGTTGCTTACAGTAAAGTCATATCATATAACCTACAAAATGATCCTGTCATGTAAGTTTTCTGGAACTGGGCATGACTGTCTTAGAAGACAGAAAATAATATCTGGATCAAAGGAATTGTTCTGTTTTCTTAAAAAGTATTCTGAAAAATTAAGAAGCTAAGGCACTAAAAACACAGAACAAATATATTTCACATACAGTGAGTTTTTTAGAGTCTGGTGCACTTGCGATAGCACATGTAGCATAGCTTATCATAACTATATTTGCCTTCATTTCTCAGCATAATTTAATCACAATCCTGACAATTAAGTATGGCTGAAGATGTTACTAGAGATGAGTGTTTTTTACAAGCTATACTATAGTTCAAGAAGGTATTCAAGGAAGTCCTATATCCAAAGTTGTAAAGTCAGTCATTACATTAATTTCTTCAGACCTTGCAATATAAAAACCTATGAAGATCTGTCTGTTTAGTCTTGCACTTACAGAAGCAGTAGTTAATTAGGTCACATATTAAGACAGATTACAGCCTTCCTGTTTTTACACTTGAAAATTTACTAAATATTTAAAACTAATAATGGCAATTTTTGTCATGCCTTCTTCCTTTCTTGCATGCAAGAGAAACAATCCAGATACATGGATCCTGACTTTTGTGTGGATGCAAAGGTTCCACTCTCTACAGTTACCTGAAAGGAGGTTGCAGGGAGATGGGTGTTGGCCTATTCTCCCAAGTAAATAATTACAGAACTAGAGGAAATTGCCTGGTTTAGGCTAGATATTAGGTTGAGTTTCTTTACTGAAAGAGTAGTCACTGGAATAGGATGCACAAGGAGAGAGAAGGTGGAATCACCATCCCTAGAAGCATTCAAAAAATGTGTCGGCGTAGGGCTTCAGAACATGCTTTAGTGGGCTTGGTGGTTTTTTTCTGGGTGACTCAATGATTTTAGAGGTCTTTTCCGACATTGACAATTCTGTGATTGTGTGTTTTAGGAAAGAAAAAAACCTGATAATACAGCATGCATTCTGAGTTTTTGCATGAAGTGAAAAATATGAAGAGAAAAACATTGTTGCTTAGATTGAAAATGCTCACCTCTGTATGTATCCTAAACTCTTGTGAACTCTGTAGCCTAAATCCAATTCCATGAAAGTTTTTCAGTTCACAAGGCTGTTCTTAAATAGAAGTAGCTATGCAGGTAGAAGGTATCTGTCAAGGGCTCTGTTGGTCATGGGGGAGAGGTAGACCCTTGGAAAGTGAAAATCAGATCACAGATACTTTTAACAACAGAAGGCAGAAACTTTGATTCAGACTTTGAAGTCTTAGAGAACTGGAACAGAATGAAGCAGGTAAGCTACATATTCACAATCTATGATGAATTTCCCAAATCAATAGGGGTTTTTTAGTCACAATGTGCTTGTTCAGAGCAGGGATTTGACCATAAATCCCTTACTTCATGCTTCATTTTCTTCCTCTTCTGTTCCTTACCAGAAGACTTTATAAAATCTCTGATCATCCCAAAGGAGAGTGAAAAATACGTCTCAAGAGCTATTCTAGATGGGAACAGTGTTTCTTATGCAGCTCTACGTTCAGTTGTAGGCAGATGGCAATCTGGAATTGTTAATCTATGTCAAGGCTTTTACCTGAGACAGCTGGATCAGGAACATAGTAACTCTGAGCTTTTCTAGAAGCAATGAAAAAATAAGTCACCTGCTGAATAGGATACATGCAAGAACCAGTACAAAACCAGGGCTTATAATGTTTCAACACAGGTAGGAAAACATGCTATTAGGTTTGCACTTTCACTAAGGGACCCTGTGGTCCCCTCTTAGGATAACTCAGCCTTCACTCTAATTCTTCACTTGCTCTAGAGATACATTGTGGTGTATGGGTTATTTAGTGGGAAAGTAAGCACTTGGCTAACCAAGTAAACAAAATATATTTGTTCTTTGCCAGCTGATGTCAAGGTTGATTAAAAAATACAATAACTGAGGTAAATATTTTCAGATGTTTTTTATGTGTGCTGTTTTACTATATGAAGTAGTTTTCCAGGCTGTTTCATTTTAAAATACAAAAAATTAATCTGAAAAGTGAAAAAGTGCGCATAATTTTTGCCAGGTCTGAATTTGATAACTAGGAAACAGGAATTTTTCTTTTGCAGAATATTTAACCTCTTATGATGGATATAAAATGACAAAAAATTCTATTTAACTGGTGGAAATTATATCATTTTAAAACTTAAAAATACAATATAACAATATTAATTAAATGCAGTATTTAAGTTCAGTTTATTGAACTGAATCACTGTGATTTGTTTTGTCTCCATTTAAGAATTTTTTGCACCTGAACTAGTTACTGCAGTATCTGGTATTCCTCATGTTCCATTTTCTACTATGAATCTTCACAAATTCTGAGATATCTGAAAGAAAATTTTGAGGAAGCAACTTGGCAAGCCAATAGAACATAAACAGAAGTAAAAGCAGCCCAGAATTAAATGTTGTCATTTCAATTCAGATTGACTTATCCAAAAATGTTTTGCTGGTTTTCCTTGAAAAGAATCCCAACATTTTTGCAAAGTCAGAATTTCCCCCCCAAAAAGTGCTGTGTGTAAATCTGAAGCTGAGGTTTTCAGATTCCAGGAGAAAGTAAAGTGACTGGGACAGCATTTTTCTAACCTCTTAATCACCTTATTTACAAAAGAAATAGACTGAGTGGTTGTTTTTGAGACATATTGTCCACAGATTCAACCAGGGATGCTTTTTTTTTTTTTTTTTTTTTTTCCCCATTAATCAGAGTTTGGAGCATTGGGGGCTGTAGGGTACTCTCATCAAAGCCTGTTGTTTGCAGGGGTCTCAAGTATTGACTGATGTTTTTACTGTCCAGGAAGGACAGAGGTCAGAGTCACAGTTGGAGGCTTAGCCTGATGAAAATGCTTTTGTGACGGTGTGGGAATGGTCTGACTAGAAAAAAGAGAACATTGTGTCTGTGCCTATTCTCAACTCAAAAAAAAAAAAAAAAAAAAAAAAAAAATTGTCTTACAGGGCTGCCTCACATAATTATAAAATAAGACAAGAATTTACTGTATTGCAAAAACATGCCCTATAAGAGGCGTGGATTCATGGAGTCATTTGTGATACAGCAATATTCTCCACAATATAGCTCTGATTCTCCTCATAGCTGTGAAAAAGATCATCTTGCTCCCAACTTTCTCCAGGGAGACACAGCAAATAGCTGCTCATTCATAAAGAAATATTGAAAGACTGTGTGCAGGACCTCATGTTAAATTTCTGTTTCTTAATTTAGTCAAAATAGTCCAACTTCACTAGGCATTCTCATAAAAACTGAGAATGTTTAAAACAAAAATTTTTCCACTCAGAAAGAAGTATCTTCTAATGCCTTCCTATAAGACAGAATTCTTCCTTTCTTGCTGGGTCACCCAATGAATTTTCCTTTCCTGTTCTGCAGTGTCCAGAAGAGGAAGAATGAATTACATTAGGACCACAGAAATGATCACGGGGCTAGAACACCTCTCTTACAAAGACAAGATTAGGGAGCTGGGTTTGTTCAGCCTAGAGAAGAGGAAGCTCCAGGGAGACCTAATAGTGACCTTCCAGTACCTGAAAGGCACCTACAGGAAGGCTGGAGAGGAACTGTTCGCAATTGGTGTAGTGATATGTTTTTAAATTAGAGAAGAGTAGATTTCGACTGAATGTTAGGAAAAAATTCCATGAAGGTAGTAGAAAATAGAACAGGCTGCCCGGGGAAGTAGCTGAGGCCTCATCCCTGGAGATATTCAAGGTGAGGTTTCACAAGGCTCTGAACAACCTGATCTAGTTGGGGATGTCTGTTGGGGTTGGACTAGATGACCTTTAGAGGTCCCTTCTAGCCCAAATTATTCTATGATTGTATAATTCTAGTTCTCATAACAGAACACAGGTAACTGACCCTTGCTTACACCAATTTACAGCTCCACCATCATGTAAAATCATATATACATACTATCTGTTCAGAATTGCTTTTCGGTAGAAACGAAAGAGCCTTTCCCTCTCCTTTTTATATTAACCACCAAAATGAGCTGGGCACACTTTCTCTAGACTGGGTAGTGCCTCATGGGCCATGACCATTTGGCTTTTTTCTCCTTGCAACTCAAATATCTTCTGGATTATCAACAGGAATCTCCTGCATTATCAACATCAATGAAAGGATTTTTAATTCCTAGTTGTTTGAGGCCAAGAATATGGAAAACTTGTTTTTCTCACTATTCAACTCCCAGCTTTCTATGTTATATTAGAAAACCATGGAGTCTGTCTTTGCTCCAATTTCCCCTCTATTAAAGCAGGTAAGTACTTGCTCCTGTGAGGCTTTACAGACTCTGAGACACTCAGGTACTGCAGTAACAGAGGGCACACCAACCCTTACCCCACACATTTAGGGAGATACAGAATCACCCATTTTGGCCAGACTGGCCAGAGAATCTGGTCCTTCCTCAACACAGTCAGAGCAGAAGGAAGTAACCCAGCTGGCACATGAGGTTCTTTAGTGGTTCTGGAAATCAGCAGTCAAGTCACATATGCCAATTTCAGACAAACTTCAGGAACAGGTTTTATGACCAGTTAGGGAAAGTTATCTGGTCAATAAGCCTCTGCATTCATGATTAGTTCTACTAGAAAGCACAGATATTATACAGAATTAATCCAAAGGAAGAAGCATTCATCCCCTCCGAATTCTCTGCTTAATGTATACTCAGTTTCAGGGAGGAAAAAGTAATCATTATATTGCCTGACAGGTACAAAAGCTGGAAAAAGCTTGAATGCAAACAAAAACATTTGTTATCAGTTAACGACTGTAACTATTTGCCATTCATCACTCTTCTGCCTCTCATGGAAGATTCAGGCATATGATGAGAGAATCGAAATGACTCCAGAAACTTTAGCGATCTGTCACATTCTGCAAGTGTGAACAGTCAAAATGATCAATGTTTGAACATGCCATGTGATGGTAATTGGCACAACAAGGAAAGTTTTTATCCATACTGAAGAATTAAGAATAATCAATATATTGGCAGGACTGACTCACTGATGATTCACAGACAAGGAAAAAATACATATTCCTTGAATAATTTACTTATTATATCTCTGTCATATCAAATCTCAATGCTGCAGTAGCAATTTATAAATGAGCATTATTTCCATCAAGCATTTAGTGAAAGTTTACAGCATAGTTAGGTTGCCGACATGTGTTGCTTCAGAAACAAAGCCCAAAGCTTATTTTTCAGGCTGCTGTCAGAAATCCCATCTTCTGGGTGGAACAAGGGATCTAGGTATAGAAACAACTTGCCAAAGAGCAGCATTTTTCAGTGCAGCATGAGGGATAGGTGTGACCATGCAGCCTGTATGCCTATCTATAATGATAGATTTTCCTGATTTATTACAAGTTCAGAGAAGATGAATAGCACATTTCACTAAACTGCATGTTAAAATATGTACTTGGCCATACATAACACAGATATTTGGCAGAATATATTCATTATAAAACATAAGCCTGTCTGAAGTTTACTTACTTTCAGGTGTTCTGGTTTTCCTCCTTGCTGACCATTTTGACATTTCTCTCACATTTCTCCAGATGAAACATCAAATGTAATCTCATGGACAGTGTCTGATAACACCTAGGTAAACTATATTTTATGCATCTTTTTCATAGATATAACACTGATTAAATGATTTCTTGTAAGAGTAGCTCCTTTCTCTTCTTCTATTACACTGTTTTATTTAGTACAATCTATTTCCTAATCACTGTTGTCATTTATCTCTTCGTTTTACCTTGTCACCTACTTAATTCCACTAGAGGCATTTCTAACATCTCTGTCTAATAATCTCTGCTAACAATGCAGAACACTATTAGCATAATAAGCATTTCCCATCTGCACAAATGAGACTCCTTCTCATCAGTCTGAAAACTAACTACTGTACATAAAAATAGCTAGGAATCATTAAAGAGAGAACACATTCCCCTGCAAACAAGCTTCTTTCCTTTCTCCTCCTGGTGGCAACAACCTTGTCTGTCTTCAAGATAGCAAAGTATGCAAGTCCAGTATTGAATACGAGGTCCCAGCCATGCACCCTGTTTAATATTACAACCAAACTCATTATAGGGGTTCAGCACAAACTATGGGCTTAACTCAGTGATCAGTGTAAAGAGCCATACTGTTCATGGGTGAACATAGTCTGGCTGTATAAACCAAATATATACCCCTACCTCATAGCCCTGAGTATGACTAAAATATTACGGCGTTGAAGGGAAACTTGTCAGGAAATGTACTGGGACTTTCTATCTCACCTCTCTTCTGCATGGAGACCTGCAGATACGAGCAATATTTGGATAAAATGCAGTGGTACATTTCTGGACTTAATATCTTCAAAAGCTTTTCCACCAAAAGCGGAGGCATAGGTGTTGGCAGAACCTTATATTTGCATGCTTTAAGCAAACTAATTCCTTCCTTACAACATCAGGCTCAGGTTATAGCCATCAGCCATGACTTGTCCCATCCCATCTCGTATTTACCTGAATCATTAATTTGGCAAGGCTCTATATATGCATAAGTATTTCCCCAATCAGTATTGTGATGGATCACCTCATTCCCATTGCTTTGGGAGGCCCTGACTTGTTTGAGGACGTGCCCAGCAACCTCAAAACAAGATGGACGAAACCTACACTTTTTGACCATAGGCCTCTGCTGTTTAAACAGCATCTCACACTGACTGATCCTTTATTAGTTCCAATGAAGTAATCCCTGTGCAAAACAGAGGCTTGTGTGATATAGTCTCCAATTTTCCAATGTAAGATGGCTCTTCCTTCTGAAAACTTTCACTCAGATTTCTAGCCATGCCCAATAACTGAACAATATTTCAGAATGGCATTGGATTGGGTCAAACCACAGTCTTATGCTTGCCTTCATAGAAGGGCACAGAAAACATTATTTTTTTCATAATATATTCTGCCACATTTCAAATCCTGCCACTTTTCTCTAAGTTTCAAAGTATGCTGAGTGTCTCTTTGTTATCAGGTCTTGATGAGAAAGATAAAAGGATGGTACATTTTTGAGTGTAAATGGAATAACATCCAGAAGTCAGTAGACTTGGCAATTCATCTCATCATGAAAAGTGTCACTACATGATATTTGCAGATTATTCAGGCACTAGAAACCACAACTGTTGATATAATAGAGGTTTGTGTCATACGCCACATATTTTCAGACTGAAAGAGCAAATTTTAACTAGAGAGACTCTTCAAATTGTAGGTGGAAAACACAGGGATTTAAATCAGGAATTGAATAATGCTAAGTAGCTTTCATCTACTTTAATTAGAGATAATGTATTCCTTGATCATACAATTGAATTCATGGAAATCAATTTAAAAGTGTGATTTTTTTTTTTAATACTTAGAATAAAATAATTTTTTTCATATATTAAGAACATTTCCAAGCCATAAAACCTAAAAGACTGTTTCCTCATTAGTATGTTCTGACACACATCCCAGGTTGGAAATACCTGATTAATCTTATTCCTAAAACAAAATCTTATTGATTTTATTTTACATTGATACATTGATTATTTGTTAGTACCAATAACTGTCAGTTTATGGATCTGTGGTCATCAGATTTAAACATAAAGACAAAACCTAATATTTTTCCACATCCACTCATCTACAACATATGATGAAAAATATTTTTTCCCTAAAATATAAAATAAAGTCTACCACATAACTGAAATTGTACTTCAATCCACATGTCCTTACCAATTTGCTTATAGACAAATTTAAACTTCTCTTTATTTGAATTTACCTGAATTCTAAGTGTAGAATATTAAGCTTTGTTTCAACATTATTTTTTCTATAGATTGCTAATGCTTTTTTAGATATCTGAGATTTATTTTTTTTTTAGTTACATATGTCTGAAAAAGGTACATTTTTATCATTGTTATGGCTTGTTAGAGTAGACCTCCACCCTCTCATTTACAATCACCAAGATGCAATGTGGAGATATTGACTTCAGTGATATTTGGATCAGGCCCTCAGACAGTAATTGGACACACTGAGATCTCTGCTAAAAAAAAGTTCTTTAAGGCAAATGATGCACTTCAGAGGACACGACCTAAATACAGCTTATAATGCTTTTAGGAAAGCAGAAATTTGGGTAAGAGCTTCTAAGACACATGCTTTTCTTCTTCCTGAACAATGTGAACATTTAATTTTTCCTACATATCTTCTCCTCTTCTACTGCCTGTCAGATAAAAAAAGGCTCACAGATGGTTTTGTGGGGGAGATAAAAGACCCCCTTTCACCCTCTACCCCACCCCCCAAATAACTGCATATCCAATGCAAATTTATCAGAAGCCTTATGTGAGTTTCAAAACTTTTGCCAAGTCCACATTTTCTATTTTACCAAAAATCTAATTTCAGATTTCATTCTTTTAATTAACAGATCACAGATACTACTTTAATTAATTATGCTCTACCAAATTAAATCAGTTAGATGTGGGTGCATGCTTTTCTGCTGAGCTCAGTTGCAGTAACACTATCAGCACAAATGTTCACTAATAGAGAAGACCTGTCTTTTCTTATGACAGATGAGGTTCTTTAGAGAATTCTGTTGGCTTTAGCTGACCAGATCTCGTCCAGGCTTACAATAGGGTGAGAAAATTTCCCTCATGAATTCCATAGATAAGAGTCTAGTCCAGTCCTACTAAATTCAAACAACCTTTACCACTGATTTCGACTATAAGTTGAAACTGGTTTCAAGCTCCCCTACAACTGTACTTCCTATCTAGTGCATTCACATTATTCTTCAAGCAAAAAGAACACATTTCACTTCCTGAAGATGTTTCCCCAAATTTTAACAATACATTGAACTATAGTGTTGCACTACACCAGGTACAGAGAGTTCATCCTTCCCTCAAGGACTTTCATCCATGCACTTACCTTGTATTATCCCAGAATGATGTAATTTAATATAGAGTAAATCACCAGTGTCTTTTTTGATGACCTAGTAAAAATGCTATGCTCATTTATCTTAGTCCCAACAGTGTGTATTAGAGTAAGGCTCAAAAATCAGAGACAAAGAGAATCAGAAACTAAGTAAGGGTGTTAACAGTTGAAATAATTCTTGTCTTACAGCAGATTAATACAAAAGCATGCAAGCACTTCAGTTCAGACAGAAGTCCTGCAGTTGAGAACCTGAACAGAAGCATAGTATAATAAAAGCAGTTTAGGTTGAAAGGGACCCCTTTAGGTCATCTAAACATACTGCTCACATCAGGGCCAGCTATTCTAAATTGACCAGGATCTTGGCAGTTTTGAATCTCAAAGGAAAGAAATTTGACAGACTTTCCATGGAAAATGAGTTTTCTGGATGATACGGCTATTCACAGAATGACAGTGGAAGAATGTAGGACACTGGTGATATCCTTGCTCTCACCTTCTCCTTTTCATGTGGCCCATCAGTCTTCTGTCACTGGATATTTTGTCCTAAAGGTTACCAGTTATGCAGCATGCTAAGTGCACCAAATAGAAATTTTATGAAGATATGTGGAATATACATCTATTCACTTATGACAACTGGACCTGATGACCCAGATGGTCTCCCACAGGTCTCTCTTCCAAGCTGAATCTGTAAATATTAACTGCACAAATAAACCACTGCTTGCATGAATGACAGCTTGTTTTTCATAGCCTACAACAGCATATTTTTGCATGTGAAATTACCTGCTTGTGACAGCATAGGCATGTTTTGCATGCATATTTTATGAGAGTTGCCTTTGAAAGATGGTGTTTGGATAACCTACACAGTCCTCTTGGAAATCCCTATAAATTTCTTCTGTGCCAATGGTAAATATATGCAAATTAAATAAAAAGGTCCCACCCTTCCTTCAAAATTTTAGCTTCACACCTGTCAATCCAAAAGATGCATTTTGCTTATCTGCTTATTAGAGGAACCACACAAAAAATTAAAGGAGTGGCACACATCTCCTGTCAGGCCATTCTTTATGCAGGTTTGCAAGAGATAAAACAGGAAAAAAATGTCCAATCTTTCATCAGAAATTAAGAGGATTTGGCCGCACCTATTCTGCAGATTTGTTTCTGTTCACAGTTCCATTCTCCACTACGCTATATTTAGACTGCTAAGGACTTGAGAAATGGTATAGAAGAGGAATGTGCAAGAAATTAGGGAAGATAAGTTAAGGGGAAGCTACAGACTTAGTATTTAGCAAGATTTACACCTTGGACTGCTGAAGTTGCTCCCCAGGCCCCTGTTGCAACATGACTTTGCAAGCACTGTGGACTGTTTTGTTTTATTGTGGACCCTGTAGATAGTAAATGGGTGGGAGATACTCCCAGCTGATTGAGAAATTTAGCAGCAAGAGGTACAGAGAAGACTGGCTACCACCACTCTGTAACACTTTTGTGGTGATGCTATACTAAACTTAGCATGCTTTGCCATTTTTGCATGTCCAGGTAGATTTGTGTGAAGTTACATTTCTATAATTTAGTGCTATATAAGTACATTCAGCTTCTCATGAGTTCTGACCAAGTGTCATTTGTTCAGATATTTTACAAATGTTCTTTTTATAGATCCTCAGGAACAAAGAGATCAAATTTAAGTTTCTATTTGAAACAGAAAATATTTCATATAGCACATAAATGTTTAAAACATGATTGTGCTCTTCTACACCTCCTTTCAATGCAGTTTTAATTTCAGATATATGTATGAGCATAACAAAGCAACTGGGAAATCCTGCACTGATACTGTAATTCTGAAGACTTACAAGGAAATCTGTAGGGAAAAAAACCCTGTAGTTTGGAAGGGAAGTGTTGCTTAGTGAACTGGGGGGGAAGCCACACAAGCAAGCCCTACATCATTGCAACAGTTTTTTAACTGAATGAATGAATGTCCAGAAAGATATTATAGCTTTTTATCTTTGTTGTAAGAGGTTAGGTTAATATTTTGATTCATAACCTCTGAAATATGTGTTCCCTATTACTTTCTCATCCCTAGTCATTACTAAAGCATGAAATAAAGTTGAAGATACATCAAAATTATCAGTATTCTTTAATGAGGGCTGAATAGTTTCCTTCAATTCTTTACAATATTAACAAGCTACTAAAAAAGTTACCTTGATTTCTATTTAAAAATAAGAAAAGAAGGGACATAAACAGCCCTTATTTAGTCCATGCTCTTTACTCAAGGATTCTGGTGTGAACTTCTGGTGTCCCTCTCTTATATAAACTACTTCTATTAGATACGCTTTTAGCTCTTCTTTCTTTGTCCTCTTTCAGAATACCTATTTGCATTAACATTGCAGGAACATAGTGTCCTTGAAACCACTGTTTTTCAGTCAAATATGATTAAAAATAATAATACGTTAAATTTTATTCTATGATACATAGTCACACTCTAAACACAATAGTAAGCACAGGGCAAAGAACCAAAGTGGCTCTGAATGCCACCTCCTTAAACCTACATTTCAGAGCAATGTATAAGACTTCCTCAGAAACTACAACAGAGGTTAAAAAAAAAAAAACAAAAAACAAAACACTCTTGCTTGCTAATTCAAGGTGACACTACAAAAACTAGTTGTCTCAGTAATCTGTTGCAGAAATTATGTAAGCCAAGTAACACTAAACATGCTTAAGTTGTAAGTAATGCTTCATAGCCATACAGCTAACTTAGGAAAATTCACTGCATTGATTTAATCATGCTAAAAAAGCATCTGGGCAATGCTGATATAAACATAATCCTTGTCCAGGGCTAAGGTTTACTTAGAATGGATGAAGAGAGAACTTTCCCTGATTACTGATTTTTTAGGAAAAGCAAAAATATCTATGGCAATGATGACTAACATTTCTTCTCCTTCTGCTCACTAAGAATACAAATGAGCTGACCTATGAGGCAAGAAAGATATGTGTGTTCATCCAGACTTCTGCCTGTAAAGCTATTAGATGAAAGATGTCTCATATTTAAACAATTCTATGCTGCAGGACTTCCAATTTATGGTATTTTTTAGCAGAAATTATTACTGGGATCATCTGCTTCCTGACAGTCACAGGCAGTTTGTTAGGAATTTTTGGTATTAATATATATTTTAAAGGTTGAAAATCCATGCAATAAGTGCAATAAGTGCACATTTGATAGATGTCTGTATATATATTTTTAAAACCAGTGGAAAATCATAGCATAGGGAGAAAACACCTACAAAAAAAAAGTAAATAAAAGCAGAGAAAAAGAATCTTCTATTGTGTTTATTCATTCCTATTTGGTTTTACAAGCCTGATTCACAATTTGCCAGAAAGAGATCATATCATTTGTTGTGCTCATAGAGACTCAAAATAGATAAAGATTTGGACTCGAGAAAGACAAATCAGAGACAATTACTAAAAAGGAACTATTACAAGTTATAATTATTCCATTAATAATAATGAATTTGAAAAGAATAATTATTTAGCTAAGGGAAAACAGATGTTTTCTTTTTAATTTTTCATACCTTCTTGTAATGCGGCTTTGATAGAAAAAAAATCAGACCAAGGCCAAAGAAGACAGACAGCAAAATGGCCTAAGATATTTCTTCTTCTGTGTGTGGTTGAGGGAACACACTAGGAGGGTAAGGCTCCACTTTGGTTTTATAGCCAGGAGATTTACATGTTGCAAGTCTGTTTAATGGAGAAAAGTAAAAGCACCCCTTTCTGGATTTAAATAGCAGTCTCATCTGTTTTACAGAAATACACCTTTCTTACTACTGTGACTTTGATCACCTGCTGTTCTCCAGTTAAACTATGAACAAGTACAAGGAATACAAGGTATTTGCATGTGAAATGCTGCATAATAACAGAACTTTTTAAAGAAAAGATCGATTTGGGAAGAGCAATGTGCATCTATATTATACCGCAAAGATTCCTTTCTTCTTATAAATTAAGAAAACAAAGTTCTGGAAGCTCTGTTTTCTTCATGAAAGAATTACTGGATGATTTGCCACCCCCGTGGGACTGTGAGTGGCATGGCTAGAGGAATGTAGAGAAACACTGAGTATGACAGAAACAGCTTAAAGAATTGTTGATGGAAAGGACTAGTCCAGAAGTTAGGAAATACGGGTTATATTTTTTGCTTTATTGCGTACTTAGTGTGGAACAAGAAATGGTGTTTCATGTCTATGCATCAGTTCTATCTGCATGTTCTTTGTTTTGCAAGCTACTTTGGTCTAAAAGTGCAGGAAGTTCTTAATTACTTATCTTTTTCAGTGGTTTACAGATAAGTTGCACTTATAAGTTGCTTATAAGGTGGATAAGTTCGCCACCTCTGTGAAGGATAACAAGAAGTCCTTCTACAGATACATCAGTGGCAAAAGGAGGGGCAAGGAAAACATTCATTCTTTAATGGACATGGACGGGAATGTAATTGTCAAAGATGAAGAAAAGGCTGAGGTATTTAACGCCTTCTTTGCCTCAGTTTTTAACAGTGAAACGGGCAATCCTGAGGACAGCTGGCTTCTGGAGCCTATAGGAGACAAGAATCTAAACACCACCCCTGCAATCCAGAAGGAAACTGTCAGTGATCTACTGGGCTGCTTGGATCCCCACAAGTCTATGGGACCGGATGAACTCCATCCAAGGGTGATGAGAGAGCTGGCAGAAGAGCTCGCCAAGCCTCTCTCTATCATCTACCAGAAGTCCTGGCTCACCGGGGACATCCCAAATGACTGGAAGTTGGCGAATGTCACGCCAATCCACAAGAAGGGCCGGAAGGAAGACCCGGGAAACTACAGGCCTGTCAGCCTGACCTCGGTGCCTGGCAGGGTTATGGAACAGATCGTCCTGGGAGCAATCACACAGCACCTGCAGGATGGACAGGGGATCAGACCCAGCCAGCACGGGTTTAGGAAGGGCAGGTCCTGTCTGACCAACCTGATCTCCTTTTATGATCAGGTGACCCGCCTGATGGATGAGGGGAAGGCTGTGGATGTGGTCTATCTGGACTTCAGTAAGGCTTTCGACACCGTCTCCCACAGCATCCTCCTGAGAAAGCTGGCTGCCCACAGCTTGGACAAGCCTACTCTGCACTGGGTTAAGAATTGGCTGGAGGGTCGGGCCCAGAGAGTGGTGCTGAATGGGGCTGCGTCCGGTTGGCGGCCGGTCACGAGCGGAGTCCCCCAGGGATCAGTGCTGGGCCCAGTCCTGTTCAATATCTTCATCGATGACTTGGATGAGGGGATTGAGTCTATCATCAGCAAGTTTGCTGATGACACCAAGCTGGGGAGAAGTGTTGATCAGCTGGAAGGCAGGAGGATTCTGCAGAGAGACCTAGACAGACTGGAGAGATGGGCTGACTCCAATGGGATGAGCTTCAACAAGGCCAAGTGCCGGGTCCTGCACTTTGGCCACAGCAACCCCATGCAGCGCTACAGACTGGGGACAGAGTGGTTGGAGAGCAGCCAGGCAGAAAGGGACCTGGGAGTCTGGATTGACAGGAAGCTGAACATGAGCCAGCAGTGTGCCCAGGCGGCCAAGAAGGCCAATGGCATCCTGGCCTGTATCAGAAACAGTGTCACCAGCAGGTCCAAGGAGGTGATTCTGCCCCTGTACTCAGCCCTGGTGAGGCCACACCTCGAGTACTGTGTTCAATTCTGGGCCCCTCAGTTCAAGAAGGATATTGAGGTCCTCGAACAGGTCCAGAGGAGGGCAACCAAGCTGGTGAAGGGACTCGAACACAGATCCTACGAGGAGAGGCTGAGGGAGCTGGGGCTGTTCAGCCTGGAGAAGAGGAGGCTCAGGGGAGACCTCATTGCCCTCTACAACTACCTGAAAGGAGGATGGAGCCAGGCGGGGGTTGGTCTCTTTTCCCAGGCAACTCTCAGTAAGACAAGAGGGCATGGTCTTAAATTGTGCCGGGGTAAGTTCAGACTGGATATTAGAAAGAATTTTTTCACAGAAAGGGTGATCAGACATTGGAACGGGCTGCCTGGGGAGGTGGTGGACTCTTCGTCCCTGGATATATTTAAAAAGAGACTCGATATGGCACTCAGTGCCGTGGTCTAGTGACTGTGGTGGTAATTGATCAAGGGTTGGACTCGATGATCTCTGAGGTCCCTTCCAACCCAGCCTATTCTATGATTCTATTCTATGATTCTATGATTCTATTCCTAATGCACACCTGATTTGTTCCACAAGTTTAACATTTTACATTTTTTTACATCCTCAGGAGTCAGAAAGGAAGATGGGGGTGCATGGCAATAACACCCTTGCTGTTACAGGACAGGGAAGCTGTCTGCAAGGAGGTGAAGTGCCTTCTGGCAGCCACTTTGCTTAGCAGCTAAGCAGTCAAAACCAGCAGCTGGATCCCCCAGATCCCAATAAATGCTCTGATCTGCTAGATCCTATCTGTTGTGTAATAATAACTGTCTGGAGACTGGCCCTGGGGGAAGTCTGGGGGAGGGACTGATGTCCTCAGGGAGCTGATGGGACATCCTGGCCAAGTGCAGGGTGGGGGAAAGGCAGAGGGTCTGGTGGGGGACAGTCAGGGCTGGTGATGTCCCCAGGGCCCTGGCAGAAAAATGGGTGATAGGTGGCTTGCTGTGAGCCCAGAGCTAGCATAAGTCTGTGCTGAAATGCACAGGTGAGTTTTGTGTATCAGCCCCATTTATTAGATGCAACCCCTTAATCTCATTTGTATTTTAAACCATTCAAGTGTGTCATTTCTCAGTGAAAACTGCTGTTATGTTTCTTGTTCATGAGTGAGCTAACAGAACTCTGTTACCTTTTCCTACAGGCTTGTGAGATTTTAGTATAACCTTAAACTTGCCTCTCTAAAGAATAAACAGGGAGGTAAAATATACAGTCCTCTCAAGAATCCTTTGAAATAATACAGTCAACAAAAATAACTTTTTTTTTTCGGACTCAAGGCATTTCCTTTGCCAGCTGGTCTGCAAATTCAGTGCTGGATTCAGAAGTTTCATTCCAGCACTGCTGCAATGACTACTATTGAAATGGAGGTATATCTTGAAAATTTTATCCTGAAGAAATGATCCAGCGATGACCACTGATGTCTTGGGACAGGGCAAAAAGAAGGAATCTCACATGGATCACTGCTTTCTGCTTTTATTTCCATAAATCTCAGTGTACAGGGCGTAGGGTTTTCTATCTTATTAAAACAGGTGTGGACATAAGGTCTGATGGCCAGTGCCAGAGGTAGGAGTTGAGACCATTCTCCCCAGGTGTCACAAAACATGACCACCCTAGTTCATCTGACAAATGCTAATTTTCAACAATTACTTTTAAATAGGTGTCCTGAATTTGGTCCCGATAACTCACAACACAAACATAAAATTGCAACCTTGTGCAGTAACAAGAGCAGAATCAACATGAAATTTGGGAATGAGAAAGACAGAATCACAGAGTTATCACTGTTGGAAAAAAACAAGACTAAGACCACCAAGTCCAACTGTCAAATCAGAAAAAAACACTTTTCTTATGATCAAACCACTTTTCTTATGTGATCAAAGCATAGGACCTGACACTATTTTTGAATCTCATACAATTGGCCTTGATCCATCAATTCAGATCCCTCTGGAGAGCCTTCCTACCCTCAAGCAGATGAACACTCCTACCCAAGTTGGTGTCAGCTGTAAGCTTGATGAGGCAGCACTTTTTGTAATCCCCAGTTGCAATCAGTGTTCCCCCTCACAGCCAATAAAGGATGGAGAATCTCCCTGGTTCTATTTTTCTTGTGACTGTATGGGGATGTTAATGACAGGGTATGATGAATGGCTAATCTTATGGTCCTTCTTATCTTAGTGCCTTCTTCCAGCACATCCTGAAGAAGTGTTTTATTTTGGTTTGGTTTTTTACATACTATCTTAATGAGAGGGGAAAATAAGGAAAATTAAAAATAAAGGAATACTGAGTAACTGCTGATCAGATTTCAGCAGTGAATCTTGTATGGTGACTCTGAAATACTCAAAAATAAGAAAATTTAGCTTTTTAGGTAATCTAGTGATTTACGTTCTATACAGTCTATACATTTACATACAATGAGAATTTTGCCATTGATTTCAAAAGTTTTATCAGGTGCAAGTGCTTTTGGAGGTCACAGTAATATTGTTTTTCTAAACAGGGACTTCTGAAGCAATATTTTCATTTACCTCTTGTTAAAATTCCTCCCATAGACTACTGTCTATCAAGAAATTACAGATTTTTGTTAAGTCAAACATTTGAATGAGAAATACAGTTCTGAAACCAAAACTGTAATTTTTTAATATGAAATTTCATTTTTTATTTCTAAATTATTTTTGAAAGATTTGGTCAACTGACAATGGCATATTCAGCATTTCATTTCCAGAGAAATATTAGAGATTTATTCTGTATTCTTTTTCTTCATTCTCAGAAAAGAAAAACTATTACAGTTCCAAAGAATTTTTAGCCTTATATAAAAAAGCCACAATTCAGCCAATGCAAGCCATACCAACTTGTGCTTGCACTGATATATTGCCTATGCAGGATTCTCTCTCCCTTCTTTTTTACTACTTTTTTAATATTGCTGGATTCCCAAAGCAGCCAGGATAGCAACATTCTCCAGTGAAATGCTGTTTAAACTGCATACCAGAGATGAAAAACTGACATCCACCATAAATATACCACAAACTATTCCTGCCTGAAGATGCATTTCTGGTTTTTTTCTATTGAAAAACGCTTGGTGTTTGAAGCACTTAGCTGACAATTGCATTTATTTTGCTCAGGTGAAGTTAGTTGAACTTCAAGTTCCTAAACCCAGTTAGATATTTTTCCATTCATTAATATGTTTGGAAGAGTTCACTTCAGAGTCAGCTAATATGACCCTACTGCATATAAACATAAAATAAAATGGTTTTAGCTTGTTGCATTTTCAGGACAAGAGGTGCTTCTTCTTTTCCAACTTTAAAATTAATTGTTTGAGGAAAACAGTTACATATTTCTTCAAAATAAAAAAAAAAGGAATTGTAGAACATATAGAACATATCTATTGGAAACAGTCAGACTGTTACTGTTGTTTCTCTCTAAACATACAGTATATTTGTAGATGAGAGAGTGAATAGTGAATGAAGATCCTTCAGGAAGTATAGATATCCTATTCAAAGATTTAAGTAAAATAAATTAATAAATAAGTAACATACAGAATGCTAAATTTTAACCTAAATGTTGCCTATATACTGGTGTGCAACTAAACCTTCTGTAAAAATACATATAGGCTGACAGCAGCCTTCATCAGTCAAGTCATTCCACTCAAATTGTAAACTTGTTGTTTTGAAGCATAATTCAGAGCCCTAACCTGAATAATATATTTGGTTTTCATCTTCAGACAGCCAATACAATCTGTCTTCCCTCTGTGGAAAAATCTGGTAGCTCACCTGCACAGCAAAGACATAGAAATTTCCAGAAGCAACCAAGAACTCCCACTATGAGCAAGTATGCCACATACAGACTTCTCTGTTGCCATTACAGAGCCCAGACTGTACTGCAGACTGTAGTATCACAGTCCTTAACGTGAAGTCTGCCTTAAAATAAGCAGACTTTTTTCTTTTAGTTTTTGCCATTGACATCAGTCTCATTGACATCATTCCTGCAGTGCTGAAAGACTCTTATCACCAGGCTAAGAACCTTTTTTTTTTAATTTTTTTTTATTTTTTAGGGAAAATATTATCACCTCCCCTCTTCAACATCCTTATTCCTTCTTCACAGTCCCAGTGATGTGGTATTTCAAGCCCTCTCAACTTGAGCTGTGGATTTAAATTCCTGGAGGCAAAAGCAGCCTTAGACCCCTGCTCTCCCACCTGTGCCAGGGCTTCTGGTAAAACCTGGGCAGTTCCATGCCACTTTGCTGAGTGATGTCATTTGTATAACACAGGAATGGTTATCTTCAATATCTATGTCATTTGATAGTTTTGGTAACTTTAAATAAGCTTGTACTGCCAGAGAAACAGCAGTTTCAAAAGCCAAGGGGGAGGGTACACTTCTAATTATAGGACTGTTCGGCTGGTATATATTTGTCTTCCTTAAAGATAAATAAATACATAGACAGGCAACAAGCACAATGGCTCTCCTGCTAAAACAGTTATTTGGCTGGCAGAGATCTGGGGAAGTTTATCTGTAGGTGTTCACATCAAACAGCACCTTTTTTCCCCTTATTCAGAGACCTTTTCACTCTTGTAGCTTACCGTTTTCCATGCACACCAGCACTTTGCATGCTGAATGCTATTACTAACATGAATGAACCATGTTGCCAACACATTTTATATTTTTAAAATTGGTTCTTAAAAGTTTAAGTGAAAAAAAAAAAAAAAAAAAAAGGCGGTGGGAGGGCAGGAAATGGGGGGAAAAGTAACTCTATTTTTATTCAATTTTCCAGGTATCTTATTGTAATTTGAAGAATGAAGAATGATTTTAGCTCTCAATTTGCTCCTTCATGGCCATGTTTTTTTCCAGCTGTGACATCATTATTGCACACTGTTTCAACATAAATATATTGCAAAAATATAATACCAGACACCAAGATATGCAAAGATGAGAAGATACAAATGGCCTGACTGCAGGTCCATCTAGCACAGTAATTTGTCACTATCAGCATCCCATAGAGCTTGAGAAAGAACCAAAGAGGGTAAATGTCAGCTGATGCATTCTCAGCTTAGTTTTACACTTTTCACTATCAAGGCATTCAAAGTAGGAGTTGACATCTTTGTGTTTAACTGTTCTGGTGAACGTGTCTCCCATTAATTTGTCAAATTGTTACTTGAATGAAAGCACTTCAAATTCACTTCCATTTGTTATTTATTTCAAAGGTGTTTAGAATAAAGGAATTAATGCAAATTTTTAGCAAGTCTAGGAGTGTCTTAGCTGACAAATTTTAGGCATAAACACAGTAACAGATGAAAACTCACCAAAACTCACTCCCCTGCTCTGCATCACGTGCCCATATTACTGCTTAAGACCCGTTTCACCTTTATTATGCCTACTTTATCTTGCTGTAATGTCATGCTGGATCAAATCCCTGTGAAACAAGCTGCGCTTGAATCATAGTTTTTCACTACCACAACACATCAAGTGCTCTTATGCCACTGGACAAGTGCAGCAGGAAAAAATCCAAGCAAGAGGAACACCACTCAAAAACAGAGGTATATATCTACATCCTCTAAGGAGAGCACTAATATATGGGCTCACTGCTTATATGTGTTTGAACAGAAAAATTATCTGCAGTTCACACAAACAATATTTCTACTGACTGTCATGATTTTCCTTTTTCAGAAAAATTAATTTTCCTCTGAGCATCAAAAATAAGAAAACATCTGGAATTTTCAATATTTTCTTTTCCTTAAAACCTTAAATATTCAAAACCCGAAATATTTTGACTAGAAAGGAAAATCTCAAATCGGCATTGACACTTCTAAAAGGTTTGCTTGCTTTATCTCACAGAAAAAGCTTCACTTGTATCCATGTGTTCCAGACATTTTTGTCTTAATAATTTCCAATTACTTCCTGCTTATTACTGAGACACAATATTTTCATACTTTTCAGGAAATTATGGAAGTGAAGAGCTCTCACAGGCAGCCACTTGCATTTATTCAGGGAGGGCAGCAGGGTGCAGAAGGCAGGAGAGAAGTGGGATTCACAGAACATTACAAAGCATATAAAACCATCTTAAATTTTTATTAAAAATATATTTAAAACCGTTTTACATCAGTTGGCCCTATGCACCATGGCCCCAACAATACTGGGGGCTGTTATGGGAGCATAATACAGTACTTTTAAGGAAGATAATGGACACACGATAATTACCAACACAATTGCACTCTCAGCAATGCCAGTGATCTCTCTCTCATTTAACAAGCAGCTCCTCATGCTCCTTTCAAACATTACAAGTCTTTACTGTAGGCTGCTACACATTAGGGGCCATACATAAAGAATTCAACAGAAAGCTTGCCAAAGCATTGTAATGGGAGGTAAAAACCTAATTGCCTCACAGGTGAATGCCTTCAGTGCGGATCTAAGCAGCAATATCTTTAAAAGAACTCAATCATTTGTTTTAATGTCATTATATTTCAAATTTTAAGTGCAGATACTTAAGGAAAAAAAATTACCTAGGTCTATCCAATAGCTCTTTATGTTTGAATGACTGACACTTTTTAACTTAATTAGGTAATTAGTTTACTTTGAATTATTAAGAAAAGATCTGAAATGATAAAAGCTATAACAGAGCTGGAGGGCTTTATTATTTTTTCCCTTTCTCTTCTGGTTTAGCTGAAAAGATAAAGAGCGAATACACAGAAACATATGGTTCTAACCTTCTTGAAGATAAGCCTATGGGGGATTTTTCCAGGTTTGTGAAGTCAGCTCCAGAGTGATGTTATCCATTTTCAAACATTTTCTTTCCCTGCTTAGCATTTTGAGTTCTTACAGACTTCTTATTCTTCCTGGTTTTGTTAAAAATCAGTCATTGATTTATTGAAGTATTTTAAGAAAAGATTATTCTACTGATATTTTCAGCTTGCTCAAAACTAGGACAATACTACAGTTCTCATAAGGAGAAGACCTATTCTCATGAGATTTCCTAGCTGATTTTCATAACAAAGAAGTTACTGAAAAACTTTTTTGTGTTGCCTGAACCAAACCTTTTGAGATTCATCGTCTAGTAGAAGCCTTTCCTTTTTAACAAGTTCCCACTGATATGTATAGTGAGACAGTCTCTGTGCATTAAGAGCAGCTTGCAATACAATGAGTTTTGAGAGCCAGTAGCTTCCCAAGCTCTGAAGCACCTGGCATAATAATGGCTGTGCTGATGGATGACCTGATGTGTTACACAGAGTATAGCCTATCAGCATTATGCTGATGGATTCTTTCCAGTACCTAAAGAAGATTTTGAAAGGAAGACCTATTTCAACTTCAAGGGGAAAACAATAGGGCTGCAGAGCTGTGGGAGAGTGATGTATTGCTGCACTATAGCTTCTGCTTCTAGGTATAGCTGTCAGAGCCTGCACGTTTCCTCTTCTCAAGTAAGCATTTTCAAAAGTTAATGAGATAGAAGGCAAGAAGACTGGTATTATACTAGGCAGTCTTAGAAGCATGATCATGTTGAGAAGAGTATTAGCAGACAGGTGAGTTGCTCCGTTGAAACTCATCAACGGTATATATAAGATGAAGGAAACATATGCCACAGGGGATACATCAACATCACTTTCACTTTGGAGAGTTAAGAATACAAACCACAGAATTCACTACAAAACATGACCAGGATAGTTCAGTTTTATGTTTCTTAGTAAGCTAGATTTCTGATGTAAGCTGGAAAAAATTCAGAGAACATTTCTGACGGATACCAGTTCCTATTGAGCAACTCAAGAAAAAGCAATCAAAAACACCCTTGCTGGTGGAGGATGTGATACCCACTAGCTGCAGCACTAACTCCAGACATCACAGAATACTTTTCTACACCATCAAGTTCATACCAGTTCATTCTGACCAGAGCTCAGCTGACCTGATATTTCTGATCTGGTAGTTACACAAAAATCTTAGCACTGTCTTGCTCTGGTGGTAAGCATTGTTAAAAGCAAGTTATACTAGTTTGAATATTAACTACATCTACGAATCATAGGCAAAGCTGAAAGTGTGGGCAGAGAGTGTCTGTCTGTATCCGTCAATATAAACACATAAACATATGTGTATCACTTTTTTTTTTTTGGTGTCTTTTTGTTGCACTATCTTGATTTAACTGAATTGCAAAGTGCCATTATTTGTCTAATGTAAAAAGGGAAATGGTTGTGTTTCTTTATCTCACAGATATGCTGAGAATTTTGTCCAGTGCTAATCACATTTTGGGGGGAATTAAAAAGGTGCTGTTTGTGTTGTTTGTTCTCAGAATGAGGCAGCACTGAAATCGGTCCATATTAACTTTTACACAAAACTTAGATTAGCATGAAAATTCTGTTTCTGTAAATATTAGTGAGGGAGAGAGGGTACAGACAATACAGACAATACAAACTCTTCTGGAAGGGAGGCAGATTTGGGAGATCTCTAACAACAGGAGGCTTCAGAGGATCATGCAGTAGGTATATAATTACATTCCTGGGAACCACCTCACTCCTTCTGCTTTCTTAAGTAATTCACTGTTCTAATTAGAATCAACCACAGAGCACTGAGAGCAAAGGGGAGCCCATATGATGTATGACAATTATTTAACTTGTCTTGGAATCAGACATGCAACATTATGTCTCTGGCTTGAGGTGACTGAAACAAGAAAACCATGATTATAGATAGGTATGTGAGAAAAAAGCTTGTGTGTGTTAAGGAAAAGGATGCTGCAGTATTATTGTCACAGGCACAGGTGACACCAAGTGTATAAATGTGTTAAAAAATCATTGTCAATTATATACACATCCCTGTAATTTGCACTTCAGAGACTTACTGAGGACAAAAGAAGCTGTGAGCATGACTCGCTGTGTAAAGAGCTGTATGGCAAGTCTGGAGGGAAAGGATAATCTTTTCTGTTTAGGCCCAAAATACTAATGACTAATACTAATTTGGGAACTTGACAAGAAACAAAATTAGTGCTCTGCCTTTTAAAATCAATAAAAAACATAGAGAACACTTTATTTGCACAGCTTGTAGTTCTATGTGAGCACATGGGATGATATACATTCAGCTTTCAGGGAAGCATTTTACTTCTGCATAGAGTACTGGGATTGTGAGCCTGGTAGCCTACTTGTCTGCTGTTTTACAAGAGAACTGGTCTTTCTCCTGCTGTTTAAGTGAAGGTCAGTAAGTGGCAAATAAAGAAGCAGATGCAGTGTTTAAGCCTGTTGTACTAAGGAGTACAGGCTTGCTTTCATTTATGCCAGCTGCATAATGGCCACAGACCTAAAATGCATCCAGAGGCAGACTTGACAGAAGGACAACATGAAGTGGACACATCAGCTATAACCTTAGAGGCAAAAGGCAGAACAGCACACAGGAATTATGCTGGCTATAGAATTTCTCAAGAGGGATCCCCCATTAGATAGTACACTGATTTTAAGCTCAGATTGCACTGCCAGTGTTAGATATTGCACTGGCAGCAGGTGAAGAGCCTGAAACCATTGTGAGGGCAAAAGAAGCTGTGAAAAAGACTTACCAAGTAAAATGTGATGCTTTTTCCACAGCAATTTTGAAATCTGTGTTAGCATTTAGCAACTTCAAATTTCATATAGAGAATCTGAGAGCATGGCACAGTCATGTTCAAGAGGTAAATGCTGATCAGCCATAGTTGGCTGCAGCATGTGAATCAGCAGTAGTTTTTTTCTTGCTTGCCCACAGTGCATAATCTCTCCCATAGCTCCACTGAAATGAATAAGGGAATTCTGACAGTGAGTTATCACCTAGAGTGGGTGAATCTAGCCTTTAACCATCTAATACTGTAGATTTTGTGCAGTTCAGCCACGCAAGAGTTCAGCAGTTTTTACACTGGTTTCCTGCCCCATATGTTGTCAGTGAAATTTTTTCCCAACTCTTTCATTCTTTTTCTGTTCTCTTTTATTTGGTAGATGTCTCTAAAACTGCAGCTGTCAAACCAGTTCATCAGAACTAGGCATGAAACAATGAAAAGCTTTACAGCCCAGGGAGCTTGGGGACAAACAGTGCTTTGGTGAAAGCCTTCCTCTTTTTCACAGCCATCATGACCAGAAAGACTTTTGACCTCAGAAGCACTCTCAAAAGGAACATTTGTACAGAGAATGAATGCAAGAGGAAAGTTGTTCTGAGCCACTCAGCAAGTGATCCATCACCTGGGACCTTTTCTCTCACATTTGTCTTTGAATCACTGCAGAGTTCCTGGAGGACTTTTCAGTAGAAACCTTATGCCACCATTAATCAGAATCAATAAGTTCATTAATGTTTTATTTTTACTCTCATCCAAGACTTTAATTTCTTTTCCTTTAAGCTACACTTTAGGACATTGAGGGATAGTTCTGAAAAGCAGCTCAGAACAGGTCAAACCAAGAACCACAGGAACTATTTACTTGAATGAAAACACCAAAAGAAGTGGTGACTTTTTCAGAAAATCTCCAACATACTGGGCTTCAGTTCTGTCTCTGACTTTTGCCACAGTCCGCTTTTGAATTGTTTTCTATCTGGTTTTGGATAAAACTATATGGACCCTGCAAAATAAATGTGTGCCAAGGACTCTTTCCTGAGTCTGAGGCCAGAGGGCATACATGGGTGTGTCATCTCCATAATACAACTTAAACCAAAGACTTCTTAGGACTTCAGGCAATTTTAGGACAGTTAGTACATGGTGTATATTCCTCTGCCACAATGAAATTACCAAGTTATAGCCCATCACAGTGAACTGGTCTCATGAAACAAAATGAAGGAAAAGTTACATACTAAGACATGTTGCAAGAAGACATGGTTTTAGAATAAACACAGCCTGCATGGACACTGATGGAAAGATGAGTAACAGTGAAGAGAGACAACACCAGTCCTACCCATACTGCCTTTGGGACACAGTCCACAGCACATGTTATCCACCAAACTATGCAAGACAACATCTAGGACAACACTAAACTACTGCCCTGGCTTCAAATGCACTAGAAAATAACCAGTATGGACAACCACCACTCCACTGCTTAAGCTCATGCTTTACTCCTGCTTCATTTAGCAGTCTGTGATGCTTATTGCATGTGGTGTTTTCCATCTTCATTGCTTCCAAATTCTGCAGTCTGTGTCTGCAGTCTGTTTCCACAAGATTCCAGTTGTTATTCACACCATTCAGAGTCCATGCTATTTGAACAGTCAGGCCTTTTAGCTCCGAAGGCACAATCTGTGAGGCACAGTTTGACAACTATAGGTGTCTTTACAGACTTGAAATGTTATATTATTAAAGCACTTTGTCATAAAAAAGGTTAATCAATAGTAAAATTGCAGCTTGGGATCTCCATCTCTTAACTTGAATAATATACACTGAGAAAGCTAAATATTTTAGTTTGGTCATTAGCTTTTCATCTTACTGAATAAAAAAAAAATACGTGTATATATATGTGTATATATACAGACCAGAACAGAAACACATTTACAGAAAAAGAAATAATAGATTACATTGCTAATGCATGAGATCAGTTTTAGGAACAAAGCTAGTGTATGTTTTACTGATATCAAAAGTTACATTTTCTTTATCTGGATGTTAATGTATTATTTAAAACATTCCCTTGGAAAGTTCATTTTCATGTGTTTGTTTTTTTTTTTAGCACAGTGAATGTCAAGTGTCATTGGAGAAACATACTACTTGACATTTATAGGGTCTTAAAAAGAAGCAGATAATGTTACTAATATCCCTTTTCTGGTCCTATAGATAAGAAACCATTTTTAATGCTTTGCTTTTCAGTAAGTGAAATTTCTCATCCTTATTTCAGATAAAATGTCAGTGGTTACTGCAAGCACATCCAAACTTTCAGATTAACAATTTTTTAATGTAGTGGGATGTACCTTGCTGAATCAATATTCTATGTACCAAATACATTTTTCCACTGTAAAACTGAAAACAAATCCTGAAATAATACAGTACTTAGTTCTTGCCACCATCAGTCTCTACTTAAGCTAAATGAAGACACATTGTGATATGATCTTGTATGATATATCTGCTATATCAGCTTTTGTATGAAAGAGTGAAAAACAAAGAGCATGCAACACGTGACCCAAGAAAAAAAATTTGTGAGGTCCAGCAACATCTTCTCGTATGGCTAAATACTAACAATGATCACTGGTACTGGTTTTTTGCCTTTTTTTTTTTGTTTGTTTTACATTATCCTGTCATCCAGACTTTCACTAATGAATCAATTAATTTATATTAACTTAGTCTGCAAATCAAGAGTAGCTCAAACAGCTAAACGGTTCTTTTCCAGCTGTCATAGAATTATAGAACACATTCTGCATCATGGAATTTTCAAGGTTGGGAGGGACCTTAAAGATCTTCTATTTCCAGCCCCCCTACCATGGGCAGGGACACCTCCCACTAGATCAGGTTGCTCAGACCCCCATCCAGCCTGGTCATGTTAGACATTGACTAGGGCAGCATTCATCTAGCTTGACTATGACTGCTGTCAAAGCTGTAGTGACTCTTATGAAAAAAAGCCAAAAACAACAACAACAAAACAAGACAAAAACTTGGAAGTTAATAAGTTAATTAAAAACCACAGGACTAGCTACGACAAACTGGATCAAATATTCTTCATCATACAAAGCAAAGATTCACTTGTTGCAATGAGAGTTCTTTACAACAGCCACATAGTGAAGAGGAGGGAACAGCTTCAGTGCCTTTTGATTGTAGTGAAAACTCTTTTTTTTTTTTTTTTTTGTCACTGAAAACACTGAAAAACTTTCTTAATGAGGATTCAGGTGGAATACTGAAATAATCTCATGGCCATGGTTACCCTGAGAACCCTGAATCTATGACCATCATTATCAACAACACTCCACTAATTTGTGCTTACATGAGTCCTTGCTTAAGCTTTTTTAAACTTCTTGTAACATTTTTTGCTCCTTATATGTAGATGATTAAATGTAAATTGTGTACAGTCTTTTAGTTTCAACAGACAGAAATGTGTTAATTCACTGAAGGATGAAGGCTTATTACTTAAGATTATTTTTTTTGAAGAAAATTGCTGAAATGTCACAGTTTCAGTTTAAACAAAATAATTTAGGTTCTGTCACTGAGTATGTTTTATGTTTTGTTTTCTTTTTCTTACTGTTTAGGCACTATTGGGGAAAAAAAGAAAAAAAAAAAAAAACAACAAAAAAACACAACAAGAAGTCAACAAGATATTTAAGGACTGAAAATTTTATTATGTTCCATGTCACTGATGTAACATATTTCTTCCTTTACCTTCTATCAAATACTAGGAAGGTCTGTTCTCTGACCCAGTTGATTTATGAATAGTGTTCACTTATAAAATACAAACTTAGTGTATATATATCTGTACTAAGGCAGGGATGATAAGTCAATAAGATGCAAAGTAACTTTGCATTGAAATACATTAATTTTGCTATAATTACATACACATTTTCTTCTATACAGGAAGAACTTGCCGAAAGCTGCTTGTAAATACTATGTATATTATAACAGCTCACAAATAAGAAAAGGTGAGAAAATGCAGGAATCAAACCAGCAGAAACAGGTTTTTAAAAAAATATAAATTAAAAAATTACAGTTTTTTTGTACTGGCTAGCATTTCCCAAAACTAATCTGAGTATAAGTTTATGTTGTATTTCAGATCCAACTATTCCTAAATATACTTATCAATCCCTATTGCTGACACTGTGCTTCTTTTGGCCTGCCAGCAGACTACATCCTCACCATGGTTTCACCACTGGCAAGAAGCCTAGGAGAGAATTTCGCAGATGGAAAGGGATGAAGAAATTCCCAAATAATCTGTTCAATTCTGGTCAGGTTGTTATACCATGCCCACCACCATTGCATCAGGGACCTTGCTAAGCTGATACTTTGGGCCCTGCTTGCAAAGCACAAGCTCTCTGGTCTGATATAATGATGGATGAACATTAGGTTTTGGTTCAGTTGCAGGTCTGGGAAAAATTAAGAACAGTTCTCATTTTATCAGAATGAATTCACCCATCCCTAATACAGAGCTGGCAAGGTATTTTTTGCAGCACTAGAATACTGTTGCATAAGCATAGTGACTAAATGATAAATGTCTTTAATGGTGATGGAGTAATGGGCTTGAACTACTGCAGACAACTCCACTGGAACTGCTGTTCATCACCCACAGCACTGCAAACTTCAGCTTTTGCAATTTACTAGTAAGCCAGACACTCATCTCCCACCCACCCTTCCTCCCCCCACCATGATTGCTAAAATGCTGTAAAGGGAGTGTTGTCATTAAAAAAGGAATCACAGGCACTGAGTATACATACTCGAGTGCTGCGTTAGAATTTTCCCTGTCACCCTGAGCTCTTCATGATGACCTGAGCATCCTTCTCCAGAGTTTACTGACATTTTACAATTTTTGCTTGCCAAAAAACCCAGACTTGATTATTGATGATGCAAATATATTTCTTCATTATTAAGTGAATTACAATTAGCTTGGGTTCTAACAACTATTCATAATGATAGTAGAGGACAACTTGCAACAGAAAATGTTGTAAGTTTTCCACTTACCAATTAATTCTATTATCAAATGCTAAGGAAAAATAAATGCCTGCCAGCTGTGCTTTTATTTTGCATTCTCAGAAATAATAATGGGAAAGCAGTGAAAGTTTTTCTTTTTTCACTTTTTTTTTTCTGTTAGACAACAAAGTCTTTTGTTTCCCACTGAAATATTCTTTTCAGAAGGTGATCTAAACAGAACAGTAATGTTAGTGCTACTACAATTAGGAAACTCAGTTTTAAACTGAAGCTTCCTTCCTGCTAAGCACTTCTGAGATATCATAAGCAGTCATTTCCCTGACATTTAGGTACAGAGATAGGGCGAACTGATTTGGACAAGTGACAGTACAGGCCAGAACAACCACATTTACCCACCTACAGCTGGCATTTTCCTACCTTTCCATCATACATTACACATCGAGTCTCACTGTACTCCAGCTATTTTTGGTAAATTGACCACAGACAAGTTTAAGTGAAGGAAAAGCTTCCCCTTCCTTCTTCAATGACCTCCGTTGTCTTTTTCCTCTTTTTTTTTCTTTTTTTTTTTTGTTTTTTTACGACTTACCAGCTGTTTGCTGCAAAAAGCACATAAATGCCAACAATTTGTTTCTGACTGAGATGGTAATATCAAAACTCCTGATTTAAAATCCTTCACACATGAATCAAACTTCATAAAGCTCTAATAGTTTTACCCTACCTAATACTCACTTAAATGTCACTATTGAATGAACTGAAATAATGGGCTCTCAGGCGGTGCTCTTATTTTAGCAACTTATGACTGAGGAAAGAATTTTAACCAATTTCAGTTCCATAATTTTCTTCACAGGATGAATTTTATTCTGCCCCTTAATCTTTGCACTTTATTTCACTAAAACTCTGAACTGAATTTAGCTAGGCTCCTGATTCAACAAAGTGAAAAGGACTACTTACTTCTTTACGTCAGGCTTTAGGCAAAAAAATAATGAAATGACCTTTCCAGCTTCTTTCATAGCTGATGAAATTTCCTCACTGAAAGCATAATTAGACTGTGGAGCTCACTGAGGTAGGAAGCCACCTACGCTAAAGGATTTATAGAATAAAAATGTTCAAGTTTGTAATGGCTATCACTAAGAAAAAAACAAACACAGAAGCTAGAAAACTTTGTAGTTTACAGTCTAAAATGCCCTTTTTTTGTCCAGGGATTAGAATGAAACCTTCTTAAGGAAATTATTCCCGTTTCATGGGATTTTGACTATATTCTTCTGAAGCACCTGAGACAGGTCACTCTCAGCACCTCAGGATAATAGGACAGACTTTCAGTAGATGGAAATGTGACTATAGCAATTGTGTGGAAGTAAGTCAGGTGGCACACACTGTGGATATTTTGGCGACCCATATCGATTAGGTAGGGTAGCAGGTGGTAATGCATAGTGATATTTTAATTTATTTTATTTTTTCAATTACTTAGTGTCATATTAAAAACATTAAAAAACCAAAAGTATGTGCTGGTTTTTAAACAAATTTTATTATTCAGAATTGAGGTTGTAAAGTTCTTTTTGATCAATATAAAACAATATTAAAAATTTCCGTCCTTCTTAGTATCCCCTGATACTTGATGGACCCTTGAAGAATCCCTATTGATTACCTGCATCCTGCTTTTGAACTGTAAATATAGGTCATTGCAGCTGAACCTGTTTCTGGTATTCCTTGAGAACTCAGTCACAGACTTCACACTAGTTTGAGTATACTGAACACAATGCTCAAAGTTTTACATTTATTTTATCCAATATACATATGCTTTATTGCATATTGTTGAATGGCATTAGGTTTTCCTTTGAGAAATAAGTAAAAAAAACCCAATCAACTTGGATTTGTCCTCTCTGAATGCAAACTTTTGCTGTACAAATAATGTAGAAACGTTTTTGTATGTCAGGAGACAGTGTTTGTTTCATAGCTTTAGATGTCAAAAAGACAACCCTAGATGGGAATAATGTCTTATCATTCTAGACTATATAATAATCATTTGGGTTCCATAACAATACAATTGCTTCAGCTGCTCTCTTGACAAGTTTGTTTCATAATTTGCAGATAAAAGGGCATTGGTCTGGTCTGATGTAAGATTCAGGACTAAAGAGGCTTTATGTTAATTTGGAATCAATTTGTTTTCCAACAGGGATTATTTTTGCCATTTTTTTCCATACAGATCGGACCCAGAAATGGAATTTCCACTACAGAAGGAACAAGGTTTTGAAAAAGAACTTCTTGTCAATAACCTCAAGTCAATAACACACATACTGATGACATCTTTGTAAAGTTCATATTTCACGATTTTGATTTAGGGATCATCCCTGATGTGGGGATGGGTTAGTGTTTCTAAAATAAATGTTCCAAAACAAAATGTGCATCCAGAGAGCTTGTGTGGAGTAAGGCAGTTCACCTCCCCACAAAGCTACGTGCAGCCCCATGAACTGCCCTGCTCAAGAGAGATGGTAAACACCACAAGGGGCACTGTAGTTTTACTTGCATGACCATGGAGAAGACATGAGAAAATGAGATGAAAAACCTACCTTGATTCTAGAAAAGTGTATCTGTGAGTTTCATGAAAAAGCAACTATAAATGGAGGGCTTCCCAGGATAATTGCTGCTACAGTTTCCAGTAATCAGTTATCAATTCCCGAAACAAGTAGAAGGGTTGACTATAAGAAGAACTGGTTCATATTTACAAGAAACAAGAAACCAAAATGAAATTGAGACCCACACATACCACCCATTTATCAATACTGAATACTGTGATAACAAACTGGCATAGCTGAGGCAGCCTGTATAGCCAAACAACCTGCCCACCAGAAAGGCATCTGGTCAGAAATGGTCTTCCAGGGAAGTCTCACTTGCTGTTAAGGCACCTGAGTGAATTACACATAACAATCTGTGTCCAAACCTACAATAAGACTTAAGCTCCAATTAAGCTCTTATGAAGCCCCAAAGAGAATTCCTGTCAAATGTATAAAGCTGCTCACTTCAGTTTAGTTCTAATGTTTTTTTCATGTGTGCATAATAGATATATTAGAAAACTAATCTAAATCATAAGTAAAGCTATAATTCCTGTATGCAGTCCATGTCAAGTTTTTACTGAAGGATTTTGGTTATTCAGTTCATTGAGTATCTATAAAACAAATTCTAGCATCATTACTTTAATGTGCAGATCTAACATGAAATACACTTGAATCTTTTCCTGTAGCAGAGTTCATCTTTCCTGGCCAAACAGGATGAAACAGAGGATGAAACAACTTTCAACAGATGTTCTTTCTCCAAAAGACTTCTACAAAGTCTTGCAGAGGAAGGTGAGATTGTACAGGTTCTAGGATTTTGACTTCTTAGAGATTAATCAGTGGTGAATAAAAAGTAATCAGACAAAAACATGGTAAAAGGAAAAATTTAAGGGGAAAGAAAAAAAAAAGAGAGAGACTCCCAACTGATTTACTGTACCCAGAGAGAAACAGGATATGAATGCACTGAGTGATGTTAAAAATAAAAATTCAAATACTACCCTGTATTAGAATTGCTGTCAAAGAGAATTTATTAAATAATGAGATAAAAGCTATTACTAAATGCCCTCAAAATGCCTTTCAACCTTTATCTTTTCCTACAAACTTTCCTAAAGGTTAAAAAGTATCTAATGTTTCCTTTCTGGCCAAACACCTGTCAAATTCCTATTTTACTTAGATTTTAATTAGAAGCAGGAACTAATACCCTACTAATTAATAGAGCATCATCTTTTCCCAATTTCACTGCTGCCTCTTCTTCTACAAAGATAACCAACCAAAGAGGATTGCTGTACAGCCATGAAATTTCCTAAAATAACACTATGAAGATAACAAACAGTTGAACACTCAAAAAACTAATATATTCAAATTTATTCACATACTCTTAATTAATCATTAAAATTTTGTTAGAACTGAATATCTTGAAAAAAATTCATTTAAAAAGCACATTTTCATGTGGCTGATAACATAGTTGCTATCTATCTATATCTGCAAATTGCATATGAATTGTATGAATTAAAGCAGAAATGGATCTCCTTGTCTTTTAATATGGACTGTCTTTTGTTCATCTTAGATTGCTCTATTGATAGAAGAGGATGATTTCCATGTGGTTTGCTCTCAAAGTACTTGACAGAAACTCAGCAGACTATGTTTTCTATAAACCTAATTCCAATGACCAAGAGAACTGTATGGTTCATTTCAGTTAGGGAAATACCCTGACCTAAGCTCCAAATTTTTTCTCCAACAACCTAATCTCCTGAATCACATTTCTTGATCAGTACTAAATGAAAGACTTGCTGCAAAGAGAGGGGCAAGAGAACTACAGGGAAAGAGTGCTTCAGAAACTCTTTAAAAAGCAGATGATCCCATCATTAGTCTGAAAGTGGACAAAGGCTGCAGAAGTGGGAAGAAATTACTTTGTCTTATTGTGTTTAAATTAGTTCTCTCCTCCAAAACCTGCCTCTTAGTAGGAAAGAAAGAAGGATGCACTTTCTTCTGGAATCACTTAGGATCAAGCTTGGAACAATATTTCTGCATATTTACAAACCAGAAGCTTTGTAGCTTTGCTCCTGAAGCATCTCCAGAGTATTCTCAACTGTATTATATTGCCATGTCCTCAAAATAAATGTTCTGGTGCCATCATAACTCACAGTACTGCTTTCAAGAGATAGTATCACTCCTGGAATTTGATGAATACCTAATTTAAACATCTCTGGATCCTATCACCTCTTGTCAGAATCTAGAAAATTTTTCACACTCTCATAGATAAAATGAATGCACTAAAAAGCATATTAGAGGTTCAATAAAAATGGTGTATTGGAATATTTTTATTAGTATGTTGTCTACCTTTATTGGAAGTTACAATTTAGTTTTAAACAGAATTACATAATTCCTCTATAATAAATCTGTGATTACTTTATGCTGGTTTTACAACAGGTTTAACTTTTATCAGTTATTTTATCCTAACTATTTACTCAGCTTCCCTGTAAATTGGTAAGATTCTGTGAAGGCTTCCAATGAGTGGTCATTCTTTGAAAAATAAAGTAATCAGATCCTTATTTCACTGGTATATTTTACTAAATGTTGGCGTGCATTTAGGCAATTGCACATGGTAATGAGATACTATACCTAAAATTATTTTTTTCTTCTGACAGTAACCAAGATACTGATACAACTAAGAATTTTCTTCACCACTGATTTTCAGTTTGGGTCTTTAATGGGCATGTCCTCCTCTGGCATCTACCAGTCCAGGAAAGGAAAGGATGACTTGCCATGTGGGATGACTGAAGACAAAGAAAGTAAAAGATTTATTAATGCCCTGCTCTAAAATTCTAAAATCTGTCATGGACCACCACTAGAAACAGGACATTGGGCCCAACCCAGGTGGAGAACTGAAAGTAGACAGATTTATGCTATGCTCTTGGGTTTAGATAAGGATATTTTATCATACATTATTTAATTTCTACTTAATTTATTTTTGCCTGAAGGAAAATTTACATGATGGCCACCCAAGTTTAAATAAAGATAGCACTTTTGCTCCAGCTTTCAATGCAGCAAATGTTATTTTTTTATTAATATGCTGAGAAAGGTATTTGCATTATATTCCATAAAGTGATATCAATCTTTGCTAGGGTGAACATAATTTAAAAGCTACTGGTTTATAAAATAGTTTTACAGAGTTATTAAACTAATTAAGTACCTCTATAAGAGAGACAGAATTGCTCTCACACTAAAGTCTGAAACACTTTATAGCTGTGTTTCTTAACCAGAAGAGTGTTTTAAATCAATTATATCCTGTTATAATAATCTTTTTGCTAATATGCACGATTTGTGGCATTTCTGGAAAAGCAATTAATAGTAGCCTTCTAACACACACTCCATACATTCTGCAAACTGTATGCACAAACATGTGAAACATACCACACCTTTGTAAGCATTTTAAAACCATTTAATTGCTGCTATAAATCATTTAAATTAATCTTAGTGTGAGTAATTACTTTTGATTGGTTCAGTGTGCTGTTTTACTTAATACATTGTGTTTTTCTAATTGGCCAAGATTTTAATAACAAATTACAAAAGGGAGTGGAGGAGGATGGGTAGTACATCAAGCAATTTTAATAAATGTGGTGTCCTGAACTCAGTTAATTAATCCAAACAGCAGTGTTTGAAATAGCATCTGGTTGATGCAACTGGAAGTGCTTTTATAATCCTAAAATGCTCTTTAACTAATCTGCTCAGGCTTCTTAAATATGTATATTTAATTACTGTTATTATTTGAAATAAAACATATTTGGTTAAAGAAGCCTATCATGACTGGTATCTTCAAGGTATATTCTCTTTCTACTTTTTTTTTTTTTTTTAATTATTTTTTAATTCTTCCTTCTAAGAGAATTTTGGGAAATACTGCAATTTAACTCTGTCTTGAGGGAAAAAGCAAGCTTGTGGCTCCAATGTCCATGGAACAGATCAGAGAATTTGCTGTGACACTGATGGCTGGGCTGGTCAGGGATGCTTCCCTATAATTATGCCAGTTCTATTGGCATTGGTCTGCCAATTATGCCAGACCTTTTTCATAAAGTCTCTTCTCTAATAATTTCTTCCATAACAATTACTCCGTGATGAAAGCAGAGAATCAACTGCTGTGTACAGAAAAGAAAACAACTGGGCCTGCAATCCTGGAAACTGGTATATTTTAACTGCTCTGGTTTAGCTGTTCCACGTAGACACCTTCCTCAGGGGTAAGATTTCTACTTTGTGGAAAGTGGATTATATCTTGGCGTGAAAGATATGACTTTCAGAATGAGGAAAGCTGACTATGTTAATGTTACTTCCACTCCTGAAATAAGACCACTCCTCAGGTGGTCCATTAATTTTTGTCTCAGTGTATACACTGAGCCACTGTAAACTGAAGAATTAAGAACAGGGCTTTGACCTCCATTTAAGCACAGATAATGAGTAAAACAAGGGTTTCATAACCCCTGCAGGTTCCATTTGCTTCTCTTTTAGGTCTGGTCAGATTTGGTTGCTGTGGTATGAGAGTAATGGAGAAGGCTTTCTGTTAGTCCTAGAGATGTTTGTTGTTTTGTTTTGTTTTTTCTCTCTCACAGGAATTAGGATGGTGGAAAATATCTTGGCTTTTGTTGACTCTTAAGTACAGAACAGGAGCATCACTTGTGGCGCCAAGACTTATATTCTCATTCTAAGTTATTTCTCTTAAGCAGATGAAAAACCATGCCTGTACTTGAAACAAATTCAAGAAAACCTTAAGCTACATGTCTTAGGTCCTGCTGGCTGGCTAGCTGAAGCAGGGTGGACCTCAGTTCTGATCAACAAAGCCATCTAAGAAAAAGAGGCCATATTCAAAATGTAAGCAGCAGTCCAAAGATAGGTGTGTCCTGAAGTAGAGCAACATGGATGGAAAAGTCCATTGTATACTTTGTTTTTTAAATCTCCAAATTAAAGGAAATAAAAATATGAACCGTGTTTAAACCACAGAAAATAAATTAGATATAAAATCTACGAGGTCAAATCAGAATTTGAAGCTCACGGTCCTCTTCCCTGCTCCCGGCTTTAAAAGGAGTGTATAATGCTATTTGTGTTCCAAATTAATTTAATTGAAATATTAGTAAAATTCCATCAAAAATTTCAGAAAAATATGTCTCATTTCAGCAAAAAAGAATGACCCTTTTCAACAGAGAAAGGTGCTGGCCAGAAATCAAGGCATGAGTCTTTGTTACAGCTTTAACTTTTTATTCTGTTTCCTATTTCCTACCCAAGAGCAGACTAGATAAATCACTTCAGTGGTATATAAGATGCTGAGTGGGACTTCAAAAAGCATCTAGAGAAACATGAATAGGTAGGTACTAATATAGTTTTAAAATTAGCCTCTATGTTCCCATAGTCTTCAATTATACTTCAGAAGAGTGCTATAAGGACAGATGAAACCAAGACCATCACATGTTCACATACTATCCTACTGAATATCACCATCACCATAAATGTCACATGTTAGTGGGTACCATAAACACCGTATCTGGTGAGAGATCTTGTCCTTAGGCAGCCCTCTTCACACTTGTGGGGATTACAGGGTTCCTCTTTAATGAGAAAAGAAAGATCCTGCACTTGAAACTCCAGATTGCTCTTCCCATGCAGTGCTGCTGCCCCTATTTCTGCATAGCCATAAGGCAAAGAGGAGTGTCCCTTAGAAGCCCTGGGTGGAGCTATATCCTTTCCATCTCTCTCATGATGTTTATTTTTAAGTATTAATGATTACCAGGGAGTTTCAAAGTAAAAGGACGTCTCGGTCCATTCGCAATTCTCCCATGGGCTGGCTATTTGTAAGCTTCTCAAAAAAGGCTATGATCTCAGATAACACAGCTATCCAGAACAGAGACTTTAATCCAAATGAAGTCTTGGCTCAATATTTTTTTTTCATAGTTTACAGTGAACTGGTTAGTGTTTCTCAACCAAGTGTATGTGTGAGAGTTGTTATCCAACAGCAATATTCTGTTTTGTTGCGCTGCATTGTGTTGTATTTTGTTGTAATAATTACAGGCTAATGTTGTAATTATAGACTTCTTAATTTCAATTTATTTTCATGGCAACAGCTCTGGTGAGGTTTTTATTTAAAAAAAAACAAACAAAAAAACAAAAAAAAACCAAAAAAACCCCAGATACAAATTATAATGAAAATAACATGTAATTTAGGGGAATCTGTTGGAGAGCAGGTAAAAAAAAAAATAAATCACCTTCTCTTTCTACCAAAGGGGGGAAAAATAAAAACGTTAAACAGCACTAGTTGGGATAAGGCCCATTGTCCCTTATTATCATCCTTCCAAGATCCCTTTTTTAAAGGAAATACAACCCAGTGATTATGGCAGAAGGAACAAGAAATAAACATGATCTTCCCTGAAAAAAAATCAGTTAACATGGGAAATGGCATCCCTGCCAATGGCAGAGAGGTTGGAGTAGATGATCTCTAAGGTCCCTTACAAACTAAGCCAGTCTATGATTTTATGAAAACCCCCAAAATATTAACATCTCCTTCATGTATATTGCAACCTCTATTCAGAAAAGAACTGTATCAGTACTTCAGCTTATATACTTAGTCAGAAGTTTTTGCTCAGTCCATGAGATTTAAATTACATCTGCAAAAGGCTGTCTAAAGCTGTATACTGATTGTAGCAAGAGCCAAAATTTCAGTCCTGATTAGTGATCTAAGTCACTCACACACTTGAACACATCTGGACTGAATGGGACAGGAGTCACTGCATTAGCCAACCAGTTATACCTGCCCAAAGTGCCAACCACCAGCCTCTGAGGATCATATTAGCACAAGATGGATCACTGATTAGTTAATTTCAGCTTTTACTGTGAGCTACTTCTTTCTGTGAAAGACCATGGCAAACTACCTCTTTCTCAAACTTTATGGGATAGGTATCTGATCATGTGTTTGAGTGTATACACTAGATTCAGTAGGCTAGCTTGGGTTTATCCTTAATATGTTAATAGGCTGGAACCTCAAAGAGGGCTTTTTCCTTTTGTATTTGATTAATGTTAATTATTTTAACCTCAGTGGGTTCTTATCCCATAGTCCTTACCAATACTGAGGATCTTCCATTAAGACATCTTCCAAATACATCTTTTGTATTTGATGGGTTCATGTTCTTTCTAATGGCTTTTTGTAAACAGATCACTTAAAGCATGCCAGGTCAGTAACTTTCTCTCCCATCTTCCATATTCTGTCTCTTCATTCTTATCTGAAAAATAAAAACCACAAATGGCTTTTCAGCTGAACATGTCTTCCAGTATTCTGTGGGTGTTTACATTCAATACAGACTACATCATTTGATTTTGAAATATCAGATAAAACAATGTAAATGGCATGTTCAAACTATCCATCTGAAAAAGTATTTTCTTTGAGAGTGATTTTCTGTTATGCTGATCACCCCAAGATGTGAAATACTTAGATTACATTCTATGATGATCTTCCATTAAATCATAAGACTGCAAGTACCTTGTAGACTTAAAAAATCATTATATACAAATATCAGTTCTCCTACCTCAAAAATGCAAACAAATCTCAGGTTCCAGAGGCAGTTGTCTCCCAGTGCATGATAATACTACACACAGGTTTAGGGAAGAAATTAAAAATAACATTAAATTGAAAGAGCCAAGGGAATTTAGGTAGGCAGAACGTAATTACCCAAGCTGGAATTTGGCCAAGACACTGTGGGGCTAACACTTTCTCCTTTTTGAAAAATGCCAGGAGATCTTTAATGAGAACAAGTACCCAGGGATCACTAATGAGAACAAGGTCAGGACCTTCATTTGATATCTCAGCTGAAACGAAGCAACCTCCACAGCACCATACTACCTAACACAAGGCTGGGGCATAAGTTCAGATGTGTCTCAGAAAGAAGTGTGACACCAAAAGCATCTGTACCCACTCCTTTTGTATCTTGCTCTACATGGTTTTCTCCCATTCCACAGGTTAGCAAAGTGCTGCTTGTCAGGTAGAAGAGAACATTTTGGTATTTGGTTCAGCCACTGATTGTTTCCAATCAGTATTTTCTTCTACCAGGTAAATCTGTCAGTGGGGACTGGATGACTATGAATTGTTGTCCTGGTTTGGGCCAGGATAAATGTGATTTTCTGTCTTGTACTTTTGCTTTCAGCTAAGTCTCTTGTAAGTAGTTGCACTTGCTGAAATTAACATCAAGTTTCTCAGACAGAGTCTGCTTCTAGGACTGATAACACTCGATGTTACTGCCAGAGACTGGTATGCAAAGCCAAGGACACTGCTCAGCTCTGAGGAATATTTTACCCTCCAGAAGGAGTAAGGAGGTCCCACCTGAAACCCTCCTTTGGGGAGGACTGGACAAGATAAATGCCAGAATTGACCAAAAAGAGTATTCCATCCTATACACGTCATACTCAGTATGAATTTGAGGGATCACAAGGGTCGAATCCCTTCCTGCCCTTCCTGCCCTTCCTGATCCTGTTCTTCACCTGTTCCCTGTTTGTTTCTGCATCCTGGGAGGATTCCTTCCATTCATCTTCCTGTGGTCCTGATCCCTGCCAGCCTGAATCTGTGTGTTCCTGCCTCCAGCTCCCAACTGCTGCTGACCCCAGGAGTCCAGCCTGGACTTTCCCAGGGCTGCCCTGCAGCCTCGGTGGTGACGTGAGAGTTACTGGGGATCAAGGGGGAGGAACCTGGTATCAATTTTCCTGTATATTTGTATATATTTAGTAATTTTTCCGATTTATCATTACTGTCTAATTAAAGTTGTGTAGTTTAGTTTCCAACCCATAAGTTTCTTTCCCTTATTCTCTCTCCTTTCTCTAGCAGGGAGGAGAGGGGTTTAATAGAGAGCATCCGTGATTCGGTTTAATTGCTGGGCCAGTGTTAAACCATGACAATTGTGACCTAACCAAGGACAGTAATGTGAAGTCTACTGTTGACATGAGCAAACATAATTATGTCTAGAAACAAAATAGCAGAAAGTGTACCATTCTAGTAATTTTAATCATTCGCATTTGTTAGTAAAAGACCTTAAAATAGTTTTGCAAGGACAGTTTTAGATTGTCAGAAGAGTCTTTTCATTTTGTTGAAACTTTTTAACATGCATATTGTCAGTCCAAATACTGTCTTCTGACCTTTCCAGTTCTTTGGGTTATAAAGCTGAGAATTTGGCTATTATTGTTACCATTTCCATGGTTCAGGTATGATATATAATAGTCTATTGCATACTATGATGTAATCCTTTCCAAAACAGCCACAAAAAAGTCAAAGGAAAGGAAAAGTGAGTGTAATTTTTAAGTGCTACTAAATTCAAACCCAACATGCTAATAAGTAGTCTAGTTTTCAGAGCCATGGAGCACACTCAGATACTGTTTATTTCAGTTTATTCCTACTGATGGCATATCATCACATGCTAAAATTGTTCTTGGCAGAATTAGGCCCCAAGCTGAAACAAACTAATTTAAAGACACTTCAATAGTATTTGCAAAGGCAGCAAATACAATCACAGGCAGTTTCTCTCTTATTTGTCTTCCATTTATTCCTAGCTGGTCCCAGATGGTTCATGGATTGTACAGCCAAAGAACACTGTCCTCCTTTGACTGATCAAGATACAAAAAAATCCAGTCTTACAGATGGCAAAGTATGCCCTTATCCTCCAAACACTACAGGTACCACCCTAAAAAGGCTTAATTGATCTTATTAAACTATCCTTTTTCATATTCTTTTCTCCTCACCACCTACACGCCTATGAGCCAATTCTCAAATTACACCAAGGAATATTCCTTGTGTTTCTGCACCAAACAGGAAAGAGCTTTCCCCAGCTGGACAAGCCACACAGTCCATACACACACACTCTGTGGAGTTCACAACTACACGTGCCTGTTGATGGACCTAATACACTGAAGTATAATAGTGTCATAGCTTACTTCAGCTTTAACATTTCTCCATGCTTAACTGATCCTAAAGATCCTATTTCTGCATTACACGCTATCTTCCTTCAGACTAATGTCTCTGTCCATAGGATATTCCCTTGAGAGAAACTACAAAACAATGAAGAGTCAGGAAATGCAAGTCAACCACATCTTCCTTGACATAGCAGGATGACTTTGAGTAACACACATTAAGAGCATAAAATAATTTGTTCAGTATATATGGTACTCATGCTAAATTAGTTTGACAGAGGAACCTGAGAGACGGAGTAATTTGTCTCAAAGGCCTCATATATGCTATGGTATTTGCAATTACTGTCCTTTATGTGACATCTTAATAACAATGACATACCTTATCCTACCTGGTAAAGAGCAATTACAATTTGTTTTGCAGATTTTGCATTCCAAAAGTTTCAACATGAAAGAGTCAAGAGGGATCCACCAGACACAGAAACTACTTAGTATAGCAAGGGACCAGCACCTCACATGGAGACAACTGGACAAGGGAAAGACCACACAGCTACACTGCCATCTCCTCTTCACCTGACTGCAAAATATGGCACCACATCATGTGGCTGGTTGGAGTGGGAAGAAGTTCTGCCTTCCTCACCCACCTGGGGAACCTTGTAAATCTGTCCAAGCATGAAGCTCTTGGCCAGGACAGCACCCAATTTAACTGAGACAGAACCTGTCCCTGATACACACAAAAAAGATGCAGACAGGCTGGAAAGGGTCTGGAGAAGGGCACAAGAATTATCAGATGAATGTAAGACTAGAGAACCTGTCATATGTGGAAAGGCTGACAGAACTGGGATTTCCCAGCCTTGAGAAGAGGACCTGGGAGATTTTATTACCATGTTCCAGTACTTAAAGGGAAGTTATCAAGAAGATGGAGACTTCCTTTTTTACAAGGTGTTCCTTGGAAAATGCAGGGAGTAACAGGTATAAGTTACTTCTGGGGAGATTCCAATCTTTCACCATGAGAACAAGTAGACACCAAAATAATTTCTCATGGAAAGTGGTAGATTCCCCTGCACTGGATAGTTTTAAGACTCAGCTTGACAGGTTGCTGGGCCACCTCACTTAAATTACATGTTTACCTAGGAAAGTTGATCTATAGGATCCTTGATGTCCCTTCCAACCTTCCATTCTATGATTCTGTGATTCTTTCTTTATATAGAGAGATAATAGATTATATGTGTAAATATGGTTGCACTTGCCAAACATATGTGAAAGTTACATCTGAAAGTGTTAAGAGTCCTAGTTTGAATAAGCAATGAAAAGGCCAAGGGAGTCAAGAGTAATGCAGGAGCTAAAACGCCCACTGGAGATGAAGAAATCTAAAGATTCTCCTATATCTGCATAAAAAGAGGAAGAAAAAACATAGTATTACCTGTGCAAGACCACCTCTTCCACTAGGATTATGTGCAGTCCGTTGCCCAGTCAAGAATGCTCAGAACAAAGGAAAGTTTTGTGACATGGCAACCCCCTGTCTCACTTGGCAGGATAACCCCACATCACTGCCCATTCTCCCAGTTAGTCTTCCAGTGGGGCACTGGGGATGAATCCCGCCTTTCATGATTCATTTTGCCTGTTTGCCATGATTCATCTGTAGCACTTGCAGTCTCTCCGATTGAGGTTTTGTATAGGTGTAAGACAATTTAATTTCCAAGACTATTGGCAGTAACCCAGCAGAGCCAGTATCTCATGAAATACCAAAAATATTTGAAATATCAAGCAATCACTTAACCACTACTAACAAAAACTTTAGTCCTACTTACCTCTCCTGAACACTACCCAGAGAAGCAGCAACGAACTTTCAATTTTTAGCAAACCAGGACGTTGTACTGACAGCAGCACATAGTGTGTCCAGCCCTGGCCTTGGCTCAGAGAAGGGATTTACCTGAGTTCATATTCCCTGTAATATTGACTTCACCTCAGAGCAAGATATTTTAAGACTTTTGTACAAGCTGGGTGACCAGAAATAAGAACAAAATGTGCATGTTTTTACCTGGCCATATATACACAATTAGTGACTAACAAACCCCAGAAGTGCTGAGCCTCTTTCAAATAATCCCTTACATGTTGGCATGAGTAGCTGAAGTTTGCTATAATTTCTTGGATCTGAAAATTAAGCTTGAATGCTGTAGGTAAAGGGTGCAATAGCCTCTTGCCATGAAAATATGAAGATAAAGCTAACATTTGTGAGCCTTATGGAAGGGCTAGTTGTGGGAATTTACAAAGGGTTAAAGGAAAAGAGTTTGTGTTTTATGAGCACGGCTTCACCCGCTCTTTGTTAAGATACTAACTAAGCCTCAGTACAATAGTAAAGAAACTGAAGAGGTCTTTGCTTGGCAGTGGGTTGAGAACAGCTGTGAAACTAAATGATGACTAGAGAGAGAGAGAGAATATATGAGGTACCAGTATGCCTTACTGTACTTTAAAATTTATGCTGCAGATGGTGGAGTGTTTTCAAATCTCAGCACTCTGAAATAACTAACCTGGCAGGTGCACACCTGGTAGACTTCTAAGGGGAGAGATCCAACTCTTATCATTACAAACAATCCAGTTGCTAAAGCTGAAGAACTGAATGGCCATGCAGTTTTTGGTGGGGTTATTTTTGTTTGTTTGTTTTTTGTTTGCTTGGTCATTGGTTTTGGTTTTTGGTGGGTGCTTTGTTGTTTGTTTTTTTAATAGCAGCATGCCCAATTTCACATGAAAGTCTGCATAAGAATTCATACAAACATGTACACATTCTTGTCCATGTTCATGTGCATTTAATGTGAAAATAAGTTTGGAGTACCTGGAGCTAATGGGAAATTGAAGCATTCCAATAACTTTTTTTGTTTTTTGCATATTATTATCAGAAGTATTGATAACAGGAAGGAGGCTTTTTAGCATCTGCCTCTTTTCTTCTCTTTCGAATAATGTATGCATGAATAATCAGACCACTGTGCTGCTGTTAATTGTAAAAATCATTAGTAAACTTCCAGGTGCTGTTTACTATATAACCATTGTAATTTTCTGTCCTAAAACCAGCATCTCACCAACATCATTGTCTGCCCTGGGGCATGGGGATTGTGCAGCTTTTACATTGTCAAAGGCAGTTGCAAGCCCATTTGCTAGCAATGAAAGAAATGGTTCCACACCTGCAGCGTTTGAGTCAATAATTCCTAATATTAGCAAGACCTCATGAGGAGAAGGCTTTTTTGCCAGTCCTTTATGATTCAACACTTTACAATTCATTTGAAATCATTTAAATATTCTTTTATTTTGTTACTCCTACCCCATGTTTATTCTTCCCTTCATTTCTCTCTCCTCCTGAAACAAACCTATGAATAAGATAGGCATTATACTGTACCATACCTATGCAGCTAAAGAAACCAAAGAAATAAAAAAAACATCTCTTATTTTAGCGTATCAGTTACTAGAGCTATCAAAGACAAGGGAGGAAAGATGTTCTACAATAAAGTATGACTAAGTACAGATGAAATCCAAATCTCTCTTGGAAATAACACCTGGTTTCTACCCCTCAAAAAAGTGACTTAAAAGTCAGATTTGAATCTCTGGGCCAGAAAAAAACTGCATCTCATAAGCCAAACTACAGATATCAAGAGCTCAGATGGTTCAAATCAGAGTATTTTCTCTGATGTCAAGAGGGCTGCACCTGTTTGCACCTACCTGTGCTCTGCCTTTTTGTATTTTCAGCTATAACATACCATCCTTCCACAAGTCTTTGGTCCTCTCAAAAATTATTTTGGAATTTTCAGATTTATCTGGGTTTCTGAAATGCCTCCTGAATTGTAGCCTTTAGTTACCTCAAGAGACACCCTGCTCAGAACAATTAGTTCAGAGAGAATTCAGACTATTTTAACAGTAATGTAATTTCTGAAAAACATCAAATGATTCTGGCTACCAATCCAGGATTTTCTAGAAATTTAATAGAGTGAATTTTATCTTCAGTATCATATACATAGCATTACTAAGCTAAAATTAATACTAAGACAACCATCAAAATTAGTTTTGACATAACATGCCAGGATCATCTCTGAGTAACTATTCCTACATAGAAATTTATGATTTCTAGCAGAGACAAAAACAAAGAGCCACCTGAATACACTCAATCCCATGCAGCATAAAAATACCATACGATTTAGAAAATCCCTACTTGCATGAGCTGGCCTGGAAGTCAGTGAAACTGCTGGGGAGGAATAAAGGTCACAGCATTCTAACCCAAGGAAGACAGTGGAGGCCCCTTCTTTTATAGTACTGAGTCTCCAAGACCCATTTGTGGTCCCTGATAATTGGTGAATGCAGACAATCTGAAGAGAACCTGATAAAGAAAAACAGAGGAGTTCTTCATCAACAGCAGGAAGGGAGAAAGCAAATTTTAAAAGTATGTATGTATTGTGGGAGGCTCATTCAGCACAGAATGCTTTAAAAACAGCATTTTTCAGTAAAGCATTTAAGTATTTATTTAATGGCTAATGCTTGATTAAGTTCAAGCCACTGACACATAAATTCTGTCAGATTCAAAGGCTGACACACTCTGAAGTGCTTTATTGAACTGGAGCCCAAGCAATACTGACTTAATTAGGAAGCAATTCGAAAAGCTCTAAAATATATCAGTGTCTTTGTAACAGATTGTATTGTCTTCCATAATGAAGGTTCTGCATTTGCAACAAAGAAACAATGAATTGTCGGGTAATGTTTTCATCATGAATAGACATTTTCTAAGACATCTGGGTTTGCCTTTTAAAGATTGATCCGCATAAACCTTCTTCTGAGAAGGAGATTTGATCACATAAATACCTTCTTTAAAATTACATTTTCATTCCTTAGAAAGATTTTTCTCATAATAAATATACTGTCTAATCCAACGGACTAAAATGCACAAAAAAAACCATCATGGGAACTGCCCTCCACATCACTGGCAACAGTATTTTCACACTCTTCAGGGTTAACCTATTTCTACTTTAGGAATTATACTTGTGACCTGAAGCTTTCACTGGACACTTAAAAAATCCTAACAAAAGTTAAAGCTGATTTAGTGTTTTGATCAGATTTATGTCCTGAATCATCTTAAGGAAAAGATATTTGTAAATGTCTGTCCCTACTTTTACCTTTTACTTGATGGTAAAATGCCCCAAAATGTAGATTGAACTCATTTGGGAAGATGTAAGACTCCTCTGCGTCTGTGAAGGCTTTAATCTGACTTCTCAAATTGTTAGTCTGATTCCAAGGCCATTGAAATAAATGGGGAAAAAAAAAACTAATAGCCATCAATAGGTATGATTCAGACCCATCTGGTCTTCAGAGAACCTTTTTTTGGAGCAGACTGACTGTTATGCTCTTCACCTTTAATATTGACTGTCTTTTGCATCACTAGAAATTTATTTAAAATCTATTCTGCAAATAATCTGGTATTTATAATAACTAATATATAGTACCAATTTCTTTCTTGGCTTCCACATAGCATTGTTCCAGATACTCAACTGGAAGTTTTTAGCGGGTTTAATTTTCATAACTCTATGAAGTTTGTTCCAAGATTTCCAGGTGTGTCTGATCACTGAGTTATTTGTCTTTAAATCTTTCAGGGTGAATTCTTGGTAGGTGCCAACCTTGCATGTGTCTGTTAATTGATGCTCCATTTTCACCCATGGCAATTGCACTTCATCAGCCTGCCAGACTCTGAAAGCTTAAGCCAAATTAAAAGCCCATTGATAGAGCTTTACATCCGATAATTTTAAACCTCCATACTTAAGACTGGCAAAATGTTTTTTACTTCCCATCTTCAGCCTGTGTTTTTGAGAAAGAAAACAGATATGGCCTTAGCCACTTGCATATAATCTGCTCAAAAGTAATCTTGGAAATGCACAACACATTTGTGGAGCTGAGATTATTTGAAATGTGAACTTAACAGGTCCTAGTGGCCGAGATCTTCTTTTATATTCTGATTTATATTTACAACTTTACGATTTTAAAAGTTTCTTTCAGTGTCTTTTCCTATCTTCCATATATTTCAAGAATCTGAAAGTATCATATACTGTTCTTGAGAGTGTTTTGATTTTAGACTACTTTATGTGGGCACTTGATACTTGGGTGAAATCAAATACTACTGTCAGGTAACCAAATGTGTGCAAGTATAGGGCCACATCTGCACCACACAGCAAAGCTCTCTTTTGTTCTAGTCCTCTTCTGCTATATCATATTCTGCAGATGTCTGTATAATTGTGATGTTAGAATATATAAATGGCATTAAATGGCAGGAAGGAGGAAGATCTCATTTATCACATGAAGATCTTGGCAGAACACAAGGAGGAACAGCAAGTCAGAGGGCAGGTAAGAAGTATAAACTAATCTGGAGATCATTCCCCACGTTGTAGATTTAGGACCAATCAGAATGAGCTCTCATTTCTGTGAGCTAAAATGTAGGATTGGTCCTCTAGCACATTATTTGCCATTTTGTTATAAGAAACTTATTTTAATTTTCTTTTATCTGAAGACAGACCAAGACATTATAGGAAACAATGTAGAGCAGAACAACAGGGAAGGTAAGTTACTCTGAAGCCTCTAGATCTGTTACCACAAGCTGTTTCTTCATTTAACATCTCCACTGTGCCTTTCTCTTCATAGTAAATAAAGTATTATGGTTTTGCTCTGAATTAAAGCAGAACTATTTGGTGTTAATGTGAGAGGGTTTTTTTTACGAATTATTTAAGGCACAATTTCTGTTTATGGTCCCAAGGTATATTCTAATCACCTTTGTTTACCTCATATTCCTTTCCTAATTAACTGACAACCTATTAGCATACTTTTTTTATCCCTGGAGTATTAATTATACATAATTTATACCATAAGCACTTATTCCTTATCAGTCAGCTGAATAAAACATTTACCTGTTTATAGCTACTTTAAGTTAACATTTTTATACAAAAAACTCACCTGAGACTTTCAATCAAATTATCAGATTTTTAATTTTCTGTTACATAATGATACTGTATTAGTCATTGTAGTATTTTATTCCACTCTAGGCTAAACAGTCATTTACTGGAGCAGAGAGCTGGCTGCATTAATTAACCAATGATACATGCTCAGTTGAACAATAAGCTGCAAATAATAAAAATGCAAGATGAGACAATGTATAGACCTTCTGTGTTAATGGAATGCTAGAGAGCAGTACTAAACCCTGCCCTAAACTGTACACATGTAGTTCAGTGAGGGCTATGTATCTGAAACAGGCTCTGGCTGACAAAGAAGAGCTGAACATTGTCATTCTCAGGCTGCTAAATTAATTGTGCAGATTTTATCTTTGCCCACTAAAACTCAGCCATCTCTGAATGCAAGCTGCAGAGGGACTGGGTGGCAAAAAAAGGAGAATTTTATCACTTCAAGAAAATAAGTTGATAAAGACACCATTTCAAGGAGCTTTGCATAACTGTCAAAAAAAAAAAAAATTAAATGCATATAGCCCACTGGTGATCTAAGCATTATGGCATTAGTTTAGAACATTGAGTTTTATAGGACCAGTAGGACTAGGGTAAATTAGTTTATCCCAACACATATCATACCTTGGTTGTCCTGTTCTGTTTGCCTCCTTTTTCCCCCTCACTCTTCATCCTTATATTTTCTTCTGAGTGTTTGTGGTTTTTTTTAATTCTGTGGCTTTCTGAACTACTTACATGTACTTACATTGACCTGCCATTGTTATCCTCATAAAGTATCTTTTTCCCATTTGATTTCAATTGTCCATTCCCCTACCACCTTCTGTGAGGAGAGGACTGTGACTTCGCACTCTCAATCACTAACACATTTCTCACTCTATCTCCTGCTTCTTTCCTTTCATTTGTTTCTGGTCTTCTCTCATATCACTGTCCATATACTCCCTTCTCCTTCATTACAGTTCTCTATTTACTTAACTCTTACTTCATTTACCATTCATTATTCCTCTGTTCTTTGTACAACCATTGAGCCTTAGAGCATGAAGCAGGCTCCATTGTACCAGGCATTACAGAAACAAAAAGTAAACCATGGGTCTCTGACCCAAGCAGCCAGATACACAAGAAGAATATAGAAGAGACGATTGCTAGATGAAAAGAAAACCTTCTCCTTTCACCCCTGCATATATATTGTTCAATTTACTTCAGAAGGGGGAGAATAAGGACAGTGTCGTTAAACAAAAGTAGTGAGGGTTGGAAGCACATGAGCATTTTGGGGACTGAAGCAGAGAGGGGAAAGTAAGAGAACAATACAAAAGAAAATGTGAAAAATGTGAGCCAGAAATTTTCCTCACAGGAGACCTTTAAGGGCAAGAAGCACATGGGAGGACATTGAAAAGAGCACACAACATGCCTGATGCGCAGTTAAAATGACAATTACAACAACTCATAATGACCAGTTCTGTCTTAGGGTCAGGATTCATCTGACCTATGTAGACATCAAATATCTGAATCAGTTTCTTGATTCTTTCCACTGTCAACTAGCAAAGGGAGCGCCTGGACTGCAATTCATGACTAAACTCAGTGAAACAGCCAAGGTTGACTGCATCTTAAAAATGCATCAACCTTTTCTTTTTATCTGAAAAGGATCCTGACCAGCTCAAATATTGAGTCTGGAAACTCAAAGCTAGGAAAGAGGGTCTCTGCAGGCATGTCCATCCTTGATAACAAACTGGCCTGAGTCCTAATATTGTCCCAACTGTGCTTCTGTAAGCCCAGCAGCACGAAGCCAAAATGTCACTGGACCACCAGGTGCTTGAGGCCTGTGGGAGTCCTCTTACCAAGCACATAATTAGGTGTAACAGCAACTTGGGGCTCTGCCATGATTTCCTTCTCCTCCAACAGGCAGAATGGTGACTCTCAGAGCCAGGACAGGTCAGGAGGCCCAGTTATCTTTTTAATCTTGTCTCAAATCTTGTTGCTTTCCTTTGCAACGTACAACATTTGCTAATTTAGAGACTTCTACTTTGCTGTGGCTGTCTTCTTGACTGGGAATAGTATTTTTAATTTGATTGTGAATTCACACAATGCTCCAAACATAACCTACATAAACCCCTACATTTGTCAGGAGCAGAGCTATCCTGATATAGAGACATTGTCTGAATTCTGTTAACAGGATCTAAAACCATCAACATATGACATTTCCACGTAATGCTGTAGCTGTTACAAGGAGGTGAAGATCTTGGAATAATGTCATCTTGACCACTTCTGTCACAGCTTAGCAGTTTGGGTGAACTATAAACTGAAGGACAAAATTACTCTCTATTCACCCCCCACCAAGGGAAGATAAAAGGGGAATAGAGAGTGGAGGCTTGAAGTGGAAATTGAAAGAAACCAGAGACAGATTTACTAGCTTAGGGGAAAGGTAATAACATAAGGGATAAAGTAACAAAAATACAAATATATATATATATATATATATACAACCCGAACATGATGGCAGCAGGGCCTGAGGGCGCCTTGCAGCAGAGCCAACTCAGGAGATGGGAGTCCCTGACTCTTCCCAGCACCTGATAGATTTGGGCTCTGAAGAGCACGTGGGGAGATGGTGGTAAAGGAGCACAGGGGAACAGCAGCACAGCCAAGAGCAAGAGGAAAAGAGGGTCTTCCTGACCTTTATGGAGTATGAGCAGGAAATGGGAGGGAACAGACCCCTCTGTGTTCCACCCCTCTCAGACTCTGAAGCACCAGTTTGAATCTTGCTTTCTTAGTCCAGGCCCGCATCCTCCTGGCTCCTCTTGTCCCTGCTGTCGCGCTGGGAGTGCCTCTTGCTGTCACTGTCCTGCAGAGCATGGGACACTCAGAGGCTGAATGGCTCCTTTCCTGCTGTGCACCTCCAGCAGGAAAATTAACCCATCTAACATTCATCACCATGATTGTGAACTCTGTTACTCTTTTCTCTAGCTCAGTTAAATAAGCCATAAGGAGGCTGTCCTTTTGGAACACATGCAATTTTCATAATATCTCAGGCACTGAATATCTTGTAAAAAAGCAAGATTAGAGGCCAGGGCTGGGGCACATAATTCGTGACAGCCAAGTCAGTTCAGACTCTGTTAGGGACTGTCCTTACAGTTAGGTTGACCTTACAGTTTAGGTTGGAAAAGACCTTTATGATCATAAAGTACAACCATTAACCAAGCACACTGCTAAACACCACATCTACAGTCATTTAAATATCTCCAGGCATGGTGACTCCACCACTTCCCTGTGCAGCCTCTTCCAGTGCCCGACAACCCTTTCAGTAAAGAAATTTTTCCTAATACCCAACCAAAAGCTCCCCTGGCCCAACTTGAGGCCATGTCCTCTTGTTCCATCACTTATTACTCAGAAGAGACCAACACCCCCCTCTCTACAACCTCCTTTCAGGCCTTCTGATACAACCAAAATAACACAAAACCTACACTATCAACTTTGCTATGAGAAAAAAGTTCAAATGTTTTCGGAAAAATCAACACAAAGATCTCCTTAAAGTAAAAAATCCACATCTCAAATAATAGGGCTTACTCCCTGAGAAAGCAATTCCTCTGGACCAATTCACAGTACATCAGAAAACTGCACTGATGAAAATTAACTTGACTCCATTCAATGAACACAGAAGTAAAATGTAGGAATTATTTGCTTCACATTTTGACTGCTCCCTAATGTTCTTTGTAGTAAAACAAATATTTATGTTCCAGAATCAAAGCCGATTTTCAAAAAACATCATGCAAATTAAACAGTCTTTTTGAGTTACAGCACAATATTAATTAATTCAGGCGGTATTTAATGCTGGGCTATTCCATTATATGATGGACTGAAATACCATATGATATTCTGGGTGTTCTGATTGTACTTTTTGACTGAAGTAACTTTATTGGTTTTAATATTAAAATCAGCTTCACTTAAAATGTCTGAAGAAAGAATTTAATGACTTTGCCTCAAGAACCTAAGCTCTGCCAAGACAGTATTTATAGTATAAATTATAGAGGGAAGCCTGTCTTACATGACCAAGAAAGAAAAACAGCAGTTGTCACAGGAAGTGATCAATTAGTAAGGGGCTGTCCACAAAACATGTTCATCAATTTGAGATGTCGAAGTTGAGAGTGTTGCGTAACTCATGAATTTACTAGGAATACTGAAATATTTGTCACTTATCTTGAAAAAGTAACTGCTGAAGACGAATCATAGAATAATTTGGGTTGGGAGGGACCTCTAAAGGTCATCTAGTGCAACTCCCCTACAGTAAGGAGGGACACCCTCAACTAGATCAGGTTGCTCAGATCCTTGTCAAGCCTCACCTTGAATAACTCCAGGAATGAGGCCTCGACTGTCTCCCTGAGCAACCTGGTCCATTTTGCCACTGCCCTCATGGTAAAGAATTTTTTCCTAACATCCAATCTAAATCTACCTTTCTCTAATTTAAAACCATTGCCCATGATTCTATCACAAGGAACACTGCTTAAGTAGAAATCACAACTTCCTCTATAAAACCAGTATAAAAGCTTCTTTCTAGCCCTCACAATTGTGGCAAACAGGTTGAATCATGCTACACAAATAGAAACAAAAAAACACATTTAAAAAATAGGATCTCAGCTTTATTAAACTGCATTATTGTTGAGGGTTTGAGGTTGATATTATTACATAATCCAGGACTCTGATAACATTATTTCTCTGGACAATACTGCAGAAGGTACACAAGGGCATTACAGAAATGTAACAATGTTCAGTGTCATTATAAATAGCCTATTGAGTGCCTTTATGAAATAAGGATCACAGACTCAGTAGACGTGCTGTAGAGGAAGGAGATGCTGACCTCTGTCACGTAAACTTTCACCATGTTATAGTTATTATATACTACAGAGAAAAATTAAGCCATTTAAGAACTTTGCCTCCATCCCTCAATTTATTTTTTGGCTGTTAAGTGAACTATGAAATCTGTATATTTCAGTAATGTCTTGAGATTTAAGGTACTGCATGCTCAAAGCACCCAGTCCTGGAAAAATGTTTTCAATGAAAAATAAGAGCAGGAAATATGGAAGCTTCCTTTTTGTCTACCTTAGGACTTAACAATCCTGCTTACCAAACTTCTGTTCATCTTCTCCCCACATTTCTTAGCATTGTTATTTTTGCATAACTAGCAATTCTCAAATCCTTTGTTGAATTGTTTTAAAATTCCACACCCCCACAACAGCACTTCTCTTTCTACTATCTGCCTCTAGAATTGCCAGCAGAGCAATTTAGATGAAACAGTTGTTTTCAGATGGGACCTTCTGGATTCTGTTCATGCAAAAAGGAAATCCCAATAGCCATTCTGGAAACTCAGTGGACCTTTCCAATTCCCAATGAAATCTATGAAGAGACTCTGAAGCCTAATCCATCAGAAATTTGTGTTAGCAGCTGCTGGACCACAGATGTTTGGCTGCTCTACAGACCACATATGGTAGCTGATGCTTCGATAATGAGTGAGAGATCTCTTGCCCACATCGGCTGTACAAAGCTTAATTATATTTCACCTTGCCCCTTTTCAAGAAATAGGTCAGCTACATGGAAAATAAACTAATATCTCTGGACAAAGGATGATGGAAGAGCATTTGTCATTGCATATATTACTAGAAACAAGGAGAAAAAAATCTGTTTCTAACGAGCAGTTTTTTCTAGTATTACCTCCTCTATTGAATAGTGATAAATAAAGGGGCATCTCTCCACCACCACTGGCTGGGATTTTTTTCAGCATTCTCCAGGTAATATATATTTTTGTGTTGTTCAAACAGAAGATGTGTTTTCCTGCTTCTAGAAAAGTCACACAGTTTACACTCACTGAAATTGAGAGAGTAGAGTAGTCTCTTACAAATGAATCTTTGTAAGAATGTATATGAAGTTAAACTGGAGTATTACGAAAAACACAGTTCACAAAGCCAGTATAAAGCTATATATAAAATGATATTCTCATTTGAAATGAAGCGGGAGACAAAAGGGATATAGGTAAACACAGCTGCAACATTTTTAGGCATATAATCAAAGGCACAAAAAAATATTGGGAAACTGTGTTAATTATTGTAATTAACTTGTGAACAGTATTGATAGAAAATTATCTTTAAAGAGCCTAAAATCAAAACGAATCTTTTAACATATGGGAATTCTAGAGGAAAAATGTACCAGAGCAAAAGTACCAGTTACCTGCTTGGTGCTTACTGCTAGTAGAACTTGAAACTTAAGAGATAAGAAAGAAATGGAAGAAATATTCTTCAGTTCTGGTTCACTGGATCCCCTAGTTTATGAAAAAACAGGAAACTGGGACCAAAATAATAACAGAGGTTTTTTAACCATTCTATGTTAAGACACTTCTCTCTTCATCTGCACCTCCAATGTTACTACCTTTTCATACGTTTCTGTATCTTCTTCCTTTATCAGTCTTTCAAGTCTGATCTTTTCCTTATTCCCTGTAGACACATTCTTCTTTTCTTATTGTGACTACCATAGAGGGTGAGTGCATGCTCAGCTTTCAGCTTGCTCTCAGTGGGTTTTTAAGCACAAGCTTAAAATTGTATTTGCCAGTGGAAGACCATGAAGCTCCCTATGCAGTCCGTGGAGACAGGCAAGCTCTCCCCAGATGGATTCACAGTGTGGAAGCTAAACTAGAGAGTTGAAGTGTCTGTTCAGGCAGCCTGAGGTAACCAGGCACCTGAAGGAGTTTGTCCTTTGGCATTCCATGGAAGGCAACTAAGGCTGCACAGTCAAATCTTCCACTCCTTTCTTTCTCAGGTTCATGCATTTCTTTTAATACATGTCACCAACAGTTTGCTCCCCAGAGCCCTTTTATTTCAACAAGATTCTCTACATTAAGCTACAACAAAGGAGGAGGAGTCATTTTGAGTCCTAATCTATTATGCACCACTTGCCCATCTAAAGACTTTATGGGAGTATAGGGACCAAAAAAGCCTGTCTACTACTCTAATGTCAACCCCTTGACACAGCTCGAGCCTAATACAGGTTTAAAACCAGCTAAAGGTCTGTCAAATCCTCTTTCAAAGTGGGGAAGGATGCAGTGACCTTGTCTTCAGCCCTACAAATGCTCTGCAAATACAGATGGATGCTGTGGTGCAGAGCATGTGCTTGCCTTCCATGCAGCCCCGGTCCTGTTCCTGGCTGCTCAGAGGGGAGCCTGTGCATCTCTTACAGGGCACCCTTCACTCCATGTTGGCTGTGAAGCCTCAGTAGTTCTGAGTGCAGTGTGAGATGTGCAGTGAGTTCCTCACTCTACAAAGTCAGTCAGACCTTAAAGCAGGATGTGAAAGGCATGTATAGCTCCACAGATTTGAGTAGCTACCTGGTAAATGTTTGGAGAGGTGAAGTCTTTCTTTTTTTTCCATTCAGAAAATATTTTTCACAGTTTATCTTTTGGAAGGAGAGCTGAGCTCATTTTTCCAGACAAAAACATTGAATATTAAGATATTTTAACATAATCTTTCACTTTTGCATTGTTTCAACAGAATAATTTTCCATTAAGATAAAATAAAGATGAGCATACTGCAGCCACTGAACAGAGTGTGCTGGCAGAGCAGAGCAGCAGTATAATGACATTAAGGCTCAGATTCTTTAAACATTCAAAAAATAAATCAAATTATGAAAGACCAAAAAAAAAAAACCAACCACACAAAAACAGTCCAAATTTGTCTGAGCAGCACAGAGTCATTTGGAGGTCCTTCACAAATGCAGAACAATTGGCTACACCTAAAGCCCTTAACTGCTCCAGCTGGTTGTTACCTGACTGCTAAAGCCTTTTGGACCAGTCAGTAATGTTTAAATAATCCACATCCAGACATTGTCTTACACCTTCCTTAGTGGACTGCAGTGTAAATGCATGGTACAATTAATTAACACTGGGATGAAAACCAGAGTCTCCAGATTCCAAAACAAATGCTCAGCCATGTAGCCAAAAGCACAGCTCCAATGGCATAAGCCAATTTACTCTCTGTTTTATTAAACTCTAACAATGTTTAGAATCACTAAGTCACAGTGGGTCTGGCACTCCACATGATGAACCTTGGTGAACATGTCCTTGCCCACCCAAACACAATTGCAAGTGTATTGCTAATTCCTCTTATCTGAGGCATTTCTGGTTTACTTGATATTGTCTGTAATGCTGCAAAATTTGGCTACATAGGTAATGGCTCCTGAACCCAAGTAGGAAGCATCTCCCTGTGTGTGTGCATGTGACTGCTTCCCTTCTAAAAGTCTGAAAATTATTTTTTGACCTATGTGTTTCTCATGACACTGCCTGCGAGCACTCTCTTCACCTCCAGCTGCAAACAGCTATAGTCAGATTTGTAGCAATGATTCACCCCCATTTACTTGCAATCACCTGAAAGTTAAGTTTCAAATACAAGCTGATTGTCCAGATTTCCTATATATTCAACAGCCTGATGCAAGCACCTCTAGAAGGCAATTTATCCTAAGCAGGCAGCTTAGCTGTGAGAGGGTCATTGCATCGAGGTGACCCATCTCTCTTTGCTGAGCATTGATGTAGCCTAGACACCACCTTGCAAATAAGGTTTTTTCAGGTAGCATGAATCACCTGAGGGGCATCCCATCCCTACATACTGTTTAGATTCCAAATAGTACCTTTGTTTTGAAATTTCATATTAACTTTTCTTTTATAAATACGGGCAAATTGAAGAAACTAAGTACATTTTGGGATATTATATCAATTATGTTCAAACACTGTATACAATTTAAGGAGAACAGCAGCAGGTAAATTCTAGATTTAAGCAGAAATTTCCTTTTTTTTTTAGTTTTCTATTGATGTTCTTCACAGAAATAAATGTTATTCAAATCTTACTTGAACTCTATACAGCTAGATATAAGATCTACGTGTTGGTTTCTCTTAAGCTCTTTTCCTTCCCTCAGTGAGAGGGGCAAATAATCATTCAGTTGAGATTTACTTAATCCATTCTTCTACCTTCTTGCTAGAAGCAATAGTAAAAACATTTTTTTTTTCTTAGCACCTAAGGATCTTATATGTGCAAGTTATTAAAAAGAGTGTTTGTAACAAGGTGAGTACTTAACACTATGACTGCAATTCATTAGATTTCAACACCAGGCTAGTCACTCTAAGTCCCCTTTGTTTCCCTTTAGCAGAGAGAAATGGGCATTTTTACAGTGCCTGGGAGTTTTGAGGAGGCCAATTTCTCTGTCTTGATGATGAAGTTTATGGTGACTAAATCAATTATAGAGATTTTAACCATAGACAGCAACATTTCATCCAATAAGTCTGGGGGTCACAGGGAAGGATCAATGTGTTTCATATTTAGTGATTTCATAAATGGATTAAGGCAGATGGAAATGATAGTAGCCACACAAAGAGTTTTCTCAGTCACTGTGATTTCACTTGCCACTGTGCCTAAATAACTACTCAGCTCACCAGCCATGACTGTCTACTTTTGGGTGAGCTGCATGGTTTTTGCACTTCATTTACTAAATTGCTATTTAGGCTGCATCATCCTAATTGTTCAGACCACACACACCACATCCTTCATGGGAGCTTGGACACCTGCCCCACATGTGAGCAGTGGATTGATGGGATGGGACTGGATCTGAAGCCAACCGTAAATGCTCAAATTTTGCAGAATGTTATCATGACCTCAACAGACCTGAAAGATCAAATCCTACCTGCTACCTGAGATTCTCAAATATCATTTCATATCAGTTAATCTGTATCAAGATCATTGTAAGATGCAATTTTCTATTTATAATACACAGATTAACATGACAGCATTTTTTTCACCAAGCATAAGCAGATTCTCTAAACATTTTAAATAATGCTACCCTCCAAAAGTACCAGGCCTTTAAAGAACCCTCTCTAGACTTGTAAAGTAAAAATGTGACCATTGTGACCAAGTGTGTCAAAAAAATGTGGTTTAGTAAACATGTATTTAGAATTTTACAGGTTATTAAAATAGCATAAGATGGAAATAATTGTGGTCAGCTGGTAAAGTGTAATAATTCCATTTTAGCTCACTTCTAGCTTGTACTTGTACATAAAGCATCTTGTTTTAACATCTGCTTTCTAGATATAATTATCACTTCAGATCTGTTTTGCTTCAAAATAATCTTGAGTAAACAGAAGTTACTTTTTTGTCCTTTTCCATTCATAGCTGTAGGTGACTGATAGCAAACCAAATTCATCTCCATTATCTGTCTTCACCTAAGCTAGATCCTCTGGTTGCTCCCTTCTGACAGAACACTAAGATGTGAGTCTTTGTTTTTACTATAAAGCTCACCAAGTGCACTGTCCTGACTCATTCATAACACTTGGCTCTCTCTTTTAGGTAGTTCTACCATACTGTCTGACAGTTTTCACAGATAGCATTAAATATTTCTTTATAATGTTAATAGTCACAAGAGAAGGATATTAAAATGTTTGTAGTTGAAGACATCTTTGCTAATAGAAGTTGCCTATTGCTTTACACTGGCAAACATGCTTTATTATAATAAGATCATCTCTCATAGGAAATGTTTAAAGGTTTCATCAGCACCTTTAATATGTCTTTAATGTAAATGCTCCCATCATTAAAACTGTTTTAATCGTTTTCCTGCAAGTTGTGTTGGGGTACCTCCAAACAGCAAGGGAGAGAGGAGAAGGAGACAGTGTGGGCGACAGATGTCTGGGTTTTAGCTAGCACCTACATTAGAGCCTTAAAAACATCTACCAGTGTCCAGATTTCTTGAGAACATGTGACACTCTTGAAGCGAGTCGGGGCCATTTGGCTCATCATGTCTCATTCCTTTTTCCATCTACACCATGATATCTTCTAATTGTCTCTTTAATGACCTTGGTGTTTTTGCCTTAACTATCTTGCCTGGTAAGCCATTCCACACATTTATGATTCGCTGCTTGAAAAAAATGCTTCCTGACATCTGTTCTAAATCTGTTTTTCTTTAATTTTCATTTATACCCTCTCCTTCTATCATCTGTGTTGGGCTGAAAATAGGAACCCATGTTGACATTTTCTGAACCGTTTAAATTTTATGTTCTTTAATTAAAAAATCCCTCTCAAGTAGTTGGAAGTCTAACCTGGTGGTAGAGAATATAACACTGTATTTCTAGTAAAACTAGTTGTTTTAAAAACATAAAAATTCACTGATACATATACTTAATATTACATAGGTCAACTTGTTAATGTTCTCCTAAAGAGAAAGTTCAAATGTTTTGCTAGGGTTCATTCATGAAGAGGGCATGAAATGCACTTAAAAACACTTTAGAAGTGCCAGAACCTAAGATTATTTTCTGTTGTCTTTTGATTTTCTTTTCTTCTATTATATTCTTTTATTTTATGCTTTTATTCTTCTTTAGATGTTACAAGCATCATATTAAAATTCACGTTAAAGTCACATTAAAAATCCAACTTAAAAAAAATGCTAAACCCTGTAGTTTTTCATATTTAGATTTTTTGTAAAGATATCTGAATTTGGACTGCCAAGGATTGGAACATACTCCCAGTGAAGGAGCACTGGAACAGCCTGCCCAGAGATGTTGTGAAGTCTCCTTCTCTGGAGACTTTCAAAACCCTCCTGAATGCATTCATGAGTGTCCTGCCCTGGGTGACCCTGCTTTGGCAGGGGGGTTGGACTTGATGATCTCTAGACATCCCTTCCAACCCCTAGCATTCTATGATTCTATGATCTTCTCTACTGATGTTTAAAATACTTTTTCTGCTGAGGTCATGCATTATTACCCAAGCAGATACTAGGATCCAGGGGTTTCAGTACATCATGTTTGAGTGCCACATATCCTCCGGAATTTTGCATCTTCTGATGCTTTCTGGGGCCAAGTGCCTCAACTGAGCCTATATCTATGGAATGTAGAGTAGTTTCAGAAACTTGCAAAGAAACAAAGGAATGCAGAATCAGTTTAAGAGAATGAGAAGCGATGAAGAAGCCATCTCGACAGTTTTCCGGGGTAATTTGGCTTGATGCTTATACCTAAAATTCATTTTGTTAGAGTGATGGATCTCCAGCAGAACTGTGTAAGGAATGGACAGCTAGGTTAATGTCACTGTGCTGTTAGAGGCAGAAGCCAAAAATTCTCTTTAATGTCATATCATTAGGAAGCCCCCGTGTAAGCATCTTTCCTGGAATACTGTGAGAATCTGTGCACCGGAGCTGATGGGAGGGATTCTGTACCAGCTGCCAAACATGACATTTCTGGACAGGCTGCTGAACCCTCAGCAGGTGACATCTGTGAAGCAGCCTTTCATCTTCCTGCTTCTCAATGGAGGGGGTACCTGCATGGGGCTGGGATCCCAGAGAGGCTCTATGAATGCAGCCTGTCTCTTGCTCCCAGCTGGGCTTCCACAGCCACAAGCTGAGGATCCTAGAATTTGAGCTTCCAGTGTCAACATCTGCTCTCAGAGCCTCTTTTGTCCATTTCTCTCTTTATGTGCTGACAGCTAAAGCCCAGTCCAGCCAATATAAACCGTCTGTAATCAACAGAACACAATCTACTGACTGTATACAGCTCATGAGCAATAGGTGTATTTTTTCACTTCTGCAGTGTATTTAGCTGAATAGGAGATTGATGAACCAGCAGAAAGGATTGAGCAATTCAGAAATTTTTCAGTCACTGTAAGAAAAGGGAAAGTTTCAAAGCATGATCTGAGTGAAAATTTCCTTATAGATTATAATAATATCAGAAGCATTTAAAATTTTAAAGCATTTATGCAGTTTCTTATTTTCTTGCATCTACTCAGATGTTAAATGAACTATTTTTTGCAACAGTAAGGCAACACAAAATAAATAAAAAACCCAAAGTTGTTTATTTTTTCCTTTTCACAAAACCACCAAAAAGGCAAACATTCTTCTCACAAAATTGCAAGTGTTGCTAAATGCAATTTATTCACCAGGATTAAGGTTACCACAATGAATAGCAAATGAATTGCTAATCATTTGCCACCCTATTTTAAAGTGTTACCTATCCATCTGTAATTTTGACAGAAAACATTTCTTTTGGCTCAAGTGCCACTAGCAAAGGCATGGTCACCCACCAAAAGAACATTCAAATAAATAATAAGCAGAAAATTACTTAATAGTATTTATATTTCTTTGCTAGATGCTTCTGGGTTACTTTTCTTTATGAAGGAACCAAGATTTTACCTCAGTGCTAGATAAATGTAGGTGAGATTATTTCTTGTGGCCACAGGGTAAGGATAGGAAACATGAGGTATGGATACTTTTAATTCCACAACAGACAACCTGGCTTCCGTGATCTTGAGTCTTTCAGAATAGAAAAAGGACCTAAGTAAATATCTAGAAATTGAAATGTCATCTGAACTCAAACTGAACTGGGGTTCTAAATAATAATTTAATAAATCAGCCTCAACCTTTTGGTTTTCTTGTTTAATGTTTGTAAAATTAGCACCCCAGTAAGCCTTTCATTGTATTAATGATATTATGGCAGTTCTTAATGTATATTGGGAGCCTTGGGGTAAAGAAGTTCAGTAACTGTGAGGCACAACTATATTCATGAAGTTCATCCTCCTGATACTGGTGAGACAATAAGGTGACATTTTCTTTTACCACTCCTTTTCAGCAGGTCAGTGATAAAATGTGCTAAAACAGATGTAATAATCAATATGGACATGGTAGTGCTGGATAGGGAGCACCAAACATGATTTGTGCATACCCAAACACCTGGCCTAGCTCTTCAGCAGGGGCACTATACCTACAGCTCTGCAAACACATCCTGTCTCAACAGACACTGAGTGAAAATAAAAATCAGGATTGTAAGACGAGGAAAGGAGAGAAGCCTGGAAAGTACACACTTTAAAAGGCCAGGTGTGTGCAGGGTAGGTATCAAGAGGAATCCTCACTACAGAAAAATAAATGGTGAGTTTCTACCTCAATATAGTTTAGAAAAAGACTACCCACCTGGACGATGTTTGCAGTATAAATAGAAAGGAGGTGACACATGACTAAACTTGTAATCCTAACAAATAATTTACTTTTATATTGTGTCTGGAACAGTTACAAAGACATTTACCTTTAAAATATATTCATAAGTATTGCAAGGACCTCTGAGCACCTGCTCATATATTTGGAGCATGAGCATTTCTGAGTAAGCTCCAAGTCTTTGTATGCATGTACAATGCAGGGGTGAACGTTGAATAGAATGTTGTGAATACCAGCATATAAATACAAATAATAAAATAATAGCTTCAGACCCCTATGATTAAGAAGTAATCTCCCAACTAAAATTTGAATGCAACATCAGTTCTACTATATCCTGAGAAAATTTCCAAATCATATATAGTATAATGGAGAGAAGAGCCAAAGTATCTCTGATTCCCACCACTCTAAGTCATTATCTAAGTCATCATCAGGAACAGCGTGGCCAGCAGGTCCAGGGAAGTGATTCTGCCCCTGTACTCAGCCCTGGTGAGGCCACAGCTCGAGTCCTGTGTCCAGTTCTGGGCCCCTCAGTTCAGGAAGGAGATTGAGGTCCTGGAGCAGGTCCAAAGGAGGGCAACCAGGCTGGTGAAGGGATCCAGCACAAGTCCTGTGAGGAGAGGCTGAGGGAGCTGGGGGTGTTCAGCCTGGAGAAGAGGAGGCTCAGGGGAGACCTCATCGCTCTCTACAACTCCCTGAAAGGAGGCTGGAGCCAGGGGGGTATCGGTCTCTTCTCCCAAGTAGCTACCAGTAAGACAAGAAGGCATGGACTTAAGCTCTGTCAGGGGAGGTTTAGTTTAGATATTAGAAAAAAATTCTTTACAGAGAGGGTGATCAGACATTGGAATGGTCTACCCAGAGAGTTGGTGGATTCTCCATCCCTGAAGGTTTTTAAGAAAAGACTGGATGTGGCATCCAGTGCCATGGTCTGGTCAACCACAGTGGTAGTGGCTTAAGGGTTGAACTTGATGATCTCAGAGGTCCTTTCCAACCTGGATGATTCTGTGATTCTGTGATTATTGCTCACAAAAAACCAAGAGCAAATAAGTCAGAAGGAAATGTAACCACTCCCTGGGTCATTATTCTGCAGTTTTTCAGGGGGGGTTGTCGTCAACAATAAAAAAAAAAAAAAAGCAGTAGATGTTCCTAACTCAAATACTGTGGAGAATACATGTATTAAAAGATGAAGTTATAAATGCTGCCTACGTTAGCAATTATAACATGTAGATAGATAAGCCTTTTATTGGGGAATCAGCTACTGAATACTAATAAATCACTATCATTGTCTATAAACACCTCAGTCATCTCTTGTGCCTCTGCTTACATTCAACCACACTATAGTCAGCCTCCCACCTCTGCTAAATTTCCAGTTCACAAAATCAATATTCTGGTAAAGCACCTTCTCAGTGAACAGATCCTGTGGAGATAGTGGACAGTTTTTTGCTTGTTGTTCACCAACATGGAGGTATGGGAATCGCATCTTTATGCCTAAAACTCTGTTTTGCAAAAACTGTTTTCTTAAAATTACATCATCTCCAGTTGTTAGATGTTTGGGGGATCAAAATAGTCTGGTTTCTTGCAGATTTATTTTTCTAATGCCAGGTATGCAATTATTTTGTCAATTTGAAGAGCAGAACAATGCAGTACTTACAAAAAAATACAAAGACAAAACCAACCACCTTGGAAAAGAGAAAAAAAAAACAAATTAAGAACAAAATTATCAGGTGCCCAGGACATTAATAAACTGCTTATTAAAAGTGATGGTTTGTGAAGATTTTCTGGTCAAGGACAGGAATATAAACTGAGATACATCAGCCTTGATCATACCTTCTCTATGTCTGGATGTATTGGCCAAACACTTACATATTTAAAAAAGTATTTTATTTTTTCATTTACTGTAAAGGAGTTGATTTGCATGGTAATCTTTGTGGAAATAATGATAACTTCCATCTCATTCTAATTTACTGTCAGAAAACTGTCAGGGAAGGAAGGGCAGAATCTTTTTGTTTATTTCTGCTGTTTGAAAATGCTCTAAAAAAGGCACTGTGACTCTGGTGGGGGCTCTTTGATGGAAGTTTTTATGAAGTTAATGTTGCAGAGAGCTGGTCGGAAGCCCCAACAAGTGGACTGTGGCGTGTCGAATGGTCAAACGATTCCATCTGTAGTTAAATCTGCTACTGGAAGCATTTATCAACCTCCCAGTTGTTTAATTTTGGATCCTGCTGCTCCCACACTCTATCTGGATTTTGTCATTTACTAGAACAGCACCCTTGCTAGGTTTGGAAAGAAAAGCAAAATCATAAAAGTGTTTCAGCTGCTTCGGATACTCTCTACAGAGAGCAGAAAAGCTGAAAAATACAATATTCTTATACCTTTCTCATATACTCCTATATTCTATTTTTTAGATAAGTGAGGAGGTTCTGACTGAGGGTTCTTTGGAAATGTTAAGCAAAATTCACTAACTTCATTTACTAGAGGGACTCAAAACCTAAGTGCAAATGGGATCCATCCTCCCCTGAACTTGTAAAAATCTAAATCTTGATTTTATAGCTTCATCCTTCCTCTACAAACAGACCAATCCAGCAGCCCAGGTCAGCATATTTAACACTTTGTCTTTCTCTCCCTGGCCTTCATCTGCACCTTTCTTACAGTTCCACTGCAGGTCTGTGATAGCTCTCAAAACAAGCACACTCCTTGCTAAAAATTTCTGCTCCCCAACTATTTCACTCTATGTCTACCAGCTTACTACAGACTGCAGATGAGACACAAAGCTTGTTGACCAGAATAGAGTTAACAACTGTTTCTTTTGCTCAAAGGAGTCTGAAGCCCCAGAGGCCATCTAGGATCTCTTCCCCACTGCAATAGTTACTCTCCTTTATCTGTAAATTATCTTTCAATTGATAACAGCATCCTACCACTGCACCCCAGCCATGCTGCAGGACCCCTTCCAAAGGGAGAAAGGGTTTCATTGCCATGTCTATTTCATTCTTTTTCAAGAAGGAAGGGGGCACTACACAGAGCTTTTAACTTGGAGGAGGGTCATTACCCAACAGGGGGATCTACAGGTGGAAGGATCCAAATACTGCCAAGAGTTATGTCAGCCAAGGACGCTACCTAAATGTTATCACGTTACGGGAATGGCTTCTTCCAGTGATGCTGAATTTGCAATGTTATAGCAGAGCTGCAGACACCAGCAACAAAAGAAGGACGAGTCAACGAACACCTAATAAAAATGAACATCACCCAAAAAATGACAGATGAATGAGAAAGAGGAAAACACAACGAAAGAGTAAGTGAAGTAGGAAAAGGCACAAAATACAAGCCCGTTTACTTGATTCCTAGGTGGCAACCATACTGAGTATGTTGATCTAATAGCTCTTTGGAACAAAACATTATATTTTTCATTCCAGTGCTGGCAGTCTGGTTAGAATATCCCATTCCGCAATGTGATCTGGATGCTAATATTTTGCTGTTGAAAGCATCTACAATAGGATGAGTTTCATAATATTTCTGCCATTGTGGAGCTGATAGAAGCAAGAAATAATTGCAAGAACAATAATTTGCCTTAACATCAACTTTATTTTAAACACTTCCCTTATTCAGACTGTTATAAAGGGAAAGAAAGTAAGGTGAAAGAGTGGAACCTTGAAAAAATTTTTAAAAAAAGGAAGGAGAGGGAAAAATTATAATGAGGTTCTTTGTTGTGATGAATTCACCAGCGCTAGCACCCAGCTACCCACCAAGATTTTCTCTCACTTCCCCATCTGGTTGGGGAAGAAAATAGAAGAATGAGAGGGAAATATTTCATGTGTCAATGTAAAAGCAGGAAAATTCACTTGCCAAGTCCTGTCTTGGGTGAAATAAGCTCAACTTGAGATATTTAGTTTGTTGTCAAAAAGCATAACTATATAATTATTGATTATGGAAAAAAAAAAAAAAAAAAAAACAAACAATAAAAAACCCACAATCATTAAAACCTTTAGGCAATAATCGTCTTTCCTTCTACTTGCTCAGGCTTGGTCTCACTCTAGACTTCTACCCACTTCCTCGTTCCCCCTTCACTCCTTCCCTTCAGACTTACCTCCACTATCATTAGTGACAGATTGCACTTAGGGAAGGCAACAAGCAGCACCAGAGGTGGGGGCAGTGTGCAGTGGTTTCTCTTTTTGTTTATTATTCTTTTCCTATGCTCTGCTGTGGGCTTTCATCATGCCACAATCCCTTTAGTTGTGTACCTGCTCTGCCATGGAGCCGGCCCTGCTCTGACTTTGGTGTTCCCTGTGTTGTTTCTCATTCTTCTGTTCCCTCCTCTAGTACACTGCCTCCAGTACTTTTAGGACTTTCTTATACATTTTCACAAAGGTGCCACCAACTCAGCTGGTGGGCTTAGCTGTGTCCTGCAGTAGGTCTGTTTTGGAGACATTGGTTGTATCTGACATGAGGCAGCTGCTTGATCTCTTCCCCCAGAGACCACTCCTTCAGCCCTTCCCAATTCCAAAAGTTTGCCTTTTATACCAAATACACTTTTGAAGAAAATGAACTTTTGTAAGCTAGCCATGAGAAAGTTAGACCTTATACTTCCACTGAGATATTTGATGGGAGTGCTAATTACTGCCACAGGTGAAAGAAGACCCGAACCTCTCCATCCATTAGCTATGTGTGCAAGGATACAAAAAAACACAGGACCTTCCAAAACCCAGACATCTCTTGTCAATGGGTAATTCTTTTCCTTTTAAGTCAGTCTCCTTTCCCTAATGTGCAAGAATTGCTGTAGACTAATATAAGATATGGTGGCAACTTGCAGTATTCTCAGTTACTCAGAGCTGGTCACATGCGGAAAAGAGCTAACTGCCTGATAGAACCTGGTATTTCAGTCTCATGGACTCAGTGAAGTTACACATGAAATTAAAATGACTCAAGTTGTCAGTGCTGGAAGAATGTTTCTATTTACTTCAGTCCTGAGATCCTGTTATTTTCCTAAAACAACTGCCCTGAAGCAACTTCTATATTAGAAACATTTCCCTGGGCCATATTTTCTTTTATTTCACTAGTGCATCCTCTCTCAGCTTCTAACCCATGTATGTGATGTGTATACTACAAGAACTGACTTGACTCCTCATGAGTCCAGCATGTCTGCCAATTTTAATGTAAGCAGAATGTGAATTTGCTTGATTGATTTTCAAACATGAGAATTATTGGCAAGTCAGTTACCAAGGAAAACTGAAGTAATCTGAATTTTCTAATGTTATACATAATACCCATATTTAGCTAATGTATAGCATAATTCTATGAGCCTGGTTTATGGTGCTATATTATCCTTAGCTCAACCTGTGGTTCAGTAAGGGAGTGGAAATGAAGATCCATTCCCAGCTTCTTTTGAAAATTAAAGCATTAGTGCTGTTGCAAATAGAGATTATTGCAGTTTTGTAGCTGTGGGAAGAGCAATATAGTGTAAAAGCTAGATAGCCCATATATTAGGTGCCCCAAGACAGAACCAATAAGTGGTATAAGTGCATTCTATACGGCCTTTTGTAATTAGTAATGAAATGCCTGAAATAAATCCAAAGACTTGCAAGAAGTCAGCTTTCCCTGGAAAACCTGTTTTCAAATGGTATCATACTTCAGCATTCTTCAACTTAGTGAGTTCACAGCATCTGCTGCTTAAATATAACAGCACATATGGCAGCATCATTTTGGAAAGCAATGTAAAAAAAGACTGAAGAAACTATTATGGGGACTGCTGTCATGCTCTTGGGGCACAATTGCAATCTTGTGTTCCCATACGGCACCACTGGAAAAAAAATGTGAAGTTTTAGTAGGGTAGACAGGGTCAAATACTGTACAATAAACTGACTCAAATGTTCCCTTTTTGTGCTTACATTTTATTAGTTTCAAAGGAAATACACAATATAATTTAAGTCCTGACTTTTTACTTGGGACTAAGGGAGATGCTTCAAATTTAGCAGAAGTGTAAGTGCTGTTTTGAAGCCTAAATCAGCGTTCATGCAAATCCCAGCAAATGCTGTCATTCTGTCTCTGGCAATCCAAGTATATAATTAATTTGTAGATCATCATACACCACTTTTGGGAACCCATATCACTATCTTAACTATTCTGCCACTGGGTAAACATGTGGCTTTTATCAACGAATTTTTTTTTCTGTCTGACTGTGTTATCGTAGAAAGGAGCTGCATCTCTCGGGTGTTGGCACATTCAGCTGGAGTTCTACTGATGTTTCATTATTGAGGGAGTTTTATAACATGAAAAAAATGTGGGTACAATTACACCACTAGGGCACAGTCTCTGTCCAAGAGGAGAATTATGCCCAAGAGGTTTATGAACATACAATCTATTCAAGAATTTCTGGAAATATTATTTCCCTTTAGCAATATTAAAGCATGCTATGCTCCCCTTGTGAGTTGATGTGTATTTTTGGGAGAATATGGAGGAAGCTAACCCTCTCTTCTGCAAATATTAATATCTGTGACTGATAGACAGGAAAAAGCTTCCTTTCTGTCACTAACCATCCACAGTAATTTTCAGGCTTTTGGGGAGGCAATTTTGAAAGAGGACTGTAGGTAAATGTTCAAGGTACTAAAAGAGCTGAGCACTGTGAATGTTCACTGGTGGGACCAAGCAGAAAGACTCTGTTCCTCCTCTTAGTCTGTGGAATCCCATTTTATTTTGTCCTGTGGTGACTGATACCATTTGTGTCTTGCTACAGCGAATGAGTACAGAAGGAACATAATTAGTAGCAAGCAAACAGCACAAGGAAAGTTGCATGATGTAGTTATGGACATTCTCTGATGTTATTCATCCCTTGGATTAAAATTTGATATTGATCAGTAGAGCTCTTTGTCAAGAAGCTTTAGTGAGCTTGGTAAGCTTATGAAAAAGAATTGAGAACAAATGAGGTTTAGTGGTAACTGGTTTTCCTTGTTTCTACTTTTTCTTGTGGAAGCAACTTAAAACTACACTTTTTCACTCATTATTAGGTTATTATTAATTATATATATACTAATTTTATAAAGGAAAAAATATCAGAGAAGCAGAATAGGACTTCACATAATTACTGGCATGTTCTACAAACCACTCTATATTTCTTTGTCTTTCTGCAATAGAATTACATTAGGGACAAAAAAAAAAAAGGGGGGGGGAAAAAAAAAGCCTAAAAGAGTCACAATTTTACCACTATAAATGCTATACTCAAAGTATGTTTTCCTTTAAGAAGTATTTCTTATTTACTGGTCATCCTCAGATTGAAGAGATTTGTCTCAAAGTGACATCTTTGGCTCCATCTGTAACACATGATTAGAAAACTCATTTAGAAAACAGTGGTTTATCTAGTAGTGTGAGATCTTCAAAGAACATTGTAGACATTATCATCGTCTAAACTAAAAACATTCAAACAATCCATTCCAGAGATTTAAACTGTTGTAATTGATCAAAAAAAATGGTATGCTATTCAGAAGGCACACAATTTATAGTTTGTTCAAAAGACACCTGTACCTAAGAATTTCTTTCTTGAGACATTATACTTAGATGAGACACTCTAGACGTTAAAGGTTTAAAGTTATCAGCGTAACATTATGATACCAAAAAAGATTTGTCTGCATATCATCATCCATGTAACTCTTGATCACATACAGCTAGAGAAGGATACATTCAGTATCTGTGTCCTACTTTGCTGTATAAATCAGGACCCACTTGAGTACTTGTCAAGAGCACAGTGCCTAGGACCATTTTTTGATAGAGGAAAATACTGGAAAAACGGAACTGTTTCACCAATTTTTCACCAATTCTTCAGGAGATAAGTTTAGAGCAATTATTAGTACAGAAGTGAACATTTTTGTTTCAGTGATGGTCAGAGGAAATCATGTCATGTCTTAAAAGATCTCAGTATGTTTCTAAGGAACATCAAAACCTGAGAATATTTTAGACCTCTTTTCTCCTTTTCTTTTTTACTACTTCACACCTCCTTCCTTTGATATGGAGTTTGTTTTTTATGAATACAAAAACAGGAAATTCATGCTGGGGCCCAGATTTCTATCTCATCATTTACATTCCCCTGTGCATCAAGTTTAAAATCTAAATAGACCCAGAGTTTTGCATGAAATTTGCAACTTAACTTGGATGTTCCTTTTTCAGCTTTTGGATTTTTTGAAAATTAGTAATTCTGTAGCAAAAGAAAAAGTGTTTGGGATAAAACTCAAGTTTTGCAAGTAAGGCTTCTATAGAATAATGCTAAAAGAAATTCTATGTATTAGACAATAAAAAACAGCTATCTACATAACTAATGTGATAAAGAAAGTTTTATCTTTACTTTAGTATCAAGCTCCTTAATTTCTCTGGGCTTTATTTTGATTAAGTTAAAAGCCCATTACACTCTGGCACACTGTTCCAGAATACATAGAAGACTTTGAGACTGGGCTCAACAAGGTAAGAGATTTAAAGCAACTTCAAGCTGCTACAGCAAAGGAGGCAATAACTTAACACAAAATAAAAATATTTATATAGTCAGTGGTTGTACAGGATGTCTTTTTCAAGTGTCCTGCACCTCTGATTTTCTCCTGGCAATGTGCTTTTTTCTAAGCTCTTGTTTTGGTTACTTTCCTTCTATTATGTTAATGTCTGTACTTGCCATCTATTATCTGAAACATGGGTTTCAGAAGATGTTATTCCACCTTGTCAGTAATCAGTTCTCCATGACAAATTCTGTGTGTTAAACAACTTTTCTTCTAGGATGAGCTGTGAAAGATCCTCAATTGATTTTTGGAAATAGATGCATGAAATAGCAATCTTTTTGTAAAAGATAATGAAAACCTAAACATGGAATAAAAAATTTGAGGGGTCTCACTGTAGCAGTCTTACATTTATCTCTGTGTTTATCTTTAACTCAGAAAAAGATAAACTAGGAACAATGTTAATGATTGAACCAAAAAAATCTCAGTCACTCCTTCAAGAACTAGAGTTTTTACCTTCAGCCATGAAAGAAAACAGATCAGATTTTATTTTGATCAGAACATAACAGTGCATCCTCTCCTTATTTTAGGAATGGGAATTCTATGTTTCAAAATAAAATTTCCTTCTAACACTTCTCTTTGGTTTTTCGTGTGGATGCTGTATTTTTTTGGTTTTGTTTTTTTTTTTTTCTTTAGGAAACAAACATCTTGATAGCTTTCTTTATAAAGCAATCTTTTATGGAATAAAAGGTTAGACTCTTACAATATGCCAGTTTTCATAATTTCCCTTGGGCTATTTAATACATTTCAAATTCGCAGAAAAGAAAGCAGGATTTGAATCTGTGAGTCAAATGAGAGAGTCATATTGTCTCCAAGACAACTGCTAAAGATGCTCATCAGTTTAGGAAGAACATTAGAATTAGTACATAAACCAGTCCCAACCTATAACTTTACTAATTACCATATTTTAGCTCTCTACATAAGTCAGATTCTCACAGTCATGCAATTCTGGCTTTAAGCTTAATCTCTACTGCAAATGTCCAGTGTCAGAAACATTCCTTTTTGTACTACACGCATTTACTAAACACATGAGCACACTGTAAGAATTTAAGCAAATACATTTGCTTCTAAACTAGTAAGGCTATTTTTTTTTTCCTTAGGCAACAGAATAATTATAAAATGAATTATTGTTTCTCAAAACTGGAAACCATACACTGTGAGAGTCCTGCATGCTTCGAGGCTATTAGTGGGAGAATGCCATAGCAGCAAACTGCTAGGAAAGAAATCTACATCCTGTTTGTTTGGGTAATAGTTCTTCCATTAGAGGCAATATTAGAATTTCAGCTTCTGATCTCTCCTTGTGGACCCCTTAAAATCCAAGCTGTGAAACAGCAGCTGATGCTTTACATACTATCACAACAGCCAGCAATATATGAAACCTGGAAACGGCATGCAAGGGAAATTAATGTTAGGCTGTTAAGGGATATACAGTAACTCACATTTGCATTACACAACATACAGCAAATTAAAGCTGCCTTTCCTTTGTTGTGCTGTTGAGATAGCAAATAAACATCAAGCAGCAATGCAGAATGGTAGCATTTGAGAGTATTATCAATTACCAGAAAGACCAGAAAAAAGGAATATTTTTCATCAATAGCACAGAACAAGCTCAGAAAGTTACACTGATCAGCAGACAGAAAATGAGCTCTGCGTCACCATCTCTCGCCCAAATAATAGCACATGGTACAGCAGATCTGTAACAGCAAAAGCCACAGATAGAGCCTGAAAGACTCTTTTGTCAAATTAATGGTTGCTGAAAGTATAACAGTAACATTAATGTATTTATTCCTTTGTGTGTGTGTGATTTTATATTTTTGTATATGATTAGAAATAAGAATCCATAGGTCACTATTTTATTTCATGGGGGCTATCTTGCATAATCCATGTAGCTAGAGGTCCAGGACATTTTAAGTACAATACAGAAAGGGTAAATTTGGGGGCTTAGGATTCATTATACTTAACATACTGTGGGTTACACACTGTTTTTGATAAGTGTGGTATTACAGTGTAACTTGGATAGTAAACATGAAGTGATTTCTGCTTAATACTTTGTTAGGTGCTTTCAGGCTAAATGCAAATTAAAGACATTTTTGATGGATTGTCTATAAACTGAGAGCACTTAAATTAGTTTGAGCATACTGACAATTTCTATTGCATGATTATATCTTTAATTAAATCCAGTTTCAGACACATAGTTTTAATTAACAAAAATATGCAAAAAGTCATATGCTTCTTCACCTAAGTCACAAAGCAACAGAATCTGTAGCCCTTCTTTAAAGTAAATTAGTGCTTTCTGGGTGGGATCTTTTGAAGCTTTTTACTCTGACTTGCCTTAGCTTCCATTTACCTCACCAAATTGATAGGTTGCCATAGGTGAAGGTGCTCTCACAGCAATCCCAGCCTCCATGAGGGACGTGTATGAATCAAGGAGCCTCAGAACTTAAACAGAAGTTCCTTAAACTTACTATTTTTGCTCTGTAAAAAGATGATTGTTATTTGTTGTATTTAAAAAACAAACAAACAAACAATAACAACCAGATAAAACTCCTTAGAAAGGCTGTGCTGCAACAGCCACAAGGCAAAAAATGCTATATCATTTTTTTCTGAACAATGACACAGCATGACCACAAATGAAGAGTGTTTAAAGTCTCCAGATGAGATTTAGAAAGTGTTACTATGCCACACCAGGATTTCTCTAAATCATTTTGAAGTCTGAATCAAGAGTAGGAGGAAGAGGATGGGACACAGTCTTGTGTGCATGTGTGTAAACAAAAATTCTGCTTCTGTCTATTTGAACTCCTGTATTGCCATTCCATCCTGCTGGATAACAATGATCATAATATCCACCTCATCCTACAGCCATGCAAGCAGGACATACAGGTTTGTAACACTATGTAAAGACCACTACGTGTCTGTCAGTCTATAGCTAGAAGCCTAAGGTAAGCTCAGAGCATTAGGAGAGGAGCCTGGCCCAGCTTGTTCTGCCACCTTCACCTTGTTCTGCACCTCCATACCTCCTCCTGCTGGAGCTCCTGACAGAACTACCAAAGGTAGCTGTAATCTAAGCCAACTTTCAGACCACAAACAAACTGTACGGTCATTTGGTGGGGTACCATACTTAATTCTTCTCACCCTGTTTAACAGGCAGTGCTTACTACTTCAGACTGCCACATTAATAAAATGACACTTCTTTCAGGTCCAAGAAGGTATCTTCTCCTTTGACCGTCTATCTCCTGTCCCACCCCTCCAGAGACACATGCTCAGGTTAGGGTTATTTAGGGTTAGAGTTAGGGTTAGGTTTATTTATTATATTATTTACATCAAGCACTGTCAATTTTTTATTCTCTCTGCAACAGAAATTCAAGCACCCAAGAAAATTACCTGACTGAAACAGTGTGTCTCAAAAGAGGGGCAACAGCTGAAACAGAGGGAAAGACAAAAGCAGGGTTTGAGAATATGAGCTTTTATTTCTATGCCTATATTGTCAAATAAATACCTCTGTCTTTCTGTGGAGCTGTTCCTTCATGGGTGATCTTCCTGGTCCCCTTGCTTAACCTCTGTCATAGTCATGCTGGAAAAGCTCTGACCTGAGAATCCATGGCTATCATTTATTTTATGTTGCATTTATAATCTACCTATCATCGGGTATTTTCATAACTTAGAATTCATAGAAAGATTGAATATATATTTAAGCTGTGTCTAAAGCTGTATGTTTAATATACAACCATCAGTTCAATAAATCTGTCAGAATCAACAATCGACATTACTGCTGCATCAAAAACTATCGCACTCTAAATGATATTCAAACAGACTAAATGATCCTTTTCCTGTTTCAGAGCAGGAATTCAAACCTTATTTGTTCAGGATGTCAAATTGCTGGCAGAGAGTCCTTGGCTTGGCACGCTCTAAATCCTGTACTTAAATTGAATCTGATACCTTTTGAGTGAAAACACTGCCAATTTTTAAGGCATACACAACTGGGATAAGAGACACTAATGGTGCATTACTTAAAGGTGTCACTAATCACAGAAGAAAAGCAAAACCAGTCAAATTATTTTAAAGTGGTACACACTTATCTGAGACATTAAGATAATAGGACTGGTTTGGACATGAGGATCCCACAGTATGGTCACTGTGCAATATCCAGACATTTATCATGTAATGTATGGCTCAAAGCCATATCTTTATCTCCCTCTTCATGTAGTACAATCTTGTTCAATGCCAGTCTTCTCTGGGAGCAGCAATCAATTCCCTAGTCTTGCTACCTCCCAATTTAGACATTAACATAAGCAAGAATTATCCAAACACCCTGTGCGTGTGCACATACACACACATTGCTGCACCAAGAACATTTACAGTCATATCCTGAATTGCTCAAAAATATGTCAGCTAAGATTTTTCTTAGTCAAAACATGAAAAAAATACTTTACTTTAGGTTTCTGCAGTCAATAGTCTGCATAGAAACAAGTCCTTTTAAAACTCATCAACTTGAATTTCCTGCACAGCCAGTGGAAATAAAAAAGGCAGGTATAGTCCAGTCTATTCAAGATATCTATTTAAGGATGAGATGAATTGCACCCTGGAAGTATCTATTAATTTCCATTGCCTGCCAAGGAACTAGCATACACATAGATTGTGGATGAGGTGAATCCTACTTTAAATTTCTTGTCTTGCAGCTCTTTATAACTGAAAAAATGTATCCCAGCTTTAATGTCTCAGTCCTATGATAGAATTAAGAAAGTGTAACTTAGAGAATTGGTTTTTCTCATCTATGTCTTTTCTTGCTTACTTTTCTGTGTACTACTCCTACTTGCGTCTTCAGCCATGCCTCCTACTCCAGAAGGACATACTTGTCCTAAGATAGGATTCCTACCTTTAATTACACCAAGTAGCTCACGTGCTTCCATCTTTATCTCTGTCAACCTTTCAAGGGCCTCTACCATCACAAGGACTTTCAGTCCTGTATCCCTCCTTACTGTACTTTCCTACCAAAACCTTGATATTGGACAGTCTTATAAAGAATTTCTTTTTCCCATGTGAACATTAAACTGTCTCAGCTACAATACCTTCTGCATCTTCTCTTAATGTAGCATGAAGTAAATTCATGTAAAGAGAGCCATGTCCAGGTCTATGCATCAATTCAGATGCTGAATAGGCCTTGTACTGTCTCTGCAAAGCGAAGTTCACCCTTTGGGAGGAATTCCTCTCAAGTCAGAAAAGAACAGAAGGGAACTCTGTTCTCTCTCTCCATCAAACTATATTCCCCTTATAAACAAACTTTGAATGTGAGACGCTCTGTATTGCCAGGGCTTCCAATTTTATCACAAGCCCAAACACAGTGGATTTTTTTTCCCCCTGTTAACTCCCAGCTCCTGGAGTCATGTGAATACCCAAGGAATTTCAGTTGTCTTATAAAAAGATTGCATTTCTGGCCCACACAGGCACAGAGGAAACCCTGCAAATGTGACCCCATTGCACCCTAAACACTCAAAACCAGAAGGCAAATAAAAAGAAGCCAAGTACATTCAGTTGCATGATTTTCAGGCCAATCTCATGATTATTTCAAGCCTGATTCAAGATTTTTGGATGGTTTGGGTTGGCAGCACTATAGACTTCATTATAGTTTCAAAGACTATAAAAAGAAAAAAAGTTTCCAAGCTGTATAATTATCAAAATGATGGAGAGTCTGAAATACAGCAGAAATGACAGGCACACTTGGGCCAGCATTTTCAAATGGGGACTGATAGAGTATGCTACAGCTATTTCATTGGCATATCCAGACACAGTGGACCTGATTAGCCTAAATATATCTCTCACTGGAAATCAATTTGCTTAGGCAGGAGTTGGGTGACACAGGTCTTGTTCTTGACAAAATGTCAGGGGTGAGTATCACCCTGAGAAAGTCAAACAAGAGGAGGGAAGGATTGCTGACCTTACTCAAACTGTGTCTTGAGAAAGTGATTTCTAAAATACAGGACAGATTTATTCAAAAACATGTGGAAGTGATTTATGGATCTATTGAAGGTTTCTGGTATTAAAGCCTGGAAATAAGTGCTACTTCTATACTATGGTTGCAAGACGTGTTATATTGTGATATTTCATCTTAAAGAGGCATATTAGTTTTCTAAATGCCATTGTCCTTTATCTCTCGCTGTTTTCTTGCATCTCCTTGATTCTTTCTGGTAGTCTAAAATCTGGTTATAAAACAGGCTTCAGAGACTATGGAAGTGTATGCCCCGTATATTCTTATTTGGTGAGAATTTTTTGTTTTTCCTTACCTTCCTTACCATTTGGAAGTGTATTATTCCCCAAGGAGCTCCACTGATTTAACAGGCATCTCATAACGCCAGGGCGGGTGTAAGAAGAAGAAAGGGAGGGTGAAAGAGGCAAAGAGAGCCAGAAGGTAATTTAAAGGATGTAATGGGGCAAACAAAAGCTTGTAATCTTTCCATGGGTTTTTCCATGGTCACTTTCTCCTTCTTTCATTTAAGTCAGTGGGAAAATTCCTATTGATTTCAGCTGCAGCAGGCAATGTTTCCCTCAGCCTATAACCGTAATTAAGACATTACATTGCTATATTTAAGTTTCCTATCTATATAAGCATTCTTTTGCTTTTAAATTTAACTCTTACTTCAACTGGACAAATTCTACACTAAAGCCCAAATTCACCATGGTGTTCATACACAGCCTACATTTTAAGCACACAAGTAACCCACTGATTTACGTTAAGGAAACTCACCAACCATACAGCCCTGGTCATCACCAAATCGAGACCCTTTTACTCAACATAAAAATATGTTCAGGAACTATCCCCTCAGCTTCATCAGCTCTGCTGCAATGCAACACTAGAGAGTATTGCCTACAGCAAAATCAGTCTTGGTGGAAACACCTAGCCAGTAGCTTGCATAGGACCAAGTGAGGGGAAAAATGGAAAGATGCAGGAGTTCATGACTTTCCAAGGCCAAAGATTTAACACCAGTTACTTAATACCACATTCGGAGGAAAGTCTCTTCATTTATTTATTTATTTTGGGGGAAGGAGGAGGGGGTGAGGGGCTCCTTCAGAAAACCTGCGTGCAGGAGGCCCCACATGGTGGGAGGAGAGGGGGTTATTTCACTTACAGGCATCGTGGTAGCTATTCTACCTCCTTGAAACATTTTCCAGACAATGTTCAAAAGCAAAGTCCCAATTTGCATTTTTAATACTGAAATGTAATACGCTGTTACCGGGAGTCACCCCTGAGTGTTATTACTTATCACTGGGCCATTATAAACAATCATGAAAGATTACAGTTGATCTGCCTGGCCAGATGCATTCTTGAAAACCCAGAAAGAGGGTTAAATGAGAACTAACATATGTAAAAGATTCACAATGCTATATTTCAAATAAGAAACATGTCAGGAGTGGAAAAAAAAAAAAAGCCAAAGAGCATAGCGGTTAAAGAAAAACTGAAAGCAAAACACATAATTGCTTTTAGTCTGTCATTTCCCCCCACAGAGTAGTAAATAAGAGCTTTGATACATAAAAGCCGTTATCAAACAGTAACAAATTAGTTCTTCGCCATCTGTGATCCACGCAAGGGGGGTGACAGTTATAGGCAAGATTTTAAAATATGAAATCAACTATTTATGAACTGGTTTCAGAGTCTTGCTGTCTACTTTGCCTCTTAAAATGTGGCCACAAGAAAGAGATGGGGTTTTCAAAGCTAACAAAAAACAGCAGTTGTGGTTCCACTCTTTAAATGATGCTAATTGCTGGCTGACATTTGTAAACAAGATGTTTCCTTTCCTTCCACTGCCTACACTGCTCAGTGTCACTTTCAAAAACAGTATCTCATTTGAAAAAAATAAAATAAAACCATTATTCTGATCTTACCAAATATTATTACTTTGAGCACCTTCATGTTACACATGATTGGCCCATTAATTCATGACGGATCCACAGCTTCAGACATATTGCAAGATAAATGGAACTCTTTCTTTTCTTCTTTTCTTTTCTTTTCTTTTCTTTTCTTTTCTTTTCTTTTCTTTTCTTTTCTTTTCTTTTCTTTTCTTTTCTTTTCTTTTCTTTTCTTTTCTTTTCTTTTCTTTTCTTTTCTTTTCTTTTCTTTTCTTTTCTTTTCTTTTCTTTTCTTTTTTCTCTTTTCTTTTCTTTTCTTTTTTCTTTTCTTTTCTTTTCTCCTTTCTCTTCTCTTCTCTTCTCTCTCCTCTTTCTCTTCCTCTTTCTCTTCTCTTCTCTTTTATCCTTCCTTCCTTCCTTCCTTCCTTCCTTCCTTCCTTCCTTCCTTCCTTCCTTCCTTCCTTCCTTCCTTCCTTCCTTCCTTCCTTCCTTCCTTCCTTCCTTCCTTCCTTCCTTCCTTCCTTCCTTCCTTCCTTCTTTCCTTCCTTCCTTCCTTCCTTCCTTCCTTCCTTCCTTCCTTCCTTCCTTCCTTCCTTCCTTCCTTCCTTCCTTCCTTCCTTCCTTCCTTCCTTCCTTCCTTCCTTCCTTCCTTCCTTCCTTCCTTCCTTCCTTTTTCTCCCTTTCTTTCATTTTACTCTATCATGCCAGCACACTATCTCATGTTCTTAAATTCCCATTGCCTTCCTGACTCTTGCTTCCTATGTTTTTCTTTTTTTATATATATATTTAATTTCATTTTGGTTTGGTTTGCTTGTTTGTTTGTTTTACTTCAAAAGCACCTCCTTTTGGAACTCTGTAGGTGAACAGATACTTCAGCTCCTGATTTTAATAAGAGAAATACTGAGTTCTTCATGATGTGGAAATTACTATATATTAACTGACAAGTAGCCCGAAGTTAATTTGGAGAAGGAAAATAAAAACTCAAAACCACTCATTCTTTACTGATTCATCTAGCACTTCTTCTTTTGCCTCATTCCTCTGTGCAGAAGGGGTGTTTTTTCTGGAGTGAAAGCAATTAAATCTCAGAGAGATGGTGGTCATTTGTTTTTGCTTGGGAAGTGAGCATGTTTGAAAAATGAGTTTGAATTGATCTAGGGGTTTTTCCATCTCTTCAGTGGAAGAAACAAAACAGAATTAAAGCCTGAAATGTTTGGAGACTCCATTACTTAGAAACTGATGAGAATGATTATTATAATTTTTTGAAAACAATGTTTTTTCTTGCAGTTTTGGGCAATATGAAAAGGAAAAAAAAATGTGTTAACTTTCTGTGGATTGTTGTATTTCATGGGACAATCCAATGCCTTTGCAATATGTCATTTTTACTTTCAGTAAAATACAATGGACATTTCAGCAGGAATACAGAAGTGAAAAAGGACTGACCATTTATTCCCACAATCCCACATCCATTCACTACAATGCCAAGAGCTCTTTCATTTAGATTAAGAGGCTTTGACTGACAACAGTATATTTCCCTGCTGTCATCAATTTCCTCCAAGACAATAAATATGTTCATGTGGTAAATCTAAAAGACTATACAAAGAGACAAATGTAGAAGCATCTGCTTAGGTCCTTGAACACTGGAAAAAGTACACAGAACTTTGGGTGCCCTTGGGTAATCTGGTAATTGAATTATGTGAATTACATGTAGTAAGTTAAGTTTCTTGCTAAGATTTTGGCATCTGTAGTAGCATCTATGTGGCCAAATGTAAGCATCTATGATGCACAATATATGTAAGATCTTTCTGTCTAAAACAAGTGGAAGCAGGTTTATCACCTGATAGAGCAATCTAACATGTCTGTATTACTGATTTTGTTCCTGAGAAATAGATAGGCAGACTATGCGCAAATAATAACTAATATAAATAAATAAATAAGAAGTACTAAATAAAGTAAATAAACTGTCCTGTATTCTCCCTAGAAGGGGAGCCTGGGACCAGTCCTTGAATGCAAAACTGGATGTCCAGCTCTCAGTGAAATGAATCCTATCCCTATAGTCTTAAAGTGGCATTAGGCAGAGGAAAATTGACCTCAGTCCATCGCAGTAATGGCCAAGTTGTTTCACTTCCAGCATTTTAAAAGGTAAAAATGGAGGAATTTCCTTCATTAATTACATACTTACTTTTATGGGGTTTAAAAAACTTTCAGCTTGTGTTATTCGTTATTATTATCAAAATCTTAGTAGTACTAGTAGTACAGGAGCATCAATATTAAAACGTAATACTTTCCAATCCGTTCTGGTTATGATAACTTCGTTTTGCTATTGTGACATAGTCTATTTCTGAGATGATACCATAACATTTTGTCAGCAAAGTGTAATTTAAATTAATTGTATATTTCGTTAGGACTTATAACTCAGAAATGAGAAGACTGGGTAAGCTGCAAACTCAGCTGGAAGAAATTTATATTGGTCATTTCAGTGTTCCTGATGTCTATAATGATGCTTCTGAAAAGGACATAGTATGCCTTATTCTTGCTTCATTTTTAAAAAATCAGATTTTCAACTTTTCCTCCATATTCAAGAGCTGGGAAATCTAGGATTTCTCAAGTATTTCAACTACATCTGATTCCTCCATTACCATTCATCCTCCATTTCTACAATACATAGCTGTGACTCTACAGAGACAGTAATGATTTTTGCTGGCTTCCAGCTGCTCTTGTTTGGTCTCGAGTGGCCTGGCTACCAGCCTGGACAGCAGTTTTCTACGTCTGTCATAACATTTGTGTTTCTTTTGCCTTTCAGCTGGATTTGGAGATCTGGTGTTTGCCTAAGTTCAACTCTGTGAAAAGAACAGCCAATTAACAACTGTTCAGGATAGGCACTCTTAGTTCATTTCTTATGCTCACCAATGTAAAGGAGAATTTTTCATCTCTGCTTTCAGTCTCTTTGAATATATGTAAATTAGTAACTGCACTCAGTAGGACAAAGTCAGCAGATCCTTAAACGTGTACCTAACCAGCACAAGAATAACTGCAGTAAGCTGAGCTCTTTTGTTTTTTTTCCTTCTTGAAAATCCCTTTGCTTTTAAGAAAAGCCAATACCTGCAGCTTCCCATGTAGAGCAGTTTCCATTTTTTCATTTCTCATGTTGCTAATGAAACTAAAGCTTCTTTAGAGAAAGATAAAGCAGTAGTTACGTCATTTGCTCAATACATCTGGTCCAGAGTCTCAATAATTTTGAAAGAATTGGAGGGGTAAAACCAGACCAGAGTTAGTCCATCAGGTGTTGTGGCCTCTGTTCTGGGTTGCTGCACTGCCGGTTTTGGTAGCAGGGAATGGGTCCCTTCTCCCAGGTATGGCTCATGTAAGTAGCTTGAATAGGTCTCCCTGCTCCAAGGTGTCTGGCCTCGCCTTAGGACATCAGTGAACAAAAAAGTGCTTCTCTGCGATTAACATATTCAAGAAGGGGAGATACACAGTAGTTAAGAGCAGTGCAGAGAAGGGGGAAGTGAGAGAAACCAACATGTGGAGAGAGAGAACAACACCAGAGGAGAGACCACCACCAGAGGAGAGCAGTGCCAGAGCACTGACCAAGGTCAGTGAGGAAAGAAAGGAAGAAGATGTCTGAAGAGATTTTTCTCTACATCCAGTGGTGAGACGGCAGCCTGTCCCCTGCAACCCATGGAGAATCACGGCTGAGCAGACCCTGAAGGACCATGGCGGTGCAGGTTTTGTGGACCTGCCGCCCATGAGGAATCCTGGCAGAGCATCTGTAAGCCTGCAGCCTGGGGAGGATTTCAGAGCAGATACCATGGGCCTGCAGCCACGGAGGGGACTGTGCCTGAGGTAATCCGTGGCTCTGTGAGCCGCCTGCCATGGAGCAGCTTGGCCCTGAGGGATTGTGCCTTGCAGGAGGGACTCATGTTGGAGGGGTTTGTGAAGGACTTTCCATCACGGGAGGGACCCCACGTTGGAGTTGGGAAAGATTTTGAGGAATCTTGAGGAGGAGGAAGGACCGGCAGAGAACAACCTGTGACACCCGGACTGAAACCCGCCTTCCCTGTCCCCTGTGCCACTGGGGGGAAGAAGGTAGAGATACCGAGAACTTCGGGGTGGGGAAGAAGGGAGGGGTGGGGAAAAGTATTTAAACTCTGGTTTGTGTTTTCTCTTTGCCCTGTTTTGATTCGATTAATGATAAATTAAATTGATTTTTCCCCAAGTTGAGTCTATTTTGCCCTTGAATATAACTGGTGAGTGAACACCTCAAAGCCCTTGTGTTGACCCACAAGGTTCTAGGTTGGTTTTCTCCTTGCCATCCTGTAATGGGGGAGAGGGTGTGAGGGGCTGCATGGTTCTTTGTTATCGGCCAGGCTCAAACCACTACAGCCTGTTACCAAAATGTCGATCTGTATTTTACATCTTCCATATCATATTTCCGTATAAATTCCTATAATTCTAAATCCTATGCTTGTTTTGAAATTGTATACAGAAATATTTATAGCTTTCTGAAGGAAAGAAACACTTTTTAAAAATGCTGATTCTATCACTACCTGTTTGGAGTATTATGAGGTTTGTTTTTTTCAAAAAAAGATATACATCTTTATTTGATACCTTGTTTTTGACCACAACAAAGAAAAGAAACAAAGAGTTTTCAGAAGTCCTTAGCATACTGTAAGTTAAGTCTCTTTGGGCATCAGAAGTGTTCATCTTTGATTCTCCTTTGTGAGCATGGAATCCTTGGAAGAAAACAGAAATATCAATGATTTTTCTAATATGGATTTCCTTGGAGAAGACTTAAGTCACAGCCTCTCTTCTGGCAGATAATGTGTAGCTGATGTGTCTTGAGGGCTCTAGAAGCTCGTTGCTTACATAGGCTGTTCCATACAGAGGGACAGAACATAAACCCAGTTTTCAGGAGTACAAATTGATGCTTCGTCAAGCGCTCTTCAGATTTAATCAGAGTGCCAAGCTGAAGCAGGATCATCACTGATGAGAACATATTGAAACTTGTTAATTAATCTGATATCTGAACCACATGTAGTTTTGTAGCTGTGAATACGTGATCTGATACAATAACTAAATATATCTTCAAAGAAGGAAGGAATGTCCTAAAAGTTTTTAAGTAAGCAATCACCGTAAGTAGTAACCATAATGTTCTTATGTCAGTGGTGGTGATGGATTATCAAGTTATTGCTGATATAGTCAAGGCCATATTTAGCTTTCATCACTGCAAGTGCACACAACTGAACTGGTTTAATCTAGTGTCCACAAGTACTCCCAGGTACTTTTTGGTAAATCTGATGGTCAGTTTCCAGTTTGTACGGGTACACAGGATTTGGTTTTTTCCCAAATGCAGGACTTCATGCTTGCTTCTGTTGTACTTAATAAAGTTCTTGTTCTTTGAGCCTGTTGAGGTCCACTCTATGGCAGTCCTTTGTCCTCCAGTCTATTGATCTCACTCCCCTAGCCTGGTGTTCCCCTCAGATATCTACATCAAGACTTTACCAGCCCTTGTATCAAACACTAAGTAAGTTTAGCCATCTCTCTCAAGGCACTTGGATGCATTCTGTGAGGTCCTGTGGACTTGTATGTATCTGTATGAAGATCCAAGAGGGTCTGAGACTTCAGCCATTCCCCTGCCCTTAGGATAAGGTTGCCTGCACTCTTCATTAGCAGCTCTGCATTTGCCCTAGTGTTCCCTTCATTGATACAAAGCTCTGTAGATGCCATTCATATTGACTTTTGCATCATTTCCCAGTTTCCACTTAGGCAAGGTCTGACCTTCCTCACTCTGTCCCACAGAACTTGGGTGATGCTGTATTCCTCCTTGGTTGCCCATCCCTGCTTTCACTTTATGTTTCTTTCTGCTTTGAATTCACTTTAAATTATCCATTGAGTCAATCTGGTCTGCTATTCTACATCAGGGTGAATTGCTCATGTATTTTGAGTAAGTTAAATATAGATCATCAAGCTTTAAATGGTTCCTTTACCTTTCAGTGCAGCTTCACATAGGATCCCACTGATCTTCAGAGATCAGTTATTTCATTTTATAAATTAATCTCTTTGATATGTGAAGCTTAGCACTGCAGTATCCAAAATTTCTTGAGCCAGTTAACTTACAGACTGTTTTGAGATATCTGGCATCTTTTAGGGTAGGGGTAAATAACTGAGCCACATAGGCATCCCAATGGGGAACTGTTTCCCTTAGTCTTCTCCCCCATCTAGAGTAAGTTCTTCATGTGATGTTATTGCTTAAAAAATCTGACAATTTTGAAGCTTTGCTATGTGAATTTCATAGTTATCATTCTTACTTTAAAACTTAGAACTCATTTCTGTGCTGCCAACAGAATCTGCATGTGTTTTTTAATTCTTTACCATATAGCATTTCGTGTGGAAATTACAGATTTTCAATTTCAGCATTAGAAGTTGGATTCCATGAGAAGGAAAAGGCAAAATATTTTAAACAAACTTTGGCTGCCTTATGATCTGTTTGGACACATTAGTTTTTCTCCCTCCATACATATGGTTAGAAATCTACCATACATCATCATCAGGATATTCTTTACAGCCTTTCTTAACAGTCTTTCCAGCTAGTTAAATGTCATCCTTCTCTAAATGTCTCTCAAATCACTTCCAAAGTCCTCACCCTGTCAGATGGTGAACTCTTGAGTTCAGATTTTATTACACATTCACCTAATACTTCTTTTCTCCTTTCAAATACTCCTTTTTCCCTTTAGATACACGTTTTCTGTCAAGTGAACTATCTTAGTAATAATCTTTTCATGTGTGTTTGGCAAAACACCTGTTCAGTCGAGATAGGCCTTATGTCAACTACTCCCTGAAAAAAAGACACTAACCCTTTCTAATGAAAATATTAAAACCATTGTAAGGGTTAAAGTTATTTGATTTGAGTGGGACCTGGAGCTACATAAAAATGCTGAGCCATGCAGGCCATTTTCAGATAAGCATTTAAAGAAGCTATTTATATTTATTGACCTGTACTTTTAGCAATGATTACTCTTCTTTACTATAAGGAAGATAAATACCAATACCATAGTATGAAAAAACAGACAATATTTGTGATTACTTCCTGTATTTGAAAAGTTATTTGTTTCCTTAGTGTCCTGGTTTGGGCCGTGATACTTAGAAAAAAATATACAGTAAAAATCCAAGCCAATATAACCTTTTTATGCCACAAATGTTGAACGATGAAGTGTGTTTTAAGGGGCCAGTCTACTTGTAGATGTTTGTGTACATATTCTTGTACAGATAGATGTTTGTGTGATGATTCTTTTTCTGTTATTCTTATAAATATACCTCTTAAAAGGTTTCAGTGTGCTGTCTATAGTTTCTGCAAGGCAATTTAAAGTGTGCTTCACACAGACAATGTTTAGAAATTGCACAACGGGGATGATCTAATTCAACATTTCTTATAATGGATTTTTATTGATTACACGGGACCATTCTGTTTATTGTCCATTGTCCCATAAACATATCTCTTTATTATTTGCAATGGAATAAATTCTAAAGTGTTCACATTTGGTTTCAGTTCGGAAGAGCAGCTTTCAGCTTAGATGCTTACCTGAATGATTTTGTGTTTGAAAATTTAACTGGAAACATTAAAAGAATCTAAATACTTCCTGCTCTAAATCAAGCCTGAAGTATCTTGAGTTCTGTCTTTGTTGTGGTATTTTGGTACTTAGGTTACTAGTCTCAGACAGAAACCAGAAGTGCAGAAGCTTGTAAAAACTAAAAGAATGGAAAAAAGGTTAACCAAACATTTTAGAAGACTCAAAAATGCATGACTGTTTGGAGGTCTGAGGTACATGGTTTAAGGTATTAGCCATTTGTCTCTAAAAGAAATATCCAAAGCTCTTCTCCTATAGTGAATTATCATTTTCTTGAAGTGTATTAAATTATAATTTTTATATAAACATATTTTTATACAATTGTAAGTTATTTGTAAGTCCACTATATCTACATTATAATTATTTTGTTATGTTTACAACCAGTGTTATGTTTAGAACATGAAATCATGTGGGTCACCAAAAGATTAGTTCACCAACAACATTCACTGTGACTATTAAAAAGGAGAAAGACAGAAGAAACATCGTGAGAGAAAAATCTGCCCCTAGAAAGGTTTCTATCAGCCTAGAATTGAACTTGCTGTGCAGTGGTGAATTACTGCAGATTTTGCAGTCTATTCCTTGTCTGTATTTGGTCAACAACTAGTCTGAGTTCCATCAGAATAGCCTAGCAGCACACATCTTAGATATGGAGAAAGTTCTAAACAAATGGCTAAAGAAAATAGCAAATTTAGGATTTACTAAAATATTGCTGTTTGCTCATAAGTTTTGAATGAAGTTTGCCCAGAAACACTCATGTTAAGAAATATCATGACTCCAGACTGAAAAATTGCTCTGATGTCCCAGTAGCATATACCCATACATAGAGAAACACATGCTTAAGACTTTAACATTTATAATAAAATAAACTTTATTTAAAGTATATTTTAAGTAACCTTACAAGCTCAGTGTTGGTGTCCTCTGATGTTTCATAAGTACTAAAACTTCTCTCTCTACAGAGTTATGTTGTCATTTACCATGCTTTATCGTTGTGAAAACAGGACTTTTGACATACTAATGGATTAAAGATTTTCTTTTAAAAATACTGGCTTAGTTAAAGGAAATACCCATAATCTCCATATAGAAGTGAAATAAATTGTGAGAAATTATAACTCATTCATGCTTATATTGCCAGATGCCCCTGGGTAAAAGTCCAGTATCAAAAGCTCTGTAGTGTAATTTTTTTCAGCTGCTCCAAAACTCATTTTAAAAAAATTCTTATATCTCTAATGTTTATCAACTATTAATAAATTCAATACTTAGGTTCTTGCAAAGACTTTCTGACTTTTTCTCACATCAAGGTCCCCTTGGACCAAATTCATCTCTTTGTTTTAATTGTTTATTTCTTATTTTGTTATTCAATCAGTGACCCAAAGGCTCAGTTCTTCACCTGTGCTCTCTGTGTTGTAGTGTAGCATAGGCCTACTGCAATCTAGTGCAATACGAAGCATGGTCAGTTTATTCTAAGAACAGAAGCAGAGACTCTTCTCAGTCTTCTTCAGATTTGTCTTAGCACGCTGATGAAATGTACAAAGCATGAAAAATCTATTGCTATTTATTGCTTCTGAACAAACCCTCTTTTATCTCTAACTGGCCTAGTATTTTGGAGGCTTAGTAGAAGCTGAAAAATCCCTGGAGAACTGAAGTCCAAGGGGAAGAGGAATGGTAATTTAATTTAATGTATCAAAACTAAATTATGGAAGCAAAGGGAAGAATGGTATCCTATATATAACATGGGGGAATGAGGAAAGGGAAGATGAAAGAGGATGTGTTTTTCTTAGAAAGTACACTTTGTCTGAAAAGTTTATGAGCATCCAAGGCCACACTGGTCAGCCTGTTTGTCAGTTGAGGAGACACAAGAATTTAGGGAGAGCAGCACACTGACATTACCATGATAGCACTGCTGTGAATTCAGAGGCACACTTACTGTGTACATTAACAGAAGTTCAATGTGATGGGTCAGGATGAGAAAGACTCCCACCACAAACATGGGCATGACTCTCCAGGTTGTATGGCCATGGTCACCAGGGCTTGCTTTGCAGCCCTACATGCATGTTCTGCACCTGAGGACTGTGGTCAGATCTCTCTTCCCTGTTTTTCAGCCACACTCCAAATCCAATGGTAAGAGGAAAAATGCACAAAGTGAAGCACAGGAGGTGCCATCTGAATACAACCCAACATTTTTTTATTGTGAGAGTGACTGAGCACTGAAACAAGTTGTCCAGAGAGGCTGTGGATTTGCCATCCCTGGAGATACTAAAAAGACACAGGGACATGGTCCTGGGTGACATGCTGTATGACCAGATGAATTCTACGAGTCCCTTCTAACTTCAGCCATTCAGTGATTCTGTGTGTGACATGATCCTTCCCTGGGACTCCTTCCAACATAGGGTGAGGGCACAGGCTTGACACGCACCAGACACCAGAGTTAGGAAGTCCTGAGAAGTCACTTACATCCAGACCATTATTCTCCAAGTCCCTGAGACAGCTGAAGACAATTTCTGTCACTAACAAAACTCTACTGACTAGGATTTTATCCCCTGCTTTCTTTGATGCAAGGTCAAGTTTTGGGGTGGTTGGCATAGTGACAAATAACTAAGATATTCCTTAACCTAGCAAGGATAAACTTTTGGCCTTCAACTTAATGATCACTGCACTTAAGATTTTACATATCCTTCTTACCCTGGGAGGAATAAGAACAGTTTTGAAAAAAACAACTTCATTGTTCTCCAGCTTGCTTGCAATCCAAATTCCTGTCATCAAAAGAGTTTTTACATATACATGCATGATATTGATTCTCACTTGCTGTTGCAAGAATGCTTTCTAAGCTAGGAAATTTTCTTTGTATTCAGCATTGCCACCTCTTTCTTCTCTTGTATATTTGTATGGCCTTCTGTGGTAGAGGTCATCTCTCTGTTTTAAAGGATGAAGAGAAAGATTTCATTTCTTACTCATTTTGAGTTCTTCCCCTTCCTGCACATCTACTGTTTTCTAAAATGCCCCAGAAAAATTTAAGTGCTATTTTTTTCTTTAAGTCTAAGAGAGAGACATACCTAATTCATTTCTGAGTAAAGTCTAGAAACCATGAGGAGCTCATTGTGTTCAATCAATAGAAAATGAATAACTGATAGAATTTCAAATGTAAAATTCCATTAAGAGTTCAAGTGTCAACATTTCTGTAACATATGTCCCATATTACTGACTTGTGTTTTACATCTATTGCAGGCTTCAGGGTTGTTTTTTTTTAATTGTTGCAATTTTGTACAAACCTAGCAAAATCTGTGGATTATGTAAATTGGGATGTTTTGTATTTAGTCACTGAGGGAAGTCTAAATTGAACTACATAATTATGTCCAGATTTTTTTTCTTTACTTTCATGATAATTCTTCATGCAGCATATTTATTACCTTTTTCAACTAGAACCTTGAGTGAACATATGTTAGATGGCAATTCATTTCTAAAGCAAATATAACTTTGTAATAATTGACATATTATTTCAACAAAGAATTTCCTACACACATATATGGTTCTTCCATCAGAATATATACAGTTAAAGGAGTCAAATATGACTAAAGTAAAAGAAAAAGCATCCCTTCTGGTACTGTTACCAATGAAACTAAAAATTCTGTGTGTTCAAGTAAAAATATTTTGTTTTCAGTCCCTACAGCAGCATCTGTGATCATGTAAATGTAAAAACAAGGTCTCCCTCATTATTTGAATTCTCACTTAATTTAATGATTTTTTTTAATAATATAGTGGTAGAAACACTTTTTTCATCTGAATTTAATTACAATATGTGAATTATTTAGTTAAAGAGCAAGGACACTGCTTGGGTAAATGGTAGGGACACACCAGGGTAAATGCTACCACTACTAAGGGAACCCTAGGGGAAAACTGCACACAGTAAATACTAGGTTGAATGAAAAGTACTTCATTTCAAATGCTTTTGATGGAAAGAGGGACTTTCCAGTGGAAATTATAACCAAAAGAAGTATCAGCCAGTCTGCAGGCTCGAGCTGTTCCAGCAGTATGTACAGCATACTGTAGATACTAAATCTTGGCGGCAGAAATCTTTGTGATAAGATTTATTGTTCTTGAGCAATATGTCCCACAGAGCTCTTTGACAATAGAGTTTATTTAATAGGATCATGCCCAGACTCATTCTTACAGACTCTCCTATTTCATTACTCACAGTGGGTTCTTAGAAGTTCATATTCTTACAGGGGACTTCTTCACAAATATGAGACAGAAAGGTCTTGGTTTATTTGCCATCTGTTTATACTCCTTCAGTGCTCCTTTCCTATATTAACTTCCACATCTGGTTCCATACTTCCTATATCAGGCCAAAGCTATGGACACATCCACTGTCTTCATCATCCTCTCTCCATTTCATGATTTTTCCACTGTAAAAATTGCCAGAGTAACAATGATATCTGTAGTCTTATGGTAAGTTCATTCATTTTGGCTGCTCTGACTTCAAGTTTCTTTTCTCTTCTGTCAGACTGAGAAAAACCCAGAATATATGATTACTTCTAGGATTTACCATGCTTATGCATCCCTGCATCCCACTTAGAGGGAGGGGTGCCAAGTGCCATGTGCTGTCCATTGTGGTGGTAGGTTTAAATACACAGGGATTTACCCACAGAAATCTTTGACTCATTTCATGTCATTTCTGAGAATAAGCAATTCTTACACAGCTATGATTTTCTACCCTTGTTAGCTAAGACAGATTTGCAATGGTGGCCTAGAAATAAGTGTGCCTACTATGCCATGGCCAACAAGCTGGAAAGTCACTGTTTCCCTCTCCCACCATTCATTATAATTGTTTTGGATTCTTTTGGCTTTGATCAAATGAAACCAGTAAATGTTATGCAATTTGACTGCTCTTGGCTATTCTTTTGAAAGCTTTCAGTTTAGTCATATTTTTATTCTAATCCTCTTTTCCTAAAAGCTAAACTGCCTAAAAGCTTTTTGCTAGAATACTTTTTTAGAAAAACTTTTCCTAAAAGCTCTCTGCCACTAACCTGTGCCCTTGTGTAGCTCATCCTATGAAAAAAATACACATAGGTATGAAACTGAACTTAGAACATCAGGACAAAGTCTCTGACAGAATAACTTGACTGGGGGCTAACAGCTAAAGCTGCAGAACACCTGAAAGTCAGAGTATATTCTCTGTCCAATCATTCTGTGTGTCCTGCATGCTCTCCAAATGTTTAAAAGCTGCAGACATATTACCTGAGCTCACCCAAAGTAAACAGATCATGGAGGTTCCCATCTTGTAACTGAGTAGCTCCACGACCAGGGGGTTATTCCTGACAAAATATTACTATTTTCTGGTTTAGGCTTTTATGTTAGTAATTTCATGTCACCACCTTTACTTCCATAGGATAATTTTAACTTCATATTTTTAAAGCCAGTCTTTTTCTAGAAAGTTGTGAGGCAAGCAAGGTAACTTTTCATTGCTACTGAAAATATCCAGTATGTACTTTCTAGCAGATCCTCAGTGTTAGATTTTTAAACTTCTCAATTTCCTTTTCAATATCAAAAGATGTTGCCAGACTTTCTGGCCTTAGTTGCACTTTAGGTGTCAACCTTTTTGAAAAAACTGTCCACAGATGTTGCAATAAGCACTGCAAAGTTCCATGCATACTTAAGAAAATTTGGCCCCTTTTCAGTATCAAGGACAAAAAATCTGACTGAAAAATTTACCTTCATACATTGCAAAGTATATTTTCTCCTCCCCAAGAAGATTTTGAGAGATTCTGCATTCCTCTCTCTCTGTGTCTATGTATAGATATGTATATGATCTAACACCTCCATTCAACGTGTGTTCAAAAAGTACAGCATGTTTCTTACTTTTCTGAGTTTCTTGTTGATAGGATAAGGGGGAGAAAAACTGAAGTCACAAACATGACTTTAAATTAGGAAGTTTAATACTTGCTACATTAGGGAAGCAGAAAGCAAGGAAACTCTGCTTCATTCACTCAATGGTAGAAGACCTGGTTTAGATCCTGAAAGCTTTTCATACCTGCCACTAGAAAAAACAATAGGCAGAAAAAGAAGGTGAAAATAAGTAAATTGATAGCTCTACATCCATGGAGCACTCCTAGTCAAATACCACTGGTAATCACATTTTACCTGTGGTGCTGTTAATACCATCTGCAATAGCCAGATGCATACAGATGACCAAGTTAAAAGATAATTTCTAAGTAGGTTCCTCTTTGTTTTGCAGTGCAATTTTTTCTACTCTAGTCTGGCTCTCTTTCCAGTGATAATTAAAACTGATAATAAATTGATGTATCTCAGCATTTTGCAATAATTTGATATCTCAAATTATTGTAACTAGTAAATTTTGTGAACAGAATCATCTTCCTTCAGCTAGCTCTACATGGTGTGTCATTTAAAATATATATGCATTGATTTAAAAAATATACTTTTTAATTATTCTCCTTTTACTTTCTGTAGCTTTTTGAGCGCCTTTTTAACACACCCAAGTGGAATTATCATGGAATTATTGTGATGTTTTGATGTATGATGAAAACATGCTCAAGTGATTTCTGGGTATTATATTTTTGCAAACTAATCCATTGTTTCATAGTGGGAACCATTTTCACTCTTCTTATACAGAAAAATATTACATCCAGTGGCCATTATGTATGTACTGAATTAAATTTTCTTTTTTATGGAGGATCCAATTAGTTTTGTTTTGTTGGTGTTTCCAAACCAATGTAATTGAAAGAAAAACTCCAACCTGATAAATGGGTCCTTTGTAGACTTGATAATTTCTGGCCCTCAAATTTGAAAACAACATCATTTTATTGGAAAAAAAATATGTATTAAAAAGAGGTATTTTTAAAGGGATGTCGAGGCATTCTCAAAAATACTGAGCATTCACTAACCTCTGCTCCATTTAAAGTCAAAAGATGCATTAACACCATATCTAATGTACTGAACTGAGCCAGCAACCCTCACTTTACAAAATTTTCTGCAGAGTTTATGAGAATAAATGTATCTTTGAGAAAGTACAAGCATTGCCTGGTCTGCCTGCAGAGTGACAGACTAGCAGGATTTTTTCTGATTTTTTGCCACAACGCCTACACCAAAATACTTTGCAAGCCCATTTTTAACTCATTAACTTTACACTGAAGAATATCGCACAACTCTTAGTGCTGATGGCACAATTTAGGCCAACAGCCTAAAGCTTGGTTTCTCATCATCTTGATGTGAAAAACTGCAGACTATGTAGCACACTCCTCTCCTTTAACAAAATTGTGTTTATTCCCATTAAAGCAGATTAACTCCAAGTATACACAGAAGAGATGATATTTACTGATGGAAGTGTGATTGTATAGATTGGTCTATTATTTTTGTCTGTGAACAGAATTCCTCTTAGTGTTAATAGGAGCTTCTTGCACATTGTGGAATTATGCAGAAACACCACTATTTTGTACTTATAAATATTTCTTCATCATTTTAAAAGCAACAGTACCATACCATAACTCATTGTCAAGAGTGTGTTGTAAGTGCCATACTATGCTAATCCACAAAAGATATGTTACTTCCAACCAGTGGCCTGAGTGATTAACTCAAGCTGTATGTGCCTCCCCATCACGAAGGCCTGGAGGTACATTGTGAAACTTCTCCCTGGACTTGTGTCTGACAGAGCCAATGCCAGCCAGCTCCAAGACAGACCTGTCTCTGGCCAAGGCTGAGCCCATCAGTGATGGTGGTAATGCCTCTGTGAGAACCTATTTCAGAAATTGGGGGGGAATGAGTTTTGAAACCTCCACAAGAGCAGCCAGAGAGACAAGTGAGAATATGTGAGAGAAACAGCTCTGCAGACAGCAATGTCAGTGAAGAAGGAGGGGGAGGAGGTGCTCCAGGCACCAGCACAGAGGTCCACCTGCAGCCCATGGTGAAGACCATGGTGAGGAAGGATGTCCCCCCACAGCCCATGGAGGTCCGCAGTGGGGCAATTATCCACCTGCAGCCCATGGAAGACCCCACACTGGAGCAGGTGAATGCCTGAAGGAGTCTGTGAACCTGTGGGAAGCCCACAGTGGAGTAGGGTCCTGGCAGGACCCATGACACCATGGAGAGGAGCCCATGCTGGAGAAGGTTTACTGGCAGGACTTGTGACCCCATGAGAGATGAATACTGGAGCATTTTCTGGAGAATTACAGCCCGTGAGAAAAACTTAAGTTGAAGAAGTTTTTGAAGGTCTGTCTCCTGTAGGAGGGATTTAAGGTTGGAGCAGGGGAAGTGAGTGAGGAGTCCTTCCCATGGGGAGGAAGGAGTGGCAGAAATAACGTGTGATAAACCGACGGCTGCTGTGGCATAGGAGGCAGAGAGCTCAGGAGTAAAGTTAAGCCTGGGAAGAAGGTCTGGGGTGGTGTAGGTGTGGGGTGGGCATTCATTATTATGACATTTGTCTCCTTAAGCAACTACTACACATACTGAAGCCCTGCTTCTGAGGAAGTGGCTGGACATCAATTGCTGGTGGGAAGTAGAGAATAAATCTTTTGTTTTCCTTTGCTTCTTCATATGGTCTTCACTTTTGCTTTATTAAACTGCATTTATCTTGACCTGTGAGATGTTTCAATCTTATTTTCTTCCCCACCTGTCCTGCTGAGGCGAGTGGTGATAGAATGGCTTCATGGACACCTCATGTACCACCAAGGTCAATCCATCACAATGTAACATTATTTTAATGAGATAGTTCCTATTCTTTGGGACTGGTTCATTTTGCAAAGAGTGATGAAAAGAAAATCCTAACATACAGTTTTAAAGAAGCAATAATGAAATATGTTTGGATAATTCTTCTTATCCCCAAACATCCTGACTCATACAAACACAAACACAACCTGTCTCACACATTACAGAAATTCAAGTACCTCAGGGTTGTTATGAGACAAGATTCTTGTTATAACAACCTCTTCTAGCTATATATTGTATCATGATATAATTTCCAAGTTTTTTTGTTAGTCCTGTCTTCCAGGTAAACAGCAGTATTCAGAAAAACATTTTAGGGCACTTTCTATTTTTGAAATCCAAGGGGTTTAAACACACACTTTTAATTAGGAGAAGGGGGGGAAAAAATCAAACCAAAAGAGTTCTTAAAGAACGTAGAGCACCCTTCCTCACGTACCAGGAGATTATTCTGTCCCTTTCATATTTAATGCAGTCTCCTCCTGTATCAGACAAAGTTATGCCTCTCAGCTGAATCCCATGGAGCTGAAGTATAGCTCCCATATGCTGATAATGCTAGATTTTATAGGTTCCAGGGATTTTTTTTTCCCCTCCTCTCCCGTTGTTCTTGCCAGAGGTCCCCTGCTTCCTGTCTCCAGCTGATAGTGGTGGGACAGCAGAGGGTCAGGGAGAAGGGGAGGGGTCAGGTCTCCCGGCGGCTGGGGAGTGAGGTGGGGGGGCTGGGGGTGTCTGACAGCTGAAACAGATGATGCTGCACTCCACCTATGTAAACAGAAATAGGCGCTGGGGCTGATGTAGCACAGAGATATGACCCTGCCCATAGAGCCGCTGAGTCTAGACTCCAGATGTGTTCTCACTGTTACTAGGCCAATTCTGATCCAACTGGTAAATATTTCTACCAGATGACAGTGGGCTCGGTTACAGAAATGAGGACAAAGGACAAAAATAGGCAGAAAATGAGTACTGGGCATTATTGCTGCTTAGAAAAATACTCTGCATAGTTTTAGAGATGTTAAGGGGCAATTATTTAAATAGATTGTATACATTCTTTTATTTTCTTGCCACATTCAGCTGAAAAAGTTCCAAGTCAAACTGAAGGGTATTTAGGTGAATTAGTCACTTAAAATGAACTGAAACAGAGGTCTGTAAAGGATAAAATAAAATTTATACTAGGACTATACCATATGGACATAAAGAACTGAGGAAAAACCATGGTGTTGATAACCTCAGGCTAGTAAATACCAGTTTGTTGGCGAGTGAGTGTTATGTGATTTATTTACAGAAATGAGTGAGTATAGAACAAGGACACTCTACAAAAACAAAATTCAGGACAGAAACTTGACCACTGGTATTTGATCTCCCCAGATAGAGGCTTGTGACTCCTGGTCCATGTGGCATTCAGAATGTCATAAACTGTGTCAATTAAGCAGCAAATGAGCATCACTGATGAAATCAAAGCTCTGACAAGTTTTAAGAGGTTACTGGTTTGCATCTGCCTCAGACAGCTAGACTAAAGCCACAGAGATCTGCAGTGATCTAGGCTCTTACATCTTTTTCTTCATATATGGTATCATGCCATATAACTGCAGGCAAAAGATTTGTATTTACAAAGAGTTACAGTTCTAGACAGTGGATGCGAAGGGACAGAAAGCACAGGAGAGTATTTTCTGCGTTCTTTATGAAGACATTTGTAATTTGCACAAATATGATCCTCTGTTTAATTCCCATGTTTGCAAGATGACTGCCAATAAGTGATTCCAGCAGGGGATACCAGAACAAAAGATACATGACTTTAAATGGTCTTCTTTGCTAATACTGATGGGGAAATGTAGGAGTACTTCTTTTCATATTTCATTATAAGCCTTCCTATAAATGACAGTATACAAACAGGTAAGATATAGAGTTGTGGCAATGAAAGGAAATTAATAAACAAAGCTGCTTTAAAAAAATCTTTTCTTTCACATAAACCAGAACTTTGTGTGAATGCTGTATGAACATTTTCAACAAAGTATTTTGTGTGTGTTTTTTCGTGACCACTGTAATTGGTAGCCAGACTGTAACTTTTAAGACAGGTAAATAGATGGGTAAGCAAAAGAGAACTAAGGTCAGCAGGGAATGGAGCCATGCTAACTACAAAAAGCAAAGCTAGAAATGGCTTAGCTATTAAAACAATCACATTAAGCAAGGAATATCTTGGCTACTCATTTTGGACTCATAAACAAGCAGCAGGAGCTTTGAATTGAAGAAGAAAGGCTACCCTAATCTACATGTTCCTTGAGATGACCTTTTAAATAGTTAACCTTCTAGTTATGTTATAACTGAGACTTCTGTGCTCTCCTGTGAAGCTGTTACTTTGTGTTCAAGAGACCAAGTGAGTTTACTTACTAATTGGCTCTTGTTGCACTATGTTCCTTTGCTATTTCTCTTCCCTCTCATCTTCCCTTTGTGTTTGACGAGCTATAGCCAAATGTTAAATATACCTATGGAGAAGTTTTAAAGTGCTGGTACAGAACAGTTTGGCTGCCTATTCAGAGAATATTGGTATATACTCTCTGGTGAGCCGTACTGTACTGTGAAATGGCTGCATTTAATTGTGCTACAGCTGCTGATCATTTTGTGCAGCTATACTGGGGTTTTGCTAAGAGATTCTCTGACTCCCACAGTTTCTTTCCTCAGACCTTTCCACTCATATATAGAGGAAACACGAGCACAAGGATATGTGAACCTAGACAGGTGGGAGACTGAGGCTCTTTCTGTGTACACAAACAGTACTTCATTCTATGTAAAGCACATTTCTAGTATTTATTCATTTAGTTGATTGACACCAAGCTTCCTGGTACTAAAATAAAAAATATTTAAAATTCAAATAAATTAGACATATAAAGCCCAAAGACTCTGAGGACGTAACAGTAATTTTGATTTTTGTGGAAAATAAAGAAGAATACTGTGCAGACCCTACAAGAAAAAAAACAACTTTTGGTTTCCTTCACCAGAGGATCCCTTCTGTTCCATCACTGTCTGTTCTCAACAGGATCAGTGTCTAAGAACTGACCCCATTCTCCACCTCTTTCTCTCCTTAGAAGAGGTTTTTAAACAGTGGCTAGCTCTTTGATCTGCTGGCTTCCTGTAGTTATTCACATCAGGGTTATTCAGCAACTTCACCTCACTGACCAGGTCAGTGAACATACTTGAACCAATATCACAAAATACTTTCTACTGAATATTAAACTATAATAAGCCCTTATCTCCCGCAGCCTGCATCTCAGATAGTCTGCTGAGTTCCCAGCCTTTGTCTCCATGAAGCATACAAGAGTCACCTTTTTTTGTCATACTGAGAGTAGATGAAAAGCTTCATCTCCCAAGGATATCCAAAGTGAAGAATGAAATGCCATATCCCATATTTTCTGTATTAAGAGAAATGGTAAATATTTTCAGCCTCAAGCATGGGTGTTTTTGACAGCTGTACACCCTTTTTAATATAGAAAAAAAGCCTGGAAATTAAAGGATGGGAGAAACTGAGGTAGAAACCTCTGAAGTAACTTAAAGATAAGAAGAATAAATGGGAACCACCTGACTTCTTTAGATACCCTAAGTATCTTTCCAAGAACAACCAAATTACTACAAAGACTACAAATATGGTTACATCAAAAAGTGGTTATAATGCAAGCAGATATTTACAAACAGCATTTTTTCAAGAAAAATTTAAATGAGAGACTGTAGGAAGTAAATTTTGTTCCAAGCTAGTATTGATAATCATGATGAATAAGATTTTTTAAAAACTGCCTGAAATATACTCACCAGTTTTTTCAGTTCTGTACATAATTTTTGCCCATACAAATTTGATTTGCATAGATTCACCCATACTAAAGTACATAAAAGACCTATTGCTTGTTATGATCTCTCCCTTGTTTTACCTTTCCCTTTTTTCTTTCCCTTTCCATCTCCCTTTTCTTTTACCTGTTTTATTTCTTTGTTTGAACTTTAGACTTCAGAATATCTTTAGACATCCAGTTGTGTGCTCATGTACAATGTTTAGTTCAATACTCTAACCACATGTATTATCATTTTTATCCCTACTACTCTAAACAATTTTCTTCTCTGGTTGTCCACAGAACAGAATAATAGTGGATTTTAGTCTGGGAAAGCGAAAAATATATGCATATATGTTTTCATCCAGACAAATAAATGGAAAGAAAGTAACTAATGAATGTTTATTTTAGCTTAACTGGTTATTATTTGCAAACAAGAGCTGTTACAGTAGTTCTGAATAAGATGATACATGTATATTTTTTTAAAATGTGTTAAGTAAACTTTTGATTCTTTTTAAAGCAGTTACATTTTCTATAGATTAAAAAAGGTTGAGAACTGCTCCAGAAAAACCTCACCAAGTTGATGGCTACAATAAAAGGTAATTAATAACTATATTCATTAGATAGTTAGTACTCAAAGGAGAAAGCCTAAATCAGAAAGCCAGTTAATTTGCAAGAAAAAAACCCTCTGAGAATGCAGGAATTCCAGAAGCAAAGCAGAGAAGCCATGGCACCATCAGGGAGATATAAAATGGGCCCACACAATAAGTTTCTGGGCAACAGAAAGGGAAAGATGGGATTTCTGGTAGGAGCCAAGAGGGAGCTTGGGCTCACTGAGGAACCAGCCAAATTCAAGGCAAGGTGTTCTGGTTCAGAGAGAAAAACCTCTGTGATTCTGCAAAAAACCTCATGTACACAAAGGGTTGTGATCTACGAAGAGCCTATAAGATGACACCAGCACAAACCTGAAGAGTGATCCAGACCACAAAAATGTTGGCTTACAGCAGAGAAATGAGGATAGGGATTGCATGTCTTGCTTTACTTTTGAGGGATTTTTAACTAAATCAATAAAATTTTATCCTTTATTTTTCAGTTAAAGACAACAACCTTTAAAAAAACAGAACATTGGTCTGTATGGTTAAATCTATACTTACAATCTATACTTACAAATTATGCAGCTCCAGAAAATGTTCACAAGGTCTGGCAACCAATCACTTACACTGCTAAATTGTGAAAATTGTCCCAGCACATTTCTAGCCCAGGCCAACAAGCCCCATTCCAGAAAATTCCTGGGCATGGCACAGGATGAACACTGGCAAAGACTATTCCAGTAGGCACTTGGGTTGAGGCCATCCTGTTTGGAAGGTAGGACAGTTAAACAGTGTGAATACCAAACATTTTATTCCAGTTTGCCTCAGTGCCAGAGAACCACCTAATTAATTTGCTAGCTTAGATATAGACTCTGTATGTACACATGCTGTGTTTATCATGTAGTCCTAAAAAGATAAATTATAAACTGGCAATATCAGGCCATTCAGTAGGATTATGGAAACAGTCTAAAAACTACAAGAGGTGTGGCATTTTGGTTTGGGGCTAAAACATCAGTATCACAAGGAAGAAGAGAAATGAACCTTAATTGTTGGGATTCTTACTTAAATCTGTTTTACAGAATCATAGAGTAGTTGAGGCTGGCACCTTTGGAGACCATCTAGACCAACCCCCATACTCAAAGAAGAATGAAGTACAGAAGGCTGCCCAGGACAATATCCAGACAGTTTTGGGTAACTCCAAGAAAGAAAACTCTGAAACTTCTTTGGGCAGCCTATTCCCCTGTTTAATCACCCCTCTAGTAAAAAGCTTCTCTTATGCTTAAATTTAATTTCCTTATTTAAGTTTCTGTACATTGCTTGTCATCCTTGGATTGGACACCACTGAGAAACATCTGGCCCCAGGATGATCAGTTCCAGCTCTCTCAGCTTCTCTTCATATGTCAGATGCTGCAATCCCTTCATCCTTTTTATGGCCCTTTACTGTACATAGTCCAGTAAGATCATGTCTTCTTTGTACTGAGGAGCCCAGCAATGGACCCAGCACTCCAGATGTTCTCAGTAGAACTAAGCAGAAGGGAAGGATCATCTTGGTCTTCTGGCAAAAACATCAAAACAGAAAAAAAAGTTTTCAGAAGAATTATCAAGTGATTTCTAGATCCTTTCACAGAATTATGTCAATGTGGAAAAAATACATTAACTCAGTTCACAATGTGCTTCTAAATCAACTTTATGGCCTCTTGTGATTTATTTTAGTAGCAATAGTTTGGTTTTGCTCCTAAGATACATCATTAGATCTCCTATATTCTCATAATAAGAAAAATACATTGAGAAAATTGTACAAAACAAAGAATAACTTTGCAGTATTGATTAAATTATGCTAGTAAAGTAGAAGGATTGTAACTGATTAATATTAAGAGTTGTTGCAAGGAAGAACTTAAGTCACTTGAAACCACAGTCCTGCTTTTCTCTTGCAGTAGTCTATACAAATCATGGAAACCAATTTCTTATGTTTACTACTAAGCTGTTCATAATTGTCTGGAGCTATGTTAGACTTGATTAGGGCTTGCATATTTAAAACTTAGTTTATATTTAATCAAGTGGTATATAGACATGGTTTTTGTTCATCTTTACTGTTGACAAAGATGCTGCAGGATATTCAGCATTTTAAAAGTATAAATATTTTTAGTTAAGTACATAGATTCCCTCTAGCAATGTTCAGAATCATTTAGAAAGAATTTGAAGACTGAAAACTTGGTTCACTGACAACATCCACTTCCTATCAACTTTTAATTTGGCACATTTCATTAATAATGTCAGACAACACACATTATCACATGGTAACTGGAAGATAATTATCTCTGGATGCCATGTCTATAAGGCTCCATCTTTACTCTGGAGATAAGTGTGTCCTACAGCCTCCATATCCTGATCACTAGGTTATAAAATCTTCTTAGAGTTCACCATGACTCCTTTCCATCAGATTTCATCTTTCCCAGAGCCCCAGGTGTGGAAAGCAGAGTAATACAGTGGCTGCACAGCTAAGAAAGCACAGTGCAGAAGAAATATGACTCCAGCCCTGGGATCTGGGAATTAAAATACAATTCAGCGTGTACAACACAAGTAACACCAGATCATTAAGCCCTGTGCTTGTTTATCTAAATGTTCTTTGGCAGTGCTGGAATACCCACAGTGTCACTGGCAGAGATATAACTCCTTCCTGAACCTACCATCAGTACTGTTCCATAGCAAGCGGACTTCCTGAGCAGAGGACAGGAATGAAGATGTCTAGGACTGCAAACACCATGGAGTGTGTCTCGTGTTCCCACCCACATGGAGTAGGTGTGCAGTCAGAGCAGGCAATGCCTCAGGCACTTTATTACATCTCCAACCATAAATGAAACAGGACCAAAGAAATCAGGCATTTTTTCAATGTGCTGGCACGTCTCTGGAACGATTTGATCTGTGCCTAGCTGGCACCCCCAGTAGGCAATCCCCAGTCATGATTTAGTCCAGAGATCATTGTCAGCAGACAGTCCAGCCAAGCTGCAGAGTTTAGCAACATGAACACCAGCCCTGGTCTTGCTTTGTGACCTAGTATAGACACGGAAAGTGTAGCAACATCCAGCCTCATTCCACAATACTAGATATTTACATTAAAAAAAAAGCTTAACAGACATGGCCCCTCCCAGAATCAACTATTGATAAGAGAAAATGGTGGGGAAGATAGTTACTATTAGCCTGGTTTTTTTCTAAGAGACCTTTTCTTCTGTGGTTTTGTGCAGCATTTAGCACAACCGGGACATGGTCCTAATTTGGGGATATTGAATGCTACAGTAAACATAATGTACATATGTGCAGCCAAACTCTTTATTTAGTCCTCTCTTTTAATCACAGTTATTTCAGTTGAAGAAGAGCTTACTTTGAAGTATTTTTTTTTTCATTACAAAAGCCAAACTGACATATGGATGACTACTGGCAACTTGCTACATGATTGTTATTGACATTTCCCAAGTAACCTTCCCTACTTTTCTCGTACATTAAGACAAACATGAAGCTTGTTATTGCGTGTTACTTTTTGATTACCTGATATCTAGGGTAAATTAAGCACCTTTTACAGTCTCCACACTGAAGTCCTGCAGAACATAACAGCTAAACTCTTTCGTCATTTTTTTTTAAGTCATATTGATAGATTTGTCTTTTTCAAGCGAGCATTCTTTCACAGGACAATTTTAAAAAATAGATTAAATCTTTCCAGGTAATATTTTTCTTTCTCTCATTTCCCCATTACATTTCTTTTCACATTGCTCAAAAATGTTCATGTCGTATGCCTTCAGGAGCAAATGCATTATACAGCAATTTGCAACTGTTAGCAGTTGTACAAAGAAATGCATAGTTCACAGCCATAGAATTTTCCTTAAAGATTAGCAGAGAACATGACATGGAAATTGCAAGCCCAAGCATTTAGTAACTGGCCAGCCTGAACAGGCTTGACACCCAACAGTGATCTGACTATGGCCTGACAATATTTTGTCTCACACAGTGCTCCTGCCTTTGGTAACCTTTACCGTGTTTTTACCCAGAACCTTCAACAGAAATTGGACTCCATTGTTCTAAGCCCCCTGTAAATATACAGACTCCTAAATAGCTCAATAGGCACAGAAGAGAGAAGGAAAAAAAAAAAAAATTAGAACAAAGTATCCATTCCAAAGGGAAGCATTCCAAAGTGTGATCATAAAGTTGAGGAGAGGTACCCTGATTGCCTTTTTCTACAGCAGTGCTACATCCAATGTAGAGCCTGCCTTCTGAAAGCAATCTGAAAATTATTGAAACAGATTTCAATGACATGAAGATGGCTTTAGCTCATTGAATTATCACTTTATTGTATTATTGCTCTGCAGTAGTATCTGGAGAACTCATTCACATACGTAGGCACTGTAACAAACACAGATCGTTTCCTGCCCCACAAGTTCACAGTTAGCAGTGAATAACTGATATGAATTACTTAACATCCAAAATCAGAGTTGGAAGAAGTGAAACTTCCTATTTTGGGAAAAAAAAAATTCCACCGTGTATTCAGGACGCTTTCAAAATGAATGGGCTAATTTCCTGCCAAGCATGATTAAAAGTCCTAAAATGTGTCCATTTTATAAAGGCAGGTTTGTTCAGTCACATAAAAATTTTGGTGATAGAAGTAACTTCTGTTTCAGACAAATAAAAAATCCAATCTGCAAAAGAATTCTCAGTATAACAAGAACGGACCTGTCCTTCTTTTTCCATGAAATCATTTATAATAAAGGTCAGATAAACAGAGTGTAGTCTGATGGAGAGCAACACTTTGTTCTCTTTTAGTGAAAAGACACATTTTTTCAACTGAAGCACTAAAGCATTATCTTCCATATGATGTGCATTCGTTGAAATCAGTTTATACAGACTCATCTATTAAAAACACATGTAAAGGCAGGTCACACCCAGTATGCTGTTGCATAAAACCCACCAAGAGACTTAGCATCTGCTTTTGCAACCTGTATTTTGGTCAAGTTGTGTCATTAGCAAATCCACAATATCAGTTTCCTGATCTGTGTACTGTTAAACATTCCAGAAGAGGTTTGGGTTTAAAACTTACAATTGCAAAAACTATCATTTTCAGAAGCCCATAGGCAAAAAATTTTCCTCTATGCCTATATAGACTGAACATTTCCTGTTACATTCAAGAAACACTTGAGTCCAATAGGGTGTGGTACAAAATTAGGCACACTTTTGGGTTTTTTTAAAATAGTTGTCTAGTGTCCATCAAATAATGAAGAACCCCCAAATCATTTTCTGAGACTTACTGGAGCCAGTGGCTCTGATTTTAAGAAATATATTTACAAAAAAACCTCAGACTATGACTTTGTGGGTTTCTTCTTTTTTGCTGTTTTTGTTGTTGTTGCTTTGGTTTGCTGGGGTTTGTTTTGTTTTTTTTTCTTGGGGAGGGGGGTGGATTTTGTTTTGGTTTTGGTTTGGTTTTTTTTTTTCATTCCTTCTTTTCCATTCTCTTGTAGAATTCTTGTAGAGAATGGAAGCATTGATTACTCTGTAGTAGTATCTGCTAAAGAGCTGAGTTCTCAAACAACATAAGTAACCTCTGAATCCTTAAGGACTGTCTCAGGGCTTTCTTCAAGACTTTCCATCTTTAATACCATCTAACTGAGGCTTGGAATGGAGAACAAATTAATTCATGTAACTCTTATGTAGACCTCCTATTTTCCGGTACTGACTGCTAGCAGACAGTAAAATCCATATGTAAAGCTTTTTCCTCCTGTGTGTAAAGCTGTAGCCATGCTGCCACAGTATATCAACTCAGATTCCTACACTAGCATTATGAGAAATTTGGGTTGCACCACTCAGGGCACCAGTATAACAAACAAACACACAAACACACACAAACACACACACCTTAAAATGTTAGCATCCCAGTCTTTAGATTTGTCTCTAAAAAGTTAAGTAAGACACCAGCTGACATTTTTTTCAGCACTGTGTCTGGTACACTGCTTTTCATGATGCTGGTGATAACTACGGTACAAGTAGACACTGAAATACCCTCAGACCCGTGATGTTGACAGTGATCTGAGATTTGACACTGGCTGCCACAAATAGTATTCTAGTAGTTATCCAGTAGGTCAAAGAGTACTGCAAGGTACCCCACTATTAAGACACTACATGGGGAAGTGGTTCCCCTTCATTAGCACCTGAATTTCATTTATAGCTCCGTATAGGCTATAATTTGCCTTGAAAGCCACTAGACAGTGGATTCATAGGTGATAAAGATCTGTTTTTCCTTTTATTGACCAAAGAGGATGTTTGGGGACATACTAAGGAAACACTGCTAATGTTTTAGGTACACAGATAAAGTACATTAGTCCAACCTCAAGCTAGTTTTCTCCTCAACACTGTTCCATCCACCACTGAATTATCAGCATTACATTTAATAGCAGTTCATTACAGTCACAGGAGCCTTAATGTATTTTTCCTAAGTTTTCACTATAATCTCCTGCAATCATAATATTTTTGTAATAATACTAAAAGGAAGAGAGCCAATATGTAATGCCAGTGCAAAACAAGAAACTATATCCCACTACACCCTCAAAAAAACTGATAGGCCCTTGTTATTCTGAGACATGCTTTTGGTGGAATGGGAAGATGGAAAATGAAAGATAAATGGATAAAGGTAGATTGATGGGCAAAGAGAAAATAATGAAAAGTAATTTAAAAGTAGACGATGTAAGTCACTCTCCTTACAACTCTGATGAAGAAAAACAGAAAGATACAGAAAGAATTATGGATTTTTTTTTTTATGCAGACTGTGAAAGTGTCTACAGGAGTTAATGTAGGTCAAAATATTCTTATTCCCTTTAGTGAATATGCACGACTCCAAGGAAAACCATGAAGATTTTAGAACCCTTTAAAACAGACTTCATCATATCCCTATATTTTTACTAACCTTTTCTAAGGTTAGCATCTTCTTTGGGGAACACTTTATAAACTGTTCTCTATGTAGATGATGACCCTACAAAGCATGTCTGGACTTCTCCGTGCAGTGAATATGTGATTATTCAGCACTTTCTCAGCACTCTCTTAAGTCTTCCAAATATACCTGGAGCAGAGAAAGGAGAAAGAGTGCTGGATTGAACGCTACTGGAAGAGAGAAGGTTAAAAGTCAAGATAGAAAGAAGTATTTTTTCTTGGGAACAACCCATTTTTTCCTTGAGGAAATCATTCCCATATTAGTGTGATTTGCAATGCCAACCATGCTGCTACACATCATATGAAGACAAATCATTACAAAAGGTCTCCATCCCTAGCATTTCTTATTTTTTAACATTAAATGTGACTATCATTTTATCCCAGGTGGTCTTCTGTCCATAGCAAGAAAGCTGCAGTTCAGCTTGTAATAAATATAACCCATTATAATCTACGTATCTGGAAATGTTCATTGTAGATGTTATTTAAAAAGATTAGATGATGTACATCATGTTTCATAGAAACAATACAGGAAAAGCAATTATTAGAGATAATTAAAAATTCACACATCTGGGACTATGAAAAACACTTCTAGATAACTATTTATCCACACAAATTGATACCAGACATAGTGAAAGTACAAGAAAGACAGATGGGTGCTATGTGTCTGTTAACATATTCACTGCTAGCTGGTAAAATGGAAAGATGTGTTTTGCTCATATCTCCATTTCTAGTTGGGAAAAAACAGCCCTTGGGTTCCAATATAGAAAGACACTAAATACAACTTGTGCAAATGGAACATGTTGGTGCAATTGAGAAGGTCTCACATGTGTTGAATTGACTACATCATGGTATCAGGGCATTTGGTTAATGCATTTAATTTAGCACAGTAATTGCTGTATCAGACCAAACAAATTGCCAGGCTATTTGTTTGTTCTGTGCTTAAGACTAGTTATTTTCCTTCCTTTTGCTATGAACTATTTCTATTTCCTTCTTTGGTCTCTAATTTCTTCTTTGTTTTAAGGAAATTGTCTGTGGCTCTAGTAATAAAGTTGACTCTGTGCCACATTCAGATACAGGAATATGTTCCTTTCTGACTGGGTTGTAGAAACATGATGATGAGATTGACTGGATTGCGGTCTGAGTAATCCTGCAGCTTTCCAACCTAATTTGTTTCTTGACTGATTTTTTACAATTTGCTTATTTATTAGAATCACATCAGTAGATACTTTTTAGTACCACATTAGTCAAGGCAAAAGAAATACTCCAAAGTAACTAAAAATTGTTTCATTGCTATTCATCCCATGAAAAATATTTGTCCAACATATTTATGAACAGCTGAAAGTAGAGTAGTTCTGCAAGAGCCTCTTAGGAAGGATGAATATGTCAAGTCACCTGTTTGAGCTCTCTAGCTGTTTTGTATATTATTACTGTGGAAAACTATGAAAGCAAGCCATGGTATGTTATGAGTTGAGCAAAGACAGAAAAATAAAAAGTTCCTACAATAGAGCTGACAATCCAAGGAAAAAATAATGCTAATACCTGATTCAAACTAACAGAAAATAAAAAGCATTATCATAGAAAGCCAGTCCTACATATTCTTACTAGGTTTCACATATCTGTTATTTCTGCACAGGGACTATCTGCTTGCTTCTCTTTGCCATCAGTTCACATGAGATGCATGTGAACTTTAAGATGAGGTAAGTCCATGACTCTTGCCTGACTTGACTATAGGAGGAGTCAGGACTAGTTCAGATGTAGTATCTGTATGCGAAACACTAACATTTGAGCAGGTTTATCCCACCCAAGCTGCAAAACTATTCCTATATTTTCTTTAGGTTTCTCAGCAGAGGAAAGTTTCACAGATTTTGGAGGAGCATAAGGAGATAGGACTGTGAGTCATTATGGTTTTTTGCTCCATGTATCAAGAAGTCCTTAGGAGAAAACATACAAAAAATTCAAACAAGGAAATTATATAAATTGTATCAAGTGCTAACTAAGGCTAGAAATCACTATCTCACCAGCAAATAAGAAGGGAGTGTGGGGAACCTGTGAAAGGCTTTGAAGATCAGGGCACTGAGTGATTCAAAAGAAAAAGGGAAAACAGTGAATTGATAAATAATTTCCTTGTCCTAGACAAAGAAAAGTCTATGGAAATAACAGCAGAAGAAAGAGAATAGATATTAAAGGCCAAAACTGTATCTCTGAAGTGATGCTAGTATTAATTGAGATTAAAGATGTTGGAATTTATTTGGGATAGCAATGTAATGAAAATTGTCTGGAAAAAATTGTTCACAGTGTGGAATGATAAGAAAAAACATATTTTACATACCTTAAAGATGTTCCAGGAAAGCCTCCACAAGCCCTAGCTATACCATGGATAGCAGATCATGGAGAGAGGCATAAATGAAAAACTATACTGAACTATATCACTGACAAACAGGATGATGTCACAGTGATGAAGAAAAAAATAATGTGGATAGATAAAGAGTTATAACTTTGCTTTTATTCAGTATGACCTTTAAAAAGGCTTGTAGGAATCCATAGAGATCCATTTTTCTTTTAGTAGTTCTGCAAAGAAATAGGAGCTGGTTTTGTATATGCTAGTGAGACGCAATATAGAAGGAAACCAGAATGAGAACAAAAATAGTGAGTCTTACCAAGGGATAACTGGAAACTATCAAAGGAAAAACTTGAGGAGTTCATAAAAATGTCAGAGCAAAAACAAACATAAGTTTACACCTCACAAGCCAAGCAATGGTATTATTTTAAGGAGAGCATAGTGTTTCATAGACATTTGACAAAATCAAGAAAACAGGTTACTAAGTATGAGATTTAGTGAGGAAGAGGGAATTTAAAATTTTAGAACACTTATTTCAACTGAATGAAATTGGTCCATGGAGAAGAAAAATGGGGTGACAGGACACAGCAAGGTGAAATGGCAAGTGAAATGCAAAGTGGGGCAATAATGTCAATAGGAAGTGGGGACGTAGGTGAATTGTTTTGAATAGGAGGCATTAACACAAGATTCATAACAAGAACAAGAGAGGAGCCATCACTACCTTTGTTTCTTTAAGACAGAAGGTTCTGTCTCTCTACTCCCATCTGGTCCCTTGCTAACAGATTTCTTTAGCAATAATCCCCATTTTGCCAACCATGCTACTTTATCACATTAACAACATAGCAAAGGGACATCCCAGTACTCCAGTGTCAGATTTCCAAACGCTTCATCCCAGAGATCCCTAGTCAGGGAAGTAAGATACTTTTGCCCACAGGCTGTCAGATAGAACTCACTCATAGTTAAATACATTCCTCTTTTTGGGTTTATATGAATATAACCTGTCCCTGTCCTCTTTCAAGCCAGCAGTGTCTATCCTGGTCAGCAAGCTTCTGGTTCTCTAGCCACAGATGGTCTCTCTGGTAGCATGGTTACTGACGGATTTTTATTGATCAGCAGCAGACAAACCTTGCTGTGCACACAAGCTCAACAGCTGCTATTTCTTGAGCAGTTCATAATTCATGCTTTCTAACTTACTTTACCTATACACACTAACAGATCTGCACTTAGGTTTTGTTGAAAGCAGAAGAGAGGGCAACAATACTGATGACACTGGAAACCATGAAAGGCAGGCTTACATTATGTGAGTGGAAAGGCGGAAGAGTCGTGCTGAGCTAAGACCAGGGGATGGTCAAAGATGACGAATTCTGAAATAACTTCTTGTATGTTATGAGAGGTGGAAATGGAAACAGCACTAAAAGACTGAGTCAGGTGAATGGTCCTTTTGTAATCTGGAAAGTTATACGAAAGCAGAAGGTTGAATGAAGAGCTGAATCAAGTAACACACAGCTGAGGCGTGAGATGAGTCATGAGTGTGAAAAGAAATGTCACTGATGGTGCAGAGTGGAAGACCATGAAAGAAGGAAGAACAAGCTGTAAAAATTCAGTGGATAGAAGTAGATAGTAGTAGATAGAACAAGGCAGAGAGCAAAAGACATCAATATGTTCCAGGACTGGAAACCAGTAATGTATATCCTTCAGCACTCTGAGGTTTGGGGTTTATATCAAACCAGTACTAAGACATAGTACTGTATGTTATGGTACATTATGTTTTTACCTGATCTTAGATCTCTTTCTGGAATATCAAGACATAACACAGCTTATTGTTTCCTTCCCTTCCACCATACACCAGGTAGGATTTGTTTAGTTGGTTTTTACATAAAGGGAAAGGGCTTATTAAGTTTTTCTGTTCCTGTATTTGGTTCCATGTAACCTCTCTGATGTCATGGTCTGTCCAGGGTTAGCTTTTCAAGTCAGTACTACAAAACTGTCTGAATCTGTCCTAATTCAAGAGAGGCTGAAAATTATTACTGGTCTGATGGCTGCCCAGTGCCCTTTTGGAAAGGAATTGTGGTCCCAATCCAACTCCTGGTGGATGGTCCACATCTCCCAAGCACTGTTACAGCTGTCCCTAATTGGCACCCTCAGTCTCAGTCTCAGTAGGCAGGTTAAGCACCAGATTGTAGAATGATTTTCCTACTCCTCAGTGTGATCTACCTAGGTCAAAGGTGAAGCAGAATACAGAGACAGGGAAAGAAATCCCCAGTAATTGCTGCTTTTGCTGTGCCTTCTCTGTGACTCAGGTCACTAGGGCTTTTCAGATTTCATTATCTCTGAGGTAAATGTAAAACAAAGTCAATTAGGTGATGTCCTTGAAAAAACTATTTCTAGACCATTTTTATAAATCTGCAGTGACTGATAGCAATCCAAATGCTACCACAATAATAGGTTGGCAGAAACATTTTATTACCTTAATTGTGGATGAGAAGTAATACTGAAAAAAGAAAGAGGGAACTTGTCATCCCACGCTTCAGTGGGATTCTCAGACATATTCGGATAGAAGCCGAGTGCTATGAATGTCAGATGGTGGGTCCCCCAGGCTCCCTGGCAACCTGCATGCAACTAAGAAAGAGGCAACAGCTTGCTTCAAGTATCCTTCGTGGAGATGACATAGTTAGATAAACCCAACAGGGAGTATAGCACGTGGAGGGAGCAGTCTGGTATGGGGAAACCATTCCCTGTGGGACTGGCTCCATATTGCCACATGAAATGTTCAAAACACTGCTAGCCAGGAAAGTTGAATTTATTGCTTAATGAGCAGAGGACCCGGAAAAGATCATTGACAACTTCAGTGTAAACACAGCCACTTAATAGGGTGTTACTGAATGCCAAGAGGAAATTAAAAAGATCTGTCCTACAAGCAGCACTTTCTACCATATAGAATATGATTGGAATAAGTACAGAACACAGAAAGCAGCTGTAGAGAACAGATGAGGTATTAGATATGGTGGAAAGAAGAGAAGAATTTAAATCCAGAGGGCATTTTTTTCCAGAATGCCTTGAGTATGAGAATCATGAAAAAGAAATGATGAAGGAAGACAAATTAGCGTAACAGCAGCAGAGTGACAGAGGTAACGCAAAATGACACTGTGACATTATTAAGAAGCTCAGCAACACGCTCAACCTCCATCACAATGTCATCAGGACAGATGGCAACAATTGGCAAAGACAAGGCACAGCATGTCTGGAAAGCACTAAGAGCCTATAGAAGAAGAAATAATATGAGCAGCTATGGAAAACACAAGAGAGTAATACAGATTTTTCTAGAGGTAAAACAACAATTTTTCCTCCACCCTGTGTGCATTTGTCACAACAGTCTGAAGGATATGACATCATTTCCCACTTTGTCAAAGCTTTGCAAAGAATCCGGACTTTCACAGAACTCATTACTATCATTTATCACCCTTGTTAGTACCTGTGAGACCTATTGTGAAGAACTACATCCTGCAAAGCACTTACCTAAATCAGAATTTAAAAACGGTCCCTGCAAAATGAGCTTACAATCAAAACATGGCATGAAGCAAAACACATGGGTACACATGTAAGGGAGCATAATGAAAGAGGTTTATCTTCTAGGAATGTCAGCAAAGCTCATACAGAAATGTCAGAGGCAACCAAAATTATGGAGAGTAAGGAAGTGTGGTTATTTTTTCATAAAGATTTCACTATTAAAATTAATGGACAAAAAGATGTGACAGCCCTGGTACAGGTGTAGGACATGAATATAAGAAAGCATAAAGCTCAGAGAGGAAGTAGGAACTATAGCAAAAAATTGACAAATGTTGAGTTATACCTGTGATATCTATTGACACAATAGACAAGAGAAGCATGAGGTAGGGAAAGCACTAAGTAAATAAAATGTTGAGAAACAGAACAAAAAGCAGTTCATCCATAGATGGTTTGAGCCAAGCAAGACATATGAATCTTGTTTTTCATAAACCAGTGGTGTGTGTTGTGAAGTCCACTCAGTAACACTGAGCAATATCCTCAAAAATTAAGCCTCCAAATGTTGAGCTCCCACTGGAGGAAAAAGTTAATCTGCCCTGGCTAATTGAGCTTCTGGAAAAACTTGATAAAAATCTTCAGTCAGCAGGGCAGTGGGTGCAGTAAGATTGAAGAAGGATATCTTTCACCATACAATAAATAGAATTAAATGGACTTTGGCAAGCCACCTTGTGGCTGGGAAGGGCTATCCACCTTTTATTTTTTTTTTTTCTTAGTAGAAATTCATAGCGTTTATTTCTGCCTCTATGTTTTTGCACAAAGACATATTTTGAACATGAGTTGAGGGAAATTTAGAGAAAGTTAGAGAGCCACAATACATAAAAAAGCAATATGAGAAGCTGTATGTGGCACCAGGCCCTGCTGTTCACTTCTATGTGTGTTGGGTATTTGCTTGACCCTTCCCAGCTGCTGTGTACTTCCTGATCCCCCTGACAATATGAGCCCCTTGCCTGATCAGCTTCCAGATGCTATACTGTTCCCAGTTCCTCCTGATGATAAGTCTCAACGCCAACTCTGTTCCAGCTGCCATAACTCTCATCCTTCCCCACCACAAAGCTCCCTCCCCAACAGTTCCCCCAAATGTCATAACCTGCCTGACCCTCCCCAGCTGTTGCAATCCTCCTGATCCCTACACAGCAAAACCTCTTTGATTTGTCCCTTTCCCAGCTGCTCTTCCCATTTCCACTGAAGGCTATAGTCCAGATCCTATCTCCTTGAAGTGTCCTACAAGTGCAAAAATTTACAGTTGTAGCTCATAGATTCCTTGGTGAAAACAAGTTTTCATTACGGGATATAAATATTCAGCCAGATTTCAGACAAACCTTCTTGCTGCAGTAGCTTTATAGTGGTAAAAAATTGATTTCAGATATATTTATTAGCATCTGGAATACTATGTAACTCTGTGCTGTAAGACATTATATTGTATAACACTACATCAATATTATATTATAATATAATATAATATTATATTATATTATATTATATTATATTATATTATATTATATTATATTATATTATAATAATTTTACACATAACCAACATGCAATGTTATTATTATATGATTATATAGAATAAATACATAAACAAATGAAATAAAATAATAATAAGCACAGTATAAAACAATCAGTGTATTTAATACTTTCCTTTATATATATGGGAAGTGAAGGTCCACTGCACAGAAAAATGAAGCTTCCTTCATGTAATTAGGAGTTGACTCCAAAATACAGACCTAATTTAAATACCTTTAGTCTTCTTTATCCCATTCTAAGCATCTTCCAAATCCTTCTTAATTTGTGTCCAATTCACATTGTAAAACCTATGCAAAGAAGATCTGGCATAAAGAGAATCCTGAGGAACACAGAGTTTAAAGGTTTTTTTTCCACAGGTCATTACAAGTCAAGAAAAAAACCCACTGATTTTTTCAAACAAAATTACTAAATACATTAGGTGAACAAGCTCATTATTTACATGATTTAGGTATCTGCTGAATATAGATTAAAATGTTCACAATTCATAATGTGATAGCATTTTACATGAATAATTTTCTTCAGAACTCCTAAAGAGGTCATTATACATAATTTATTGAAGTTTTCTGTTACAGTGTTCAATTTTTCTAGTAGTGAAAAAAAAAAGAAAAAAAAAAAGAAAAAAGAAAAAGAAAAAAAAGAAAAAAAACAAAAAAGAAAAAAGAAACAAAAAATAAAACAAAAAAACCTAAAACCAAAACAAACAAACAAAAAAAACAAACAAAAAAACCCAATCAAGACAAAATGTATTACCCAGAAAACTACTTCTCCAATAATGACTACATGGAGAAAGTATCTACTCTTGTGGCTCTATCTGTCTAAGTCAGCCATACACAAAGTAAATGAGAAGTCACCATAGTAAGGTCTTCAGTTTTTCAGTACTGGGGCTACTCCATCTCCTTCCACAATTTCCCTAGTGATCCACATACACTGTTAAAGGTGCTTTGATAATTTTATCAACTGTCCTATCATGTGTCTTCTCATTTTACATCCATCTTATGATCATTAACCATACACATAGGCTAAGAAAGCACTAGCGCCTGCTGTGACTGGTCCCCACCTGGGTACGTGACAATTCACTGAAGTATAAGACCCACAGTAGCAGCTACAGGTGTTAGGAATACCTGTTTAGGCAAATCAATAGTGAATCAGCCCCTAGTCCTACAAGCACATCTATGCCATCATTTAGACTGTAGTTAGATCAGAGATTCAGCTACGTGGTGTCAACCGAGAAACTGATATCTGAAATCATTATTACTTTAGACAGCTGTAAAACATGAGGAACTTTTAGATCTGAAATACTGATTTTCTACGATGTGAGAGAAATACAACCACATGTCTTTCAGAGTATTTTCAAGGGGGTTTTATTAGGTTTACTTTAAAAAGCACAGATTTGCTAATGACATTACATAGCAGAACAAGAGGGTGACTAGAAGCACTCGACATGGTTTTACCAAGGGGAAGTCATGTTTAACCAACCTGATGACCCTTTATGAAGACAGAACTGGGTGGGTAGATGATGGTAGTTCAGTGGATGCTTATCTAGACTTTGTTTATCTAGATTTCAGTAAAATATTTTACACCATCTCCCACACCATCCTCAAACTAAACTAAGGAAATGTGGTCTGGAAGGTTAGGTAGTGAGGTGGATTGTGAACTGATTAAAGGAAAGAAGTCAGAGAGTTGAGGTCAATGGGGCAAAGTCTAGTTGGAGGCCTTTATCTAGTGGAGTCCCTCAGGGGCTGGTACTGGGACCAGTACTATCATCTTCAACAATGACCTGGATAAGGGATCAGAGTATGCTACCAGCAAGTTTGCCAATGACACAAAACCATGAGGAGTGGCTGGCACCCCAGAAGGCTGTGCTGCCATTCAGTGAGACCTAGACAGCCTGGAGGGTTGGGTGGGGAGAAATTTGATGAAATACGAGGTCAAGTGTAAAGTCTTACATCTGGGAGAGAAGAACCCAATGTACCAATGTAGGTTGGGAACTGACCTGAGGAAAGGGACCTGAGGTCCATGAAGCAGCAATATGCTTCTGTGGCCAAGAAGGCCAATGGCATCCTGGGGTGTATCAGAAGGGATGTGGTTAGTAGATCAAGAGTTGTACTCCTCCCCCTCTACTATGCACTGGTGAGGGCTCATCTGTGATACTGTGTCCATTTCTGGGCCCTTCAGTTCAATAAGGACAGCGAATTGCTAGAAAGAGTCCAGAACAGAGCCACAGAGATGATTAAGGGAGTGGAACATTTCCCTTATGAGGAAAGACTGAGGGAGCTGGGTCTCTTAAGTTGGAGAAGAGGAGAATGAGGAGTGACCTCATTGATGTTTATAAATATGTAAAGGGCAAGTGTCAGGAGGATGAAACCAGGATCTTCTCAGTGATGTTCAATGACAAGACTAGGGGGAACAGGTGCAAACTGCACCATAGGAGGTTCTGCATAAACAAAAGGAAAAGGTTTTTCACTGTGAGGGTCACAGAACACTGGAACAGGCTGCCCAGTCGTCTTCTCTGGAGACATTCAAAACCTACCCAGACCAATTCCTGTGTGACCTACTTTAGGTGATCATGTCCTGGCAGCGAGGTTGGACTCGATGATCTCTTGAGGTCCTTTCCAACCCCTAACTTTCTGTGATTCTGTAATTCTGCAAAGGACTGTTTGTTTTCTTTAAAAGACAATGTAATCAAGAAACAGTGTGGTTATTTCTGCCTGGAAACAAATATGAACAAGCTTGCCTCAGAAAGGACCCCTTTTATTTCAAAAATCTCTCCTAATTTCAGACATTTGCAAATTGGGCTTTTAATGTAATGAAAGACATTTCTGAAGTTCTTTCATTTCTGGTCTTCAGCACAACAAATGTAAGAGAACAAACTGGGATACAAAAATGACAGCAAAATGTTTTGAGAAGCCAGACACACTTAGATTTGCTTCAAAACTGACAAGTTATGGTTTTGCTCTATACTTCCAAATTTGTGACAAACTACAAAAAAGTCTTGATCAAGGTTTTTTTTTCTTTTTTTTTTGGGGGGGGGGGCTTAGGGTTTTTTGGGAGGGTTTATATGCCTCTTTATGCACAAATCACCTTTGCCATCACCTTTCTTATTCTGCATAAAACAGAAAAAGATTGTTCATTTCATTAATAGATTGTGTTTCTGTGGTATCAAGAATCCATCAGTTTTAATCTCAGTTCCTATATTTGAGTTACTGCTGAATAATTCTTTTCTGGCAAAGTGCAACAACTTTCAGTTCTGTCTTTTACCAGCCCCTATGTGTAGACAAATTACATTGAGTTCTCTGGGGTCAGAAGGGACCAGAAAGCCAGGATGATTTGTTAGGCCTCAAGTCTTGGCCCCAGGCACAGGTATGTACAGTCTGTGAGCTTCGTTCTTATCCTCAACCACACATAATCTCTGTTATTGTAAATGGAAGTGATACATGTACACTGAAAGACCAGATATTTTGTTGTTCACTGAAGAACACCATAAGTACAGAGCAAAATCAGCCAACTAGCCTAGAAAATCTCTTTTCAGTGCTTGTTTTGCAGAGGAGCAATGTGGAATCTAGTTCTTGCAATGAAAACTATGATGTTTGTAAGCATGAATATATTCGGTATGCCCTTGTAAGGAAAGATTCTTCCAAAGCCCTGAGCACGGACTGGAATATTCAAATATAACCACAGGAGCCAGGTCATAGCAATTAGGTGTAGCTGACACTGACATGGTGAGATTGTTCAGCAAAAGATGGAGAAGGAAAAACATCTGTTTACTTCTGAGAAGGAATCTCTCTAAGTGGATTCAGCTCTGTTATGCTCGATACATTTCCTACAAAGGAAATATAATCTCCAATTCTGTACATCCAAGTGAGGCTACCTTAAGACAGCCAGCCTGACACTGAAGAGAATTAGACAAATTCCTACAGGCTACCCAAAGTCACATTCAAACCTTATCCATAATCCTTCAAAATCACTGGCTTCCCTCTAAATCAAATCCATGATGTCTCATGGTAAAAATACCCATATTACATTTCTCTAAACTTTAATAAGAGGCCTAAGTTTATGTTTGAAAAATATTCAAAACAGGGAGGTCAGAAGTGTTACTGGCTCAGTTCAAATCATCCATAACAGTTATCTTCAACCTTTCCCCATTTTAAAGCAGCCCAGTTCCACACTTCCTTATTCACTCATGTAGAACAAAATGAGGAAGAGGAAGATGATGCCATGGTCTGGTAACCGCAGCAGTATGATCAAGGGTTGGACTTGATGATCTCTGAGGTCCCTTCCAACCCAGCCAATTCTATGATTCTATGATTCTAAAATGGACAGCCCAGAAGGGCTGAGCACAGGCTCTCCTGTGCACGAGTGAAATGAGACTACGGGCTGGAGTGTATTATTGCACAGCATAATTTAGTTTGTAATAGTTCATTCAGGACTAAACTTTCCATTTCTGATTCACAGCCCTGCCAGATGGCTGTATCTCTCTGGGATACCTTGTCATAAGATGTCTGGGACAACAACTGGCTCTGGTGGTGAGTCACTAAAGATGGGACAAGTGAGAGCTTCTCAGGATGGCAGCTCCACTGACATGCAGGGTTGAAGCAACAGCTATCACCCAGTTTTCATAGCACATGCTATGCACATGAGGTTTTCTAAAGAGTACAATTCCATTTGAAGTAGGATTCAGTGGTTTTATAAGGTTTGGGATATCAAAATAATTTTTTAAAATCTAGTTTCTCGTCTCACTGTTGGGATTAAAATAATTTAAGATCACCTGCAGATAAAATGAGGCAGATACAAGTGCTATATTTGTATAAAAACGACCTTAAACTTTGTTGCTTCATGCAAGTTTTATTAATTCCTTACCAAGTGTTCCAGAAGAAAAGTGCAGCATTTTCTGGCAACTAGTCCATGAAGATAAGCTACGGAAGTTATTTCAGAAAGAGAAATTTTGAACAAGGGACAGAACAGTTGTATATGTTTTTTAGAAATATTGTTCTTCTTTTTACTGCAGTTATTATTATTTAGATTTTGCCCCCAAAATGAACCCCCATCACATTTATATTATTAGGTCTCGTTTGGCCTACACTCCACCAGTTAGAAAAGCCTTCCTCCTTTGTATATTCACAACAAGTTTCATGAGAAGTATCTCTGAAACATCTGCCTTCATTATAATTATATTTCTATTTCAGCTGCACCAAGCTATTTACAGATGAGCCTGTTCATAAAGAGCTTTATAATTAAGCAAACAGAAATATCTTTTTATAGGATGCAGATCTAGGGGTGATAATCACACACAAAATACACAGCAACAGTTGCAAATAGAGTGTTTAATGCTAGTTATATGGTTAGTGGTGAGCTCAATAAAGCCTGACATGTTTTTGTTCCTAAATGTGAGGAAATACGGTCTTTGCTACATAACTGTGTAAACTGCCTTTTTCATATAAAAAAGGCCATATATTTCAGGGGTATGGCTTAAAAGCTATCATGAATACAAGGCCTTATGTCTTCAGTGAAACATGATTACCAAGCTCTTGGGTGGAAAAAGGAGCTGACAGCATACATATGAGAATTTCAGAAGTGTGACATCTTCCTGATGCATGATGTGTGACCTGACACTCCCACTGAGGGATACCAAAAGATAGAGAAGTGAAATGAGCAAGTATTGGTTGAGGAATAAAAAGGACAATCTCCTATTTAGTAAAATTACTGTCTAAGGTTTTTCCCCAGTGCATGTAAGCCAGAAATCCAGCTTTATCTCTTCTGAAGAACATCCTTGTCATTTCTCACAAGATTCAAAAAAATCATTCTTTTGCAGCACTTTCTTAGAATTTTTATAACCAATTGCAGCCCAGCAAGTGGGTTTGTAAACTGAACTGCTGTGATACACCATATGAAACCCAAGTGTAAGCAACACGCCAAAGAAAACCACACAAAGATTAAATTAAACTATACATGACACCTCATTTGTCAAAAGCTAGGGGGTTTATGGAGGAATTTCTAATCAGCCAAAATAGATGTCTGGAAGAAAGTAGCAAAGAGCCAGCCCCTAGATGTAGCCTTAAAAAACTCCTATGAACCAAAGCGGTATGTGTAGAATAACATCTTTGCTAAAATCTGTGTTAAAGTCACGTAGAATCACTTTAATATATTCCAGATAAAATAAATAATCTAACTTGGTTTAAAATTTCCTATCAATTTATATTATCTTTATACCATTGAACAGATTGCAGCTATTCTGATGAGATATTCCTAGAAGGATTTGAAAGCGAAATACATGGAAGATTTCAGTATTTGTCAACCCTGTTTTAACAAAAGTTGAGTTTTGTACTTCAGGTTGGTTCAGCATGGGTACTTTGCCTCCCTGCAATACCTTTTCTTTGTCCTTTGATTATACAGAATGCCCCCAGAGGATGAGTTCCAAGTGGGCAGTGTAAATACTCCTCCATTGCACTGAACTGCCTCTAAAGTGGTTTCTTCATTACTACACCATGGATTTCAGAAAGTGTTAAGCAGTTCTTATGACCTTGTTAGACAAACAGTCTTAAACTCAATGATGCCATTACAAAAGTGTTTTGTTGCCCGATTTGTACTGCTGTTTAACTTGAAAGGGTCTTTCAGTAAACTTCCAAAAATTCCAAAAATTGGTTCCTTGAAACCAAAGACTTGACAGCAATTAATCACCAGATAAGCTGTGATATTCCTTTCTTCTCCCCATCACACCAATGAGTATTTTATTCTCATTTCTCCAGGCTTCTCCATCTGTATCCACCCATCACCTCATGCCTTGTATTACAATTGCAAACTCTTGGAGAAAGAGATCTTCCTATTCTCTCTGTGCAGCGAAGCATAATGGAGTCAAGAACTGTCATTCTTAGGTGCCACAACAATACAAATAACAAATGGAGCAATATTTCTTCATCCACAGAGCTGCACAGAGCAAGGGACTCAAATAGAGAAATTTATTATGTAAAGCAAGAATATTGTTTCTCTATTATGTTTTCGTGCACTAAAACCAAGCACATCCTTTCAGTATCAAATGGTTTCTGGTTTAAACTATGGAGGAAAAAGAAATATGTCTCAGTGAAGATACAAGATGTATATTGTCTACAATATGGACAGTAAAATCTTAGAGAATATAATGCCTTAGGGTATCAATGCTATTAAAAACATGATAGAGACCATGCCTCATGTAAGAGTGGGCAAGAAACACAATCTCCTGATGACCAACATGATCAGCCCCTAAATCCTGGCTAAATGTGTGACAGTTAAGATGTGGGATCGCAGGAAGTTTGGCACCTCTGAAATCTCAAGTCTCACACACAGAAAACAAAAAGCATCATTGCTGTCTATTTCAGGTTCATTCCAGTTGTAGCTTCCTAGCACCATTGTCCCTGCCAGACAGACCCCAAATGACCTGATATTTCTAAAATTAGACCTGTGTTTCATTAACTTCTTAGTCTACAGCTTTTGAGACTAAGAATGCAATTGTAGGTTTTGTGTGAAAATTCTCAACTGGATAAAGTGTGGAAAAAGAATTGTTAGAGAAGAAATTAAAATTGAACTTACTGATTGTTTCCATCATCCCTCTCCCTCCCCCAATATTAAGTCGGAAGCAATGTAAATGCAGAACATCTGATTCTTGAAGTCTTTACTCCCAGAGGTGCTGGTTCTGGGTTAAGCACTCACTGCCTGGCTCATTCCCAGCTTCCTATCAACTCACATTGCTGCACTGTTCCAGACCAAAATTCAGCTCCATGGAAGAATGTTAAATGCTAGAAAGAGGGGGAATTGTAATGGAGCAGCATTCTATCAGTTCCATTTGATTGGGGCTGGCAGAAGAATTTACGTAACTGCTGGTGAGTGTCAATTACAGATGACTACTGGATAGCCTTTCCAACTGACCAAGTAGTAGAGATAACCATGTGCACATCAGGTAGGCTAAAGATTTCATCATAACCACAAAGCTGCTAAAAGATTTGTGGCTATTAAGGCTGAATTGCTGGTAAAGTGTGTGGGCAACACAAGTGTTGATACTGTAAGTTAGTGCTGTCCCAGGGCCAGAAACATGGTAGGAGGCTTTAGGTGTTGTCATATTCTCACGTGCCAAATCATCTGCTCCATGTTGTCCTTATGATGTGGTCAGAGGCTTTTTATAGAACTCTTTGAAGCAACTCATTGCGGGCTGGATGAAAGAATAACTTGTAGTACACAAATATAAAGACTCTTAACTAGGGTTATGATGTGTTCTGTGTGGGATATGTTTCATCAGCATATTCATAGCTTGTGCCTCTGACAGATCCGAGTTTGATTCTCAAGGTGTGAAAGTGTCAAGCTATCATCAAGTCTCATTTTCCCATGCATCAAGTTTCTCATGTTTATCAGGAGACGAGAGCCATAAAGTTCCTCAGAATGGGTATCTCCAACTGTGACTGCTAAAAGAGAGTCGTAGCTGTCTGTATCAGCCTTTTTCTCAGCCAAAGAAGGTTTTAAATTTCTTCCCCATGCAAGAACCTGGCAATTCAGCATTGTGCCTGATTTCTTATTGACCATATCAGAAGGAAAGGAATCCAATCTTCCCATCTCTCTTGGAAAGACATGAAATCTTTATGACAGAAATAAAGGCATGGAAGGAATTAGCTTGGACAATGCATTTTGGTAACAGCCTATCATCCCCAGTATCAAGGTGCCATGTGTGGTCTCCAATATCTGAACTGTGGAAATAAGAGCAGTATTGCAAAAATAATAATTTTTATCATATCTAACTCATGGAACATTGTGAAGACTGTTTTTAAACTATCCTCACCAGAGAAAAATGAGCTAATTAAGGTTTCAGCAGCAGACTTCAAGAAGGTGAGAACTAGGGAGAATTAGAATCTGAGAATGAAAGATAGCCAAGACAAAATAACTCTTAAAACCAAATTTGGCTTATGAGCTGTCAAAACTATGTTGCCATTGGCTAAGCAAAAATCTGTATTATTGAAATATGTTGCTCTCTATCTATGGAAACTTAATTTTAAAAGGAATAGAGAGGGAGAAGGAAAGGGCAAAAAGACTGTCATCAAGAAAGGGGAAGATGAACTCAGAAGGAAGCCCAACAGCCTTCTGTAAAACCTTTAAATCTAGACCCAGAAACAGTCCAGCATTCAGACCATAAGAGTGGTCTCTTGAGACACTGCGTAAGATGAGAGGAACTAAACAAGTAAAAACAAATCTTATTATGCATGTATTCGGTACTGAACTGATGTTTTATTTATGTTTTGTAAATGTTTTTCCAACCTTTTACTTAAGAGCTTAACCCATGGTCTGGCTGGAATAAACTTGTAGTGCTTTCATTCTTAAATGTGCTTGGTTTCATAGACAAGCCTATATACAACTGAAAAATAGGGTACATTATTGATACACACATAAATGTAAAGGTACATAAATGATCACTGCAGGAAATACTCAGTTAAGCTGAGGCGGCCACAGGATAGGTGAATATAGTAGGAAGCAAGGAACTGATGCCTTCTTGTCTAAAATGTCTTTTCCTCTGACATTTGGAGCTCCAGGTTTTTTGGGTCACCTCTGCAGGGATCAAACTCCAGTGAGGCAATACATCTGCTCCCATACAACCCAGGTCCCTCACACCACCACCCCAGCACCCTTTTCTGGCAGCACCATATCAGGACAACACCCAGTCCACCACAACACTAGGTCTATACCACAGTCAGAATATGGGAAAGACAGCTCTCCAAGCAGACTCAGCCCCCTATGAACCTTACACACGAGCAGCTCATGAGTCAGAGACAGCCAGAAACCCAGTGACATCAGGACAGATCAAGCTGTAATCTCAGAAGACAAGGAAGATGCTGTGACAAGCTTGTATCCATGACATTGGCTAAAATAGGTTTCCTGGACTGCATTACCAAGTGTCCTTTGTGAAAGGATTGATTAATAACAGCTGCATCTGTCCGGTAGAAAATAAAATCCTATTTTATCTATATATATTTGTTTTAAAAGAGCAGAAGGCTATTCAATAGTGGCATTACTGGAACTCATTTGGAATGGACAATGTTTGGCCTATTGTGTTAAATTCCTGAGGGTTTGCCTATTTTTGTATCAGATTACAGCTTTATTAGGTACAACTGTTTTTATATTGCATTTTTGTGATTAATGATGCTAAAAGGATTTTGGCATTTCAAATGTTGTACACAAACCTAATGGGCAAAATCTTCTGTAAACTTCTTCTAAGCTCTTGGCAAACTTTCCTCAGAAGCAAATATTAACTCCAGATAGTGTTTATTAGCTTTTATAAAATAATCACTACAATAGCGGCATTTAATTGCTGGAGGTAAGAGAACATCCCAGCCAAGAATTAATCAAGTTTGAGATCCCTAATAGAAATAGGTCAGGAACAATTTATTTCTTGCTAAGTTTGTATTTGAAATAATATAATTTTCCTCTGATTTTGTGTCTTATTCCAAGAGTGATTTCATACACAATATTCCCTGAATAAACTGTGTTCTTAACTAGAGATGGCTCTAAACAACAAAGTTGTTCAAAGGACCCATTTTATACTCTGATGAAGTATGGGGGTGTTTGGACTTTAAGCTTTCATTTGCACATTCCATGGAGTAGAAAAAGCAAAACATTCAGATCCATCCCCATTGCCTTTTTAACCCACTGCCCAAAGTTTGAATATTTCTGTAGGCAGAATCTTATTTGAGGATGTCCTTTCAGCATGAGACAAATAGGAACCAAATATTGCTCCTCAAAGAGGTCAGTATCAGTATGCCAGACTCATTGCGTTTTTACTTGTGATCAGCAAGAGGTTACAGCTGTTTGGGGTTTTTTTTAAACAAAACAAACAAAAAAAACCAAAACAAAAAAACCCAAACACAATCAAAAAAAAGAAACAAACAAAAACCCACCACAGCAGGAGAAATACAGCCATGATTTTTTGCATATGGAATTTTTCGTGTAATAGGCATAAAGGTCTCTTGCAATTGCCCTCTAAAAAGTCAGTGAGGCCTTTGTATCAAACACTGTGTGCCAGTAATTCCTTGAGCAGAAACCATGTAAAAACTTGTATTTTGAGAAGAGTCATGAGGAATGGTTAAAGCATGAATATAGACTTAATGAGTATAGATGTATCTAAGACAACACCAGATGAAAAAAGACTGAAAGTACTACAAAATAAAAGGATTTAACCTGAGCTCAGTCCAGTACAAACACCACTATATAGCCTCAGGATACAAGGTAAAAGTAGATTCATCACTTAGTGTTGGTGTTACATCAGGCACCTTTGATTCCTACTCATGCCTTTTCTTTGAAGGCAAAATCACAGTGCAGGATGCATATCAGGAGATGTGATTTCTCAGGCTTATTGAGCTTCATCCAGGAATTCAAGTACAGTTTCAGCACAGGAGGCAGGTTCTGCTTATTACCTGAGCTGACATCTCTGGAAAATCAAACATGCCCAGCATCTAGCACTGAGGACAAAAAAATTTGGATGGTTTGTGTCCATACTCAGCTCTCTTGCCCTGCAAAGGAAGGTGGTTACATCTAAAGTATTCTGTGGGTAAAGTCAGCTCCCCGTTCTTGTCTGGAAATTATGTGGAAGAATGCCAGTTAGCTCAGGCAAATAGGATGCCTGCAACCAGCCTAACAACTTGACAGCATGGATAACTGAGTTCTGGTACCTGCTTTTATACTCTGAAGCTGTTTAATTTTTTCAGAAACGAAGAGGCTTCAGGTATTCATGCACAAATGGGATATTTTGGTCAGTTTGTTCTGGGAAACAAAGACATCTTTCATCTCAAGCTAGTGCTGGAATGTGCCTTTTTTCTGTTAGTTAGAAAAGTGAGAGACTTGCCATGGAAGTTTTAAGGCAAGAGACTCATCACTTAGAAGGATGAAGTGCTCTGTCTGGATAATCAGTAATCAAAAGCACAATACCCATGCTGACAAAATACATCCATTCTCTAGTACTAGAATTCATATTTCTGTTCAAAAGAGCTCACAGAAGCTAGGCCAGTCTCCTTTTATAATCTGTTGAACATCAGCCATCAATCATATTTAGTGTATATAAACACCTCTGCACAAAATCTTGAGGGATTTTTATTCAAATAAAACCATTAAGTATAAGCTTTGAAACTCCGGGTTTTTTTGTTGTTTTTTTTTTTTTAATCATAAGGTTTGCCTTTAGATTTGTCCAGATCAAATTAAATTTAGTTCAGTGTTATTGTTTTCCTAACCCTAACCTTCTAGTGTATACTGTGAAATCACAACACTATAGAGAGGAACATTGAATGGATAACGACTTGCAGTTGTTATGCATTACACCATGGAAAGCAGTGTTCCCCCACTTCTCAGTACTGGAGCTTCACTTAGAAAACCTGCCCTGTTGGTGCCTCATGGGGCTCCCCAGCTCCACAGGTGTCAAAGCCTCCTATTTATCTAAATCACTTCTGATATCAGCTGTGGAAAATATAGTATTAAAACTAAATATGTAATCCTGTCCAGACTTGGAGCTCACCCAGCCCCATGCAGCCCCATGCAGGTGTCTATGAATGATGAACTCCAGGGCTCCAAGGGAATACAGAGCAAAAGATCTCAAATTGACCCAATCCTGTCCAAAGCCAGGACTGTCTGCATATTAGTAAATTTGCACGGGCTGTATATCTAACAACTGCCCTGCAGATACAACTCAGTAATGAATTACAATGATTATTGTTATAATATTTTCTGTTGAGTGGTCAGGTTGAGGGACCAAACATGAGCACCTCACTACTATTCAAAAACATACTCAAGACTCTACCACTTGCATAGAAAGAGAAAAAGAGTGGAATAATTTCCAGGAATTATTCTTCAATCTGATTCATGAAAGTATACATTTCTGTCTTTTTATATTGATTCAAAATCCTAATATAAAATTCAGTGCAGTTTCCATGGATTGATTCAGGATCTGTTGGTCCACATTTATGACTCAGTTTCACTCCAGAAGAGCTGGAGTTCTCAGTTATAATAACAAGCTGACTTCTTTGCTGGAAATGAAATCCCAACTGAGATGAAATGAACCTAGTTTTGGTTGAGAGTTCTAGTGCAAACAATTTTTTTATATAGGCCCTATATCTAGTATGAGGAAATACAGCAAAACTCTCTAAGCTGTTAAGTGGCATTTGCAGAAGTTCACAATAACTCAGTTGTTTGGAGGGTTCCACAGAAAATCAGGCCTGTGAAAAACAGAAGTTTTCTTACTCCTCTTCACAAATTGGCTAACCATAATTGCAGCTTAAGTAAAAACTTTACCTTCAGGTAAGGCAGCCATTTGGGGCATCAAGACCCAGCAAACGACAGCATGTGACAGAGATCCTAAGTATTTGCTGTGCCATATATATCAGCATTCAAAGTAAAAAGTTTATATTCATACCAAATTATGGCCCTAGGGAGAAGAAATGCCATAGATTTTTATTTCTATGGAATTTTATGTTATGTATATAAAAATACAGTACTCACTGCACAATAGCTAAAATTCCTCCCTAGAAAATCCATGTAATCTTGTGTTTGACAGGACATGACAAATATCATTCATGAATAAAAAAGAGGGGAGAAATGCAGAGAAAGGACAATGGAGGAAATGATAACATGAAATATTAACTTGAACAGATATTCACACAAAAATTCCAGGTTTTATCCATTTCTGGTCACTTACTTGTGGAAAAAAATAGCTTTTAGAATGAAAATACATGTCTCAGAAGTAAGCATGGCTTTCTCTCTGAACAGGATGCACAGAAGAGAGCACAGGTATGTAACTTAAAAATACATGTAGGACAAGACAAAGTATACCTCTTGTGTGAAGACACAAACCATGGGGAATGATAAGGACTCTTTCTGAGATGGAACTATCCATGAGACTATTTTTGGGGTATCCTAGAGAACAGCTATACCTGCTAGCATGTACATCTCTTCAGCTTCACCACTGGCAGTAAATTATGGTTAAAAAAACCCCACAACCAACCTTGATTTCCAGGTCTGAGGGAATCTGATCTGGACTTGCTGGGGCACAGCAAAAGTCTTGAACATGATGTCCAGAGTATCATGCCAAGCAGGCTTGAACACCAAGGTACACACACACACACACACACACCAAAGCCACACTTCTGAGACTGTGCCAGGTCTCTCTGACCAGTCAGGCGTATGTCACCTTCACAGTGGTGGTGTCAGATATGTGTGTTTCAGACATACAGTGAAGCATAGGATGAAAGTCTAGCTACAATTTTATAATTCCTCATCCAGAAGCATATTGCAATGCCAGTGTGACACTTACTCCAACAAGTAAAGACAGCTGACAAAATCTTTTTCTATATGTGTATTATCTACATGGCACTGAACATTTTACTGATGATTAAGAATCAAAGTCCTCGCCACAAAGGGTTCATAATCTAAATTAAAAACACAGGCTTGAGATAGATAATGTGATGCACACAGGTCTTCAGGTTTGAAACTTCTTAGGGAATGATAAAAACCAAGATTTCCTAAAGAAAAGGAGAGAAAAAAATCCTACCTATTAAACCCACAGTAGGAAAGCATTTTGGAATCTTACATATTTCTCAGTTATGTTCTTTTTGGGTCTATTTTCATCCACTTTCCACAGAGCTTTCAGCCCATGACTGAACTGAAACCAGGCAATCTCTCTTTCTGGTTCATGTATATTAGCTCAGTGCTGTTAGGTTTGTTTCTCCAAAACAGCAGGGTGCTGGGATTTTTTAAAGGTTTCCACAGAAAATAAGAGGAGAGGGATATAATACCTTCAACTCAAATTTATTTCTTTTAATTCATTTTATATGCACTTGGGGCCTAAATAACTCAAGAGTAATTACTGAAAAGTAGCCTATTGTGTGACTTGCACCCCTTTGTGAGCAACTATTGCCTTAACTCCAGATGTAGAGTGTTTTGTAACATGACTACTCTCCATATTCTCTTTGTGAAGCATAGAGACAAGCAGTGTATCCATTTTTCACTGGCACACCAGATTAGCTAACCATATGTGTACAGTCACCCATGTTTAAAAAGAAGAGTAATCAATTACTACTACTAGAAGTTAGTACAAATCAGGAGAAAAATATAACATCTCACAACTGTCTCTTTGAATAGTAGTGCCCCATAAGCCTATCCCTGTAATAGATTAAAGCTACTCTTGACAACACAATGCAGTCCTTAATCTTTTTGGCTAATAAGTGCCAACCTCTGGAAATGTGGTCTTGAATAACAATAGCAATGACAAGGGAGAAATGTTAAGCATTCATTCAAGTTGTTGGTCTCTGTCCCAATTGTTACCACTCATACTGGGGCTTGAAAACTTTAATACACACATTCGTTTGAACAGAGTTTACTTTGTGCTGGGCAAACAAGGCATCTCACCCCCAAAAATTCCATCAGCTGAAAAATATACAGCCATATCATTATTACAGGTCTCCAGGGCCTGTGTGAAATACAGATGAAAGTGCAAGTGTTATCAGAATGAAAGTGCAGAAGTGAGGAAAATCTGGAAAAAGCTAGCAACATTTTACTGATAGCCACTGATAGCTAGATAGCCACATTTTCCCCCTCCATCTGGAAAAAAACCAAAACAAAACAAAACAAATAAGGTGTGTGGGGAGAGGGGTGATGCCTAAAATATTTTTTTTCAGTAATAAGATGGAAATCTCAGGGTCTCTCTCTAACAGCTGAGGCGTTTTCCTCCTCATCCCAAAGAAAAGGGTATGGGCTTTTTCTTTGTTAGCACAAAGATTTTATGTTTGGTTTCTTTTTTTTAATACAGAGACTCTAACTCCATTCTGTTAGAAATTTCCTTCAAACAGAAAACATTCATTATAGAATTAGATTTTAGACAAAAACAGTAAACCAATACTATTCCTGGTTTTTATGTTTAGATCTTCCATGTACCCCTTACAAAAATGTAATTCTGAAGCTACATTGCATTGTGTTATGCAAGCAGGGACACGTCTGCCTGAACACACTCATGCACTCTAATATAGTTTTAAAATTATAGTTTCTTAATGAATGCATTCAAATGTATACAAAAGACATCAGTATTACACAACCTACCACTCAAAAATAGCACATCACAGAATGGGCATTGTCCATAGAACATTAATTTCTCCCCCTTTGGGAATAAAAATCATGAGGCAGTACAAGATGTTATTACTGCACCACCTCCTATTTTAGCACAAAACCTTGACTCATTCTTCTCATTCTACTTGCCACTTTCACTTAATATGTGGTGGCATGAACTCATGTCCTGAATATAGGGTTATTAGTTTTGTGGACTTTATGTCTAGCCTGTCATCACTGTAACTGAATTATTCCCACACATGAATGAATATATCAGCCTACAACCTCATTTGGATATTGTTGCTGTTATTTTACAAATCAGGAATAAATGAGACATTAAAGCTAAAATTTTCAATTTAGAAGAGTTTGCCAACAGAAGATCCATGTAGAATCAAATCTCTCAGAATAATTGATGTTTTAAAGATCTTAATGTATTCAAACACATCAACACTGAGTACTAGTTGTTCCTGGTAGCGCTCAACATTCCTGTAAACCTGTAACAGCATCGTCTCTTGAGCTCCCTATAAATAAGGAAGGCACACTTAGTGGCCAAGAATAAAACCGTAGGTTTAAATAATGTTTGCTTAGTCACAAAAGATCTTTGTGGAGAACTGTAATCACAGAGTAAAATTACATGGCATTGCACCTCTTAAGCCAGAAAGCTGTTTGTCTTTTCTGCCACCCGTTGGCTCTTTGTCCATGAACACTTGTAAGACTAAGTCCTTCAGAAAATGTTCCTTACCAAACACCTTTTAAGCAAGTGCATACCCTGTCTGATGCACTAAATAAAACAGTGATTCTGAAGGAAAAGGAAAAGAAAAATTACATACTGGTTTAAAGTAGGAGCAGAGGTAGCAATATTTTTAAAATAAAAAGTACAAGTACTTTTTAATTAAACATAGTGCATTGTACCATATGAATTTTGGGGGAAAAAATCTACTGGTATAGAGGCGTGTTTCAGTTGTAAACATGTTTTCTGTAATGTTCTGAAGTAGGGATATTTCTGAACACCAGGAGCACAATTTGTATTTGAAAATTTGGAACTCAATTGGTTTCTAGTCACTGGTGTTACAGTCATTATTGACGTATGGAAAGAATCTGAATTAACGTTACAAAGATAAAATTTAAAATGGTACTTTCTTCCTTTTTGTATTCACAGTGCTAAAATTTTTCCTTTCTCACATGTCAACAGATAAAATTTCAGCTAATCATACTATTGTGAGGAACTAACCTGGTTACCAATGGCATCTTTGGCAAATCCACAGTACCAGCTTTCTTCATTTGAGTCAAAGAGGTAAGCAAGCATTACAATAAATAATTTTTTTCTCTGTAAATGTCTTATGCATTTTACAAGAGCTTTGCAGACCAAAAGAATATGTAGTTTCACCGAGACTGAGCTACAATCATACAATCATTTAGTTGGAAAAGATCTTTTTAGTTCACTGAGTCCAACCATAGCCTAAATCTGGTAAGTCCACCACTGAGCATGTCCCTAAGCACCACCACTCATTCTGGCCAGCCATAAAACCTTGGGTCATTCTTGCAATCTACTTTTACTTGATTCCTGCAATGGCATAAACCACGGCTCCAGTTCTCTCTCCCCAGCTACTCTTCTGGGTAAAAGAAAGGTATCTGGACATGACTGACATTTCATGTGTGCTAAAGTTGATATGCAGTTAGAGAAAAGAGAGAGTTTTGCTGATGTTTGTAGTCCAGGTTCACTTGAAGTGAGTATGTCCAGATTAAATCACTCAGAAGAAAGGCCATCAGTGTCACACTGATGTTTCCATTTTCTAAGAACTACTGTCTTAGGGCTTTATAGGTCATCTTCTTAGTGAATAAGAATTTAAAAGTAAATGACAGTCTGAGAATGTTCTAGCTTACATATTTACTTCCATACACACAAAGTAGAGGATGAATTGAACATCTTTTCTTTCAGAGTTCTTTTGCCACCACCAAAGCCTAGTTGGAAGTAAGCAACTTTGTCTGAAAACTTTAAAGCATCAGAGCATGAAAAAGCCAATGCCTTTTTTGCTTCTATAAGTTCCTCTAATAATGTATGGTGATTTATGAGTTTCTTCTCAAGACTAAACGTTGGCTCAAACACAGAAAAATAACTGGGCAGCCTATGTATAACAGCACCACCTAGTGATTCCCTGCAAGAACCACCTGCTAGTCCAGCATTGGTACTCTAAAATCAAAAGTATGTGAGCCAGAAACAATTTAAAATACTTAAACAACGAGGCTAATCTATTGCAGATCACAGTACATGCATGTACTTTTACATGCATGTAAAAAGCTGGTAGGATGGTTCACAACACAAAGTTCACGGGTTGACAAATATGGCAAAAAATAAACTTCCCCTCCCCCCTCAAGAAAACACACACATTTTTTGAATATGTCACAGCTCCAAGTATTGAAATATCTTAACTATTCCTTGAGCACTTTTTGTTTTGGTTTGGTTTTGCTTTTTTTTTTTGTCTGTACAAATTGTTCTTACTCCATACAAGACTAAATTTGAGTGTGGCCTTATGGCCATAACCACTTCAGATGCACCAGAACTTCAGTGTATATAGAACACACAGAATTTAAGTTCCAAAAGCAAGGTCAACATCAGTAGACACAAAGATTAGATAGGCTCTAAGTCTTTAACCTTCCCTGTTGAAGCCATTGGAAAACCTTCATTAACCCAACTAAGTTTAGAAAATGCACATATGTCTAATGTGTGTTTATTTACATATCCCTACATGTACATATCTATTTTTATTTACTTGTGTATGCATATATAAACATAGATTTGCTTTAGAGGGATTCAAGCCCTCTAAAAACACTGTGATGATGATGATTGTACAATGTGCTTCTTTGCTTCTCCAAAGTTAAATGCACATCACAATGTGCTCAAAAGCATTTAAAAAGATTATGCCTTAAAAAAAAAAAACAAAAAAAAACCAAACAGAAATGCCTAAACCTTGCTTCTTCTCAACAGCAGTTCTAACCCTCATCAGAGATAAATCAATCTGCAGCACTGACAAGAAGCTATTTCAGGCCAGTGGATGGGGCCAGAGCCATGGTAAGTGTGGGGCTGGAGGTGTCACGTCCCACATCACTGCATTCTCATGCTCAGGACTGAGTCACCCACACTGTTTCTTGTGACCAAGGCTGTTAGGAGTTTGACTCTTTGTCTCTTTATCTCTGATTATCATTTTCCTGTACATGAATCTCAAGTATTACCCCTGCATCTGTGCATTATTTTAAATGTTTGTGTTTTAACTTAAAGCTTCCAGTCCAAAGATTCACTGAAAATGCCTTTGGGGAAGTGGTAAGAGAGAGAAACTGAGATGGATTAATGGTGATCTAAAGTGCATACAATGGTTTTTCTTCCCTGACAGGACAACATTTCTTTAAAAAGACATGAGCTACATGAGTTAAAAGACATGAGCAAACATGAGCTACCTCATGCCATCAAGCCAGGACAAAGTTTTCTGAACCAATATTGCTCTAAGCTGAATTTTCTTTTAGTTCAGCACAACAGTGTGAAGGGATCCATGCTTCATCTGAAAGAAGCAAAACAGAAACAGTACCACACCAACTGCTATGTCTGCTAATTCCAGACCAACACAGCACTGCCTTGCTGCACTTAAAGGAGCTTTGAAGCTACCCTGGACCCTTTCAATACCGACTGACTCCAGTGTAGCTCTTCACCCTAGAGCTGAGCACTGCAAGGATGGGATGCAGTGCCAGAGCAGTGAGTGCTCATGCTGCAGTAACCATAGTGGTCTCTAAGAACTTTGTGGGCAGTAAGAGCAACAAAAGAGCTACAACATGTTAATTTTGCTCTGTGAACATGGGACTCAATGCTTGGACACTGGAAGCAAAGCATGAACAGTATGGAAAGATGTGTGGGCTCCTGCCCTGTGTGGACACACAGCTTTTTCATTGTTGTCCTTCAGGTGACACCTCCTCTTTGGTAACATTAACATACCTCAATCTATGGTATAGACTGTGCTAACTGCACTTCTGCACTTTAGTACTCTAGAGTAAACAGAAATCTTAAATGTGGATCTGCATTTTTCTACTATTTTCTGTGGCATTCCTCTCACTCACATTCTGTTGTCATCTACGTTTTCTACTCTCTGTTTTCACAACTCATTTTCACCTTCCCACATGAAGGATATCTCTGGCAGGGGACATTTATATTGTAAGTAATGCAAACATTTCAGTTTGTGCTTACTACACTGAAACTGGCAGTAGTCTTAGAGTGATGGGGAGATGCCTGCCCCTGCGAGGCCTTGAAAACAAAATATGTTGAATACAAGACCTACAGTTACTTAAACTTGCCACAGACATGTTCCTGCCATTTTCTACATTTCTGTAGCTCTGTCTGCATGTGATTCAAAGGTGGATTCAAGGAAGAGAAATGTCCTAATTTAAGACAGGACAAAAGAAAAAAAGTCACAGTCTTGTGACCTGTTTTGATCAGAGAAGCAGCTTTAATATTAATATGGTGTTACTTTGGGTGTTTCACTTTGAATTTTAACAACAAAAACAAAAAAAAAGTAAGTGAAAGACTTGAGTCTTGGCAGTAGGAAGGGCTGATGGGGAAATCCAAAGAATTACAGGCATGCTTAATAAAAAGTTTTTTTCTTAAGAAAAAGTGAAGTTGCTGTAGTCTGGTTGAACACTTCCCTTGAAGACCTTGAAGGAAAGTCTGGCTGATGAAGCATGGACTCCTGGGAGACTCAGTAGATGGCACTCCTGGGTCAACACAAGGGCTCAACTTTGGGTTGAAAACCATTCTTCCAAAGGAGGATGGAGACAAAACTCTTCTATAAGACATAAGATTCATATATATATATTCAAGTTGTAAATAGCTGTAAAATTTAAACATTCGAGGACCCAACTTGCTTGGGTTACCTCTCTCTGTAGGTCCCAGTGTGACTCGTTTCCTCCTGACACCAGCTGTGCTGGCTTGAGTGACAGATGATGTGGGTCCTGGCATGGACCAGAGGAGCAGACAGCAGGCTATTACAAGGGGAATCTGTTAAATCTCTCTGCTTGCACAGTACACGAAAAATGCCTTTTAGTTGCCCTGCTTGGTTAAATTCTTTTTGAAAATATAGAATCATCCTTTTGTTCTACCCAGGAGGTTACTGCAATTTTTGATAGGTAATTCCTGTATTTGTACAGAATTTCTGAATTCTTATATGAGCTTCAGAACCAAAAAGTCCACTTTAAGTAGTTACTACTAAGGCATACAGAGAAAACAATACATTTAAATCAATTTAAATCATTATTCATGTCGATAATATTATTTTACACTGCAGTTCTTACATCATAGATTTTCCATGTATTTTACTCTGCTGAACAACATTTTCTTAATAATTGCTGAAGCTTCTACAAATCTATACACTTAGTTCACATACTTCTATGCTACCTTCCAAATCATAGTTTCAAATAATATAGTCAAGTGAAATGACAAATAATCTGAAGAGGGAAAAGAAAGAAGATCTAGAAAATAAAGAAGTGTTGGAACAGATATTAGAATTTTCCATTGCAAATTATCACCACTAACCGGCTGTCTGGGAAACACTCCAACCTGATGTTGGGTTCTCTTTGATAACGTGGTGTTTCTAAGCAACATTTCTAGTCAGCCCATGTGTATGAGTGGTCAGCCACCACTCCGCATCTTCAAAACATGAATTTCTTTTGTTAGATGCAGATCCAATTTGCTGTTTGGTTTTCATATGAAAAATACTGCAGGCTTTTTAAGATACAGTATGAAAAAAAAAAGAAAAAAACAAAAAACAAAACAAAACAAACAAACAAACAAGAAAAGTGGTGTTAAATAGTGTAACACATTTCAACACACACAGCAGCATGGGTAATTTATTCGATACTACATAAATGAACCCCCTTTTTCTTCCAAAACTAAGCAGATGGGTATTCAGGTAGCATGTGTTAAAATTGTCAAGAATTTATGTTCTAATTCCATTCACATAAGCAGTCAAAGGCACTTCTTACATAAGAATGACAGTGATAACAATTAACTGGTGTCTTCACTCAATATGTTTTCGCTATAATCCCAGACTAAATCCTTTTCAGGATTTGGACCTGCTGGACTAAAGATTTCTGAAGTTCATTTCATCCAAGCCTTGTATGTGAAAAAGATGTGAATTCTAATCCCTGAGTCCATAGACTGCTCATCCAGTTTGGATCTATGCTGTGCACACGTTCAAGTGCAAGGAATATGTAATGATTAGGTAACTCATAACTTAATTTGGAATCTGTTTCTATCTCCCCAAAAAATAAGCTTGATAGGTAGGGATTCATATCACTGATAAATAAGGAATAGGCATCTTCCTATGAAGTGAGAGGTAATCAGCTCTGCAACAGACTGGATCTCTCACACTGATAGTAAAAGGCAACTGGACCTGTTCTGGGCTCATGGACATTTGAGCTATGCAGAGTCCTGCAGCCCGCTGGCAGGGATGGGGACACAGCAAACCCATAGAAAATCACTGGGTTCAGTGAAGTTAGGCACCATTTTCTACACTGCTGCTTACATCTCAAAGGGACTGACTTCAGATCGCTGGCAAGGACAATTGCATTCCACACACAGGCAGAAAATATTTTAGATTTCTCTAAAATCATCCTACCAAAATGAATATATTTTATCAACTTAGATCTGGAATACATGCATCCTACCAGTGCTAATTATAACAAGACATATGGTTAAACAGCATTTCACATTGAGATAGTTTAGAGAATTTCTCTACCTATGATTTCTTCTTGACACTGGAATATTTCATATGGACATCTGTCAGGATGCAAGTTGTACCAGGATGTGGCACACTCGGCTCCTTCTGATTCGTTGCTTCCATATTGACATAAAACCCACAGTAGGTGACAGAAAAGTTGCTTGCACCTGCTTCATGGTTAAAAATAACGAGCCATTACACACTGATGATCCTCCATTTTAATGGAATACACTCGGATAAAAGATGGCAACTATCCAGAGCAAACAGTTAATTCAAGTCTGATTCCCAGGAAAGAGAGTAATTGAACTACAGATTAGTTACCAAGAAACAGATCATCTGATACACCTTATCTACAGATCACCTGAGGTATAGGAAAGGTTGTTTTCTCTGGGATCACCTAAGAGAAAAGAAAGAGGGTGCAGACAGGACTAAGAAAATTTTAGTTGTTCAGACTTGAAACTAGAGAAATGTCATGGACAACCCAGAAAAGTCTGACCCAAGAACAGAAACCATGCACAATAAAGAGGAACTGAAGCAGGAGGCTGAATGTGGAAATTTTCTGTCCACAGATGTGTATTTCTAATGCTAGTTGAAGTAAGTAAGACATGATGGATTTTGCTGCCCATCTGTTCACTACAGCTATCCCATATCTCCGAGAGGAGAAGCTGCAAGTTTATGTTGACCATAATGTGGAGCACTGGGAAAAGATATGCAGGGAAAAGTAGGGGAGGAGGCAATGGGCTGTAGGAGTATTTCTTTTCTGAAACAATGCTAGATAAAAACCGTGTCAAAGCAGTCTGCCAGGAAGAGAGACTAAATCTTACTGAGACATAAGAAAGCTCAAAACATTTAGATATCTTGTAATGTTACCGAAACATTGAAGCTTGGAGTGTACAAAGAGAACTGAGTTTTATCAAGGCTGTGGCACATGCAGTCCTAGAAAAATTAACTCATCTAGCCTGCAGCTATGTGTTCCTATCTTAGCACGCTGGCTCCCCTTGTTATAGTCATGAGAGTAACTCTGTCATGAACTCTCACTTCTTCAACAGGCAGTCTGCTCACAGGCCTGAATTTTAGCTGCTTATGTGGATCATGCCAAGGCACAATAAATGCAGGAACCTATTTGACCTTCTCTAAAGCATCCATCAGGAGTCTGTGGACTCCTTGAGTTCAGTGGAAAAACCACTGAGTGCATCTTGTGGCATTTCACAGAGACAGAGAAATATGAGAAGACAGATCAGGGGTGCGGGCACCATCCCACCCTCAGTCTGACTCCAGACACTGAGAACACCATTGCACCAGACAAACAGTATGTGATGGCTTTCTCTACCAGTGCTGACACCATTTTCCCTCAATATCCCTAGGGTTCCTTGTATCTTCATAAAGAATGATAGTTTCCTCTGGAAACTTACTGAAATCTCCAAAGATCTGCATCATGCAGTCAACATGTCTTTCAGTATGCAGCGTGACCAGAATTTTGGTGAAAGTTCATTACACAGAAATCTGATTTTAATTCCTAATATAATGGCAAAAAAATTTAAAAAGGTGTCAGTTCAATTATATCCAGTGGGAAAGACTACACACATAGCCCCTGGAAAATGCAAGTGGACCTTAAGCAATAAAACTCATGAAACAAATTCATCTGAAGAAAATTAATCACAAAGACACAGAATGAATTCACAGTTAAAGATAGACCTGAAGGAAGCATTCCCAGCAAACAATCTATGTAAATTGGTTTTAATTACTTTTTTAGCTGGTGCTGAGTTTTATGAGTTGTGGGGACTGACTGTGCATGTTTGTCACCAAATCTTGTGAGGAGATCCGTGTGACAGAGAGTTCTCATGACTAACCTTGAGATCAGCAGTGCGAAGGTCATAAGGCCCGTATAGCACAGTCTTTAAATAGCAGCAAAAAGTAGACGGTTAAAGACAGTATAAGTGCTAGGAAAACAATAAGATATTTTATCTACTATATCATTCTATCTTGTTGATAAGTGACTTCATAAGCCAGATGTTGTAACTTTATGGTTAGTACTGTTTGATTTATTTTCTGCTCATGATTTTAACTGGTCAATACATCTGTGGTTCAGACCATGGGCTCATTTAATTTCCTTCTCTCATGAGCATTTCCATGTTTTTGCCCATACAGGCCACTACACTTGAAATAACTTTTACCTATTACTTCATTTAATTCACCCTGTCTCAATGCTCAGCATTGCTCTAGAAAGCCTTTGGGAAAGTAGTAAAGAAAAGATTAATGAATGTATCTTGAAAAATGTGTGTGTGCTCTAACGCTTGATTGAAAATCCCATTGCTGACTAAGAAAAAACAACACTGATTCGAGTCAGATTCTCACTACTTCCAATTTGATCGTGTTTTGACAGATGCCAGAAAGTCTCAGGGCTCTTAAAAACTCAAAAGTCACATAAGTTGGGATTGAATGTTAGATTCTGTATTACTGGGTATTGTTCCTTGATTTAATTAAAGAAGCAGTGTTTTCCTTGCAAATATAAAGAGTTGTGAATGTGCCAAGGACATTTGGAATTATTATTGATGCCACAATGAGCATCAAAATATTTTTGCCAATTAGCATGGCTACTGAATATTCACAAATGTCCAGTACATAGTCAGAACAGAGTTTAACATTGTAGTACCAATAAGTATTACAGTGCTTTTTGACATCATTCTCACCAGTCCATGATTACGTCGCTAAATACTGTGTAAAGAGTCAGAATCACCAAAGGTCTAAGAATTCATTCAAACCTTTTTCAGTGTTTGATATACTTGTCTCTTGTCATTGAGTCTGCAAATATGAAATCAGGATATCAACTTTCTGTACCATGAATGACACCCAAACTTGAACTTCACTGGATGGATGAGTCTTAAAAGACACTCTCTTTGTTCTTTAAAAATGGGATGGAAAAGCAATACAACTGCTCAGTCTAGCAGGACTGTCATTTGTCATTTCTCTTTTTTATTTTTTCCAGAATTCCTTTGTTAGATACCATAGGATGAAGTCGTCCTTACTGGGAGCCTTTTCATTTTCTCTACCAGATAGCTATTGAAGACTCAACACAAAGCCATTTTTCACGTCTACATCCTTTGCAAACAGATACTTCAGCATGTAATTCAACACAATATCCCAAGTATCATCTCTTTGTACTGTTGGTTCTCATAATTCCTTTCAAGCTTTCTTTTTTTTAAGATGGTCTGCACACCTTGATTATCTTTCCCTGATCACTTCAGCCACTTCCATGATGTTTTCTCTCCTCTCTCCAGGACCAGTTAAGATGTAAGCCCTTCAGTGACTCTTCACAGCCTGCTGTAGGAAGCATCCTGAGAAGGCTAACATGACAGCTAGTCTACCTTCTGCATTTCCATTCTTCCAGTGAGAAGCCTGCAGGAAAACCCTCCTCTTACTCTCCTGCCCCAAACCTTTCCCTGCACTTAAGTGTCCTGTCCTGCTCTTAGATCATCTTTAAAAGTTCATTCCTCCTTGTCTCTTTCTTATCCCACCCTTGCAGCTCTCAGCTTTTACTAAAATATCTTCTGATGTCCCTTTAGGGTCCTCTCATCAGTTGACTGACTTCTCCAAAGAATCTTTGCAAGCCTGTGACCCTTTCTGCCCCTCTTTTTCCAGTTATTAGATTCAAACCATACTAATCAGTTCCAGTTGAGGTGAAAATGCTCAACCACAGGAAATTACACTTTGGTTTATTTGGTATCCCTCTGACAAACACTCCTCTACTTCACAGGATTGTACGGGGTGAGTCCTTCCAGTATCCGAATGCTTTTTGAAGTCTTGGTTTGATTACCCAAAATATTTTAGGGTGCAGAATCAAATTTTATTCCTCAAATGTTCCAATTCTTTTAAAAGTCAGGACATACCTTATTTGAACCTTCCACCTCAGTGATCAAGAGATGTGTCCTAAACACCTTGTGAGAAATAGTTGGATAGTTAGATACTTGCATGGAGTCAACCAGAGCATGAGCAAGTAGGGCGTAAAGAGAGCACCTCCAGGCTTTCTTTGCAGCAATGAGGTGGTACATGCCCTGAAATTACCTTTGAAAACTGCATTGCTTTTTCCGCATGGCATTTTTTTTTTCATAATTCCATTGCAGGCTTGGCGCTTCAATGTGCTTAGCATTAAGTACATAAATAATTTAACTGATGTGAAAGAAATCGCCTACATGCCTGCACATGTGATTAAATGCTTTGGTGGATCAGGCCAGGATGCCAAACACATTGTTGAATCAAGCAATGAGTCTGTATATAAACAAGATCTTTACAAACTAACAGAAACATAGCACTTGTGTTTCTTAAAGAGTCTCACAACTGAATTCAGACCTGACCTAAACCCATTGGCTCTAGTAGGAAAAGGCTAGCAATTAATTTACCCTTATTTTTTGATGTTTAGGTAAAAGTCCATGGTTCTAATTTTATTAGTTACATATTTTTGCCAGCTGCTATACAATCCTGTGTGATGTTTTACAGTATTGACAATACACAAAATCTTTAAAAATATTTGGATTTCTATTTTTACAGAACTCTTGACTGCTTTTATGAAGGATTGTGTTTATGTTATTGGCCACTGAAGCCCAGCTAAGAACATCAGAACATTACCCTGCCCTGCCCCAGTAAATAATGAACTCTTTTCCAGTCTGTAAAATGTTGGTGTTTGGAGGTCTTCTGGAAGGGAGATGGCAACTAGCTGCCTGTTCCCACTGAACATGGTGTAAGTTTATATAAGAGATTGCAGTGCCAGCCCCCTGCAGGCATTAGTGCAGAATTAGGGGAGCAACCACTACTTATTTTATTTTACCATCATGATTGCACCACTGTAAGTAATCTCCAGATGGTATAGCTCCACTAATAAGTCAGCCTGTTAGCCACCACTCCATGCACCAGGACATGTAGCAATGATGCTTTCGTAACATCAGAAGTAAATAGGGATATACACATACTATTTTGGTCTTGAACCTGTTCCAGTTTTCTTAATTATTTTTAATAGTTGCCATGAATTTTCTTAAAGCATCGTAATTTTCTCTTCGGCCCTACTTCTATATTGAAATGTATCACAAAGAATCTTAAATGGGGTTAAACTAATCTTCCCAAAAGCCTCCTGCTAAAATTGACAAAGGTTTAATTTCCTACTTTAATCAGTCATTTATTCTTCATTTTGAGAAGACATAGCTTCAATTGATTGCAATAAAATTCACATAGCTGGTATTACTGGCACAGGCTAGAAAACTGGTAAAAAGTAGTAGTGACTGTTTTTGTAGGTGAATTCAGAAATATTTCAACTTCTGTAGTGATCACCTCCTGTCCACGAGTGCAGGAGCTGTGTACCTCAGACCTGGTAATGTTAATAAGAATGATCTCTGCAAATGTGCTGCATGTAGCTGGGAAAGGGAGACTCCAGAGTTCTTGCTTGTTAACATTCTCCTTTGTTTCTGCCCTCTCCAACTCAAATGCTTTCTAGCTGTTTTTCTGGCAGCTTTAGCAGCATTAATGCATTCCAAACTAGAAAAGTTTCTACTTTAATATCTTACAACTAGCTCAATATGTACTGATCTCAAACCCAGGATAGTAGTAATTTGATATTGCAGCTCATTATTGTTACTCCCAGCAAGTTTCCCCTTGAAAGTGCCTGATGCTTCCCCCTCCCTCTCTCACACACCCTCCCACCCTCCATTCAGAATTTGTTTTTAATTGTTCAAGGGAGAAATTTCAGACTGTGAGCCAGCAATATATTTCCAGGGGGTACAAGTTATTAATAGAGCTACATAGTGGCCCCATATATTGCAATAAACTGTGCTGTAATTTGTTTACCCACCGTAGACAGTAACTAACATTCAGATAAATGGAGTTGGCGCCTGCAAGATTTATGATATACTTCTGTGCTTAGCAATGTTTAATCAGGGAGTTAAAATATTACAGTGTAAAATCCTTTACAAGCATGCACAAACAGAGAACTACCATTAGAGGCTTGGCAGACATACTCGGTGTCAAATAGTACCTCCAGACACTCTCAAAACACAAAGAGGAATATTCAAAGCAGCTACTAACTGACTAGCATTATTTGAGAACCACGTCAGAGCTCATTTTTTTAGGGGGACTTGCTTTTGAAGTGACAGAATGATAGGCAGGGACAAGTGGGCTTGTCTGCAGAGCCCATCAAGCTGCAAAAAGTTGGGGTGGGTGGAAAGTGTGGCGGGGGTGGGGGAAGGGAGGTGAATTTTGGTCAAAAAGGTGGTAGATGCCTGTCACAGAGCTTAGTGTGTTTGGATAAGACAGGCTAGCATGTGGGGGGATCAGCATGAAGCATCACACCTGGAGGAAAAGACAACTAGCTCCAGCCTCAGTGCCATAAGCCTGGCTCCACAAAGTCTAGCCAACATCTGGAATGGATATCATGAGACACAGTGCAGCCCTGACTGGCGCTCAACTCTACCTTTGTACTTTTCACTGCAAATTGAAAAGCAAAACAGACATCAAGGATATATTTATATAACTGTCTTCAAGCTGCATTTTCTACTCCCATCTGCTGCACATGATAAGTTTCAAGTGTTTTCTAATAAAAAAAGGATTTTTTATTTTTTTTTTTTTTTACTCCTTGCTCAGTATGACTGACCTTTTTTTTTTTTTTTTTTTTTTATTCACAGTTTTAAAGGAACAGTAAATATTTTACAGCCGGAGGAAGTGTCAGCACTGCAAGACTTTCTGCTATGGACATTATTTAACCACACTGGCTCTTGAGCCAAATGAGACAGGGTGCAAGTTCGTGTGTTTGCAGACGCCTGCATTTGCCTGAGTGTGTACACAAGCTCACTCGTGTGCATTCGTATGTGCACATATGCTTTGGAGAGGAACATTCCTGGGAGTTTTTCACTTTATTTTCACATCATGTTGTTGTTATGCTGCTCAAAGGGGGAGGGCAGCCCTGTATGTACAAACAGGAGACCCTGTGGTAAACCACTCTCCAAGAGGGTTACACTGAAGGCATGTAGCCACCAGACCAGAAAGACTCTGTTTTTTCTCTCTGCTTTCCAGCTACATAGCTGATGAGACCAGATCAGCCTTCTAGTCAGGTTGATTAATTATGAGGAAAATAACTAGAATGAAAAATAGTTACATTTGACTGTGAAACTTCACCCTTTGACCATAAGGCACCAAAATGGGCCTGGACATACATGGGTTTCAGCAGAGATGCAGGGAACATGATGTGATCCTCAGCAAAAGCCTCCAGTGCTACAAAATACATTTTGGTCCACATGGGCAATGACTTGTACAAGTATCCATGAGAAAAAACAGTTATCTGAGGGAGTAAACTTCAACACATAGTAGACAGTAGGAACAAGTAAATAGTCATCAAGCCCAATTATCTCTTCTTCCAGTACAGAGTAGTGAGTCTGATTCCTATCTGCCTCATTTATGAGTATGAAGTAGGGATAGCTGCATTTGTGGGAGTTATACTTGTATGAAATATTCAGGAAAATGGTCTTGGAGTCCACTGGTGAAAAGTTTCACCAACACTAATAATAGGAATAATGGTCTATAGAAACTGTCTTGAATATCAAAATTGTTATTTGCTATTGCTTGTTGCTATCATGAGAAAGGAAAATCATACTGGAAAAAGCTCCATATTCACTCCTCCACATAATAAAATACTATTTTCATCCCTTTAGTACTGTGAACAGGAGATGGAGATGTAAACCTAAAATTCTGTTGTGACTGCACCAATTTGTCTTTTAACCTAAAGAATTAGTAACATCTCTATCTACATCTTTATAAAATACATATAATTCACCCATTACAGGGAGAACATGAAGCTTAAATAGTGGTCCTAATTAAGATAATCCCGAATTTTGTATTTAAAATTTATAGCTGTGTTATAGCTGTTCAGTGAAGCAGAAATATTTCCCTTCATGGAAAATAGTACTGTTTTTTCTGTAAGACAGGCTTCAAGGAAAAAAGATGTCCTCTTTTAAAAAAGTTTTATTTTTGTAAGAAAAATATCAAAAGTTAAAAATACTGTTTTCACCAACATTTCTTGTATGAAGCTCCCCCCCACATCATTCCTAATTATCTCTACTTGTAATATGCTTCAGCTGTTGCAATGAAAAAGCCCAGTATAAGAACAAATATTATATTTATAGCATAGTAAGAATTTATACGCCTTACATTGTGAGACTCCATGAATTTCAAAAGAGCTAAGATATGTTCCCAGTTGAACTTTTCTAACGTAATAGGAAAATAAGTACAATATGAAAAGTGGATTATTTCATAATACCTATTAAAATGTATTTGCCTTCCTCCATAGTATGCAGACAAATAGAACTTTCTGGTTTTCATATGCTGCTGTGTCATCAGCAGCAATTATTTTCTTAGGTAGTTTGGGGTGGGAGGTGGAGGGATGGTGTTCTTTTCCAATTAAAAGCCTGTATCTTCATTGAGCCTCTCAAATATTATTTGGAAAATAATATTGGAAAAAAGAGTGACATAGGATCTGTGAAGTGAAACTCACAGTCTTGGTAACGCTGGTGAGAAGTCACAAAAAGGAGAAGCCTTTTCTTTGGCTGAAACCGGTCACTCTGCAAATTTCACAGGCAAAAAGAAAAATCTTCCCAATGTAATTTTAGAGTTTACAGCTTCTGAAGCTGTGGTGTAAATGAAGTTAGTGCAGCTAAAGTGGCATAAGACAAAAGGTTTGCATATGCTTTTGACTGGACATGAAGAAGGAAGTGCTTTCTCCTTTCCATCTCTAGACCATTTCACAGCAGTTCTTGAGATGTGTTTTACCATGCATAGCTGTAAAGTAAAGTAAGAGTTTGCTTTCTGGAGAGCAAGGCATTTCTGATTGCCCTTTAGCAGCAAGGATCATAGATCAAAGCAATAGCAGCCAGGTGGGTCAGAGGGAAACATCAGTGTTTCCTGACTTCCCTTACTTTTTAAAAGGTAAACACAAGATAGCTGTAAAAGTAACAATCTTATGTGTTTGCAAGAGTGAGAAGAAAACAGAATTGAACAGATCTGAAGAAATAGGAGTATATTTCTATAATTTTACAATTCTTGAGCTTATTTAATAATGTTTTTATAGGACTTAAAACGTTCAATATTATGCCTCAGTCATGCATCTGTATTTGTATTGTCTCATTTGTCAAATTTGGATGGAAGGAGTTGCTGTCTACAGAAAGTCTAAGGAAACCAGAAGGTCATCTGTACATAGTTTGTAGTGAGAGGGATGGTCTGCAGCAGATCATGCTTCCAGGTCATCTTGTACTGCATAGAAAATAATTTAGAAAATAATTAGCAGAGTGCTAATTTCATCCCATGCTGAAAGGCACTGTCTGAAAATTCAGTATCAACATTACATTATGTCCTAAAATATGCTGAGTGAGGTTCAGTTTCCGAGCTTGTTCCTCCCTCACATTTCGTGTGGTATGTTTCTCAAACAGGGAACCTGCTCATTCTCTCTGTTTACCAGTATCTGCCTGATAAAGTAGAACTGAAAACACTGCTATACGGCATCGTGCAGAAGTTCCGAGTTCATAACAATTGCTTGCTACAAAAATAAAGGAAGGCCTTCCTTATGAAATCTATGAACTCGAAACAGGGATACAGAACTAGTTGTTGCCAATAACTTTAACTTCATTTATCTATATTTGGCAAAAATTGTGCTGCAGCTGGAGATGAAATGCTGAGCTCAATAACTGCAGCGACTTGAGCTCCAAAACAGCAATTACTAAGCTGTGCTGTCTTGTGTAAGATTTTACTTTATTTATTGTATTTAAAGTGACTCTTTAGCTATCTACAGTACAACAAGAACTGTCTGATCAAATAATGCCTGATTGCAAGGCATCTCAGCATCACTATCAATATGGTTAAGGGTTTAGCAAGGTAAACATGTCTTTCATGAAGCCAGATTAAAGTGATGTGAATGGTGGTTTTACCATTCTACATACCTTTTTATTGTCTCTACTTGAAAGGAATGACTCATTTTAAACCTAAACTTGGCTTATCACAGACACTGAATGTGTTAACTTGGCTTATCACACTGAATGTGTTAAATTCCTTTCTTCTTATTATGAGAAAAGCTATTGATAGTTTTAAAAGGCTGGAGGGGCACACAGTCCCTGTTCACTGCCATAGTGAAAATCTTCATCTCTAAGGGCTTGGTTTTTTACTCTTTCTTCATGGTTAAATAATAAAGCTGCTGGAGGAACTGCTTAACAATGTGATTTCTATCATCTACCCTTTAAAAAAAAAAAAAAAAAAAAAAAAAAAAAAAAAAAAAAAGTATTTTCTGATTTTTTTCTGCAGTTTTCTCTCTTCCTTCTTCCTGGTGGATGTCTCTCTTCTCAAGGGTGAAACCCAAGTTGCTGGAAGTGTGGGTGTTCTCCTGTACTATTGAACTCCACACTTCTGCTATTACAGTGGAGCCTTTCTGTGGGTTCTGTCTCAAGCATAAAAAAGAGATGCAAAGATGCAAGGATACTGAACAACTTTTATGTAAAAAAACTTCATCTGGGGAAATGTTGATGTTTCTGATAAAGAAAGCAGAGAAAATGAAGTGAGATATGAGTATCCTGCTAGTTGTTCTAGAAAATGGATCCTGATGCCATAAATCTAGTGCATTCCCAAAAAGTAGTGTGACTGAAATAATATCACAGTGCCAGAAAAGCTGACTAACTGCCTGGATTCCAAGGGTGACATAATTTTTCCAAGATGACATAGTATTATTAGTAGTATTCAGTCCCTCAAACAGTGGGTTTCATCCTTTTTTGCCATATTTCTAACACTTTCACTGTATTCCACAAGCAGAAATCCTGATACAAAGCCTTGTCTTCTTCCAGTTAATTGATTATTCTAGAGCTTTCTAACCCAAACCAGCATAAACTTGTAACTCAGTCCTTTTCCAGATGTATATAGCAGCACTTTTTTGGGACTTACTGTCTTTCAGATATTTAGGGCCAAGAGATCTTTGCTGTCATTCAAATTAATCAAAATTATTCTTCATTGTTACAATCTAACTTCTACTTTATGGTAATACTTAAAAGAATTCTTAATATAATCCAGATTTCATCTGCAGACCACCTCCCATGACTTCATTGGCAGACCACAAGTCACTGGCAAATACAAAACTATTGATCTATTGTACACAAAATTGGTAATATTTGTTCCTTATCATCCACATTGTGGAAACATCTATGTCAGAGAAATGTCAGAAGCAGCCACAAGGATAACAGTAAATCATATTTGTTTCTCACCAGCTTCATCTGAGGAGAAGGAATGTTAGATTTCTCTGTGTTTAAGGAGCATGCAGCTGACTGTTTATATCTTTTGGTTTGCTTCACCATTTCAAGACATTTATTTCTCCTGGGAGAAGTGGGGCTGGGGGGAGCTTATGTCTTGCTTGTCACATTCTCACAACTTTTGAGCCTGTCTCATTTAACAGGATAAATTTTAGCCCTGCATTATGCATACAGATATTCCATCTTTTGTTCAGATTTTATGATTCAAGCCTAGATCTTTTGATTCCATCATCTGCTAAACTGTTTTCTTGGTGGAAAGGAAAGCAAACCAAAGCAAGGCAAGCCAAGCCAAGGAAAGGAATGTAAGTCCTCTGAATCTTCAGAATTCTTGATGAAACTTACCCACCTTTCACAACAGGATACAGCCTGTCAAAACTTGGCTTCCATATTTATTCATCCATGCATACCATGGGTCACCATACCCATCATCCATACCATTGTGGTTCCAATGTAGAAACATTTCAACACGTTAACCTCCAGATGCATCACAACCTGCAAGCTATACTTGTTCTCATAGTACTTTTTACTACAGGAGACCTTTCAGAATGGAAGTGAGGAAACAAGAAGCACACACATCTAGTAGCCATTTATATCTCTAGACCAGCTCTGAGGTACTGGAAGAGTCACTAATGCCAAAGCCCCAATAACTTTCTGATATTGCAATGTGAGTTGAATGGTTATCAGGGGCTCTTCACATCCAGGTCATTGCACCTAAAAGGACAAGAAAATAATATCACGATTTACTCTTCCATTGTAGAGTCACTAAGGGATGTCAGAGCTAAGCTTTTCAACAGCTCTCTCTTTAAACTCAGTACACTAAATGAGCTGAACCATTCCAGTATCATTGCTAGTGCTTTTAAAGTACAGTCCCTGTTTTCTGTTTTTATATTAGAAAGCTCATATTTACATTGACTTTCTGCTAAAAGACAGACTGCACACATACATCCAGGGTAATCTAACTTGCACCAGAGGCTGCTAGAGATTAACTGACTGGGTGTTACTGATGTTGACACTCTGATAAATGGGTCTCTGCTTCTACTTTAATATCTTTCAGCTATTGCACATGTTGAATGTTGTTTGGGCTGTGGTGCTTCACCATAACATGAAGCAGGAACTACTGCAACATATTATTTACAATGGAGAGTATACATTTTCCTTTCACATATAGAACACATATAGACTTTTTCCTTTTAAAGTAAAGCTTCCTTGTTCATTCATCACACACCACTAATCACCACCACTTAGGGATCTTAAAGAAAATGATGTACCATGTATCAGAAAAAACTGACAGGGGAAATGGTTGAAATTGAACACATCTGTAAAAATTGTGAAGAAACTGCAGGACTGTTATACAAATGTTACTAATGGCAGTCACATTTCTTTTCTAAAAATGGAATTATTCCCTTGCCATTTAGAACACTTTAGTGTTTATGCACCTCTGCAAGTCTCCAAACTACTCGTTCGGAGTTATTCTGAGGTCTCAATCATGGTTCTGTTTTGGAAAGAGCAACAGTTAGTCAAGAACATGACAAAATGACACTGCAACTAACTCCTTGTACTCAGCAGGATAATAGCACTGAGGAATCTTCTCTTTGCTAACAAGTTTATATTCTATTTGAAGAAGATCTACATGCACACGGATCTCTGATTACATTTACTATTAGCTTTGAGATCTACTCTCAGTTATCCAGTTCACTACCCTTTATATATTATATTCCATTCTTAGCTACTAAATAGGAAAAGCTATGGTGTTGAAACATGCTAGTGTATATGATTACCATGGTAATGGAAATATTGAGTATCTTCTTCCTCAAATTCCTGATATGTATTAGCTGCTCTTTGTCTGCTGTACTCTTTTCCTCCCCTTGACTACAGTGTCACCTCTTTGTTTCCAGAGACAGGACATAAAAGTCCATGTCCTCTCCACAACTCAACAGATAAAAATATAAGAAAAAACTAAATATGCTAAAATAAGGGGCTTCTTCTGGGTTAGAAAGCATATGAGCTGAAAGCCAAGGGGCAAGACAAAGACAGTGATCTGTTTTTTCCCATTCCTGCCTCAAGTAGACAACTTGCTTTGCCCTCTGAGAAATGTGCAACTTCCCATGGGGCTCTGACTTCCTATTTTCCTAAGGTACCTGCAGTGCAGGTAAATTGCTGTCACAGCAGTAAGGTAATTCTTATTTTCACACTCTTCTAATCTACCTCTGCCTCATGTTCACTTTGGCTTTTTATGCTGATTTTGAGACAGTAATTCATTCCTTTTTATGCCAGCTGAGGGCTGGAATCACCAAACTCTGATTTATCATCTCTATGAAGCCCATGTTCTTTTTTGCTTATACTACAGTACTCACTTTCACCTCTTAAAAGAATGACTTGGCTCCATATACAGGAACATCCTGTGTATTTCCACCAAGCACAGCATATTGCTGCCATTCTAGCATGACTAGAGGCAATGAGAAACTTCATGTTGACATGCAAAAATATAAGCCAAAGTGGGTCTGTACCTCTTATAAGGATGTGCAATATTGATAGCTAGTAACCTGCAATCACTTAAAAGACCTGGCAGAATCATACTGGAAATCATGCGTTGTGGTTTCAGACAAGGAAATAACTGACTAGTTCTTATTCTTTGATGGCAAACATTTTCTGAAGAGAAATTATTGTCCTAATCTTTATAAAAAAGAAAAAAACAACATGAGGAACAGTTTATGAGGCTTATACTAGACTCAAGACCTTCCATTTTTGTTTGTTTGTTTGTTTGGTCTATTGGGATTTTTTGTTTGTTATGGAGATATTTTCTTTCTTTATAGAGAGCGTAATGTTGCTAAAAACAAAGTGTATACTGTTGTTAGTAGATCTGGCCTGAATATCATTCAACTAATGTTAGTTATTAGGCCATAAATAAAACTTACCCTGTTAATAAATACATATTCTACCACAAATGTAGTACCACAAATACTTTGCTAGTGAGAGAGCACATTTCCTGACAGGAGCTGAGGAGATATTATGGTGAGGGCTAACAACATTGTAATGTCATTTATCCTAAAATGTTGCATAAGAGCTATGTTGTAATTTTTCTCTGACTTATTAATCTGTTTTCCTTTAAATTCCCAAGAGCAGCCAGGTGAATCAGGGAAGCATGAGAACGAAGATTAAACAGATTTCCTTTCCTACACTTCCACTCAGGTGAGGCAGAAGGATTAAAAATAAAAATAAAAAAAATAAATCTCAAGCAGTTATTTAACTACTCCTTTTCATTTACATATTATCAGCAACTTTTGTGGTGGAGAACAGTGCAATTGTGGGACTGCCAAAGTGGCTGAGATTATTTGATAAAAGTTCATTAGAGAAGGCGAAAAATAGTAAGTAAAGGAATTAAGATCTTGGATAATCCAGTGTATTCCACTGAAGCCAACTGAGACAGGGATGTAATTTAGGGTGCACAGTATCCAATTTTTTGTTTCCTGCACTTTCATACATTTCCTACTAAAGCAGCCATTACTAGCAATTCAAAAGATTCTGTGGGCTGGTATTAAATGACACATACAGATCAGGTAAAATAATATGCAGCATTTGCCAAAAAGTATAATTTCTGTAATCCCAAAATTATTTCCGGATTTGCAGTGAACAAGTGTAAATAAGGCTTTGACAGTTAGATGGTGACAGTGCTGCCATTTATCACTCTGGTTTCATATTCTCTTCCAGTAATTACAGCTCTGCCTAAACACATGAGACTGGTTCAGTTCTGTCCTTCAATAAACACAATTTCAACCCAAAGCACATTTCTCCAAACAGAATTCCCTAGACACTGAAATAGACATTCAGAGTATTCAGCCACTCTTTACTGTTATTTTAATAGTACTTGAGCTGTCAAGAAACAAACTCAGTAGCCATTGGGCTACTGAGGCTACTATGGTCTACTGAGCCTGCGAACGACCTTGTCTTCAGGCACTGTTCTGAACCAGCCATAATATGACCTGAATGTGGTTCTTGCATTTTTCAAGTAAACATCCTAACAGATTGCCAGTCAACCTAAGCATTAGCTTCCTCAACCTGTTTCTGGTGATGTTTCACAATAACTGGCTATTCAACAGTCCAGTGAGTAAATCACAGTTAAGGTAGTTAGGGCATTTACTCTAAGAAACATGACAAGTGGCTTCTCATCCCCCTCCACTGATTAAGCCATTTATGCAATTGAAACAGCAATGACTTAAGAGTACTTTTACCAGGATGTCTTTACCAGATGGCTCACACTTTCTACTATGAATAAAACACCAGGATCCAGTCTTCATTAGGAGAAAGAGGGGACTGTCTCCCACACTGAATAAATGTTCAGTGCTCAAGTCAGACAAAGCAAGGGAGGAGGAAGAAGGGTAAAAAGGAGGTAATGCTAGAAGGTGACCCTGCCTCAGGTCAAATAGACAATGGTGTTAAGACTGAAATTAAAATTCAGCCTCTGAGCAGCCAGGGCACAGCCTCAGTTACTAGGCAGCCTTGTCTGCCCTCACTTCATTAGATGTTGCTTTTCCTAACTTGCCAGGACATATTCATCAAACCCTTCCATGTCACTTGGCCGTAGAGAACAATCGTGGGTTGACAAAGTGACTCAGAGCAACATTTTGGGGCATTTTCAGAGCAACATTTTCTCTCATCCTGGGATAGGTTCTGAGGTGCTGAGGTGCTTCCAGATTGCACAGTATTTGACTACAAGATGGGCCTAAGGTGATAAAACTAGACTGAAACAACCACATTTCAGATGCCTGCACTGGAGAAGTGACCCAGCTGCCCTGTCCAGGACTACACCTCTTTGCCTTAGAGAGACATTGTGATACTTACCACACTTCCCAAAATCCTCAGAAAAAGATATTAATAAACATTATTTTCACCAGCTTTAAAGAGAAATTCAAATTCACCTATGGGCTGGTTTTTACTCTTCGTTTATTAACAAACCCATAATACACTTTTCCCAAACTTCGTGTGTACAGTGGAGCTAAGTTCCCACAACAGAGTAATCACACCTAACAGCTGGATTTTTAAAGGCATACAAAACAAAGAAGAAGAAATTTTTCAGCAATGCTGACCAAAAAGATGTGCCATCTCTCATGAACAAGAGAAAGAGAAAAGTACTCCACAACTCAGCATTCACCAGCTGGAAGAGAAGGAGAGGCAATAAGCAGGTGCCAAATAACCATTCTGGGGCTCTATCTGGTTTTCCCTGTATTCCAAAGGACTGACACCAAAACAGCTTTCTGTAAAAAGAGACAAATCTAGACTTAATCCAGAACTGACTAGTCAGTGAAAAGCGATGGTATCCAAACTTCTGCATTTTTAAAGATTAGGCCCCTCACACTGTTTTTCAATATTGTTCTCTGCAATAAAATCCGAGATTGTTTTCTGAACAGGACACCAGCTGCTTCCTGTTCATGCTACTAATACATAACACTGCCATTGTATCAAATCAAGGGATCCTCACTCTGATCATCAGCCAGCAGAACAAATGTACTATATTAAGTAAATCCTCATAAAAGGCTGCAGCTTCGATTGGTGGTATTCAGCCCAGTCACACTGACTTCAGCAATGTTTTACTTCTGCTTAGGACCTAATATGCATTGAAATTTCTTTTACTCATGATTAATCAATACGTTGTACACTTACATATAGGAAATATTATTCTATAGGTTATGCTCATAGTATGGGTCCTGTAGTTCATAAGGCACAAAACACACTTGCAACAAAAACATCCCCAAACAGCACAAAGCTGTGTTGCATGAGATGAATATTACTCTCTTTTGCCACAAATAAGCATTCTCTGACCTTCAGTAACTCTTGCTGTGAGCACCTCCTTCCCTCCCAAGAGGCAATCTTCCCCAAGAAGCCACTGCCTCTTTCCACACAACTCAAATCTGCTGTTGCCATGGTTAATATTTCTGACTTGATTGGCAACACCAGTAATTGAACTGCAGCCTCTTGAGTGCAGCAAGCTCTATTCATTAGCCCCTATTGTGTTAGGACACTGCATCAACCCACATTCTTTATCTGTGTTAACAAGAAAAATCAGCTGTGAATACAAAGTTATGTTGCCATACAAGATCATGCAGGTTTGCTCTTGGATTAATTTCACTAAACTAAGTAAAATATTGCACATAAATTTTGTTTTTATTAGGAGCAATATGGGATGAGACATCTTCATTTTGACTGCATATGTACGTCTAAAAGATGAAACCACTCAGTATCAGCTTTATAAGAGGAGTTTCAGTCTCATCACAAAATTGGCAAAATATTTGCAGTCTTCTTCTTTTCTTCCACTTTATATAGAGTTATACTTTATACAAAGTTGCTGATTTGAATCTGTAAGTGACAGAATGCTATATAGGCATGAAAGAATCATATACCAGAAGTTTTCCTGTATAAGGAAGAGGGCAGAAAAGCTTCATACCACAGCTCATACCAACTGCCCATTTTGGTCAAGATTTTGTAAATAGCATATATGTTTTTAGTTGATATTACATATGACCCTAGTATATATGTAACTGCATTAGACCAATTAGAATTTACTTTATAAATCTTGGTAATTTTGAGCTCACAGGTTTAATAGAAGTGGCCAAAGTATGACAAAGATTTGGTATCCTTATCCCAGAAAGTCTTCCACAAATGAGTAACCTCTAACATCAAGAAGATGGCCACATCCACAAGGTATTACAGACTGACCCTTTTGTTCTTACTGTATTTTCCCTGTAAGAAATACCCTCCTGGATTAATCTTTGCAAAAGTTTTCCTTTCCCATTTGAACAGGCCCATTAGAGAGGCCTGAGAAATATTAGCCACAAAAAACTTTTCTCATGTGGGAAAAAAAAAAAAAGTAGAAAAGATATGAAAAACACAAGTGCAAAAGGACAAATTTCTGCTTTACTCCATCAACCTGCCTCGTAATTGTGAGATAAATCCTGGAAGATGAGTTTACAGAGCTTCAGGAATGCAAGTTTGAGAAAGGTGTATAAGAGGGAAAGCAAGACACACTGTAAGATGCTGACAGTGGACAAACTGTTTTGCATCATAGCTTGCTATTAAATGAAATAAGCTGTTCTTCGTGCTCTCAGTATAAGAGTGGTGCCAAGATTCTCACTTTTCCATAATTTCAACTCTGTGTTGAAAATGTAGCAATATATTCTCAGTTTCTTCAGTTTTCAGACTCATCTGAGTCTATTGGGTTATTCAGAGTCAAACAGGTATACAAGGAGAAAAGCCATTCCCACAAAATAGCACATGTGCTAGCAGAGGCTCAAAAAAAAGAGGTGCAAAAGTGCAGTACTGCAAGACATGGTCATATAAGTGGTTCTGATTTGTCTCAGCTCTGTCTGAGAACTGCAAGTGCCGGCACCTTGGAAAAATCCAGTTGTGTTGCATTTTGTATGATGATTCTTGAAGAACCCAAAATTGGTGGCACCATGTGTTTTGGTCCTTTTCCACAGTATGTAGATAAGAGCACTTATCTTTCCCTTTATCACTGTAAAACTCAGTGTTTGCAATGTACTGGGCTGAGAGAGTGGCATCTGCCAGAAGAAAGTCCATGGCACAGTGAATAATCCTTATCTGGTGCATGCCTGAGAATGAGGAGCACTATGAGCAACAAATCCAAATAGACTGTGAAATGTAGAACTTAAACCTGCTTCACTCTGAGCATGCCAATGTTGATTCTCTGATGTCTAATATGCTAGTTAAGCTGACTTATCATAGAATCATAGAATGGTTTGGTTGGAAGACACCTTAAACGTTATCTAGTTCCAGCTCCCTACATAGGCAGGGATAGGCATTACTATGTCCTAAGTTGCTCAAAGTCCCATCCAACCTGGCCTTCAACAGTCTGAGGGAAGGGACATGCACTACTTCTCTGGACATGCACTACTTCTTTGGACAATGTGTTCCAGTATCTCACCACATTCACAATAAAGAATTTCTTCCTAATGTCTAATCTAAATCTACCCTCTTCCAGTTTAAAACCATTACCCCTTGTCCTATTACTACATGCTGTTATAATATGTCTCTGCAGCTTTGCTGTAGGCCCCCTTCTCAGGCACTGGGAGGCCACTATGAGGTTTCCCCTGAGCCTCCTCTTCTCCAGGCTGAAAAACCCCAACTCTTTCAGCCTCACCTCACAGGATAGGTGCTCCAGCCCTCAGATCATCTTTGCAGCCCTCCTCTGGACTCTCTCCTAAATATCCACATCTTTTTTATGTTAAGGGACCCAGAACTGGACACAGTATTACTGATGGGTTCTCATGAGAGTAGTAGTAGGGAAGAATCACCTCTCTTGTCTTTCTGACCGTGTTTCTTCTAATGCAGCCTGAGATGTGGTTGGCTTTCTGGGCTGCAAGTGACAGCTCATGTTGAGCTTCTCATTAACAATAGCCTGTCAAGGTCCCTCTGGATGGCCTTCCTTCCCTTCACCATGTCCACCACACCACACAGCTTGGTGTCATTAGCAAAGCTGCTGAGAGTGCACTCAACTTCATTGTCCATGTCTCTAGCACAGATATTAAACAACACCTGTCCCAGTAGTGACCCCTGAGGAACACCACTCATCATTGGTCTCCACTTGGACTTTGAGCCATTGACCACAACTCTTTGAGTGTCACCATCCAGCCTTAGAGAGGTTCTTTGGGAATTCTCCTTCCCCTCCTCAAGTTTAGGTAAATTGCCCCAAAAGTTGAAGTTATTAGGGAGAGTACTAGCCAGCAGAAAATAGTGAAAGACTAATTGCTTAAGAAAACAAAGTTAAAAATAGTTATTGATCATCTGTATCATCCAGCAATCTCTGTTCATGACATTCAATAAATGAGATAGTCACCTAGTGAGAAATGATCCTATGATCATACAATAGTTCTCTCAGTACATGTGCCACTAGTTATACCTCTAGGCATCAGAATAAGGTACAAGGCTCTCAAGATACTGGTTCATTCACCCTTCTGACAGCACTCTCACAGCTGTCATTTGTTTTAAGTTTAATCTTCCCTTAATTTAGCTTTGGGTGTCCATAATCCAAACAGTTACATGTTTTCTTATACTTATTCTGTATTTTTAGCTAAACTGGTAACTCGGTGCACCAGCCCACAGCCACGTATTCCCAGAGCACTGACACACATGTTCCCATAGCTCCCTGGGTTCTTCCTGCTCTTCCACAGCCTCAAGACCATGTGAAATTTGTAGTGTTAAGTAGCCCTACAACTGGTAATTCATGGCACGTTTTAACTATGCACCCTTTTTTCAGAATTTACACAGTCCTCTTCAGGCTCCTGCTGGAACCACTGCAAGCAAGACTCATATGCAAGCAGACTGGTTATTTGCATGCCCGTCAGCTTTCAGTCTTTTTGTTGGCCAGCATGCCTGTTACATAAATAAGCATAGTTTGAGAATAGAGCTAAATTGTATTCCTCTTTTTGACATACTAAACTAACTGCAAATATTCTCAGCTCAGCTTTTTAGAGCAGTTTGTATACAGCACAAAAAGCAGATGTGACTCAGAAAGGGCACTCTCATGTAAATATAAAAACACATAATTCAAACTACAGTACTAAGTCACAGTAATTCACACCCGTTTGAACTTTATCCTTCGATGGCAATAACCCTGACCTGGCAAATACTACTGTGTAAATTTGTATAAAATTGAGTACATTACAGGATGTTAAAATCATAGCCACATTACAATAATAGCAGTGGATGTTTCCCTTTAGCACAGTACATACACACATATTTTCTAAAGTTCCTAAGGAATGTAGGTGCATAAGCACTATTGAGGGTCAGTGGGATTTCCATGGCTAAATCCCTAAGGCATGCTGGAATCAGTCCCTTGCAATTACTTATTCAGGTACAAAATTCAGTTAGTCACATCTACATTTGAATGTTCACCTTGGACAAAACAACAGGTGGTATTTGGACTGACTCTGATTCACACCTGCCTGCATACCTTTCCAGTGAGGCAATATGTGTCAATTAAGTCATCTTTAATGGGAGAGAGAGCATCTGAATCTGTCTGTCACTGCTTATTTTTATTATCTTTGGTTCCATTCTCTTGCTTTCTTCTCTTTATGTTCAGCATTTCCCATTCTCAAGCTAATTTTCTCCCTGTGTGTTATGATATACACAGTATTTTTCTTTTGGCCACACACTCTTTTCTCTCTGCATCATCAGGCTGAATTCAGAATGGATTAGTTCCTTAGCTGCCTTCCTCTCCAAGCTGTATTCATGATGATGATGGCACTTGGGTTAACTCCTTCTTTTTTCCTAACAACAGAAACAAAATTAAATGTGTTTGTTAGCCAGAAAGCTTCCCTAGGAAACTTTATGGAGTTAGGGGTATGTCTATGAGAGCAGAATGCTGTCAGGAGGAAAAGAGACATTGCCACACAACCCTACACCTCCTATAACTCCCCCCCAAACCCATCCAAACTAACTCTCCCTTCCATTCTCAAACACAGAGGTGGGATACCACCCTGGATGGTGTTCCTGGACACACCAATCAGCAGTGTCCATTAAATTTCAACAGCTCTAACCATTACAGTACAATATCCAACAGTGAAGGAGCAAATTCTTCATGTCACAGGAGGCAATATTGTGCCTCCATTGCCACAGGGGAATGTTCGTGAGGCAAACATCAAGTGCTGAAGGAGAAACCATGGCATGAGACTGCATATGAAGTCTTCTTCATGTGAGTCCCCAAGAGATGGCAGATGTGGGTACAGCACAGAGCTGCAGGAGGGCTCCATAGAGAGATGTGTGCCAGTCAGCAGCCACTTGGACACACTGCTCAGAGTGAGGTTCATTTGGAAGAAAATGGTCACTCTTTCACTTCACAAAGGTGAGGAACAAATGCAGTAGAGATCAGGAGTATGAATGTTGTTTACTGAACTGACACTGAACAGGCTTTGAAGTTATTTTATTTGAGTATCCAAACTAAAAAAACAAAAATAAAAGCCCTTTTTGGTGAAATATGATCTTAATATCTGGACCCAGTTCCCCAAAGATATTATCTATGTGAGGATCGAAGCCTCAGTGCATGTTTAAGCTCCTTCATCACTGGAAAGCAGTGAGATTTAATTATTTTATGGCTGGAAGATACATACCAGTCCCTATAGGAAACAGCAAGTAGTACTGCAAAAGATTAACCTTATTTGGTTTTGTTTTCTTTTACACAGAGTAACATAGCTGCTGAATCATTATTAATATTTGTTTATGTTACAGTAATGCCTTAAGCAACCCTCCAGGACAAATACTAAAAAGGATAAACCCTGAGCAATAGCTCCAGCAGAGCAAGGGGGATTTTTTTTTCCTGTGGGCCCTGAGCCTCTTGCACCTGCAGTTGGGCTGCTCCCCACGTTACACAACTGCACCCATTCTGCAGGTCCTCAACTATGTGTGCTATGTGGGGTGCTGCTAAGCAAGTGGTGCTACCATCCTCTGGTCTGCTCTTGAAACCCAGTCACCCCTCAGCTCTGTAACTCCCCAAGAGATTTGACACAGAAAATAAAGAAACCTGGCATGCACTCAGATATGTTAGTCAATCTGAATAATTCCCTAGCTTTGGTATCAGGCACCACACAGCTCCCACTCACCTCAGTAGGAGGGAACTGGCCCTATGCATTGCCCAATTTATCAACATGATATATGAAGTCTGTCTGGAAGATAAACAAGGGGACATATTGCAGTGACATACGAACTCTTTTCAAGTTGTGCATCCTAGCAGATAGATTACATGATGAACATGTGCAGTATGCCTTTTCCAGCTCGTGCATCTGAGCATGATCTGTGATGTCCTTCCTGAGGACAAGCTTCATTTTATCCCACGGATGAAGCCAGCCTCTCAGAATTCTGTTGCTCAGGGTATTTGACAAGTGCCTAGTGAGAAGACATTTGTAACCGTTTGCCTGACGAGATTTTTGTGTTTGTCTTTCCGTTTGGGGAGAGGAAAAGAAGTACACTTCTACTCAGAGAATTGCAAAGGAAAAGAGGCAAGCCCTGTGTTATAAAAGTCCCCAACCCTTCCTGCCTCTTCACAAAGCTGAGTTTAAAGGCTGTTTGAATCTGCCTTCCTCCGTATTTCCCCTCTAATTCACCATCACTTGAGATAGAAGCAAGAGCAGCCAGCAGAGCAATTTTACTAAGGCATTAGGAGTAATGCTGTGACAAACAAGTCAGCAGCAATTCAACACCTCAAACACAGAATGGCAGAAGTGTACCCATCAATGCACAGCTACAAAACAATTCCAAACATGCCATCCCCAGGGTAAAGCACAAGGTTGGGACATCTCTGGGGGCCTAAAAGACACCTAAAGACAACCTGCCCTCTCTCAGTTGAATTGATCTGGGGACCTTTGCACTCTTTCAGCCTTTGAAACCCTCCCTCTTCAAATGTAGCTGACGTTAGGGTTATTATTGCATCTGCATATACCTGTACTGCAGGATTGCTAAAACCCGTTTATCTGAAGGGAGTAATCCTTTAATAATATATTTTCAAACTCTCTCTACTCCTTTTGTCACTGATATGTTTTCATGTGCTCAAAATTCATTACAAACATTGATTTTAAGCTTGAGGCACCTGGCTGGATGAAACAGGTTGACATGGGGAAGAGATACCTTCAGGAACACAGTCCTTTTAATAAATAGATTACTACATAGGGAATAGATGTATAAAAGAGAAAGCTGTGTTAACAAAGAGGCTGGCACTGGTTATACACTTAGACTATGTCAAAGTATGAATTAAGAACAACTAAAATGCTAGGTGCCATAATCCAGATGCCAAAACATAGCCTTACCTGGGCCTGCTCCATCCATTGTCCCAGAAGCAAGAACTCGGGTCTACATTATGGCCCTAAACACACTGCTCCTCGGTGCTGGAAAAGCTTGGCTGGCATGTAATGATGGGACTGGTGAGCCAAGATTTAGAACAGATTTAGCGCTGACTGGACTGTCATACTTTAAGATCTGTATCAAAATGCTCTGAAAGCAACATAAATCATGGGCATAATGGCAATAGACATCAGAGCAGCCTAAAGGATTAATGAAACAGAAGGCAAGTTTTGTAACTTTGATTCTCAGCTTCCCATTCAGCCTTTTAAGTGAGCCTGCTCAAAATCTGAATGCACTCCCCTTTGTACAGAACCACAATACACAAAAAAGGAATACACAATGCAATTTAGAGAGGCAATATTAGACTGGAGAATTTTGGACTATTTCTCTTACAGATGCAATCAGTGCCAGTTTTGTGTATCTTTGTACCTCCACGAACAAAATAATTACCAGAGTACAGCATTCTGCAGTAATGATCATTAACTGCAGTAGCAATATTGCAGGCTCTAGGGCCTTATTGTAATCTTCTTCATTTCAGTGTTAAACTACTCTAACTTCATTAGCTCCACTGGAGATACTCCACTTTACACCTACATAATTGAGAGCAGAATCAAGCCTCCACTGCTGTGGAAAATACTGTGTAGTGCAGCACTTTTCAAATAAAATGTAATTAACATGAAATTCTAGATCCATATTGCAATTTGCAGAATGATCACTGTGGGTGCAACATGACTACCAACTCCCTCTCTTGTCTTAATTTAGTTAGAAATAGGGCTGCCTCTGTAATATTTTCTCCATAGCAGCAAACAGAGGCATATTTCTTTTTCTTTTCCTGTTGTTATTTTTTCTCTTTATAAATCTTTGTCAACAAAGGATTACTGGCTCACCTGAGAGAGGCAGTTAAAGTCAGATACTCACCCCTAATTAGGGAAACTTGGAATCCTTGACAGTGAACACCTGGCTTCTCATTACTACCTGAATTTTATACTTCCAAGTGTTAATCTCTCCTCAGGGTTTGCCTTGGAGTTTCATTCTGGTATTCAATGAAACCATCAGGTTTTCCAGGCACTGACACCTTTGAAATGTTTTCCACATGGGAACCAATACGAAACATGTGCGATTATTGCCGATTTCTCTGTGTTGATTTCTATTATGGTAGCACCCTGGAAAAATAGCACAGACAGCAGTAATAAAATCTTTCATTGAATGACTTTATACAGCAGGAAGAGTTGTGTTTAAAGGAACTGGTTTGGCAGAGGGGGCTGCTATGATGAATGATGTTATCATGATTATAGCTTGGTTTAGAGGATTCTAAGAACTTCTTGCACATTTCTTAATCCTACCAACATTTCTTTCCTTTTAAAAGCCAACACTGCTGCCATTCCTCATAGCTCTAGATGAAATATGTGAAGTGGCTGGAACTGGGAAAAGGTTGAGCATGAGCTCCCAGCTCTGTTAACCAGAAGGACTTACTATCTTATGCCCAAACTAGAACTGCTTAAAGCACTCTAGGTTCAAAGCTCTACTCACTGCTGCAAGCCAGTAGGGATAATAAGGCATCACAATAATCTGAAAGAACAGCAAAGCTAAGAGTTCCTACGGAGCTGAAAATCACTTAGGAACATATCTTGAAAACAAGTGGCTTTTAAACAATAGTTTGTTTGATTTCTGAAAACACTAGATGCCATTGAGAAGGAAAGCAACCAGGTTGTTTTAACTCTGTCAGGTCCAAGCTCTGATACACTTGACAATTTTTGAAGTTCTCGCTTAATACAGGAAGAGCAGACTGTGAAATTTACTTAAGGAGTTAGTACTACACTCAGTGAAAGAAAATATGCAAGACTTGTTTGAGGTCTGAGGGAAATAAAATTAAGTAAACCAGTGGGAGATCTTGTCACTGCTCTAAGCCTGAGTATCCAAATTAGCAGTATTTTGCTGATAAAGCAGTGGTTTTGATTGAATCCCAGAAGAAAAAACACAGAAGAAGGCAACTGAGAAATCCCAAATTAACCTATGGTGAGCTTTATGTGTGAAAAGATTAAATAATTTTAAAAATGCAAAATTTATTCAAAGTATCAGAAAATCAAGGGTGTTGATAAAAGGGGTCTTTGTCTTGCAGTCCAGCGATACAAAGTAGAAAACTCAGTTGCCTGCTGCATTTCCCTTATATGGTTCAACTCAGATTGATGTCTACTATATCGTAGATACAAAAACATATGAGCATCAAAATGTCCTGGTAGAATAAAAGAGTGTCATTCCTAGGTGGATGTAGGAAGTTTCATGTCCCTATTCTCCAGAACTCAGTTTCATTTGAAAACATCCATAGTCCAGGCCTCAACACTGCCGGGGAACATATTCCAAGGAGAATAAAAATTCCTTTCTTCATTTGCACAGTTATGATTTCAGTTCTGGGCACAGGCCTTGGAGAGGCTGATGCATATACATAATCTCACTATCAGAACTGGAATGCAAGCATGTTTTCCCAGATCCTCAGTGAGGTCCTAGATGCATGGCATTTCCCAGATTCCTTGGGGATATCCAATAATCCTTACCAGTCTCCCGGTCACTTGGGGAGCAGCTGCAGAAGACTGCCTCCAATTCAGCAGAGCTCAGAAGAAAAACATACTGTATCTTCATAAATAATTCTTCAGATTATTCATAATATTTTAAAAAAAAAAAAGCCATAGTTATGGTGTGTATTATGCACATATATATGCAAGTAATGCAAGGGAAAGTTTAACCCAGAACCTTCTTTCCACAGCAGTTTTTCAGTCTCCAATGACTTTTTCAATTCCTGCGCTAGCCCCCTTCCCCCTCAGTTCCCTATGCTGTTTTCTCTCTTGTGATACCACTCCTGTCTCTGCCTCTGATTTCATGTAAGTGTTTGTTATCTGAGGTGAGGATTATAGAACTGAAAATAAACTAATATAATAGTCCTACTCTCAACCACGAGACTCAAAGCACAGAGGATCACTACCTGCTCTGCTGGGAGCATTTCTGGACACTTAAATGCACATTTTGCTGTTCTTATCTTCCTTCCTCAGAACCTACTATTTCCCCTCTGCTCATTTGTGTTAGGAACAAAATGTCTTATAAGGCTATAGGGAAGACCCTTGCAACAGCTCAGATCTTTGGGACTGGTGACTTGCATCACAGATGTGTTCTCTTTCACAGGAATAACATAATGCCAGCTTCCCAGAACACAATCTTTATAGACTTAGTTATATCTGCATATATTTAGTGGTATCTGTCATTTGGTACTTCTGCAAGTCCCTTTTTCTTCTGACATCAGCTTCTCTCATTCGAGGCAGCATAGTTCTCAGTTTTCTGCTAAGAAAAATATCTGCAGAGTAGGTGACAAACAAGGCTGCAGTGGTGCCTCCTGCAATGAGCTGGTGAATATGTCCCAGTCAGACAAATTCTGATCACTGATAAATTTACAAGGAAAGTTGTTGAGCTGTGAAATATTTCTATGAATTCACCTCAACGGTTCTCACAAAATGAGAAGCCTTGAAGAACTACTAATCTTAACAACCACTAATCTTGACCAACTTTGGTTCAAGGGATTTACTGATGAACCAGCCTTAACTGCTTGTCTCCTGAGAGAAAAGTGTAGAAAATCTCAAAAGGGGACACACACAAAAGATGTTAGATGCACACACAAAAGCACCAAGGGAGATGGCTCACAAAAACTCATTAGGACAAACAAACGTGGACATTCAGGTGATGGAAAGGACTGATGGAAAGCTAATGGATCCGCTCAAGGTGTGGAAAAACAACCTTATTCAGAAAGCAGCAAGTGAAGAATCTAAAATGATGCCAGAGGACCTGCTTCCAGCCTTAATGATGTACCAGAGGAATAAAGGAAAGGCAAAGAAATCTATACAAAACTTGTCATATTTATTCTGTGGTAGTAAGTAAGGAGCAAAGAGTTCTGGAAGCCTGACCAAAGCCTTCTTAGAAGGTGTTAATAAAAAAATCCTGCCCTCCTGAATACCTACGATATAAAACAGCATGCTCACATAGTTGCCAATAGTGATTTCTAGGAAAACATGTTTAAATTTGGGAAGTCTAAAGAGTTGGTGTTTTGTTTAGTGCAGACAACAAAAACAAATGTTTTTTTGGATGAGCATAAATGTTTCATTTTGTGTTGTGCATTCTTTTTTTTAAATCAGTCACCATCAAAAAATACTTTATTCCTAGCATCATTTGCAAGTCAAGCATATACACAGGAAAACAAGAACCATAGATTTATGTTGTCCTATGTTGCAGTGGAAAAAACTGAGGGGAAACTAGATTTGTCTAGGGGAAACTAGATTTGTTGGGGGGAAAAAAAAAAAAAGAAAACAGAGAGGAAATAATTCTTATTTTATACTCTCTAACAGGATTAAAATTATGGGGAATAAATGTCTGCAAACCTCAGAAGCTAAAGACTTCCATCTTTAGGAGTGCTGGCACTTCTATTATGAGCCCCCACTTCAAATATAACTACAGAGAAGAAACTGATTTTCTGTTTTATGACTTTTTAAAGGCACATTAATGTTCTACATAACTGAGTATTTGCACAGTGCTTTTATTATGTGAAATACCATTAATTTCAATGGGAGTTTGTGTAGTATGGTAATGATGTCATTAAGCAGGGCTGTTAAACTCTTCGGGCTATATACCATCCTGAATTACACCTGTACACCCCACTCCCCCCAGTCAGCATGTCCTCTCCCACACCTCTGTTCCTGAGCCATGAAGCATGCCCCACTTCCCCTGGATAGCAGAGACCAAAGACCAAACCTCTGCAGCTGCAACTAATGACAAACAGGTAGGAAGTTTTGAGATATAGCCCATGCTATATCCATCTGCACGAGAACAAGATTTGTCCAAAAGACTTACAGGCCTTTTATTTACTATGTGGGCTGTGATATGGGTTGCAAAGGCTTCATTCATCACTTTCTCCTAAAATGTCACAGATTTTGTCTTACAACTCCTTTGTAAAGATGAAAAAGAGAAACTTGATTCCCCAAGTGGAACTCATTCATACACAAAGGACATGATCTGTACGCAGCAAATTTCTCCAGCAACCTGAGCCCCAAGCAGCATCCTGATTAGAGGGTGCTTTCCAGACCCATTAGTGCTGGAAACAGTAGGGGCATCAGTATATGACATGTTTTACAGGTAACTATTCCCACTTCAGTCCATGGATGATAAATTGCATGCTCAAGGATTTGCAAGTTTTTGTCTCTTTAGTGTTATTAAATTGCATTTTCAGGAAAAGCTTGTAATAATGGATGGTGAGTAAGCTGCACCATCTTTGAAGTAGCTCCAGGAAATATTGTGCACAGCATTGCCCTTCTGAAAGCTTGTCCAGACCCTTTCCTGTGTGTGCTGAGCCAATGGAAGAAGGCACATTCTCCTCCCTACCCTATCCTTGCTGGTTGCCTTGAAGAGCAGAGAGAAATTTATGCACATGTAGAATGGGGACCAAGAGGCTGGAGAGCATCCCTGCAGAAGGCAATCTGAGGGTTTTGGCTAATAATAAACTCTGAGTCAACAATGTGAAGCCAAAAGGGCCAATAGTATACTTGGGGGGTTTTAAGCATAGTATAGCTTACCAGTAAAAAGAAGGTATTGTCCCAATATACCTGGCATTGCTGTGTCCTCACTTTAAGTACTGTGTACAGTTTTGGGCTTCACAATAGGAAGTACAGAAAAAAAAACAGAAAATGGCCAAAGGAAGGCAACAAAGGTGGTGAGAGGACAATAGGGTGTGACTTATGAGGAGTGGCTGAGGACACTAGGCTTGTTGGGCTTAGAGGCGACTGAGGGGTGACCTCAGTGTTGTAGACAACCTCCTCAAGAGGGGAGAGAGGTGCCTATCTTTTCTGCCTTGTGTCCAGTAACAAGACCCGAGGAAATGTGTTAAAGTTGTGTCAGGTGTGAAGTTCAGATTGGATATTAGGCATGAAGTTCTTCTCTGAGAGTAGGGTCAAGCACTGGAACAAGCTGCCCAGGGAAGTGGTCATGGCCCCAAGGCTGCTGGATGTTCAAGCAGCATTTGGACAACACTGTTAGATACATTATTTTAGTTGTAGGTTGCTCTGTGTGGAGTCAAGGGTTGAGGTCAAGGATCCTTGTGGATGCATGCCTACTCAAGTAATTTTGTAACTCTGAGAAAATACAGTCCCACTTGCAGCTTTCCTAGACCTAGAAGCAGTGTGGTAGAATGGACCAGGAACAAGCAGAGGCCTGGTATGAAGGAAGCTCTTATTTTCCATTTTCACATCATGGCTTGAAGTACAAATCATCTCTTTGATTTCAACCTTCATCTTTAGCTCTCTTTCCCAATAATACGTTTTTTGTTAGGATGGTTTCTTTAACCATTTATTTAAGCCAATACAAGTTTTGCTAATAACTTCCACAGAAAGAGGATCAAGCTCTTTACTTTTCTTGGGTGGTTTTGTTTTTTGTTTTTTGGTTTTTTTAATTTTTGCTTGGGGTTTTGGGAGTTGTAGGTTTTGGGGGGCATTTGCAGCTTTTTTGTATCTAATTTGTATTGCAGTTGCACTGATTGACAACTCCACTACAACTGCATTGAATTGCTGCCCAAATCAGAAATCTACTTCGGCGTCCTAATTAACTAAAGTCATATTTGAATTGAATTGCTTTTCTTGGAGATCTTTTAGGGTGGCTGTCAATCCTAAGGTAAAGACTTTTATTAAAATGCTTCTGCTTTTTATTTGTACAATTGCTTTAGATAAAGATATTTTTCTTCATCTCTTACCTCTCAGTACTTACATTTTCTTATTTCATATTCCCTTCTATATCCTTTTTTCATTTTTAATATATTCTTTTCTTCCTCTTATTTTTTAATTAGCCTTGTATTTGAATTTAATTATTTTCTTCTCTTTCAGCTAACTCCTGTCTTACACAGCACACTATCTCACCACCCTCTTCAACAAAGCTCTGTCTCTCAGCTTCACCTGCCTCTTTTAAATCTCAAGACTCTAATTTATTTTTTTGCATTACTAATTCCCCCAGTAGTTCTTTTTTTTAACTCATGAGTTTCCATTGCAGCCAAAAGACCTAGGTTTCTCCCCTTTTGCTTCCTTTACTTTAATGCAATGTGGTAAGTCTGAAATGAGCAGCACCAGAGCTGTACCTTTTCAGTACAGCAAAGTAGCAGGCCCACAAAGCAAACCCAGTAAAGAAAACTGGGATGTTTTCCTGGGAAAAACTGGTATGTTTTGTTTTGAACAGACTGGGAAACAACTGTTCAAAGTATAACAAGTAATGGAAAATTTTTTACATTCCTGATCCCAGGAAGGTGGTAAAGTAATGCAATAAGTGGTTAATAAGTACTCCTGGTCTGTATCTATTCCTTACCAACATTTCTCTTCCCACTCTACTTCTTCCTACACAATTCACATATGCTTACTCTCTTGGGCACAGATTCTGATCTTGTTTTCCTGCTTTTACATTGACCTCACTACACTAGTTTCTGTTTCATTTCTCTTGAGTTATCCAAGCTTAAGCAAGAGCAGACTCAGGCTCTCTGTTGAGCTGGGATTTTCTTTTTTTTTTTCTTTTACTTTTTAAATTAGATGTCCCAGCTGATCTTAAACAGCTGGCTTTTTTCATTTCAGGAGTACCTTAAGTCTGCACTCTCCAGCAGCATACAGCAGTTATCAGTTAATGAGATGACTTGTACCCTTGTCCACACTTACATCACTACAGCTGCTTAAATGAGCTGGTATGCTGCAACTGAGGATTAAACCATCTCTTTCAATCCTGCATGCACTGCAGCACAAGCTACTCACTCCAGCAACCACAGAAGTGATTGCAGTCCTGGGAAACTCTAGATGAGCAGAAATGCTTCTGCATTAAAGGTAAAGCAACTTCAGCAGTGGAGAAATGAAAAAAAAGGATCATATCCTCTGCCTGCTGTTCAGATACTGATGAAATCCCCTACCTGTTTTTTCCAAATGTCCATTGTTTTGTGTATTTTCACATCCTTTTTTAGCTCTCCTAGCCATGATTCTTTTTCAAAAGTGCACTGTAAACACACTGGGGTTAAAAGGACACTGCAACAGTTGTCTGTAGACTTCACCATTCCAAAATCATGCACATACAGTATAGAAACCCTAACAAAAAACAAAAAAAAAATTCCTATTGTTAGAATATGATCTTCGGGGCTTCATACTTCCAGAGTCAGTTAACACTGTTGTACCCTGAAACTTGAAGAAAATCTATCTTTATGATAAAGCTACATTTGCTGAGTCTAGAAGGAAATCACAAATGTTGGAATATGGGTCCAGAGGATTTAGTGGAAGTGTTGGTCCCATGCTGAAGGATATTCAGCTATAAAGGACTATCTGATCATTTCAACTGGAGAGCTGAAGATAATTACATATGTTGTTTTGATAGGTACCGATTACAGAAGGACCAGAATCAAACTATTTCAGCCTTAGGCTAACTGGATTCAGAGGTACCCTCTGATTTATATCCAGATATTTATATTTATTTATTTACATAAATAAAAAGACTTCAAGGAAGGGTTGGCAATTGTTCTCTGTTTGACTGTGCAAAAGTATACTTTGGTAAAGAACCTAAATTAGCTGTTCCATTTTCCATGTTACAGAAACAAAACTAATAATATTTCTTCATATGTGGAGGCAGCATTTGTACTTGCCAAAACCAAGCAAAAGCCTCAGTCGATGAATATTTATGATGCTATCCCCTATTACTCCCTTCTGTGCAAAAATTTTGGATTAATTTTCTTTGACTTATTACAGTAGACAGGTAAGACACCACTCTCATAAGTAGCTTTACGTAGTACCAAGAATCTGCAAGATCCCAATACAGCTCTAGGCTGTGTGCAGGCACCTACCTGTAGACAAATCCGTGTATCCATTCAACCCCAAAGGATATTTATATCATTGCAAAGTGAATGTGTTATACTTCCACTCTGGTTTGATGGCAACTGAGGTCCAGCAGTTAATCAATTGTGTGCAGCACCAAAATAGGACTGAAGGGACACAACAGCCTCTGCTCTGGCAACATCATGAACTGCTTTCCCATCCCTTCCATGTTACACTTGTGTGAGTCCACACATATGCAGCAAGTCCTAAGGCTTCGAAAGGATTCAAAATAAAATCCACACCAAAACAAACCCCCTATTGTGTACTTCCTGATTAATTTTGTAGTGCACCTGAAGCAATTACAAGAGTAGTAATGATATTCTTCATAGAGCCTGTCCCTTAATGTGCACCATAATTAGAGGAAACTTGGATCCCAGCAGACATGGTCTCTAAAGACTCAAGGGGTTGGAAGAGTGGGAGGGGGAAGGAGGGGAGGGATTGTAAGGGAAGGGGGTAAGACCATTAAATGTATCCAGTGCACCTCTGCCTCTCCTTCTCAGCACAGACCAATGCAAATATGTGCTTTGAAAATTAACACAGCTAGGAAGGAAACATCCCACAGGGAGAATCAATACCCAGCAAAGGATAATGGGAACCCTGTGCAAGCAGCTGTGATCTGCCCTCTGAACATTAGCACCTGTCGAGAACAGCAATCAATGCTGGTCAATGGGCAGCTCTCCTTACAGCTCAATTCACACAATCATAGTTAGCTGGAACCAACACGGTGGCACCCCACGCTGCCAAATGGCGTCCCTTTCTTCCTAAATGAGAACAAACAATGACTTCCCCAAATAACTGGCACTACTCTTTTTAATCTTTCCTCCCTCCCTTTTGCTTTGGCCTTTTTTCAGTATATAAGGAGAAGCCACAGCTAGAAATTAAGTTATTCAGTTTAATTTCAGAGTGTGTTCTGCACGGAGTCAAGATATGACAGGCACTTTGATTCAGCCATGGCAAGGAATTCAAGCTTAACCATTTTGATGGTTACCATGTCTGCCTTGTATTTTATGATTATTATTAAGGAATCTTATTTATTATACTTTCAAGGACAGCAGAATAGCAAAACTGGAGATTCTCAGAGCAGGTTGGAATTGGAGTTATTCTCCACAAGACAAAGAAATTTTGCAGGCAGTGACCTTTATGTCTGTCTATAGCTGTCTAAGATGTATCAGTGAAAACCATCCTTGTCACAGCCCTTGTGCCTGTCTCCATGCAGTCATGTATGTAAAAGGAGAAAAGAAGGATATAAACAAAGAGTCATGATAGATCCATTGAGTCTCCTGGGCAAAGTGAGGTATTCATCTGATGTAGTCCACAGCAGGTGCTGAGAAGTTTTCTTCCACAGAGAATGACCATCTTGTTTCTGGTGCAAGTTATAGCAAACACTATCACAATTTGCTTCAGAAATATGAAATATGCCATTTTGACCCATGACTGTATGACTCTGCATAATAGTCTCCAAACTTTCAGTATCCTGAGGTACTGGGAAATACAAGCAGAAAGCTTGACTCTAAAGACACTAAAGCCTCACTCCTCTAAATGCCCTGTGACTACTCACATGCTCAAAATTAAAAGCATGCATCTTTAGATGGGGTGTGTGAATCTGCTTTAAAGACTAAAAGCCAGAAGAATTACTCCAGAATTTTGGAAGAAGTTGTACTGGCCACCAAAAGGTCTGGACCGCTCCAGATTTTGTGGTTCCCCTTCCCCTGCTTTCAAAATAATAATATCCAGTTTCCCACTACAGAACCTGGTATCATTAGCAAACAGAGAAATGCAGATTGAGTTTACTGAGATGCCAACCAGGGCTCAGAAAGGTAGACAGCTGAGCACTGTACTAGAAAACGACCAGATATATTTAAACTGGCACGATCCAGTTCACTACATTCTGAACTGATGCCAAAAGTTCAGGGGCACTGCAAGCACATCTTACATAAGGGACACACGTTCCTGCCATCTACTCCTGGTACTAAGCATGGCCAAGAGGAGAGCAGAGGGCAGAGGATATCCCAGTGTTCTTTCAAGCTTGACTCAGATTTCCATTTTGTCACATTCTTAGCATATGAGTTTATTTTCCTTGAATATTCAACCATTTGGAGCTTTACAGTTGCCAGAGCTTATGAAAAGTGCATATTTAGCTCAGAGAGTTCCCAGATGTGAATTTCAAAATGACACTGTCTTGATTAGCTATAGAAAGCAGCCAGTCAAAGAGCAGAAACAACAACATGTGACTTGGCGTTACCCAGCTAGCCACAAAATAGTCATTCATTTCATTTTTTTCATGAATTTTTCAAAATCTGGGAGTAGAACAAAAGTTAAAGGAATGAACAAATATTTCTATTTCCTAGTCTGCACTTAATGTCTTACCCTATCATCACTGATGTTTCACCTTTTCCTGCTGGGAAAGATGGAGAAGACCAGTGCACCAGGGAAGCAGTGGCCAGGACTTCAGTGTTCCATCATCAGTGAAGTCATCCTGCCATGGAGACACCTGGGGCTCTGTTCCACCTCTGGGGGGGGGGGGGGGAATGAAATTAGAGTGAAATCTGTTTATTTTCTCTTAATGTTATGCATTGTTTGCAGCTGATCATTCATCATCACAGCTCACCCCTCTGAATGATTCATGAGGAGACAGCTGTTCCCAGGGCCCAGGCTCCTGAGCTGCACATACCACAGGAGGAATCTCCAGGCTGGTTGTGTGAGAAGTTGAGCACCTGAGAAGTGCTGAGGCCTCTTCAGCTCAAAGAGTTTTATTTTTTTCAAGCAAAGACAAGGCTACAATGAACTTATAACAGTTCAAGGGGGGAAGGAGTGGGTAACTAGGTTATGTAAAGAAATAAAAAGTGATTCAGGATATAAAAAAAAAACAAGATTCTTCTAGGTTCTGCAAAACGCATGTTAAAACACACATAACTTCATTCAAATGTTGACATGTTCTGCAGATATTATTTGATTTATTTCCTATTTCTTAAGAAAAGCGCTATACTTGAAATGAAGACACTACAAAGCCTACCACGCATTAAAGCCTACCCACTTTTGAACTGCTTCTGAGTCTTGTCTTTGTATAACAAGCTTTATGTCTGACACTTTCATGCACAGTGTGTGTAGCACTTTCTACCACAGACAGAACTAAACTTCTCCTAATGAGGCTTCCCAGCTTTAAATTAACAGTAATGTAAAAATAATATCCTCCCTCTTTCTTTACTTTTGCCTCAGCTGAAGGAGAACAGCAGAGAAAAGAGAATTTTAAAATCTACTCAGAAAGCAGAGTTTCTAATATTACTGCACTTACTATTACAAATTAGCTTTTTTTTTTTTCAAAAAATTACAATTTCACCTTAAGAAAATAGGAATCTGGCAGTTGAACTGAAGTTGCAAGCCATTTCTGTAGATTTTGTACAAATCCGGAACATATCTTAGGCCTTTTTTCATCTCTGTAAAAAAAAGAGAGGGAAATTACTTCCAGGATTATGTTCTACTAGAAATTTTAGGAAGTCCTTGGACCCTGGCAGTTGCACTGAAGAAAGAGTACTGCTACCCTCTCAAGCTCCAGACACAAAATAAGATTTAGTGGCCAAAATCTGGTGCCATTCCTAATAAATAGTACAGATGTTTAGAACATAAGAGAAAACACAACCTGGGATTTGGGTTGCAAAGTCTTTAAAAAGCACTGTGAAAAAAGCATCCCAGACTGACATTTCAAAAAATGGTTCCTAACTGGAAAGCCTCTAAATCCACAGCCCAGGTTTAGAATTTATATATCACTCCCTTCTTTAGGGAAAAGTAGTTTACACCAATGCAGAATGGGATTACTTTTTTTTTGTTAACCACACAGCTTCTGTGTTAAATATTCTCTATCCTATTTTGGTTAGTGCTTTTCCTCAGCCTCTTTCTGATGTTTCACTCATCCCACCACAGATTCAATCTACAAAGTATTCAGGGTTAATTATGCTATAATCATCGTTTATACAGGAGTGGGCAAGGGAAACTCTCAGTTGTTTGTAAATGCAGGAAGGCAATTTAAAATAGAATTAATTTCAGCTGCAGAGCTGTATTTCTTTACTGTGACTCTGTAAGACATGTACAAACCACTTACTCTGCAGAGAACAAGGTTACAAGATGCACATCGTGCATACACTGGAATTACATGGTTTGTGGCAGACTCCTCTGGTGCCAGAGCCAAACTCTGTTCTCAGTCTCTGGAAACAATGGGTGTGTGTTGATATGAAGTTGCAGAATTTTACTTTAAATCAATAAGCAGGCACACCAGACATAAAACAACAGGCGTCTTCAGACATATGTCCTTGATCAGATTTTACTTGCACATGGAAATCATTTTTAGCTAAAGAGGAAAGCCTTTTGTTGCCTCCAGAAAGACCAATACTATGTCTAGGCAGCCAGCAGTTAAGCAGATCCCTGGAAGTAGCAGTGGTCACTTTGCTGCAGTGGAAGAGAACCATAGGAGGATTTCCCAGAGGGAGAGGCAATGTGTCAAGACACCTTTTTCCCTATGAACAGCAGTTATTGCAGGTCAGCCTCCTCATCATGGAGACCTGTGGCACCAACATTAATATACCTAAATGCAGCCCAGATAACAGATCTCTTCATTCATTCCAGCTTGCTTCAGATAATATTTTCCAATGACAGATGTATAAAAGGATGAACAACCAAAGGACTCTTCGTTTCATAAACAAGTTACTATAGGATTTTTCTTTTGATATAAAAGCATCTATTAATTGTCTTGGGGTCATGTTTCTTTAATGAGGATCATTTCAAATGATATGACGAGAGAAGGCTAAATGTCTACAAATCAGTAGGATCCTTGAAACTGAAACAAGGCCAGTTACTTCAAGTACAGTGTGGCTATAATATAACACATCTCCTCAGTACCCTTCAGATTCCAACTGTGTGCAGAACATGATACTATTATCTGTAGGAAGAAAAACAAAGACAGGAAGAGTGGATAGTTCTCTGGAACAAATTACTAGTGCTAAAAGTGAGGCATAACAGAGCTAAGAAACCATTAACATTAGATATGTTGTGTATGCCCATGCTGGGAAACTCATATTCTTTTGAATTCTTTAAGTCTTGTATCCCTGTATCCACATTACTGAAGATCTGACACAAGCAGAACGCTACCAGATTCAAACATACTACATTTCAAGTGTTTTGGCTCATAGTTAAAACCTTGCATTACGTCTAATTATTTAATATTGCAAAGATTTTTAATGATGAAGATAAAATTGTGCTCTTGAATAGCATGTATCTGCAGATTTGTATGCACTCTATCCAAAAGAAATAGAACTGAGCATCAAAGAAGTGAAAAACATACATGGACTCCTCAGAAGAGGTGAGGTTAGATCTCTTAACTCTCTATCTTGTCCCTGGATCACTCTGTCAGTAGAACTCAAAATTATAGAAATGAGACAACCAGATTGGCTGTAGACCCTTATGCACAGGATTGTCATAGGCTCACCAATGTTCTTGAGTGATCTAATGAGATTCTACAGGTGTTGCCTCAAGTGAAAACTAATGACAAAGAATTAAAAAAAAATGCTATGCAGGTAATGGAGATGAATGGAAATTCTTCAGATCAATTAATACAGAAGTATATTCCTACTGATAGATGAAATATCCATGGATATAAAGCATTTTTCTGTGATGCTTATTGAACCATATACGTATGGCAGACCACAACCTGAAAGGGAAAGGTAAGGTTTTCTTACAGGAACATTCACTACAATTTTTTCTTCACAATGCTTACATTTTGTTTCCATAGTGGAGGTACTTTCTTAGCATTGTGGAGCATAGTAAATATCTGAGACACAACTGAAATGATTAATTCAGACAGATGTATACCTCAGAAGAAAATCCTGCTGTATGATGGAAGGTTAGAAAGGGAATTATTTTGCAGGTGCTAGTTTCTTTTTATTTTGATGGTTTTTTTCCATATTACTGGTAGGCTCCTATGCATATGTTTATATCCAATCTGTCCTCGTGTGTTGTGGCTCTTTCTATGACCACTAATTTATGCAGGAGCATTAACCCACTGCCTACTAGCCTACTGCTAAGCATCACTATGGAAGACAAAACTTCACCACTGCAAACAGATGCTTTAAATACTTCAGATCTACTTTAATGCTCTGAATGTGCCTCCTGTAGTAAGAAAGCAGAGAAGAAGAAAAAAAATAAATAAATAAAAGTTGCAAAGCAGAGGCTGGCCTAAATGACTTTTTAAGGTCACTTTAAACCTGAATTTTCCTGTGATCCTATGACAGGCGGCATGACAGGACAGTATGTGAGGAAGATACTGCTCCTTCTGCATAAACCTGAGGATTTACCATCTATTATTACTAACTTGTTGTTACAGTTCTGTCATTTGATGTGAGGTGCTGCATGAACTGACACCATGGTCACGTGAATTACCTTCCTCTAATATACTTCTCCACAAAAGGGTGGAGCACACTGAAACAGGTTGTCCAGAGAAGCTGCGGAGGTCCCATCACTGGCAATGTTCAAGGCCAGGCTGGATGGGGCTTGGAGCAATCTGGTCTAGTGGAATGTGTCCCAGCCTATACAGGGAGGCTGTAACTAGATAATCTTTAAGGTCCCTTCAAACCCAAACCATTCTGTGATTCTACACTAAATTAGCAATGTTTTTTTATAGATTTATATATTTCATAAATCATAAATCATAATATTCATTATATAGGCCCATACAACAAAATCCAGTGAAGGCAGTATGAGCTAAAGTAAAACCCAAGCAACTCTCTAACACTTCAGCAATGTCTGTGCACTGTGCTACATCCTTTAAGCAGAAGCCCACACATGAAAGTAGAGCATGAAGTACCCTTTCCCAGGGCTTTATGCAACAAGGGCTGAACTGCCAGGAACAGCACAGCTCTCAGATATGTTCAACAGTTGTGCAACACTGATTTGGAGCAATATCAGAATGGGACCCCCCTCAAAGACGAAAATAGGTCTGACAAAGCTGTTTAAGGAGCCAACACTTCACAACAGATAGAGCATGTGGCGAAAGGGAACGCTGCTTGGATCATAACATAAGATAAGATTACACTCATAGAGTATAGCTATTTGCAGGAAGAAAGATGTTACCCCTCCAACACAGGCACACTCACACATTGTAATGAATCACAGATTAACAGTTACATTATGCCTGCAGACTCAAGGGGCTGTTGTAGTGTAGAAGGCTGTGGGAGTGGTTTTCCTACTGCTAACTACACCAAAGAGTTGCCTTGTTTCACTTGAGAGAAGGAATTCCAACATTACACTTACAGAAGTTTTTGAAAAGCCACTTTTCCCACCTGTGCGTTGCTTTCCATCATGAACATAGTCCTCAGATATTAAATACTAAATGTTATTTCAGTAAGCAGCCTCACTACCTGGTGTCACTGGCTGGGCAGTCGAAATCCACAGAGTAATTCAAAGCATGCAGAATTCAGTGGAAATACTTGTCCTGACTCACGTGGTCTGAGAGTCAGGCTCTCAGAGTCCACACATCACTGGTCATTTTTAAATTATTACAATGAAAGCAAAGACTGCCCTTTCAATGCCCTAGCACAACAGCTGCAATGTCACTGGGGTTGTGTTCTGAGATGCTCCTAGGGTGCAGCCCAAATAAATGTCTTAACGATACTTTGAAAATATGCGATGCATTTCTTTTATATGCAATGACAATTCTGTCTGGGCACATAGTCTGTTTGTCCAGCCAGAACAGAATTAGAATTAATGAACCAAATTCAACTCCAATTCACACAACATGCAGCTACAGTGAACTCGGTGAAGCTACACCATGTGTAAATAAGGGGACGTGTTGACTAAGATACTTTGGTTAGGACCATGAGCTTACAATCAGGCAGTACCTTTCAGCTTCAGTGGATTTCCAGGTTCTCTGAGAAGTGATGCACTACACAGTGCTCTGCTTTATTGACGTGCACCTATAGTTTAACCTTTCTTAACAAACAGCTTCAGAAAGCTCATATAGCAATAACAGCTGTTATCAAAGCCACAGAAAGAGCTGAGGAGTCAGACCACGATTACTTGCATGGGAATGTGGACAGCATGAAAGCAATTCATCTCTAGTCCTGTAAAAAAATACCTTTGGATCCTTTAATTGTGATACCTGATGATGGCCTTCCTTCATCATATAGACAAGACAACTTCTCTGGCATAGTGTTCCAAAGATGGCACTTCATCTCTCAGAGCTGACACCAAATGATGGTGTGAAGGTGTATCACTGATTCAAAGAACAATCATCTTTTAGTTGCAGTAATTGCAGTAATTGTTATTTATCATAATTATGTTATTAGCTATGTTATATATGGAAATTGTTATATGTGGTGATTGATATGCTATAAAATATATATGTGATGCTAAAACAAGTAAGAAAATATCAACTAGGTTCTTCTGTCAAATAAAGGATAAACAATATTAGTTCATTGTGTTGCACAGTGTAGTCCACAGAAGGGAACAGCTGAAGTTCTGCAACTTACTATTATGGACATCTCAAAGGAAGAAAGTAATGACCTAAGTGCAGCATGAATGAAAATTGTGAGGACTGACAAAATAGTAATAACTGACTGTATCAGTGGGAGGTGAATTAGAAACAGACAAATAAACCAATATTAATTCCAGCAATTCTCTCATATTTTTCCTGTCCTTATATAAGACCAGTGCAAACACAGCAGCATCCCAGACAATATCTGATGTATCCTGAGATTATAATTGCTGTCCTTGGTAGATATTTGGCTTTTGTGGGTTCTTCAGAGAGGCTAAGGTATTATGCAGGAAAACATAAACAATCTACTACTAATTTATAAATCTATGAAGGGAAAAAAAGGAACTTTTTTACTCCAAAACTCTTGACTTTTTGTAGACAATGTTCTGTTATATAAAGCAAAAGAATGTAATGAATGATATCTGCTTGACAGCACTCTGCACACTCAGAGGTAGGCATTTCCCCATACTAACATGGTCATTAAAATCTGAAGGCCAGAGAAGTATCTCTTCCCAGTTCTGGCCTTTCTCTTGGTCTTACCCAGAAAATGCAACCATCCGTTTTCTTCTATGTAAGTGGCAGTTCATGTACTTAAAATGAGATTTGGGGAACAGTGCAAGATAGAAAGAAAGGAGGCTACTGTCAAAGTCCTGAGAAACTTTAGAAGGCCTCACCTGCTTGTTAGACAACAACAACACAGCCACCACTATGCAGGTGAATAAGGGAGATACAGCTTAGAGATAAACAACAAATCAAGTGTGACAGTCCAGCTTATAGGATGAGGAGGAGGCCCTTGGGAACTGGCAGCACAGCCCTTGATAGTAAAGCTACATCAATGGAAACGCATGGAAGCCAGCATATGGTTGTGCCATCTGACTTGTTATACTTTAAAGGAAAAAGTTCTGGTTGCAGCACAGGGTTACAATTCTACAGCAGCCCTTGCATAAGGGCTTCTCCTGCAATGAAAACTTCTATCTCTTTCATACACCTATCAGGCTGTGTCTGTCTGATTGACTACAACAAGTGACTTGGGAAAGGCACCATACAGCCCTGAGGAGGAAGGGCTATAACATATTAATATAAGAATGTAGTTGATTACAATATAAGCCACTGAAAGTGAGCTGACTACAGCACAAGACTGGAAGAATGTGGCTGTCTGCAGGGTCCCGCCAGGAGAATGCATCTATCTATACCTACAGCGTGAGGCTGACTGCAGGCAGCTGTCATGCAGCCCGACTGCTCTGATGGGGCTGTCACCTATCAAACCATCGTACCCACAGTTACTGGGGGTTTAAATACACCTCTCATCTACTGTGTTTGTCTCCAGCAAGGGAGGAGGAGGAAGGGGTCTCACTGCCTTGGACTAGAAGTATCTGAATCTTCATTTAGAAAGTTTTGTCCTTCAGCTAGTAAATGTCACTCGACTCTTGTATTCAAGGGAATGATTCCATTATTAAGAATCTGGTTTATTTTTAATAACCCTTCTGCTGCATATATAGGAATGCCCTGGATATTATAATCTAAAAAAATCCCTAAGGATAATTTGTTTTGGAATAAATATATTGTCTGGGATATTTTGAAGAGCTGACAGCAACCAAATGAGGTTCATTTTCTATATCTAGGGTGTCACAAGAGTACCCTGAATTATGTGTTTTGTTTTCTTCTTCTAATGTGCACAAGCAACATTTAAATAATAAAGCATTGAAAAAAATAGATCTAAATAATTCTTAATAAAAGACAACCAATCCTGCAATCAGACCCGTCAAGTCCATCCCGCCTGAAAGCCAAAGAGTCCACCTGCTCTGAGCTGACTGCTCTATTTATATATGTATCAGACTGGGATCTGCCAGTTCTCTCTGCCCTTAGTTAATGAGGCTCAGTCCTGCATGGTCTCAGGGAGGATGCTTAGGATAACTCTGCATGGGGCTGTGGCCATCCCTCCAGCTGGTGCAGCACGCTGCCCTCTGCACTGCTCCCCTCGGGACTGGTGGGCCCTCCCATGCACTTGTCTTCTCCCTGTCAGTGGAGCAGCCCACTGCCTTTCAGCTCTCACCTTCCCTTTCTAGATCTCCTGTCCCAAAGGCTTCACATTCAAGCATTAGCCTACCTCTCTTTTTTTTCAGTACCAGTACATGGGACTTCATTTAAACAAACTGGGTTGGGAGCTTTGGATATTGCTCTCTGTTTACATGGAGCAAGTAGACTGAGCTTTTTCCCCTTCAGTTGTATGAGCTATTAGTGTGTGAATGCTTTGTCCCTTTCTTCCCCTAAAAAAGAAAAGCTGAAAATGTTATTTGCTTTGGATTCTGAGTACAAACTATACCACATGGCAGACACATGTGAATCCATATGCTAGCATGTCTGTAAAGCCTAGAGATTAAAGCCTGAAGCTTCTATTAAATGCTCTCCTTTTTTCTTGCATGCAACATTTTTAGATTGAGCTCTAAATGTTCACCGACTCGTGAATATTTTTGAACCAACTCTGTTAACTGTAATAAATCATGCTGCTTGTGTGTTGGTTTAGTGACAGTTACCTGAAAACTTCTAACATGAAATGGTTTATGGCCATCTGAGGGGAAAAAAATCTGTGATCTTTGCCTGACTGCTTTAACAGTATGACAAGAGGAAACATACTGTATTCAAGCCCCACAGCATGCCAACTTTCTTTCTTTCTTCTAGAAACGGACAGAACTGAAAGAAAAATGACTGCTGGCATATTGTGAAAGTGCTTCCAAGTTTGTACAGGCTTCAGTGATAGATACAAACACAGACAAAACCCTTCATAGGAAACGAAAAGTTTTGCAGAGAAGCTGAAAAATATCTTTTGAAAGAAACAGAACTATCATGGTTAGTCTTCCCAACAAAAAGAAACAGACGCTCTCTAGGCTTATGTTCCAGAGTCAGATTTATTGTAGTTGCTAAACTAAATATAGATATTATAGAATGTTATTCACACCGTAAAAAGCACATATCATATTTAAAGCAATGCAAAGAAACATTTTCTTCTTTTAAAGATCTCAAATACAAGTATTTGAAAGTTAGCTACCTTGAATTACCTCACATTACCACTGTGCATGAGCATATAAATAGGCAGTTTGTTGACAAGTTACCCTGCATGAACTGCTCTGTGATAGCAGCTTGTATGTATCCCTCTACACAGCCATAAATACTTTAGCAGATCCCTAATGGCCATAAAACTCAACCTTTGAATAAGACATCTCTCTGTGACAGGGTAAAAAAGTTTTCCATTGAGGTGAAGAATGATAAGAAAAATACTCGTGGACAGTTAGCATGTCTGTCCCCATGATGCTGACTAAGCAGCAGCAACTTGCACTGGAGTCATCATTAGATATCTCAGACCATGAAGTACACCAGCCCTGATGAAAACAGACAAAGAGGGCTTTTAGTTCTTGCCCTGTCAGGCTCTTAACTTTAAATCAGTTCTAAAAACTGACAACTTCTTCATAGCATAGGGGTTCTTGAAGTTCTGAAGAAATATGAAATTTCATTCTTCTGGAACAAAAATATTAAGAGATAATGGAAAAATTATTCCTCCCACTGCTGGGTGGAAGTACATTATCATAATACAGGATTCTGTAGTTATGCTAATAAACTTTGTTTCTTTTCTTGATTGGGAGTAAATCACATCATCGTTGTACTGTCATCGTTAATACGACATCACCACTCTGTGAATATTTCAGCTCTGAGTATTACTGGTTAATGATTTCTTGCAGGGTGGAAACAAATTCTGTTGTCGATTTTAATGATCAAAATAGACGAATATAGACTTTTTTTTTCCCCCAAAGGAATCCAAGGGAATAAAACACCAAGGTCATACTGATTTTTAGTAATATCTGGACATTACTTCCCTATCGATGCAATTGAAAATATTAGGCTGAAGATCTCAGCCAAGAGTGACATTTTGCTCAGTAAATCCAGAGAACACCACCAACGTCAGTGGGAAGGATGAAGGGTAATTACAGAACCAGCTGTCAAATTCACCTCTGTTGCAAGTGATCATGATTTGCACTGGAATTATGAGGTATGGGAGACAAAAACACTGAAAATTAAGTCACTTTCATTAAATGGTAAAACATGGACATAAGCACTTCATCTGTGTTTGAAAATCTTAACCTCAGTGACTAGGGAAGGTATCGGAGTAAATCTGTGTAGGGATGTGAATGACATCACGACTGTCTTGTTTCCCAAGAAGCAGACCATGCCTCCTCTTTTATTAAAAATATCATAGAGGACCTTGTTCTCTACTCAGATTAGAACTTTTTCAACTTCCATAATTAGATAGCACTAACAATTAACTCGCCAGAACTACCATAATTTTACTGACAGACAGTTATGTATGTAACTGTCTATCAAGTTACATGGTTTTGCAGGAAAATTTCTGGGTTTTGTTAAATTATTATTACACTATTATACCATTGTTCTTTATTAAACTATATAATTGCTATTCTTTTATATATGTACCTGATAAACAGCCCCTCCATTAGAAAGTGGTTATTTACAGTGGAAGGGCAAAGCAATGCAGTGATCTGCCATTACCCAAAATTTTCAAGGAACCCCTGCAGAGCTAAAAGAAGTCACAGATCTCTGCAGCTGCAACACATCATTCTTGACCCCTTGTCCTCTGTAATTCCCAGTCCTTTCCACAGAGGCACCCTCCCAAAGCACTGCTGCTCAGCACGCCAAGCAAGTTCTCAAGCCAGCCCTACAACAGCCGCTGCACACACTTGCTGTTCTAATTTGAAGGAAACTCCATCCTGGAGTGTTCATTATAGGAAACGAGGAGACAAGATTCTTAAGGCAAAAAATAGAGCTTCATTAAGTCACCTACCATTCTTAGCATCAAATGCCTGTGGGGATATTTTCAAATTACAGCACTAAACATCACAATCAAAACAGAAATGGCAGGTGGAATTAAAGAGGTTTCCAAGAGAGAAAAAAAAAATAAATTAGTTTTAACATTTTGCTAATTTTTCATCTCGGTAGCCAGCACTCAACATTTCTCTTAGACCATTCTGCATATTTATCTGAAAATTTATTTATACAGTGTATTGCTTGCAGGGGCCTGGAGCCAGTTCTGAAGCAGACATGTTGAACTTAGAAAGGAACCACTGTCTTACAGACACTGACTCAGAAAACTTCAGTCCAGAGCATCTTATTGTTCTCACATTTGTGTTTGGTATCTACCTTTAAGAGGAAATTATTTGGGAAAAGTAGGTAAAGATTAATAAGTTAAAGAATTAAGTAAACACACCTGGACTTCCTCTGCAGCAAACACTAGTGATCAGTGACCTGGATCTAAACTTGATCCTTCAGTGAAGCGTAAATTCAGCAATGATTTGGATCTCAATCCAGATTTGGAAGTTAGATCTTTAATAAGCCAGACTAAGCCCATGATCAGCAGACATTTGGAACTCAAGCAAAAATATGACCGGCAACAATGCTGTCTCTTTTCTAAATGAGCTTCCTCTTTCTAATTTTCCCAGCTTGCCGACCCCAACCTGCCTAAAAGCAGTCACCATAGAGAGCAGCACATGGACCTGCTACTGACAGCCTCTGCTTTGCATTCTGGCTGTTCCTCTTAACAGACCAGAATTAACACATTGATTTTGAAAAGAAAAGGGGAAAGGGGAGGGGAAGGGAAGGTGAATTGCTTTTCCCTGAATCACCTAGTTACATTACCTCCCTAAAACAACTGAACTAATTTCTCTTACCATACTACATATTCTTATTTCAGCTTTGCTTGCTATTTTCTAACCACATTTCCCATCAGTTTCCCAGAAGTATAACTCTATCACTTAAAAGTAATGCTCTCTTTCCTTCAAGGAGGAAGAAAATACCTCCAGAGTGAGCTTTAAGGACCTGAAATGCAAAGTTCAATAGCATTGTTCCTTATTCTCATGTTTCCATACAGCTAATGGATCCTACTGGAAACTATCCCACTCTACTAATTCAGGTGAATTCAGGAAAAAGAGTCAAGAAAGGAGGGAAAATATACCAGAAGTCATATGGTTTATCATGATGTCTTATTGTAGGCTTAATATACTTAAATATAGACCTGTTCCTTTGCAGTAGTCTTTTTTTCTATACACAGTCACATATTTCCTAGCCACAGAGACTACCAGCATTTACTAGTTGCTCCAGAAATCTTCTCACCAGGTGGGAAGCATCCAAGAAGTATTATTCTTTAGCCAATCTCCAAAATTGTCCTCAGCTACCTGCAATACCAAGAGTGCTATGAGAGGAAAGTTCCTTCAGTTCACCAAAATTCCAAAGCAATCATAGTTAAACCAATGCGTGTGACATAGGAAGACACATAGACCTTGCAGAATATCAAAATTACTGCTTTGCTTTCAGGTATATATTTGAGGCTGGGATTGAAAGCAAACAGCACATCAACATAAAGAAGTCTATACTTCTACTGCACGTTTTCCTTGTATACAGAGAAAAACTATATGTGGTTTATCTGTAGTTTTCAAATAATTTTTGGGGGGGTGTCCAGATTATGTGCAAATTTAAAAATAAAAAAAAGGAAAGAATCCATTCTATTCCTATATTCTGACTCAGTATAATTGAGTCAAATACAGTATAACTGAGTCAGATGCTGGTTATTTTTGGCAGCTAAATGCCTTTTTTCTTTTTAGATTCATATAGCACCATACTGATTTTAGCATCATAGTGATTTGTCAAGGGCCACACAGCAAATTAATCACATGAGCAATCTTGTGCTCTCAGAAAAGTTTAACAAAGAACAGATTAGTAGATATATAACTCTCAAGTTAAGATAGAAATTACATGCAGGGAAGACAAACAAGCAAACAAATAACACCAAAAAAACCCCAATGACAGAATAGTAGTTCAAAGTAGTTTTCTTTCTACCAATAGAGCGTGCAGGAGTACAACATGCTGTTTTATGTGACTAGCCAAGTACAAATGTCTCCTATAAAATTCATCCATATCTACAGTAACTGTACATATGACCACCCCAAAATGGCAGTTGAAATTCTGAAACTCAAGCATACAGTACCACTGGAGTTCTTCACGAAACATCCTCCCTCCCCATCTGGATGAAGTCTTTCATGAAATACAAAGAACAGGTGTGCATGTGAGCTAAGTTGTCTCTATTGTTTTATAACAAGCCCTCTCGTTTTTTTGTACTTCAGCTCCATGTCCATTAAAAGCAATTTAGCAGGATCATCAGAGCTTGAAAGGGCAGATCAAACAGCACTGAGAATCCCAGCTGTGCAGGCCCCAGTTCAGAGTGAACATTAACCTCGGCATTCAGAAATAATTTATTCTACTCAGGACAGGAAGATGCTCTATTTCTTGCATGTTGTTCCCATTGTTTTTTTTCCTTCTGAAACAAAGTCATTCATGTATATATTTATATAGGTGATAAACTATATACATATCTACATATATATGTGAAACAGAGAATTATATATCCCGAGCATATTAATTTTATATTGTTAATAATAAATTATTGTTGTTATTTTTACTATTATTATTATTTTACAGTTGAGCTGAAGGAAAAGAAACCTTGGTAAACTCAATGACTCTACATTGTCTTATTCCCACCTTTGTGATACTGCAGCTGAAACCTGATGGCTGAGAATTATGCTGACGGCACTTATTTTAGGCAGAAGATGGTGGTTACTGATTGTACTTAAAGGTAAACACTGAAACAGTGTTCTGTTAGGGTTTTTCTTTCCTTTTTAGTCCATTGTTGACTACAAGCTCTCAAGCAGTGCTTTTCTGAGCACCTGAAGATGAGAGATGTGCACAGAATTATTTGTCTCCCAGTCAGTTATGTTGCACCTCAGCTGACATAACTGTACATGTGATATGTCTCCCCATTTCACACCATATTTTCTTTCTGACACTTTTTTCATTGTATGACATGTATAGTGGTACAAACCTCAAAAGCTTTTCAAGAACTAAAACCTGCAACTGTCCTTAAGATAAAAGAAAGCAATGTTAGGGGTTAGTGTCCACACTGCTCATTGCTAAATTGTTAAATTATGTACCAGAGAGGCACTTGCTATTTCAGTTATATGGGACATGGCTAGTATTTAACCATTGTAATATTTATTGCTACACCCAGCACTGGAGACATCCAGTCAGCTCCAAAAGACAAGTCATAGAAGTATTGCAATTAATGGCCAAAGTAGAGAATTAAACTTCTGGGTTTTTTCCTCTCTCTTTTTCTCTCTATTTGTTCTTTGCTTCTGTACCAGATTGTGCTACATAAAACATTTTGCTTGTTTTGATTTTTCATAAGCACTGAAGTTTATTTTGGATCAGTGAGGTGAGAAACCTTTGAAAGGCTCATGAGACTGCTTAAGACCAAGAGTCCAGCGTTTGCACCTGTCAGGATTGTGGTTTCTTTCAACAGATTGCTAACTTGGAAATTCAGCAGACACATTTCTGCATTTATTTCCTTCTCTGCCTTAACAAGAAAAAAAAGCATTATTGTGTAGGTAACATGTAATCAAAGGTTTTAGTTGTCAGATTAAGTGAATTGTGATTTTTTTTTTTTTTTAGAAGTGAAAAAAACCTGCAGCATTGCACAATCCCCCAGGTACACAGATAGTAGCTAGCTCCTTTTGGAGAATATTATAAGAATTTAAAAACTATGAAAAAAAAAATTAAAAAGGGGCTATACTGATTAAGGAAAACAATGGTTGTCTATGTGTTTGTTTAAATCATTGCAATCACATTAAGGGCTTAATTACTTTTTAGTTAAGGATTCAGGTTCTACAGAGGAAGAGAATGATAAAGAAAGAATATTAATTAATGCAAAATATTCAAAATATTTAGAGTCAGGGAGCACAAAAAAATTCTTGCAATATCTATTTCCTTTGTACACATTTAATATAATGAAAGATACATCTAATAAAACCAGATTTCTTCTTCCGAAGCATTGCAATATTGCTTCTTTTTCCATTCTTCCTTCTACATATAACCATCCACAAAACACAAAGTGAACATATCCTGAGATATGAACATTTGCAGGTATGATAGATCACAACTACAGAAAACAGCCTTCAGCACTGACCTTGGTGCTGCTTTGTAAAAGGGCCATTTGCTTTCAATTTATATGAATGCTCAAAAGCTGCTCCAGTTAGTGCTTACCTGTTCGACACTGTCTACCAAAACCTCAACCAGAAGTCAATGGGAATGATTGTGACTGAGACACTGTGCTGCCTTTCCCATTGCCTTCTCCTTTGGCCATGCACCCTTTTGATGTTACCACGGCAACACTAAGGAAGAGAAATGTGGGTGCCCCACAGCAGCTCATCATGTCAGAATTACATATATGCTGAGCCAGATCCTCCAGCTTTCATGTTAGTTTATGCTGACAGTGCAGAGAAAAGCAGCTGCACAGTAATGGAGACTCCTGCCCTACATTTCTATTTCTATCTAGCCCAAAGGAATCATAAAAGGATGACCACATCAATCAGAGACAAACCAAATGTATTTTGATGCCTACTCTTAAGTGGGATGAATGTTGCATGAAAGAAGGTTGTCTATCTGTTAAAATAGAAACCATGAATGAAAGTACTTTGTGCTTTTTTAATATTCAATCGTTGGGTTGTGCTGCTAAAATGTTCAAAGGAAGCACAGGTGCATTAAAACATTTACAAGCATATTTGTCCTAATGTTGATGGAGGTAACATTCTCACATCTTGACATTTCTTTGTCAAAATTTCATTTACCCAACTGCAGACAGACACAATGGTATGTTCCCTACTTGATTACTCTAATACAATACATAACATCAGAGACCAAAAGCTCAAAAAACCAAGAGATTGTACAGATTGTTAAACAAAGGAGAATAATAACAGAATTACTAAGTATCCCATACCGTACACAAAAAATTCATAGGTGAAACAGGAAGGAATAATCCCTGGAGCTAGTTATCACAGTGGTATAGAGGACACAAGGACCCTGGCAAATTATCTTTACTCTTTCTATTTACACTGGATACCAAAATCAGTAACACACTGTGCTCTCAAGGAGCCTTTTGCCTAAAATGGGCAAATGAGGTGAATAGCAGGATGGAGCCAATGTAGATGCAGCCTGTAGATGTTCACAATAAATCATATCTCAGTTGCATGTCCCCAACAGTGTGGAGATGCTCTCCGAAGCTCTGTTTGGCATGGTAAACAGTCCCAGGATGGGATATGGGCCAGGAGGCAGGAAAGAGCCAGCACCTGCCACCACATGCCATAGGGAATTGGCACTAGTGGGCAATAAGTGCTAGGAAACTCCAGATTTCCCAAGTGTCAACACAATGTGCTTTCTATTAAAGCATATTTCTTCCAAGTATTCTTTCAAGTTAATGCCACACTAAAAACCTACCTCACAGCTTGTCATCTATTAACAGGTCACCCAGTTCTACAGCCATCTTTTCATCCCATCCATCCAGAAAAAAAAAATTATTTTTTGAAATTTATATTCTACTCTACCTCCTGTCTTTGAATACATCACCTCTAACAACTGTGGAAGGAAAGCTCAGTGTGAAGGCTACAGAACTCAGCAATAGTCTTGAATGAAGTGTGAGCCATGCATTTATCAGTGCTGGCCTGTGTTTCATCACTGATTTATGCCGAGGTGCATTCAAACTATGCTCACTACGAAGGAATTTGTCCAAGTGTAATTGGAATCAGCAAGAAGCCTTGGAGGATAGCACATAGGCAAGTCTTCTGAGGTGTTTTTCTAAAGAAAAAAATCGACGTGGCAAACTTGCATCTAAGTAAAATATGAACCATGTAACATTTTACTTCTTAAATCACACATTTCATGCTGCCTACCAGCTTTTAAAGGTCAAACATGTAAACTTAAGTAGTATTTGTGAGTGTATACTAGTTGCAGCACTCTTTTTTTGTCAGTTCTATGAAGCAATAACCCATGAAATACAGTTGATATCTCATGGGCCCAGTTCTCCATGCCTGCAAACATTTAAAATTGCACTTGTGGTACATAAAAGATTTATAATGATCTCACCCAGAAATATAAATTTTATCCCACATAGAAGAAAAAGATCTAGAAGCAGAAGCAGTGAACGGCTGAATATGAGCACAGTGTCATAAATCCATAATGCTTACAGGTCCTTAACAACCAGTCATAAATGTGACTTCTTTCAATTTAATTTATGAGAGTTTGTGATAGAACCACGATCACCTCCTCAAAACTGAGTTTTAAAACACAGTGGGTACAATTACAGCCTTACTAGGCTGTCAGTTGAGGCAAATGGGGTTGGGGTGGCCATCTGGAAGGTCCCTGAGAGGCATTCATGTACAAGATTAGACAACTGGAGCTGAATGGGCTCCATCAAACTGTAGTGGAGACCCTAATATAGCTCTAAGCCAAGCAGCACATCCCTTCACAGCACAAGCTACCACTAAGGGACATGTTAACAGGGGCTTTGCAACTTGCTGTCAACCAAAACTAGCATCCTGTGTATGAGTACAGCTGGGCAATAGATGGCCAAGACATATAACATGGTATGGCTGTGGCTATTTCTCATGCAGGTAAGCATCAGAGTCACCTCATCTTTGTCATTCCATCATCTCCCCCATACATTCACACAGCTCAATTATTTGTAATATTTGATGCCTATACGGTTTTGGAATTTTTATTGGCAGTTATTTGAAAGGAAAGGATAGTTGGGAAGTAACTGGAAGATAGGAAACAGCACCATCCAGGAGAACAGGGGATGATATAAGAAATGAATCATGCTTGCTCAAGCATACTTCCTCAGGTTATGTCAATCAGATGCTGTAAGATAAAAAACTTTGCTTTACAAAATGCAGTGTAACCTTTCTCCCACAGCTGTATCATTTCAGTCAGGTACCCACGTTAAGGAAAAAAAAAAATCTGAATTTCACCTACATGAATCTCATAAAAATCCAAAGCAAGCACTGATATCTGGCAAGTCATCAGAACTATTTATTTTCTTGGACATAGATATTGAATTTCATTTTGGGTCTGGCAAGAGGAAAATTTTTTAAATGCCCTGGGGAGTCAGAGTTTGCCTCAGAGCTCTCTCTTCCTGCACCTGTCAGAACTTTGATTTTTTTTTTTTCTCTACTGTACATATTGGCAGCTCAGGAAGCTAACAAATAAACAATTTGTGTATTTTTCCTGCAAGCTCATCAAGAAAAACCAGGAGGAAGAAAATGTGGTTTACTACTAGTGGAAGCTTTTTGCTTCCATTTTTATCTTACATCGTACTTGATCTTACACATGGAAGATAACAAACAGTCCTTTGTGTTGCCTATGTGTATGTATTTGAAGGCAAAATATTATGTCACAGTGTGAAGTTGTAATATTGTGCCTATTAAAACATCAGAACTAGCACAATATAGAAAAAGAGATGGTAAGGTCAAGCTGCAGATGTATCCCCAAAGTAACTAACTAAGGAGGATATTTTTAACCCAGTTATTTTTTAATGTGTGTTGATAACTAAAGCATAATTTTTCTGGTTTTGAGGGATAATGTGTTTTCTAATAGTTGATAACTACACCATCTGAAGAGGCAGAAAGGTTTTTATTTTACTTATGTTTATTAAAAACTTTACAGCACTTAAGATTTTCTTGATAAATTCATCAACCAAATAAGGAGACAAAACTTCTAGTGACTGAAAAATTCATTCTAGTTATAGGGTATTGGTTGATCTCTTAGTCAAACTAATTGAGAATCATTAGAGAGTAACATAGTGGTCAGTGCAAAATTATCTGAGTGTCTTGCATACAAATATATATGTAACTCAGTCCTAGGTCAAAAAATCAATGTTGCACTTATATGCCCATACTAATTCGCAAAGCCTTTTAGAAACAAACAGAGATAAGAAAGAATAAGAAAGCAACTACCAACACCACCAAATATTAGTGGTGCCAGTACTGGGATCTAAAGAGATCGTCTGTGTTTTGTACAGATCATAGGGGGGAAAAAAGACAAAGCCAGCTGGCAATGCATCCATGAGGAGCTTGCAGAGCCCTGGCCTCAGAATAAAGTGGTTAATATCAGGAGCTCTTCAGTCCCTGAGGGAAGGCCCTCTCTGCACCACACTGAAATCACTGTATGAGCCAAATAATCTGGATCCATCCCTGACTGTGGTGCAAAGGTGCCACATCCAAAAGCTTCTGTTGTGGCCCAAGAACCCACTGATCTGATTTGTTGCTAAAAGCCCAACTGTATTTCTGAAGTCAGTCATCCTAATAAGATATATATACCTTTCCTTTATATACCTATCTTATTTTATATTCTTCAGACTGTCATGGTTACTAGAAGTATTGTTTCAGGCTCAGAGAACAAGGACATCTCTGTTTATGAGAGATGCTAAAGAATCAATATGTATTTCATGAGTTTTGCTAAGCAGCAAAGCTTAGTGAAGAGTACAGAATATTTTTTTTCTTAAATATAGGAGCAAGATCATTCAAAATGTGCTACCTTTCCAAGCAGGCAAAACATCTGTAAGGTGCTGAAAAAACTCCACCGGAAACCTCACTTATCACCTTCAGTGAGATCTTTCATAAAAACAAAGTTTGGGCTACAATGATACTCTATTTATCTGGCCAGTGTAGGCACATGGATTTAGAAGCTCTTATTTTCTGCAAGTATTTCTTTATTCCATTTTTCCTCCAGCTAAGATGAAACAAAGAGGCTGAAGCAAGAAAAAATAGACCTGTGTGTGTAGTCAGCACATGTCAGTGACCCGTGTCATGCTCTGAGTGAAGTTTCTCTTCAATGGCATAGTTTGGGTTGGAAGGGACCTTAAAGATTATCTAGTTCCAACACCCCTGCCATGGACAGGGGCATCTTCCACTAGATCATCTTGCTCAAAGCCCCATCCAACCTGGCCATGAAAACTTCTGCAGATGGGGCATCTACAACTCCCCTGGTCAACCAGTTGCAGTATCTCACTGTCCTCATACTGAAGAATTTCCTCCTAATGTCTCATCTAAATCTACCCTTTTCCACTTTAAAGCCATTACTTCTAGTTCTTTCATTACACTCCCTTGTAAAAAGTCCCCTCCTCCCCAGCTTTCTTGTATGTCCCCTATTTAGTCTTCCACTCACAACACCTTGGATGTTAAATTTACCATGGCCTCTTTTAAAATAGAGTGACCCACAGGACACTAAAAAGGACAGGTATTTATATCCTATGTAGACTCAGGGACACAGCTTGGATTTGCACTGGGCCTTCAGATATTAACTAAAAATTAATATGAATTCCTCAGAGACCATGGAGAAGGAAGAAGGATAACATTTTCATTTTAAATAAATTGCGGAGAAAACTGAATAAGAGGTTTCCATGCTCCTAATCCTTCATGACAAAATATAGTTACTCATGTTTGTAGGGTCCTTTCCAAAAAGCCTTTCAAATATGGAAACCCCAGTACCACAGTTCTGATGTAGGCTCATTTCCAGAGGGGAGGCTAATATGTTCAGGTCACCTGCATCAGAATAACTTGAAATGCCACAGCTTCTAGAGTATCTAGCTTTAAAGGAGTTGGTGAAGCTTTATTACTTACTGATGCCACATCCTGAGTCACAGATGACTTGGTGGGAATCAGCAGCCATGGAAGCAAAACTGGACACCAACTGTAGACAGCCTGAAAAGCATCTCTTATGCCAGCAGTCAGGATTTATGCAAGAAGTTTTGTGTGTGCCAGCATAAAAATAACGAACACCAGAAAGGCTCTCAAACTGTAAATATTAGGATTATCCAAGCTAAATAGTTAGCAACTGAGTCACACCAAAAGTGCAGTCACTCATCTGCACATTACAATTTCAGTAGCAGATCCTAAATCTGCCATACTATAGTGACTAAAATATTCTCTCCAGTTTTCCAGAATGTTATACAATTGTCATCAACATTTACCCACTAAGACAACAGCAAGTATTCATTTTAGCACTCTGATTAGAGGTAGTAGAACAGCTATGAAGTTGAAGAAGACAAATAGCAAAACAGTTTTGCAGTGCTGAAGTATGTGTTATCATTTGCTCCCTTTTCTTGGCTGCATAATATTCCTGTTTTTGTGATGCAAAGTTTAAGTTGAACTAGCCACCAGTTTGGCATCAAAAGAGCAGAACACGATTTTAAATGATTGTTTGACACCCTAGCTACAAAATTTACCAGGAAAGCACTGAAGAAATTTATTAACATTCATTTAACTATTTCACAACTCTGCACATTTCACCTGGAAAATCATACAAGCCATTTGACATCAAACACAGAATGTATTGTTAGTTTCTTAATAGCCCCCAAATTCTTTCAAGCATTGCCCATTTACAGGAGCAGATACAACAGTGGAAGGAGATTTAAAAAAAAAAAAAAAATCAATTATTAGGTATTTGTCATTGTTCTCTGTACTATTTCAGCACCTATATGGCTTTTGCATGCATATATATTGTGGGATTTTCACATCTAGATGTATACTAAACACTAAGTACATCACATCTGTTGGTGATCAGTAATACATATTTTGAGCTTGCCCAACATTCTTGAGTTGTCCTCAACCTTTTTCCATTGTATTTGGAAACAAAAATGGGTGGTTCCATGATGGTATGCCAAACTACCTTTTTTCCATGATAGTAAGACACCAGATTTCTGGAAGAACTGAAGGCTCCAGAGTGGCAGACCCTTTTTGACCTAATACATGAGTATGAATACAAAAAGAGTATGAACCAGCACCTCAGCCAACAAGTGGAAGCAATAAAGGACACTGGAGGTGGTGATGGTGAAATCCATGGGATTTTGGTTCTAGTCCTGGCTCTGCTGTTGGTTTTCCTTACCATCAATAAAACTGAAAAAGGAAGCTAAAATGTGCCCTCTGCGAAATGCAAGGAGGCCTGTGAGCAAGAAAGAAGTAAAAAGAGATAGAAATAATCATACGTCAGCACAATAACTGCATAGGCACTAGAGCCCATTGAGTCTTTCATGGATTGTATGAACAGCTATCAAATTCACAAAGCAGCTCTCCCCTGGAGAAAAAAACTTAAGTCATCACAATTCCCCTGGACACCATGGGAATTTCTAAAAGCAGCCAGTACAGGGTTATTCACCATCCTCCTCAGTCTGACCAAAGAGCAGGCAGACACATAACTCTGAAGTAACACTGGGGCATACACACATGATGCTGCTCTTGACCATTCTACCATTTTCTTCTGTTTCTGCTAAACTTTTTCATTCTCCAGAAGCTTCAGTCCTTCCTCCTCAACCTGTCACGTACAAAGAACCCTGAGAATATGCTCTCTCACAAATGTTTTTCTCCACTTTCCTACACTATAGGCATCCGACTAAGTTTTATTTATTTACCCTTTGGCTTGTGAGGAACAATAAACCAGTCTTACTGTCCTGCAAATGAATGGCTAGACACACTACCATTAGTCAGACCTTGGCTAATGCAGACCAGGAGATAATAAAAGTTCATGAAATTTACTGCTAGTTTAATGAAACATATTCACACTGAAGAAGTACTACTTCTTTTCTTTTACCAACTGCATTCACTTTATCACACAATCACCTGTGCCTGAGCCATTAAACTCACCAACTTTCTGGACCATAGCCTCTACAGATATCTTCCATTCAGCTAATGAATATCTTCCAGATAACATTCCTTTTATTGGCATCCATAAAAGTCCTAGCCTATTTGCCTTGCAAAAGTTGAAACTTTATTGGCTGTGTATGCTTCATTTAGTTAATTAAGAAGTAACCAGCAACAGCCTTGGCTTATCCTGATTTTGAGTAGTTAGTCTGAGTCTATTTCCAGTATTTTAACATGTCATTTTAGCATGATTTTTTTCCTGCATGTTTTTACATAGCCTAAAACAATGACTAATGATCATTTACTATTATTTGTTTCTATTCTAGACTTCACACCTGGTATGTCTTCCAAAACAATGACAAGAGAAATTCTATACTTTTCAGAAGCTCACATACAAACAAACAAACAAAAAAAAAAAGAAGTGGAAGTAAATATTAATAAAACATTGGCTGATAAGGTGACCTACCTACAGTAACATTTAGAGCCTGTGAAAAAGCCACAGAAGTCAGAAGAGGTAATTTTTTTGTTTGTGTCTGTGTAAATAAATATAAAATGCAGTAAAATTAATTTTTAATTGTGTAAAGAAAGTCCATAGTGCTGTATATGAAAATGAGTGAGCATGTTTTAGGCATTAAAGATGTTTGGTGGTTTCTTTTCCTTCTATATTAGGCTCATTTTCACTTCTCAGTATTCAGCTATTGATAGTTTGTCAAGCCGAGTAATAAAGCTCAGCCTTATTGAGCCTTCATGGTCTTAATTCAGTAACTAGAGAAAGATGACTGAACTAAGCCATCATTCTTCATGGTCACTCATGATTAGTTTGCAGTGTCCTTCCAGGATCCAGCCTCCACAAATTTTACTCCTCTCCTTCAGGCACAGTCCTGGGTGGCTGGCAGAACTGTGATTTTTTTTTTTTTTTGCCACCCAGAGGCCAGTGCCAGCAACCAGAGGCAGAATCTCTGTTTGTAGCAGGGAGACTTGCAGCAAACTAATCTTGAAACATAGGAGAGACACATGAAGGTAGGTCAACATGAGCATTGGCCTACCTCTTCCTCAGGTTTTTCCTCTGAACACTAAGGAATAATACAGTATTTGTGATTGAAAAAGGTTTCCTGAGAGCTATTACTGTGATTCTGTAGGATTCTGTGACTTTGTGGACACCTCTGTATACTTTCAGTGGCTTTTCCATTTTGTAACTTGCTTAATGAGAAATGAAAGACCATCTTCTATCCCTAAGTGTATATTTGGACATTTGCCTGCTAGGCAGATGAATATTTTGCAGATACTTCTTGAATACAGGTAACATATGCTGTATAGAATCCTTTACACTTTACATGGGCTATTCATTTTATAGACACAGCTTTTGTGCAAGAAACATGGTAAATGGAGAGGGCATGGAGCACATTCAAAGCTCTTCTCTAAAGCACACAGCTTTTGGTCTGCTATGCTGACCCTACAACACTGTCCTTCCCAGACAATTTGAGGCCAGTGAGATTTGCAATGTAGAAGGATTCCACAGACATCAAGTACATTGATCTTTTTCTTATTATTACCTCTTTATAAGAAAAAATGCCTTCACTGTCTACAACAAAGGATGTCCATGCCTTAGATTGTCCTTGACTTGCTTTTGGAAAGAAAGGAGAAAACCCAGCAATGGCTTTTCTTACCTGTTTTACATTGCTCTATTTTAGAATATTTTGTTGAAATACTGCACTGAGCACTCTACCTGTTCCCTGTGAGTATTTCTATTCCACTGATATACATGCTAAAGAAAGATTTGTATTCTGCATGGACCATAGCTTCAAGAACAGCTGCAGCTCTTCAGCACAAAAGGTACATTGCTCTAAAGGAATGTTCTGCAGTCAGCCTGATAACTTATGTGATATTTTCCAATGAGATAAGAAGACCCACACATTGCCTGCTCAGTCCCCAGCCTCAGAGCTGTTGATGTCTTGGTGAAAGCTGTAGCTCTATACACTTCCCTTACAGCAGTTGCTGCCCGACACAAAAAAACAACTTTGAAGACAGAGCCAGACTGGGGTTTCATCAACCAGGAGATCTTGACTGAAAGCAAAGAAATCATCCAGGACATGGGAAAAGCATGCCTTACCTTCTGGAAGAGGAGATACTGACCTTCTTTAAGAATAAAATGATAGAGGAAAGAAAAGGTAGAGAAGGAGATACAAGAAAGAAAATATAGGAAGTAGGAAAGGTGGGAAAACTTTCAGCCCAAGTAGGACCAAAAGTAATGAAAGTCTTCATGTTAAAAAGACAGTAAAACTGCAAAAAATTATTGTCTCCCTATACACAAAGTACTCCTGTAGGCAAAAGAAAGGCTGCATTAGCTGAAATAGGTCAGGCACCAACAATGAACAGCTGCTTGAGGAGCTGAAAAATATAATAAGCATTAAGAATGCTCCCTCAAAAATTCCCCTTAGTTCATTTTCTTGCTTGAACCGTGCCCCAGAATCTGTTCAGAAATCTGGGAAATTCCAAACTTTAACTGACAGGTTGCAAAAGTGTCATTGACAAAAGGAGCATCAATAGTACAGAGAGGAATATGGCCAATTAGGCCTTCACCCTGACACATTTCCCCAGGCAAGTAGGCTTGACACAATCAGAAATGTTGCTTGAGCAGAGTCTAAGACCCCAGTACAGAAAGCATTTAAACATATGCTTTTGATTTGAGCAAGACTTGACCAGATACTTAAAGTTAAGTGCAATTTGATGAACTGAGGTTTGATGAATGGTTGCAACATCAGACCTTTACACCATTCAACTCAAAGCTGCTTTGAAACACTCTTCACTTCCATGTTTATAAAGGTCCCTTCTAGAAACATCCCTATTCAATATAAAGCTTGCTTATTTTCCTTTACAGTGGCATTAAATCATGAAATTAAATTAATTAGTTGCTAATTTTCACTCTGTAAAAATGTGTTGACACAAGGAGTATAATAAACAGTGGTTGGGTCAGATAAATAGTGAGACATTTACCTGACCCCAAGCCATTATTATAATTAGTTCCCTCTGACACATTACAGTTTGTTCTTCAATCTGCCACTCACCAAACAACCAAAAGGAGATCCACACAACAGCACCAGCTCACAGTCCCAGGCACACTGGAGTAAGTGCTCTCTGTCCTAGAAACAGTACAGCAGAAAGTAATGTTAAGTCTTTCTAAGGTTTTAAGCACCATGGGAATGGCTGTTACTTCAAGTTGTTCCTTAAAGCATGGTTTTAAAGGACACTTGGATATTTCAAGTGTTCCATCAGACAAACAACAACTTCAGCACCTCAGCAGAAACAAGAGCAACAAATATCCAGGACTCAAACAGAATTCCACCCTCAGTGGAATCCTACAAACCAGTTAAGTGTATATATATATACATATATATATATATATATATGTAGATGTGTATATATATAGTGCTTATAGCCCGTTGCATGACTTTCCTCCTGTTTGAATGTCTGGCTATATTTTGCATTAAAAGAAAATAATATTTAATTTGAAGAAGATTATCAGTTGTTCCAAGTTTTTGAGTTAAATGTCAAATCTTTCCAGTTTTCATTATAAAATACAAACAGGTTATTTTTATAACATGAAGAATTCTGGGTTGCTTTTTTACTTTTTTTTATTTAAACAAAGGAACACATGATGTCATGGACAAACAAATATTCTGTTAGTTTGTTTCTAATAACAGACACATTTTTTAAAGTTAGGATAACAGGAAAAAAACAAGATAAAAGGAAAAAAGATGAAGTTAGTGTTGAATGGATTAATAGCAGGCAGGTGGCTGGGTGGGTGTCATGGCAGATAAACACTGAGATGAAGCCAAGGTAATTATAATTATAATCTGGCTAGTAATGCTTTCAGCTGAGGGTGTATAAAAACCTCTGCAAGTTAATACTGAGATGTTTAGCTCAACCTTCTTCTTGCCTGTTCCCCTAAAACACAATCTCATACATTCAAACTCACATATTATGCATTTTTAATTTCTGAGAATTTTAATTAATATGTTTTAGGAGGTCTATTCTGTTTTAACTAGAGTTCAACCAACTTTCCACTCTCCTCGTGCAATCCTGGAAAACATGAGTATGTAATCAGCCAAGTCTCTCCTGACCTCCTTGTTTTGCTGGACAGAATTCACCTCTTTCTATCATTCTCTTTCGCAGGCTTTCTCTCCCCACTGTGCTATTCACTGGGGTATAAAATGCTCAGGCAAACAGAAGTCAATGGCAGATGTGTCAGAAGCATTTCTTTCTGTAATTTTACTAAAATGGATGTAGCCCATAAAAGCAGACTTAATTAATGGAAACATTTTAAAGGCACTTATAATGAGCATGGAAAACAACAGTTGCCAAAAGCAAACTTTATTAACTAAGTATGTTTTAAAATTATTTTCCTAGGGGGGATAAAAAATTTTATGTCTGCAGTAACTAAAAGAGATATTTATTCAAATACCCCAAAAGTTTCTTAAGTGCCTCAGGCTTGGGACATGTTTTCTGGAGGATAAAAGTGAGACAGGACAGTGTTCTTGCTCCTGTGCAACACGGGGGAAATGCTTTTACTGTGTCTTGGGAGTCTTTTATTTATTTAGAGGCCTGAATCTGGAAGGTGATGAGTGCTCTCAGCTCTCATTGACTTCAATGTCACCCAGTCTTTTAACCAGCTTGAACAGGATCTGAGGGAACACCACATCCCACAGCAGATGTTTCCACCACAGAGCATCTTCTCTGGAGTACCTCACCTCTAGGAATACCAGAGCCTCAACCCAGAGTTGGCAGATCTCTTAAGTACATGCTTAGGCATAACCTTCACCAAACACCACTGCAACAGGATGTAGCTACATGCCTAAAAATTTATATGGATTTAAATATTTTACCTTTCTGAAAGAAAACATTGTACTTTTTCCACCTTTTGTAGAAGATGTTACAAGCCTTTTTGTTTAGATATTAAATCATCATATTGAAAATAAATTAATAAATACAGTAGGTTAATATATTTTCAGCAGGTAAATAACCTGGACAAGTCCCCTTGTTATTTTCTAAAGTCATCATAATTCCCTTTGCCTACATACACTTTGCATTGTTTTGTTGTGGCAAGGATGCACATGGAGAAGCTGAATAAACCCCATGTTCTTGTTTCATCAAAGGAAATTGCTTTCTTTAGGAAAATGCCCCCTCACACACCATCTGACACTGGCTTTCCAATCAAATATAAAAAGTAAAGGCAAACTGTCCCCACCATCTGTGACAAATTCCCTTTATTTCTTCAAACTCTTCTCTGTAAAATGAGACTATTAGTAACAGCCATACATTCTGGTTCAATTGTACATTAGGGTTGTTTTCTTTCATTCCTGATTGAGACAGAATCGTTGCATTATTAACCCAGAGAAGTTCTCTGTCCTTTTTAATTCCAGAATAATGAAACTCATTGGAACTTGGCGGCATTCAGTCCTGCTGACTAATCATTGGCATTGGCTAACAGCAATTTTTAATCAAATCTTATTATTAAATCAGAATATAAAGGATTTAGAAAATGCAAGGTTGCAGCTAGAGGTCATTAGTCATGAGCACAAGAAGTAATCAATACAATTATGGTTGCTCAAATTGTGTTGGATGGGCCAGGTGGTGCAGTGTGATAATGCTTTACCCTTTCACCTCTGGTGTCCTGCCTGCATCACAGATAACAGCAAGTGTGCTGGCTTCCATCTAATCTCTGGTGGATGCTAGAACAGGCAGAAACCATTAAAAGGAATCCAACCAAAAGGGCTAAATTCAGTTCTTAGTCTAAATTTTCAGTGGAGTAATTCCAGATTTATACTTGCCCCAATTCAATTTGTTTAGCCATCATTTTTTTGAAAACTAAGATATTATATTGGATAGTAGAGGTGAGATGGAAATGCTCACTTCACAAAGCCATCAACAGCCTAACCTACTGTTATTCACTGCAGAGCAAGCATGAAGCAATTAAGTCTTTGCTGATTTCAAATGATGCTAACAAGTGCAGAGATGGATTGTTGAGCAGATTTTCATTATTAGAATGATATACTGACTTTGCCTTATTTTGTTTGTTTTAGGAACATATTTAAGGAATAATCCTCAGGAAGAAAAAAAGACACTGTGAAAGGCTAAAAAAATTGAGTGTGAGTAGCAGGTGGAGCTAAAACCTGTGAAAAAAATGCACTTCATCCTTATAAATGAATTTTTATCTCAAACTGGTGTTAACTCAATGGCACTAGAAAAGTTTACACCAGCTGTGAATCTGGCCCTACTGGCAAGTGTTCAAGCAAAAATATAACCATCCACAAGCATTCACTTTTAAAAGACATGCTTTTATTTATCTCCTTTTAACAAACTGATTGGCTCACCTCCAATATCAGACAATTTTTTAAAGGATTTCACGCATGCATCTACCTGGACAAGAGAAGATGGTCTCCCCCCCCTCTGAGCGACACTGAAAAATGCTTGGTTACCAGGAGTGGCTGATATCTGGGGCAGGAGTATTAACTTCACTGAGAATTTCAAAATGTCCTTAAATACTTTGGAGATTTTCTCTTACAAAAATGTCATCAGTTTCACCTTGTGTCACTGTAGTCCTTGCAGTAACCTACACACCCACCCTCTAACGCAAACAACAGAAATTCCAACACTGCAAAATACTGTGCTTATATGAAGGTGAGATCTCCTTAGGAAAGCCAGAATGGTCAAAAATATAGAAATGTAGATGATCCTGATTTTTTTTTTTTTTTTCAAACAGTGAGACTATCTCCTTTGTTATGCATAATGTTTTATCTTGTGTACCTTCTTGTATGTATGAATAAGAAATAAAAATTCACATAACAAGCTAACTACCAACTATATAGACATAATTGCTTTTGGAAATACTGTACTTGAAGACATTTTCATGTCAGCTGTATGTGTTCGGGTATCATCATAACATGGTGTTTACACCAGATTAATACCATATGCTGTGTGGGAATTATGTCAGGTTATAAATGGAAATACAATATAATATCTGAGATTCTGGAGTGTATTAGACTCTGATTTCTTTTGAAGCACTGCTAATCAAGAAGAACATAAGTTTGAGTAACATTACTTTTGATTTGCACCAGTGTAGTGCAAATAAAAAACAATTCCAGCTTCCTTCAAGTTTTGTTAAACAAATGTTAAAATTATCACCACTTAAAACTTTCTCCACACTTTTAGTGGGCTCATAACCTCATTAAGGCAGCCAGGAGTGCTGATGCAAAACCATGGTGAGTCCTCAGATCTGATGAGAATCATTTTTCTGGCTTTTTTCCCCCAAAATGATATCACTTTTCCATGTCTCCTCTAGGCCCTTTGTGAGTCCTGTCAACACATTTCAGCTAAAAGCTGAAAGCACTTCTTTAATCTGCATTTTACTCACTGCCTAAGCAATTTAACAGTTGTCGAGTAGGTCAGGAATAGGAATAAAAGTATTCAAAAGTGGGGGAAGGTGAGGGATGTGAAAAATGCAGCAGTACTGAGTCTAAACAGAAAGCAGAGATAAAAACAGACAAGAAACGCAAATTAAGGAGCAGACCCTGACTATCAAAGCTGGTAAAATCCAAATGAGCTTTCCACCTCCTGGGAACAACTTCCTGTGGGAAGGACAATGAAGGGTTCTGGAGACATGGCATCACTGGGGTAAGAATGCTTAGCCAAAGGAGCATGGATGCCAACAGAAATCAAAGGTTTACCAAAGGAGCTCCTTCTGGCACTGCCAAAGGGGCGGCAGTGGGCTCTTTCATGGGCTAAGCCAGATGGCTCCAGAAACCAGACAGCCACATCAAGTCAGCATTGTGCTCTAGGTCTCAGTGTCACTCTCCATGGGGCTTATTAGCCATGAGCCCTAGGCAGAGCCAGCGGTCCCATTGGAGCAGCTCCCAACCGAGCCTGGATGGAGCAGGACTGGAGTAGAGCTGGGTCTCTTCCTATCTCTGCAGACCTGACCCACCTTTCTTCCACATTCAGGATGCCAAAAATTAGGCAAAGACTTGACCCCATCTTCTTAAATTCACACTCAAATTCTTCTGAACAGACAATAGACCCCATTACTCAGATTAACAGACTGGCAGACTGGGGGGGGGGAAGGAAAAAAAAAATCACGCTCAAATCTCTGAGTTTAAAGAAGAACATTACGTTAGTACATGTACAATATTATATGAGAAACTTTCAGAAAATTACAGTATGTGAGAAGATTTCAATAGTAAATGACGCATTAATCCCTCAAAAAATAGAATCCAGGTCTAAAGATTATTTGCATTTTAAAGAGGATACACATGCTGTAGGATTACAGCTTCTTGTATAAGAACTAAAGTATCTGCAAGGTACTCTGTAGAATGTTTTTCTGTGCTGCAGTAAGTTCTCTGCTGTATCTTCCATTAAAATTTAGTATGTATCCATGTTATTCACTTAAACATTGCCTAATTCTCTTAGGGATGACAGATTGCCATTTTGATTAAAAATTTAAGGCTCCGCTGTTGATTTGACCCTCATCCATATACTGAGTAGGATGTGATATCTTTTGTGCTAATCTAGTTCCAGGCAGATTAATATATATACTTTTATATATATATATATACACACATATATAAATATGCTTATATATAAAAAACTGTGTTGGAGGATTGAATGTAGAAGGAAGGCATTAACTCTCTCTTTGCACAGGATCTATTAATATGAAAATTACTGTAATATGATTAACTGCTCCTCTTAACACCGAAGAGAGTGAGTCTTGAGAGATTATTTTCCAAGATGATAACATTTCCCTATCCAGTTTGTAACCCTAGGGAAAACTGAAAAAATATGGATTTTGAGTTGAACAATAATGAAATGGTAAGTGATATAGCTCTGCTGTCTTATAATGACTGTATTAATTTGCAAGATGTAGTGCTAAACCAGAATAGAGGTGCTTGAGGAGATATGCCTGTTATCTAGGCAACAGTTAATATGATGAAAATGCTATTTAGAAACAGCTCCATGTTTTTATCATAAATATAACTTTAATTCCTTGAGATTCTCCATAAAATCCTGGTAGAATGTAATAAACACTACATAATCTAAAAAAGAAGACAGTCATTTATAACCATTCCAAATATTAGTTATGGATGTTTTAAAGTTTAAAAGCACATTCTGTAAAAGGATCTGTCCTATATATTCCATCCTATATTACTTCCTCAGTCTAGAATAATGACTGAACTGTGATAAAGAGATTCAATTTTTACCTTTTGCTTGCTTTTGAGTTAGCATGGAAGACCTTATCTATTAATTTGCCAGGGAGAATTTCTCTTCAGTGTTGCTCTTTGCCCCAAAAGTGAAAAAAAAAATATTTTCAATTTTAATTTTAGTGTAGGAAAGAAGTACTGCACAAGCAAATGACAAAATGGAACTATATACAGACTGATGTTTTATCACCAGAGTGAAAGTGCAAAGTTTCTGTGAATGCTGTGCTCTTACAATTGTCAGAATTTTGTATTACTGATATTTATATATTACTCATCTGAAGGATCCTTTACATTCACTGGTGAGGCTATACTATGAAGGATTTCACGTCACGTTTACTGAAGCTGTATTTAATTTGGCAATACCGTAAGGCACAGTCCATATTTCTATAACAACAGGCTAACTTCAGCCTTTGGAAAACACTATTTTTAAAGCTTCTTGGAGGTGAGCCTAGTGGCCTGAGAAATGTAGGACTGAACCAAGCAATAAGCACAAGATTACACTGAGTTAACCACAATATACAGTTCAGACCTCAGCCAGAACCTCCATTTTCTGGCTTCTCCACAGTACTTGTGTTTTGTTTTGTCTTATCTTACCTTGCATCATAGTGCAAGCATGCTGGCACGCTCTACAGACATCTCAGGAATGGTTATAAATGACTGGTTTTTTTTTTAGATTACATAGTGTTTATTACATTCTACCAGAACTTTAGGTCTAAGGCACTGTAAGAACAGTCCAAGAGCCGGGTGTACCTCATGCCGCAGATGTTGCCTGCAACAAGCTGAAGGCTGTGATGTTGCTTCACGTTTTGTTAGCAAGTGTGGTGGTACAGGTACCATGAGGAAATCCTGAAGGATGGCAGACACTTAAATCCTTTTGGGTGAGGACAAATGGAAACATTGATTCTGTAGAACGGGTTGGTTCTTCTGGTCCTGCTTGAATCAAACAGAAAGAGAAGTGGGGTTTACTGATAAGCTTTGTAATATGTCTTCTGATGTTTCTCCTTGTAGTAAATTATTAGAATGTTTCCTCCATGTGACAGTGGTATCAAAATGTGCTCCTACCTGTTGAGACAGAATTTCAGCTCTGCAGAAGAAAAGCAGGGCAAATGTATTAAAATGTATGTATTCTGTTTTGTTTTGTTGTTTTTTTTTAATATAAAGTAAATACAAAGCATCTCCAACTTTATCAGTCAAACCAGCAGTTGGCTTGTAATCATGAGACTGTGTTTTATGAGAGGAGGTACTCTCTGACTATTGTCCACATAAGCAGAAACTAATAAGGAGGTGTCTTCCTTTTTATGTCTTCCAAATGTTGATGTGATGGTCACGTATTTCTGTATCGCCCAACAGAAAAGCGTTTGCTGCCTTCACCTGAGACAAAACTGACAGAAAATTACTAGGAATCTGAGGGAAGGATGTTCACCCCATACTGATATTATCCTTTAAACATTCCCTCCTGGGTTAGGGTAGCAGGAAGTAAGGTTTTCTTGTTCAGCTTTGGTGTGCACAAAGTCTTTAGTTTCTGTGCAGATCGCAGGATGTCTCAGTATTGGCTATGTCAATATTGTCTGAGTGCATTCTTAAACTCTGTAGTTCTGAGCAGGTAGAAGTCAGTCTGTAGCTAAATGATAAGGCTGTGTCTGTTATAAATATAATAACATCGTCCACACACATGTACAGATGGCTACAAAAGAGCAATGAGGCATCTTTTTCTGCCAAATACAGAACCTAAGGAAAGAAAGCACAGACTTTACATTTTTTGCTCTTGAGACTTATAATCTTTGAACTTCTGAGTTCTTCTTGGCTCTGAGAAAATTCAGAGGCTCATTACATTTTTTAGTTCTTCCTTCCTCCACTAAAATCCTAGGGCATGAATTAATTACAAATAAGAATCTTGGCACAGGTTTAAATCTAAAGAGCACCATTTTTTTTCTTCCTAACTTTATGTCTTTTCTTCAGGAGATCCAGTGAGGGGACAACTTTAAATTACAACAGGGAACACATTAACAGCAGGAAGGTCTGGAAAAAAAACTCATTTTCTTCTAAAGTGTAGAATGCTTTGCAAAAACTCACTCCCATCAAGGGTCTTTGAACACTGCTATTAAAGCAAGTTATCATTTTCATTTAGGTTTATGCAAAAAATATTCCATAGTCTCTTATGTCTACTGCCAATTCCTTAGCTGTTATGTATCACCATTATTCCAGCTTGGTGCAGTAACACTGCTGTAGTTCCAGCTCAGGATTTGGCTCTCTCTGCTATTAATTCTGATACAGGGTAGCTGGATGAAATTCTGTGCCCTGTGTTTTACAGGTAATTAGACTGGATGCCCTAATAGTCCCGCTTCTGCCTTTAAAATCTTTGACTCTAATGAAAATTATGTGTGTGTATCAAGGGGAAAATATGCCTGTTTGATGCACAAAATTCTTGTGCCTCATTTCACAAAAAAACATAGAAACCTGACTACTTCTTAAGCCAGGATTTCTTTTCACAGTATTGGTAATTACAGTGCAAACAGTATTTAGCACATGAAATTAATAAATCTTTTGCTTCCTCGTTTACACCAGTTTCCCATATTGTATTAGTAACCACACATTAGCTAATCAGCAGGTTGAGGGGAAAGCTGCCAAAAGCAGATCTGATAATTGGCAGCAGTCAAACAATCATAGCAGGAAACTTTACATTTCCTGCAGACAAGGCTACTGATGAAGACAATTATGAGATACAACTTTAGGGAAAAAAATTAGGATGTTTAGTTATTTCATGTTTAATGACCTCTTGGAAAACTGGATTCACATCTCACAGTGAGTTGCAGGTGTTTTGCACAGAAAAAATATAGATAACCACCCAACATTGGTTAAGAAAAACTTGGTAATCTAGTGATCATCTAGAAACATTCATGAGATTTGTTCTCTGCCAAATTTTATAAGACATTTTAAACATCTTTTCTATCTAAGTCCATCTATGGGACAATTACTGTAATAAGTGAGTGCTTGACACATTTTTCTGCCCATCATTCTTGTAAAGTAAATAAATATCAACAAATCCATCCTACAGAAAAGAATTTTAAATACATGTCAGATGAGTTTTAGACCCATCCAACACTTTAGGTACTTCAAACAGGATGTAAAACAAAATTTAATATCCTAAACCTCTGCTTACCTATGGCTTAGCCGTGGCACAATCTGATGTCCTTCAACTGTCTGAACTAATTTCCCAAGTTTCCACAGGGATTCTCCTTCTAGGCACAGATAGAAATGCCTCAGCTCTTACAGTATGAAAATGTTCAGAATCCAATGTAGCTTTGTCCTCAAGCATCATCCGCATCTTGGCATCTTTCATTTACCTCATTCTCGGAAGCATCCTTGCTCATGTTTTACATCAAATACCCTCAGAAAAAATACCCGTAAGAATGGCTCAGAAAAGCAGGCTTGAAGATCTCCCTCTTCTGCTTACACCCAGCTGACTCAGTGTCTCTAGGCCATCACATCAGTAAGTCTCTTTCACAGGAAGGAATCATTTCAACAGGAAAATGTGAGACATCCTTACTGCAAAATACCTGGACAGATAGAACAAATCCAGAGAGGCAGTGAAAGAATAAACAGTCCTAAGAATTGCACTACAGTGCTTTGAGAGAAAGAACTGATGCTCTAATTACTATATAAAACAAAAGGATAGGAGAAGGCACAAGATTATAAACCCTCAGAAGAATTATATTCCTACATCTTAACACACAGTGTTCAAATTCCTACAAGGCAGTTATTTAGGAAAAACCCTTGGCACAAGCAGACCTCACCAGTGCTCCTACTCCACATGGTTGATCAGTGCCTTTGCTTGAACTCTACCTCCCCTTAAATGGAGTCATCAGAGACCAAATCCTAACAAATTTTCCATTATCCAGGAAATCACTCTGTTTGGTTATCTTTTCTCTTTCCAAAGAAACAAACATCTGCTTTCATGAAACAAAATGGGAAAAGGTAGGCCAAAAATTTGGTACAAACCTTGAAATTGAAATTGTAGCAGAATACAGAATGAAAGAATTTCAAGTGGCAAAGAGAGAAAAGTACAATGTCACGTATCATGTCTGCCCCAAGCCACTTGTCCTATTCATGGTTTCTACTCTCTTGTCTTTGGGCTGTGTTTCCATTTCATGCCTATACAGGGCACAATACACAAAATCCTGACCCACACCACAGTCTTCAGGTAGGGAAAACATAAGTAAACACAAAACAAACTAAAAAACAGTGACAGCAAACAGCTTAATAATAGTTAGGGCACTGCACTCATTTCTAAGCCCTTTATGATGGTAAAGCCTCAAATACACTATTAGTTCAGTAACATGACATGGAGAGTAGAAGGAAGAGGAGAAAGGTTCAGTTTAATTTTTGAAACCAGGCTGCTTTTGCAGTCATTGAAGGAATACACATTACTTGGAAGGTGTGTGGTTCTGGGAGAGATTTGTAGTACCTATGCTATCTTAGAATAGGATCACCATCTGCTCATGTATATTGAATTTGGCCTCTATGACATCCTTTACAGATCTGAGATGAAGTTCTTTGGCCATCATGGGAAGCAAAAACTGTGGGACTGAGCATCATAACCTCATCTGGGGTACCTCCAAATATGTGGAAAATGGGGACACAAATTTGCATATTTTCATTCTACTAAGTGCTGAATTCTTTAAAGCTATAAAGCATACTTGGAGCTCGAAAGATATTCTCATTATTACCTAGCATCGACAGCAGAAGGAAAATGTAAGGTAAAATGCTGTCCTTGAGGTAATCCCTGATTTGACTAACAATCTCTGGGAATTTTGTTTTTACTGTCAATACAAGCAGATCAGGACCCTCTGGCTAAACCATATGTTTTATGGATTAAATGTTCACTTTTCCAAGGTCACACAGTAAAATGGAACCATACTCTCCTAAAAATTTCAGATTTACCATTTAATTAATTGACTTTGGCAGTTGGAGTTGGCACACACACAACCTTTAAAAAAAAAAAAAAATAAAAAAAAAATAAAAAGACCCAAAAAAACCCCAACAAAAAAAATCCCAACATTCTGAAATGTCAGCCTTGAAGGGGGAAAAAAATCATTTGATGAATTTAATCTAAGTGCCAACCAAAGCACAAATGTTCCCTGTGGACCCGTTACAACACTGGACTTCACAACTGATTGCTTGGGAATGAGCAAACTAATGCAGCAAAATATTTACTAGCGAAGTAGACATAGTTTATTACATACAGTGTACTCGCCAGATATTTACACCTGTATCCTGTAAAATGCTGAAATCTTCAGACTTGTTAAATTAATTAATTTAATTAAGGTAAATAAACAGAAATACAGGTTGCTGCTTTCCCAAATCAGATCTACCGCAGACTGAAAGTGTTCATTTATGAATTCTTATTTTGCTGTATTGTTTTTTTACAAATGTGAGAAACCACAAAAAGTTGTTCTACTTCTTCCTTTACATACATATTGTGCAAATTATATATATTTTACTGGATAGCCTTCAACAGTGAACTTCAGGTACCATCTGTACGGATTTCTGGCACTATTTATTTGCAATTAACTAGGGCCTTATGTTTTATCCACTGCAAGTTAAAGTTTTAAATTCTGGAGGAGGTAAGTTTAGCGGAAGGGAATACTGAATTCAGCATCAGGCTTTCTAATGAGCAAAACCTACCTCATCATTTTGTATTTAAACCATTGTGACTGAGAAATATTGTTCTTCCTACAAAAAAAAAAGATCTCTTGGTGGAAAAAAAAATTAATAGCACCTGCAAGTACAGATTAACTTGTTTGTTACGATTCATTAAACTTGATGGCTCAGATACTACACCAGTACAAACAAGCTCCACTGATTTCACCAGAACACAAGGATTTAACAGAGACCGTAGTTATTTACCCCAAGTGACTCAAGGTGTCTAGTCATACAATAACCCTTTCATCCTGCAGAGCTTCTCTTTAGGTCAGTGTTTAAAAGCAGAACCTGTAAGAAAACAGACATTGATTTGAGGCACCAGAAATTCTACTGATGCTGGAGACCATTTCTTCTTCTTTTCTTTCACCCCACAGCACTCATCCCACCCCACCCATAAAAACTGCACATCCTGAAACTTGCAGATGCACTCACCTATCTACAGAGACACACAGCCTAGGGATAATACTTGAGCAAAATGCTGGAGATGCAGAAAAGTTCCTCTATTCACAAAATGATGTAAATTATCTGGGTACAGATTCCTGTATGAGAAGTAGTAGTCAAAGATACAACAATGAGGCAGAGCTATGAAACATATCGACACTTTCAACAAAATAGTCAGAAAACTACAGAAAACTGCATCACCAATTAGCTAAATCACTTTTCCACTTCTGGAAATGAGGCTAAACTGGGCAGGCTGCAAATAGTTTGCAACAACATGGTGCACCCCAACTCTTCACTAATGCTATTTCAGTGTCCTAAACGCTGAGTGACTGGTGCTTTAGCACCCTTCTCAGAACCACCCACCTGTGATGGTAAGGTTGGTGGAAATAACTCATGATGCTGAAAATATAAACATTTCATCCCAGACATCGGTCACATCCTCCTAAACTGAGTGAAATTCTCTGAAACCTGCTAGTATGCAAGTACATCTCTGTGTGAGCATTTATAAAAGTGAGGGAGGGAGTGGGTGGGGAAAATATGTGTGGTACAGAACAAATAAAACAGAAAACCCCAACCTTATCTCTTTCCATGCACAAGGAAAGTCTATTTGTGTCAGTGCAAATACTTCTGAAGCAAGCAAACAAGACCAGAGGGTGTAAATGACCGTGTTTCCCTCTGTTTTTTTTATACCGTCCCCCAATGTTGGTATCAACACATTATGGAGAGGGAACTAGTGAGTTGTACAATCAGGAGAACATGAATAAACATCAACATAAAACAGTGACTCAAGAAGTGATGGGGATTACTGAAATGTTTCTGTCTTGTTAAATTAAATCAGGACAGGGGAAAAAAATAATTAACCAAAGCACAAAGTATTGGCCTAAGCATTTCATAGAAATAGGTTTTAGCATTTTTTTGTCACCATTTGAATGGAACTGAGTAAAAGAGGCAGAAACTCTGAATTTCCCTCCCTCTTCTGAGGTTCCTTAACACCAAGGGACACAATGAGGAATGTTTGACTGGGCAGCAGTGGCTCTGCTCTGAATATCTCCTTGCTGTGGTCTCAGCAACCACCACACATTCAAACTTACATTTCACATATAATATAGTTTACAAAAGCAAATACCTGAAAACACTCATGGGAACAGTTCTGCTGTGTGAGACCAATTCCTTAAAGCCTTTTGTCACATTTTCAGCAATGGAGATAAGGAAAATAATCAGTCAAATATATACTCACAATTTCTCAGTTGGCTCATTCATCCCTACATGATGTGTTGACAAGGATTTTCCAGGAAGAAGACATTTTAATAGATCTCAAAGAATTTTTATTCTATGAACCTGTCTACTAACTTCCTCTGCATGACTAAAATTTTTGTACTCAGGAAACAATGAGTTGCAAAGTCTAAATACACTCTGGTTATTTGCTCCAAACTTAGCATCAGATTTGATACCTTTTTGTTCCAATGTTATGATAAGGGTATAATAATGATTCCTGATTCACCCTCCCCACACCTGTCACAATCTCAGGGATTCTATCACCTGTTCCCTTCAGGTGAAAGACCCTACTCTACTTTATCACCTATTTCTTCCAGCTTCTTCATCAGCTCTGGGCTGATGTTTTTGGAGAACTCCGAGATTTCTTCTGATTGCTGAGAGCCAGTTCAAAAGCCATTGCTCTGTATGGCATTAGCACCACTTTATACTATTAACACTGAATTGTATCTGAAATTTTATCACATAGCTAGTATCATCATGTTCCTCTGCAACTCTTCCCAGCTTTTGGTTTGTTTTGGGTTTTTTTTCACAAATAATTTTGCATCATTTGTAAGCTATATAAATGCAGTATTTCTTTCACCAGATCTTCTGCTAACATGTCTCTCTGGGGGACTTCACTGGTGAACTTCTACTGGGAAAGCTGGCCATTTATTCCTATGCTTTTAATTAGACCCTACAAAGGAGCAGAAAATGACGAGAATGGCAACATAGTGCTGAAGCTCTGTGCACTTTGATTACTGGTACTTCTTGTGGTACCTGTGTTGTATGTCTCAAAAGCTAAAGGTTCTTCGTAAAATATCGTGCACTGAAAAATTAAGAAACCACAGCCAGCAGCTAGAGCTGGAAGTTTAAAAAAAATTTTAAAATAATAAAAATAAAAAAAAAAATAGTTGAAAACACTTCATTAAACTTTACTTGCCATTAATAGTTCTGGAAAGGTTTGGGGTTTTTTTGTATTGGGCTACTATCAGCTTTCCTTAAAAGCATCTGCTTCTTCTGAAAAGTTTATATTCTTAATGAAATACCCCTAAAACCCTGAGTACTTGAACTCCGAAACCATGCCATGGTGGTGACTAATAGCAGTTGTACGTTATTTGCCTTATTTCCTTCCCTATGAGCAGGGCTCTCAAAATTCAAACCCTACCTTCCTCTTCAAAAAATAGCTGCAAAACTTATGCAGAAAACCTCCATTCTCCCACTACTTTCAATTCTTGTGATCTCTGGGATCCAGTGTTACTGAGAGTAATTTAACCAGTAATTTAGATGCATAATTTTAGAAATGCTTAAGTTCCTTCTTAATTTTCTATTTCCCCTCTGTAGGAAGTGCTAGTATACCCACTTTAAGGGAATGGACATTCTCCAGCCCAATTAAATTGCTAACTACCTATTCTTACTGATTTTTGCAAATGGTCATATTTCTTTTGGGGCATTATATGATCAGTAAGCTGCAGTAGCAAGCCATAAAATTACACCATGATATAGATTATCTTTAAATAAACATTTGAAAGTACAGAAGATTCACATCTCTTACCAGATTGTTTTGTGTTTTCCAATGTCATTATTCTGATTCCCTTCTCACAAGACTGAGACCTACATCACTCAGGAGACCAGCAATCTGGGTTTGCTCTGTAGATCATTGACTGCAATGTCCTTTGAACCTGCAAGGATCATGTTCTGCAAAATTGTTGGTGCTTCTTCTCTTCAGGTCTTAAGTTTTTTTCAGGTGAGCCCAGCTGCACAGAAGTTTCTGTGCAGAAGTTATATGGAATGAGGTGAGTAGAAACCTGAAAGAAACAGACCTGTGCCACTTTCTCTGCACCTTGCTTTTCATTTTGTAGTGAAACAGAGTTGCATTGCTGGTTTCTCTTTCCATGAAACATTTTTTCTTATATTGCTGACTTCCCAAGAGTCTCTTGAGTGGGATATTTTCTTCATCCCATATTTGCATATCTTGTGCCAGAAACCAAAAAGAGGAAAGGAAACTTGATCTTTTTGTGGGGAAGTTTTTTCCTTTTCTAGTTCAAAACATCCTTACTATTATCCCAGCAAAATTTGAATCTTCTTTTTTTTTTTTTTTTTTTTTGATTAGTCTCCATCAGAAGTGGTCAAAATGCAGACTTAAAAAGCCTAATATTATTTTTTTTTCACCCAGTTATCTATATCTGAAATACAGTATTATGTCCTTCTGTCACAGCAAGCACTTAGCCCCAGCTGCTCTATGGACATTACTGCCACATCATAATGCCATCACTCTGCAAAATAAAGGCAAACTTTGAAAACAAGTAGCACCACCTCTTCTCCACTGATATTTTTAATGAAACATGCTTTTCATGCAGTGATTTAATTTCACTAGGGCTAGCCCAATAAGTAAGGTCAAGCCCTTGTAAGAACTAGAGAGTATTGTTGTTGATCTTGACAAATTAGGTGGAGTGCCACAGGATTACCTCTTGCATTAGTGTAGAAGGCAAAACCATTGCAAGAGATGGAATTTTAAGACATACTAAAAGCAATGTTCCTATAGTTATGTAGCTAATAAAACATTCTGATTTGGAGATCTGAACATGAAATTAGTAAATCAGAAGGTACTGAGGTCTGTTTCTTTCTCTGCTAGCAATGTTTTATGAGGCCTTCAGAATCATTTGCCTTTATAATACCATCTTACCTGTGCCAAAGAGGTACTGTAAGCATTAATTAATGACCTCTAAGTGCTTTCAACACATAAAGCCCCATGCTTTAAAAATACATTTTATAGCCCATTTTACATAGCAGTAGGGAACATTTATCACTGAAGAATTAATATACTCTGAAATTATGATTATATAGATTACCCTTAGTTAAACATATACCATAGCATTTCACCCTGGGTTGTCTGCATAAATCCTATCATTTCTTGTCAAGATAGAACAGCTTTCAGCAAAGGTATGCTTTAAAATCTTTAAATGACTGAGAATTCACAGGTACCCTAAAAAAACCTACATTGGCTGTTACAGTTTCATATATTTTACATTTGTGTGAATTTGTCCATAGTAAGTATTTAATCACTGGATCTTGCTATGGCTATACCAACTAAATTAAGACATTCTCTGTGTGCTCAAAATCTGCTTCTCAAATTGGCACCTTGACACCATGATCAAGTCACCTCTTAACTTTCTGCCAAACAATCTAAGTGCACTGAGCTGCTTCAGTCTTTCAGTGTCAGACAGGATTCTGAGACTGTTTTTGTGGTTCTCTTTTGCAACCTTTCAAGTTTTTCTTTATCCTTCTGGAGTAAGCACATTCAGCAAAAGGATGACAGGATTCTGGGGTAGAAATCCATAGGAAACATCCCTAGCTCTGGAGCACCAAACATGAGATTAGTATTAAAGTCAGTGGTAACCAGCTTTTTGCAAGACCGCAGCTAAGCCAGGCTGGGAAGCTGTACTTAGGACAGAAATTGAAGAATTTTCTTTGTCTACTGACTGGACATAAGAACAAGACAAAGACCTTCAGAGCAAGACCCTCTGGAACATAGTCTTTGACAATTTGTATTTTAGTAGGTTTTGGGACTTTTTCAGTCTGAATTAGAATCAAAAAATTTTGCTTTAAAGCTCAGAATTCTTTAGGAAATGGAAGCAGCTTTCCTCATACAATTTTATTAATGACATTAGCAATTTTTTCATTGTTTATTGACTGTATCCTGTAACAGCGTTTACAAGGTTTGTTATTTGGCAAACAGCCCTTTAAACTTTGAAGACTGTTTTGCTAAATCAAATAGAAACCCATGTTTCTATTACTGTAAGATTCTAGCAGACCAGACTAAAATGATAGGGCAATTAATGGCTAAGAATGCCTACACACATTAATAATTATACCGCATAATTATACAGGTTATGAAGCATTCAGAGTATTTGAAATTCACCAGTTAACCCAAAAACCACCTTGATAGGATAGACAATATAGTATTATCACACTTAATTTATAAATTTGTTGGTCTAGGCAAGATCATACAGTTAATTAAAATCACTGTTTTGTAGAGGAGTAGGAAATAGAAACAAGTTTTGCTGAGAGATGGTTGTGTGCCAGTGCTCTTGGTTGCTCTTCTTGATAAGTCTGACTTCCCAATAGATAAGATATAGTAAGTAATATGTTAAAATTGAATCAATAACTATAATTATTAGTAATGTTATTATCTTCATTCCCTCCTGCCATAATCTGTAAAATGTTGTCTAGGCTAATTCACCATTGCCCTAAAGCTTGTTAGTTGTTACTGGAATGTGCATATAAAATGCTCCTGTAACAGAATAATGCATTGATGTAAATCTAGTCACACAATGCTCAGTTACTTGGGACTTGGGTTTCTGTTCTTTCTTTCTTCCCCTTGTTATGTCTGAATATGTTAATGCTTCAATGTAAGTGAAGAGTCAGGCAAGATACTGAAGAGATTCATTAGGTACGAACCTTTCTGCCCAGATCCTTCTCTCCTTGACCAGCTATCCTGTGGATCCCTGAAAACCAATGCGAAAGCCCTGGGTTCCCAGTCCAAATCTTATGCAGCACTATATGGGATGTCCAGTTTAACAACATCCTCTGTAAACACCATCAGTCCAGTAAGCAGTAATGTAGCAAATCAGTGCTGGAAGTAATTTCTCTAAGAGAAGAAATGTTCACAATAGTAACAGCAATGCAAATGACGGCTATCCTGTTAAAAAGAAGTAGGAGGCCTTGTTATGACCATTGGACGTATGGGTGTCCATGGGCAGCATGGAACAGGCTATGCCTGGGGTGACAAATGCTGGTTTCAAAATACAGCTGTGCACTCTGTGTCTGAAACACTCATTATTAAATGTAGACACCTGAACAATGCTCTAGGATAGCACTTTTAAGGTCCCACCTCAGGAAAAGTTGGCTTCGGGTCTCACTGAGAGCAAAACCCAAGGGGCTCCTTTGCCTGAGAGAGCAAAACACAACTTAACAAAGCATTTCAGATAGAAACTGTAACACCCCTTCTGCTTCTTTTTTGTCAGAGACCAAGATAAAGGAGAGGAAAGGAAAAATTCTGTTCCCTTTGTTTTTAATGCATTTCTGTTTATCACTTCATTGTATCTTTTTCCGAGGCAGCTTCAAAGCTTTGTAGACAGGCTGAATATTAACCATCCACTGCGATCCACTCAGTCACTCCTGGCACAGGTTAATCCCTGTATCATAGGCTGCCACCAGTTTGCTAAGCAGCTTAAAAGGACATGTTATAACTTTGACAATGACCTGCTAATGGTTTTACATTTCTCAGAAGTATTATGAGCTATCTTTGTCATTTTTATCTTCTAATGAGATCAATAAATTTAGGAAGCAGACATAGATGGTGCAAACTGCAATGCCACAGCCAAGGACGTGGTATGTATAACAGCTAAACTATAAATAATAATTCAGTAACTATAATAAAACCTTGACTTTTACAGAGGAAAATTGAGTTGCAAGAGCCCCAGCATTTTAAAAATCTCCTCATTTGTTAGGAAAACACTGTAACCCCTGATTTCTTCTTTCATATCACACCATGCCAATCTCTTAATGGAAAGCTTCACACTGAGAAACATGTTTCACTCATTGATTTTTCTCTTTTCCAGTGGGAAATAAGAGTTTTTGATGCTTTAAACTTCCCTTGCAGTCTTTCAGCTCTGCATGAAATAAGCATGCCAAAATTCTTGCATAGCTGCACAGCACATCTTACTGATTCTGATACATGTTATTAGCTATACCTTCACCCTTCAAAACAACTATGAAAATTGATAGGCTTTAAAAAGACAAACTGAGATCTTGGGTTGTTTCCAGGGCAGAGGACCAGACCTATGGGGTGACATGACATGGGATGTGCCAGTTCACATGTCCCACATGTACCCATTATGCTACACCATGCCATAGCCAGTTTGGAGTTGGGCTCCTGGACCATCTCGTAGAGGTATGAATGCTAGAGAGGCTCCTTTGCCTGCTAATCCCTCTGGAATGTCCAAATAGTCTCCAGAGAAAACAAACCATTTTTATGCATTTGCAAACGAGGTAGATGAATGCAACACCTGTATGTCATGGAAGCAAGGTACATTTACTCTTCTCTGTGTTTTACATCCCTAGTTGCCCTCCCCAGAATATAACTGGTCCAAATAAGCCTGAAAAGAAACAAAAAATCAGTGGGCCTGGCCTACATTTTATTTTACTGTGCCTGCAGTTTCTTTATACATTCAATGTACAATTCTACAATGCAGATTCTGTACAATCAATCAAAAGTTTAAAGCTGGACCAATAGTTATTTCTCCATCTTAGTATCTGTGTGGACAGGAAGGTGCCATTTTGTGAAACAATCATGTGTCTGGAAGCACACACCTTCAGGTACAGGAATCCCAGGAAAAGAATTATCAAAGCAAGAATGAGTGAAATATTTAAACAGACTTCATTTCTGCAGAGTTCATTTGTCATGAACTGCATTGCAGAAAAGACAGAAAAAGGAATGCACTGTATTGCAATACAAAGCACAGCTGGCTACAGCTTCAGGTAGGAAGTATACAGAGTTTGCACTTCTCAAAGAGCAGATCTGCTTATCTATAGCTTTCAGTTTTAGCAAATTCAACTGGAAAAATACATTGTGGCAAATAGCTGCACACCCTACATGACTATTGTGTTCAGAAAATCATTGCATGCTAGTCATACTCAAAACTCCTTGTAAAACTTATAGAATCATAGAACCGGCTGGGTTGGAAGGGACCTCAGAGATCATCAAGTCCAACCCTTGACCACTACCACTGCAGTTACCAGCCCATGGCACTGAGTGCCACATCCAGTCTCTTTTTAAATATCTCCAGGGATGGAGAATCCATTACTTCCCTGGGCAGCCCATTCCCATGTCTGATCACCCTCTCCATAAAGAAATTCTTTCTAATATCCAACCTAAACTTCCCCTGGCACAACTTAAGTCCATGCCCTCTTGTCTTGCTGATAGTTGCCTGGGAAAAGAGACCAACCCCCCTGGCTCCAGCCTCCTTTCAGGGAGTTGTAGAGAGCGATGAGGTCTCCCCTGAGCCTCCTCTTCTCCAGGCTGAACACCCCCAGCTCCCTCAGCCTCTCCTCATAGGGTCTGTGCTGGATCCCTTCACCAGCCTGGTTGCCCTCCTTTGGACCTGCTCCAGGACCTCAATCTCCTTCCTGAAACTTGATGTATTTCATTTTGTACTATAAATATATGATTAAAAATATTAGCCTTGACAATACAGATTCTAGTATTTTTAGGCACAAACCAAACATTACTGCCAGATTACAGAGTTTACTTTTGGAACACTGTTTAAGCAGCAACAGTGTTAAATGTCGAAAAAGCTGTATGTGTGTCTATAAACAAAGAGAGGGCTAGCTACTAATCCAAGTACCCCAGGAATGTATGGCTTTAGTTGGCAAAGATTTCCCTACTGCAAATTGGAATGGTTTGGATTTTTTTATAATTTTTTTTAGCAAGCTACCACAGATGATCAAAATTAAGGCAATTGAGCACCTTTGAAATGCCAGCAGCTCTCGCCTCAGTGCACTGCATTGTTGAGATGTCAGGAATGAGCCCCAGGAAGGCTTTCAATGGCACTGCAGCCATGCTGCTCTAAGTGCTTACTGCTGACAGTGGTGCAGATGAGCCCAAGCTACATGTGAGCAGAAAATCAATTACAGAAACCAGAGAATGAGGAAGGGAGAAAAACAAGTCTCTAGTTATCAAACACCCTTCAAACCACTGTACACTTAAAAAAACAAGAACATATTTTTCTGCCAGCTTTAAAAATACTGTTTCTGATTTGGGTGGAGAAAAAGTGGGCTATCTTTTTAAATAGGTGTGTGTGGCATCCGCAGAGGACAAGAGTCACATTGCCACTTTGTGCCTAAGAAAAAGCAGAGTTCAACACACACTGCCTGGGAAGCATATGTGAGCAGGACTAATGGAAATATACATGTGCACTATTTAATCTGGGCTTTATTCCACCAGCAACATCTGAATTCTGCTCTTCACCTGCTCCAAAATGGGGTTAATACGGGCTCCAAAATGGAAATGCTGGGCCCAGCTCTGTCCCCTCCCTCACCATATGCAGCAGCAAAAGCCCTCTGACATCAACAGAAACAGAATAAACTACACTGTTTGTTGGGAAGTTCATGTTGTTGTATTCCAGACACTATGAAAACCCACCTGGCCTTTTGTGGAGGGTTTCCCTCCTATTTTAATTACCAGCATAAAACAGCTCTTCCAGACCATCCAGTCACAGTAGGATGTTGTGGAATGGGTGAAAACCACGCAGTATGTCTTCAGCATGATCAGAATAAAAATCACCTTACCTACTTATCAATAAAGTAGGTGTCTGTGCCTGGCTTAGCAGGGTAACCTCCCTTCTTCTAGTCAACAGAGAGGAATGGAAGCTTTGCTAATCTGAACTGAGATGCCAAACAGGATGAAACAGATCATGACCTAGCAGTGACTGTATCTCTTCAGTGTCTGCTAATTGAGTCTAGAAAATGAGCTCAGATTTTGAGCAGTTACAGTGCACACATCTATGTATCACTATGCCCTCCACCTGTTTAGCTTCCATTTCAATGTATGCAGCTGAAGAGGGCTCTTTTCTTCCTGTATACTTAAAAAATTTTAGTTACAGTCTTAATAACTTTTGACATCGTCTACACGTCTGGCTACCTATTTCACAGGAAAATTTTTTGAGACATGTCCCTCTACATATGTAGCTGGAAGCATAGGATCAATTCGGTTGGAAAAGACTATTAACCTAACACTGACAATTCCACCACTAAACCATGTCCCTAAGCACCACATCTACATGTCTTCTAAACATTTCCAGGGAGGATGACTCCAACACTACTCTGGGCAATGTATTCCAGTGCTTGATAATCCTTTCGGTGAAGAAATTTTTCCTAATATACAATCTAAACCTCCCCTGGCACAATTTGAGGCCATTTCCTCTTGTTCTATCATTTGTTATTTGGGAAAAGAGACCAACAGCCACCTTGCTACAACCTCCTTTCTGGTAGCTGTAAAGAGCAGTAAAGTCTCTCCTCAATCTCCTTTTCTTCAGGCTAAACCACTGCAGTTCCCTCAGATGCTCCTCATAAGATTTCTAGGCCTTTCACCAGCTTTGCTGCTCTTCTTTGGACATGCTCCAGCACCCCAATGTCTTTCTTGTAGGGAGGGGCCCAGTACTGAACACAGTACTCGAGATGCAGCCTCACCAGTGCTGGGTACAGGGGGTACAATCACTTCCCTTCTCCTGCTGGCCACACTGTTCCTGATACAAGCCTGGATATTGTTGGCCTTGGCCACCTGGGCACACTGCTGGCTCATATTCAGGCAGCTGTTGATCAACACCCCCACGTTCTTTTCCTCTGGGCAGCTTTTCAGCCAGTCTGCCCCACACCTGTAGCATTGCATGGGAGTGTAATGACCCAATGCAGGACCAGGCAGTCAGCCTTGTAAAAACCTCATACAGCTGACCTCAGCCCATCAATCCAGTCTGTCTGGATTGCAGTAGATGTAGTAGATGCCAGTAGAACCTCCCTTCCCTTGGGCAGATCAACACTCCTGCCCATCATGGTGTCATTTGTAAATTTACTCAGGGTGCACTGGATCCCTTTGTACAGATCATTGATAAAGTTATTAAACAGAACAGACCCAAGCACTGACCCCTGAGGAACACCATTCGTGACTGGCCACCAACTAGATTTAAATCCATTCACCACCATTCTTTGGGCCTGGCCATCCAACCAGTCGCTAGTGAAAGCAGACATAATTTGACACATAAACTGTGAAGCTTCATGACATTTGAATATTTAATATTTCAATGCAAAGATAAGGATTTATGGTTTACAGTTGCTTAAAACCTTACACATGTGCTTCATGGCTTTACTAATAACAAGCTAAATACAAAGGCCCAATATTATTACTATGGATGAAAACTTAATATCTAATGAAATAATTGACCTAACACACACATAGAACTACCTAAATGTTTTAAAGAAGACCTGCCTTTGAAAATGATACTGTAATGCTAGATCACCTATTTAAGAATATAAAACATGCCCCCCCTACACACATGGAGTATCAGTGACACTGATGAATAAGTATTAGCATTTCAATGATGAAATGAGGAGACATGAGTGAACACCACCTGATACTGTAAATAAGCATGCTTCAGGGAGAGGAGGTGTAATTTTCTATCTACAATCTAACCATGACCTCAGTCCTGACCTGAAAAGACCACTTTCCTTAGTGATTAGATCAGAGATAATCCCACTGTGGCATGCACCCAGGTGTGTTGAACTGAGCTGAAGTGGTTTTGTGACAAACACTGAATTTTTAATATTCAAAAGCAGGACCAGGAATATCTTGCAAACAGAACTCAATTTGTGAACAGTGAGAATCTATTATTTTTTACTTTGTTAACGAACGACACTTGTAGTTCAGACAGCATATTTTAATACAAGTGTTCCCATTTACTGGCTTTTCTACAACATTTATTCATTACTAGAACTGCTTTGTAATATTTAGAAGTCTGGTTTGTCAATAAGATTTATATGATGCTTTATGCATCCAGAGAATCAGCACACTATTGGGCTGGTGGTACGCAATGTTTTACTGATACAGGTACTCCAATGGTAATTTAAAGTCCCAAGTTTAGCACTCAGAAGACCAAGTACCATGCTCAGAGTGAAATTACTGATTTTCCCTAAACTTGCTGTATATAAAAGTACATTTCATCTCTTAATGCAGATACCTAGCCCTGCCAACTCATCCACACAAATTCCAACTCCAAGCCTTCAGACTTTCTTTTAAGATTTTACAAATCAATAACCCTGATCTCCAGCAGTAATACACCTCAGCACCTGAAACAATTATCCTTAAAGCACTGAGCAGAAAAGAACTATGACCCACATGTTTCTTGTTGCAAGTGAGTGGACAGAGCAACCTCCTGCAGTCACTCAGGAGAACTCTGTTCTCAACTGTAAAGAAAAGCACACCTTTTAAATCACAGATCTCAGGCAGGATATGACCATGAATCAGTTGTCCCATGTTAATATACTCAAAATCTAAGAGTCAAGCAATCAGTATGCACCAAAACGAAGGGCAAGCAAAACCATATCAACTTGTTGCAATACCTTCTTCATATGGCAGAGTCCTAGCAGAGGGATCAAATGATGTTGCTTCCCTCCCTTTCCTGCATTAATCCTGGGAGCTGTAGACCTTTTCCTTCTGCCACATGCAGAGCCTGCAAGCCTGATGCTGGCTGCAGGACTGACATTTGTATCACCTGATCTTTGGTGTTTATTGTTGAGCTGTTCCCAAATGAAAATACCTGGCATTTTTTCAGTGAGATTTTCTACACCCCCATTCTACCAACATTTAAAAGCAGAAAGTGCTTTTGCAAGTTTCACCTGTGCAGCAGCAGGTATTTTCAGACTACTGAGCAGTTTTACCAGATACAGCTTCCATGAATATTCAGGTCTGATGGGAAGAGTTTCCAATAAGCAGTCATCTAAGTGGTTTTATTTTAAATGTCACTGTCTCAGCTGTATGAGACAAATCAATTGTGATGAAGCATCTCCCATTTATCTGTTCTTAATGTTAGTCTTCAGAGACACACCTTCATCTGAAATGTACCAACACAAACCTTTTTTAAGTACAGAATTTCCCCTGATTTTGCACTAAGCACCAATTTGGTTTCAGTATTACACTTTGTCACTGGATTCAGTAATGGGTCCACTCTCAGGCAAGAACAGAAGCAAGTGAACCAACTTGCAGTGCCCTTCTGCATACCCATAAAAACACTGAGCGACAACAAGCACTACCTATAAAGGCATATCAAAGTACCATCATAGTCATGCACTGTCCTCACTGTAATGCTGACTTGCCAGACACAGTACTTCTTACAATAAATACCATATCTCTCATCTTAATGTGGAAAGAGAGCTAAGTCCAGAAACACTTAGTGACATCTAGGAAGGAAGCATTCCTTCACTCTATACCCCAGTTCTGCTACTGACCTTCCCTCTGTGTCTGCATCCTTTAAACCACTCTGCACTGTTTATCAAAAGGCACAAGTCAATTACCCTCTTAGAGCATAAAGTTCTGAGTCTTGATTATATTTGTAAGAGGAATATTTACTTTTTAATCAGGGTTGACTGTGGGGTGTGGAGGTAAGGCTATTTTGAAGATTAATTAGTATTTTTATATTACTTTGAAGATGTTAAATACTAAGTATTTTTATAGCACCTAGCTAATGGCCTTAACTCTTTGAGCCATACTGATGTTAAGGCCTTGAAAACTGGTCCTTCAGAGCCACTTTTATGTAAACGTTTGCCAGGCTCTTGTGCCAAAATGTAGCTGAAATTTTCAGTTTCAGTCCTGAACACCCTTCTACCTCTGCCAAACATTGAAATGAAATGGTATATTTTTAAAACACTAGTAGAAGAGGTAGGTAGCTTCATAGAACATACTTTTACCTCCTTCTGATTTGGTGTTTGGGCTTGGCAGAGATGAGCAGTTTATATGTTACAAACAAGGTACCTCAGGACACACATCTGAAGAAGGCCACAAGCTTCCATGTTCATTTTTCATATAAGGTGCTCTGAAAGATTTAGAATCTTTAAAAACTTGGCCCTTTCTCTTATCCAGGTGGCTAAATCCCACAGTGGGATTTAGGTGCGTAAGTATTTTCTGGATCTCAGCCTGTGTGACTTGCTCAAGGTCAAGCATGGAGTGTATCTGTACAGTAAAGGGAGAAAAGAGTTCCAGGTTACTGCTTTAACCACTGATTTATTCCTCTCCTGAAGCAGACAGATGAGCTCCCATGTTCTGCATTAGGACAAGCATTTTTGAATAAGAGTTTAGTAGTTTAGCTTTATTTAATCTCATGAACAGTCAAATCCATGCAGAGGATCTGGGGTCATGAGGAGACATAAACACTATTCCTTTCTTAGGCAAGCACAGACTATAAAATCACAGGGGACGTTCAAACTTTGGGATTTACCAACTGCGTCCCTTTTGTATACCCCACAGCAGCTGGCCAGAGAGCAGTACCAAACCCCAGGAGGAAAATGGCTATTTTGTCAGCCACAATGCTGGTGTGCATCTGCCACTGTGAGAAGGGGAGATTATGAAAACAGGAAAAACAATAAAGGCGGCACACTGACGCCAGTCTGATATTCCAAGATCCATCCTCAGGAAAGTTAAGATGCCTCTTGGCATATGGCTTCAGCTGAGTTGATGGGCAAGATAAAACCCTAAGGTCTCCATCTGAAAACACAAATGACAAATAAAGAGAATTTTCTGGAGGAGAGAGAATGGAGAGAGCCACCATGCATGTAACTGGCATTTAAAATCAGATAACAAACAGGAATTTTGTTATCATCAATTATGACAAAGCATAATGTCAAATAAAAGCTCAAAAAATGTAAAAAAGACAAGGTCCTTTGACTTAATATGCTCTAACTGCATCCAGCACAAATTACACAGGCTGGGAAACTAAGCAGATTCTTACAAGATCAGGTATTAGGCGAAGTGTTCAGGATTTGGGTTAATGAATACAGTGTTCTCCCAGATGTTCCATCATTGTTCCAGAGTGGGAGGAAAGCTGGCTGCAGACCAAATCAAATTTTTATATTCCTCTTAGATTGTGCCAGACACTAAGATTTCATCAATATAACATCTGAGGCACAGAGACAACACATCATGGTTGGATAACCCTATATTCAATCCATTTTGCTGAAGACAGGACAAATAAACTAAGAATCAGAACATTCAATGAGTCATATCAAAGGTATAAATTGAAAGTCAACACTTGTACTGCATATAATCTAGATGAAAAAGAATTTATAGTCTGGAATTTCCCATTTAAACACTGCTGCTGCTTCTTGAAGATATACTCCAAATGCTAACTTTAAACACTGCCAGTCCTTTCAAGTTAGGTTTTCTGCTTACTTTAGAATATCTTTAGGATGCACATCCTTCTCCAGGGTAATGGGAGAGTTTGAGAAAAAAAATAAATTGCTAAAAATGTCTAGTTTACTTAGAAAAAGTGCACCATTTAGTTTTCACTAAGGAGCTAAAATATAGTTTAATTTTTTTGGTTATTTTAAACATACCATACTTTTCTGTAAGCAGAATTAAACAAGGAAGTTTCTGGGATGTGCAAAAAAAGAGATCACTAGAGACAAAAAAGCCTAACACTGTAATGCTCTAGAAATGCCTAAGAAGTGATGACAGGAATAAAGAGAGTCAACATCCACACTGGCCAACAGAAACCCACCACAAGAAATAAACCAAACTGTCTTAAAAATACACAGAAATTAATAATCATTTCCAAAATAATAATAAAAAAAAAGCCCAAGTTCATCTTGAGTGCATGGCTGATTCTCATGCCAAGCAAGAGACAAGCTGAAGTCAGAGAAGAGAGTGTACTTGGGGAATGTGTTTTAAATTTGAGGCTTAAAAGCAGACTGGATGAGGTCTGCGATTAAAAAGCTAAGATCCAGTTCACATACATGAATCTGATTTGGTCTGCACTCCTACTCAAACTGGTCACTTAACCTAAAGGATTGTGTATATGTGTGTGTGCATGTGCTTACTTGTGCATATACGTCTATGAGACCAAAACACCTTCACAGATATTTTTTTATAGCCTCTAAAAGCAGGTCACCAGTGAGCATTCACTGGGCATGAAACAACATTAAACCATAACACACTCCCTGCCTGGGAGTTTTGGGAGACAAGCAAGTAGCTGGAGAGTATTCAGTGGGACCACTGTAGATATGTTCAGCACAAGTATTTGATGCACTGTTTCATAGGTGCCCTTTCTCAACAGGCACAAATATGGGGTTATATAATGGGAGAGAGTCAATAGAGTGAAACCTAAAATACAGTCACATCACATTGAGAATGCAGTTAAACATATCTTGTATATCAAACCTGAAACTGAGCCAGAACACAGCACTTATAAGATCTTTTCTTATAAAGGGGAAGAATGCCTTTAAACTTTATGAGAACTAAGAAAATCTCACCTTCATTTATGTCCCATTCAAACATTTTCACTTCAACAGTTGCAGAAACATTGCATGTAAGTGAAATAGTATTGACAAACTGACTTGCACTTAAAGGAAAAATAAATTGCACAAATAAAATAAGTTCCATGAAGCCCATTTCTGTGTGTGTAACAGTGTGAGGAGTTGATGAAGAGGAGATGGATTCTTGGAAATTCAGATTTCAGATCTTGTTGATAACAGGTGAAAAACTTGAACTGTATTTATTCTTCTGGAAAACATTCTGGAGTTTCATTATAAAAAGTGTTCCCTTCAGCCTGCATTTTCCTAAATATATCTTGAATATCCTTTCAGCTTTGGCTTGTTGGGGATTTTTTCTTTTTAAGTAATTATTTACAAATTAGATTTCTTGAGAGTCAACTATCAGAGAAGGCACTCTCCACCTCTCTTCAAATATCTGCAACAGATCTAATTACTTTTCCGTAAAACTACAAACAACCTCCAATATAATGACAATCATTAGAAAACATTAGGATCTGTCACTTATAATCTGTGCCAACTGCTGATAACATTTTATGGCTGCTTAGAAAGGTTGATTAAAGCTTGTAATAGATTTAGTGAGGGTGAAAGATTAACAAAAAGGTATTTATGATAGAGACACTAAAGCCTAATATGTTCTCAGTAAACACTTGAAAATCCCCAGCTCTATGACATTTATAGATATTGCTTAAGACATAGTTTTTCATCCATATAACGAAACTGATAACAAGTCTCTACATGCTGACAAAAAAAAAAAAAAAAAAAAAAAAGAAAAAAATAGAGAGAGAAGAGCACATGACCTTTGCATGTCTCCTGTCAGAGCAAGTGAGAAAGTGCACTTAAAAAAATAAATTAGCTAAAACCCCTGAATAAATTCCTGTGACTTTTATTATTTGACCACTTGGATGATCTCCCTGTTTGAAATTACAGCCCATCCACCCCACATCCCTGCATGGCTGACAGACCAGGTGGGGCTGGGCACTGCAGAGTACAGCAACTAAACGCATCACAGCTGGTACTTCATGATGGGCTGGCAGGGTGGGCATCTAAGCTTTTCTCCAGCTCATCCTTCACTGGCAGAAGTTGCAGCCTTCAACAGGCTAGCAGCTCTGAAAAGCACGTTCCAGGGTGAACCTGTTATGAAGGAAGCAGAGAATTGCAGGAGCATGTGGAAGCACCCATATCCTTCACCAGCAGTGAGATCCATCATCTTCTGGAGATGCCAGCCTTGAGATTGTTGAGAAGATGCTGGAGTGGCCTCATGAGCTGCAATAAGCCCTGGGGCCTCAGCTGAGAACATGCATTCCTGTGTCACAGTACAGTCTCCCTGAAGTGTCTGACCCTTTAGCCAGTCACTGGGGTCACTTCCAGGCAATAATTTAATGGATGGCAGGACCAGCTTGTTTTTCACTCCAGAGCAGCCTCTGCTGAGGTATGCTATGAAAGACCTGGTGCAGCTGAGAAGCAGGGGCCCAAACTCAGCTCAAGCTAAAGAGGTAAATGCATCTGCCATGGTAAAGAGCTTCAGCTGTCCTAGATCAGTCCTGACCTTCAATTGTCTGTTCTGCCCCTCTCCAACCTCCTAGTCAAGGAGATGGAGCAGAAGGGTTTGCCTGGTTTCCACAGCCTGCAATTCACCTTAGTAAAATAAACTGAGGTCAGTTCCAATAAAGTGTGGTGAGTCAGAACTTCTGAGCATTCCCACTCAGACATCAAGGAGCAGGACAAGTGTCCAGGAGTGAGGTGAAGCAGAGAGCACAGGTGCTAACTGGTTCAGACTGATTATCTTGAGCCAACATGTCAGGACTAAAAGACTTCTCAAGGTCTTTTCCAATCTGAATTTGTAACACTAACCACAACACATATTTTCTATTGTTTTTGTTGGGTTTTTAAATGGATGGCCAATATTTAACAGGACTCCTCAACACTGACCAACTGACACCACAAAAACCATTTATCAGGAACCATTGACCATCCAGATGACAGTCAAAAATGAATATATTTGAAAATAAAACCAACTTCTGTGCAGTGCATGACTTGACAAGTCTATGGCCAGATATCCACACAGTCTGTAAACACATTAATGCATGGCTCATCAGAGAGGTCAAACTGTGGTGAAGCAGAATGAACTTGTGGTTAATCTGAGCAGCGAGCCACTGTCTGCAGCCTGTGAAAATGTTTGTAAGTTAAAGTACTGCAAAGTGGGTGACAGACTGCAGAACCTGTGAACGCAAGTCAGCTTGCCACAAACCATTGCTCAAATGCACTACAAGGACAAGGGCAACACTCACTTCAAGGATGACTCACAGCTTTCATGTTGAAAAGTGGAAAATTTTTATTAATGTTAAGTGATGGTCAAAACTAAGGTTGTTAGTTATCCCAGAAGATGTAAACCATATCTCACCCAGGTTTAGCCATAATGCACTGTGTCATAGCCACCATGTGAGCCCAAGCATATCTGACATTAAGTTATACAGTGATTTCTTTCTCCCCATTCTTCCATACCCGGGAAATGAACAAAGAAATTAACACAATGGAAAAAATATTTCCAACCTATTTAAAGATTGGCAAAAAGCAATAATTGTAAACAAAAATCTCATATTTATGTGTTGATGTAGTGAGTCAGAATAAACATGACAGCTTTACCTGAGAAGTTAGAGTCTGAAAACAAACCTCGCATGTTTGGCAACAGGCACGGAAGATTTTAAAAAGAAATACCAAAAATAAGCTTAGCAACATACTTTACAACTCCCACAGGTAAGCCTCCTCCATCCAGGCAGATTCCTATAATGTTGAGTGCTGAGCATCCCTCATGCCCTATATCCTACATGCTGCCCTCATCCCACAGAGCTGCCAGCCAAAACCTGCTCCACTCAGGCTACCTGCTCAGACAGTAATATTTCTCTTTGAAACAGAAACAAATTAAAAGTTCATCAAAGGTTGGCAGAGCGAGCTGAAGCCACAGAGCACACAGAGGAAGGAAAGACACTGGGATAGGCCTCATTCCTTATTTCCAGCATTTATATGCAGGCTGCCAACACAGTCGAGATGTGACATACATGTGACAAGGACCTGCACCTCATCAGGGAGTGCCGGTGGGAAGCTGACAGCCTCCTCTGCCTCCCTGCCTGCTCTTGATCCCTGTGGCACTTGAATACCTTGAATATGATCCAGAAAGATTATTTTCTACCAGGGCAATAAGGATGCCAAGTGGATTGCAAAAGACATTGCTAACACTTGATTGAAGTTATGGAAAGTTAACTCTATGCAGTCTGAAACATTTTAGAGAAGACAATGGAGACATTAATTCCACCTGGCTGAACCTCTATTTTGACTATGACAGACTAGTTATCAAAGAAATTGAGGGAAATTTTGAAAGCTGAATGGTATGTCCAACATACATTTTGTTCAAGAATAAAGAGATGATCAGAAGAACCATGAATCACCCTAGAAACATAGAATGGTTTGGGTTGGAAGGGACCTTGAAGATCATCTAGTTCCAACTTGCCTGGGATGGACAGAGATACCTCCCACTAGACCAAGCTGTTCAAAGCCCCATCCAACCTGGCCTTGAATTCTTTCAGGAAGGGGCATCCACAGCTTCCCTGGGAAACCTGTTCCAGTGTCTCTCCTCACTCACAGTGAAGAATTTCTTCCTCATGTCTAAATCTAGCCTCCTTCAATATGAAACTGTTCCCACTTGTCCTATCACTACATGTCCTTGTAAAAAATCCCTCCCCAGCTTTCCTGCAGCCCCCTCAGGTATTGGAAGGCTGCTATAAGGTCTCCTCAGAGCCTTCACTTCTCCAGGCTGAACAACCCCAACTTTCTCAGCCTGTCTTCATAGGAGAGGTGCTCCAGCCCTCTGATTACCTCATGGCTCTATTGAAGCCACTACAGTTTCCGTACTGTCAGCATATGAACAAAGACAAATATACTGAGGGGTGGATCATCAGCTGTGAAAATGGAATATTATCAGGGAATTCCAGATAGCTTGGATTCAATAGGATTTTTGCCCCTTCAACCTCAGATAGAAGCAATATTTCAGTTTTTGCCTCCCAGCTAGAAAGTGCCGCAGCACAAACTAACATCAAAAACAGTGTTATTTTCTCTCTCTCTGTGATTTCAAAAAAAAAAAAAAAAAAAAAAAAAAAAAAAAAAGATGACAGGAGCTCTCCCCCCCCTTCTTTTTTTTTTTGGCATTTAAGATCAAAGTTTAGCAAGTCCCAGGTAAAACCATGATTTTTTTTGTGAAGACACTTTACCCTTGAACACCACAGCATTCTTTTTCTTCTTGCATAGGCAGAGCTGTGGCTTGTACAAAATCTATTCAGAATGTCATCCAGTCTCTACTTTTTTGCATAGTATAGACATTTTAGGAAAATATGTCAAACTTCACAGATGAAACAAATACATTTAGGAATCAGCAGAATACTCTACCTTTCCTGGACTGCAAACTCTAATTTTTGCCTCTTCTGTTTCTTATATAGCACCATATCCTACATCTCAGGTATCACACATTGCTTAATGGTGTGTCTCAAGCTGGGAAAAGTGTAGGTATGATTTAATTCTCTGTATGTTTGACCTGGTGTTTTTCATATAACTCTCCAAATTCTTCTGGCTAAACAACCAGGGTTAATATCTTATCTTTACCTGAACATACCTTCTGTTATGGTCCCTAGATATCAAGAGAGATTTCTGTTATGTTTCCCATTTTCATGTTTTTCTACTGTCTTGTGTCCACTCTGTGCAGTTTCCTCCATAAATTTTTTGTAAAAGGCAAGGAATCATTCTGCTAGAGATATTTCCTTTCTCTCAGCGGCAACTTAGCTGTTGACAAAGTCAGTGTTCTTTGAGGAGGCAGGTCTCCACACCTACTACCCTGTAGGAAGAAATAAACGTTCCTAGAAGAAATCACTGGCAGAGGTGATGGAACATGCCCTGGATGGTTAATCTCCTTTGTTCCCAGCCTAAGGAAACCCCAACACTCCTAGTCCTCAGCCTCTGTGGTGACCTAGAAGTGTCTTCTCTCAAAATAACTCACAATTAACCTTATTAATCTTCTTCTGCTTCTGCTTGAAATGGTAAAAAGCTCCAAAAATGTGACAGCCTTATCTTTCTTGGAAAAAAAAAATTAAAATATGTCTTCATGATCACTTCCTTTCTCCAATTTACTACAATTTCAACAGTACATAACTTTAGTCCGTAACCTTGAATGATGAATCTGATTCATAAGCAGTAATCTTATGTATCTTCCTCTTGCAAAAGGGAGCAAGGGAGGGAGAGTTCAGAAGCAAATTGGTCAGACAAGAATAGAATAATTCATATGTGTATCAAATATACTCAGTCCTGTGGAAACTACTAAGTATCTTTCCATATATAAGATACAGAGCTCTCAATAGAAAGTTAAAACACACTACCACCTTTTTATGTGCTCTCCAAGAGCCCTGGAGAGGAACCTGAATCTGGAGGATCAATATGTTCTTTGCTATTCTGTGTGTGCACAAGATATTTTCTGCCTTGTGCTGGTCAACAGAAAATCTAGATTGCCTTAGTTTCCCCACTGAACTAGCTCCCATAGAGGCCCATGCACAGGTGGCAATTTCTGTTGATCACAGGATACCATGGAACAAAGTACTGGGGAGTTACATGTTACTAGACTGTGTACGTTACTATACAGCTTTCCAGGGTAGGTTGTTTGGGTTTTTTTATGTTAGCCCTCATTAGAAATCACTCTCAGTGCAAGGCAGATAATGTCAAAGTAAGGAAAAAATACATATTTATCCAATTCAAAGCAAGCAAAACAGTCACAGAGATTTATAAGATATGGCTGGCAAAAAGGAAAGAAAACTTTCTCTAAAATCAAATCCAAAAAGGCCCAACACTCTCCTCTCTCCCTGTCTCACTTTGTATCTAGATGCCAAACAAGATCTAAACCACACCTGGTTTGTAGGGCCAGGGTCTCAGAGCTGGTGTACCCTCTCCATCCCAAATATATATTTGCAGGAAGGAACCTGCAGCTAAGGAAGAAGGCTGAATTATAGAATCATGAAATCATTTAGGTTGGAAAAGACCTTTAAGATAATCAAGTCCAACTGTTAAACTACCACTGCCAAGTCCACCAATAAACAATATCCTTATAACCCTTGTACTCCTTGTTGGGAGTTTTTCATGAAGGTCCATTCAAATTCATTTCCCCTCCCTCACTCAGTGTCCTCTCCATGTACTATTAACCGGCCTAACTTCTTCAAATGCAAATGACCTTTCAAAAGGCCAGGTGCAGACATCCCTTATCCTTTACTGAGCTATCAGTAAATCATTAATCCACAGAGAAGCAAAACACTCTCACTTAACACAACAAATCTCAGCGTGAGGCTTTTCCAGGCTCCAAATTTCCTATTTCAAATCAATGTATACATTGACAACCACAGCTGATACAAACATTTACATGACATCTGTGGTTTTGGGATAGAGTTCATGAGATGACTGATGGACCCCAGCTTCTCCCAGAGTTTTACCTTGAGCTTGATGAGCAGTTGTCACATGAGCTTGATGTGACATGGCTGCTGGGACTGGAGCAAGAACAGAAAGAGGGTCTGTTGTCAGGTGTGAGAGGGACAAGCCTTTGATCACTCTTCAGAGTTTTAGACCACTAGAATCCATGGCATCTGTGACAACCCACCTGAACAGATACATTCTTCCACCAGATTCTGCTATATATTCATTAGGACAACATAAAAAAGGGTGGAAAACCACAAGAAAATGCAAGCCTAAGATTTTAAATTTCATCGTCTCCAAGTCACCTTATCAAAAGCACCAGAGACAGCCAGACAGGCTGCTGACTTGCAGGTGGCATCTGGGACAGGCTGAGAACACAGCTCCTGCGAGACGCTGAATGAGGAGCAGGTGTCCCGAGTATCAAAAATAAACTTGCACTGCACTGTGCCCCCAAGCAGCTCCACAGCCTCCACACATCACCCAGCCCCACTCCTGCCATCAGTCATCTGAAATCCTCTCCTGTGCACGAGGGTGCTGAACGTGGAACAGCCGGCACTGAGTCACTGTTTGGGGCTGCCCCCTCAGATAAAAACATTTGTTATCGATTGAAAGATTCATGAGTCAGAGGCTCAATATAGAACTTGGGTTTAAAAGACTGTTTTGTTCTTGGAAGTGACACACATGGCCTCCACAGGGCAGCAGTCCTCCTCTGTGACACCTGCTGCCTTGGAAGCAACACCACAGGGAGTTGAAGAGATGCCCAAAAATTAAGTGGCAGGTGAAGTGGGCTGTACAGCTCTCACTCCATCCATCCACCCTTTTCCAGCTCCCAAGGCTCAGATGAGGCAACATCATCCATGCTGTGGTGTGTCACAGAGAATTATCATAATGTCTCTTCTTGCTTTGAAGCAGATGAAACTGAGATCCTCGGGAACATAGGGGACCATTCACTATGTGAAGCTCTGCCTAATCAAAGAGCTTTAGAGCAAAAGAAGATCTCAAGTCAAACTCTTTATGCCTAAAAATGTTCCCTTGACCTAAAGAAGTATTTTCCAGAACCACAGGAATATTTAGGGGCTAAATTTCAAGGATCTCATCAAATTAAAAAATGGAAGCAGTAGCAGCTGCAGGTGACCTTTTATGGTGCTCAGTAATTCACAGAAAATAAAAAAGCATACTTCCAGTATACTCTAGTATACTTTCCTTGACTAGGGAAATTCATTTTGGATGTGTGATGTCTCTTTGAATTAATTGGCACCAGTCTTGTAATCAAGCACTGTTGAGCCAACAGGAAGGCAAGGACTTAGGGTATTTTAGTGTGGAATATACACAAAAAACATAAAATTGGCCCACTCTGCTGTAAAAGACCACAATACTTTCATTCATTCACACAAAAATTAAGTACATAATCACACGATGAGCAAAAGACTTCATATGATGGTATACAAATTTAAAACACACACAACTCTATTTAAATAAACTGCACACTGTGCTAGATTCCAAAAAAGATGAAGTTCCAGTAATTGTCACTTTCAGTTTTATATAATTTTCCAAATAAAAATGTGAGACTTGCCATTAACTAGTAGTGACAATGCGCGTACAGTACACACATTTGTCAATTTCATTAACCTTCCAAATTAGGTATTCACAGGGAGCTAATGGCAGCATAACACATCATTACTATATTCAATGCAATTTCGTGGATATTATGTATTGGGAGAAATTTTAGGCTCTCTTGTCCTTACAGCTGTTACAAAATATTATACTTTCCAAATAACCCATTAGGGATCGGCAAACGCTAAATAGCAGAATCTGAATAGGGTGAATTATGTCCCCCTCTCCCGCCTCTCCTCATCAGGAACAGGGTGCCTCTATTTGTGTCATATTTGGCCATAAGTAAGGAATACAAATAATCTGCCTGGACTTTCTGCCCTCCTCACCATTGCTATTACAGCCTCTACAGCTATGATCAGGATCCATGAGCTCTGGACTGAATTTACCCATTAACTTCCCTTATGACCTTGGGCAAATCACTTAATATTTTGCATCTACAGCAATCCCTTGCTTCACAGGACACAGTGCAGATAAAATCTATTATGGATTATGAGGGTGTGAAATACAAGTAGAAGGGTTACTGTCCTCTTTGTAACTCCTAAGGATTTTTTTTTAAAGAAAGAAAAGGTTTATTACAATGAGAATAGGATGTCCTCCAGCTGGGAATGAGAATGGGTATGAGAAGAAAAGTCAAATGTGGGAAGGAGAATAAAACAACAGATACACTGAATTATCTAAATTAAGGTCCTTCTGGTGATGAATTGGTGGAAGACACTCAGAAGAGATGCATAGTGAAAGGATCTTAAGTAAAAAGAAGATTCTTAAGAAGTCAGCGTATAGGAGAAAGTTATTTTGTGACACACAAAACAGAGAGGAGTTATATTGTACACCTCAGAATACAGTATGTTCTTACCCACAGTAAAGAAATATGACAGGAGAAGACTGTCCTGTAAAACCAGAAAAAGAAGGGAAGGGACAGAAATCAAACTTTCCAGTTTTGATGGACATCTAAGAGTTTGTTGTTTTGGTTTTTTTTCCTGCACCACTTTAAGTCCTCAAATCAGTCATCTGTGAGTCAAGTGAGCCAACTGACCCTCATGCAGAGTGCTCTAGCATCAGCAGAGAATCCTTAATTCCAACATCATCAAAGATGTTTTCATCAAAGATGTTTTCATCTCCATTGAGTTAGAAAAAAATTTGAAAACAAATAAGGCACATTAAATTCTCGGTCTTTTTTCCTTCTAATCAGCAATAAAATGTTTAAAAAATAAAAGCTTTAGCTTGCAAATTATGGCAAAATAAACACACATCCATTTGGGATATAGAAAAGCAACAAATTCCCATGCAAACCATTCCCTGCAGAAATGGTCAAGGTTACCTAAAGCAATTTTAATTGAGCTTTGCCTTTCCGTGTCCTAAACAGAGCTCAGTATAGTATCTGTTCACCTTGTCAAATATAACTAGAGCTAAATGCCTCTGCAGTTTACCAAAAAAACCCAATGTTTTCTGTAGGTGGCGGCATGGTCAGCAGTGCTAGCAGCATCCCTTCCTCACTGGTTCCAACCTAGTTGGCTACACAGCATCTCACAATATCTGAGGTTCTCTATTCATGGGAAATGCTTTGGAAGGTCCAGCTTCACAACAGCCAGCTCGTGTTAATTTGAATCACTTTGGTTTGCTTTTCTCACTGTTGCTCTCACTGCCAAGGGCTGTCAAAACACATTGTCCTGCTTTCAGAAAAGAGCCACATACTGTGTCATGGAGAGATACAAAACACAGCTGATAAAACTACACAGAAGAGTTCAGCGGTCTTCCTAGTCTATGACTTTGAATAGAATTCTCCTATATAAAAGAAGCACTTTTTGCGTTAAGTTAATTTGTGTTTTTTCCCCTCCATATGGAGCACCTGCTTCACTTTGCCACTTCATTCTGTATTAAGCTTTTTTCTTTTAGCTCCATTTTTTATTTTGGAGATTTGGCATCATCTAGACTACCAGAAATGGTAGCTTTTAGCCATCATCCCTTCAGAAGAGTTGAGATATACATCCAACCAGTTTAAAAAGTTATACGTGGGTAGCCTTTTTTTTTTTTTTTTTTTGCTCTGAGCCTTAACTTCCCATTATAACATACAGATAAAACATAGACCAAATGGGTGACCATCTCAGACTATATGTAGAAGAAAAAAAAAAAAGGTAAATGTTCCAGCCTCTTTAAATTCTAGTCCGCACAAAACTGCCTATAGCTAGCAAAAAAAAAAGGGAAAAAAAAAAAAAAAAAGAGAGAGAGAGAAACATCTTTTCTCATAGTTGCAGACTTAACAGAGACAGGAAAAGAGCAATCTTTGACACAGCAGAGAGGGAATATTTTAATAAGGTTTTGTGCCAGTTTGGCTTGTTATTCACTTACATAAAGTATCCCAGTGTCCTTTAAATTAAAAATAAAGAAATAAATAGATAAACAAAAAAAGTTTGAGCCGGACAGGAGTGCCAGCAAATGTTACAAACCAGTGGATAGTGGGTGGGTGGTGTGAAAATGTTTCATAACAGCTAACAGCAACCCTGTTGTGAACCAAACAGCTGTGCAGAGAACACAGGTGTGCTCACACAACAAGGGCCATTCATGCCTTCCCACAGGGCGCTGGCCAGGTTTGCTGAGCCACAGCTGACCACATAAAGCATCAGGGATGGAAAAGGCTGTGAGTGAAATGTCCACTAAAAATGTAAACACCAGACACCATACAAGCACATGCACACACACACAGAACTTCAGCACTTTCTGCTGGCTACCGAAATTAGAAGAGGTAAGGAAAGTCTATTCTATGTGGGAAGCAGAGAATGTGATGACACAGAAGGTTAACAGAAACATTATATGCTGGAAAAAATAGGCAAGTAGGAAAGTATTGGCACAAGCCAAGATGTTAGTATTTAATTGACCCTGTTATTTCAAAAAATCCTTCCAACAATGTATCCAAGGCATTTGTAATTAAAGAAATTTAGAAAATATTCCAAATAATGTTAGTGGAAGGGTTATAGATCCTTTTTCTTATAAAAAACCTCCAAGAGAGAAGATAAATTGTCAGAAAGCAAAATAATATGGTTTAGAATTAAAAGAATTTGCTTTTCATACTCTCTGAATAAAGTGTTTTTGCAGCTTTTCTTCCATAAATAACAGTGCAGTAAAAGGTTGTGGGGAAAGCCGGGCTTTCTTTCCTTTTTTTTTTTTTTAACAGGATCATTCTTATAAGATGGTTTAAAAAACAACTGATATGAAATAGGAAATTACAATTAGAAACGCCTGAATTCTAATTCTGGATATAGAGATCCTGATATGGGTATTTCAATTGAACACACAAGTAAACATTATGATTTATTGCAAAAGGTAGAATTCCTATGTGGAAAAGCAAAGGACTACCTGCCTGAGTAGATCTTCTCCATCTACTATACCTATTATCAAAAGGCAATTATTTGTTAAAAACACCGTCTCCAGACACAATATTTGTATCTAGATGTGCTGGTATGCACCAGGAATGAATGCTTTCCAATTGTAGATTTATAAAAGCTACCTTCCATATATATATATAAAAAAAAAAAAAAAAAAAAAAGACACGGCAAGAAAGTACAATGCTGCATAACCAAGATGCCAAACAATATCTCTATATTTAAAATTCTCACCATCCAGTCTCAGGTGAAATCCCACATGGGACCATCATTAGAACAGCAAAGCCCTGCCTGATTCCTACCAGTACTGGTATCCCTGGACTCATTTCTGCTTTCAAACCAGAGCACAAGCTATCAAGACTGAACAAGATTGCCACACCAGCTAAGAAAACCCAAAAAAGTAACCCAATGGACCTAGAAAATCTTCCAGTTCTCCAAGTACACTTTTGCACAAAGCACAGAACCCTCGTTTCTCTCTCTCATCTGCAAGCCCAGTTGCAAAGGCATTTAAATATTGAACCAAATATCTTCTTCCTATCAGATGTAGGCCCTGGGTAAAACAGTTAGAACTGCGGAACAGTGGTGATAAAGATACCTTCAGTGAGTGGCTGCAGGCAGATGGTGACCTAGATGTGTATCTGTCCAACGTTCGGAGTGTGGCTGTCCCACTGCTATTAGCAGCAGCTAGTGGTCAGCCTCCCTCAACCACACTTCAGAAAATAGCACACACAAGCCCTGCTCTTTACCCATTATGGCTACTATCTGGGGTAAACTGAACATCCTCTCTCACCTACTACAAAGCTCTACAAAAATGCTTCTACTGCATTGTTTTCATTGCTTTCTTCTAATACGGCCCCAGCTGTCACAGGAAAAATAAGTCCTGAGATCAAGCAAGATCAACAATTTGCATGTGCATTTTTGATGTCGCTTGAAAATCTGATAAAAATCCAGTGTTTCTCACCATTAAAACACTTGCAATTGAAAAGTGGCCTGCAGGTCTTAGCGAACACAGGCAGCTGTGCTCCAGAAGGACATGCATTTCTCATTAGTCACAATTCTGCCCATAACACTCATGAGAAGGAGCCATCTCAGGGAACCAGAGCATAGCTCAACCTCTACGCCCATTCAGTCCCAGGACATTCTCATGAGCTGGTGAAAAGTGCGTGGAGTGACTGGTCACCCAGATCTTGGCTCAACTCCCCAGATTTTTACTTACAATCAAAGAAATAGTGGTCATATTCAACCAAAGGAGTTTGTTTGGTTTGCTCTCACTCTTACTCAGGCAAAAATAGTGTAAAGATTGGCTAGCAGCTTGAAATTATGAACATTTCATTTGTCACAGCTTCCTTAGAAGCAATTAACACTTGCCTCAAAATGTTGAGCAAACCTGAAGCACAAGCTCACAAAATTCTCAAGTTCCTTTTTGGGATTTCCCTTTAGCCGACAAACCCAGCTTCTTTCCAAAACCATCAGATTTTGATGTCTTTTAACAGAATGTTAACAGCACTGCTGTTAATCCTTGTCCTGTATTTAAGGAATCAATCAGGAAATTACAGCACTATTGGACCTTCCTTGAGAAAGATTTCTAAAAGTAAGAAGAGCCGCGGATCTGGCCCAACTTATTTGTCAAAAAGTTGTTCAAGCTATGGTGTTGACTCTCCATTTGAAAACTTTCTTGGGGTTTTACATTAACTGTGCTTGTGCAAAAACATGACCCATTTCAGCCTAAGCAGATCTAACATCTATAAAGAGAAACCCTAACATTGACATTCTCATCTTATACCTTCCAATCAGTCTTACAAAACCCTATTTTTGTGCTTTTTCATGTGGAAATGAATGACTTGCTGTTCTTTTGTATGATAATTTAGCTAAGCAACAATTATTACTTTGTGTCCTCAGCTGTGAAAGGGACAAAGTTGAGTTACTTCAGTTCATTCCCATTTCTTTCTGTCTTTGGTTTTATAAATTATGTGTTATTTATAAGCAGTTTGCAACAGGAAATAAATCAAACTCATCTGACTACTCAACTCACCTAAATATTACTACAAAAATTCAATTTCTAATCTCAGGCACAGATAGAACTTTGCATCCATATTGTTTCTTCAAAATGGTTTTATCTAAATGATCCAAATGCAGACAAATTTCTGCACCTCAGCTTTTTACAGGGATGCATATACATGGGCTAAGGGCAAGAACAGAACTCCTGCCGTAGAAAGAGAGACAGTCTGTGAAAAAGAAAATCTTCAGTCCTCACTCATGAGATCCTTTTATTCCAGAACTGTGATTTTATAAAGTTTTTTGAGAAAGTCACTTGATAAATTAAATAACGGATTGATACCAACTGTATTGTTATCTTTATAACAACAGGATAGTACATTAGCAAGTCACATATATTATCTTCTCACTATTTATTACAGTGGTGAGCCCAGTAGCACCAGCAGAGCTAATGCCACTGCAAAAATTCAAAGCCCAATGAAGCCTTCCACGTACAAATCGCTCTAATCATTTCTTAGAAGCAGATTACCTTCAAATGAGAAAATATGAAGAAAAAGCACCAACTGCAGCAAACAAAAAACCCACTAGTTATTTAAAGAAAATTGCACACAGCAATGCTGCCAAGATGCCACAGTGTCTCCATCACAGCCGGAGGTGGATGGCTTCTGTAGGCTTGGGCAATTCACATTTCAGATTCTTTTCCCACTGCCCACATGTTCAATTTTACTCAACAGCAAGCCCTATTTGTCCCTTATTTACCTTCTAAAGCAAAGCCCACATTGGTGGGAATGAACACCGAAGTGACACTTAGAAAAAGCAACATCATTTGAACAGCTGTAGACAGTCTGTTATTTATCAGAAATTTTAACAAAGGCCAAAGGAAAAAAGCAGCAGTTCAGCAGAGAGCGAGTCCTGCCCTAGCACAGCTGTTACACAAGATGGGAAAATTTCAAAATGAGAAAGTAAACAGCACTCTATATTCTAGCAAAGAGGGAAGAGATTTTTCTCCCCAATCCTTGGAAATGGCAAACTTAACATTAATGAAATGCAAACATCTCCCTCATCCCTTGACTATAAAAGCTGGGATCCAGTTGTGATTCCTCCCTGATGTATCATTTTGCCTACACTACTGACAGGGCAAAAAGCTATAGGTGCTGGACCAGACCCCCAGCAGCAGTAAACCAGGACTGCTTTATTGGTGTTCATGTCCACTGGTCTGGTGGTTTTGCTGGACAGACACAGAGACCCCAGCCAGCCTCACTTCAATGGCTCAATTCTTGGTGTGCTGCAGTATGGGCAAATTCATACCCATGGGGGTAAACTCTTCCTCCAGTAAAAAGATTTGTTAAAAACACTGCAGAGAGATCCTTTAAAAGGTCTTCTCAACAAGTTTCTTCTTGAGGGTGGGAACCAATGCTCCCATGATACCAGTATTTGTAATTCAATACTGTCCCCACTCTGCATCTGGAGCCAAATTTCCAGCAGCTCTAGCATGAAACAGTTTGATTCAGCTGCTCTGCCACTTAGAGATCCACATTACTCAGTGCTGCACATTTCCTACTAAGATGGCAGTAAAAAAAAATCCAAAAGCTCCAATCGAATGAAGGGGCTACCTGAAAGAAACCCTCTCCACAATAAGAAAAGGCAAGCCAAGCACAGCTTTGCACCAAGTAACACAGAGACCTGCACTACTGGAGCCAGACACATTTAAAAAAGCCTTATGTCATGCAGAAAAGAAGCCCAAGCTCCCTGTCAGGTACAGCTGACTTTCCAGCAAGAGTGGTGCTGGCCACCCACACAGTGCACAGGGTTCCACACATCTCCAAAGGGATCGTGGAGGCAAACACTCGAGTACCACAGGAGATAATGTGAGACATATTACAAGGGTGGCATTTCTTTGTTTAATTGTAGTATTAGGAATTTTCTTCTCTTCCCACTGTTATGTCTGGGACAATATGGGAAACATGGAATGGATATCTGAGCATCTACAAGAGCAGCTGTATTGTACAGAGGCTTATGCCCCACAAGGCTGTGAGAGCAGAAACCAGGCACTAAGCAGCACTGGTTCTGGATGATTTCTAAGTACCATTGATAGCCTTCAGATATTTTGCTTACAAAACAGAATTAAAAGGCAGAGCACTACAGGAAAAACTGTAACTCATTTTGAGGATATCTAGGAGATATTGGATGCAGGCTTGGGCTTAAACCTTAATCCTCTACCTCACATTTGAATGCCTGAGTCACTGGTTATTCTGGACTAACATCTATCCATCTCCCTTGTTGGATTAAGCTATTTTTTGTAAACACTCAATTAATTAACTGAACTAGAAATCATCACCTTCCACCTGCCATGGAGGTTTAGCTATATAAAGTCCATCTTTTCCACCCTGATTAAAGTTATATTTATTTGTACAAAAAAGAACAACTTCCATTTGGGAAAACAAGAGGCCCATGGCAAAATCCTTCAGGGATCCCTTGGGAGAACTGCATTGCTCACCCTACCTCTAACCACTGGGCTGCTGGTTAGTCTGGGGTACAGGCTGGGGTAGGTGATCAGAAACTCTTTACTAGTGTCATCACAGTTAATGCCTCCCAGGGTTGCACCAACCTGACATTTGTCAATGAAAATCTGTTTGGTCCAAATTTTTTTCAACCATATTTCCACTTGCCTCCATTCTACATCTATTTCCCCTATTTATTTGGTAAGCAACAATCTGCTGCAGTGCACTGAATGCCCTGTGCCTTATATCATACCCCAAAGGTCCAAAGCAATACACCAAAGAAATAACACTCTAGCTGTGTTTCTGAATTTTAGCTTAGTTATAACACCATGGGCAATAAAAAAACCTTAAGGTTCTAGTTACTAGTAGAAATTTTATTAACTTCTGAAAGCAGGATTTGTAATCATTTGCTTGCAATATTTTCCTTTTTTAAAACAAATATACACGTTTCTAGGAATTGCTGACTACTGTGCCTATAGAATGGAGCCCAGTTTTGCTGTGTCTAGGGAAGGATAAGGAAAACATGATGCACAAACCAGGATAGCTGTAAAGAAAATATTGGCTGGAAAGTCTGTGCTCCTGAAGACAACCAAGGATAACATTTAACTGAAACTAGTTTAGTTTCAGCTGTCAGTAGTTCCCTTAATCACCAGAGCCTCTGAGTCTGCAAATAAAAACCTGATTCATTTAAATGCATGTACTAAACAAGTATATGAATCCATCAAGGTGGTATTTTGTTTTGTTTTGTTTTCAGAAAACTGACCCCTCAAATACTGATTTCCAAAACTGCAAATTCTGTTTTTATATGCATGCAAATTTATTATATATAGTGCATGATTTTACATTTTGTTTCAAATCCAGTGTAAAATCTATTTCTTATTAGGAGAGAAGGATTAGTGTATACACATTAGCCAGGTGGTTACAGAACTTGCTGGTATGAAATATGATAGGCTAAAGCCCATTTATACTAATTACATCCACAGCAGCACTTCCACACAGAATCATAGAATCATAGAATTGGCTGGGTTGGAAGGGACCTCAGAGATCATACAGGCTCCAATGTGTTTCAGCTTCAAGCACACAAGATCAAAGTTAGCTTAGGACATCGATGCCTTTATCTGGAATAAGGTAAAACATTTTTGGTTTATCAGCTGCTCACTAGAGGTTCAACATGTATTTTCATGTTCACGAATCATGCCAATTTAAATACACAAGGTGTAAAACAAAAGAGAGGAAAACAAAGACAACAAGCCTCCCACTACTGGTCAATCTGCATATAAAATTAGATATTACTGTAATTTCTTAAAAAAATACCCAATGACCTCAAATATAACAGTCTTCAGTGATAGTTGATATATTATTTATTTCTGAACAAATTTCAGTTAACAGAATATATTGCCTGTTTCTCTACTATAGTAACTTTTAGGTTCTCTTTTCAAAGCACTCTCTTATCACTGGTAGGTAATTATGCCATACACATAGTACTTCATATGATTCCTTCAGCAGAAAAGCTATGTGTATCTCTTCACCTTCATACAAAATACTGACATAGTTCAATAATCTGTTATTATTATTTTATAGAATTCAAAAGAGAAGATAAAAAAGGTGTAAAAAAGGTGCCTCCTTTTAGAAACCTAAAACCTTCTTTTTAGCTGAGGTGTTGCTAGGGACAATGAGAAGAAAAGACGAGGCAAGAGAGAAAAGCAAGGCTATAGAAACACTTTCCCAAGTCAGCCAGTTTAGGAAAAATTAAAAAAAAAAAGCTATTGCCACACTTAAGCTAAACTGATAAATAATAGAGGGCATAGAGGTTCTGAGACAAATCCTACCTAAGGCAGCAAAAAGATATTGTAATGGCTACAGTGGCATTTTGGATCAGACTAAAATTTTTATCTAATTTAAGCGAAGCTTGTAAAGCACTTTAACTCATCCTGTTAAACTCAGTCAACCTTATACTCTGCAAAGGTCTGATGAATGTCTTCAGATAAGCTGTTCTGTGAATAAGGCGAGTTTCAGGAAGTCATTTAAATTGATAGCAAAAGGTTTTCCTCAAAGACTACCTCATTCATGTGAAACCTCTGAGCTGTACATCAGCTGCAGGCTGAGACTGCACACTGTGTGAGTGCCTTGCTCCTGTACTGTTCACAAGCATTTCTTGTCAGCCTCTGTCAAAAACTGGTAAACTGGTGGGCCTCTGGCCAAAATAGCCTTTTAATGTTCTTATGCACCATACAGAAAATCAGACAGGCATCTTTGCAAAACTTCTTCCCCCCCCATCCTCCCTCCCACCCCTTCACAGTTATAGCATTCACAGTCATCATGACACAGATCTGTTCAAAACCTTTTCATTTTAAATCACTGTCAAATTAAAATCAGACTCACAGGATTGGCTATATCTGAGTGCAACAAGCAAGTGGCTTAAGCTTATTTCTTCTATTAACAGAGCAGTGTAGTCCTGTTTCTGCCTAGCATTTTACCAGAGCAACTTTCAGAAGCATTAGCAGAAGATTACACAGTCCTCCTTGATTATCTCAGACCTTAAATTTATTATGCCCCTATCACACACAGCTATTATAGTCAACTGCAGGTTTGTAATTGCTCTCAGTAGGAGATGGTTCAAGCCCTTTATTTCTTCCGCAGAAGGATCTTGGGCATGATCCAATTCAGGCCAGGCTCATACTGTTTTCTTCTCTAAAAATCTATTTGCTTATTTTTAGATTAATTCAAGCTACAAGATACCAGCTTTCTCTCTGGCCCTTGACCTTCTAGATAACCTTTCTTGATGCCAGAAAATAAATGTGTGGGAGGACATAACATTAATTAAAAGTCTGCCTACCTTTGATTTGAGAGTCAAAAAAAAACCCAAAATCACTGAAGGAAAAAAACTAATGAATATAGTTCATGATAGAGACAGCAGTAAAATCGAATTGTAGCTCTGAGCCAGTATTAACAACACAAGCATACTTTCCTCTGATGGAGATGCAGTCTCTTAGTTACATGATCCTGCATTTACCCCAGCATCCCTCTTCGGCTGGCACCTTGGGCTGCCAACCAGCTCAGAAGAGCTACTTCCTCAAGGGAGGCCTTTCTGTGGGGGCCCTTCACTTGAGAGTTTTATGAAAAGCACAAAACACTCCTACAGATGCACACATGTCACCTGGAATTGTCCTCTGGTGACTATGCATCCTACCATTTTCTTAAAGTGAGATTGATTTTTTCTTTCCAGTTAGTTGTCCTCTGTGAAAAGACAAGCTTTGATGTTTATTTTTTCAAGGTACATCATTTTTAATGAATTAATATACATAAGGAAAAAAAGTAGCTTGAAGATTTTGTAGAAGACCGAACTAAACAATAGTGTTAGTTGGAGGGGGGAGGTGGAAATCATGCATTTGCTGCTACTTTAATTCTGTCTTTAGAGGGTTCACAGGAATTCAGGATTTAACGGTAGGTCAACATGGCAAATAGTCAAAACATCAGCTTGGTTTTCACACATTACAACTCTGCAAAAGCTACCACTCCCTGAAGAGGTACTCCCTACTCAAACTCCTCCCCTTAAGCCTTCTCCACAAAAATTGCTCCCATGGAGGAAAATCAAAAGAGTTCTTCAACAGAGAGAGATGTGTTATAGTGAGGCTGAGAAAGTGATTAGCATGGGAAAGATGGCTGATTTAGGAATTTAGTCCCCTAGCATTTGATTCTGTTCATAATCTGCACTGCAAAGTCTACTACTTTACCCAGTTCCCACTATTGAATTAAAACAAGAAAAAGACTAAAACCAGCTTACAATATTTGCCAACTCCACCTCCTGGTTTTGTCTTCTGTTTAAATATTATCAATTTCTCCTTTACTACCCTCTGAGCAGAAAACAATTGACTATAAAACTTAGATTTGAGACCAATTCTATAGGTAGAAATCTTTCAAAGCTGAAGGCTGTTGGATAAGATGTTCTCATTTAACAATATCAGAAGGACTAGAAATTAACAAAAAGTTCATGTATGTCTTTGTATAACTACCAAAGTTAAACTGCAAGATTAATATTTAAAAAGTGTAATTTTAATTGGTGAAATAAAATGTCTAACAGTCAAAAGCCTGCTGCGTGATATACAGCACTATTGAGCAAAGTCAATATTCTTTGGATGGTAACTGTTTACTTTCATAATTATTTCATTGATGTGTCATTTTAGCACCAAATTTCCTGTCTTAAATACTTGTTATAGATTTAATTTCAATACATGTGTAATATATGTTAACCTTATGTTATCCGAACATACTGTCAATTTTAACTAAAATGTAATACTTTTCTAGGTCAAAAAAATACAGGTGTCTTTAAAATCCTTTATAATGTAAGTGCTATAATACAATGTTTTGTTTTATATGTATTGAAACACAGGTGAGTTTTTCTATTAGGGTACTTCTGCTTTAGTGAGGTACTTAAATCTGGACAATTTATATGCTGAATTGCCAAAGAGGCTCTGGGAAGGCAAAAGCCCACCAGTGATGCCATGGCATGACTCTAAAGTGAAGATGTTTGTGAAAAAGCTTTTGTTGAGCCAAAGAGATTTCAGGAAACTTCAGCAGAGTATTGCATTATTATAGCAGAACTACTAGAGCAGCTCACTGTCTACTCCACACATTCTTATTTCTGGTGGATAAAAAAGTTTGAAAATAAAGACTATTTAGGTTACAAATACAAAATCTATAATCCCCAGCAATTTAGGGACTTTTCCTTGTTTCCTATCACAACTTTATCACACCTCTTAAGAACTGTCATAATAAGGAAATAGTAACAGCATTGATATACTTAAAACTTTGCTACTGAGAGCAGTCCATTTTAGAAATTGCTAGTTAGTCATGTTCAAGTCTTTACGACTACACATTTGCTCTGGAATAAATAAATAAAATAACAACAGCTTTGATTTTTTCATTTTTAATCTTCTGGAACTTGATCGTTGGGAAACAGAGATTTAACAAGTGCTCTACATGCTGATTTAAAATATGGAACCTGGATATCGCCCAAAATTGTGATATCCTCATAAAAAGGCAGGCTGGTAAAATTTGTTACTATGAAGCATAGACATCCAGGCTTTAAAGACCCATGTGCTGTGAGAGTCTCACATTGACATGGCTTTAAAGGTCACATACATACTCTGCCTCAATTGAACCCCAAGGGATGCTGTGGCTAAGCACACAAGATGTTCAGATACTACAATTAGGTTTAAATGGGCATATGGCAGAAGAAATCTGTTCCCATAGGAGGAGAAAAAGGAAAAGTAATATCACAAGTGAAATTAAGAAAAATCAGGATGACAGCACATTACTAAACTAATAGAAAGCATGATACAAAAGGGAGGAGGTTGAGGAGCAGGGAGACCCTTGAAACTAAGAAGGCAATTCTGAGAGCAAGGTGATGTGTCGTTCAGTGTTTGCGCTGACCTTCAGCCAGAGAAAAATGTCATTCCTTCTGATTCATTTGGATTTTGGCACACTTCACATTTATCTCATATTTTCAGTACAAGGCAACTAATCTCAAGAAGAAAAAGAAAACAAACAAAAAAAAAAGAGCTTGGTTTGAAAGCTTAATAAATGTGGGACTTCACACGGGACAAAGAAGTGAACAAGGAACAAGATTTTTTTCCCCTTCTGTTCAAAGAGAAACTGTCTTCACACACTGGTCATACACCTTCCAACCTCTTGTATGCTGCTGTCTCTAACTGCCAGGCCTAGTTTACAGAGCAGAGGTTAATTTGCCAACAAGTTTAGACCAAGTCTGTGTAAGATGCTTTCCTATTTGGTTGTCCTTTCCTTGGGCTAGAAAGATAGAAATCATGCTCAGAAAGAATGAATGTTTTGTGCAAGTTTTCCTCCTGCTATGTCTGAGCTCAGCTCTAAAGTAAAGCTAGAGAAAAGCTCATTTGTTTTCCAAAATACATTTTGGGAGAGCTCTTAGCTCTGCAGTATCAATGAAAGTGTAAGCAGCGGGTCTGTGACCTCCTCTTTGCTCTCTGCACAGGAGTGTGATTTGTCTTACTTAGAACTAATATAGAGGAAAATTTTAAATATTTTTTATTTTAAAGAAATTTTTCTTCATACTGTTACCACCACTTATATATTTAAAAATCCACAAAGCATGAAAAAATCCCAAGAACTCCCACCCAAAAACTCCTAAGGTGTACCTAGTGCTTTCTCCATCCACCCAGAACAATATAATGCTGTGGAAGATTTTTTTTTCCATACAGACATATGACAAACAACAAAAACATCCTCTTCTGACATCCCCTCTATTGTCTCTAAACAAGGTAGGGAGTATTTGGTAGCCTCCAAATGCTCCTGCTCTGAGTAGGAGGCTGCTGGACCTGAATACAGCATGGGAGGAAGAGAGTCCAAAAGAGGCACCACCAGGTGACTGAAGGAGAGAGGCAAAACCCTCCAGCCCCTCACGGACCTGACCCCCAGTTCAAACTGTGTCTCAGATGTGGACTCAGTACAAAGCACAGGGTAGACTGCAAGTGCTTTTGCAGTGTCTGGGAAAGACTGGATTGGGTCCTTCCTTCCAAATTTCAAATTTTTGTGGTTCATTTGTTTGCTTTGTTTTCCTTAACAGTACATTCTAACAATATTATTTTAATTAAAGTCATATCTATATACAACTTTGACTGCATCTTAATGAAGGCTTTTTTTGTTGGTAGTTTGGAGTTGGATTTTTTTTTGTCTTGTATTTTTAATTTATAGTTAAAATATCTAATTACGAAGGAAAATATAATGAAATCCACTAAATGTGAAACAACAAACAGCAATTCCAATTAGCAAGGGGACTGATAAAATAATTTACATTTCCAAAGCTGTATCCAGATACTTTTTCTTCTTATGTTACCTGCTATTCATTTCATGCTATCAAAGTTCTTTCGCACAACAGAGAAGCATTTATAAATTCTAGCCATGATTCTTCTCCCAGATAAGCAGCACTGAGGGGGAAGGAAGGAGTAGGCAGCAACAAGAGAAGAAACCTGGGAGGTTTCAATGAGAGTTGAAAGAGAAGAAAACAAGGAGGAGGAAGGAGAAAATAAGAAACCATTTTTGCACCTTTCCATTTTCCTGACTGCCTAAATCCCATACTCAGGTTTATCCGCTGGGGATCTCAGATGCATCATATACTTTTGTAAATGTTGAGTGTACAGACAGCAGAAAACTGTGATAGTAATAACAGGTCCTAAAGGTCCTGTAAAAAACTTCACCTCCATATAGGAAAAATCATGCCAGAAGATATCTGAATACTGCTGCTTTCATTGATTTTGCTCCCAAGAAGACTAATCACCTACCACAATGTCACTTTCCATCACTCTGCTGAGAAGATGCATCTCATCTTTTTTTGCAGACTTTTTTTAATTACCTAGCATGTCTCCCACAAGTGAAGGATCTATTACAAAGTAGCAGCACTGTCACCATCACTGCATTCCGGCAGACTCTGAAATTATTAGTCCAGCATAATTTTTTCCAAGAGTGAATTGCAAGCTATTGAATTGAATAGGGGAGAAAAAAAAAGAAAAAAAAAACCAAAAATCTCTTTCCCACATAAGAACGGTAATTTAGCAGAATTTAAGTGGGAAACAACAGTTGCAATGACAATATTTAAATGCTTATCACATTAAAAACCCTGTTTCAAAATTCAGTTCTATGGTAAGTCTTAGCTGTGTCAGACAAAATTTTTTATCTGACATGAAATCAGACAGAGATTTTTTCATGTTTCACCTTTCAGGCCTAAGAGCCCAACTAAAAAAAAAAAAAAAAAATCCATTTCTAAACTTATACAAGAAATCCAAAACATTTTTTTCAATGAAATTAGAAGAATAGGATTTTGGAGGACTGTTCATTTTTAATGAACTGATTTTGTGGGAAACTCTCTTCTTTTTCCCTCACCATTCTGGTTTTGGCCTCTTCTTCCTTTCCCTGGCTCTGGCTGGAGCAGTGGCAGTCAGGACAGCACTCCCACAAAGGGCAGTGGTGAGGTTTGTGCCCATCTCCCTACAAAGCCACCCTGTCCCTTGACACTGGGGTGGCTGGGAGGTGGGAAGGAAAAAGGGATCCAAACTCACCCCTGTTTCAGATACACTGATCATGTGCCTTGAAAGCACAACCTCTGGCAAAGGTGTAAGCAACCCAGCACCTCACTGCCAGGGTCCTTTTTGTGGAAGCTTCAGCACCTGAGAGGAAGGGCTGCAGGGGGAAGAAAAGGGGGACAGAAATGCAGAGCAATTCTGTTTCCTGCCCAGAAACCCTTGCCTAAGTCCTGGAAACCTTCTTGACAAATATTGTGAATGTCAGCTATAGCTATCAACAACAATATGCATCAGCAGCTCTGATGACACTGTCAAAGAAAAACACGGAACTGATTTTATCCTTTTCGTCAGACCTCTTTGAATCTCAACTGTGATCTGTTTCATCTTTTCTTATTTTATTATTTTTCCTCCTTTGTGTTTTCTGCTTCCAATCCCAAAATGCTGGGTAATGCTGCTGTGCACTGGCAGAAAGACATTCTGCTCCCCAGAGTTCCCTATAATTCACTGGTGTGGGAACTGATTCATGTAGCCACATGTAATTTGTACAGCACTTTGGGACCCATCTGGAAGAAAGACACTATAGAACAGTCAGATAATTTGCATTATAAAGGTTCTGGTGGCTGTTTCTTGGATTAGACACTTTAGGTTTGTATTATGTTTCTATGTCAGAAGAAATACGAGCCAAAATGGAGAAAAAAGTATTTTCCCCAAAGTCAGATATGCACTCCATATATTACATATTGTATATTCATTAGGATTCTAATTTTCCTTTCTACTTCCAAACACACTTATTTTCTAAATTCTGTTTCACTGTTTAAAACCAAATCTATTGGACATTAAAATGGAGGTGTTGCTTTTTGAGTCTAACATAAAAATTGCTCTTCTACAGCAGTAAACCCAACCTCAGAGGCAATTCCAAGCATCCAGCTTCCCAGAGCATCAGATGAAATAACAGTAACTCTCTCTGATGGGGGAATCCTCCTTCCACAGGGGGAAACACTCATCAGTGCCTCCTACAAACCAGTGTTCAGAAAGGTTGCTCTCGTGTGATGTTGGATTGCTCCTTCAGGCTGAAAAAAGCAGCTGGGGAAAAAGGGGGCTGAGGTAAATGTGAAGAATCTTAAGTTTTGAATGAAAGAAACATCATAAGAAGGGGTTAATTTTAAGAGAAGCATAAGGAAAACCATTTCTGAATCATTTGGCCCAGATGTACAACTGATAAGATTAGCTTCACTGACATCAGACTCTAATTTACACCAGATTTGGCCAACTTATTTTTACCCCTTACTTTTAAAAACAATGAAATTACGCTAACTGTAGTCTTGCCTTCAGCAACAGGTGAGAAGAAAATATTCTGTACCAATTTTAAGAATCCATCCTCTTTTTAAATAGCTTCTGGCTTCTCTCAATAGTTTCAAAATGCCCCATAGAGTGTTTTCTTACCCATACTGTAGCACTGACTTCTTCCATACACAATAGGGTTATTCCAGACTTTGTTGGAGTTACTCCAAACACATTCAAATGACAGTACAACCATTCAGTACCCCTCTGACCAAACATATAAATACCATATACATACCATAAGCTTCTTTGCCAGCACAACACTTAATTGTCTCATTTTCATGTTATTTCATATAAACAGACCTTTTCCTTTTTTTTAGCTGATTTTTTATAATGAAGAAGATGCTTAATTTGATACTTTGGAGTGGGGGACACAGTCAGAGATTACATTTTTATGTACAAAAAGAGCATCCTATTTTAAGATACTCTGAAGAAGTCCTGCAGTTTATATAGTTGCAGTGCTAGGACTTGATCTGCTTCCTTATTGCATGATGGTCTAATTATATTGCACTTTCTCCCACTTGGAGATGGACCAAAAGTCCACTGCAGTAACCGCAAACACAGCTTTGGGTCAGGGCCTTATTTCATAAGAAACAGTCTGTCTGCAGTAGGACTAATTGCTGGTGCAAACAGCTATTCAGTGTGGGTACAGATGTCACAATCTGGCCCTAAGTATTTTAAAATGCATTCTTCTATAAGTTATCATGCATGTTTTAAAAAAATTGAGTCAAACCTTTAGAAACTATGATGCTGCAGCATACCACAGTAGAGAGTGTGTCAATGTTATCAAATAAAACAAGATAGACATCTGTTATTTAAATTATTACAAAGCATTTGGTGTCATACTCAATAAATAATACTCTAGGAAGTTTAAACGTAACCCTGATGGACACTTAAGAAAAAAATAATTTTAAAATGAATAGCATATGTGGAGAGTATCTGATGGTTTTCTACTCTGAAAAATGAAAGAAAGCTATTTGTGCCAGAAATTGACACTATTCCTGTTATCCCCGTGCTAGGGTAGCTGTACTCCAATACAGTATACTGTGTGCATAAAATATTCTCACAGTTTAATGTGGGCCAGAAGCGTGGGAGAGGAAAAAAAAAAAAAAAAAAAAAAAAAGGAGGGGGGGAGAAAATAGAAAAAAAATGCCACCACTGATGTAGTTAGGAATTCCAGACTGTTGGTTATTACAGTGCCCTTCATTCACCTGCTACATCCAAACCACAGCCCAGTGATTGGGGTTTGCTCTCATAAGCAGGTATTGTGTGAGCAGTGGGCAGCTGGAACCCACCGAGAATCTTCACTTGTCAGAGATGAATCAATCATCTCAAAAGATGTCAGCATCTGCCCAAACCATTTTATATTAGAATAAATGGCAGATGGTGGTGTTTTTATATTTAATCAGTTCCACCAAATGCAGTTTCATCTCTTATAAAACTAAACCATCTGCAGTGTGTAGGTGTACAAATCTAGCTAAATGCCCACTGTAGAGCCTTTCCTCTTAAAGGTAAACTGTACATGTTTACCATTTGTGGATGCTAACATCAATAAATTTCAAAGGCTTTAACAAACTGCTCTGTTTTTACGAATACTTTTGTTTATATTTTAGATACTTGGTATCAATTGTCTATTTCTAAATCTCATGTCTGAATCTTATTATGTAAACTGCTTGCATTTGATGCTATTAGAATATTTTCTACGAAAGATCATTTCTCCTTTCTTTATACATAGCTGTAAACCACAGGTCCAGCTTTGTAGAACATGGCACAGAAAGAGACTTAGTGATTTGTCCAAGGACAAGAGACTTCAACAGTGGTATAATTCAGAAAAGCAAACCTCATTTTGGCAGGCTCAGAATTCAAGGTCTCTGTCTTGGTAAGGCTTTATCTTGATTTTAGCAAGGCTTTCAATACTGTCTCCTGTAACAGCCATAGAGGCAAACTGATATAGACTAGATAAATGAGAGGCAAGGTGAAATGAAAACTGGATTAATTATTGTGCTCAAAGGGTTGTGATCCTCAGAACGAAGTCAGGCTGGAGACCAGTACAAAAGACATCAACTTACTTCTGCAGCTCCAGCAAAGAGCCACAAAGATGGTGAAGAAACTAGAAGAAATTCTGTTTCTGCAGAAATCAGTGGTCTTTGGCTTTTCCTTTATTTTGAACCAGCTTCTCTTTTAGTGGCAGGTTGGGACTGTCAGCTGCATGGAGACACCCACTATATTAATATAAATTTTTCCAGCAGCACCTGGGTGAAGTCTGACCAAGAGCAGTCTGGGCAGCTTATTTCCAATACAGACAGATGGGATTTGATGGGGGCAAGAGGGGCAGCAATAGAGAAGCCACACATCTTACCACTGACTCCAGTGTTAGTGCTTTTTCAATTTTATTCAGTCAGTACTGAGGCTGGTGTGCAACACCTGGCACAAATCAGAACTACTGACATATATTGGACTCTGCTCAGATTTAAATTCATAGTGAAATCACTTGGAAGGTCTAAAAGTTTCCCAAGTTTCGTGAAGAAAACCAGCTAAATTCTCTATCATAAAGAATTACAATCCAACAATGGAAAATGTTAAACATATATGAAGCTATCTAATATATCTACAGCTCTGGAAAGTGATCTTTAAAAATACAAACTTGCCATAAATTTAGAAAAAAAAAATAGGTACTTTTCTGTGTCACAAACTCGCAGCACTAAATATAACATAATCCTTAGCACAGTGGCAATAAACATGGTGTGAGGCTTTTGTGTATTATTAAACAACCTTTACTTTTCAACCCAACAGTGGCTATACTTGGGGGAATGGCTATAGACTAACGAGAAACAGGGTGGAGGGGGGGGGGAGACAGGGAAGTGTTTTGTAACTTTTCTAGTTTAGCAAAAAAAAATGAAGATGTGAAAAAATGAAATGAGACTGAAAATTAAATGAGAGTCAAAATACACCACCCAGTCAGCTCTTGGAAGCATAATCACAGGGCACATAAACGAGAGCTGTAACCTGTGGCTTGCAGGGAAATGTGCTGCCCACAGAAGCTGGAGACCCCAATAGCATGTCCCCAGCAGTATGGGGACAAGACAATTGGCAGGGAGAAGAAAGGACACAGCTCAGGAGGGTTTATACCTCCCCTGTCTTCCTGCACAGGAGAGGAGCAAAGCGTGGTTTGTGTTTGAATAAAAGTTCCTTCCTGGTGGTGTATCTGGGGCAGAACCCTTTACTCAAGGTCACCTCTCACAGCTCCATGCTGGTCCATAGGGAGCGAGGAGAGAGCGGAACCTCAGCTGGGAAGTAGGGCACCCATCTAGGTTAGCACAGTGGTTTGTGTCCCTTTACAGCAATTAATGGAAAGCTTTTCTTCTGTTTCAGCCCAAGTGCATTCACAAACACTTCACTCAGGTTTCAGTCTGACTTTGTCTCTCAAGTATGGCTCATTTGAAACCGAGTTACTCCTGAAACTCCTGTTAACAGCATGAAAGTGAAAACTGTCCCTGTGCTGCACTGTTTAAGGGAAGGGGGGAGGTTGTAACTTGAGATCTCAACACCTTTTCTTGCATTACTAATTTAGTTTGGGGCTTTGTAGTCCCCCTAGGTTAGTGTTTTTACTAAAACCTCTTAGGAGTCATCCAGAACACATCTACACACCCTAAAAAATCCTAGTTTTAGTGTAGGAATAACTTGCACATTTATGTCCAGCTGACTCCACCACACACTGGTTCCATACAGTTTGCATCACCAAGCAACGAAGTGGGGACAAAAAAAAAATAAATATACCTTTAAAAAAGTCTGTTGTAAGGGTTGTTGTCTGGGAAGCAGGGCAGGGAAGAGAAGGCTAAAATCTAGGAAAAGACAGATGGTCTGTACGGGGTGCTGGAGCTAGAGCCTGGGAACTTTCCTAACGGCAGAAGAATGAAATGAAGCATTGATACAATCCTACAGAAGCACATACTTTGCCTTGATAAAATCTCTCAGATTAAGAGGCTGGGGAGGGCAAACTGAGTAAAAGAAATTGAAACAAAGAGATGGAGAAGGCAGTGGGCCAAGTAAGGAAGCAGGAACCAAATGACAGTCCGTGATTCAGCTGTGCATCACATGAGGAGTGGACGCTGCCTGGAAGGCTTTGAGATAGACAGTTCCTGGAGAGATAGGGAAAGAGAAGAAAGAAAAGGCAATGAGCATGCATATTCTTCATTTTAGAAAGACATACATACATATTTCTGTACCTAAACATTTTTGTGTTCATAAAGGTGCATGTACACATATATGCACATCATATACGTGTGTTTATGTGTTATTTCAAATGCTGTCTCAGTAGAAAAGTGACTGGTATGCAAAGAGTGCTAGTTTGCTATCAGCTGTCACATCCCCAAAGAACAAATTGCAAACTCATTTTTCCAGTAGGACAAATGTTTTCAGCAAAGATGAGCTGACGTTAGTCAGGAGCTTGGTGGGGAGGCCAAAGGGGCTAATATAGCTGTGAAAGTACACAGCCTGACAGAGTGCTTCTTGGGAAACTGCCAGAGAAGCCAAGAGACCATGTTTCAAACCACCCAGTCAAAATGGAGCTTGAGAGTTCACCATCAACTTGAAATCTTAGTTTAGCATAAGCTCAGAAGTGCCTTACCAATGCTGTGACACCTTTTAAGTAATAGTTTGGTATTTGTATAAAATTCTTACTTGATTTATTCTAAGCTGCCGACCAAATGTCATTGCAAAGAGAAAGTCTCTGCAATATTACTTTAATCAAAACCATTATTCAGAGTTTTTGAATAGATTTTTTTTCTCCCAGAATCACACAAATAAAGATTTCATCTACAATATCTACACGTATAGTTGCTACAGACTCCTGTAATTACTTTAGCCGCAGATCATGCCATGAAGTACTCAGTACTCAACCACTGTCCTGAGATCGTTGAAATTAAGATTTATTCAGAGATTTTTGTTACCTTCTACAGGGATCATGTACATGCAGCTTTCAAAAATGTGAAATCATGACAATAGTACTGATCTTAGCCTACAAAACACACATAAATATACAGTATCCACAAAATGCCAAAACAAGCTATTTCATTATTCAAAGTCCTAATGATGTTCGATGGTCAAAGCAGGAAAGAGATAGCAGGTGGGCAAAAAATTACTGACATACAGAAAGAGGTCAGCTTTCTGAGGACAAGTTGTGCCTAGGATAGAAAATACAGGCCAGAAAGCACAAAATTATAGGCAGGGGACAGATATGAAGTCAGTAAACAAGTACAGAAAGGTGACATGGCAGTGAAAGCAACATCTGTAAGGCCCTGAAGATGAATCTGGGAAAATTTCATGTGATGCAGCTAAACAGGGAGCCAATGAGTTGTATAAAAGGAAAGCAAAACTACTACAGCATCAATTCATATACTGCCATGTAAAGACTGTATGCAATCCATAGCTTTCAGATTTACCATCTAACACATTCCTGACTGCAAATTTTTAACTGAGCCAACTGTGCAAAAAGTTTTCAACTTGGCTCCACCAAAAGTGTCGTTTTGTTCACAGTGCAGAGCAACGTGGGAGGAGAAGGCTCTTGTTTTCTGTCACTGCCTCTGTGTGATGTTTGACACACTGCTGGTGGCATCCTTACTGAAACACACCATGCTTTCTACAACCTTGTGAGTGACCCAGATGCAGCAACAACCCCAGGGTTACGCTTTCCAGATAAGAGAGCCCAGGTGTGTTGTGGTCCTGAACAACTTTGCCACTGGGGAGAGGAAAGAGGACTAGACCAATTGCTTTGCTCTAACAATATTGCTTCCCAGCCTATTTATAGTGTAATTTTACCAGCCATGGAGGACACATTATTTGACTGCATAACCTGAGGAACACAACTAGCAATGAAGTGAGGGGGGGAATAACAGAGGTAACAGAAATCATAGCACATAGGCTATAGAGTCATAAGAAGTCTCATTTGTAACTGCAAATGCTGCAAATTGGGTTACAGATGGTGTGTTTTGTGGTTAAGAGTACAATCAGGATTAGGTCTTTCCCAACTAAATGCAAACAAACTCCTCTGGAAGAGTTGGAGCTGCTCTGCATTTATATAAAAATTAACAAGAGCAGAGTCTCACTCAATGTGATGATTACTTCTTGTGCTGATTTTTTGGTCTTGTTTCTTCATCACCCCACAAAATGCTGCATAATGGGCAAATGAAAACGGAGTTCTCTTGCAATAAATTGGATGAGTGAACAGAGGGAAATCAATTTCTTTATTATGGCTCCTACTATAATCAAAACCAGAATGCCTAATGAATGCTGGAATGATAAATGGAGTTTGAGGACAGAGTGTATTATTATGTTATGTTAAACAAAAACAGTTTTCTTGACTTCAATACATTTATTCCAAATTTTATCACAGATAGAACTTGTGACTGGAATATACACAGTCTACCTGTGGAGCATGTTCTGGGGAGCAAGGGGTGTACTTCTTCTTCTAACAGAACTAAATGGGATCAATCATCAATCATAAAACACATAAGGAAGAAAAATTTAAAATTGCTAACAATGGATATGCCAAATTAATTGATGGAATATTTCTCTAATTTATGTGGTTTAAAAAAGAAACTCTTACCTGGTTTGGAACTAGGGAGAGAAGAATGAAACTTTACAATAAAAGTAAATAAATCAGCTACAAATAGCAAAATATTTTCAGAATCGCAGAATGCTTTGGGTTGGAAGGAACCCTAAAGATCATCTAGTTCCAGACCCTCTGACATGGCCAGGGACACCTCCCACTAGACCTGGCTGCTTAAAAACCCATCCAATCTGGCCCTGAACACTTCCAGGGTTGGGGCATTCACAACTTCCCAGGTAACCTCTTCCAGTGTCTCATCTCCTTCACACTGAAGAACTTCTTCCTAATGTCTAACTTAAATCTACCCTCTTCCAGCTTAAAATCATTACCCCTCTCCTATCACTATGTGCCCCTGTAAAAAGTCATAGAATCATAGAATCATAGAATCATAGAATCATAGCATTGGCTGGGTTGGAAGGGACCTCAGAGATCATCAAGTCCAACCCTTGACCACTACCACTGCGGTTACCAGCCCATGGCACTGAGTGCAACATCCAGTCTCTTTTTAAATATCTCCAGGGATGGAGAATCCACTACTTCCCTGGGCAGCCCATTCCAATGTCTGATCACTCTCTCCGTGAAGAAATTCTTTCTAATATCTAACCTAAACTTCCCCTGGCACAGCTTTCCTGTAGTCCCCCTTCAGATACTGGAAGGCTTCTATAACATCTCCCTGAAGCATCCTCTCCTCCAGGCTGAAAAACCCCAATTCTCTCAGCCTGTCTTCAAAGAGGTGTTCCAGCTTTCCAGTCATCTCTGTGGCTCTCATCTGGACTCACTCCAAGGGCTCAGTTGTGGACTCCAGATGTGAACACAGTACTCCAGGTGAAATCTCATGGAAGTGGAGTAGAGGGTAAGAACTACCTGCCTTGACCTGCTGGCCTTTCTTCTTTTGATGCAGCCCAAGAAACTGTTGGTTTTCTAGGCTGCAAACACAGAATTCCAGCTCATATTGACTTTTTGTCAACTAACAGACTCAAGCCCTTCTCTTCAGGGCTGTTTTCAATCTGTTATCTGTCCAGCCTGTGTTTGTGCTTGGGATTGCCCCAACCCAGATGCAGGACCTTGCACTTGGCCTTGCTGAACTTACTGAGGTTGTCAGGGGCCCATCTCTCAAGCCATCTGGATGACCTCCCTTCCCTTCAGCTTGTTGACCACACCACACAAACTTGTGTTGTCAGAAAACTTGCTGTGGGTGCACTGAGTTCCAGTCCATGTTTCAAAAAAAGATGCTAAACACCACTGGTCCCAGTACCAGGAACATCACTCATCACAGGTATCCATTTGGACATTGAGCCACTGACCTCTCATCTTTCAGTGTGACCATCCAGCCATTTCATTATCAATGAAGTGGTCTGTCCATGGAATCCATGTTTTTCCAAGTTAGAGACTAAGATGTTGTGTGGGACAGTGTTGAATGCTTTGCACAGTAGTGTTTTCCATAATATGTAAGTGACCAGCAGAAGTTGCATAGGATATTCTCTAACTCAGAGTTTAATTGGAAATATAAATTAATGTATACAACAATTAGGACAGGAATTCTCAGTATTTTTAAACACTTCCCTTTGAAGTAATGGTGTGCTTACCCTGTTTTATACTTTTCACAATTATATAAGAAAAAAAACTTGTATACACAATTGTGGACATGTAGAGTGCCCTACTCCAAAGCCTTACTTCTAGCAATTTATAAGGTTTGAAAGGGGCGGGGCAGCAGCCCTCCATCCCTCTGATATCCCACACCTCACAGCCTACCTCATACCTTACAAACACTGGATGCTGGTAACAATTCATCATAGGTACTTTAAAGGCAGAAATTAGGACTTGCATTAAGGTCTAATCAGGGCTTTTAAAGAATATTCCCATTCCCAAGCTGTTACAGTGTTGCCCCCTGGCAAATCTGAAGATAGGCACCAGACCATAAAGTGCTCTTAATCTGAGAGTGCTAATTCTTATAGTGCAATGAAAGAGCACTGTTCAAATAATTAACTTCTTTTGTAAGAGAACTTATTTCATATCATGGCAGCTCTGCCTATGGCAGAGGGATTGGAACATCATGATCTTTAAGGTCCTTTCCAACCCAAACCACTCTCTGATTTGTGTGCTTTAAAAAATGCTTAAGAATTCATAAAAATTCACACAAATGCTTAAAAATTCAGGAGCCATCCACTCCTCTTTGGATGGAGCATTGAAGTCACATAAATTACCATTTCTGGAACATTCCTCACCATGTACACTTTTGAGAGCAGATCCAGGTAATTAGGTTCTTCAGTTTCCTGGTGTCTGGGAGATAGTGATGTTTCTGGTCCACAGATGGCAGAGAAGGAGGCAAGATATTGTTGCTGAAAATAGCACACTGAAGTGAAAGAGGTCCCATGTTCAGACTGCAAACATCTTTGTGGTGCAGACTTTGCAGAACTCCACTAGTAGCACAGCTGAAGATGTCAGTTTTAAGACGCATCAGGGTCTAGTAAGAGGGTATCCTCTGAAGTGATGATTCTTATGCCTTTATTCCTGACAAGGAATAAAAGAACATTTTTATGCCTGATATTTCTGATACCTTTGTTGTGTACATTTATGTTACATTTTTCCAAACCAGGATCTTGGAAAAATGACTTAGAAAGGGACTATCTGCCTCCAGGTATATGAACCCTGAGGCATACAGATTACTGTAAACTTTTTCTGAATCACAACTTTTTCACTCAATTTTGAAACTGAATAGTCATTCTGAAAAAAAAAATGTCAGAATTAAAAAACAAACTTTTGATTATTCTATACTTACTCATATGGTTCACTGTTATGTTAAAATGAGTTCTAACATCTCCTGCTAAGTGGTCTTCAGTTGTGGTTTCCAGTGACACCTCCTTTGCTCACTCCTGAGTAAAAAAGAAGAAATCTCTATGAACCATTCATGATGAATTTTCCGAGCCAGAGCCCCAAAGTCAAAACCTAGTTTTGTGAAGCATGTAAACTCACATTTAATCTTAACCTCAGTTCCCAGACTACATATTTAAAACTAAGAATTTTGCTGAATGGAGACTGCTATAAGCATATCTTAAATGCTCTGCTGAATCAAGCCATAAAAGCTGATTAAGTTGGAAAAATTCTTATCACAGGGAGACTGAATACAGTCTTGGAAGATGTCTACTTTTTAAGGTAGGATTCTAAGCTCTGATATACACTTTATATACACTTTATATATTTGTAACATGTCAGAAAACATATAAGCACATATTTAACGAAAAGGGACACACTTCTGCTAGCCACTCCCAATACTTAAGCTATCAGATTTACATCACACACATATGTGCATTTCCTGGCTCTCCTCAGTGTGTGACCTACTTGAGTTTCCTATGTGGAAGATTATGGTTTAAGAAGCAATGTTCATGAATCCCCCTCTTTATCCACCCTGCCCACAGACACATGGCATGTTTGTACATGTAAGGTCCTATGGAACATTTCACGCTTGCAGCACTTGCAGCAGACATTTTGAAATGGTTTGCATGTGCCAACACCTACCTGAAAGTAAACCACACCATCAGAGCAAATTCAGGACAGTCCCTCTGTCAGCCATAGAATACAAAAAAATCCCTGGTGGCTTAATACAGCAAGCAAACCATGGCAAGACTGGATACAAGATTTGCAAGGAGGCACTCAATGTATCAGCTCTGCACTAGGAAAAAAATATCCATCATCTTTACAGGAGACCTTTGTATGAAGCACAATGCCTCCTAGATCACTGAACAAGCCTGTCCCATCGCCTACCACATATATGTAAAATACACACTGCCTCTTGTCCTCTGAGCACAATTTGAGGAGCAAAATCACCTCTCCTTCTGTCAGCCCCGACTGGGCAATGAAACCTGTTATTACCTCACTCCTTCCTCAGCCTCCTCAGAGAGCAGCATTCAGGTTTCTTTTCTCCATGGTACTACATCAGTCATTATTACCAGCTTTCAGCCTTTGCTAGATCTATTACACATCATTCTGTAAATATGTTCAGAGAAATTACTTTCCATCCCAGGTCAGGATTCAGTGTGGATCAAGAAGACCTATAAAAGGAATAGAGCTATCAGACGTCACGTCATTCTGAAACAACCCCAAAAAAACAAGTTGGCTTTTTGGAAGAGACAATAGCCTTTGAACTTGGTAATTACCAGCTATTCCTGATGACTGTACATAGGAAAAGCCACAACCTCTAGTGTTCATGGAGGCTGCATATGTAAACCCTTCATTATTGCTTGTGCTATATAAATGTTATTTTGCTTTTCCATGTATTTAACCTTTATGATGGCAAAGAAATTCACTGTTTAAATTACCTTTAATTATATTTTTTTCTCCACTGTTGCAACAAGGTTTCTTGAGTGACATCTTTATTTGTGTAAAAGGCAGAGGAGTTGGCAGAGAGTAATGTGTTTTAAAACATTGCTTCTGTCCACAGAAGTACTTCTCTTGCAGGACACAATAGACAAAGAAATGAGGCAGAGCATTTTCCTGGAAAAAAAACCTAAAATGGAAAGCATTTTCAGGAATCCAGTTAAAATACAAAGTGTTATAAGATTACAGATGGCACTGCAACCTGAGAAGACTACACAACTTGGGCAGATGCCTTTCAAGGCTATCTATCTAAATTCCTTCTAATGTCCAAAACAATATAAGATTTGTAAGGCACAAAGTCATTTTTTATCCTCTCCCACATAATGTGCTATTTGTGGTGCATTAGATTTTACATGTAAAATGACTGTATTTTTAAAGAAACTTAAGCATGCTAATCTTTGGAAAACAGGAGCCAAAATACTTTTAAAAGTCTGTCCCATTATCAGCTGGAAACCTGGTCAGATTCAAGAAATTGGTAAAAGCAATTTCAGTCACTTCTCTTTTTTCTCTGCTCATCTTCAATATATCTTTTTCATATATTGGTTTAATTTAGACTGCAAGCTCCACTGAGCAGGGAATATGTTTTTACATTTATAGTATGCCCCATAAATTTACATCACTAGATGTGTTCTCATAATAAGTTAAAAAAAAAAAAAAATCAATGATTTCAGTGAAATGATACTTTCCTCACACTAGCAATTGATATTAATGCCTCTAGCCATAGCTGATGTTGGCTATATCAGTATCAGAGCTCCGAAAGATCCTGGAAATTGTCCTTATGTGTTTCTGTAGTGTTTGCATTTTGGACTCTTAGAAAGTAATAAAGCATTGAACTACAAGACGTCTCTTGGCTCCTTGCTGACATAAAGGCACTCTGCTTATCAGTGGATTAAAGGCAACTTCTCATATTGACATGGCTAAGTCATCACTGCTATGACCATTACATCAAATTAATAGAATATGTGCAAGTGCAGCACACTCAGCTTTTGTTTCAGTATAAATTTCTTTGAACACGGATGAAACTGCTGCACCTCCCTTTATGTAGGCCTTTTGTCCTCTCCCAGCTTGTTTAAGTGCTTCTCTGGCCCACATTGCAGGACACAGAATGTGGTTTCAGGCATACAGTTTGTTGTAGTGGTATGCACGTAAAATGAATACAAAATATGCGGCCAAGATAAGCCCTGGCAGACCTGGAAAGCAGAGAAAGAAACCATTTACAAGCAAAATCATTACCTTTAAAATCTCTCCAGCTTTATGATTATACAATCAATAGAGGGAGAAAAGGACTTTTCTTTGCCAGAGGTGTGTATTTTCCTGTAATCATGTAGAACTTTCCAGGATGCCTGCTCCCTGCTTGAATCCTTAGGAATTAATTGTTTTATCCACCCATTTCCACAGGACAAGCCCACTAATAAACTCACAAACCTTTATACTTAAGGAAGTATACAGATAACATAGAAACAGGCAGAGCCTTTGGTGACATAGAAGACACCTCTAGCTAATTAATAGGAATAGCCAATGAATTCCTGACCATAAAAGCAATGCTTTTAACAGCCAGCCTCACAAAATAGCTTCCATAATTAATACATTTGAAACAAACTTGAGTTGCTAGATTAGAGCACTCTGTTCAAGCAGTGGGAGCATTTGTTGAATTGCACATCAGATATCCATTGTCTGACCGTGGTGCTGATAGTTGCATTGTAAAGCTGATTCTCTAATATTCTCAGGATGCAATGTACTGCATTTTTTTCATCATTTCCTCTACATGTAAACTGATCTCCTGCGTTGAAGCAGTACTATTTAAAACAAAAGGGTTTGATTTATAGCCAGTCCCCAGCCTCATAAATCACACCTGCAGTGTGGTGCTCTGAGCTCCCTGTGTTCTGCCAGCATTTACCTTTTATAAATGATTTGGGTTTACCTCCCATTGTGATGGAGCCTAATACAATTGCATTCTTCTCTCCCAGCATTCACTCGTGCTGTTGCTCATTATTCCCACTGGGAATTCAGACCTAGTTTTTGCAAGCTTGTCAGGGGAGAGAGGGTTGGTGGTAGTGTGGGGCTTTTTTAAATTAAGCAATGTTGAATTAAAAATTTATATTCACATTCTGTAGCTTTTTCTATCACCAGGCATACTATGCAGTGGACGTTTTTACTCCCCATTGACTTTGCTTATATTTAAGTTCCCATTTGCTAAGGTAATGATTTGGAACTTAAGCAGGACAGCAGCTTGAAATGTCCAAAACACGGAGTATTTGACCTTCAGCATAACCCAGGTATGCACATCAGCCATTGTACAAACTGCATAAGGAGCTTAAATTCTCATCTGAAAATAAAAAATAATGACTTGAATCCCCCAAGAGACTAAGTGCAAGGATTTTATTTTTAACTCTCAGAATCTACTGAAGTGCCCAAAGATGTTTATATAATATTTTGTAATTGCATCTCAAGTTCTCAACTATAAAAGAGTTCTAGATAGTTCAGATACTCAGAGATAACAAGATGTGCTCCTCAGAGTTGACAGCCTTAGGTCCCAATTCAGGGATTTATTCCTAAATCATGGCACCATTTAACTAAGACTGAGGGGATTTGTGCTCATGTCTTAATTTCCTCTGTACCGAAACAATCGATAAGTTCATTTATTCAATTAATGATCATCATCACTGCCATTTTTACTGCTGACATACCTACAGAATTAATTGTAGTTCAAGATTGTTAAAAGTCACAAAATCTAAGTTACATTTCTGTCACAAATGCTCAGTGCAGCTTAGATTCAGTTTTGGAGCCCTGTCTTCTGAGCATTTAAAACAGAGCCTACTACTTGACATGGCTGCAAAATGTAGACTTGAGATTTGGAAGGTTGCAGTGTGTGTCAACTGAGATCAGGCTCAGACTCAGCTAGTTGGAAAATATTTCTGAAATGAATAGTAGTTTTTCAGAAAAGCTACTCCTTTTCCAACATAACTCACAGGTGGACTAGAATAAGTGGACCTGTTCCAGTTCAATGAAGGATTAAGCTAAACACTTCTATTTTCAAAGAAGATTAAGTGAAACAAGAAGACATTTTGATTCCTGAATTAGAATTGTCCACTCATGCACTTATGCAGGAAGAGCTTTTGCACTTAAATACAAAAGTTACTTCCATCCAAATTAACTTTCAAATGAAGGCAGCAAGCCTTGAATTATTGTGTCCATTGTCTGAAAACTCATAAAGTATTTGTATGAAAAGCAGGCTTCTCAAGTTCATAGTATGGGCATAAAGATAATCAGTTTAACAATTCTTGCCAGGTAATGACTAGACTGATTTTTAGAAACTATTTTGGATTTATAGTGACTGATTGTGTAAAAACTAATTATTCCAAAGTTCTTCCAAAAAAGAATTTAGTGAATTCAAATGTTCTGAAAAACTGTTTTATATTCTCCAGTGGTTCAAAACTACATTTCATCTGAACAAAAAAGGCATCTATAAATTGACTCATAAATACTAAGAAGCAAACACCAATTTAAAGTCATCAATTGTTACCTCAAGTTTAAATTTCTTGGATTTGTGACTCAGATTTGACAGAGCCATGAGAAGAGACAGCAGCTCTGCAAATATTTAATCTCATTGCAGGACAATGTAACAAAATCACTGCATGAACTTCCTTCCTCACTGCAATTATTGTTTGAACCACAGGTTAGTTTTAGCATTATCTTTTAACTGCAGTAGAGTGCAATCATGCAAATTCTGGTACAAAGGCATAGGGTTAAATCACATCTTGCTGTCTAGCCTTGTGCTGCCCCAAAACCAGCCCTGCAAAGTATGTAACTCCATGGACTGTTACGAGTCCTCTATTCTGATTTGCTTTATGAAATACCTTCAGATATTCAGTATCTCATGAAAGGAGGTCCAGCATTATGAGCTTTATTCTGAAGCAGCTTCACATGAAACCATGTCCACTGAAACATTAAAGAGTTTTATTGCAGGTTTGGTCCAGCAGTACTTCAAATTCTTTTTATCTGACTGCATGTGAGGCAGCATAGTCATGAAGAACAACATATCCTTACACATTGGTTTCAAACAACCCTAAATTCCAATGTTTCCTCCTGAAGGCAATGTCTTTCTACTAAAGCCCTATAAAAAAACAAACCCACAACAAAAATGTTTATGTAAAAAAGATTTTTAGTTGAATGCTCCACCAAAATAGGCATTTTGCTTAACTTTGAAGCTTGATTTAAATATTAGCAAATATGCAAGATTTATTGTTGTATTTACACAAAGCAAAAAGGTATTAAATGTGCCCCAGTGTCTGCAATGAATGAAACTCATTTCAGTAAATGCAGATATGTTTCAGTTAATGGCTTTGTTTAGAATGGGAAGCGCAAACTACAATCTATATCTGGAACACTGATAAACTCACCCAATCACCTCTCGTCACCAATTTAAAAGGGACCACTAAACCTGTGCCTGCTAAGTTTCCATTTACATACACAACTCTGTTAGCTGGAAATGTGCAGTTTAATTTGCATACACAGCTCTGATTTCTTCATGGCCAGTGCTAAAACCAGATATCTAAGACTGTACTGGAATTTTGTCCCCTTGTGATTCCTTACATGCTAGTATCCGTGATATGATCCATTCATGTGTTTAGTGAGTTCATATTTATATAATAAAAAGTCTTGCGATCCATTATGTGATTGGAATTGAAACACCTGCCCCAAATGTAATAGCTCTGATATTTCCAATGTATAGTGCAATCTGACCCTGAAAACACTCATTCACCTTATTAGTCCTTATTCTTAGAAAATAGTTCTGATTTGTGAGAGCCAGATTTATTCACTACAGAAGCATCCTGTCTAGATACCATAACATACCTATTGTTTCTTAGGTACATTAATAAATACCACTTTTAAAGTATTTGTTTATGATTCCTCCAAATACTACTTACAAAATTATTTTTAAAGGAGGAAATAAAAGGGGAAAAAGAAAAAAAAAAAAAAAAAAACAAAAAAAAACACGCAGTTGCTTTCTTAGGAGCCTTTCATTTTAAAGTTGAATTCTATGTTCCCATGGATACATGCTTTTGTCCTATAATGGTCCTGCTTCAGCACAGTAAGAGGTAGGGAAACAGGACTTACTCTCAACATTTCAATAGGCTTAGCACCTTCATTAGCTAAGTGTTGCTCCAGTGGTGCCCAAAGGGACATTTTTTTTTTCCTTTATTCATTCTGAAAAAGAACTAATTCTTGTCGGTGACCCTGCAGTTGATCTCAGCACAATAAATATGCACCTGTGTCATTTCTCCCCAGTATGACACATTTCTCTGGTTGGGTCACTCACAGTCAGGTTGTTGCAAACTACTTATCATCATCTCAGATCATTTGTACATTAATAAATATCATCACTGAACTCCCCCACAGAAATGAGAAGGTTTTAGCTCATACACAGAACCCTGGTTTCTAGAAGAATTCTTAGAATAATGTAATGATTACCAACGCAAATAGCAATAAAATGCCTTTGCTGAAAAAAAAAAAAAATAATTCTTCTCAGAAGCTGCATCAGTCCCATCTCTTTCAGCTGTACATGTAGGGAATAATTCTCTGATGCTACATGTTGTTCTGCTGTCTTGATCTTTGATGATCATTATGCTCCCCAAGAAAGGCCTCAAAGACATTTTTAAGGAAAATGCTAGACAAAGAGAGAACAATCTTGGAAGAAAAAGAGCCTATAAAGAAAAAATAAATTTCTTCAGATGCAAAGGAGACAGAGAGGGTAATGTATTTCTCAAGAGGTCATTAATGGAATACACAGGTCATCACTAGGTCACTAGTTCAGATATAGCTGAGGTTGTTAGCAATCAGAAGTGGTGAGTCTACAAACACTTGTAGGCTGCAACACATCCAGGAGGCAGAGTGATATTTTTACAGAAGCATAGAAGACTGAAAGGAGACAATATAGGGTTAAATTAATCTTAGCTGTCAAAATAACATGAAAACACATCTCTAGATAGAATACAGTAAACACATCTCTAGATAGAATACAGTTAAAAGAAAACCTATCTTCAGGGCAAGGGGATCTGGTGAGCTAACAGCTGTTTCCTACAAGATGTTTTCAGATCTAATAGGACCATCGCTACACCCAGGTCAAATGAAAATTTTCTCTCAACTAACTTCTAAGATTTATGCTGGTCTTTCAAATATTCATCAAAACTCTTCTAGCTTGTGGTCAAGAAAAATTTCTCCTTCTACGTTAGCTATGTTGCAAAAGGCTGGCAATGTTCTTTTTAATTCAAATATTATTGTCAAGTTTGATTTTTTTAAAAAATCATTACTACGTTCACCATTTTTAAAGTATTCCAGGGAATACTGAATCTCACTGACTGCAAAGCTAGCCTGTGCATCCAGTGCCACCATCAACAGCATTGGGTTTGCTTTTACATTCTTGTTTCATGTAGCCTCTTCAGCCTTGGGGTGATGTCAACCTATTTAACTAGTGCATTGGATTCTGATACTGCCTGAGTTTTCAGGACATTACTGCAGAGCAAATCATCATGATCAATATCTGGGGAGCTGTGACATTGCTAGATGCAAGCTTGGCTCAGTGACTCCATTAGCACCATCAATACACATCTAATGGCCATGTGAGCAGCTATGTGATGTTGTAGCAGTCACCTCAGAAGAATCATTGACTGATTTAGTGCACAGACACTGACAATTAAATGAACTAACAGCTTCAACTTACTTGCCATGGTCAATTCAAGCTACAGTGTAGTCATGCAGGGAATAGTTAGGAGTAGCATAGCCAAGCCTTAACCACAGCTCCCATTGTGTGACACGTAGTCTCCCAGAAGTGCTTCCTTTCTGTTGAGGGCAAATAAGATATCTTAAAAATAATTTTTCATGCTTTTATACACAAGGAAAAATATTTTAGCCAAGGAAACTATAGAACAATTAAGTGGAGCAGCTGCTGAGTGGGCTGAAGATCTCATTTGTAGTGAGCAGGGAAACCTCCTGCATCTTGAAGAGAGGCTGCTGACTGCTTCCATATAACCCTTACCTGGATATGATTGTTTGCTGTCTCACATAATGGGTATTTAAATCTGTGCAAGGACTATGAAACATGGTCACTCTAAGCAAACTTTTATAGTCTCCTTGCAGCCAACAGAACAGACAGTGGAGAGCTGGTCCACAATGCCAGTACAGCAGCTCTGTGCCACGAGATTCAGTAAAACCTACAACATTTGCGGTGTTTTTCCATGCTCCTCTTCATCCACTTTTTTATTTCATCTTGGATGCATGAATGGTTTTTTTACTTTACATACCCTTATCCTATCTGAAAAAGGTACAGCACTCTTTAAAACTGATAAAACACCAAGTTACACTGAAATGGTTTTTTGAAACTCATCCAAGTTCTCCAGTACAGTTGACATGGTTTCCTTTTAACATAGATGTGGCAGAGTTGAATAGATGCCCTGGAGACTCCACAGTTATTTTCAGTAGTGACAAGAGCCCATCCCAAACATAACTTTCAATCTGTTCATCCCTCCTTGAATACTAAATAGAGCCTTTTCCTCTTATAAACCAACTCTGTAACAAAAGCACCTCCAGCATTCAAATGCCACTTGAATTACTTTCTGAGATACACATCCTAATGCCACAGTTGTTTCCATTATTACACGTAGATCAGGCCAAAATGATTTTTTGATGCCTTTTATCTGACCATGCCAGCATGGGAAGTTCCACTGAGGTGGATATTTGTGTCAAGGACAGCACAGAGCATCTTGAAATTTATAAAATCCACTTATAAAATGAAATTAAATAAATTAATAATAAAATGAATAAATGAAATTTATAAATAAACCCAATTAACTTTTAAAATAAAATGCCAACTTAGTGGTAGTTCTATGTAGCAGCATTAGTCATAAGCAACAACAGAGGGAATGGACACCATTTTAGTTGGGGGTTTTTGCCCTTGATTCATATTTCTACAGGGAAGTAAGATAATTTCCCACTGCTGGTCTTTTAACCCATTTATATAGATACAGGATCTCTGCAAATCCAATGTAAATCCATTTTTCACAAAGCCATGATTATTATGGAAGCTGTAAGCTTGATTTTTCCAACAACTATCTACACATAATCTCAGCAAAGTCTTATGCTACAAAAATATTGTTTGGAGACTGTTTTCATGGTGTTCATGTTATTTTTTTCCTGGACTGCAAGATTATTTTAAAGAAAATAAAACAATTAGCATGTGTTGTTTGATTGTGATCATTCATTCAAACAAATGCATCAATTAAAGAACACGCTCTTCTCACATTTCACATGCTGCAAGTTTATATAACTGTGCCCCCTCTTTCCAACAATTTGCATGCAAAGTCTCAAAAAGTTCTCTCCTATGAGGAAAAAAATGCTATCCACATACATGCTAACCCCTTTTTAATGTCTTTTCAAAGAGAGATGAGTCTCAGGATAAAATGCAAGACATGAAAGGCCTGAAGACTGCACAGGATTCTCTTGTGAACAGGAGACACGATGCTGTGACAGTGCTGCCTGCCGCTGAGCAGTGCTACCCGTCTGCAATCCAACCTGTCTCCAGTCCCACAGCACAGCTCCAGTCCCAGGGGGTGACTTCCCCCAGGCTCATAATGCCAGACTGGTTACTGGCTCTGACATCCCTGCCACCATCCCTTTTCCCAGTTCCCAGCCTTCTCAGCCCCTCTCTGGGGTGCAGGTAAGAGAGCCCCCGGTGCCAGGCCTCACTGCAGAGCTCAGCAGTGAGTACCTGGGATGTAAAAGGGGATCTGCAGCTCACCCTGACAGATACCACAGCCAATTAAAACCAGTGACATGATATATGCACAGCTCTGCAGAAATCTATGACAAAGGAAGAAAAGTGAAGCGCTACCTGCTATCTCTGCTCAGAAGAGAAATCCTATCAACCTTGCTGGTCATAGTCTCAGTCAAAAAGTAGCAAAGGCACAGTATTTTGTTGTCTCATGAGATTTTTTTCTGTTGCATGACACATGTATTTGAAAGATAACAACCTCAGTTTCCTATTACTATGAATGCATTAAGCTTTGTTTTATAACAAGCACAGCATCATAAATATTCCTCAAAGCCATTTTGATTATCTGCTGGCATTGAATTTTATATCACTAGAAACACTTCAAAATTTGTTAAAATAATTTGTAAGTGAATCATGGCAGTTCATGCAAGTGATCATGCCTATATGCTGGAAAAATATGAATATATCTGGTGTTGTTATGGAATGGTAGTAAAATATCAAAGCGGGTTGTAAGAACAATTTAGAGTGGTATCAGATGGTTGTATTATTAAATTTCATCAGATTGCTTAAGACAGCAAGTACATGATCTCTCTCTACTTCTTAAATTATTATTTATATGGACTTAGCTGTCTTCTGTTAAATAATATTGTATAACCATTGACCCAAAAACCCAATTGATCAGCTAAACAGCATAGAAAGATTTAGCATCGGTATAAAACACAGCAGCCTTTTTGCAGTTTGTGTACCCAAGAAAAAGTACTATATAACAGCGCCAGAACTGTTCAGAAAAATATATCTCCAAAGGAAATTAATCAGAATTAATTTAGCCACCCCATCCTAGGATTGCAGCTTAATGCCAAATTTGGTCAGGACACCAGTCCTCATCTCTTCCAGTTCCTATTGTTCACCTGCGGAAGACAAGAGCTGCAGGGACATGGACACTTTGTTTTGCCTACATGATTGACTTCTCAGTTCCCAGTTCACCATTCGGATGTTTAGATGGCACCTCCTGTGCTCCAGTTTGTGCCTGTTCGAGTCCAAAGCCTGACAGAAAGATGACAGAGAAAAAACAGCTGGGGTACTGGGGAGAATGGCAAGGCAAGTCAGTATTGCTATATAAGACAGAAACCACCCCAAACCTTCAGTGGTCCTGTCATGAGTTTTGTGATACAGCTTCTGTTAAACACTGAACTCACATCCTTCACACTCTCCTATCCCTATCAGAAGATCAGTCTCAGACTTTGTAGTGATGGGTGCACTTATATAAATTATGGTGAAACTTGTGCAAACAGAGTCATTTGGGAAGGGTAAAAAAGCCTAATTTTCAAAGCTCGGAAGCAGGCTCTTGAATCCTCGTTCACTTTTTTTCTTTTTCCTCTGTGAAAATATCAATTTAATGTTTTTGGAAAGATTTCCCCTCTTTTTTTTTTTTTTTTTTTTTTTTTCTGGTGGGCAGATCATCAAAGCCTATTAGTGTAATACTTACTATCGTTCATTTACTGGAGAAAACTCGTTAAACACATGTCACTTCAAAACTGCATGACATAACATGAAATTGAAATGACCTTTATTTTGGCACACTACTGCACTGAGTTTGAGCATTACTAAGTCCCAAGTGTTGCCTGTTTACAAATGCCAGTCAGGCTGCTCTTACAGCTCTAACACACTCAGAGATTGTGCAGTCCATGTAACTAACTAACTGACTGCAAACAGTGAAGTAACTGTGGGCTAAGATTCACAGCTTACTAGGGAGAAAAGCCACTACTGTGAAACAACAGGTTAATTTATGATGGAAATTTGACCAAATACTCAATTTTTTCAGATGCTGTTTCAGTGTTTGGCCTCCTGACTTGCAATCTGTGAACTTGCATCTTGGGTCTAGGTTACTTCTCATCCATATGTTTCTCACGCCAAGTCTGTAAGTAACAGAGCTGAATGAGTCATGGTCATGCTTAACTTCAGTCACAAAGGTGTCTAATTCTTAGTCTTAAAAATGCACATGACTGCATCATAAAAAGCCACGGGATACAACACAGATCTTCAAAGCACTGCCACAGAGTACGCAGATGTGTACATCAACTCTCTTCAAAATACCATCCCACTTTCAGGACTCAGGATAGTCAAACAAGAGTCAGATTTCCACCCATTTCCTGAGGTTGCTCAACAGCTTTTGATAGCATCAAATGGATGTTGTGGATCACTAAGTTTCTGTCCCCTGGACCTTTTAACACACATTCAGCCACCTCCCTCTCTCATCAGGGGACTCCTCCTGAAGAGGTACTGAGCTCCAAGACAAAGACATGACTGATTCTTATATCTGTTCCAACAAGGGGCTCCACAGCTATAGCAAATGCAGCATTTCGCTGTGTCCAACTGAGGTCCTTCTCCTGAGGCCTAACAACACAAAAGGCATTTTGTAATACCTCCCTTTGAAATCAAATTAGTAATGTTTCAAGGCGTGACCCGTAAAGGGCTGCTGTCCAGAATCTACATGTGTTTGACAGATACATCTTCCACCTAACAGGCCTCTTCAAGAGTACAGATGGAATCAAGATGTGTGAACAGATCTCCAAAAAGAGAGCCATGGGATATCAGGATAAACAGCAAAGCACTCTATCTCAACAGATAAAAAGGAAACAATATCAGCTACAGCGTGAATAGCTCACTCCAGCTGGCAGGACAGATTTCGATGCCATTATTTAGGTGACATTATTGCAGAGGAAGATACTATTCTATATGTGCAAAAGCTAGCAAAATATAAACCAAAGTAAATAATATCACCTTGTACCAACTCCTTATAAAGGTCATACAAAGTCACAACCTCCTTTTCACATATGTCCATACTCTGCAACATGTTAAAAGCTACTGTGCATTCTAGCTCTATATACTCAGCTACCCTATGGGCTGGACTCTAGAGTCTTTACAGACAAGTTTATTTTCACCTAGCTAGCTTCTTAGATGAAGGACTAAGATCAGTAACTTAGGCACAGTGTGTATTTGGTTTGAATAAAAATCAAGGGACAATATGTCAGAGATAAACACCAATGTACCTCATCACACAGAGACTGTGAGTCTTGAAGGTAAAACAAAACAAATAGGAAAGTTAGAAAAGAATATGAGCTTTCAAGTTTGACATGATGTATTTGCTTATCTGGCAGACAATTAACCACCCCATTGTCCTGCAGGGTGAACATCTCTGGAGGAGGAATGTGAAGATGAGAACTCCTTCCCATAGTGTATGAAAATGGAAAAGCATTTGGCGGTTGGCCTTTGCAAACACCCAAAGGTCCCATTTGACTGTATAGAGAACTAATTTAAAGCAGGACAACTTCCTAATGCAGGCCAGGTCTCAGGTCTATAATTCATTTCACAGGAATTCAGACCAAAAAAAATTTTAAAAATTAAAAAAAAAAAAAACCCTCACACTAGTACATAAATCCCTTCTATAGCAGCAAAATAAAATGAAACACTCCACCAGATACTTCTTGTTGCCAATGTCTCCTGTCTGAAAAGGGGACACAGCCAGAGATGAGCTACCTGCATTACATGTCAACAGGTACAAGGCAAGGCCCTGAGAACAGATAGGCTGCTTTGCAAACTACACTTTGTCTAAGGACCAGCCACTTCTGAAAATAAAATGGATACCTTAGACTAGAACTAGAAGCCAAGATTAAAATACCATGGAGAAATGCCTATGACAAACCATGGCGGAGTTCACTGATGCTGCAACTCAACATGTATCAGACTTCCAGCAGCTTATGTCTTCAAGAACCTTCGAGTTCTACCTCTGCTAAAAACACAAATTACAGTCATTTCAGGAAACTGAACAAATTTTTGCATTCTCACAAAAAGAACAGAGGGGCAAGCAGTACTCTTACCCAGTTCTGAGATAAGGCTATAGCCAAGATTGAGCCTATGTTCTTATATATTAATATTTTCAGCTGCATTTGATTACTTAAAAATGCCCTAAATCACTGAGTAACACTCACAGTTTTCACACTATTATTTCATGAAGTTACTTTAATCACTAGGGAACTGTCGCATTGACCACAGATCTATGTGAGTACCATCCTGACAAACCTGGAGATTGAAATCCTGATATGAAGGACAAATCCAGCTCACTCTCCACATGCAAGCAGATCTCCCTGTTTGCACTATGAAGCTGTCATGTTGACTTAAGTCATTTGCAGCCATCGCTCAGGACAGGAGAGAGAAAACCAAACCACCTCCACTGGAATTCGATGGTGAATGGCTTTGCGCGTGAATCCTACTATGACTGCAGCAGGCTCTCTTTGACTATAAAACTACTTAAATTTTTGATTAAGGAGTTGGTAAATAAACAGTAACCTCCTCATTCTTATCCGGTGTATTTATATAAGTAACAGAGTAACACCCTCCCATTTTATCTGAAACTAACTAATGTTTTCTGCCTCACTTTTAAATAAACTTTGCCCTGGAAACTGTTGTTGGAGTAGCTGGTAACTGGAAGTGTTTTAAAAAGAAATAATTTTTAAATAATGCATTAAAATGAGGACTAAAGCCCAAAAGCCATGATCAATCTGTCTCCAAGGCTGCCACTCAGGTCAGGGAACATGAGCTGACACTTAATGCAGAGTTCTCCTCCAGAGAGGTACCTTTTTTTCCAGTCTATCATGACATATTTACAGCTTTGTCTCTCAGCAGTCCCTACTGAGACTCCAGGGATTCACACTGGCACGTCATGAATGTTATTTTTCTTGTGCTACTACTGCTTAGAGCCAATAGAAGATATTCAGCAAGGAATTAAGAGTCCGTGTTAATGTGATTTCTGTCATCCCCATATATCCTGGATTACGTTAAACATATTCTTTCTCCTCCTCCCCATTTCAGCACCGCTTCCAAATCTATGTGGTATAGAAGTTAGCTTGTGTTAGTTCATCTGTACTAGAAAATTGGTCAAGCCTGGCACTGCTGTTCAGAATTACAGCTACTGATCACTGATAGTTCCTATTCATACTAGTTAACCCTCTTAGCCTCCAAAACAAGATGATCAGGTACCTGATAAGAGAGAGTCCCTGGCTGGAGTCCACTGAATGCTGCTCATAAACTATTTGGGAGAGTTGTAGTTAGACTAACTACAGGTCTAAGGCCTGCCAGGGACTCTTCTAGCACTTTCAGTGTAGACAATGCAGTGCTTAGGAATGTTTTTTCACAGTTGTTCTTATTTTTATAGTATAGACATCTCTGTAAAGAAAAATAAATTTGAAGTCTGTCCTGGTTTGGGCCAGGATAAAGGTGATTTTCTGTCTTGTACTTTTGCTTTCAGCTAAGTCTCTTGTAAGTAGCTGCACTTGATGAAATTAACAGCAAGTTTCTCAGACAGTGTCTGCTGCCGGGAATGATAACACTCAATGTTTATAGTTACTGCCAGAGACTGGTATGCAGAGCCAAGGACACTGCTCAGCTCTGAGGAACATTTTGCCCTCTGGAAGGAGAAAAGGAGTAAAGAGGTCACACCTGCAAACCCTCTCTTAGGGAGGAACAGACAAGATAAATGACCAAAATTGACCAAACAGAGTATTCCATCCCATATACGTCATACTCAGTATAAACTGGGGAGATCACAAGGGTCAAACCCCTTCCTTCTTCACTTGTCCCTGTTTGCTTCTGCATCCTGGGAGGATTCTGTCCATTCCTCTGCCTGTGGTCCTGATCCATACCAGCCTGAATCTGTGTGTTCCTGCCTCCATTTACTGACTGCTGCTGACTCCAGGATTCCAGCCTGGACTTTCCCAGGGCTGCCCTGCAGCCTCGGTGGGGATGTGAGAGTTACTGGGGGGGGGGGGGGGGGAACAAGGTGGTATCAATTTTCCTGTATATTTGTATATATTTAGTAATTTTTTCCTTTTTATCATTACTGTTTCATTAAAGCTGTGTAGTTTAGTTTCCAAGCTACCCGTCTCTCTCCCTTATTCTCTCTCCTTTCTTTATCAGGAAGGGGAGGAGGATTAATAGAGAGCATCTGTTATTCGGTTTAATTGCCAGACCAGTAAAAACAGTTTATGGACAGTAAGATTTGGCTTGACAGTTGCTTTCCTTTGTTTTCATTAAAACTCATGGATAAAAGCACCTTATGACATACCACTATCATATCCTACTGGTTTACAAAACTATTCAGTACTCCTATGAATGCCCTGACTTATGTAAATGCACTATCAACCCTAAGTCATTATAATAGACACAGAAAATATTATGGGTATATAAATTATACAGTCACAGCAATTCAACCCTTTCAGACCATAAGTCTTTTTCAGATCTCCATGGAGAAATAGACTGAGTGTCTCCTAAGGGGATACCCAAACTGTATCACTCAGCAGATCTAAACCAGAAAGTGAGGCATATCAGAGAGCAAGCAAGCATTTACAGGTCTCTACTATAAGATAGAGTTCCCCAGCTTTTGTCTGAGTGTGGCAGGTCCCACACTAAGGTCACTGCTTATTGGGGTATTCAAGCATTCATGTTGATGCACAGTTAATCTATTCCTGCTCAGTTGTGCTGCATCACCCCTTAATTTCACTGTTCTTCCTCAAACAGATACACAGACACAAGGACAGTGGTTTTGTATCCTTATGGAATGGAAAAGATCTCTTCTCAGAGACCAAAATGCCTATTCCTCCCTGGTAGCATTACTTAGGAGCAATCATTCCAAGGTGTCGAGACCACATTTAGCTTTACAGAATAAAACATAACAAGTGGTCAAAAATGTGCATAAATAGAGTCATTATTCCAGCTTAAGATTCTGGGGACATAAACAATCCTCTTGAAGTTCACTGTGACATATTTTGCAGCAGGAGCCAGGCATTAAAATTATGTCCTGTATACAGAGAGCTGTAAATGCATTCTGTCTTAGGGCCTGGCACTGCAGTACAGAAATCAACAAACCTGCCATGGAATGGAAAATAAAGCAGTCCAGGGCCAGTTCCCTGCCCCTACACACAAGTTTGGTGGCACAGCTCATATCCATATGGCTAAACTCTGTCCTTCTGCTCACTCCCCAAAGAAAGTTCTCATCCATATCTGCCTGCTTGGAATAGTTTCTGGCCCACGCTGCTGCCCAACCCACACCCAGACACCATCAGGGACAGTGCTGGCTGCTACAGGCAAATCCATGCAATGAAGCATGCTAGTTAAACATCACAGGTCACTACTTACCACTATACCTGCCCCTGTTCAGGTTCTTAACGCAGACAGAGTCTGGGAGTTTAGCTAGGATATCACCCTAAAACATGTTTACCTTTCCATAAATTACTTCCAGTTACATAATAAATGCAGAAAGCAAAAGCCACAAGGAAGGAAGATACACACCCGTTTTGTGTGTATAGGGACATAAAGGAGCTGTACCAGGTGGGACCACAGATCCATTGTGCCTCCAGCACTAACCAATGGCACAAACTTAGGAAAGTGTGAGATCAAGGTAAGTGTGCAGTGATACCTCCTCGGTACACTCTCCTGCTGCACTCTGTGACTCAGGGACTTCCTGAGCCAAAAGTGGTATTTTGGTAATTAATAGCCCTCTGAGGATTCTTCTGAAAGAAAATGAACCCTGGGTTTAAAGCTGTGTAGTTAAAAAGCCAGTGAAAAGAGGCTTTAGCAATTTGAAATATAAAGAAACAAATCTGTTCAATCAGAAAATGCATTTTCTGATGAACATCAAAACAAGGATGAACAAGAGCAGTTTCATTACAAGACATCATCAAGCTGAAATCTACAATCCCTAAGAGCAAAATGGCACTGAGATCTTCACAGAAGGCTTTTGCTTGGGTACAGTACACACAAAACAAAACCAAAACAAATTTCATAGCATATTCTAGGCAGAACCAGCACTGACAGAAATCAAAACAAATGGCTCCATGGTGCAGTGGCAAAATGTAGGCCTTTTTCTATTTCACAGCCACTTTTATAGCAAAGTTTTCTCCTGGTATTTCTTGGTATGCCCCTTTAAAGTTCTGAAAAAACACCCCAGAATCTGCATCTTTGGGTCCTGATGGGTATTTCTGAGCTACTTGCTAAATCCATATTAGGAGCTGAGGCAGCCATGGCAGTATGAAGAACAGTTCCATTCCTGAGTGGGAAATTCCATGAGATAAAACATTCTTGCATTTTGTCCAGCAGAAATATTGTATTTCCACTGAAAATGCCATACTAATAAGCTCACTAGTGATGTTTTTTCTAGAAATAAATAGCAGAGAAAAGCTTCTAACGCTCTCTGTCTCCCCTTTTTTCTCTCCCTCTTCATTCCTGCTTCTCTTCAAAGTGGGAGCAAGTTAGTAAAAATAAAAATCTAAATACATTTTATTCCCTTAACAATTGAGAAATTGATAATCCCTTAATTTTGCCTTGATGTATCAAAAACATACCAAAGGAAAAGCATCCTGCTTTCCAAAACTTTTTTTTTGACCATGGAGAAGAAAGACTCCCAAGAAACACATTTAACACAGAAAGGCTCAGGCTCGCTCTATGCTTACTCACAGCTCATTCACAGCCATGCAGGTGAAAGTTTTAACATGAATGATCTTACCCCTCTGAGACTTCCCCTCACTTCTATGTACTTTGTAAACATGACACAAAAGTATTCCAATGATTTTATTTAGGAAATTAGGAAAAACCAACATAAATTAATTTGGAGCAGACGACAGCAATTCTGACTAGGAGAGAAAAGCAAAAGAATGAAAAATCTTCAGCCAGACTTAGGAAGGAGGGATAAGATGCTACAATATAGAATTCTCACAATCTATATACCACCACCAAACATATATTATGCTAGTGCTGTCATTTGATTCTGTTCTGTCCAAAATTTCCTCACTGCAAAATGGTGACAGCAGTACCACCAATAATGAACTACTTTGCAGTGGTCCTATACTAGGCAAACATTAAATGAAGGATAAAGGACTTCATCACCACCCTATGGCCTCCTTCTATGTCAGAGAAGCATACAACACTCCGGGAATGAAAAGCAGCCCTATTAATTCTCACTTGTAAATACTGTTGCTATTGATTACCAGCTACTCAAAAGAGCAAAACAGAAGTCCAAGGTTTAGCCAGCAGAGGCTGTGACATAAAAGCACTTGACACTGTGATCAGTAGTTACTGGCCAGGGCAACATTAGAAATACAATATTCAAAGGCACACAGGAGTAGGACAGGATCAATTTATAAGTCAATAAGCTCAATATAATTACCACTAGCTAGAAACATGCTGAATGTAGTACTACTTAAACCTAGTAAATTAAATTTCCTTTCACCAAGAGGAACAATATTTGCTCTGGTTCTCTACTTGGGATTGACAGGAAGGTAGGGAACAAGGCATGACACTGGGGGAAGATCTGTGATCATTTTACCCCTGCCAGCATTGCTTTGGCTTCCTCAGTTTACTAATCTGCTTCAGATATACACATAACCACTATACCAATTCAAGACAAAAATACAATTTACAGTTATATGTGTAAGTTCAAATTAAAAACAGAAAGGGGAGGAGGGGAGTGCAAGACAAATGAATCTAATAAAATCAGATTGGAATACATTTAGGTTGCAAAGCATTTGAGGAAAAAATATGTGTAAAATGATGCTTCAAACTAATCAGTAACACCAATTAGTCAACCATACAGTAAGAGTTCTATGTTCAATACCAGCATTATATGGAAGGGAAGTATTTTTATGATATGGAAACCACAGTGAGGGTAGCATGTGACACAAGCCCCTCATAACCATCACATTTGCAAAGTAGTTTCAAACATCCTCCCAGAAGGAAAAGGTTTATATAACATTGTCCTCAAGTGTTGCACCCTGTTAGCAATCACCATATCTTGGAACATACACAGAAAATAGGCAAGGTATCCCTGGAAACAGGGTAAAGCTGCTGGAGGGGCAGCTTTACAGAAAGACACCATGAGGTTCCCCATTTCTTTTCCCCTCAGCCAAAGCCATGGCAGGAGGAAGGGCAGACATAATAAATATGGGAATCCCCCAAACAAAACAAGAAAGGCTTTTCTGAAAATACTCTGTGTATTATACCCTAAATTATACCCTACTCCTTTCCTCTCTGGTGTTTAAAGGCTAGATTACATAGTCATGTCTTATCACTGAAGACAGATAATTAAATATGGAAATGTCTGTCAGGCAAATGGTCTGTTCTTGTGAAACTATTTCACCATTCTTCCACAAACAGGAAAATATTTAGCAAGAGGTGTGCAAACTGGGCACAGATGCAAGAGTGTGATTGAAAGGTGGGTGCCATCTGCTGAGAGCAGATCTAAACAGATGGATTCAGCATGAAAAGTATTTCCTTTGTCCTCCAGACTTAAAATTTTCTTCCTGGGGCCTGAAAATATTCTTTACTTTTGTTCTGAAATTTCAAGTGTTTTCTATTCAAACTTCCAGTAACAAACTGTCAACTGTGGCCCCTTATTTATAGTATTTCTCAAAAAAACCTATTGACCACAGTAAAATATTCCCCTGCTTGCTCACATAGACCGAAGCATTTGAGACATTGGAAAACAGAGAAAAGAATAAAACATTCAGCGGTTAAAATCCACTTAACCCAGGTAGTTTCTCTCTAACAGCCCTTCAGAGCTTTAGTTCAGTGACATGAGAAACTCCCAAATCTGGAAAGTGGTCAGTCAGCAGAGAAAGTATTTTCCAATGGCTTTGATGTGTTCTGGTGAGATTCTACATTACTGCAGAGGCCCCAGGGACATACACTGTAGTAATACAAGGGCTGAAATTCACCCTTATATTTTTGCACCAGTAAAATCCTGCATAATCCTCATTTTGAGGACTTAAGTGAGACTTAAGTAGTACGTAGCCTCATGCCAGGTCTTCTTTGTGTTGGCACAAATTTCACCCAGGCAAGACAATATTTGCTCAGGTGCAGTACCTTGGGTGAGAGTTAATCCCTTTCATTTCTGACACAATACTTATTATGTACAATAACTACTAAAAGCCACTCGTGAGATCAACAACCTACACATTTTCAATTTCCTCTCATGTATTCTAGCCTTTCATAAGCTTCTTTGATCCTGTATAGGTGTCAATCTTTGCATGCGTATAGGTCACATGAAAGTTCATCTCATGTTAATAGCACAGTCACCTTTGGATACCTTGATTTTAAGTCATTTCCATTTCCAAATTTCAATTACTGCATTATTCTCAAAAAATCCAAGAAACAGGGACTGTGATGAAAGGAAAAAGTCAAAGCCAAACATCAAAGCTTCCCTCTTGCCTAGCCAGTCAGAGATCCGTACTCACTGTACCCTTCCCCATCAAGGCAAAGATGGGCCATCTGAGGCAGGCTTTACTGGGGCTCCTGATCAAGAAGCATCCTCCTGAGGCAGTGATTGGACAGAAGTCACACGAAACGCAGAATCAAATCATGCATGCTCAGAATGCCCTGTGAAATCTGCACAGGGACTCTGAACCTGGGGAAAGGCAAAGGGCTGCCTGATGCAGGGATCCCTGAGAAAGCTCTGCTGAAAGCATGGTGCTGCCTTGAGTTTCTGCATGACTGTCCCCTCTTCCCCCAGCCCCTGAGGCTGAGCACAGCCCCTCACAAGGGTAAAAGCTGGACTCTGCCAAAGCCTTCACCCAGCCTCCCAAAGTAAGATGTGCTCCATAGTTTTTCCCCTTTCTCCACAAACCATCAGTACTAGATCAAAGCACCAAAAGTCCTGCTTTCTCTGACGTGTCAAACAGGACCAGATGCTGCCAGCGACAGTGAGCAAGGTGAGAGGGACTGGACTTAATCTTTTCTGAGAAGGCAAAACTTATAGAACTGTTTTCACTCTGCTGTTCAACATTCCAGCCAGTGGGAAGCTTCAAGAACTTGTTCCGATGGCTTGTTTCTCCTGCTCCCTCCCATGACAAACTGAAATCAATATTTTTAGATTCTTGTCATTCCCTTAAAGACTCTCTCCCTTTTCCCCTCCCTTTCAGAGGTCACACAAACTTTGCTTTGGACTCCAAACTATTAATTTTTCACATTACTCATTTTAGGTGTCTGAAAAACTTCTTACTCATCAGGCCATAGAAGAAAGTGTTCCTTCTGGTATTTTTTTCTTTTTTAAGATAAATAAGAGTTATGTATCTCAGCAACAGAAACGAAGTCTCCTCCATGCCATCACAACAAGGTGTCTCCAAGCCTGATTTGCAGTCCCCCCACCCGCACACACTTGCTGGTATTGCTTCACGCTCATTCAGAGCCCTTTATTTCTGTTGGCACAGCAAAAAACTGTGCCAGTTTTGGAAATCTGGGATGCCTTTTCATCCAGGTAAAGTAACTGCAGGGAATCTAAGTGAAGTTGAATTCATTTCTCACAGGCCACCAAACACTGTGCCGCAAGTTAGGGACTTTTGGCAGCTTAAAAGTCATCATAGAGCTTAAGATATACTCTCAACTACAGCTTAAAAGCTGCATAGTCCAGTGTCAGCCTCCAGAGCTCAGCAAGGACTCCTGACAGCAATGCCTGGAAAAGAGCGTGTAACAGAGGAAGTGGCTTGTGAAGCAAGAAGCAGCCTTCCTCATTTACCAAAAGTTCTCTTTTCTGCTCAGCTCCTCTCCCAGACTCATTTGGACCAGCAGAGGAACATACCAATGCAGCCCTACCTGCCAGCAGGGGAGAATATTTGTGCATCAGAGTCCTCTGTCTCACCACCAGAGATTTGCTCTTGGATCTCCTCAGGCTCGTGATAACCTCCTAATGTTACTGCAGCTGTTTAACATAAACCCATTAAATTCTTGAGGTTGCCACATCGGCCTTTTCTCCTGTCCACACCCAGGACCTCCTCATCTTCTTCCATACAGTAAATAATTCCCCGCAGGGCCCACATTTACTGTGATAACTAACAAGCCCATTAAAACTTCAGCCCTGACGCACGCTATGCAGCAAGCACCAGTGCACTGATGTCAGGTAAGACTTTGCTGATGCATTCAAACTTTACTAATGAAATAGTATTTGTGTTCTCACAACCATCTATGAAGTCTCCCAGAATGCACTACCAAGAGCTACAAAGTATTTTAAGAAAGAAAAAAAAAAAATAAAAAATAAGAAATTTCTCATTGGAGACTTCAGCAAGTCAAGTCTAATGTAGACAGGGTAGAAAGCATTTTGCAAAGGCAAAAAGCAGATGTCACAAAAATTTTGTCCTGCTCACCTGTATGATTCCTATGGTTCACAAGAAATCAGATGCAAATAGCACCATGATCAAGTATTTCTGGTTTGGCCCCTGAGTAGACAGAATACAGATGAAATCCAGATGATCCACATTTTTTACATCAGGTAAGCCAGGATCACGTACAGGGCAAAACAAAGCAATCTGCAAATGCTTCTATCTATACTTCTGGTCTGAAAAATATGCTTGTGCTTGTTTGGAAACACTCTTCAGTCTAAGTCAGCAAGAACACCTTTACTTGCTGCATTGCTTCATGCCTACCTGGGACAACGACCTCTGCAATTGTTTGTACAGCTGGATAGAGCATTCAGGATGTCTATTTGAGGTGTGAGTCCTAATTCCCCTCCCCTGCAGACACTTGAGAACACATCCTGTGACAGGCTATATTATGCACAGTTTCTTCACTCAGTTTTCTCTCAAGCAGAGATAACCATTTTGAGAAATACCCAAGTCTACATTTACACAGAAACACTCCACATACAGTAAAATGAGAGAAAATAAAAATACTAGTCAACCTGTATTAACTTTAATACTACAAATATCTGAAAGCATTTCTTCACACATACCTTTCTGTAGGCCCACAGCCTATTTTCCAATTGAAGACAACATGTTGCCCATGCAACAGCAATAAAGCTGTCATTCCGCCTTCGGCTGTAACTTGCAATCTGTCCGTATCAAATACTTCATTGAAAAAGAAAAGGTGCAGGCCCTAAATCTGAATGAACTGACTGGCAAATGGCTGTGCTACCTAAAGTTCAGCTCACTTTTTTCTTGGCAAAAGCATTTAAATCCTCTAATGTAGATTTATGTCATTTTGTCTGGGTTCTTTCCCCAGAGAGGCTTCAGAAATTAATCATGCTTCCTCCACAATCATGGAAACATCCCTGAGTTACCATGAAATTACTTCTTTTTTTTCACCCTCTTTCCTCTTCCCCATCATACCTGCCCTGGCTGAAAATATCACTACATTTTACTCTTGGTGAGAATTTTATCTGTGATAGTTAATAACATTCTGCAAATTATTAAGTCTGCAATTATCTTCAACATTTCTTAAATTGCTTTACAGACTTTGCTGCAGTTTGCTCACACTCACGGACACCTGTAAATTCAATATCTTTAGAGATCTTTTCCTATTTCACAGTTTAAAAAATTTCCAAACTTGTGATTCATTTTAGAGATAAATGGCCAACTACTCCCTTATTATTTTTTTTTTTTTTTGCTACATTTCTTATTTCTCTACAAAAATGCAAAACACTCTGTCAAAAAGGAACTGAAAAAGAAAATACTGGAGCAGGGAGCTGTATTTGTAAAAATGTCAGTTTAATATATGCAAAATGAAAGATATTTTATAAAACCTATTAATAAAAAATATTCCCAAGCTAAACCAAAGTCAACTGCAGTATTTCTGTTTTACTTTAAACAATATTAGTTTCATAACTAATTATCTCACAATTACTACTGTCTTTCCTTGATGAACTCTGTGCTGCCTCACTCTAATGAAAGTGCTGCAAGGTAATACAGCAGTTACATGACAATGCAAATAGGACCCATTCAATTTGCACAAAAAAAGGTTGCAAGGAGCAATTAGCACTTCATTAATATGATATAAAATGCTAATTTGCCATATATCCCAAGTGACTCAAAACTCCTTTCCATCCATATGTGCAAATAATAGTTAATACGATGCAGTGTGTGTGAACCAGGTTCATGGTGCATTAGCTTGAATCCTTGTGTCAGTTTTCAGCATAATAGCTATTAGTTAATATGAACAGTAGCTCATATTTAACCTGTGACAGCAGTGTTAAATGATAAAAGAATCTGTTGGCAGCAATAACTCATAATTCCATCCCTGTAAAGTTCTCCCTTCCTTGCTATCCAGGATGAAGTATTGGAAACTGACTTCTAATCTAATTTATAAAACAGACTGAAATGAAGTGCTGGTAGCACTCAGCTCGGCTGCTCAGCATTTTGAGAGGCAAGATCATTCCTGGTGAATCACACAGCTCAGGCATTCAAACACTCACTGGCAGCTTCTAATGATCAAAGTATTTGACTTAAATAATTGATTTATTTATACCAGTAAAGAAGCTCCAGGGGGTTGTGAATATTATGAGATATAATCACACCACTAGGGAATTAGAGACACTCAGATGTGCCTTGTGCCTGCTAATGCCCCGTGGATGTGATTAGGACATCACACATCAAAGGAATTTGCTCTAAAATTTTTCATATAATAAATTAATAAAAATAACTTATTTAAATAATTCCACTCATTTAACAGGATAGATCTTACACAAGATGCAGTATGGAGAGAACTGTAATGAAGTGTGTTGATCTAGAACAGTACAGAAGCCCTGACCATCTTCAATGCCCAGGTACTGGCTGGATCCTCTGGCTAGTGGGTCCCTTACATGGTATTAGCATCATCTCAAAGCTTACTGTCTGTGATGAGCATTCACAAAGATTTAAACCAACCTGCATTATGTGAGAAGGAGTAAAACAGTACTCCTTCAACTAATCCTTTCAGGAAGGGAAAGTTGCTTACCAGTGACATACAAGGCACAGGAAAGCAAAACAATGGCTACAATAACTCATGGAAAACCAAAGCTCTTCTGGCCAGATTGCTTATTCAGGTATTTTAACACCTACCTTAATGGTCTATATGGCTTGACCATTGCAGACTTCAAGTATTTTACAGTCTATAATGCTCTTCTCACCACAGCATACAAAGACAATAGAGAAGTGTCCTTATTTCAGTTGCATTCATAAGAAATTGAGTTACACAGAGACCAACTAACTTGCTCAAGGGCAAGCTGACAGTGCAGACCAGGGGATTAAAATTGTACTGACTTTCTGTCAGTGTACAGAAATACCCCAGCTTTTTTCCACAAGGATATTATAACAACAGGCAATTAACATCATGTTACCCTTAAGCTAGCATGCTGCAAGGGAAGTATATAGATGTTCCAGTTCCAGAAGTACAATCCTTTCCTATATTCCAGGATCCACAGAGAAGCATTTGTATCAATGACAGGAAAAACAAAGGCATCTTTTAAGAAAGGAGATGTGCATAACCCCTGTAGATCCTTTCAGTCATACCAAATCATGAAGAAGGAAAGCAATATTTAGGGGCAACTTGACCTTTGGACAAACTAATATTCCAGGTGCAAAGCATGATTGCTGTCCTTGGGTTGCAAAAAGAACAAGTGAATAAGACTTCGTGAACCCACAGCTCAACTGCCCCAGGGTCAGGCCTACTCTATCTGAAATTGCTTTAGTGTCCTAGGGTGTTGCAAAAGAACTCCAGCACTGCAATACTGTTTAAACAAGTCACACAAGTTCTAAGTAAAGAAATCAACAGCAATTATAAATTCCTACAAAAGCACCATCTCTATCACTAAAATTAGAAAGGGGGAGGCTTCAAGGGATTTGTTCATGCCTATGAGAAAACCATGACACTGTGTTCAGCTTTTCCACACTTAAGCTTCATTGACATCCTTGCATACCTGTCTGACTTTGGAACAAGCACCATGTGTGCTGACTCAGCCTGTTATCAACTTATGCCACAGAATGAGGTACCCAGGGGCATATCACCAAACAGATGTTCACCATATCATACGTTTTTATTTCAAGATCTGAAATCAACTTCAAATGCATCCAAAATTAAGTCTCTCTCACTTAGTAAGTTCAAAAGAAACTCTCCTGTCTTGGAACTTGAGGATTTGGGCCTCGAGTCATGCAGTCCACTACCGATTAGCCTGACAGTGCTACATGTACCATGCTGCATTGAAAAAAAAAGGTATGTTAATTATTTTTTTTATGTTTATATCCTCTTTCCCTTTCTTTATCTTATTTTTCCAATATGTACATAATAAATACAATCTGTGTTGCAGATGTAGTTTAGCTGGAGTGCACAAGAAGAGGAATTTTTTTCCTCCCCAGTACTAGAGGATACAGCATTGTCCATTTGATGGGATGTGGCAGTGGCTCTGTGAGGGTGCAGCCTCATATTTCAGTAGGGCTGAATTTGCCCACATGGTCTTGAAATATGATGTGTATCTGCTTATTACTAATTACATTCTGGCTGGGTCTCCAATGCCAATTCACCCTTGTAGAATTGAGTTGAATACAATTACAACAAGGAATCAAAACCACTCAGAAATAATCTTCATATCTAGGCCCGCCTTTTAAAAAAGTAGTACTAAAAGTCTGGAAATCCCTGACATATCATCATTAGAGATGGTCATGTCACCAACTCTGACCCCAATTCCAAATTTGTGACTGCTAACTTGAGCTTCAACAGCTACCTGACCTGAGGGAGTCCTGTGCTGGCTGGGAAATCTCAGGTGAGATCCTAGGCTAGATTATAACACAGTTCAGTAATTCCAATCCTAGTGATAGCCCCATATGCATCCCACAGCACAGTGGCATGTTAGTTAAAACTGCAAATACCCACAGCCTACCTCTGAAGCACAATGCCAAGTTTGCTAGCAGCCAGTGAAGATCAATGATAATTAACAACATCGGTTTTCAGAACTGAAGGGGTGTTTTAAACAGTGTTTGTTTTGTTGTCTGTATCAGCCCTGACCTGTGTGTTACTCTCAAGGATAAAACCAGCTACAACACCTTGAGCAAACTGACTACTTAAGAGCCCACAGAAGTGAATCACCAAGAGAGTGCTCACACCAAAAAGCAGCCCCTGAACCTCTCAGCAGTGAAAATACCTATTCTTCATGGGAGACAAACCTTGAGTGTCAAGAATCGTAACAGTATTAAAAGCTGAGTCTTATCAATGTGCTTGATTTTTCCATGTTTATTTATAACTGCAAGAATCATTTGTATCTATACATGGAGGTGTGCGACTATAAAATTTTCTCCCCACTCCCAAAGTGCCCTTTAAATGGGAGGTGGCTAGCATTTCTCAAAACCAAACCTCAGCAGAACAACAGGCAACACAGAGGGGCCCAGCATCTACTATTAATGTAACAACAGCATGCTGCCTGGCAAGCCTCGACTGAGCTCAGAGGCAGGAACATAATTGCATGCCAATATAGGTGTATGAATCACAGGACAAAGGTGACTAAACAGGAGCTTTCATGAGCAGGACCTGGCCTTGAAGACTTGGCTGTAGTGAATGAAGAATGATAGCAACCAACACATGGTTCTGATGAGACCATAGACCACAGCCAATAGCCTGGGAGCTAGGAGGAACGTCAAGGCTTGGCGTGGTAGTGGCTCATCTTCCCAAGGACACCGAGGTGTAATATTTGCACAAGATGAATCTCCACCTTGCCTCCATTGTCATCCTCCGTTGCAAGAATTCAGTCAGAAGAGACATGAATCACCATGCCAAATCACACCCAAGTGGGACGCAAAGAAAAAAAAAATATCCAGAACTGGGGAAAAAAAAATTTCAGGGCATAAGAAACCAACAACAGTCTCAGCAAGGGCCTTGTAAAGGCAGGGGGTATCTGTCCTTCCATAAGCGGCTGTATTGGGTCTGGCTTAGATGGAGCTAATTTTCCCTGTAGCAGGCCTCATGGTGTTTTGCTTTGTATTGGTAGATAGAAAGGTGTTGATAACACACCAGTATTTTGGCTGCTGCTGAACAGTGCTCACACAGCATCAGAGGCTGTCTCTACAACATTTCCCCTCACCAGTAGGCTGGGGGCTGTGCAAAATCTTGGTAGGGTGAAGAGGACAGCTGACCCAAACTGAACAAAGGTCTGGCATCATCTGTTTATGAGAATGAGAGGATAAATATTTTGTTTCCCTTTTCTTCCATGTATAGCTTTTGCTTTTACTTTAATAAACTGCCCACAAGTTTTTTCTATCCTATTTTCTCACCTGTCTCTCTTTCTGAGAAGGGGAATGATAGAGTGACTTGGTGGGCACATGGCATCCAGCCAAGGTCTACCCACCACAGCAGCTTTCCCTTCTGCAGAAAGCCACCCCTCCTTATAGCCTCTCGCACTGCCTAAATTCAGTTAGAAGCTGCCATCCTTCATCCCAGTGGCTATGTCCCAAACACTGTGAAATCTAAGCGCTGGCAGTGTTTGCAGCTGTAGGAAGTCAGATATAAGCCCTAGAGCCACCAGTACCCTGCTGGCAATGGAGCCTGGTAGCCCTATCACCAGCTAAGGCCTTCAGCACACATGAAGAAAAAAAGAAAAAAATAGCAACAGTTAAATAAACCACAGCCTTGGTGATCAGCAGCAGACCTGCCTACTCATTCTGCCTCAAAAGGAAATTCCCTCCTTTTGAGCTGGCTGTTAAAGGGAAGCTCTTCTCTGAAAAATACTTGATGTAACACAGCATCCTCCGCCTGAACCAGCCAAGCTCCTCAACAAAAATTTTTTTCCTGGTCTGGCCACTTCCATTTTCCTTCCTGGTCATGGAGAGAGATACCCTACTTAGTAGGGTCCCCTTCCTTCCTTCCCATTTTTTGGGCCAGATGGGCCTTCATTTTGTGTAGAGGTTCTGCAAATTGAATATACAAAATGTTAATTGTGTGGCCAAATTCAGTCCTTGGTGTATGCTTGTAAGGATATAGCCAATACTATCCAGGGAAAAACCAAATGACACATTTCCACGTGAGGTAGGAAGAACATTACTTATCTTTTTAAGCCTTTATACTGCTTCTGATAAAAATCAGTAGGAAATTTGTCTTTGTTTTCAAAGAGAGTAGAAAGCTGCACTCTAAATTTTAAACAGAGTTTGCAAGGTGCTTTTCTTAAATTGTGCCTTTTTCAATAAAGTTACAAAATGAGAAAAGCTTCTTTGCAACCAATAAAAAGACAACCAATGTAGAACTCATTACTCTCAAGCAGCCATTGTACATCACAGAAGCACTCTTTTTTTAAAGTGCACCCCTCCTTTGATGAAGAACTGCAATGATTTCTAGTAAAATGTTAAAATCTAACTCCTCATTACTCAAAGTTCCCCACCCCCCTGACAGCCTGACAGCCTTAGAGCCTGTGAAAGGAGGAATGTAATGAGTATACATTAATGATATATACTTTCCACAGTTCTTGTTCTGGTGTGACCAGATTTATGTACAGAGTAGCTTGAATGTAATCCATCACGATTATACACAGCATTTGCTTCAACATTTCTGCAGGTAGCACCACCTCCAAACTCTCTTAGCTGTGGCAGTATGAAAGGAACTGAGATGTGGTAACACAATGTTCATTTGTTTTGGTGGCAAGACTCAATTAAAACAACATAACAGGGTTTAAAAAAATACTAATCTGTGAAAAAAAAAATGTGAAGGTGAGTTAAGTAAAACCTTCAAGTATTCCCTTGTTCAGGGCAAGCTGTGTGGGCTGACAGCTTCTCCCAAGGGAGTGAGAGGTCTTAGAAAAAGCCCTGCTTCGAAAGGACTGGCTGTTAAGGCAAATCCCCACCAGTCAGAGCCCTGAGGAGAGTGAAGCTATTGGGTTATTGATGCCCAAAGACAGAGAAGACATTGTAAAGGAAATATGGGGGATGAGAATGGCAGTGGAGGAAACAAAATAGGGACTGCCTCCCACACAGGGAGACAACAAACCTGTGAAAATAAGAAACTGCTTTTTCACTAGGCAGATTTTTGAGAAAGAAAGACATATCCCATGGCTTTCAAAACGCCACCTGGGCAGTTAGGGAACTCCATGCCACCACAGCTTGAGGCATGGAGGGAGACAAGAAGGTGGGTTATTTAAAAAAAAAAATATAATGAGGTTCCTTTGAAAATAAAAGTCTGTTCAGTTGCTGCTATATTCAGTGGCAACAAAAAATAAAGTGACCTCAGGTATTGCTGACTCCCTATTTTCATCTCAAGTTCTGCAGTAACCAGAGTTGTTCCCAGGATGCCAGGATCCTTGGGCCCTGACATCAGAGCTCTCATTGTTCAAAAAGGATTGCAGACCAACCAAGTCATGTATTAAAGCCTTTTCTTGTCATGCACAAGTTATAATCATGAATGTAAACTCTTAGAAATAAAGTCATTTTAGTCTCAATTGGGAGTGGGCGAGGGAAGAGAAAGAGCCATGTAAGGATCTTTGAGTCTCTGGAGCTGGGAGCAACTTCACAGAGCTAGGATTTCTGAAGGGAAGAAAAGCTCTCTTGTTGCTGGTCTACATTGTCTAGCACCATAAATGGATTGGAATTTAAGGCAATAATAATAATTCTTATTTACATTTAGAGAGCGTTTTTCATTGAAGAACTTGCAGGTAATTTTACATAACTGCAGTACCTATATACCACTAGACCTCTCTATATAGTTACTCCTATGGCTGTTTCATGCCATGCTGTACAGTATCCCAAACTGCCCTGCCATGACCTGACCATCTGGTGGCCTCCAGAGCATCTGTGAGAAGCTATGCATGCCCAATGAGCACTGCTCTTTACCTTTCCCAGTGCTGCAGCTCTTGCTGGACCCAGTACTGATGAAGTTCAGCTTTCTCTGCAAAGTTAAGTAGAACACAATGTTAGATTTAGCATCAATAATTGTTAATATAGCTCACCTCCAAACACTCCCACCCCTTCTACTGAGCTACATGGCCCTAAGTGCCCCAAACTTGACATCCCACTCACATACATACAGAAGGCCTTTATCTTGGACACCAATGCAAATATGGAAGATAAATGTAGCAAGTGGGTTTTTTAATATGTTCAAAGTTTCTTTTGGACCTCTGTCTCCTGTGTCAGCACTTCTGTGCTCAGAAACTGACAGTGACAAACAGTGCACAACAAAGTTCAGGTGACGCTGGGTGGGCCATTGCATTATCAATTTGCATTGTGGTGATGTGTAGGAACCTGAGCCACAGGCTCCTCAGCACTGTGGGCACTCTGAACTGTAATACATGGGGAAGAACAGATCATTAGCTACTGGACTTAAAACAGATTGCAGAGGCAGCACGTATTTGTATCAAAAATGAATGTGGCACTTTTGAAGAAATCACACAGATACAGACAGTAAAGGCCTCCCATAACAAACTAACACTACTTCCAAAGAACTGCCCTTGCTGCCTATACAGCAGCAAGCACCTCTCTTGATGCTGATAGAAAGAAATTACATTAACTCTTAATTACATTAAGAGTTTAGAATCCCAGACTCTTCTCCCAGGTCCTAGTTTATTTCTATTACTATACCAAAATCACAGGGAAAGAGCTAGGGATTTAAAATGGGTTATCAACATTATAGCAACATTTGTGGAACTTGGATGCAAGTAGAAAAGCTATAAGAGGAAAGACTTTGGAGGAATTATTTGAACACTGGTTTGTGTGCACTGCTAGAATGCTTAATGTTTCTCCAACAAAGTTTCAGTTTAGTTTTACAAGCATGGCATCCTTTTCACATTAGCACGTGTTATATGAAACATCACCCTGTTATCCCAAAATAGCAGCTCTAATGAGTTTCATGGTAGATGTCCTGCTGATCAAACATGGGTTTATGAGCAATACAAAGAATCAATAGGATGCTTGCACTCCATGCATCAGCCCAAGTACAAGCACACTGCAGAATGCCTTCTGCCCACACAAGTGCTATTTGCTGGCTAATGAATAAGGAGATACAGTCATACCACAGCTCACGTGTAAATTCAGCAAGTAGTAACACACAATTGAAACTGTCCAACAAAATACTTCAACATGCAATAATCTGGATACAATTTTCTATTAGAAAAAGACTAAGACTCAGTGGTATGAGGATCACAAAGGCTTCATGTCTCTCTTCCAGTGGATATACAAGAAAGGGACAAAAAGGTGACACACTTTCCACCCTCTCCCTTCTGCCACTAAATGTACACAAGCCCCTCTACAAGCCAGCAGTAAGCTTGGGCTCCACCTGAGGGCATCATCTTGACACAGGGACACACACAGTTTATTTGCAGCATTGATACATCAATCCTAAAATGAAAATATGAATACTTATCCTCCATGTTTTAAGTCTCCTGTAAAAGGGCACAAGAATCATAAAAGCAACACAGCTCAGAAGGAAATACCAATTGCAGATATAACTGGAGCACTGAAATAAAGTGGCAAGGTGGACCACATTCCCTCTAATGGAAGTATGAAAGGAGAGTCAACATACCGTGATCCCCATTCCTCACATATGACCAGGCACATCTTAGTCTTCTATTCAAAATATTTTGACATATGACAAGAAACACATTAATGCAACCAGAAAAAGAACTAGAATGACAAAAATGTGTCCTTGATCCATGACCAGGGTGAAGATGCATGGCCACAGACCAACACACAACTGAGGTCCTGATAACATGAATAGAGAAGCAGCATACCAAGCACACAGCTATTAAGGCCAAAAGTCCTTATACCAGAATGCAAAATGCTGCCATCACAAAAGGTAAGTGTTTTTCACATACGACACAAGTGCCCCATCAAAAAACCCAGGCAGTCCACAAATCACTCCCTGCCTACAGCTGCGGGAACTTTGAGGCAGCAGGGAGCTGGCCTCGAGTTGGATGAATTATGCAGCCCAGGTTGGATATGATTAGCAGAACCTTAAATTGGGCAAACCTACTGCAAAGGGACAAAGAAGTGTTGCATAGTTCCTAAACTCTCCCCACCACCCGAAGCAGCTCAGCAAGGTGAATTGTCATGTTCCCAGCAATTTTCCCCTACAATACCTATTTCCCTAGAGGCAGGCACTAGGCCTAGTTAAACTAATCAGGTCCCAGCTCATAACATCTTGCTCTCCTTTCTGCACTGGGAGCACCATTATGCTGGTATGCATTGCTCAGCCTCTCACTATCACACATACAATTAAGTTCAGCTTCTAAAAGCTCTACCTGTAATTGGAGCCAGCTGCAACCTTTCTGACACATACTAATTGCCAGTAATGATTTAAGTGCAGTAGATTCACATGCTGCAATTGTTTTAAATAAAGGAATCTCTCGTAGCTTTTCCCTGAGAAAAATCTGTTAATCTTTGCTGCTGAGTTATCAAATCCTCCAGTCACCTGTTTGCCATCATTTTCATGAGCTGATAACGTGTTTATTAGAGCCATAATATGCGGGTAGAAGTGTAAAGGTCTCATTTGGTGGAGTATGAATTCTGTCTCATATATCTGTACAGAAAAGCCTGGTTTCACTATTCAGCTGTACCTCAGAAAAGAGTAAGTTCCAAAATAGCATCTTTTATTCTTTTTAAATAGAATATTATTTCTTTTAAGCTCAGTACATATATCAAAATACCATTTGGATGAGCATGACAGGTTGGTTTTGTTAAGCCCCAGATACCATCACTTCCTGTGGTTAATATATCCTGCCTTAGTTAATTTCAGCTTAATTGTATTATCCTCTTAATTATTTTTCATATATGAAACAAGCTCTTCAAAATAATGTCATGCTGATTCTATGAAGTTAGTTCAAGAGTTCTTCCCACAAACCATTTTACTTTCCTGAAGAAGACCTTACCTGAGATATTGCACACAATACATTTCTGGCAAAATTAACCCAATATCTCCCTGGAAGTTTTGTTCTCCTTTATGCAGAGTGTTTGGTTGGTTGGTTGGCTTTCTTTTGTTTTTGGTTTGGGTTTTTTGTTTTTTTTAGCAATGGGGGGAATGTCATTAAGGCATGCTAGTAAAGTTACTACAGTTTGGAACTCAGTACAGAGTGACTTAGAGTGTACAGTGACATAACAAATGATGTTCTGCTACAGCTAAGCTCTCTGGTCCTTCTGCTGGTTTAAGCATGTGATGTACTGAATGTCCTCAGCTCCTGGGGCAGTGTGCACTAAAAGGCAGCCTTAAATGGCATCTACCCCAGGTATCTGCTATCTCCAGCAAGATGTTCATAACCCTTGCCTCCCCTGTGGAACTGCACCAGAATGTAAAGATGCTCAACTAAATGTCTTCAACTATATGAAAGAGAAGAGAAACAAGTATCAAAAGTACTGACTAGTCACTCAGGAAATCAAGGCAGGTTTTTCAAGTGAAAGAGAAAGCCTGAATCCAAAGAGAAAATAAATATATGAGAAATACAAGAAACTGTAAACAAGAAGCCATAACTTAAGTTATGTTTGGGACAGCCAAACTTTCCAGCTGAAAGAGGAATTTCATCTGAGTTAGGATTCCTTGACTTGGCTGCTGAGAATATAAAGCAGGGGCCTAATTCTAGGACAGTATGTGGTTTACTATAAAACAAATCTAGCATATAATAATTTCCTTCCACAATTCCCATGACTTGTGGCACAGACCCAAAACCTCTGCTATGATTCATGTCCAAACCTCCCAGGAGAGATGTGATGGCCAGATTGTTAGTTTTAGGGTATGAGTAGTTCGGGTGAAATGACAAATACTAACACTCAGTCACATTGTGGACAAGAGATGACCACAGTAATGAGGGGACAGCAGAGCTCCACTGACAGTTTATTATTAGCATCTTGAATATGTGTAAAAAAGGTTGTTTTTTTAAGGTAAATAAGATTTTCCTGCCTAACTGGACAGTCCTCAGGGACAATTTGGACAGTCCTCAGGGACAATTTGTTAGTCATTCCACAACACAAGCCAATTCCTCTTTTGCAGAGAGGAGAACAGAATGTCTCAGCAAATCCAATAGTCCAATGGGCTGATCTTCTGAGGTGCCTCACAACTCCTAAAGCCTGTTTCTGTGCCCAGTAATCTCTTGAATCTGTGTTTTATACAAACTCTGAGCCAGTGCTGACCATGCCCAGACTAACACCTGGAATAGCTTTCCCTACTGCTGAAAACCTTGCCAGAGTAAATAATGTACCAGTTTGCTGATGCAGCCTATTCCAGAACTCCTCCTAGCTTTAACCTTTCCAAATAGCCTCTGAATCTGAAAATACAGCTAATCTGCAGCTTTGACTAGTCAAATTATGCATTCTGAATTTCACGTTTGTTGCTCATTATCCCCTTTTTCTTCCTGTTTGCAGATTAATCACGGATCAACCCATCAAATCACACTGAGAAACAAGTCCCAGCCTCATGATCTCTGCTCATTGCTCCTGATAAAAGAATGATCACACATGCCACATATTATTTCCTCCTTGTCCATGACTAAAAGGCTGAAACTCTTGAATTGAGAGGAACACTGACAGGTATTGAATAATATATGCACCTTTGGCATAGCTTTGCAGAAAAAAAAAAAAAAAAAAAAAAGACACTCCTGCTAAAAAAGGCATATTGTTCTAAAATTTGTGAGCATTCTGGATTCACCATTCTTTCTAAAAATACCTCCTAGATATCCCAGTATTAGCGGACAACCAACCAAACAACATTAAAAAAAAAACAAAACAACAACAAAAAAAACAAACTAGAGAATACAATGAGGAAAAAGATGAAGAAAGACATGGAAAAACTTCACATCTGACTAAAGAAGCTATCACTGGGGAGATCAGATTATGCAGTTAGCACTATCTAACCACCTCACATGAAAACATGTGGCAGTTAGAGATAATTCAACAGTGGAAAGCAGAAAGGCAGAGGTTTGCCTCAGAGGACCAGCAACATCCTATTTTTTCTCGAAAAGCAGTTCCTACTTCAAGTGTGGTGTCCCACACACCCATTGGACCACGAGCTGTGCGGAGGAGCAGCAAGCCAGTTATTCCTGTTTTTGAAGGGGAAGTGAGGGCAAAGACAGGAGGAGGTGAAAACAATGGTGATCACTGGAGAAGTAGAATTTCAAGAGCAAGATTTCCTGATTGAGGATAGAAGATGACTAAATAAAAAACTATGCCTCCTTGGATATTTTCCAACACCTCCCAAAACCATATCTAAACAGCACTGGTCTTATCAGATAGAGGCACTGACAAATGGAGGTGAGCCAGCGGACAGCCATGTGAGCAAAGGAGAGCAGGGGACAGGGAACACAGAAACCTCACACTACTACTGCAAGGCAGCACTCACATCCCAGGCAAGCCCCCAAAGCATGGAGAAAGTAAAGGAATACCACAGAGGAAAAGACAGACCTTGCCTGAAATCCTGGGTGCTAGACATTCAAGGACAGGATGAAAACGAGTTGCTTAGAGCCATTACATACCCAGCCGTGCTGATAGAAGTAAGAGTTCAATTTGGGCCAAGGAACTCCAGCCTAGCTTGCCAAACCTGGAAGTGGCTCCATGCAAACCTAAGCAGCCTCTTAACTTCCTATCTGATGGGCTCTTAACGTAGCTCTCCTGTCTCCCATGTGTGAATAGACAGTTGTAGTGTTATGTTCTTACTTGTTATAGAATACCAGAGCTGTAATAGCATTGGAAAGGTTGGAGAGAACACAGGACAAGAAACAAGGATTTAAGAAAAATGCCTGGTTAATTGTCATTAATAAAAAACCCTTCACAGATTGGCAAGGTTCTCTGTGCTATTTATCATGTGAACTTCTATTGAAAACAAACAGCCGCTAGCCCCCTGAGGACTTTTCCAATAGTCACAGAGGATATCTAATGAGGTAATGTTAAGAGACCTAATTATATAAAAAAATAAACCTTGATAACCATCTTATCCCACGTATGGCTCCAATATGACTCAGAGTTTATTTTAATAATCTTCATAGGTTAACACAGCACAGTCCAAGCTACACTGCAGCAATGCAGCTACTGAGAGATCATGAAGAGGAGCTAAGAAGTCACCCACAACAGGATACTTGACCAAAGAGAGGTGAAAGAACAGAGCTGTGGAGGTCTGGAAATAGCAGCCTTGAGAAAGCAGGGTGCTTTGCATTGCAAACTAATATAACTATATCAGTTTTGGCCACTTTGCTCCGATCACCTGTGTCAACAAGGCATTTCCTCTGTTCTGTACCTTGAGCCACATTGCTGCACCTGCCCTTGAGGGAGGAGTTATTGGATTAACTCAGCTTCCTCTTATCTGTGTTTACTCACCAAAACTACTCTGCAGAGAAAACTCCCTGAATCAGTCCCAAACTGCAGTTTCACTCATATGCAAAAAATCAGGTCTAGCATTAAACATGCAGAGCTAAAAAAAAAAAAATAAATAAAAAGGGAAAAAAAGAAAAAATAGAAAAAAAATTACCTCATTGTGAGTAACCACCACAAGCCAAGCTGGGTGAAGTCACTGGGGATTTTTCTTTCCAACACGCCCACACCGCTGGGACTCTTTCAGAGGGACAGACACCTGCAGTGCTGCTGGGCACAGGCAAACCTTTCTTTCCCGCTTTCCCTGAACTGGAGGAGAAGAAAGTGGGTAGCCAACAGAATAGACAAGAAAACAGGTTCAGACATGTTACTTTTGCTGCCTATGCTGAACTAGTCCAAAAAAAAAAAAAAAAAAAAAAAAAAAAAAAACAGGAAAAAAAAAGGTGGAGTCATAAGGAATTCTGCTTGCTAACACCACTGCCTGGCTCTGCTCCAAACCCATGACCCTTGCAACATATCACTGTAGGATTGTTGGGCAAGCTGCTAGAGTTACTGAAGCAAGAGAGAGAAGTCCCCAGATTTCCCACTGTGTGTAATTTTGTATAGCGTGAGCTAACCATAAACCCCTTGAAATACCTGTAAATTTTAATCTTAAAATGGGCCTAAAAAAAGAAGGGAAAAAAAAAAAAAAAAAAAGAAAAAAGAAAGAAAAAAAAAAAAGAAAGAAAAAAAAGAAAAAAGAAAAGAAAAGAAAACCATACCACCTTTAGCTTTTAAGGAATTAAGTTCTGATAGCCAAAGATCCCAGGCTTCAGCAACATTTTGTTCGGGCAAAGCAGTAGTTTAATCCAGAAATGGGAATAAAACCTCAAGGCTGACTGTTCTATTGCTGAAATGGAGCAAGATGGAGTTCCTAATGAGTATTCCCACCGAACAATCAGCTTCTTCAAGGTGAAAAGAGATTTCAGGTGTAGGATAAACAGGAAACTGCTAATGACCACCTTAAAAGGTTAGATAAGAAAACAGATGCCAAAGTACCTTATATTTATCTACTTGGCTTTGACCTGCAGATACTTGTCACCACTTACTGCCTCCTCTGTGGACCTTTAATGACCCACCATATTGCTTACAGAAGCCTTCACACTTAAGTTGCTTGTGTTCAAGAACTCATATCAGCTTGTTAAGAAAATGAAAATGTTCTATGTAAGGGCCAAAGAACATGGCCATTTCTCACCCATAAATGGTATTTTGCCTCTGCTGAAGCCATTCTCTATTAACATAAGCCTGTACTTCTTACAAAAACGGTGACCCGCAATTCAAATGAAAGAATCCAAAAATTATTCATTCAGTACATCTGCTGAACCTTTAACATACTGATTTCTAAAGGCAGAGTTCCCTTCGCAGCATCCTGAAGCTTGGGAAGTCCTCATCATGACATAAGAGCCAGTTCAAAATTCACCAAAAAAAAGGCATAATGTAACTGATGCCAGTTTGAAGTTGTGTCTTGCAGCTTTTGGAGCCCTTGTGCCATTTCTGCCAGCAGACAAGTAAACCCTGGTCAAATCCAGCCTACACTCACAAGGATGCCAAACTGCAGTTTCAAAGAAATATGCCACCATTTTGCTAAAGCAGCCAGGAGTGTAGAGTATCAGCACACTGAAACATTTTCTCAGTGTATATTTCTAACTACTTATAGCACTGTTTCTGAAGTCCCCTTCTTCTATCAAGTGGAAAATTTCTAAGATTCCAGAGGCCCACACGTGACTTGGCTAGAAAAATGCAAGGCCCAACCTTTTAGCATACAGGCCACCCACATGAAGAGATCACCACTTATCATAGTACCTGGGATAAGAAGTCTGAACTCACAAACAAATCAAGAGTTTGATCTTGAACAGGTTTAGCAGACCTTAAGAGTCACATCTAGGGAGTCAACAGACATGATCAGAATACTCTGAGCCTTTTCTGCAATAGAAGACAATGATCAATATTTGAAGAATAACCCTATAACTGTAATGTAGAGTGGTGGCAGAGGTACATTAGAATACTAAGCATTTTGAGTTGTAGGGGAAGAGGAGATAGGAAAACACGATTTCTCAGCAGGGGAATGAAAATTAGGGCAGAAGTGAAAAAGAGTAGCTGACAGTGCTCTCAGTTAAAACCTGCTGAACTGAAACATTCTCCATTCCTAGAACACAGAAGGTATCTAAGTTGTTGTGATGTTTTGGTACCACATCATTTTCTGGTTGTCTGTAAGTTTACATAGCTGTAAGGCAACAATTTTCCCGGAGAAAATCATTCAGCAAGTAGGTTTCTAGTGATTCACTCAACTTCTAAAATAAACACTATCACAGCTGATTATAAGCACTTACCCATGTTGTAACTGCTGTCATGTTCAGATACACAGGAGTATAACACTACCTTCAATAACAACACCAGGAAAATTACATTAGTTTTATGAGTCAAGCAAGGTCTTACTTTCAGCTTGAGGGCATTCATCTGTCTGCCTGTAATATGGGAACTTTTGAATGTCATCTCCAGGCAAGCCCAATGTTTGGGAGAAGTTCTATAAATCAGAGCACAGACCATATGATTTTGATGACAACTCATTCACCCGAAGAGGAAAGTGCAGGATGCATGCAATCCCTTGCCTTTCCCCAGCCAAACCAGTATCTTTATTTCCCCCTGCAATGGCTTATATACTGAAAATAAACATAACAATTGCTATTAACACTCTGTTTTTCACCCCCTTACAGCAAAAATGTGGGCAACTGAATAATTTAGTTCTTTTTCTCTGTCTGAGAGATAATACTGGGTGGAAGGAAAAGTGTATTCCTAGCTCCTTGCAGAAGAACAAATAAGGGACCTTCAGCAAATGAGAGGGAGATGGGTGGAAGAGATGAAGAGAGAAGGAAGCCCCTGTTTCTTGGCAGAGAGGGAAATGAGGATAACTCCAAGCATAAGAGGGCAAAACTGTGGCCAGCAGGAACACCTGAAGAAGCAGTATATGGGAGAGAAACCTGGGGAGAACCCACAGTGTGAAGAGCACAATGCAAGGAGCCCTCAGTGTCTACAGAGCATTCAGGGCTGCAGAACACACACCACATGGGGATTTCCAATAATACTACCTGTTTCTGAAACAAGTCAAAAGGACCCCTCTGATAGCCTTACAACTCTTTATGAGTGAAAGATCTGTGTTGAAATGACTTCACAAGGGAGAGGACTTAACTCTGTGTTATGAAAAGCACTGGAAAGACAGAAAGAGATGGGGTAGGCAAAGGTCCATCTGACTGCCACAACTGGGGATTGCCAGGGAGCATGATGTTGGCCTGCATGTATGCATCTAAGGTCTTGTGTTTGCTGATAAAGTGGCAGCATTTTTACCTCAGGGCAGCTAATATGCACACCACCCACCTTGAGGTGAAAAAAATAGTGCTGGTAAGACACTCCAAGTTTTACCATGAGGTGACTTGCCAAGATGAGTGCTGTTCCCCTGCCTGGGGTTGACCTGAGGGAGTTTACCTCATGGTAAAACTAATGTGTGTTGCCTTCACTGAGCTTTCATATTCAGATAGTTGACATGCACTTTTGTTACCCTGAGGAAAAAACAGTCAAGTTCTTCTGACAATGAAAATATGATCATTCACATCTTGGTGCCCTGTTCAAGAAACTGAAAACATTTTATACTGTCTCTGGGTGTCATTAGTATCTTTCTTCACTTAATCTGCAAATGATTTGATGAATACACAGTTGTATCTGTCCACCAGTCAAGCTTCTGCAAATTCCGCAAAGAATTTTTTCAGCCATTAGAAAATTTACAAAGATCTGCGGGTACCAAGAGAGTAATGCAGTTTTGGTTTCTGCTCACAACCTAAATTTTTCACCATGTCATTGTCTTGCAAACAGTTCAGAAGAAATTAATACAGCACTAATTACTTTTTAATCACCATTATTTGGAAGGAATAACCTATCTTCTTATTTTACCTTAGAATAAACCATATTGTTCAGCTTTAAAAAAAAAATTAAATGTGTTTTTCAGGTGAAAACCTCTAATGGAAATGTAAACTCTTACTATTCTGCTCATGTGCCAATACCCCAGCATAGTCTATAAATACATATTAAACCATCCACAAGTGTTAATTATTGAGAAGTAAGCTAATTTTTTGCATAAACTCCATATTATTAAAAGATTAGCATAAGCTTCCACACTAAACTAATTTGGGATCATTTTCACATTTCCTGCATCACCCAATACATAAGCTGGGCAATAACCGTAAGCTCTTCAGAGTAAGGACTAGCCCTTCCTTATTTAAAAAATAGCCAGTACTATCTGTATTTTTGCTCCTAGTTCAGTGTGTAATATGGTCAGTGACAACGAGTAGCAATCTTCATTATTTGTAAATCCTTTATAAAGAATTTTAGAGAGAAAGAATCTGATTAAAGCAATCTTGTCCTTTCTGTAGATACACTGCACAGAGACTGGATTGTTTTTAATGTGCCTCATTTAACCAGGCAAGATACAATAGGCTGGTCAAGTTTCCTCTGACCCTCTTCCACACCCCCTGCCCCCCGTAAAATGACCTTTCCCATTCTGTGATACCACGAGCAGCTGGCTGATGGGTGTAACTGGTGGCTGCCCACAGTACAAAACTCTCAAAATGTTGTGTATCTGTACACAGCAGTCAGAAATACCAGATGTACCTGTTAAAAGCATTTTATACTCAGTGGCAGATAAGTTCTCAGGTCATTTCCCCAGTATTTCTCACCAGGATCAGAGAATACATCTGCAGGCACATCCTGGCCAAGATCCAACACCCCGTATCTCATGAAGTGAGCCACTGTTTCAGACTGCTGCATGCTTTTCAGGATCATGTTAGGACTTCAAGAATTGGGATATATATGCAGCAAGTCTCCAGAAAGCGGGCTCATATACCAGGTAGGAGCTAAGCAGATATATGTAAACATCGAGCTTTGCCCTACATTATCCTCACAACCATTCCAAAACATGAAAGGTTTCCAAGCTTCCAGACACATGAACACTGAATGGGTAGAAGTAGTTTTGCAGTCACAACTAGTGCAACCATGAAGAACCTGTGAGCATAAAAACCACCTTCTTATCCATCTGTCAGAGCACTTCAAAGATCAGGAGCATCATCCCACATCAGTCATTTGTTTTCACTGCATGATGAGGTTATGGGTTACAAAGCTACTCTTAGGTGGGACATGCAAAGACAGTATTAACAATGAATGGAATATAAAATGCAGTAAAATATGTCCCGAGTTTTCTTCTATTTCAGAGGTTTTGAACATGTTTTCAAACTGTACTATGCTGATTAAAAGGCAAAAAAATTAGTATTCTGGTGAGAGCTGGGATTCTCAATGCCATTGCCTTCATCTGGAAGCTAGAAAAGCATGAAATATTGCAAGAATCACAATAAAAATCACAAAGGAAAGCACCTGACAGTCTAAAGGAAGAGCAGATCTGCCATGCCACATCAAGCCCACTGTGAGCAATGTACAGCATCACACTCCTAGCAGAGGCATTCAATCACTGCCTCAGATTTAAAGACAATAACCCCATAATGCACCTGGCCAATTACAAAATGCTGCATATGGATAAGGGAAAATCCTTCCTGATCCCTACAGAGACTAGCCAATGTCCTGAAATATGAGATTTAATTAAGCCTGTATTATTACTTCAAATGTTACAACGGTTCATAATATTTTCTAGGCCTTTTTCAATCCAGCACAGCTTTCACATTCACAGCCTCCCATGGCATGGAAGTCCACCAGCTCAGCCTCACACTGTGAGGCACCTTCTCTGGATGAATGAAATTTACTGGTGCTTTGCCCCATTTTTTTAAATACAAAGCCATTCCAGGCAGAAAAGTACAGCTTTTGGGATGATGTCACCTACCTCAGTCACCTCAGCCCAAGTCCACATGGCTGTTGGCCTGGTGATAGGACAAGGAGGGCTAGAGAAGGAAATTAAGTCAATTTAGATGTTATACCATGACTAGCAACACAGCCCCTTCTCAAGCTTGCCTTGAACACTCTGAGTTTTCCCGCATGTGAAAAATCAGGATTATATCTATAATGGAACAATTGTTAATTAAAAAAAATATTATATTGCTGCTATTTTTACCTCCCCTCTAGAACATCCTCTGCTGTCTGCCACTGTAGTCCCACAAAAATTCACTATTAACATGTTGAAAGCAGCAGATAAGAGAGAAATGCAAGCCTTAGGTCCAACTATAAAGAGAAAAGGAAGGAAGGAAGAGGGAAGGCTACAAGTTAATAATTGTTCAGAATCTGAAATCTACAGTAAAGAGGGAAATAGTTTTGTTCTGTTAAACAAACACCCTACCAGTGACAGGGTCTCCTTCCCATTTCTCGCAGTCTTCCAGGTAAATTGAAAAAAAAAAATATTTGTGGGTTCAGCCTGTGCCTTATGAAAGGTCAATTTTGAACAAAATTACTTCGTGGAGGGGGGTGGGGGATAGAAGGGGAGAAAAAGGAGAGATGAGGGAGAAGTCAATTCAGTGAACAAAATGTTGCAGGTTAGGAAATTCTCCTCCCTGAAATTACACAGTACTTCATTTTGGAAACTCCAGAGTAACATTTCAGCAATCCTGGAACTGAGTGTGACTCTTGGCCCTTGACACCACCAGCTGACAATCTGCCCCAGCCATGGCTGCAACACTGCAGAGTCAGTGAGGCCAGACACCCTGCAACCCATCAGCTGCCTGCACAGACCACATCTGAACTATAAACAGTTTTCTATGGGGAAAAAACTGAAATTTCACATGGATTTTTTTTTTTAATGAATTAGGTATATTCTTGAAAATCTGTATGACAGAAAAGCAGCATATCAACAAACTAGAGTGAATATGGCAGAAGGCAACAGGCCTGGAGCACCTGCTTGATGAGCAGACTCAGAGGGAGGTGGGCATAACCAACATGAAGCTTGTTCAATCTATTGAAGAGATGGCTTTGGAGGAACTAACAGTAGCTCCTAGTGCTTCTGAGGAGGTTAGCAAGGTGATGGAGGCAGGTTCCTCACAGAGGTACACAGTGGTAGGGAAACGAGCATAAGTTGTAAGAAGAAGGATTCAGACTGGATCTGAGGAAAAAATATTTTTTTTGCAAAAAATGTAGTAGATATCAAGCAGTGGAACAGGTTACCTAAAAAAGGTTGTGCAATCCTGGTTCTCGGGGGTTTTCAATACCTCACTGGACAAAGCCTCAAGCAACCTGGTCTTATCTTTTAGTTGATAAGAGACCTCCTAAGGTTCCTTCTAACCTGAATGATTCTGTGATCTTAGAAGTCCTGCCCTGCTCTACCAAACAAAATTTAAGAACTGAACCATTTGGAGCACCTTAACTCATTCAAGTGCAAACCACACCATGCCCTGCCCTGCCATATCCTCTAAAGTGTGCTAGAAATCATTCAGCTTCTCATCACCATCAGTGCCTCTCAATTTGCAGTTTGTGTGAGAGAGCTCATCAACTACTTCTGCTTACACTTGTTTATAAACACATCTACAGTATTCACTAGTGCTGTGCAAACAATGCACTAATGATAATGAATCAAAGTTCCTGGAACACCCAGGGCACAGCCTGCAGCCACCGACTCCCTGCAAGGCTTGGATAGGCTTTATCCCTTCCTTTTAGTTGTCTCATCCTATGAATGACATCACCTGTGATACTGAGGAGTCTGTCTGCCCTCCTGTAACACAGCATGATATTGGTAGGCTTTATCTTACTATCATTAATTATCTAGAAGTTCTGAGGAGCAAGTAAAGCAAACAAAGGAATCATTTTCATGTACTTAGTTCTTTCCTTCCTGTTAGGTTCATGTTCATGACATATACCAAAAAGCATCTAATGAACATAGCCTGTGACAAGCTCTCAAAAGTCCTGAGATTAGTCTCTGAAATGTAAGGATATTCAGCACACAATTGGTCCATCATGGGTCCTGAGGACATTTAAATCCAACACAAAGTATATCACTGAACCATTCTGGTTGGAAAAGACTTTTAAGTTCAACCATTAACCTAACTCTACTGATTCCAGGGATAAATCATATTCCTAAGCACCACATTTACTTATCTTTTGAACACTTCCAGGGATGATGATTCAACTACCCCCCTCAGCAGCCTATTCCATTGTTTAATTACCCTTCCAGTGAAGAAGTTTCTGTAATATCCAATCTAAACCTTCCCTGGTGCTACTTGAGACCATTTCCTCTTGTCCTATTGCTTATTACTTGGGAACAGAGACCAACTCCCACCTCACTGCAGTCTCCTTTCAAGTAGCTGTAGAAGGCAATAATGTCTCATTTTTAAACAAACTCTCATTTTAAAACAAACAAACAAACAAGTATTTTTCTTTCAAAGAGCAGTTTTGAAGGAAGGTTTTTTGAGTGGTCCCATTGTCAAGTGCTCTTCAAGCCCCATTAATTCACCAAGTAAGGGCATTTAGTATCTCTAAGTGCTCAATACTTTTGTGCTTGACCCTCTGGGATCAACATAACACAACACTTAAAGCCAGAAAAGTAGACCCAAGTAGCACAAAACCTAAAAGTGTTGATTCACATTTACTGTCGGATTTAACCAGGATGGATGAAGCATTTTCCATTGCCAGCTGTCACCCCTGTCCCTCTCTTGGAAGCTACCATCCCAGGGACAGTTCAGCAGAACAAGTATCCCCTCTTGAGTCAGCAGGGTGTACAGCCTGAAATCAGCAGGAGCTCACATGAGTCCAGAAGGCTGTGAGCTCCCCTGGCCAGGATGCAGGCACACACTCACCTTCCCCCAGACTTGTGGCAAGGCAGCATCCCCAGCAGAGGATGGGGAAGAGAGCTGGAAGAGGTTTCTACTCCAGCTGTCTCTGACTGAAGTCTGTAACCAAGCAGGAGTCAATACCCAAAGCTGGTGGCTAGCATACAGTACCACTGGTTTACAAAAGGAATGACTCTATAAAAATAGTTGGGGCTCAAACTTTCAGTGTGCACATCTGTTCTCAGAGACAGACTCAAAGGTCACTTTTTGAATTACAGAATGAAATATATGGCTAGTGAAATCCAAGAAAAATTACTGCCGTTCCCTTATGTCTGAACTTTTATCTGCTCATCTGAACATTTTGCAAAATACAACAGAAAACCTATTTCAAAGATTGCTGGTGCATGAAATGATTGAGAAATACTTGCAGTTTGAAAGCAGTTTCACTTCCTGCCTGATACCACAAAGAAGCTTTTCAATAAAGTTAACATCACTGTTATTTGTTTTACATCTATGTCCTTATTTTGTCTATTTCAGGTTTCTTGAATACTTCTGTTGAAACAAAACAAAACACAACACCCCCCACACACACCAGCTCCTACAGCCAGAAGATCATTGTTTTTCAGGTTTTCCAACGTAAACCACAATGTTGATAATGTAATAATGTTTCTAATAATAATAATTTGTGCTTACACTGTAAATTAGCTTTCTTCAAATATTTCAGTGCGTGCTACCTATTTTAGTTAAGCTAGATAGATTTGTGCATTACATTTTACAGCTGGGTATACTGAAAGATTTTGTGACCCTCTTTCTACAAGTTGAAAAACTAGTTTGTGGAAACCTGAGTTATGACACCCTAGGAACCATTAAATTATACTGCCTGTGCAACACTTTTTACACTAGTTAAGCTTCAGAGCTAATAGAATACTAATTAAATTAATTTTGCAAATGATTCTGTGCTGCTATTTGTGATGTTGTGTTGCAGTAAGCAGACAAGCTGTTAGATAATCATAAAATATATTTGTGAGTCCTGAAAGTAATGAATTTCAGTATGGATAACTAGCTGAAGACTATCCTATGAAATAAAAGTCATAACAAAAAGCTATCGTATGTTCCCTACTATTATTTTTGGTTACTTAAAATGTTTCAGCTACCCACTCAAAAAGCCATGTGACCGCTGCCATAATTTTGCAGGCTATTTCTCTGTCTAGAAACTACTTACACTGTGACCAGAATAAAAAGGCTAAATTTACTCATCACAATTTTGACCAATACAGTTAAAAATAAAAGTGAAATCTGCTCTGACCCACAAGGGGATTGCCACAGGGATGGCTGACCGATACTCTTGCTTTTAGTTCAAAAGGGGGTCACCGGTTTCTATGACAGCCTCTTCCAAGGTTGTGTCATTGGTGCTGGCAATTACCCGATTAAAATCACATGGCCAACCTTTGCTAACACAGTGATGCTTCAGCCCATGCTCTGCACTGCATCAAAGGTCAATTCTTACATCTTCTGAAGCCATCTGGGATCACCTGCTGGCTGTTGGGCTTGCCGGACCCTGGGCCAGTTCTTGCAGGATCCTGGCCATTCCTACCTAAGTAAAGTGACACATATATGTTGGAAGTATCTTTTCTCACCTTTTCTTTTTTTTTTTTTTTTTTTTTTTTTTCTGAAAGGGAAAGTTAGACATGCATATTTAAACTCATGGCTTTTATTCCTATAGGGCTAAATGAATTGTAAACCCACACCGAAACACAATTCTAGTTAGTGACAAAAATGGGGAAAATGTAGTATGATGGGGTGCAAATTGCAGGAAGGAAAGATGGTATCTAGGCCATTCATGTGTGCCTCTTTGTCATACAATAACTTCATTGCCCAGGGAAAGCTGGAGGGTGTGAATCAGTAACAATGAGTATATTTTTCCCACATAGGGTAGACCTGTGTAATTTAGATCCTTCTAGTGTACCACACAGGAAAGTTTATGCACCAGGACCTGAAACAACTGGAAATAGCAGAAAAAGAACAGAAGAAAGCTTTTTCTTATGTGCAAAGACTTTAAGGGAGCCTTAAGAGGAGATGGAAGCTTTTGCTGCTCTCTCTCAGCTCTCACATTGCCTACTGCCCAGCACGCAGCAGGGAAAGGCTGCACAGACACCAGGCACATAGGATCTGCAGCACGGTGTTTCCAGGTGGGAAGTGTCACTACAGGACCTGCAGGATCTCTGATGCTTCAAAATTCTGCTCTTAAACTTCTTTCTTTCTTTCTAAAAGCATACAATTCCTTATTTGATCCCTGAACTTGACCATGCACTCAAACACATGGAGATCTCCAGGTCACTGGAGGCAGGGCCAGGAGGGCAGTAACCCTCCATGCACACAGATGTGTGTATGCACAAACCTGGCAGGATGAGTGTTTCAGACTAGAAAGCAAGACACCAAGAGTGGATGATCATTCAAGTGGAATATATGAAAGAAAACTTGGAAATTAGAGGACAACCTTTCCCTATTTCAGTAGGAAAAGCGGGGTCAGTTTATAACAAGAGACAGATTTTTATGATGATGGAATTATCCCTGTGTGATAAGTTTTTTCTGCCATTTCCCAATATTTACAGTGTCTATGCCAGGAAACCATCGATAGCCATACCCCTCATCCTTGTATTGCTGCCCACTAACCTTCCTCTTTCCCCAGGACTTTCATTTCTACTACTCCATCTTCTTAAAAATCTAGAAACTCCATACAGACCTATATATACCAATGGAACATACAGAACATGCATACCTATGTTCCTTTTCACCCATATAAAGAACTTTTATGCAACACTCTCCACTGCTTTGAGCCTCCTTTGTTCTCCAGATCCTCTTCTCTGTTACTCAAGATTTAGGACCTAACCCTACATCTCCTTCTAGAAATATACATAGGCACAAACTGCTATGTTAGGAGTGCTGGGAATTGCATCTCTTCATAATTACTTTCCCCTACTAGGGCAACTACAAGGGCACTTGTCATTCAGAATATTAGCTGGGCTTCCCAGGTCTCTGAAACTAAGTGTTAAGAGCTCCAGAGAAGTTAGGCTGTATTTGTTCATGCTGTTTGGCTAACATATATTAAAATATATTTGCACCCATCATGTAAAGAATGGATGTCACTTTGTTGATGGGCACTGTAATAAAGAATAGGTTACACAATAAAATGAAACAATCACCCATGCCATAGGAATAACAACTGGTAAACATGCTTGCTCCTTTTTTATGGAGCATTTCAGATTTTGTCTAGTTTTTACTGCACTGCAAGCAACATTTGCTTTGTGTTAGGTTAATCTCTTTTATTCTCTTTTAAAAGCAGTGGAGATTTGTTCTATAGTTACTGAATTTTTTATTCTTATCTTATATACCACTGCACTATCCATCTAAAGGCAGAAAGATTAATCATCCAAGTGTGACTAAAGACATCTTGGAATAAAGTGATATATTCCCCAACCCCCACTTCAGCACACAAACAAAAATTTGCTACACAGAACAATCCAGCCAACGTGGAAATCTCCAGGATTGTTTCCTTCTTGATCTTGATTTAAAAGGCAGAAAATTTGGAAAATGGGGGGGGGGCGGGGGGGGAAGGCATAGGAGGTACAGTTAGGAGGACAAAGAGAAATTCTCATACAATGCATTCTAACCAATTTCCAAAGCTTTTTCCAGTGTATACCAAACACATTGATTTAACTAACAGAGCAAATTGCAGTCTATTGATCCAGTCTGCATAGCTGCAAGTTGTATGTGACTACACAGACACATATTAAACACATTTTGGAAACAAAAAGTAGTTTTTAGTACATTAACCCTCTCAACATGGCTGCAGCAACGCTGCCAATTGTGTTGCAGTTTAACATAGATTTCCTATGGAAATTATTTCCACATGCTGATGGCTTACTAGTTAATGTCTGCAAGTTACTCATTTATCTGTTTTGCATTTATTGACTGTCAATTTCATAGAATACCCCCCACCTTCTCATGTTATGAGACAGTGAATAGTAGCTTCTCATATTTCCTCTACTCAGTAGTTTCCAATAACTGTCATATGCTTCTCAAGAAAATTTTGCAGCATTTTAAATCTCTTGTTACACAGGCCTCTTAGCTACACTCTTATTTAGTGTATTTTATTTCATACAAAGTTTGGGAGACAACCATATTCCTTTAATATAATTGATAAACACCTAAATTATAGAGAATACTGTTAATATTTTTCTCATCAATCTGTTTTTGAAGATAAAAAGCAGCTGTTAGGTGAAGACATGTAAACATCACTGTTAAAATTATAGAAGACAAGCTATATATTCATTTTCTCCATGTGATCTCATGTATTTCTGCAGGACTGACTGTGTTAAGGCTATCAATTAGGTTTGAGATCTAGTTTTGCAAGGAAATCATTATTAACCAAAGCTGGATTCTCTTGCTGTATTTTTTTATTCTACTTCATTCTACTCCAGCAAGACTTCACTTGGGAGATTTGGAGCTCAGAAACAGCCTGAAGTCAATGTCTCGCATCAAGGAGTCATACCTGGGGAGACCTGTTTCCCTTCTGTATTATCCATGCTCTTCATGTATGTGATAATGATAGGTCAGGGCCTGATTCTCAGATTACCACAACAATATTGAAACTCTAATAATGCCCACTGTATTGGTTCTAATACAATAGAGATTTCCAAACCCTACAATCAGCTAAGACAAACATTACTATTTTTGCAAATGACCTTGTGTGGAACTTGGTGACCCTATATTTGAATTCTAACATGCATCCTGGACATAACATCAGCACATTTTTTTTCAAACAAATTATGAAAATGGTTTTGTTAAAAGCAACATTTGGTAAAAAGTCCTTTAGTGGAGGAATTTCTGCACTTAACAGAAAGCAAGAAAACAATTGTTTCCTGTAATTGGACAGTTTGATTAGAGGCAGGTGGTGCAGAGCTGAGAAAACTGGAGCCACAAAGCCAATTTTAGCTTCAAGCACATTTCCTTTTGCTTTAGGATCCAGAAGCATAGAACATAAATTGCTTCCCCAAATGAAAAAAAAAAAAAAGAATAAGAATGCAAATTTCGTTCCTATTTATTATCCCTGCTGGTACTCTATCTACAGTATGTTTGCAGCTCAGAAAGATACGCATGCTTGATGTTCATAATACACAACATACACAGAATCACAGGAATAAAAATAGCTTAGACATATGAGAAAAACAAACAAACAAACAAAAGTCTTTAATATTTCCTTGAAGAGGCAGCCAAGAGATGTGGTGAACATCTGTTCTTGAAAACCTCAATTCAGACAACACACCCTCACTAAACTTTTATCACTTGTAGCTTTACTACTTATTTTTTTTATTACTAGTGCACTGAAGAGTTGTGATAATGGACCACTGTGCTGGGAACCATACAAAGTAGCACCTTTGCTTGCAACAGAATTAAATATCATTCAGCCCTTGCTGAGATTTCAGTGGGTATCAGTCTCAGTTACTGCACAAGTAAATAAAATAACCAGGTCTATTCAGCTGCGCTCAGCCTATTTTAAGCCAGACACCACAGCTAACAAGGAGAAATTAAAATCCTGCCATGGGATGAGAAAAAGGTTAAGTCAGCTGTATATAAAATGATCAAAGTATTCAGGATACCTAAAGTTGAACAGAGACAGAATTTTCTTCTTCATAGCTACGTTACATTGATCATTCTTAAGAGTCTGTTTTAAACAACTGAAGGATGAAAACTGCAGAGACAAATTTGCACCTGGTATAGATCAGCATCTAACTTATTTGGTGCAAGAAATAACTCCGAGCACAGAGGACTTGCTTCTCAGGGGACGACAGCACACTGAGGACTGCCAGTGCCACCAAACCTCTCTGGGAGCTGACTTGCATTGAGGTGGGAGATGCTCGTCCCTCCCATTCTAACATGGTGCAAAGGATGTGACCTCATCCCACCAGCTTTGACCGAGAGCCTGCTGCACATCTTGACAGCAAGTGAGAACAGCAAAGCGATCCAAGCGGCACCGCGTTCACAGCACCTCTCAGCTGGGCCCTGCGCGTGGGAGGAGGAAGCTGCCTTGGTTAGATGTCACCCAGGGCAACTGTGAATGACTGCACACTCCCACCACCTGCATCCTACCCAAGTGAGCTACACCTCTGATCTGGACTCTGTGTGAGCACAAACTCTCCTCCCCAGCACTGCTGGGATGGGGATGGGGATGGGGATGGGGATGGGGATGGGGATGGGGATGGGGAAGGCCCGTGTGAAGAGCAGCACTAAACCACTGAGCACTGTGAGCATCTCAAGTGCAAGGGCTGTTCCTGGGCTTGTGAACCTTCTGTAGCATTTGCAGTTCAGAGCTGGGTCTAATGTTCCCACCTAACCTCGAGCACAGGAGTGCCTTTGGGCAAAGGTTCACCCAGATGCACTGCCTGGTGAGGCACCGTAATGAAATACAGACAGAGCAAATTAGAAGTGTCAGCAGTGAGACCGCAGCGGCAGCTGACACTCATGCAGAATACAGGAGGAGGATCTGCAACAAAGGAAAGTGGCACCACTTACATATGTGATGGGGCAGAATGAACTTCCCCAGCTGGTGTCTGTGTGGGAGATGTTTGACACACATAGATATGTTGGTACCATTACGATGCTAATATTTTCACAAGGAAAGTAAGTACTTTACTGGGAAAAAACATAGCTTCATACAACATGAACCACACATGACAGCTTCTCCACCTACTCTTTCCCTCAAAGAAGTATTTATTGTGGGCAACACCAGGCATACTTGCAGGGCAAGTAACTTTTTGCATCAATACCTGCACCTTCTAGATGAGGGTAACACATTGTATTTTACACCCTCAATATGTATAAGTTAGGCTTAGTAATAACATAAGAGCAAAGGAAAATAGACATTCCAAGTGGTTTCTCAATGAGAGAAAAAAATGTTTTTTTAAAAGAAAATTACAAAACCTGAGATATAGAAGTGAGGCTATATGAAATCCAGGAGTGCCTATGTGTCTCCAACACTGTTCAGTAGTCAGCACTAGTGACTTGTTAGTTTCATCTCAAAATACATTTTTTTTCTTAGTTGTCCAGAAATTATTCTTTTTTTTGAACAATAATTCTTCAAGAGCAGTCCAACCAGTATCCAGCAAGATGATAATCAAGCCCATCATAATTTCTTTTGTAAGCAGACACAGGTATTTGAGATAAGAGTCATAACAAAAAACATGGGAAATGTTGCTGACTTTTTAAGCATCCCCTAGGGCTCATGCCTTTTCACAAATATCTGTTATATCCAATAAGAAGAGAGAGAAAGGATCGATCCTGATCATAACATCATGGATGATGGTCTGTAAGAGACTCCCTAAAACTAGGAACTTGCTTGTCAGGACTAAATAAATTCACTATATACAACTTCAGCACCTTCCCTATGGCTATTGTCTCTTTTCATACTGCAATATTTACCTAAATGATGCAAAAACACAGGGACAGTGTGTATGCTTGTGTAATTGGTTGGTGGACAGCATTGGAATAAAGTCAACACATCTTAAAGATATCTAGACATTTATCTCCCGTAGCATTAGGAACAAGACATCTCACAAAATCTGGTTGTTAACCAGATAAAAGGGTCTTTTATCCTTAAAGCACAAATCAGCTGGAGATAAGGTCAACAGCTATAGTGAGAGAGGAGGAACTCCTGTCCTTATTTTCCTAAATCTTCAGCAACTTCCAGTTCAACTAGACCTCTTCCAGTAGCAACCAACCCCGTGAAATGCAGCCTCCTCCCTAATCTACAACCTCCCACTTCAGCACAAGACACATTTCTCAGCCCTACATAACAAAAAATGCTACCAAAGTAAAGACCTCCAAGACACACTTGTTTTCCCAGGAGGAGGGATGTGAAAGCTAAGACCATGTGGTTAACATTACTGAAGGTGCTCTGATACTCCAGCAACTAGAGTGGTGTAGAAACCACAAAATAGGAATATTTGTTTATTCCATAAAATAGGAATCAAGCAGCTGCAATGTACTTTGTTTATTTCCCGGTCATCAATGATGTTACAGTCTTTCCAGTCTTCTAGTACCTCCTAGTTTTCTCATATTGTCTCATTTGCTCAGAATTCAGAGAAGCTGGTTACCTAGACATGGGTTACATCAGCCTTGAGAAACTGAATTTTCAGGCATTTAGATTTCATGATCACCTGTGGAGGTCTGATCCTGATCTTCTCTAGTAATTCTCTTTTCTCCCTTGGGAAATTTCTGCCATCTGTACTCTTATTCCTTCCTGAAAAGGGAGGCAAAAATATCCTTTTTAGCAACATCCTCAGTAAATGTTTTCACATTCTCTCACAGGCCCTATCATCTTTTTCATTAGCCTGTTATTCCAAATGCACTGCAAGCAAATACATTTAATTATCTTTAAAAGTGAGCAAGGGTTTCAATTACCAGTTTCATTCTTGCCCATTGCATATATTTATTTCAAACACTTATTCATGTTTTCTTTCATTCTCCATCTGTCTTTTTTTTATTTCTATCCATTCTTTTTGTTGTGGATTGTCATTTAATGTAGCACATTATAGCAGAAGTCAGATCTTCTAATTCATCTGCTTATCCCTCGAATTTGTAGTGTGACCCCAGTATGTATCAGCAAGCCTCAATGAGCCTCAGTTTCCTACATTTAAAATGGATGTTGCCTGTGGAACAATATTAAAATTGTTTAAAATAACAATAACAATAATAATAATACTTTATAAATGCTAAGTAATATTTCTATTTAATGCATCATGCCACCCACATTAATGAATTGCTCTGTGTTTACCTCTGGCCCAATACATTTGTCATAGGCAAATGTCAGGCTCTGTGTTCCCAGTGAACAGATACATTTAAATTTGTGGAGCTCTCCCTTGGTCCTGAATCCCTTCCCCTCCTGCTCGACTTTCCTCCAAAAGGGTTTCATAAAATCACACGAAGAAAACCTTTAAAAAGGCAACTGACTTTTTAAGCTGAACAACAGATAATGTAAATGGTACTGTCCCCTACCTTGCTAATTGTTCTCCTTCTTTAGAGGTTTAGTTAAGAGTATTTGAATGCATCCATTCACCCAGAGCATTTTCAATGCCGTGCAGGCACACTGAAATAAGGAAGGAGAACCTGGTGCAGATAACATGGGGATGGATCCCATCTACTTACTTGTGGCTCAGAGAGATGGAGAAAGCATGTAACACTCAAACAATGTTAACAAATTAAAAATTGATACAATGTGTTTTGCTTTCGTTTGAGGGTTTGGTTTGGGTTCTTTCTTTAACTTTGGTATCATGTTATTCAAACTAGTTGGCAGAGACAGGATAATCTTATTTTAATTTGGAATGGTCACATACATTCAGCTTCACAAATTCTACTGTTACTTTTAGCAAAGCAAAAGCTTCCTTCCTACTCAGAGCAACTCAACAAAACCTCATTTGGTTACTGCCACTGGGACCTTTGTAGACACAAGTCCAGGTGGCCTTTGTGCTTCACACATTAATTCACTAACAGCCTTGACATGTTGAGCCTTGGCTGCACTTCCCACGTGGCCAAAACTCCTCTCAATACTATTTTCATGTTAGAATATTCAAGAAATGCAGGATCAGACCAAAGAATATCAGAGCATATGCTGCACAATTTATTGGGATATAAACATCTCAGTCATAATTTGTCCTTTCTTGTGAGAGGCTATATTATCTTTTCAGCTCTGGTTGCTCTGGCAGAGATTTCCCTGTCAGTTGCTTTCTATTATTATGACAGATACTGTCTGCTCTGGGCACCTTCAAAAACACACATCTGTGGGACCCAGTGCATATGGGGAAGAGTACGAGCATTTTGATTATTTCTTTGGAATATGAAGGCTTGATCAGAGGCTTGATCTCAGCCACCAAGAGAACTTGAGCAGAAGTGAGTGCCTATTTTATGTCTCTCACCAGGTGAAAGAGGATAAGGAGAAAACACAAAAACACAGCCATGATGCTTTACCTCAGCAAATCCATCAGGCAAAGTAACTCACAGCAGGAGCACTCTAGGAAACTGAAGTTCTGCAAACCAGTTTTTTGTCTACAATGCAACTCTTTTTTTTTTTTTTTTTTTTCATGATTCACATATAGGCTGTTCAAAAGCTCAAGATGAGCTCATAGATTCCATAAATGCCTCCACGAGGATGAGCTCACAGATTCCATAAATGCCTCCACAAGGATGCTGCTACTTTTGTGCCATGTCCCCTTACACTTTCCCCCTTACCCAGCATTCACAACTTCTTAATTGGATTTTGTTTTCTAAAACTTTTCTTCTCCCTCCAACATCTAAGTTATCTACTCTGCAGGTGGCCTGGTGTCTCAAGTGCTTACCACTATTTTCTTCCTCTCTGACTGTCTAAACCTCTCTGCCTGTGCCTTACTACTCACCAGTATTAAAGTGCAGGTTGATATTGCAGAAGATGTTGACTTCTCAGAAACTAATTTATTTGTTCTCAAAAACTAAAAGTGATGACTATTATTAATTCATCACCCAAAGATAATCATATATACTTTTACTATCAAGAAGAGTACTGCTACTCATATGTAAGTGGCAATGTTACACATACAGTCTATCCAAGATGGGTACCATTTCCCTATTGCCTTTTGCAATCCTCTTTCTTTTACTTCAGGCCTTATTTTTTTTCCTCCTTCCTTCCCTACTCAGGGATATTTCCTTCTGTGCTCTGTTTCACAACAATGCAGCACTTTCGAAGAGATTAAGGATTGATTTGGCAACATCAGACTCTTCTAACCCATCTTCCCCACTGGTTCCTCACCCCTAAAGCTCAGTTCTTAGCCAACAACCTGCTGACACTTTCACCCTGCAGGCTGCTCCTCACCAGCCCACTTAGCTGGCTCCTGCCTGAGAAGTGCTGAGTAGGACAATTTGCTCAAATCTCTCACCCTTGCATTCATGCATCTTTGAAGGCCTTGGTCCTAAGGCACACCTTGCAGAACTTTCAGGAAAAAAAAAAAAAAAAAAGGGGGGGGGGAGGAAAAGGGCTAAAGGGCTTGTCTCACCCACAGACCTTACAGGCTCAGTTGGTCATCTACTATAGGAAAATATTTAGAGTACATATTGCTATATAAATTGTAGAGAGTTAAGGAAAAGGAACCCTGTGGAGACATCTGAAATCTAAATTCAGAAAGACAGCAATCTAAAATAAACTACAGCCAGTGTTTCAGCTTTGATTCTGCTGCCACCAAAGGCAAATGGCACAATTCCCATTGATTCCAATTAAACAATAGATTAGGTTCTCTTCTTACCCATCTTTCTTTTCTAGATGTCTTTATCTGCATTTTAGCAAGAAGTTTTCCTGCAATAAAGGAAAACTAATCATAACCATTATTTTTTTTCACAGAAATACATACAAGTATTTTTATTTTAATAAAGAAAGGTAAGATTTTTCACTCCCCTCATTAATGGCATGGAAGAAAAAGAAGCATGGTTTTGTGTTCATGGTTTAGTTGGTTTCAGTTTTCTCAATAATCCTTCCCAAATTCCAACATACTTTCTGCACATCTCTTTACTATTGAAAGAAAACCACTTTCTTATGACACTAAAAAGTGACCTAGCTATAAATGCTAAAATGCAACTGCTAGGCATTTTGCAGTGAGATGGCTATTCTACCCTTACACCCCTGCCTTGACACTGACATGCTGAATCTCAAAGCAGAACCCACATACAAACTTTTTTAGGCTGCTTTTTGCTCATGTGAGTATGAAGGAAGCTGTGCACTACCTCCCCGTGTTGGTGCTGTCATCCTTGTGGGAGCTGCATGGCCACAAGCGATGCAGCTCTTTGCTTCCCTCCTCAATGTTACAGGGACAGGAGGGAGGTCTCCTGGTTTACATTTGAACAGTGGTTATACCAACTCTGTGCTGTGGGCACTTCAATCCCAGCCGTTCTGAAGCATCTGGGGGTAAAGTTTCAGGGTCCTCAGCTCCTGTGCTTTGCTAGGCTCACAGTACTCTTTCCTGGAGAGGTTATATTACATCCTGTCATTGAAACTCTGGCCTTCCTGGTTGCAGAGGAAAGCCTGAAAACATGGCATCTTGTAGTATTTTGAAGTGTGATTCATTACTTGTTACCATGAAGGGCACATACTACTGCCTCTTTTCAACTTCCCTTTGTCTCTTTGCATGCAGCCGCACCTGCAGATGTTCAGGGAGGAGTGCTTGCACTCATGCATCCTAAAAGTAGCTTCTGTGTATGCAAAAGTCAGCACCCATGTGCACAGCTGTGTCACTATTCCCAAGGGGTGGGTGCAGGGGTTCTGCTTGATGCATGTGTATAAGTTGGTGCCCCTTTGGGCAAACTAGGCTCTAAATGTTGCATGTTAGCAAAGCAGCATAGCTTCTTCCATGTGTTCCCTCCATGGAGTATTTTTGAAAGTAGTTTTACAGGTTTAGCTGTATCGATATCTGTCTTGGAGGCCTTCTTTTTTCCACTTGTATTATCTGAAACTACTTTGAAAATATTATAGTTTCATGCCACTGGTGGATCCTGTCAATAATTTGCTCTCTTGTGCTCATCAAAGTTCTTAAAACTGTAAATTCAAGTTTAGAATTCATAGGACAAGATTAGATCCACTTCCTCTATGTATACCCAAGCAGGGCACAGGGTACAAAGAGCCACCCAGAAAAAAAAATATTAATGTCTCTCAGGCACGGAAAAAGATATAAATCTCAAAATGACATTGTGTATCATTGCCTCAATATCCTCACTTCTCCTCTTGGTTAATTTCTGCCTGTTGTGTATGTGTGTCTGTCTATTACTGTATTTCTCCCATCCCACCCTCCATGACCAGGCCAGCCACTATCTTCCCATACTTCCTTTTCTTTTGCATCTTCTGCCAATCTCCTCAGTACACAGCTGTCCCCTGAAGAAGAGGATGGGAGGGGGGGTGACCCCTGTTTGACTCTATTGAGGCGATTCTGATGATAGCAAAGGGAAACAAGGACCCCAACACATTTAAACCTTCTCTCTGCATCCTGCCTGAGCAGCTGTGCCTCAGAAAGTGGCCATCACTGGGCAGGAAACAACTCAGTGTTTTTGTTCCATGCAGCACTGACAGCACCAGCTTTCAAAAAAAAAAAAAAAAAAAAAAAATTATATAATTCTGAGAAGGATACCAAGGTGAGCTGGCAAAGGATCCTAAGAGCTTGGGGCAGACAGCCTTCACTCAGCTCCTTTGGGAACTGCTTCCATAACCTCCCACCTGCTGTCTCCACCCTGCACACCTACCCTGGATGGCACCTTAGGAAATGACAACCATAACTAGTGCTCAGGCTATCTATCAGGCATAAACAATGCTGTTGATGAGGGTAATTTTCAAATGAGTTGAGGTAAGTATGTTGTGTTTTAGTCTGATCTTTGCAGTTATTTTTCACAAAGTCCAGAACTCAGTTAACTGTTTCTAATGTCTGCTGGAAAGAGCACTCAGCACAAAGAACCACCAGCCCAAGCAAATGGCCAGGGTGGAAGAGCTTAGAGAGCTTGTCCTCATTGCCACCACTCCTTCTCAGCTTCCTCCAGGGCTGTAGGGATGTGTGGCCATGGTCCATATGTAACTTATGTGATGCTGAAGTGATGCTGGTGGGGCAGGTGAGGACCAGCCACTTTGCTCTGCCAGCCCCTCCCAAAAGATTGCCTCTCCTGATTTCAGGGCATGCCAGGGTCATGAAGCAACACAGAAACAAAAATCTTCCTAATTCAAGTTTGTCTTTACACAGATTTTTAAAAGATGTTTCAACAAAAATATCAGAGTGCTGTCATTGTGCCTCAGAGATGGCAGAACAGGTTTGCTCCTCCACATCTTTTCAGCAGGAGCTCAGTCTCGCCAGAGGAGCTACATCCTGGGACTCTTTGTATCAGGTGGATCACTGAAAAACACCCTTGCTGTTTTCAGAGCAGTACAGAGGGAGCACAGATCCTCATTTCTCTTTATACTTCCTGAATCATTTAATCAAAAAATTACACTGAAGAATGACAGCGACACGGTGGCAGCCCCAGGGGAACCTGTCCAGAATGGCATCAGCCACCTTTAGCTTGAAGCTGCCCAAAGAAATCACCACTCCAGATAGATACCTTTACTAACAATGCCTATGCCTCAGCTAGCACTTCTCATCAGCAAACGTCAAAGGTAGCCAAGCATCATTACCCCATACAGATGGGGAAAACCAGACCTGCTGGGCTAAGTGATTTGCCTGCAGCCCCATAGCACCTGGCAGACCTCAGAGCAGGAACCAAGGCCAGGGCCATGTTGTGCTAATTCATGGCAGAGAGCCAGTGCATCCCACCTGCCTTGGAGGGGTTACAGCCAGCTTGCTCCTCTGCATGCAGGAGCTGAGTTTGACCCCACAAATTCTTTTGCCTGAAGACAGGATGAAATATAAATTTAACTAGTTATTTTTGCCATTAAATGCATTCCACCAGCCTAGCCCCACCATGTAGTATTTATGAATACAAAGCAAAACAGAATGTTAAAAATTCAAGTGTAAGTGGCTAAATTCAGTAAAGCAAATAGTTACATTCAATAAAGTAGCATATTTGTGATTACAGAGTTTTGTTAGATGTTTTTTAAGATAACATCTTATTTGTACAATGTAGTTAAAATGAATGGTTAGGCTAATCAGTGCAATGGTTTAAATAGCCTTAAGTACATTAGCATAATCAGTCGTGAAGCACATGTAGTTTATAAATGAATTAACAGCTACAAATTAAAGGAGAAATGTTGGCTTTTTAAAGCATCTGCCCTATTTAATGAAAAAAAAAAAAAAAGAAAGAAAAAATAAAAAACAAAACAAAACCTTGAGCATTCTGAATTTCACACCTTCTCACTCTATGCACTGTGGAAATGTCTGCTTGCACCCTCTGCTCCTCATGCTGCCGGGCCTCCCACAGGGCTTAGGGGCAGCCCATATGAGGTAGCACTGCTGAACTCTAATCAGTTCTACCTCATTAATCTTCAAGACTTCTATGTTTCTGTTGTGTTGGGGTTAAACTCTCCGGTGTTTTTAAAGTGCTTGTTCCTTCCCAGTTTTTTTAAAGGTGTATTTTTATTAATAGGATGACTGCACAGTCCTGTTGAGTCTTCTGAAGTGAGAGGGATGCATGGTCCCACTCTGTGCTCCCCCATCCCTGCACATCTTTCACATGCATTAAGCAAAGGAGTATAACTTCTTCACTACTTCCTGAAATCAGACACACCTCAGCCAGCCTGACTCTCCATGAGGAAGAAAAGTGCCTGTATGTCAACTCTGCAGTCAAGGAGTCACCTTAAGCCTATACTGAAGAAATCCCTGCTGGAAAGACCCTCTGCAGTACTGTATTACAGCCTCCACTGAACATGCAAAAGTGCACACCTAATAAGGGTTCAGATATTCCATTTCCTAAAACAGAAAATTAAGGGGTGTGATTATTGTAAAAAGACTGCCACAGAAAAGGTGAATATGAAATGTTCACTGAGAATGAAGGACACAAAACAGAAGACAGGAGACAGAGGCAGAATAAGAAGAGGAACTTTTCAATAGAATGGGTAGTTAAATGGAAGAGATCTTTGCCAAAAGATACTGTGAATATTAACAAGGTCTCAAGATGCAGTTACACAAATTTATAACACAGACATCCATTGGGGTATTAAACACAGGCTTCTGTAGTTTAGGAAGGAAAAAAAAATAAGGAAATATTTCTGCATTTGCCCTGTATACTCTTTCCTAGACATATGGTTAACCATTATCAAGATAGAGCTGTATCAGACATTTTATGTTCTTGTATTTTTTACTCCAAACTGGGATAAGTGGGAGTTAAGAACTGCACTTTCCAAAAGGGAAAGCAAGGAGGAACATTTTAACCCTTGTTAATTTTGTACTCTTGGAAATTTACTGCACAATATTACTTGAACAAGGTCATTAATCTTCCCATTCTTAACATCCACCCCACCCACAACACTGCACTGGCAGTGGATGTGCTGGGGCTATGGTAAACCCCACTTGTCCCCTTCCTGCCCACTCCAGCCTCCACACAGCCCTGATGGAAGAGCCCAACAGGCTCATTAGTCCTGCTCCTGAAATAGTTTTATTGTGGGCAACTGTCAGCCACCATATAGAGCAAAACTTCAGTAAACACCTTGTCCTTTCAGCTATACTAATACTACTTCTTTTTTCTTTATTTCTTTTTTTTTTTCTTTTTCCACTATGAATAAAGATACCACTAGAGTATATTTAGACCTTCACACACGCTAAGCCATCAAAGCTCAATTTTCTTTGTGTTTTGGATGGATACTTTTGTGTTCTTTATCTTCCTGGCTGGGAACCACTATGAGGCAGTAATCAGGTGCCTTACACTGGAAGTCCAACCTTATGGTTCAACTCCCTAGCAAATTTACTGCTATTTTAATCTTAGGCTAAGGGCAACCTAGTCACCACTCACATTGAGAGGTATTAAAAATACTTCCCCCAGTTCTCAGAAAGAGAGTAATCTAAACTCTCAAACCAACTGAACTGAGGAAAAAAAAAAAAAAAAAAAAAAAAAAAAAAAAAGAGGAAGCCTTAAAATGAAGAGCTATTATTATGTCTTCTCACATTTTGCTGTAGCTAAAAGCATGAGTTGTATATATAACTAATGCACCACCCACCCAAGCAAAAAATACTTGCTTGAAAAAGTAAAGGCATGCCTGTCAGAACTAATCCTCTTCCATTCAGTCTCCATTGTATATTTTTGTTCCTGCAACAAATTAGCCTACTACTTCTCAGGTGATTCTATCGTTTCAAATTTTTAACACAGGACATACTCAAGCAAAATCGTCAGTGCTTTCTTAAGCCCACTGCAAGGCTGAAATCACAGGGCACTCACAGTACTCAGCAAAGCAAAACCGAAATGTGAACGTAATGGGGTGAAAGTTTGAGGCCTGCCCTCCACTTGCACTCACTCACACACGTAAATGTTTCCATCCTGGCAGCTATAAACACTGTTTACCATCAAACACCTGCAAGAGATTTCCAGTACCCTCATGCTTGCAGCCTAGGTTAGGATACAATCTGTTCTGCATGCTAGTTCCTAGCAGAAACCTGAGATTGCCCTGGAGGGTTACTGTTTGTAGGTGGAGCTGCCTGGTCACATCTTTGTATTCTCATTGCTGTCTTTGTCCTTCAAGATCCTAAATGTTCTCCTCAGTGTTAGTGATGACTTTTTTTTTTTTTTTTCATTAAGCATAGATAACCTCTACTTCCATCTAAGATGTAGTAATTTTCTAGTATACACCAGTAGACTTGCCAGTCAGTGAAAAGGAACACTGAAAGATATACAGAGAAATCTCTGTCAGTAAAATAGTGTCTTTGCACCAGCATCTTACAATTTTAGTTCCAGAACCATGCTTCAAATAGAGTAAAACACAGAGATTTTACTTTATCTTTTCACAGAAAGATGGCACAGTCTGTGAACACCACTTTTGGAAGGCAGTTGTAACAAATTCTTGGAATTTCTATGAATTGCAAAACAATATTGAGAATTTCTAGACAAAACCAGACATTCAAAATATTTACCAACTTCACAGGTGGTTTTACAAGGATATTCCAGTAGATCTTGGACTTCTGGTGTGTACTGTTGCTGACATCAGGATAGAGGAAAGGTCTTCTCCCTAGTTCTGCTGCTTTCAGAATCTGAAAACTATCTCAAGTTTGATATAGTTGTCTCAGATCCTAAGTTCCATACAAATGCAAATATCCTACAAGATAATGCCTAAGGAAAAGCAGAATATCATGCACTATTACTATTCCCAGACCAGGTCACATTCCCAGTCATCATGTGTTTCTCCATCATGCCCATATGATACACCCTAATTCCTTCTTAACAACCCACCACAGAAACATGTGTAGAGTGTTCTGTGAAGCAATTTCACCACTTTTGGGGCTGCAGTTCCTCCAGCATACCTGATACAGAGCAACACTGCATAGGCTCCAAAGGAGAGTTTTAATAAGTACCTGGACTGAATTAGAAAAGGTATAAAATTTGAGAGCAAGATGGTCCAGCAAGCACCATTATGTAGATGGAGTTTGTAACTGAAGTCAGCATTAACATATTGGCATAAATTAACCTCTGGAATGCAAGGACAAAATAAAACATTCCAAATGAATTCTTCTAAGATGAACACTGGAACACGAGGTGTTTAAAAGATAAGTAGCTGTGGTGCTTCAGAATATGTTTAGCACAGGATTTCGTAGAGTCAGGTTAATGCTTGGACTTGATGATTTTAAAGGTCTTTTCCAACCAGAATGATTCTGTGAAGTATCTGAATGTGCTCTCTAGTGCTGCGAGGTATAATTGCATTCAGGTATTTATGGAGTTCATGAAGTTCAAAGCCATTCCAAGTCATTGCTGGGTCACAATCAGTGATATATGTGATCATACAGTAGAGGAAGACTCCAGTCTGACACTTGTGTACTGGTTTGGTCTGAAACCACAGACATAGCTCTGCTCGACATGGGAGGAGTTCCTCGCATTATTTGCTATGTGGTTTTTTGCCATACAGAGCCTATGTTTTTTTTAAGTTTGGGATGCCAGGAAGGCCTATGTGCTACTGAACCCTTCAGAAAAGAGGGGTTTAGTTTCCTTATGCTGATTTTTCTACCTTTGTTATGACATAAGTTTAATGCTTTTAAATCATGCAAATGTGTCTAGAGATTGTGATGGGTGTGTGTTTGAGAAATCCAAAAATAAAATAATGTAATGCAGCCAAATACTTAATTACCAACATGTGCATCTGTTGTCAAACCATACGCTAAGTGAGTGGCACTGCTCATTAGTTCTGCTTTCAGGAGCTACCAGGCATTCGTGTCATCACTACCAAGAGTCTTCTGAGTCTGAATCATCTCCGGAAGGGACAGATTCTGTCACTCATGCAGCCGCTGTTAACAAGAATGCTGATGGTGTAGCAGGTGTTTCCTCTACTTCTCTAAACCTGGAGGTTCTGGCACAGCTTCCCTCCAATTTTCCCTCTTCAGAGAGGAAAAACAGTTTTTCTCTCCTGGCTCACATGAACAGGCAGGCATGTTCCAATAACTCACATACTGGATACAACTGCTCCTGTTCTCTCTGCTCCCTAAGATACTGGGTGATTATCACACCATGCAAGGTCCCCCACCCAATCTCTTTTCATGCAATAAAATTCTAGGCCTAGTGAAGCAGAAGTGGGTCTGTGACCCACCACAGTAAAAAAGATTTGCTCCCTGTTTCCCTGACCCATTAATTCTGCAGCATGTCTGAAATTCTCTAGCAAAGTCACTGACTGATAAGTCTTTCCAAATTTTTAAGGACATCTGATGTTCTGAAATGGACTGAGACAACTTCCTGTGCTCTGTCCACACCAAGCAAATGCCAGCTGGGATTCAAAGAAAAAAAAGCAAAGCATCACTACCAAGAAAACAATACTCAAGCACCTAAGGACAGTAGTAGGGAAAAGAGGACATGAGCAGCCTCAATTCTGGGTCATAGCCCATAACTGGAAAGTTACAGCAAAAGCTCTACAAAACTGGCTGCTCCTCACAGCCTGAAAACCCCATGGCTTTGGATAAGCAGCTAAAGGTATTAATGAGCAGTAGAGACTGAATGTAGCTCCTGCTTAGCTCTTACAGTGCTGAGGGACAAGGGCTGAGGGACACCTTCTGGGGATTGCTCAGAGATGGGGCTGACCCCATAGCTTGTGCAAGCAGTGTAGCCTCCCCATGCTTTAGGGTGTGATGTGAAAGGGTGCTGTTTGCCTGACACCTCATTCTGGCTACTGTCCTTTGGCAGCCGACCCTTTATGTGGTGTGCAAGAGCTGATCCAGCCCACGCTGGGGATGAGAGAACCAAGGAGCCATAGCTGGGCTTCATCCCAGACAGGGCTTTGCTAGATGCCAGTGAAATCCCAGCCCACTTCTCAGCTCTCCTACACTGCCTCTGAGCCAGCAAGGCACAACTTAGGTCTTCCCTCTCACTTGTGACATGCCTCGTGGCCTCAGAGGACTTTTTACACAGGGAAAAACCAGCAGTTGGCCAACGCTAAATCTGGCCAAGCCTAGGCTCATGTTGTGGCATTTGTGTGGGCACAGCAATTCCAAGTTGCACCCAGTCTGCTGTGGAGAAAAGGGAGAGGGCAGGGATTCTCCCTCCTTCTCTGCCTCCCTGTGCTCCACTTTTCTTGACAACAAAAAGGACAAACCAAATCCTTTTTTTCCAGATTTATGAAGATGGCTCAGGCACTCCTTTTCACTTAGCATCAAATATACATTTTCCTTTCAGTACAGTGGCTCCTAAGAGCTAAAGTTGAGGCTGGAGCATTGAAACTCACATGACTTAAATCACAAGTGGGATACCTCTGGTGCTGATGCTGATGGACCCAGCTTAGACCTGTTCAGGGCTTGGACAGTACTGGGTCCCCATGCTCCAAAGCTCCTGTCTGCAAGCTTTCCTGTCCCTGCCAGCTGCAGCAAACAATAGTGCCTACAGCAAGTGTGTCACATGTAGGTAGGTCACTAAATATCATGCCCAAATGCAACACAGGACCAGATGCCATTAAAAAAAGTAAAATCCTGTTGATGTAAGCACTATGCTTTTACTTCCCTAAGTCTTACAAGCCTCCTAAACAGCCATCAGCAAGCTGCTATTTCCAATAATGTTCACTTGCCTGCTTTTAATCCCCTCTGCAGCCCTTCCTACTATCCCATGATAAATCTCTTCTCCTCTGCCTTTTCACAACTGCCCAGATCTTTTCCTCTCTTCTCACCACATCTGGCTTCTAGGCTATTCTTCACTTCTTTCTGTTAACAGTTTCAAAGCTTATGTAGGGCTTAACAGACTTTTTTCCCTTCTTGGTGGTGGAGACAGGAGGAGGGGAAACCTGCTGCTTAGCTGGCTTTGGCAAGCCTGGACAGCTCTTGTTGAACTCCCCAGCCCTCTGCCAAGAACAGTCTAAATAGGAGCACCAGAAACATCTTTTAATGTCATTTGTACTAGTAGTTTTGGAATCTTCACATGCACACTTGAAATGGTTTTAATAACACGAAAAAACAGAGGGAAAGGGTTGGCAACCATGTGAAGGTCTGACTGTATCATATGCAGTACTGTCACAGGGAACCAGCTACAGCAGGATGAGGGTCCAAGCTGTTTGTATCAAAAGCCTATTTTTCCATCACTTTATTAAATAAAGTTGTTCTTAAAACTACAAGACTGCTCCCAGCCTTTTGGACAGAATAAGCTATTCCTGTCTTTGCTCATCCTAAGCAAAGTCCTTCAACATTGTACATGTTCTTAAGAAGAAAGAGACACTGTCCCCTTGAGATATGTCCAAAAGGAAAAAAAGGCAGACCAGGATGAAAGGAATCTAATGCCTTTTTCCTCACCAGCTCCCTTCCTTAGTCACCAGTTCATCCTGCCAGGCAAGCAGGGTGGGTCTCTGGAAGGCCCCTGGCTTGCTACCTACTCACATCATCAGACCTGAAAGCTCCACAGAATTTCACTCTGTGTGCCTTAATCTTAGTTCTGTAATCATCAGAGATTTCCTCTGTAGTCACTGTAGACAAGCAGCTTTAACATCTTACAGGATCTGATAAAGTAGCACTCATCCAGAGGTTTTAAGGAGAATTAAAACCATCCAAATACCTGGCACCTTCCTTCTTTCATTGCCTTTTTCAGAGTGATAGAGCCAGCACTATGGGACAGATTAAAAAAATCACCTCTGAAGGAGCACAGTCTGACATTTAGGCTCATTTTCTGATGGCTAAAGCAGAGTACAAACCAAGCCATAAACATTTCAGGTATGAGGGAACTGGAGGCATCATGCCAGAGGTGGGTCCAGACAGGGAGAGGGGCTATTAAGCCTTGGACCTAGGGCACTGCATAGTTCACAAGTCCCTGCCACCTTCCTCTTCTTCCTCCCATACACAATGCAAGAGGTTTCGGTCAGTGCTGCAAGGGTGTCACATAAGAATCCCAATGACATGCTAACTAAATGCCCTCCATCATGATCCAGTGACTATCCACCACTTGGGGTCTGTGCTTCCAATGCAATGATCAAACTCATTTCCATGTCTGAACTCCAGTCAGGATACAGCCAGCAGGTTTGCTTTGGGACAGGCTACACAGCAATTTGAAATCACAAATCAAGAGCTTCCTTACAATAGCTAAACATATGTTTTGGAGCATGAAAGGAAGCAAATTAATCTGTATGAGTAATCTAGGTACATATGCACCCGTTAGGAGGGAAAACGGAGAAGAATTTTCAGGTGACTTAGAAGGCATATACTTGAAGCGAAATAACCTTTCTCAAGTCTACAATCACTTCATGATTACATCTGCTTTCCTGGCCAAGGAATGTTGGTTTCTGTTTTTCCATAGCCCAGCCCTTTTTCCTATCTTCTAAATGGGCTTTTGCATTTTCATTGTCCCACTAGGAGACATCATACTCATCCCAGCTGAGTTTGCATTTAACAAATTTCTCAGGCTCTTATTTGTCCTCTTAAATTCATTCAATCTCAATAAAGACTACAAGCAGTTAAACCTGCTAGATTTCTGATAGACTTCTGATTATTTGTCTCCCAGCTGCTATTATCAGTATGGATAACAGGACAATTTATATTCTCACAGGCAGAAGAGAAGGAGTCTATGAATTTCATAGCTATTTAGAAGTCCCCCAAACCTTGAAAGACACTGAGCCTTATAGATGTTTTGGTCTCACTTTGTGATTTCTCCTTTCTGAAAATAACATTGCTGAGGTCCCTGAAAGACTGAAAAATTCATTTTTCTTTCATCAAGAAGAACATCTTTCTCCTAGTGAAAATAAAAGTTGCAATATATCAGGTGTTGTTATTTAAAGATTGTTTTGGGATAATGTCAAATTTGCCTTTGGCTTCTGTGGCAAAAAGCAGCCCGGTTCAGGAGATGAGATAAGTGTGTGCCTCATTTACACAAGTGACCTGCAGTAATGAAAAGCTTTTCATGATAAGGACAAAAAGGTTGTAAACTCAAGCCTCCCCCCTACTTCATAGGAACTAGGAAAGCTTAAACAGGAATGAAACAATCTGCACTTTTCTAGAAAGCAATGAGGTTTTGGTTGGTTGAGTTTTTTCATTTGTTTCTGCCATATGCTAGAAGTGACTATCATTTTACATTTATTATAATATTTTGAGATGTTTTTATGTGTTGTACATTCTTAATTCTGTAAAACAAGATCTCTGTAGGAAATCTGATAAAGTAATTTTATGTTGTTTATTCATTGCCACTAATTCCACTTGCTGACAAATTAAGTTCCAATCATCTGAGTCAGCCTCTAATTTCAGATCATCATCCCATTTTCCCAGTATTTTGTCAAACACACTTGTATGTGTAACTACACACAGAAACCTACAAACGATATACACTACACTCTCTAGCTTTGCAAATTAGAAGAAATTAGTTCTTCTAAAATAAGTTATTTAGTTTCATAATCACTTTCCATCCCGCTTTCCAAACCTATAGAATTAGCAAACTACTCTTGCTTTCTGCATACAGAAGGCGGTTTATTAGCTGAGACCCACTTCCTTGCTTTAAAGTTATTACCACCTCAGAGCTTGGCTAGGACTAGGAAATGACAACTTGGAGAATTGCCCTGTGAGTGCCTCCACATCATGGCCCATAGGTACCTGAGGCTGTTGAGGCAGGGCACTGACCCTTTCACTCTTCACGCCCCGTCCAGCCAAGCATCCAGCCTCACGCTTCCCATGCTGCCAAAGGACTCCACGTCTCCCTCTCCTCACTAAGCAGCCAGCAAAGGGTTGGGTGATCTGACCCACTCCAGAAGGCAGTTCAGATCCTGGCAATGCTGTTCCGAAACAAACAAACAAAACAAGAATTCAAGCCAAGAACACAAGGAAGGTCTGAAGGAACAGTAGGATGCGGCCGACAGTCAGAGACATATGGGCTATCTGCACCAGGCAACCAAGGAGAGCCAAGGCACAGGCCCAAGTGCTGGCACAGCATCACCCTGCTGCTTGACTGACAGTGCAGTCCTTGACACAGACTTGTCCCATGGCCACCAGCTCCCTCTCAAACAATGCCTGGATACTTTTCAGCAATAGCCAGGGAATATTCCCAATACACAGTTTGGATGGACCACCTTGTTGGGGTGGGAGACAAAGAGAATTTATGGTCAAAAGCCACAACACTACAGCTGGCCTTGGGGGCAGAGAACAGTTCCGTGGCATATTTTATTTACCAGTGTAGAAGTAATCTTGAATACCACAATTCATAAGCAGCACAGAGAGGTTCCCAGAAAGGGCACTGCCTCTTACTAGGACTGCCCCAACTGCTCCAACATAGCAGTTTCTTTGTATTCTTTTGTTCCCCAAGATACTTCTGTAGATTCTATTTAATTTCCCCAGTCTTCATGCGTTCTCTAGGCTGATTTTTAATTGAACAGAAAATTAGATGAATGTATCTAACAGGCCAGAGCACTATTTCACCTTGATCTGGCCCTCAAACTGAGACTGTAGATTGCATCTCCAAGCAGCAATCTATCTTACAAACCCCTCCTCCCCTCTCATGGTCATTCTGTCTCTGAATCTAAGCTTCTCCTATTGGATTTACTTCCAAATACACTAAAGTACAAGCTGAGATCAGCAGAGGCAAGTTATAGGAAAGATAAAGATCCTGTTTAACAGAAAAACAATTTCTGATTGAGTTAATGCTACTTAGCAATTTCTTTTTTCAAAGTGCACTACACACATAAATTAATCTTCACACTATCTGAGAGAGTCAGGTATATTGTTATGAATCTTTTACAGGTGAGGAAAACAAGATGACAAAGTCACATGTTAACAGAGTCACAGAATCATTCGAGTTGGAAAAGACATTTAAGAAGATTGAGTTCAACCATTAACCTAACTCTAGAAAGTTGGGGTTCCTTGTTTTTTAAGCACTCCTATTCTAAATGAAACCAAAGTGTCTCACATCACAGACCACACAAAAAGCACAACTTTCTTAGTACTTTTCCATGACACCACTCTCCTGAGAAAAAGCTCTCACTGCTTGATAGATGTAGAAAATACAGAACAAGTTAGGAAAGGAAGTAGGACAAAAAACCATCAGGGATTGCTGGCACCCCGGATACAGCTCAAACTGCTGGACAGTGTTGCCTCTCATAGCTAAAGAGATTTGCAGCTCCAAGGGGAGAAAGGAGGAGAGCAATGCTGAAGCATAAATCTGCCTGCTACAAAGAATACAGTACCTCTGAGCAAGGTAAAAGAATAGATATGTATAAACACTGGAAAAAGCAAGTGTCTGTACAAACACTGACTAATAAAGATGAGATTTGGTTTTGTGAATGCCACTGAGGGGTTCTTTGAAAACATCTCATAGGAACAGAAACCATATTCACTTTAAAATGTTTTTTAGCAAATGTAGATCAGTCAGTTTTCCTGCTTCAGTGCTTATAATTTTCCCTCTCTCTCTGTGGTGGCTCCTTCCACTGCTCTGCTATCCTGCCCCACCTAAGCCCCACAGTCCAGCTTCACAATGCTGCTGCTCTTACCAGTCTTGACACAAGAAGTTGTTTGTTAATAAACAAAGGTGACCAACACAACTTTTCTGCTGACCTTCCTTCCTTGCTTCCCAGAGCTGAAGCCTTTCCTGTGCTGCAGTTTCTTGTCCACCTATGGCTTGAAATCATTATGAAATGGTTGCAAACAAACATGAATAAAGTAGAGCAATATTCAACTAAGGGGAAGACAAAGAGGAGGAATAGGGCAGGAGACTAAGAAATGCTAATTAATTCAAATAGATCGATTTGCCCTTTTTGCTCAAAAAATTAATTACAAAAAAGTTCTAAATTAAGAATTAAAAGCTCCCAATAAGAAGAGTCAAAAGGTTTTTTCTCTGGAATCTAGTACAAGTATCTGAAAAGGGATTGTGTCTAATTAGACATTTTGCATCAAGATGACTTCATATTATAATTAGAGATATCCTAAATTACTTGGAAATAATTATAATGATTGGATATCCTCCACGAATGCCAGTTTGGGTTCTTTCATGTTCATAATGATTCTAGCCTTCCCAGTCAGGGCCTGGCTCTTTAGCAGGTATCTAACCTGCCAAGAGAACCCCAAAAACTGGCATTCTTCAAAACCTCCATCAAGTGTCACTTTTTTTTGACACTTCAAAACACAAGAGGCATGCAAATTTTCATGCAATAAAACCCAAATTTATACATGCTACAGGTAACCAGGTACAGTTATTTATTTGCCCTGCATTCCCTAAGCAGGGCACTTGCAATGCAAACTGATGTTATTAATTTTTTACAATTTACAACGAATATATTCACAAACACTCCATCCTTCTAAAACATATGGTTCTGGGACCGAGTTTAATTTTCATCTACATCTTGCAAAAACGTTAGCCCACACTCTAACAAGTGGCAGTTGCTATTTCAGTCCTATGGTCTGGTTCAATCAAGCAAATGAACTCCAGCTACATTGCTGGCTACAGAAAGGGAGGTGAGACGTGTCTAGCACAATGGGCTGCAGACATACTGGGTTGTGTGATGTGGGTAAGAAGATGCTAGTCATGCTAGCAAACATTCACAAAGAAGCTAGCTCAGAAAGTCAGGTCAATGGCAGGGTAAGAATATGGAATAAGGCAGGGAACAGCTACAGAACCTCCTGTATTTCTGTATCTTTCTGATACACATGGCCAGTCACATGGATCAAGCTACAGTGAACAAAAGACAGAGATAAATCATTACCCCTCAACCTATCCCTACATGCCCTTATAAAAAGTCCCTCCCTAGCTTTCCTCTAGGTCCCTATAGGTCCCTGACTATAAAGTCACCCTAGAGCCTTCTCCAGGCTGAACAACCCCAACTCTCTCCTTATAGAAGGACAGATGATCAGCCCTCTGATCATCTTTGTGGCCCTGCTCTGGGCTCTCCCTAAGAGCTCCATGTCTTCCCTGTGTTGTGGGCCCCAGAACTGGACACAGTACTCAAGGTGGTGTCTCATGAGCACAGAGTAGAGGGGGAGAATCACCTCCCCTGACCTGCTGACCACGCTTCTTTTGATATAACCCAGGATACAGTTGGATTTCTGAGCTGTGAGCACGTGTTGCCAGCTCATGTTGAGCTTCTCATCAAGCAACACCCCCAAGTAGGTTTCTTAATCCATTCTCCACCCAAGGACTCTCTGAGGGGTGGCAGTAGATTAGGGGAGAGGGAATTACTGAAGATGTAGGGCAAAGCTAGAAGCAAAAAGAAGTTTAGCATTGGCCCCCACAGTCATTGGCACAAAAGGGTGGAAGGGAAGACGACAGGACCCCAAAAAGCTCCAGCAGACTAGCACCACCCAAATTCTCAGCAAAAGTACAAGTCCACACAAGTCAAGCCTGCAGAGGTACCTAAGCACCTCAGTATCTGTGTTGTCCTATGCTTTGCAATATAAATACACAGAGTAAAAGGTGAAACAATTTATGTAATTATAAACCAGGCCAGAGTCTGAGCTGGAAAGAGAAGATACATTTCTCACATTCAGGCATCCACCAAACCACAGGGCTCTGTGTCTCACCACCAAGGTGCGTGACTGTCAGCACAGATCAGCCACAGCTGCCACATCCATTTTTATCATGGCTGCATACATTCTGACTGCTGCAGAGGTTCAGAAACAAAACTTCTAATATTTTTGTGATATTGACTTGCCCCTTTCATTGCGTAGCGGCATTAGCACCCATGAATTTCACAAAATAAAATAAAAAGGATAATTATTATTTAACGTTACCAGAGGGATGTAGTTAAGGGAGAAACCACGTTTTAGAAAGCAGCTGATATTTGTCAGCTGGAGAACAGGACTAATTAGATGCATCAGGCAGTGGTGACATGAAGTTGAAAAACAGCTTGTCAGCTCTGAAATGACTTATAGGAAACGATTATATATAAAGGTACTTTGTTATACATTCACACACAGGTGTGTTCCTCATTTTCCAAATATTTCCTGTGTCTTTTGTTCCTGAGCTAAAACAGGTGCAAAGCAGATTTCCTGCTCATAGATACACTGTAATTATATGTTAGATAGAGCATATATGTGGTCCACTGCTTGTGTGCAAACTATTAAGGTGTTGAACACTGAAGCACCCCTGTATTCTCACTGATTTCAGTGGAAAATGGTTAACAACTTATAGGATCAAAGGCTTGATGTCTGAACCACAGAAGGAAAGTGATGTTGTAGGAATGAGGCAATGGACCAGGAGGCCAAACTCATGTCTGTTGTAATGTTGGTTGACTGCAGCCAGACAGTTCATTGATCATAGCAAAGGATTTGCCCCAGGGTGTTTCAATTTAAAGCAGATTGACATTAATCTGAAGAACAAATCACCCAAATCCTAAACTCTGATCTGATGCAAGTCAGATGCAATATGACAGCAACTCAATCTCCTGGGCAGCAGAGCTGCTAGCTTCAACTTCATACTCATTTCCAAGCAGTGTCTGGAATGCTTATGGAATAGGCCCAGTGAGGAATAATTTATTTCAGGTAGAGGTGCAGATCCTTCAGGACATGCAAGACTTACAAGGAAAGTAAAGCTTTGAGGGGAAACAGAGTACAGGTTAAGAAGGGACCATCTTAGGCGATAAATGCTTAACTAGAGACCAAGCAACACTAATATCAAGCAGGCAAAACAGACATAAATTCTGAGACACCAGTTAAACTGCAGTCACGAAGTTTGAATCATTAATCTAAAAAGCTTATTAACTTACCTTGGAAGCTGAACACAAACTAATCATTTGGACTGAGCTGGTCAGACAATAAAAACATTTGAGATGCTCTGGGAGTAATATGTTTAACACAGCTGCCACAAAACTAAAAGACAGTATTGCTCTCTATCCATAACAAAATCACACCACTACATACACTTTGGCACCAGAGAAAAATATTTAAGGCGTAGGTAGTAGTTGTAATAAATAGTTTATATTTATAGTCCTGTTATGATTGTTTCCTAAAGAAAAGCTATGTCCACAGACAGCATGTTTTGTTCCTCCTTGTTACTCATATGCAAGAATGAAAGATCTATTACAACATAGTCTTCCTTCCACCTGCTTTGATGAAGTGCCTCAAAGCTCTCTGGGGAGACTGCTGCAAAGCCTGTGACTTAAAGCTTAGGCTCAGAAAACAGGTACTGGATTGCAAGAGCAGAATCAAAGGTCAGTTCAGAGCAGCCCAGACAGCAGATTGCAGTTTCATTTCTAAAAGCAAAGGATACTGCTGTGGTACAGGTGATTCCCCTCAAGCCTATACCATACAAAGAAAAAAACTTCACAGATCTGCCTTTAGGGACAAACGTAAAAAGTTCAACTTGAAACTCTACCACCTGTAGAGACTCCTCCAGACTGCGTATTATTTAAAAATTGTAGTTCACCTCAGCACCATTTCTCACTAATTCAGTAAACGATTTTTACGTCTGCTCAGTTTTCCAAACAGTGTGTTTTGTTCAGCTGAGGTCTGTGCAGCATGCCCATCACTGTGGTATCTCAACACCTCCCTGCAGTGTGACAACCCACTTCCCTGATGTGCATCTGTCACGTGTTGATCTTTCTTTTTTCCACTTATCTCTTCACATGAAGTAATCTTTATAGATGAAAAGAAATATGAAAATATACAATTCACTTTGCAAATATAGCTATATAATGCATTTATGCTTTCATACTTTATAAATAACTTTTTAAAAAATATAGCTATTGATGTCTCCTATTATCTGTGCTTTCACTGCTGAAGGCAGAGTTGAAGAAATGCATCTTAGCAAAGTACCTAGGGTTCTGCTAGGTCATACATCTTACTGAAATTCATTCCACAGACTTGAGTAGGAGCAGGAGGAATGTTTGCAGAAGCAAAAAGGGAAATATTTGTTACAAAGCCTCAGACAATCTATCAGGTGCAGATAAGCTCTGAGATCTCAAACTGGACATAGCAGATAGCCAGATTTAACAGCAAGAAAGATAATATCATGGCTAACACTGAGCTTGGTACTCAGCATCTTGATAGCACCTTTAAAACTGCAGCACCAGGTGATTCACACGGACGTGCGGCCACTCTGCTTTGTGATGGCACTGACCTGGTGAAGTTGGATGCTTTGTCCTTTGTCACATGCCAGGACACCACAGGGTCATAAACAGAAACTGGGGCACTGGGACACAGCCCTGTGCTCTAATTGTGTTGCAACCAGCATCTTGCTTACAGAGACTCACGTGCATCTGCAAGGAGAGGTGATTGACACACTTCCCATTGTGTTTCTTGCAAGCATGTATGCAACTGCATTTCTAAATATGCAGCACCTACATATGGCTTTGAATATTTCCTCAGACTTGTTTCTTTAACCCTTTCAAGCATGCTGCTGACTGTGGTTAATTACAGCTTTAGAGAAAAGCCAACCAAAACACAGCAGTGTATTTCCAAGAGATACGGAGCTTTTAATAAGCACATCTGCACAACATTCATTGTTCTCCTGAACAGTCCTGTACAAAACAACTTTTCTGTCATTACATTTTTAATATAACAATTCCCATGGGAAACTGTTGATGAGGGCTGGGATACAGAGGAACTGAAAGCTGAAAGAGTGCAAGACGAAAGGCTGTCTTCAGCCCACAGATGAGTGATGATTCTTGTAGGGACTTATTAAATACAGACAAATGGTAAATTCGGCCATTTTTAGTAAAAACTACTAAACCCACAGGAAGACTGGATTTGATGGAGCTATTTTTTAATTGAACAACTTCTTTGAGTGTAAGAAAACATTTCAGATTTCAGGTACAGAAATCATCAAAGTCCACAGATATTACCAAGATCAACCAGAACTAAACTGGCTGGTTTAGCTCCTTTCCCATACCTGGATCTGCAGAGCAGATCTCTGAATCCCTACAGATCACACTATAGGAGGCAGGACTTTTCCACTGGGACATGGTCTGCCAGCTATAAAGATGCTGTGAAGGCCTAGGAAATCATCTGAGCTATGGCATGGCTGCCCTAAGGTATCACAAACACTAAGTTTCATGGCAATTTGTGCTGCCATGTACATCACTTGTGACTAGGAGCACGTATCCTATGAGTTTTCACAGTCCAGCTCACCATCAGTAACTCATTAACTCAAATGCTTGCAACTGTTGACCAGTGACATTATAGTTTGACCTTGGAAAAGCCACTCACACCTGACTCTGTTCAACTATTCATTGCTCCCCTGTAGGTGCTGATCTTCCTTTTCTTTTTCTGAAATAGAGACATGGTGGATTCAGGCTTTGTACAGCCTCGTGCCTCAGGTTCCCCGTCAGGAAAGAGGAGACAGTAACATTTACCTACCTCAGCAGGTAGTTTGGATGCTTAATTAATCCTTTCAAAGCTTTTTACAATACAGATAAGCATTAAAAAATTTAACTTTTAATATAATGTTTACAGTGTAATTAAAAAAGCACAAAAAAGCTGTTTTCCCAAGCAATAAATAGCCTATTTAAAAGAACTAAAAACTTACCAAACTATTCATTACTTTTAAGACTTGGTGAAAAAGTAAGAAAGACCCTTTGGGTAGTTAATCTGACTGTCACAGTTTAACACTGGACACTGACCTGCTGTCTAATTAGAACAAGTTCAAAAGCAAAAATTCACTTGTGATTAAAATAACATGGTTTCTACCATTGCTTCAGCCAAATTTCCTATTTGTAGCAAATAATTCATCTGAGGGGTTTTTAAGCCTTGGAATACAATTTAACAAGAGGCAGCCTGATGAAGGCTTAGGCAAAAGATGGCTGCATCAGAAAATGAGTCACTGAGACAGTTGCTATCAGGAAGATGTGATGTGCAGCCTGGCAGGTGGTCACATGGGTAATCAGATCAATCATTTGATTAGTCATACCAATTGACTCAACTGATATCAGAAGGACTTCCATATGCAAAGGGAGAGGGCTACAAGCAGTCTGTCCACAGGAAAGGCCATCGTTCAGGTCCAGGCCTGCTCTTCAGTGCCATACCTTCCATCCAAGAAGTCTTCACTAAGGTAGGAAACAGGAGAGACACACATGGGTTCTTTGTGCTCACAAAGGTAGAAGGTATGGTGTGGGGGAGCACAAGGACAGCACATGAAATCAGGAGCACGTGCTCTTTGATAATGATAACTTCTATGAGGTGTCTGTTGTTAATTATTAATATTTAAATATTATTCAGCACCTTTAACAGTAACACTACTGTAGGTGTAGAGGTAGGGTACAGTTAAGATATGAAAGCCTTTGATAAAATTTTGTTTTTAGCATACACAGACCAGCACAAGGTACGGCTGTGTAGGACTGTGAATGAGACAGAACACTGTTAAGATTTCACTTTAACAACAGTCACCTGCCTTTTTTTCTCTTAAAGTAATACAAGGATTTAACCTTGTAAGGCCTTAAAGCATTGGTCTGAAGCATTTGCAAACAAGATAAAAGTGTGTTTTACTACTGTGTATCCTAAAAGACACATGGTCAAACTATGTTTTTCAGTTTATTTGTAGCATCAGTGTTTGAGCATCCAGCAACTCTGATGACATTACAGTGTGACAGAACTGCAGATGTGATGTTCACCTGAGAATTCCTCAGCCCACCTCAGCAAAAGTCACCCTTCAACTTTTCACTCATTTAGACTCATGTACAAAAGATCCTGCTTTTCCTTGATGATGTTTTACATCTACTTTTCAAAGGTATAAATTATTCCACAGGGCCTGGCGGAACTGAATGCTCGTGGCCTATATATTGCTTATTAGCTGTTATAATATATAAAAAATATTTTACTAATTTGACAGACTTGGTTAGTACAAAGGCTTATTGCCTTACTCTGACACATTTTCACTGCCTACATGTGTCAGAACCTTATTTTCTTTATTAGTTTTTAAAGTGGAGCAGCTACAACTCAAGTTATTGAAATAATAATGTGTCTATGACTGTGCTTCTGCACCCCACTGTCTGCTTGCAATTCAGCTGATCAATCACCTGCATTTCAAGCAAAGCTGGCCTTGCATTTGGAGGAATGCCAGGAAAACAGGTCAGTGTTATCATCTGCAGGCACTGCTACCCCTTTTCATTTCCCTTGCCATCTTCCAAAAATAGTTCTTTCCTGCAAGAAGGTATTAAGAGTTAAGATGACAGCAGCTGAAATATTACTTTCTCCTTACTGGGAAGCTTTATTTCTTATTGCACCAATTTTTCAAAGTTTGATTTGTGGTTTTAGCAAAATGCAAGATTTGGCTAGAAGTTCTGGTCTTTCCTCAGAGGCACATGCTGGTGCCGACTGCATGATTAAGTAGGAAAAGGTTTGGTTGCTTTTGCTGAAAAATCACCAGGAACCTCAGACACACACCAGCACCTACTGATCAAAGGACAAAACAGGAACATGGGTTTCCTGCTGTGAAAATGTGTCTGTCTCAATGCAAAATCTCTGTCTTACAGGCCATGTCCAAAAATGTCAGGGGATGTGTCTCAAGTGCCAACATAACAGTCTGCATGATAGTGGCCCACTGCAAAGGACAAGAAGAGCACTGCTATCCCAGGCAGTTAACAGCCCAGTTAAGGCCTGAAACAGAAAGAGCAGACATACAGAGAGCATAAGGAAACGATGAAACAACATGGGCACAATATTGCTTTATTTTTTAAGATTGTGCTCAATCAGAAATTCCAGGATTCGATAGCAGAGACTGAGCACGCTGTCCCAGGAGGCTCCTTCCTGCCCTCTCTCTGTTCCCATGTGAAGATGAAGGCAAAGTCACGTGTGGCACAGCAGCTGCCAGGCTCTGGCTGTGTCTCTCACCAAAGGGATAACTCTCACGCTGTGGATGTGTGCATGAGTCAGCCAGAGTGCATCCTTTCACTTTCTGTCCTGAATCTGCACAGCTCTCTGCCTAACTCAGCCATGCTTATTTGGCATCATGTCCCTTCACCGCTCATGATAAAATGCATTTTAATACTCCTGACTTCAGCCCCTTAATGACTTCCCTGTTACAGTCTACTTTCCACCAGTGATTTCTTCTCTCCCTGTGTGTATAAGAAGAATGGTAGGAACATTTTCTCACCCTTTGTGCCTTCAGCAAAATGAGAATACAAAAGAAAAACAGCTGGAAGAAATCCCATGTGCAACAGCCTCAAAAAGATGCCTCCACATGGTCCAGGTGGCTTGCCCAGCATGGCTCCTGGGGGTGCACAGTGTCAATGCTGTGCTGGTCTGCTCACCTCAGGCTCCAGCTCCTGGCCAGTATCTGACAAGAGAGCAAAGCAGTCAGGGGGTACAGCCCCTCACTTGTACACCCACTCCCTTTGAATGCAGATGACTTCAGAGTGTGCAGTGTGGCTGCTACAATTCCATTCCAGAGTGACTTTGCTCCCAATAGCATGGACACGAGCTGGCCTGTGACAACCTGCCAACCAGACAGAGATTATTCCCCACTGCCAGCCACAAGGGCAATGAGAACAGCCTCAAAACGCTGCTAGCCAGAACATCACTGGTCTTGTCCCAAGCTACAGCACTTGCATGGGCAGTCCTGAGCTGATTTCTGACTGAGGTCACTGTAGCACAGCCTGGGATCTTCTCAGGAGAGCAGCACAGAGCTTGTTGTGACCACCGGCCTGGCTGTTTGTGCCCAGATCTGAGCAGCTGAAATCAGCCTATGTATTGACATGGCTACACCAGGTTTGATACCCAGCTTAGCACTAGCTCACACCCAGCTGAAAGCACACCTTCAGATCACAGAACAGACCCAGCACAAGCAGGGGTCAGTGGTGCCTGCTAACTGTGTAGCTATTCCCCTGCACGCCCCTTTCTCCCCCTTCCAGTTGCTGCAGAACAAAATCACTGAGTACAGTGCATACAGGCAAGAAACATAATTACACATACACACAATCTTGAGCCCTTCGTAATTACATTTTAAATTGGTTTACTCAGAATCCTTTCAGCTAATCATTTTCACCCAACTCAGCAACTCTAAGCACTAAAAAAATATACACCACCTTTTCATCAGTCTTTACCTGAGTCTGCCCCTCTTTTCTGCCTTAAGCCCCCAAAGCTGCAGTTTGTTAGGCATTGGGAATTTGAATATGGCCAGTTTTAGGTTCAGCTTTCATTATGAGCAAGACCAGACTTTCATTCTAAGCCACTGAAATGCAATGGCAAAATTCACCCGTGCAGACCAGTGGCAGCTTCTGTCTCAGTGGAATCCCACAAATATTTCCTTCAGTTTCAGTTCCTGCACCTCTGGATATTTCATAAATGCACAGCTGAAAAAGAATGCTAAAGCTCAATGCAAATGGATGCCTGATTTTCATTCAGAGTCAGTAATCAGATTACTTTCCCTTAAAACTGAGCCTGAGCTGAGGATGGCTAAGCTCAGTCTGCATCAAGGGAAGCACAGCTTCTTACTTGCTCTGGGAATGTTCTTACACACACAACAGTAAAATATGAATTTTCATGAGCAAGTCAGCATTTCTTTGGGTTGTCTCTGGCCTATACTTGACTGCCTAGAGCTTGAATTCACAGTTTAGAAAAAGAGGCTTGAAAATTCAAGCCCAAGTATCTTCAACTAGACTAACCAGGGCTATGCATTCTCCATATCCTCTATCTGTCCTCTATAACATGACCAGTTTCTCTCTCTTTTACCCTTCTGGGTGAGTCCTGTGTTGGCTGGAGCCAGGCTGCTGGTGTAAAACCTTCAGGGCTGCTAAGGACAAGGGCAGTCATTTTCCCTCTGTTCACATGCATGCTTAATAACACTCAGCAGTGCAGCACTTTGAATCCAGCGCTCAGCAAAGCTTTAATAGCAAAGCTGAAGGTGTGAAGCTTAATTACTTTTTAAATATACTACACAGTTCCGCATATTCACTGCTATACATCCTGTGCCAGCTTCCAGCACAGAGTGCTTTCCAGCCCCCAAGCTCAGAGCTAAGGAATTAAGTTTCTCAGAACTTTGTAACGATGGCTACTATTTTTTTTTTCATGGGTGATGAGGGAGAAACCAAGAGGTTAACTGCCTCACTGGAAGGCTCTGCATGGGTGCCATCATCAACCACTATGTGGCTGTCCAGGTCCAAAGCCAGCAGGGGTGTCCTGATCCTTAATGCCAATTTCTGAGGTTTCACTGGAGGAGGGATGAAAGAAGGGTTGCTGATCTCCAGAGACAAAAAACCTCCTATGAGTATTTTAATTACTGGACAGAAAAAACAAACAAGGGAGAAATTAAGTTTCCAAAAGACTTTTTTCCTGTCCACATCAGGAGGCACCTTACCTACTTCCAGCTGGCTCACAGGGATCATTTGCCCTTGGGCTTTGCCTTCTCTTGCTACATGTCCTCCTGAAGGAGTTGTGACCACATCACACTCCCCTCAGCACCATCTCTCACTCCCTGTATCTCCACAGGACCCAAGCAAGCTATTTGCCCTCAGTCAACTCTTGTTCACGGTTCTGATACAAAAGACAAGTGTTCATATGGCATACTGTATCTAGGAAAATGTCATGCTTCATACATTCAGTTATCAACCACTATGCCAAGTACTTTATGTTATCTACAAAAAGCAGACTTCAGAGGGAAATGAACTACAGCAAATCAAAGTCTGTTACTGGGAAAGAAGGAGTTGTAAACCAGGCTTGAAGCATTCTTCATCTGTATAACTTTCTAAATAAGTTTACCCGGCAGAAGAGTTAATACGTGGTTACCCAGTTACAATAAAAAATAACAACTCACCTGCTGTTACCTAGAAGGGCTTTTCTAAGCCCCTGGGGCACAGCATCCCACACACAGCTGCAGGGGATGGCAGTGCTCTGGTACAGAGACAGCAGTAAGAAGGGTGAAAAATGCCTCACACTCCTCACAGCAGCTGGGAGGGAAGCAATGAGAAAATCTCACTCATCCTACCCAATGTCTCCAGATGCACAGCCACCCACCACCAAACTCAAAGCAGGGCATTGCTTAGGCTTACCTTCCTACCCACACACCCAGGGCTGAGCACTGCTGCGAGTGACAGTTCAGCAGGACAGGGAGGTACATGCACTGCCTCAGCCCCAGTGCAGTGAACTCATTACTCCTTACTATCCCATTATTTCCCATCTCCCTTTATTTATATACCTGGCAGCAGTACCTGGACCAAAGTGCAAGGGCTTGGCTTCCATCCTCGAGAGCTGCTCCCTACCTGCAGAAAACCTCTAGTCCCTGCAGCAAATTCTGCAACAGGTTTAAGCCCTGCATGGGAGCACAGGACAAACATCTCCATCCACCAGTTTCCTCTGTAGCACAGTCCGTACTCACTACCCAAAAAATAACCCAGATATTTTTTCATAGTACAAACCAGTTCATGCCTGGTTCATAGGAATGAAACAAATGGGTATTTTAATTTTTTCTAATCTTGATGCTGCGAGACAGAGAGCCACTGAATAAAAGGTGGCTTTGAAACATGCCGGCTCTTCTGGATTCAGAGGAAAGGGATATGAAGGTCAGAATTGAAACCTCAATCCAAGCTTATAAGCTGCATGTTTGTATTGGGTCAAGACAAAAACAGGGTCTTGGATTCATTAAAACTTGAGTGGTTTGGACTTTGGACTTGCATCTGGATTTGACAGTGTGGGTGGACACATATCAGCAGTAAGGAAATTACTGTAGGAAATTAAAGGCACCAACACACAAATCTGCAGCCAGTAAGAACAATGAAGAGGAACTCTTTAAATGTATCAGGAACAAACAAAATCCTAACAATGGGATAGCTCCACAGCTAGATAGGAATCTCAAAATTGTCAGTCAGGATTCACAAAAGCAGAAGTATTCAATAAATATTTCGGGTTTGCATTTGGGAAGTAGCAGGACGATGTAATTCTTATCTCACAGTGATAAGGAAACACTTTCTATTCCATCAGTTACTTAGGGCAAAGTTAAACAGCAGCTATCAAAACTGAACATTTTTCAATCAGCAGCACTTGGTAAGTTGTACTCCGGCATATTAAAGAAATGTGCCAAAGAGTACTCCAAAATGTTCATGTTGGTTTTTCATACATCCTGGACCACTGGAGAACTTTCAGAAGACTGGCAAAAAGCTCATGAGACATCACTCCTTAGAGAGAGGAAAAGAAGCAGCCTAGGCAATCAGAAGCTAGTTAGTCTAAAACTGATCAAGGAATCAAGTGGATTGAATGGGAAGGGTTAACAAGCTAGCAGTCTTTTTTTTTTTCATCCTTTCATGACTATTACTACCCAGTGCAACTCCTGGCCTGCAGATGACACAGCTCAGCAAGTCCCTTTTGCCCTCATGTCTCATTTGCATTTCAGCTTCATCCTGCTCCGACAGGCTCATATGGATCAAAGTTGAAAAAAGGCTTAAAAGATAGCAGCATAATTAATAGTCATCAGCATGGCTTTGTGGAAAAGTCTTGTCAAATGATCTTAGTGTTGCTTTTTAGTTAAATTATAAGTTTAGCCAATAAAGGTAGCTGTGTCTATGTGGTGGGTTTCAACATCTGTGAGGCATTTAACACAGCATTTAACACAATCCCACATGGCATTGTGATTAAAATAATTAGCACTATCCAGAATGAATGCACCTCATATTAAATCGATTAAAAGCTGGTGCACCAATAGCATTCAAAAAGGCAATCCTAAATGAATCATCCCCATCTTCAAAGGATGTCTAACAGGATCCCACAGAAACCTCATCTTAGCCCAGTGCTGCCCACTATCTCTTGCAATTATCTGGAAAAAATGAAAAAAGGTTGCCATTGAAAGCTAAATATGATTTTTTAAATTGCTGGACTAGTAAACAATGGAGACACAAAGAGTTACACTGGCAGATTTGCATTATTGTGTCAAGTGGATTCACTGGAATCTGAGCTCTAATAAATCACATGCATCAATGCCTTAAAGTCTAAAACTCCCTTAATGCATGGCAGGAGCTTCACAGCAGGCACAGAAACATCTAACAGCTAATTTCCATTTTAGCATTCTGTGGTGCTTAGCTGAACCAGATTTTTCCTAGGTATGTCTACTAAAGTGACCAGGAGAGAAGCAGGTAACAATGCTGAACACTGAACACAGACTATTCACAAATGCTGGCTCTAGGATAGCAAGACAAACCTCTCCAGGCATCCTTAATGTATTGTTGAGATGGACAAGCTCCTCCAAAAGGTGTTTCAGAACATGGACACACCCTCACACTCAGATATCATCTTTAGGTTTCAGAATCAGTGCTAACTAAGAAAGGATGCAAGCAATCCCTCCTACCATTTGGATGGCAGGAAGATCTCTGCTTTGTTTCTCACTTGAGAAATTACAATATGAACATTCAGTGTCCCAGAAGCTCAGCAGTGAATTCATTTGTGAGAGCCCCATTTCCTCATCCCCTGGATTTTACATGTCATCTGCCTCAGCCTTTGGCCTTAAGCACTCCTGCTTCCAGCTATGTTTCTATGCATAGTTGAACAGGACATGGTCATGGCCTTATCCATGCTCTTATCCATGCACTCCCTATGCTTAATCAGAGGACACAGCTACTGATGGCATGTGTCAGGGCTTAGCAAAGAGCATGCTAGAAGTCATAGGAACTTCCACACTGCCCCATACCCCAGTAGAAGGATCTATTACATGCTGACTCATAAACTCCATAAAGGTTTAAAGTGATTACTTTAGGCAAGGCTTTGAGCTCTTATCCTTTCACTGTTCCAAAGCTTTTTTTTTTTTTTTCCCCCTGATAGGCTGGAGCCCTAGAGCCTGGGGAGCTGATTTCTGCTCTACTGAACAGTCATTTCATTTGAGGATGACTGGGGTGCTATCCAGAAGTCAGGGCAGAGAGTAAACCCTCATTTAATAGCTCTGAGCTCCAAATAGTTGTTTCTCAAAACAGCTCCAACAGTAAACCTGTCCTGACAGGAGCAACAGAAGCAAGGGAGACACCCATTAATACTGACCCTCCACAGTTGCTGCACACAGCTGCAGCAATAGAGATACCTACAAACCAAACTCAGAAAATGAACCACACTTCAGTGCCCTCAGCTTGGTCCTAGCTTGGAGAACAAGCCATTTTCCAAAAGGGTTAAGCAGAGGAGCTACCATCCTGCAAAATACCAGATTCTGGATCCAGAGTGGAGACTTGTGCCCTCAGCTGCTTTAACATCTCTTGAGACAAGTTGGCAAAGGAGGGAAGAAGGATATAAAATGTGGGCTCCAGTGCTGAGTATATGATTGTTTCTAGCAAACAAATTTGTGCCTCAAATCAAGCCTCAGCCATAACACTGCAACAATGAAAGAACCAAAGTAAAATTAATAACATGTCATAAACAGAAGGCATATTTCTTAGTGACATTCTTCAATTGCCGTAACGCTACATATGAAGAAAATCTGTATATATAACTGCAGAGCAGCCTTTGCAAAGCCTACATCCAAGAAATAAAGCAGTGAAAGGCTCAGAAAGCTCACCATTGCTGACTAAAAGACCAGTAGCAGCTGGCAGGAAATGGGTAAGAAAGCTGACCACAGATAAACTGTAGGATGCTAAAGAGTACCAGAAGATATACTCTGAGAGAGGAAGCCAAGCTGTCAGGTCACACTGTAGTCTAGTGCATACAGTACATACAGTCTGCTATTGAAGTATGTGGCCACCAGATAATGGTCAGAGGACACAGCTGTCAGGCGACAATGAAGTAACTCCAAGGAGCCCGAAGCAGAGTGTGGTACAGCTGCAGATGTTTCTGTTGAGCAGGATAGAGCCTGCCTGTCTCAAGGGCACTATAGCAAATTCAGCGTCATGTGAGCAGCACTAAATAATGAGGTTCACAGAGCCTATTTAAATCAGCATTGATCGAAACAGGATACCAGCGTAAGCTCCTCCGAGCTGGGCCTGATCTGTACATACCAGGAAGCACACAAACAGTTACTGCATAGCCTAGCCTATACAACCCAACATTCGGGTTTCATACTCATTTTGCAGGTAATGCTGCCAGCAGTGTCGGGGAGGGTTTTTTTCTCCAGTCTGCAGAATTGGGAAGCGAGCGGCTGTGTGGGGGTGGTGGGGGATTTACCACCACTTCACTGGGAGCAGGACAGGGCCTCAGGTATCATTTAACATTGGAGGACTGTGCCCAGGCTGGATACGAGTGTATCCGCTGTGGAGATATTCAGTTTTCCTCATTATAAAAAAAAGGTAATTATGGGTCATTAACCTGCTGGGTGGCAAACAGTGCAGCGTGCTAAGTGGATCCAGGAGAAATGTGATGACAGAGCAGGGCACGTTTTGCCGGTTTTGCCAAAAGGCCAGAAAGCGGCTGCTGGATCATACAGGGATCAAAGAGTAGGAGTTTAAAATACACCAAGTAATGGCTTATAAACACCGGTTCTTAGTCATGCAGCTCTCCGGGAGAGTATTTCAGATGATCTATTGGCTGAAACATTATTTCAGGCCCAGAAAACTCCTGAGGTGGAAGAAAAGAGACTCATCCAGACCCACAGATGTGTGCAACACCATTTGCTTGATGAGAGAAGGTGGGGACCCTGACGGGCAGCACGGGCCTCCAGACTGCTGCAGGAGTCACCTATGCTCACCCTCAGTGCCTGAGGGAAAACTCAACCACAGTCCAGCTGTGCAAAGATGTTTCAGCATGAGGGAGAGCCACAGCCCTGCCAGCACTGCCACAGGTAACAGCAAGGGTAACAGCCTAGGAGCCCACAGGTCAGCTGAGGGCAGACACTGCCCTTCAGCCTTGAAGCAAAAGCAAGCTGGGGCGAGCTGCTGTGCGGTAGCGAATAGCTTCCCCCCCTCACTCTGCAGAATGCAAGGAGTCAATGCACTAATTACTGTGGCATTTGCTTTAGTGTTGCGTTTTTTTATTGTCGCTGTTTTTTTCTTTAATTCCAAGTGTCCTCTAACAAATGGAAATGACAGTGCTTCGCATCTGGGAAGGCCGTTGTGCATTTCTCTCCAATAGGCAGGATATCAGGGTTAGCTAAATATGAGTTCAGCTGCGGGACTGACTCACCGCTTGTTCCTGGAACTGTCTGAAGGAGGGGAGGATGCTGTGGGCAGGCTCTAACTGTATCATCTGGGTTAGGGCCGGTAGCAGATGGTCCTAAAAACATACTTCCATGTGGGTTTAAAATAGCGCAGCACCCACAGTCAGCTGAATGGGGAAATGTGAAAAACGCTTGTCACACAAGGAATGCTGCTGTGAAGATCTACAGTCAGGAGGGGATCCAAAGCTTCACCAGCCCTTGCAGTGTGGAGGTACCTGAGGCCCGACTCCTCACTTACACCAGCTCACACCACCCCATCCCACCAGCCCAGCCCAGGGGATTCTGGCCTTCCCATCATATTTCAAGCAAAAGAACAATCCTTCCCCACCCCCCAACATAACCAAAATGAGGAAACTTTCTCTTAAAGCAGCTTTTCTAGTTAAGTGGCACTCCCTGTCCACTGCGGTGCAAAAGCTTGAGCCTGAAAAACTACATTTAAAAAAAGAATCCCTTCTCCTTCGGTGAGTCAACCTGCTCTACGTGTTGGCCAGCAGCAACAACAGCCCTAAATAGTGTGAGTCTACAGTTACATCCTGCTGGCTGTTCTGATGCCACACACAGGGTGAAAGAGGTGGTCACAGGGGCGGACTCGCAGCCGGCTGTAAGGACCAGGAGGCAGCTGAGCCACCTGAGGGGTCAGCAGGGAGCACCCCTGAGGAGCATGTGAAAGATCCCCTGAGTGTGAGCCATATGCTGACTTTTCACACTGCAGCATCCCAAGCAGAGGAGCTCGCTGGCCATGTGGGGGTCAGAGCAGGACAGGGAGCACTGCAGGGCTGCCCTCCTCCTTGCCCCAGCCCATCCCAGGTTAGGTGTTACCAACCAGCAATGGCTAACTTCACCTCAGAGGTGCTTATTTGTCCCATCTCCCTCTACACTCAGTGCACCAATACCCCTTCCCAAGTGCACATTCAAGGACCCTGCCAGCCTACATCCTCTGCTTGAACAGAGCCTGGGTGACTTGCTCCTCAAGGCCTAGGTTAAACCCCAAAGCTGCCAGCACCTGAAGGAGAAGGCTGAAGTGAAAACCAAGGAAAGACATTGCTGTGTTTCTGGGATGCCTGGGCAAATGGGTACAAAGACATGGGAAAGAAAAGAGCATCCCACTGTTCCACCAGCATTCTCCCTATCCTCTGTGCTCCAAGGGCTGCTCCTGAAAAAAGACTGATTCCTCCTCAAGCCCATATTTATGCCTCAGTAGATGTCCAAACACATAAGCAATGGGGTTTTGTGCCTTCTTCTCTCCCCCACCTCCTGCCTTTCTGCCATGTAAGCACCAAGAGCGATCTGGGCTACAACCTTTAGAGGAAAAGAAATATCACAGACACGTCTGTTTTTCACAGCTAGTTGGCCACAGATTTTGAAACGGCCAGAAGTGATTCAGATGAACAAAAAGAGATACCTGAGAAGCCCTAGCCCCTGTAGGGGCCTGGTTGCAGCTCCTAGCTCAGTTCATGACAAATGTCCCAATGACGCCAGACAAACATGTCAAGGTTTGATTGAGATCACACCAACCACTGGAGCTAATGGATCCAGCTCCATTTGCTCTGCTGGAATTTAAAGCATGTTTCAAAAGCAAAGATTTTCCTAGGCATTACCACAATCTTAAAAAGCAAACACATGGTATCTACATCTTGCACTTTGTTTTCAACATCTCCTGTAAACTGTTCCAGCATTGCAAGAAAGGATTTCAGAATGCATTTTTAAAAAAATTACTTTCTGTGTTTGGCTCTATTGGGTTTTTATCAGTACAGAACTATTCAGAAAGCACTGTCTTGTTATGCATTTCCTGCCAATACAATAAAGACTCTAATCAGAGATGGTTTAGATTATTTATTACTGCCAATGGCTGCAGACAAAGTGCTCACTTTGGCAGAGTGAGTTGAGGGAAGGAGAAAGCATTAACCTTCCCACCTGCACTTGCAGTATATATCCCACAATTTTATCTGGAGACAGCCTCCAAAATCTAGACTCACAGAATTTAAGATATGGGAAACCTACCTCAGTTCACACAGGGCTGCCCTTTCCACCCATGGTTTCACATTTTGGTTCTAGCCAGCTGCAACAAAAGAGCTTCTCCCTGTGTTCACTACAGGGAGTAGTGTCAGGGGAGTAGGCCCCCCCTTAAAGACACAATTGCAGAGGAATTGTTACTACTCTTCTGTCCAAACTTCAATTGCAAAGACTAGGCAGGCCCCTTTCTAGATACAGAGGAAGGAACAAAGTTACAAGTCTTAAAAGATCTTCATAGCACTTCTGTTTCTGCCTCCAAGGATGCAGAGAGCAAATTCTCCAAAATCTCCAAGATAGTATCTTCCCTTTTTGCTTATGCAAACTGTATTTCCCTTTAACTGGAAATTATCACCTCCCTAAGCCCCTACTTATTTTTACTGCCTTTCTCATCTCACCCCAAGAATTCCACATACAATGGTGAAATACCAAACCTAACATATGCCACAGTCTGAGTACATAATGTTTTGCAATAAATGTAAATTATATATATATAAACAGAAAGAGCATGACTGTGAGAAAGAACAACCTTACCTACTTCCCATTCGTGTTATGCAAACACCTTTCACACGTGTCTTTGCTCACTGAATGCAAACAGTGGGTATGCGTATAGCCATGCCCACAAAACACACATTCCTCATTAAAATCCATGCAATAAATTTGTATCTGATTAACTTTTAAATCCTTCACCTTCCCACAACTCCATCTTCCCCAGATGTAGTGATCCAAATCCTGTACACTTCCTCAGGCAGCCTGTCCCAGTTAGGGTTTTCTGTTTCAATTAGCAGAGAGTTTCTTCCCATCCCTACAGTTGTTACTGGCTTGAACCCCAGAATTAAGTCACATCCAGCCTCACACCATCAGCAATAAGGTGAAGAGGTGACACACAGAGTTTGGTATCATGCAAAGGGAACATACTGCGCTTTCCAGCAAGGTGCTGGTTTTTTCCTTCTGGAAAATCAAGGCACATGAGGACATCAACATGCTTCATTTTCACATAGGGAAAAGTTTTTCTCAGGGTATTTTTAGAAAGATTTACTGGTTTTAATTTTGGTAGTTGGATCCTAAAAAAGGAAGCATGGCACATGGCCTCTTAAAGAGTTGCAAAACCCACTCTCAATAAAATTTAATATGCCCTGCTTTGGCTTTTTTTTAATGTGCACTGTGTGGAGTGCAGCAGAATAACATTTTTAGCACCAACCATTTCAGCATACTCCTGAATAATGCCCCAACCTCACACCTCTGCAGATAGGAAATTTATTCAACAGTGCCACTTATTTTCTCTGCACTGTGTGCATGTGTGCATTCCCACAAACACATGTATCCCTGGCAGTTTTTCTTTGCTCTCGGATGTCCAGTGCAGAAGTCATAAAGTGCACAGAGATCCAGAGGATCACACTGACACAAACACCCTAACAGACACGACTGCCATACCAGCAAAACAAGAGCTCTGATGAGTACACGCTGGTACCTACTCTGGGTGTGTGCTGCTGCTTGTCTGTGTGAATGTCTAGGTTATTTTCCTATCCACTAGTTCCTCAGGGAACAGGAATGGCCAAATCTGCTGCTGCAGAGAATGAATGGAGTCCTCTGTAATTCAACAGAACTGTAACAGGTTATACCAGCTGAACTGCTGGCTCAAAAGCTGCTCCAGGATGACAGAATTTTGTTACCATATCTATTATGTGAAAGCGGTGCAGCTATAGACTATATTACTTGTATTGGATATTTCCTGTCACTGGTGCACTCAGGAGAGTACAGTATACAATGAAGAGGAGCAGAACCACTTGAGTCACCAAATCTGAAATCACATTAATAGATGTTCTGCCCAGAATGGCCTCTGAACATTTTCTTCATAAGACATATACACTAAAGCACAGACCGCAAAACACTCCTAAAAACCTGAGAACAAACTAAAACTGTTAGGATACAATAGCCAAATAGATCACCTACCACAGGAAGCACGAGAGATCAAAGTGTTGCTAGTATCCTAGGTCCCAGAAGTAACAGAGAATTTGCTCCCATCCCCTAAAAAGAAGTCTATTCAGGTACCACCATAAATCTTGGATGCCACCTGAAGCTTTGGCTTTGTGAATTTAAAATGTGCACAACAGGGGAGTGATGATAATCATAATGGCTGATTATTTAGCCAGGTAGATACTGACCACTAACATTTTGTCTAACAACACAGACTGTGAACTGCAAACACAGCTTTCTACAGGGTGGGTTAAATAACAAGAGTGTAGAGAAGAGGATTTGAAGAAGAAGCCCTTGTTAGTCAGCATGTCATTTGTTAGTCATTAGTCAGCATGGCACCGCAAAACTATGTAAATAAGCTCATATTCCCCCACAGGTAAGGTTATAAAGCAGCCATGTGAAAAGTACTACTGATCTAAAACAAGCATCTCCTGTTTCCTAAATGTAGTTTTCCTTTAGGGAAAGTTCCTCATAAAGCACAGAGATCTGTAACATTTGGGTTTTTAGTAGAGACACTCAGATCAGTACAGCTTTGAACCTCCCATATGAGATATTCACTAAGCTTTTCAAAGGTACAAGTGGATTTGAAAGCAGAATTAGACACTTCATATTTAATTATCCAGAGTTATCACCTAAGACTGATTTTCAAACAATTGGATGTGAATTGGCTACAGGACACGGTCAAAAGTAAGTTCATAGAAAACAGAGCACGTGACATCTGGAGCCAAAATACATATGGCCTAATTCAAAAACAGGATTAAAGAAAATTCACAAAGTCATTTTGCTGCCAGATTTAATTAGTATGTTTAATATGTGAGATCACCTGAATCTACTTTTACTTGTTTTGTGTCCCATTAGGAGTTTCACAGGAGCAGTAATATGATTGAGTAGCCCTTGTGAGGGATGGAGCTTAGGCTGCTTTGAAACAAATTGAGTTAATTTGAAATGATTCTTTCCAGGTATGACATTCTTGGCAACAGATGTGGGGACAAGGAGGGAGGGCATCAAAAGTACAGATAGACAGACCTATAACCATACTCACTTTTTGTATGTACATTGGAACCAGTATTTGCCGTAATATTGTAAAACCAGAAAACCTATTTATGTAAGATTACAATTGATGGTACACTTTAGAATTAGGTTACCATTTGAGAGATACTACAGTGTCAAAGGCCCTCACACAAATTTTCCTGGGAACTGTCAGTTCCCTCAGAAGTGAAAGTTGTGGGGACTGGATTCTAAGGCTTCTTCTGGAAGATGGTAAGAGAGTACATTTGTACCCAAAGGCATCACAGTAAGTGAAATGGGACAGATTCCACAGCCTTATTTTGAATGACATTTACAGCTTTTCCACTTGACTTCACTACTGTTGGTTTAACATGGAAGTCACTGATGAGTATCAATGTACACTCCTAAAATGGATAGATAGAGCAGACTTTATACTGTTTCCCAAACAAATAGTATCTTAAATAGCTTAAATAGCACAGTTGCATAGCTAAAATACAATCTAAAAGCAAAGGAAATGGAGACAAGTGCAATAATCAGGAGGGAAAAAAAGAGTTCTCAGGCTGATTTCTGGAAACACAGAACATCTAAAACTTGCACCGAACTCTGAAAGCTCCGAGGGCTCAGCTAGCCTGAAAACAGCCCCATGCATATGCATTCTCATTTTAACCTACAAAAATATTTCAAAATCCAGGCTCTGATCTGGCAAGATGCTGAATATTTTCCCTTTTCATCAGACAAGCCTCTAAAGAGATACTGAAGCGTGCATACTGTGGAAGCCAGAGCACAGCCACAAAGGCCAATTCACCAAGCCAAAAAGCAGTCACTGCTGTGACTGACATGTAGACGTACCCATTGCCTTCAGCAGAACTTCACTGAAGACTGAGGGCACCTGTCACTTCACAGGAGGACACTCGGTGTCTCCCAGGCTCACGTTGGGTCTACATATGGATGATCCAAATATTTTTCACTACAAACACTCTTCCCCTTCCAGGCCTCCTTCGCTTTCAGTTCTGAAGGGTGAATTCATTGAAAACATCTGCCTTCTAGAAACATTCTGTGCTTTTTCCAAACCTCATCCCTGTGGTGGCTGTGTAGTAACAGAGAATAGACAGAGCTGCATAACATGAGCCTGCAAGCAATAAAGTGAAGAGGGGATGCTGAATACTGGAGCTTTGCCTCCTTAACCTGGGCACTACCTAGGCTCCACTTACCTTCTGCACTGTATTCTGCTCTCGGCCATATCGCCAAAAGGTTTCCACAGCAACAGCCACATCACACTGCACTGCTCTTACCTCGGTGATACTGAACACCTTTGAAACCAATTTTGCTCAGCAGTCTGTCGTGTTAACTTCTGTACACCTACGAGTTGCTACACGCTCCCCTTGCTATCAAGGTCAATTCTGAAATTGTTTTAGGGGGATCTTGCGTAACACGTATTGCTCTTTCTTTTTTCCTCTTTTCTCCTTTTCGTATTGCAGACTTGCAGCAGTGAGGGAAGGGCTCTGTAACTGTCACAACAACATGGTAGAGGCACGAATGGGGCTGATCCTGTGTCACTGGCAACTGGCAGCAATGTACTCAGGCAAAGACTGCAAGAGCATGTTTACGGCAGTAAACTTTAATGAGACACATGAATTCTTCAAACAAGGGAAGGAAAAAGATTTTTGTTTGGGGAATAAGGGATGTGGACCAGCCTCCAGCAGGCCTACCAGGAAGGCGTGTGTAAGGGCTTGCGTGGCCATCTGTTTCTCCTCCTTATCAGCGCTCCGGTGCCAGCTGCCTCTGTGGCTGAGCCGTCCCACGTGCGGGCTCCCCTGCCCAGTCCTGCACTGCCGTCTGCCTGCTCCTCACTAATCACACCTAACCTTATGTGCCTGCTTCCCACCAACCCCATTTGGCCACACCCCACCATAAACCCCACATAAATCACAGGAGGGAAGCCACCCCTCTCCTCAGTGGTGCCAGTTAGCTGTGCTGCTCCCTTTCCTTGAGCGGTTTCTGGGGCACGTGAGGGGATGCTGTGCTTGCCTTGCTGCTCACATCACCTGTCCCCACAGTCCTCCAGCATGCTGGCCATTTCCTACAACACTATAAAACACTGTCCAAGCCTGAACAACTGTGGGATTTATGTTTGCTGACATAGCAGCCACATCCCAGTGCTGCCGTGCCCAAACTGCAATTAAAAAACTGCAAAAGCAGCCCACAAGTCGATACCCTGGATAGACAGGCAAGATACAAACCCAGTACCAGATAGACAGACTGATAGGCGAGTTTTAAGGCTGCAGCCACCTGGGAGACACGCACGCAGGGTGATGCAATCCAGCAGTGGCAGCTGCCAAAGTTGTTCTGACAGCAGAGGCCAAAGGCAGGCAGGATGCCTGCAGGGGCGCCGGGGAGGGGAGTGGGGTCCACAGCCTTCATCTGCAGAGATGTGAATGCAGGCAGAGCCACGGCCAGACTCCCTTTGGGGTGTCTTGCAGAGCTGGCAGAGTAACTCTCTGCTAAGCCTTGTGCACAGAGACCATGAACAACCAGGACTGAAAAAGATATGCATAAGCTGGCTAAAGGACAGCAAGCTGGTGAGGGAATGGAAGGGGGAGGCAGGAGATGGTGACAGGCTGTGGATATCTGAAGAATGCTGACCCACATGAGGGCATGGAGGCCTAGCAAGAGGGTGAGAAATCATCTAGGATGTTAAGTTTTGCATCATTGTTCCCTGTATTAATTATGGGGTGAAATTAAGAGGTGAGCAATGAAGCCCAGCCAGGCAGGAGAGGCTGGCATTTTCTCTCATTCTCTTTCCAGTTTCTCCATAAGGAGGGTAGCAGGGAGGGAGGCATGAGAGATGCTCCCATGGCTCACCAAAGGAGCAGCAGACGGACCTGGCCACCTCAGGTCACTTGTAGAAGTGGAGAGAATCCATCTGTATCATAATATCTTGGAGGCTAGAAGGCACAGCCAGGGACCAAGCACGGACACAATTCAGAACAAAATTATGATACTACTCCTCAAAGGCTTTACCATCAGTCCAAGTGTAAGAGGAACAACAGCAATTGGATGTATTTGCTCTGCCAGGGATTTAGAAGTTTACAATGAGTTGCCACAGCACTTGCACTAGTTTTTCAGTCTTTTTTAGCTTTACTGCTTTCCAGCCAACAAATTAGTCTGTACAAAACCTAATACTGAATTCAATTTTCACTTCAACCTACATGTTGAACTTCAGTGTATTCAGTGAAGCCAGGGGTAGAGATGGGCTGATGCGCTTTTCAGGGGGAGTTTACAAACTCAAATATGGTCCAGATTATTACAGACAAAAATCCATAACTATGACAAATTGATAATTTAACTGCTTGTCTGCCAAATGCACTACATGAAGGCACTACACTATTTCACTACCACAGCAGGCTGTGGCTTTGTGACCAATTGCCATAGCAAGACTAAGCTGGACTGACAACTGAATTAGAGAATCCTGCTAGAAGTGTACCCTGCTTTTATTCCTGCATTGAAGGATATAGCAAGGCAACATGCCAAAGGTCAAATCATTATCACAGACATTGGCTTCCAGAACAGAGAACTCCTCTTTCCTGTGGTGTTTGCTGAACTAGCTATTACAAACCTCTGGCTACTTTTTGGAGAAGAGTCAGTAGTCCATCCAACTTATTTTATCTCTTAAATTACAATTTGTATTACAGAACAGGCTACAATCCCAACCCCTTGTGTTAGACACAACAGAGTTTTTTGATGTTTTTTTTTTTTGCCAAGGGAAGCTAGAAATTAACTAACTAAATAAAAAATTAGGAAGAAATGAAAGTGAGAGGAGAAGAAGGGAAGTAGTGGATTCTCGGTCCCTGGAGATATTTAAAAAGAGACTGGATGTGGCACTCAGTGCCATGGTCTGGTAACCACAGCGGTAGTGGATCAAGGGTTGGACTTGATGATCTCTGAGGTCCCTTCCAACCCAGCCAATTCTATGATTCTATGATGAGAAAGGAAGTGTTATATCACCGTATCAAGCTTAAATTCATATTGAAGAATACATTCTCACCTGAAGTGTTTACAAAGCCTACTAAGAGCTCCTGGGGACTTTATTGAGACTGAATACCACAAGTATAAATTATTTGAAACAGAAAGGCTAAATGTTACTGACCAAACACTCTAAACTAAATGTACAAATGTGGATTTGAGTGAGATACACATTCAGGCTGGATCCAGTCCTGCAAGGGTCAATCTTATGTCATACAGTACAAAGCATAACTTTGAGATTAAAAGTAACTGAAAATGAATTCTTGTTCTGCTTTAGTAATTTTCATTTACAGAGATGCAAAGCAGAAATATTCACAAACACTATTCTTACAGAACTTGGAGTGTATTCTTCCCTTTCAAATAATTACTATTTAAAGAAATTCTGACCTCACTTAAAATGAGATGCAGCATGTGAGCACACAAAGCTTTGTTGGAGAAAATAAATACTATTAAAAATAAAATTAGCGTTGGAAAACCTTGGGCAGTAATCCCAACCAATCGGCCCAGCAGGCTTGAAGGCAGACATGCAAGAAAAGCTCAGATAATGCAGTGATGCACGATGCAAAAGAATCTGCTTGCTTGGGTAAGATAGAAGATCGCTATTTAACACCACCAAGACAACACCTCCAGGCTTTTTTATTTAACCACTGAGCTAACCTGGCTCTGTTTGGCTTACGAAGTCTGTTGTGACCAGATGATGATGAAGTCAGAGGCAAGACAACTGGAGATTAACATTTACAGATATTTCTGATCCTATGTTCTGCTACTGGCTCTGGTTCACAGGTTTCTTATTCCCTCTTAATATTAATAAGATTAAAAACAATTCACTTAGCTGAGGATCAGGCCCTGAGTTTTTGTTGCCCTTGATATTGGTCTATTAGAACTGAATAAAATTAATGGTGCTTATAAGGTCTCTGGAAGGTCAGTGAGCAGAGCATCCCATGAATTTGTTGATTTTGTTTCTTGGCCACCATTCCTTAATTTTAGAGATAGAAGAGGCATCCTCTATGTGCAAAATGCATATACAGAAGGGGGTGTATGTGACAGACTAGAAGAGGCAAGTTGTTAATAGTACAAAGCATAAGTAGGAAGAAGAGTTTAAGTACAGCAGTGGAAGAGGTGCTTCGGAAGTGCAAAGAGGAAAGGCAGCTACAAACCCACTGGAGTACTGGTGCTGTCTGCAGTTCTGTGGTGAGTTATTCTGAGGAGGTGAGGAATGCAAGGCAGGGGGTCTGTGGTCTACGGTTTGTTTTTCCATCAATACATATGTCTGACTTCTAGTAAAAGATTAACGAGACAGCTAGCAAATGTCCTAGGAGACAAATGGATAAAATGCTGTTTGTACATGTCAGATGAGGGAGGGCTCATTCTCATCTCTCAGTCTTTGAATGAATCTACTAGGATGCACACCTGCACCAGGAAGATTGCCTTGACAAGGTAACCCTTTCCACTGCAGAATGCGTGAGCACATCAGCATAGAGCTTACCTGACACATACATTCTTTCGGTCAATGTGGTTTGGAAAGAACCTTCCACCTACTTTTTTTCTGCATGTGACGTACATTGCTGCATGTTACAGAAAAGCCCCAGGTAAAGTAAATGGAAACTCTAACCAGCAGCTATGCACCTGGTGTTTTTGCATTTCCCCACAGATATTATAGTTGCTGGAATGATGTGTGAATCTTCTACACCACCTCTGATCAACAATTTAGTTTAGGTGTGGCATGAGAGAGATCTGTGTTATTGATACCAATGACCCACAGCCTGTTGCTAAAGAGAAGAAAAGGAAGAGAGGGATTCTATAGGTGTTTTATAAAAAAAGAAAACAAACAAAAAACCCCATCAAAACCATATAACCCCACAAATATTTACATTCTAATACATTTGACAGTAACCAGTCTGTTACAGGCTGAAAAGATTGTTTCATTTTCCAGGGATGGGCATGGCTGTGGATAGAACAGTTAGACTGTCACTAAAGCTCATCTTCCCAGGTATTAAAACCTCTGTTGCACTTTCTTCTCCTGCTGGCAATTTGTGCTGTTGGTGATCTCTCAGAGGTGATGTTGTAATTCGGTTGGCCTGAATCCCACTGCAAGGAATGCAGAGGAGCCCAGACAACCACCAGCACTAACCACGATCTCCCTGCAGATCTCATTAACCTGGAAGCTCTTCTCTGTGGAGTAATACCACAAAAAATGGGAGGACCTTTTCCTTTCCTTGCGGTCCCACCTTCTTTTTTTTTTTTCTGGAAAAATCTGAGGGAGTTAAGCAGATTCCCAAGGGAGAAAAGTGACCCATCACTTTTAACACTGTCATAAAAGTCAAAACTTGTCATATTCTGATTTCTGCTTTACTGGAAACCTGTGAAGTGTGAGTCATGTCCATTTTCCTTACACCGTGATGGGGAGGAATGCTGATATGTGGAAACTGACAAGGAAGCATGAGGGAACTGATGTTCACCCCTTCATCCCAATGAAATCTGTAGGTGAATCATAGGGTAAGAACTTGACCTCACCCATGAAACTGCACGAAGATTAAAAGAACTTCCTTGTGTCTCTTTGCTGTGCCTCTGACTACGAGATATATCTGCTAGAGATGAGCAGTTAAATCAGCCCACTAAGCTCTGTAAGAGTTCAAGTCTTGTCAAGGGCCACCCTTGACAACCCAGTGTTAAAAAGCATAAGCTATCCCTGCTGGTGAGTCAAGAGCAACCGGTCCTGCTACTGGACAGATCAGACAGATGCAGTCATCTGAAGAAAGGGACACACTCAACCACCCTGGAACTAGCAACACTGGATATATTTTTGTCATGAAAGTTTGGAGCCTTGAACTAGAAACTGATGTTGCAGGAAATTATGTTTCTATCTCACTTCAGCCTGCCAGCAAGGAAGCACAGCATAAGCTTGTCCAAAAAAAGCTGAAAAACTGTAGAAGATTCTAAGGCCATCTACAGCCACCTTTGAAAAGCAGGAAAAGGGAACACCATGAAATGAACATGACTTGTTATTAGTTGAACAGCCTCCTGTACTTGAAGATCTTTGTCACCTAGGGATTAAAATGGTCCTAATACCTCTCATTCTAGGTCCAGCTGTCATTCTTCTCCTGAAGTGAAGCTCTTGAACTCTTGAGGATTTGGCCCATAGTCACTGCCAGGGTGCCATGTCCCTCCTCCCTGAGAGTGCTGCCAGAAGGCAGGAAATAAGATATATGCTGACCCATCCTGTACTGTACTCTTCCTGCTATTTTTTTTTCCTTCTTTGCAGCTGCAAAATACAACTAAGCAAGTTAAATTCCACTTCCCTTGAACACGGAAGCAAGCAGTGCATTTTGTCAGGTGATCACATCAGCAGACTGCAACAACACACGCAGTCACCTGGTGAAACAATCCACTCGGAGATTTGGAAGGAAAGTTTCCTTAGGGCAGGTGACACTGGACATCTGGCAGCCCTCTACTTCTGTTCTGAGAGTAACATCTACATTGTATGGCTTATTGCCAGAAGCTGCACCCACCTGGGATGTAGCCAGACAAAGATGAAAGGGAACACCAAATCCAGAAGGGATGATTAGCTTTTACTGATGTTCAGGACAGAGGTACCTGGGAAGATGCTAGCTCCCCTTAGGTATTCAGTACTGCTTGGTAAAGTCAGGGAACTAAGAACATTAATCAGGTCAGTGTCAGGCTCACATATGCTTTCTCCACACGGATTACAAACAACTTGCCAAATATTCAGATTGGGTAATTGCTACCTGGATTACCAAGGGTATGCAGCCCAAAAGAAAATAATTGCTTTTTTTCTGATAGATTGCATCACTCTCTGCCAAAGTATATGGCAGAATGAGAGTCATCAACACAAGCTTGCATGTACTTCAGATGTTATAGAAGAACCCATTGTGGCGGGCTGAAGAGAAGAAACATTAGCCCACACACATTTACAGGAAAGCAATCATTTGATTCTGAATTCCAGAAGCATTTGTGGAACCCAGAGATTTCCCAAAATAACCTTCCCTTTCTTGGGACACAGGGGACAAGCATTCATCCCTTCTCTAAAAAGTAAACTTGACCAGAGCTAATTTTACCCTAGTGTCTAGCTATGAGGTCATTGTTCTACCAGCATACAAGTTCAGCCTTATGCTACCACATATTTTATGACCAAGTGCAACTTGGAGCAGAGCCTGTGCTGTCCGTCAGGGGTGCTGCAACATGATAAAATAAAATTTAAAAACCCATCTTATATTGTATTTAGCTATAAATCTCCAGTGAAAATACAGTTCCTTCTAACAAACATGGTTAGTTGTTACTAAGGCATATAAAAGGATTAGGCATTTGGAATATTACAATGCAATTGAATGTGAGAGTATGAGATTCCTGAGCATTTTAGAGGTGCTTTTCTTCTCTGCAACCAAACAGCAATACAGTCCAGGGAAGAGAACAGAAATTATTCAAATTTGCACTCTATTCCAGTCAGTCATGCATACCGTGCTGACTCAGGAGCAAACATTAAAAAGCAGGAGCCATGTGGGAACTTACAAATCCAATTGTACATTTCCCAAAGGAGGTTATTACAACAGTGTCAAGCAGGCCTTAAGCAGGAGGAATGAGGTGGGGGGAGATCTGACAGTAGAGGAAAACAGCGCTGGCAGAAAAGGGCCCGATAACAACAGGTCCAAGCAACATGTACAGCCTTTAAACTGAACTGTGATCCTGAGGTATTTAAGGAGGAAAATTACAGCCCATATAAAAACTTAATAAAGAAAACATAGTGCAAAATAATGAGGAAAGAAAGCATATTAAAATATCCAGCGTAGGGCCCACTCCTGTGTGCACACAGAAGATTAAACTCCCCCCATTTTCTTATAACTAAAATAGTTCATTTTACACATAATTGTTAACAAACAGAGTCAAAACTACATCTGTTAAGAAAGGTGGAAGGTGGCAATATCATTAGGGCTTATCCAAGGTACTAAACCTGGCCATAGATGAAATATTAAAGGTTGCATGTACCTCCAGAAAATTATTATTCAACACAGCACTGATGTTTTGCCTAATTATGTAATGAAGTTTTATCTGACTATGCAGTAAAGCTTAGACCAAAATGTTAGTGCAAGAATAAGATCACAGAGCTTTAATGATGGGCTGAAACTCTGGAAAGAAATGTGTATTAATATTTGACTGCAGAAAGTATGCAAATCACTTCATTAACACTGTGCTTGTCTTCTCTATGAGATAATGGATAGTCAACAGCCTTTATTTCATTGTTGGGTAGATCATCCTATTAGTGTCTAAATTAAGGTTCCAATTAATCTCTATTAAATAATTTGTCAATACAAATAAAAACACTGGAATTTAAGATAATCACGTTTGTGGTTGTTTGTTTGGGGTTTTTTCCCCACTCTAATTACTGTTATGAATAGGGTTTTTTATCAATGCCTAAACTGCGGCTCCCTTAAACTGGGAGGTATCCAAAATTCAGATCTTTTAGCAGGCCTCCCTCTCCTACATATGCATAAAAATACTTCTTTATCTTTTGTGAAAATATCTTTTTTCTTGAGATGGGAACTACAAACTCCACTCCTCCCATTCAAACTGAGGAAAACATTACTGTCTAAACAGTGCCACCTAATCAAAAACAAACAGCAAGATATCTAAAATATCCCTTCGTTTATTAAGGGATTTAAGACTCAGAGACAGAGTACCTCCTTCTTGAAAGAAAGGGGGGAGAGAGGGTGGATTTGAAGGGACTGTATTCAAATAGGTCTAGTTCATCTCCAAATACCATGGTCAAATTTATGAGTGTTTCCATAGGAAAAAAAGTGTCATAAGAACATCCGGGTTGGAATGCAGCAGAACTGATTCCCACAAGTCCAGGAATGTTGCTGGTTTTCATGATAGAGCTGTTAATCTTATAATAGAGCAACTTCTAAATGTATTTTGCACTTGGCAATGAGCTCTGCAAGCACTGACCTCAGTGTGAGAAGCCCTCCCAAGGAATAGGGCTGTGGAAATATTGCTGGAGGCAGGTCTTGTGCTGCTTTCTTTTGTCTCTCCATTTAGTTTGTGCAGAAAGACACTACCAGAAGCAGAGAAAGGCCATAAAACTGAAGACATCGTTTTAAATCAAAAGGCTTTTCGTGGCTGTATTAAAGGAGTTAGCTGTGTTCCCAATAGTGACTACAGCAATTACATGGTAAAAACATCTAGGCAGGTGCACAATTTTAAAAAAACGAGGACACCATCGCCCCTTTTTTAGGAGAGGTCAGGCCTTATATTTCATTAGGTCTGTTTGACTAAAGGAGAAAAAGTGAGGGGAGACTGAAAGGAGGCGTGGGGTAGGATAGAAAAAAAGACAAGATGAGAGAGAAGAATGAGCAGAGGAAAAAAAAAAAAAAAGGGAAGGAGGATGAAAGAGAGAGAGAGATGACATTTGACTTGGACAAGGGGTAAACCACAAACCTAGTCACCACCAGTGTCCAGGAACAAAAATAACTCATTTGTCTACCAGCAGCAGGGCAGCTGCCAGTGTGGTGGGACGGTGTCTTCCTCGTGCCACTCTGTGCCGTACACCTCCAGCCCGACTCCAGATCTGTCCCTTTCACTCTGCTGTGTGACAAAACTTGGGGTGTTCTCGCAGTCCCTGTGGTTGTGGTTAGGAAACTGCCACATGCTGGGTCTCAATAGAAAAAGTATTTTAATACAAGAAAAACAGGAAACTCAAGCACGTTTTCAGTCTAATTCAATTTCAGTTCCCTGATTCCTTTCTTTTCTATGGACAAAAGGCACGTAACAAAATTATGAACTGGGACATGAAGAAAGCAGAACTGTGCACATGATAGATAAAGCTGGCTCATTGTGTGAAAACTGAAGCCATGCAAAATATAAATTCAGAGCTGATTAAAACACCTCTCATCCCAAAACCAGTTAGGACCAGTCAAGCAAATCCCGGCACCTGGACAGAGTTTGAGCAGAATGTACATGAACTGGCACAGGCCATGGTTTCACAAGAGTAGGCTAGATTATGAAGAAATGCAAATATTCTTTCTTCATTTTAAACTGAAAGCAATCTCTGGCTTCAGAATCTCCAGAGACAAGGTACAAGGTACCAGTTCAATGTCAGCCACCCTACACTCTCTCTGAAAGAGTGGCAGTGCATTTTAGTGCTAATGCACTAAAGCATGACACAAGCTCAAGATAACCACATTCTATTGAGAAACATAACAATAGAAATAATGGAATAAGCACTTCATGCAATTTGCTAGGAATGTAGTTTGGACACCAACAGCCAAAACAAACTAAAATGGCAAATGCAAGGAGTCTATTTTGAAATGATCTGCAAACAAACTCAGCAGCTTTACAGGGGGTCATATTTTCCACAAGGATAAACTGTCCTTGAACAATATTTTCAGTGTTCTGGGTACTAATGTGCTTTCTTTTCATATGGATTGTTCTCACCTCCTCTCCTTTTCCTTGAACAAATATTTACTGTGACCAATAAAATTTTGCTCTTCGTTTATGAGTTAAATAGCATCACATTCCCACATGCTGTTTTATATACCCATACCTAGTGCCTAGAGAAAATGAAATCTCTAAGCTATGTCTGGTGGAATTATTTTTAAGAAATCATATTCACTGCAGATTTCAGTCCTGATTCATCAATACGTTTAATTTACTGTGGTATTAGCTCCACGAGTGAGAGAAATGAAGCATTCAGCTCAAGAAAGGAGGTGGCATACTTCACCAGAGATAAAGAGATTCTGTGAGTATGTGAAAGAGTGATGCCTGACATAGTGCTCATAAACATGGGAGTAAACAAATCACCTAAACTACTGACATGTTTAAATTTAAATAAGCAATCACAAATATTTTTGGTGAAATTATTCATACACCTCTAAATGCATTCAGGGATTTTACTAGGTTAGAGCTTAAGTGGGTAAATTACATCCCATAAGATACAAGCAAACTATTAGTGACAAGTATGCTGGACTACTCTGTTACTCATTCATTATTCACCAACTGTTATTTGCCATTCTTTGTCCTGAAAGTTTCAATAAATGAGTCAGGAATGGAAAGCATCCTTGCATGTGAATTAAGAATGTCCAGCACAAACTGTGTATTAAAAAAAAAGGGTAAAAATTTCACAGGTTAACAGAGTGTATAATCTAAGCTTCTATTCTTTTTTACAAGTGGGGGACACACCCTCAGTGTACTGGTACCCACCAGCATTTGTGTTTATATAGCTTTGGGGAAGTCAGGCACTGTGCTCCACACGCAGGTCCTTTTTGCTGAATTCCCCTCCAGGAGCATAGAGGCAAAGAGGAACACATCTCTCATGAACACCTGCAACCAGCAGTTCCTTCCTCAGGCACTTAAATAGATTTCCCTCACACTACAGTAGAACAAGATAGCGGCTGTTCCCCTTCATACAGCCCAACATGTATACAGCAGGACTAACCAGAAAGAAGGTGAGCATGCCCCCAGGCTCCTCTGGGATGCAAAAGCAAAGCTACATAAAGCATTCACATCTACACTGGGCTTGGGTTTAAGCTGCAAATCCCAACCGCTCTGAGGTGCACCCCAGAAGAGGCTGAGTTTAAGGCAGTGTAGCATGCCCAATATCTATCACATGCACACTTGTACTCAAAGACCTTGTTTAAAATTGTTGTTCCTAGTCTTACAGATCACTCCCGAGTCATCTTGTCTTTAGAGGACAAGCTCAGCAGTCACATACTATCTGAGCCTGTTTGATGGTCCCTTGGTGAAGGAAGAGGTATTCCCATACAGTGACAGGGAGAGATTTCATTGGTATGTACAGCCTCCAAACAATGTTATTAGTACTGAACATAACTTGGTTTATGGCCTAGCTAAGCCACTGACTTCCCTGTAGGTGGAAGGAGGAGACATGTATCAGCAGAAGCCCTTGCTTAAAGCAGAGGAGGATGGGTATTCCCTGCCAAAAAGGAACATCTGTCCAGTGTGAGGAAAGACATGTTAAATGCTGCCTGCTTTGTTCTAGGAGGTGCACATCACACAACAAAGCCCTCCATGTCTAATTCCAGTCAAGGGTTAAACAGCAAGAAAATAGTCTCAACAACCAGCAAAACTACTGGCTTTGGCACATGTGTAAAATATATATGCCTGGGTTGCCTAGAATAGCAAGAGATACAAAATGCAGGACTGCCAGGACTGTTAGTGAGAGGGATTGGGGAGGTGATGAACTTCTGGGCAAAAAAAGGATATAACCCCATATGCTGAGCTCAAAGGACATCTAGATGGTTTCCTGATAATCTTGAGAGAGAATTTCAGATCCATCAGGCCTAGAAAGGGGAACTGTGTAGAATCATAAAATCATTTAGGTCAGAAAAGATCATGAAGTCCAACTGTTAAACCTAATAGTACCAAATACACCACTAAACCATGCTCCTAAGCACTGTATCTACACATCTTTTAAATGCCTCCAGGGATGGACACTCAACCACTTCTCTGGGCAGCCTGTTACAATACTTGGTAACACTTCCAGTGAAGACATTTTCCTAATGTCCAACCTAAACCTCACCTGGCACAACTTGAGACCATTTCCTCTTGCTCTACTGCTTGTTGGGAAAAGAGACCAATTTCTACCTTGCTAGTCTCCATCAGGTAGTGGAAAGAAAACCGTAATGGTTCCACTCAGACTCCTTTTCTCCAGACTAAACAAACCCAGTTCCCTCAGATGCTCCTCATAAGATTTATGCTCTAGACCCTCCACCAGCCTGAGACAGTCATATCACAGTGTTTAGAATTTCTTGTTCACTGGGTTGCTAGGTTATAAGATGTTCTTCGTACTAAGCAGCATTTTCTGTACTAATACCTGTATGACAAAAATGTTGATATTTGAAAGCTGTGTCATCTGAAACGTCATTTAAGAAAATTTAAGCAAACTCTCATTTTAACCAAACTTAGCCCCTGTCAGATGCCAAAGATCTTTACTTTAAGATTAGTTTTATTTCCAAACTTGTAAATCCTGCTTTATAGGGAAAAATGATCTTCTATGATCTGCCCACTATTATCAACTGATAACTGGTAATAGTGGCCAATTTATCAATAGCATAGTACAACACACACTCACCTGCACACCATGTAATACATACAAAAATTACTCTTTTTTAACTAGTCCCTGATCAAGCCACAGTTCTGGTTTCAGGGGCTTTTCCAGAACTTCTGAGGAAAGACAGTAGGCTGAGTTAGACAGCAGTGGCAAGCAGCCAGGGTGCAGGTGAGAAAAGAAAGGGACCCCTGCCTTCCTCTTTGTCCAGCATCCCCCAAACACCTGGTCCCTTTCAGCCTCTTGGAATAAGATTTCACTCATTTTCATAAGAGATGCTATTGAGCAACTACTAGGAAGTCATTAAGTATTGTAAATAACTAAAACGGATATATTGTCAAAACACACTGAGTATTTGCAGTTTAGTAAATTACAAAACTAACTTGGCCACAAAGGGTCTCCCAGTCAGCCATGCAAATTAGCATGGTTGTGTTGCAATGCTTTGTATTTCAATGCTGCCTTTAATCAGAGGTTCTCAAAATATTCGTGATCCATAAATAGTGAGACACACTCTATTTCCTTGAGCTATATGAGTATGATTTTAAAATACACTGCACTAATCTCATTGCACTTACCCACATCTTGAACACTGTTGCATGGGCTCATGCAAGAGCATTAAGCTCTGACCATTGCATTGTTTCTGATTTAAGAATGTGTTAGTCATGCAAACATGCATATATACATGTGTTTCCACTGCTGCTCTCTCTCTATCCATGCAGGGACAAGTTGGTGGGAGGATACAAAGCCTGCAGCAATCTTGTCCCATATGCCTATTTCTTGAAAGTTTCCATTGGGATTGCCTAAAGCATGAGCGGCAATGGAAGTGAGATGTGAGTGTGTTTGTGTTCACATGTAGATGCATGATCTGCAAATGAGTACTTGACACTACCGAATCATGTAACATCTGAGAAGCAGACTGGGAAGTCTAAAATCTACCATTTGAAAACAACTGCCTACCTAACTTCTCTGGCTAATAACACAGAAGATTATTCATGGTGAAAGAGATTTAGAAATCCAATTTAATTTCAACCATGTATTCTTATTTAAAAGCTAGAAGGAAAGTATTATTTTACAGATAGTGATTAGAGGTACCAGGAGACTTAGTTTCCCACAGTTGCATTTTAAGTCTGTGGGCACACTGGCAATTGCATCCACTCAAATTACTATTAATTCTGCTTACAACATCAGTGCCTAAGGACTACTGAGAATGGAGCACCTTCAGTCATGGCAAGCTCTATACACATAAAGCTGCAGCCAGGCCCTACCTGGAGCTCTCATCCAAAACAAAGAATGAAGTGGGAAAGGACGGAGGAGAAGCAGTTATACATCCAGCAAATTGTGTGATAGGAACAACTTCAGTAAAAAAATACAAGAGGACCTCCTCTGAACAGGTTTTAGATAAAAGTGGAACTAAAGGACACAAGGAGTTATGGGGAAAGACCAGGCCAGGAGAGCTGAATAGAAAACAGGGCAGACAAGGAGAAAAAAATGTCAGAGGATTGTGGGGAGTGGGAAGATGCAGGGACAGGAGAGAGAAGGAGCTCCAGCGAAAAAGGATGGGGCACAGAAATTCCTCCAGAAGTGCAGCAAGCTCTTCTAGCAGTCTAACAGTCCCTATTTCAGCAACTCTGGTAGCTGTTCCTCTCTGTGGTTCAGTGGAGACACCACTTGTGTCCTAACATCCTCTGAGCAAAAGAACTCCCTGCACAACTCTGAGTAGAGGGAAGGGGAAGGGATGGGCAATGGCCAGAGCCCATCTACTTCCCCATCTCCTCACAGCCAGCGTGGCCCAGCTCCCTCTGCAGCTGCTCCACCAGCCAGAGAGCTCGGTCACAAGGCCAACCACAAGCCCAAAGTTCTTATCTTGCTAGTTGGTTTATCACTGGTATATCACACAATAGGCCTGTTGTGAGCATGCTGCAGACATGTTGAACACTCCTGCTTCTTGTCCATATCCACGCCATTTCCCTTTCTGGTTCAGATGAGCAGAAATATATGCAACAAATGAGCAAGAGAGGAAAGAGGAGAAAAGATGGAGCCTGTGTTGGCTGTTTGTACAGTTTTTCATGGCAAGTAACCGTAGTAAGCATGTGCAATCAATCTCTGCCCACATTTGTAAGAGTTCTGGGACTCCTGGAAAGATGAAGCAAAGTTAGACTGGGCCCCCAAATGCACCATGCAACCAAGTCTCCCCATGGCCCACCCTCTGATGAAAGGCTTGCAGCAAAGGCTTTCTCTCCTTCACAGGCAGATTAGGAATAGCAGCAAGAATTGAGGTGCAACAGGGATCCTTCTCAACAAGCAGCAAGAGAAGATATTTTCTGCTCCTAAGCCACCCTGAATCCTGTGCAGCATCAAGTTTCCAGAATCCTTCAGACAGCACAACACAGCTCAGTGCCTCTAAAAGGATGACTTTCAAACAAGAATATCAAAGTTCAGTGGCCCTTCTTTGGAGACATTCCAGCACATCCATATCTTCCTTGTAATAGGGGCTCCAGAACAGGACACAGTACTTCAGGTGGGGTCTCACAGGAGTGGATTAGAGGGGGAGAATCATCTCCCTCAACCTGCTGGCCATGCTTCTCATAATGCAGGCCATGATAGGGTTGGCTTTTGGGGCTGCAAGTATATACTGATGGCTTGTGTTGAGCTTCTGATCCACTAGTACCCCCAAGTCCTTTTCTTCAGGATTGCTCTCAAGCCAGTCACTGTATCGGTGCTTGGGATTACCCTGAACCAGATACAGGACCTAAATGCTTTTGAAAAGCCATGTGCTGTGTTGAACAAAACCATTACAACACAAGCTGCAATCTATTTCCAACATCCAGAGTCAGAGATCACATAAAACTAATCAGATTAGATTTGTATTGTAAATTTTCTACTAAAATAAAGTCATGTCTGATAATATAATACTGATATACTACACACTACACGTAGGTAAATCAATATTATCATTACCCCCCCGAGTTCAGTACTGAAGCAAAGTCTGGTAACCATAGCAGACTGCATTTAACAGAATATCAGAAATATTTACGACATCTTTAAACAATTGCATGCCTAATGGCTAAAGCCCCAGTGATTCAAAGTACAAAAGCAGGATTTTGACAGCACTCTGCAGAAAGAGAATTTTCTTTATTTCTTCTTTTGGCATACCACCATCAGACTCCCTGCATGCAATCCATCCCTACAATAAATATCCAGGCCACATATAACATATATATATACCCCCAGGCACCCAAAGCTTCAGCTGTTGCAAACCACCATCCCTTGCTTTGTATCAACAACTGTATGCACCATCTGAGGATCTGGACCAAGGAACATAATCCATGAGAAAGAAATGCACCAGTTTTAAAATTGTTTTTGACAGATTAACAAAGTTGGCATTGGTTTTGAAATGAACATCCTTTAGTTCATGACAGGGCCTTAGCGTTCATATGTAACAACCACCATTTAAATTCATCTGCAAGGTGTTCAGGTCAATGCCAACATGCAGTATTGCAAGACACTGGTGTTCAGACTTTATAAAAAGTACATTTCTTTCACCAAATTAAAGGCCTAGAAACTTGGTTGAAATTTAAACTTCTTCACAGAAGTGCAGATTATGAACTGGGGCTGAGACTGAGACAGGGCCTGGCTTCACAGGTCCTATCAATCTTCACACCTCCTTCCTCACCAAACTTTCCAAGGTAGACACTTTGCTTCCATGCTGACACTGCTGCGAATGAGATGAACAAGCTCTGGTTTAACAACAGTCTTCTTGTCTTTCTGTCCAGTCACTGAAGTCAGTAGGATCAGAAGTTTAGTAAAGCTTACAAAATAAAATCTGCTATTATTACAGTATGAGTGGGTCTGGTGTTTTATGCTTTTGTTTTGTTTTGTTTTTTAACTAAACTGGTTCATAAGAACTCATCTGTTCATTCTCAAGAAATATAAACTCCTTAACTCACTGCACATTCAATTGAAAAACCCCTGGCCTTGTGGGGAGCCCTACCACCCCGAGAAGCATTAAACAGTGTCATTAGTGGGAGCAACTCCTATGTACAAACACTGAAAATCTTTGAAAGTGGTGGTCAACTGCTCATTGAGGAAACCACTGCTAGAAGAGCCCCTCTGAAAAAGCTCCCACCCCTCTGAAAGAGATAGCTGCCCCCACCACAGAGCTCTTCATTCCTATTACAAAGGCTGGTGGGTTAATGTAACCCAATGAAAACTCTTCACTTGAAGCTGGCTGACATTGCCCTGAAGCAGATTCTCACTGTCTCTTTCCAAATAGCTCTGCCAGGAAAACAGCATTATTAAAGGTAAAAAAATAAAATTAAAATTTAAAAAACGCTGGTAATCAACAACAAAAAGGAAAAAACATCTGGAACCAGAGTCCTGCTTGCCTACCACATCCTAAAACACAAAATATCATTCAAAGATGAAATCTGCAGGCAAAACCAATCTTTGTTTGCCAATGCCTTTCCTTTTAGAGAGATTAAAGAAGAAGTAATTGCAGTGTAAAACTACTCCTCCTCTACCTAAACAAAATCTGTGGAAATTCTAGAAATACATACCTCAAAGGAAATGGATACTTTCTAGAAATAAAGTTCTGGAAATTATTAACAACTAGTCAACTTTTCTTATGGTCATGTTAGAATTTGGAGATAAAAAAAAAACCAAAAGACAAATTTCAGCAAACGGATCTGAATTACACTTCTCTAATGCTCAGAACTGAATGGTAACTTGATAGCAGAATTTGGTCACTACAAGTTTTTCTGCCTTGATTAGTGTTTCTTTTCTGTGAAACTCTGAAATTGGTTTGTGGTATGTTGTTGATTTTTTTTTTTAATTTATTTTCAGGATGATTTGTATTTTTCAAATTTTACTTTTTTGTATAATTGCCAAAAATGCTGAGTGTCCTGTTCATATACACAAATTTAAATTCAGTTTCCAAGATTTTCTTCTGGAAAATAACAATATCCTCTAAAACACTCCTTTTCAATGGGAAAAAAATAATTTCTGAGCATCTTCCCTTTTCTCAGGATGGAACTCTTTTCAAATTTCCAGTAATTTTTCACCCCTTCTTCCAAATCTTGGAATAATAAGTCAAGATGATTTTCCTGTTAGCCAGATCTTAAAATAAAAAGGAGGATGCACTTCCATGGCACTAGCATTGGTGTGTAGGTTCCCCCCTGTAGCTGCTGATGGAAATCACCTTTGATGACAGCAGTGATTGAAACAGTGAGAATAACCAGTAGAGAATAAAACCTTTTAGAAAAAATTTAAGGCTTCTATTCCACTCTGCCAGGTCCTTACTGTCAGCAAATCTCAAAACCATTCAGTTTGTGCCCTTCAGTACTATTATAATTGACTCCCTCATGTTCCCCTCATCCTTCTCTTGCTATTTGTCCTGCAGAAAACTAAACCGAGTCACTGTTTAACCTGAGCAGAGAAACCAGTTCTGCATCATGCATAGAAGTGAGGATCTCCCCAGTTTCAGATGGGAGTCTGCAAAACCAAGCAAAGCCAGTGCAACACAGTCAGTCCCTGGGTGAGGTTCCCCACTTTCCTTCACAGGTATCCCTCAGCCATGACCTGCCCCTTCCCTGCTGATGCAACCCTGGGGCTCTTCACACCAAAAAACAGCACTTATGCCAAATTCTGAAGTGGTTTTATAAGTTGGAAAGGCACCAACTAGGGGATAAAGAATGGCGAATGAACTCCTCCAACTTGTAACAAAATAACAGATTTAAATTCAGGTCAACTGAGGTGAAGGGCAAGTGCATTAATCGCCTGTATTAATGAGGCTCTGTGTGCCTGTGGCAGCACTCAGACAAGACAGCAAGTCTTGCAGTAAATAATACAAATAAACAGAGATAGAACAACAAATCTTCCCCCAATTTCTTTTAGTTTTCATTAAATGAATAATCTGTTTTTTATTAAGTCCTCCTCAAAGTCCTTACAGGCCACCCTTTCTAGCTGTGCCTGTCTGGACTGCCTATACACTCTCAGCCATACCTTACAGCCTGATGAACGCCTGGAAAGGAACTTCAGCCAGTTTTGTTCTTAAGTGATAATCAAAGAAATCCTCCGTCACGTGTTGTGGCAGTGTGAGTTGGCCATACCGGGACGAAGAGTCATGCAGATGTTACCCAAATGCTTCCATTAACTTAATCTTCCTCAGAAGAGACCTTCTGCTGCCAAGTACTTAACAGTGTCACTTGGGATTTAGATGCCATTTTTGTTCACTACTGAAGACTGGTCATGTGTAGGAATCTGCAGCCCTGATAATAGGGTTTACAGAACACCATGAAAATAGATTACTGGCTCCTTTAAAAAAGAAAATGTTACCTTTCACTAGTCTTAAAGTGCTTTCTGGCATGGAAGGCTTAATGGTTGTTTATTCCAATATGTTATCTCCAATTACAGTTTAGAACAAAATAAGCATCATAATAATTAGCAGAGATGCTGGCAATATGATACAAGAGTCTGGAATGTCATATCTTTTCATTCACATCATTTAAAAATACATAACTATTTTGTGATCAGAAAATGTATCAGACTTTTTCAATTGTCCTCACATACGCTATTATCTCAGTAATGAAACCAATTTAACTCTTTTCCTTTTTTAACTTGGTTGTTATGTGGGAAGATGTAGTAGTACAAAATAGAGGAATAGTATGAGTAAATTTAACTTGAGGAGTTTAGTATGTGGCTTTAAAGAAAAGATTAACAAGTCCTATTTTTTTCAACTGTCTTTTTATCTCCATTTTTTTTTCATCTTACATTTGCTTCAGCCAAGCAATTCTAACACTTCAGAAGGACAGATGTTCCATCTCATTCTATTCCCAGAAAAGTCACTCTGTAAAACTACATCTCTTTTGAAACATTACTACAACAGTTTAAAGAACATCAGAAGTTTTAAAGGAGAATTGCAAAGGAACAATCAGCAATATGTTTGGATCTAGTTTCTATACTGGATTTTTTTTACTTGTAGTACCATTCCTCAACAAGATAGTTTCAAATTTATTTTCCACCTTGTGGTTCTTCCTGGTTTGTATCTATACAAGTACCACAAGCCTCATTACTGAGTGTATGTATTGGTGATATTCAAAGGTGATGTGTTCAGTATGTGTTCAGTGGCATACCAAGGCATACCAATACACCTTACAAGGAGAAAAAAACAATTTAAAATACAGTACTATGCTGACTGACTGATCAATACCTCTTCAGTAAGGACATTCAGATCACACAGCTGCATTGCATATCAACACTGCTAATCGGCTCATGCTAATACACTTCTACAACAAGGCCAGAGAAGTAGAAACCTTTGGTTGATTACCTCAGGAACCATACACCTCCATTGGCTTTTCCTGAATGGGTTGGTGATGGCAGAACAATTCATACATGGTCTCAAGGAAAGCAAATTAAGATTTAAAAGTAGTCACTTAATGAAGTGAGCAACTCTCTCAAGTGAGCAACGCACAATACTCCATGTGAGTTCCTCTGTGTTGCTGCTTTAGCTGGGATCACAAGGACTCTTGAGTTGAATTTACCAAACATCCCAATTTACAGCTCACATTGCAGGGTGGTTGCTGAGCTAAAGCAGAAAGATGTGTTCCCAAGAGCCTTAATTTCATCACTTAGATTACTGACATTCAGGCCACAGGACTCGGCTAGCATCAACCTGAAAGTACCCTCCTGCAACGTGCACAACTTGAGCACCAGGTCTCGAGCACCAACAGTTCTCTTCTGCAGATCTCTTGCAGTAGGTCTGCACTGATCATTAATGTAGACATACAGTCTGTACTGCATTGGATACAAAGACATGTTACTTTTAGGGCCTTATTTTCAAGGTTCCTCACCAGGTAGAAATGCTAACTCTTGTGTAAAATGGAAGTAACACCTTACATGCATCTTACATTATTAAAGTCAGACCATACAGGCTCTAGGAAAGTACAGAATTAGGTTCAGAATCTCAAGTCTTAATAACTGATCAAATCAACTAACTATAATTCATATGATCTATTTAATATATATTTGAATCTGATATATAAAATTAACTTTCAAATTAGGCTCTCGGGATCCTATTCAATATCCTATTCAAGTCATCTTAAGCCAATTATTTCTCAGAAAACAGACTTGTTTATGGATTCTGCCAGTGTTTGTTTCTTAAAGACTAGGGTCTTTACTGCAAATACTTACACACAATCAGAAGGTTCTTCACATGTATGGATTTTATGTAACCCCAGTGTTGCCCACATGTAGTAAGCCTTAATGCATTTCGATTTTGAGATCAAAACACAGAATGAAGATCAAGAATTTCATAGAGAAAGGCTCATGCATCCTCTTCTTCTGCTAGCAAGATTTGGCATATGAATATAGTCACAAGTTTAGGAAAAAAATATTAATCTTAATGCAGTTCATGCAGCATCAGAGAGATACCCAGCTTTATCCACCTTCCCATATCAGACACAGCTTGTTCAAGCCACACTGAAGAATTTGACTGCTAGCATTTGAACTTCAAAGGCACCACTAGAGATAGTGGTAAGGTACTTTAACATTTAGCTTGGGCTTTTCTTCCTTTAACTGTAGCTATTTTGGAGTTAATAATCTAAGATTCCTTTACCGTCAATGGAAAGAAACAGGACCCTTCACGGTATCACCTTCATGTGAGCTGAACCCCACTTTTACAGAAGGACAGTTGATTGTGAAAATAACCAGATGCAACAGCAGCAGAATTCCTACCATTATAATGTCACGAGAAATTTTTATTACTTATTATTTCAACATAAACTAATGAAGTGGGGTTCATAATTGTGGATACCCTTCAGTTACTTAGCACTACTTGTTATTTATTTTGTCTTCTCTCCTTTCTCTAGAAGGAATTAAAAGAAAAAAAAATGAAAGGTGTTTATGTTTTAGAGTGCAGAAATAGAAAACAGCTATTGTGTTACCCTTCCTGAAAAGCAAGGTAGCACTCGGTGAAAAGTGTATTAGGTCAAATCCAATTATTTAGTAACTCTAAAGAGATCAGTGGTATTGCAGCACAGATTAATTTGGTCTAGTATTGAAAATTAAGAAAACTGAGCTAAATTCTGCCTAAGCTACATGCACTGAACTAAGACAACACATCTAGCTGACAGGAAAAAAAATAAACTTACACCACACATGATAAAAGTCATGCTTGCTCTGGGAGTATAAATCTCTTACCAAGTGCAGCAGACCTACTCCTCTAATTTGGGGAAGCAAGATTTGGATTTTTCTTTTTACAGCTACATATCTGATCACATTAGTAAGATTTTCTGTCATCACTTTACCTTCAATTACAAAACAGAATACAGAGAGTAGGGGATATTATGAAATCACTGTATTGGACTGTATCCCAAAACAAGGATTATATTAAATAAAAGGGGAAATACAAACTTGTTTCATTACTGTGGTGCTTCATTTTTACTCAGATAACCCTAAGAAAAGTAATTAGTCATGCCTTATTTACAAATGTGCAAATACCAAATATGGGATAGAAGACCTTAGTAGCCTTCCAGGGAAAATGTGGAAAATACATGCTCCCTAATAAAAGCAAAACCTGATTTTAATATTACATAACTAATCTTACTCATCTGGCATCTGTACAACTCTGGACTAAGATAACCTGTAGCTCAAAAACACAGAAACAGCCCCTTTCTTCACTCATCTCAGTGTATTAGGCTTTCCAGTTTACAAAACCTACTGCTCAGCTTAGACAGCAAACTTTGATGTAATACTGTCTTGTGGTAGTCATGGTTAATGTTCTGCACTTAAAATTATAAAACTATTTCCTTTATCATTAAATGTAACAGAGCTCATGAACTTTCAAAACCCTGCAGGTATGCCTAGGCCACTGCCTAACTGGCAGTGTAAACTGGGATCCTCAAAGCTAACCAGGTGCCCAGTTCTTGAATTCCATCGAATGTGGTACTTAAACACTTCTAAGGGTCTGGGTCCTAATCTGCCCAAAAGGAAGAGGCCACCAGTGTGTGGTTTTCAAGCTAAGCCCTAAATTTAAAAAATGCAGGAAAATCTTAAGGAAAGCTCTCCCTGCATGATGGTAGCAATTTATCTCAAAGTATAATCAGCTTTTTTTAATTTTCAGACACTAGAAGGACTAAAATATCACATAGATGTTACATTTTTAAAAAAGAAAGTCCTGGGAGTATCAGAAATAAATTGAGTCCTCCGGGGCAAATCCTGTACCCTTTCAGTGGGAGTCAGCCTGAGGAGTGGGAGTGGAGTCACACTAATTGGTAACAAACCGTTCAGTTCATTCCTAGATTGGTTCTAATTTCATTATTACACTATATTAAAAAGTGTAATTATTTACAAATAATTTCACAAATAAATTGTCTGAATCCACACATTAAAAATTCAGCCCAAAGTTAAATTTTGCTCTTGAAAAAGCAGTAGCTTTTCAGTAGCTTATAAAGCCACGGACATCAAAAAAAGGGGACCGGTGCAAACATTGCTCCTGTATGTTCTGTTGATTTTGTGTGAGAATTGGTTTAACATTAACAATATACAGCACACAAAACCTCATATAGGCTGAACATTGCAAGGCTGCCAGTTTAATTTGAAATGACTTGACAGCAAATCTCTAGGCCACCAAATGCTATTATAAAGCACTGTATTCTCATTAAAGGTCTGAGCCCTTTTTTTTCTCCCTGAGGGCAGACTCCTCGTGAGGCTGTCCCTCTGGCATAACATGTGATAGAGCTAATCTGTCTTCACTTGGACAGCACTGCGGATATGCAAACCCAGGTGGCACTAATAGGTTTACAGTAATAACTATGGAATTGGATACAGTATGTTACACTGTGAGAAATTCCCACAGATCAATTTTTGTGGTGAAGGTTAACCAGCAGACATAGAGCTGTAATATTTTTTTTTTTCATGGGTCTGTTAACAATTTTACGGTTTTAAAAATAAAAGAAGAAAGACTCTCCCATATTAAATATAAATATTTAACTTTTCAAGCATATCTACAATACACATGCATAAAAATACTCTCTTGGAAAGAAAACTTCTGTTGTCAGTTATTCTAGTACAGACCTGGAAGGATTCCATTGGTTTCAAAGAAAGTTACCAATAGAAATGAGAGCAGAATATGCCCCCCAAATGTATTTAACACAGTATCATGTCATACCTTTTTGTTGGTATATTTTAGTGTTACTTTTGTAACTTTATTAATGGAAATTACAATGAGAATAAAATTAGCTACATAATTATAATGAGTGCACTACACAACTGAAAATACCCTTGCTGTAGTAAAGCATTATAGGCAGAGACATAAAATTGTGATCTGACCATTTGTGGTCATTAGAGATCCCATGGTACTCTTTGTAAGATTAGGGGTTTTAATCTCCATGTGCTGGCCAAATTCCAGCATGGGTAATTACATTCTCCCTACGTAAATTCTCTACATTTTACCCAAGGTGTCTGCATGTCCATGGTGCGTAAAGTGTTCCTTACACATGGATTTTAAAATTCTGTAATACCCGTTAACATGAAAGGTGTTATGCAAGATGTGATGCCCTTGTTACAATTAAGTTAGAGTACATTCATTCCAGAAAACAGAAAAAGCCATCTGTCAATCAACTACAACATTTAATGTACTGATTAAAAACATAATTTCATCTCAAGAGGCAGTCCTGTATTGTGGTATGTTACAGTCTTTGCAGTCACAAATTCTATACCCACGTTAGCTACCACAGATGGAACATATTGAGAAGTTAAACATACAGCACTGGTGACTGAAGAGGATGTATACAACCACACTGCACACTCACCCAGCTTGTCGGCCCCCAAACAGCACTATCACCACCAGCTCAAGCATCTGTCTCACTTGACACTAACAAAAAGCTCTCCTCAAAGGAGTGTAAACATCTAGTAGAGGGAGTTTTAAAACTGAAAAGAAAGTCAGGCAAATAAAATGCATTTCTCAACATACAGCCACCTGAGCACTTCAAAAGTAGGGTTCCTGTCTACCTGCAGAAGGGACGATGGGTGATTCCCTGCTCAATTTATTTCCTCCTCAGATGATTCAGGTAGTGCCTCCTACTTCAACACCTACTCATCTCCACTAGTAAGCAAAGACATATGGAAAGAGGGATGATGTACTGTGCAGCACTGAAGATGGTTTTCCAGCCCAGAATGCCACCTCATGTATGCCTTATGCCTATGATCTTGTCTGCCATTTTGGTTCATATTTCACAGAGGAAAAAATGGACTGGAAGAAAAAAAACACAGCATCACAAGAAAAAAGTTTGGAAAAACAAATCCTAGCCTCCTTTTTACCAGCATCTTTGCCATATTTTTGATACAGCCAGCTTTTCCACTAAAAGGCTTGATATTCCTCAAGATGAAATTATTAAAATAGATGATTAAATCATTAAAATAGATTTGAGTTTCATACACTTAATTCATCTGCTAAGGAGGAATAATAATTAAAAAAAACCAATTTTCAGGATTTTTCTAATAATTGATCCACTAAGTCATCGTCTGTTCTGGAAATGCTCACTCTAGAAGAAAACCACCTTCATTTAGCCTAAAAACTTGTTGCACTGAAACCAGTCATAGACAACTCAACCTAAGTAATGTCTCAGAATCTAGCCTGATGAAATCAGACTTAAATATACACATACACATATACATAGAATGTTACGTGCTTAACAGACAAATCACAGTGGTGTTCAGCAGCACCATGTGCAGAATGACTGTGAGGCTGAAAGCAGGAAATTGAGGATTTTCAATTGGTATTTAAGCAGAAAATCATCTACTATTTATTGTTACTAGGCAGACACTGTTGTCCTGCATAAGCACAAAATTATCTGATATATAAAAATCCTCATGTTTATCAAAGTAATATTAAGTGAATTTGACTGCGTATTTTAAACATTACTTCCCATTTGTTTAAGCGTTCCACATGAACACACACAGCCTACTTATACAAGATACAGTTGTTTTCTCTATTTACAAAAATTTTTATGTGTGAGCCCTCACATCAGAAAGACAACACAGCAGTTTTGGCTAAAAAGGTGTTTGGCAGCTGATTCCATGCAACTGCCACAGCCAGTGTATACAGAACCATTGGGGTTGGAAGGGACCTCTGAGATCATCAAGTCCAACCCTTAAGCCACTACCTAGACTTGTGCTGGAGTCCCTTCACAGCCTCCTTGCTCTTCTCTGGACCTGCTCCAGGACCTCAATCTCTTTCTTGAACTGAGGGGCCCAGAACTGGACACAGGACTCGAGCTGTGGCCTCACCAGGGCTGAGTACAGGGGCAGAATCACTTCCCTGGACCTGCTGGCCACGCTGTTCCTGATCCAGGCCAGGATGCCATTGGCCTTCTTGGCCACCTGGGCACACTGCTGGCTCCTGTTCAGCTTCCTGTCAATCCAGACTCCCAGGTCCCTCTCTGCCTGGCTGCTCTCAGCCACTCTGTGCCCAGCCTGGAGCTCCCCATGGGGTTGTTGTGGCCAAAGTGCAGGACCCGGCACTTGGCCGTGTTGAACCTCATCCCATTGGAATCAGCCCAACTCTCCAGTCTGTCCAGGTCCCTCTGCAGAGCCCTCCTGCCTTCCAGCTGATCCACACGCCCCCCAACTTAGTGTCATCTGCGAATTTGCTAATTATCCTGGTAACAATAGCCTGATTTTTTTTAATTTTGAATCTCTGATTTACTACATGTGGAATCATATTCAAGCTCCACATGGCCAACTTAGGTATCACAAGCAGCACAGTGTAAAAGCTCAAGAGAATAGCAACCATTTCACATCACCCTTGATCCAGAACTTTCAGACCTGCCTTCATGCAGGCAATGAAAAGATGTTAAATTAGGGTTGTGGAACTTAAACACTTGTATTGCATTCCCATTTATGCTTTGCATTGCACAGACACATTAAGACCTGAAGCGACCCTATACAACATAGGCATCTCTCTGAGATATGCAGATGGAATACAGCCATTCCTTGATCCCTCTCCTGCTGATAAAGATGGAAAGAGCATCAGTCCAATTGCTTAAATTCTAAAAGACTGGAGTTGCCAATCTCTTGATAAGACAAATCCAAGACAAACATCTCCCAGTACTCATATCCTGAGCACATTAAAACACTGATAAAGTCAGAAATAAACGATTATGCTCATTGAATATGGAGATATGAAACGCAGAAATGATGACTTGTCCAAAACCCCAAAATACACCAAAGGGAAGCAAAGAATGGTACTCAGCTCTATTGAGCTCTGGTCTGGTATGTTACTTTTAAGATGCCTTCTTACCACATGTGCTTGCAAAGATGCAGGATCCTCAATACCTTGTTGATCTGAGGCTTCAAATTTAGCAGCATCTTTAAACCACAGAGGAAAAAAATTATTTTAAACAACAAAAGTTCAGTAAGAGATTTTTCCTACTTTACTTCTGAGGAAAATGCCTGTCTCAATCTTCCAGATTCAGAGAAAGGTCTGCCTGAGTTTAAAGCCAACTGATAAATTAGTTAATTAATGAATTGGCAACCCCTGAAATGGCTGCCAGATTTTCAGTTACCCACTTCCAAACCCAGCCCTTTATCTCAGTTCTTCTTCCCCTTTCAGTGAAATTTCAAGTCACCTCTTCCTACAATATCTCAGCATCAACCTCTGAATTTCCCTTATTTCAAACAGCTCTCGCTTCTCAAAAAGGCTGCCCAATCTCCTCTATTACTTACTCTTGAGATGACACCTTATACAGTTCTATGCTTCACCAACCCATCTTCACCTTTCCATCTTTTCCCTATCTGTAGACATTTGTCATTATCTTCCTCAATATGCAACCCAGATTTCCCAATACAAATCACAGTGCTAAAATCACTTTGTTCTGCACCCACTTATCTTTCTTTACAACTCCCTTCCCTCCCTTCCCTCCTTCCTTCAATCAATATCTGCACAAGTTTCCCAACCTCTCCTCTCTCCTTCAAAGCTCCCTCTAAAATGTCCCACATGAATCCTCCCATTCTTATCTTTCTGCTTCCTCTTTTAGGCTTTGCTCTCTCCTTTTCTATTCACCAAGTTACTTTTCTTCTCATTTGCCATTCACTGCAGTGCATTTCTCCCACAAAGCATCTTAATCATAATACAATAGAGAGATTTTTAAATCTCCATTAATAAGAAATGTGAATATTCAGCCTGTGTATATCACACAGCTCAGTACCTATTGCCTCACTCAGACAAATGTATTGTAGGCTCCATGGGGCATTAGCATTTTCTCCTTGTGTTTCTGTATAGTACTAAGTCGTCTCCTGAAGCACAGCAAATAATAAAGCAGTTGTGTATCTTAAAGGAAGGAGATAACACAGTAATAATGACCATAAACATACGCAGTAACTTTTCTCCAGATGGATCCCAAAACACTCTATACCATTTGCCAATTAACAGTACAAAATGGAGTATTTACATAGGAATCATTTCACCCACGAACAATGGCATAATGCCAGCCATGCCTTAATTGCATGGAGTTACACAATACAAATTTAAGACAGGAAGTGAAGACTCACGTCATATTTCCAGTGAGAATTAAGGCTGGTGTATTATAATTACCAGAACTGTTGTAAAATGCAAATAAATTATCAGCAAGAAAATTATACTTTAAAAACATTTGAAACATTTTTATCTTGTCAAAAAGAATATAAAATACACCCCAAAATCTGAACACTTTCAAAGATGGTTGCAGTTTAAAAACAAACAAACAAAAATGAAACCAAACCAACAAACAAACAAAAATGTACAGAAAAATTGGTGCACTCCTGAATAGCTTTAGTAATACTCAAACTTGGAAAGTGGCCAGGATGTGAGTCCCAGTTTCAACAATTGTTATAGGATTTTACTCATCATAAATTGGGACTACAGACGACAGGAAATATCATGTTGTGGAATTCTAAAAAAAAAGAAAAAAAAAAATTAACTGTGCATTCGCATATCCAAAATAAAATTATAACTTAATTCTTAACTGGAGTAATTCTTGCTCGGTTTTTTTGAGTATCAACAATTTCACAGGAAGGTTTGCCATTAGTATTTAAAACTGAATTTCCATAAGTAAATGCAACACTTATTTCTCTGAAGACTCTTAATTGGATGAAGTCCTGGCAATGGTCAAGCCATTTAGAATGTTTTCACTAACTTTAACATAGTCATTTTCACCCACAGTCCATGAAATAATGAAAAAATATTTTGAATAAATTATTCACTGATTGCTCAAAGTTTATGAATAATTTATCTGGAGGAGATTATTCAACCATATAGAAAGCTGGTCAAAGAGGGGCAAGTATGTTTCTGAGTCATTTACTCAACAATTAATGGAAATAAACTATTCACAAATGTCATTCAAGTAGCTCTACACTATAGCAACTTGGTTTCCAGTTGACTCGGTATGCCGTATAGAAAAGTGCCAGGTTTTCATGCACACTAAGCTTTCTTTCATTATTTGAGCTCCTCTTCTTTCTGTTTTTCCCTTTACTCTAGCAAAATAACTTCTTTTTCCAGTACCACCGCCACTGTTGCAGACCTGACGTGCTTTGACTGCAAGCCCAGTATGCAACTCTGGTACTGCCCCTTAAACCAGCTCTCCCTTTGCCAAGAAGCCTGAAGCAAAGAAAAACAAGCATATATATATATATATATATATGTATATATATATATCTTTGAATTTCCAAATACATACAAGGTAGGGAGCAGAGAGGAAATCCACCTCAGAAGAACAGCGTGAGTCAGAAGGAACTCAGAGAGGTGAGACAAGAGTAGGTGGCTGCATTCCTCCACAGCCTCCCTTCCTCCCACCTCACCTCCATGCTTGGACCCAGAGGGACCCAGGAGCACCAGCTTAGAGCCACAGCAAATTTCCACTCCCACACCACAACATGATTCATCACAACCACTGGCCAACAAGTTTGCTGCTGAAAAGAAATCCTGGCATTTGGTGTAATTAAGCTCCCTTAACTCTATGTTGAATGCAGGAAATTAATTTTGTAATTGTTTTTCCTATATTCATTGGAAATGTAGCAGTATGAGCACTGCCTGGTGTTACTGCCTCAGTGGGATTTTCTCTGTGCCTTCAGCACCCTGTAATGGACTAAACTCATCTTTCAACAACCTGATGCTTTTATTTTCAAATGCATCTTAAACAATAAAGGTCAAATTTAAAGACACAGCAAGACAAACAGCTCTGGTCTGTTTTGTTTGGTTTGGTTTTGGTTTTTAGTTATTCATTAGTATTTAATGAGGATTTCCAGGATACTGTAAACCACCAAGGTTAAACAGAAATGAACTGCTAAGTAGAATTAACCTGTAAAGGAGGGAGAGGTGAAAGAAAGGCTGTATGGTGCTCTGATAAATATGGAATCGGTCCTCTTTCTATTCAAGGTGTGGAGAAATCTATGACTTATTTCTTGTGTTCTGAGAAAGAACAAAGGCAAAGTGAAAGAAGCAGAAAATGTCATAGTGCAAGGCTGCATAATACCTCTTGTCAAGCAAAAAGAGCCAATACTTTTCATCCAGATCTGCTTTAAAATAATGGCATATAAAACTAGGTATAGTGTTTTCTTAATTTAGAATTTTATAATACATTTTGATTTGGCATCTATAATATATAATCATCACCAGAATGTCAATGCTATAAACCTCATGACAACATCTATTCTACCTACATTTTGGCTTTGTTCTAACCACATCACGCACTATTTTTATTAATAAGGGTTAAGCAGAGCTGAGTACTGCTCAGAAAAATCTTATTTACCTGAGTAAATAATTCCTGGAAACAATTAATACACACAGTACTGTGCATACTTGAATTTCCACATAATATACATCCATTAATACCCACTGTGCAATATAAGTTATCAAAAAGCTACATGTCCTGTATCAGTTGAAGGCGATTCATTTAGCAGTGCATAGTTTTATAGGTGAGTACTATTTGAATCCTTAGACTGCCTGTTGGCCTGTAACAGAGAAGCAAGGTCTGGAGCTGAAAAGAAGAAAAAAAGCAAGTGGTGTGTTTTACAGTGCAAGTCCCCCCTTCAGTGGCATTTATCCATCTGAGTCACACCTGAGGCTGCACAGTGCCAAGGACAAGATACTGCTGGAGATGCTGCCTTTCAGCAGAGGAGATTACAGCCTGCTGTTAACATAGATGGAACCAGCAGAAGGATGAGGTCGTGGCTGAGAACAAAGGACAGCAATTCAGGGAACCCACTGATCACTCAACAGTCCTTGGGGTTTAACACAGACTTGGGGAGATCTCTAATCATCTGACCTTGCTGATTATCAAGATGGAAGAAGTGTGGAGATGGGAGGGTTTGTAGGGATGATGAAAAAGCAACTGGACTCAGACAAGAACAGCCTTCCAGAGCCCCCTGTGTCTAACGTCAACAGTTAGTTTCTATTTTCACATTTAATTTGGACACTGCTAGACCAAAGTCTCCCAGGCATAACCTGTCACTGCTCTAATTCCAACAGTTTCAACAGTGGGCTACATTTGTTTTGTTGATTACATTTTAAATTGCCATCATCTCCTCTTTATGCTTGTAGCACTAGATTGAGATTTATTCTTCTGGATTTACTTAAAGCAGCAGCTTTGCCACACATTAAAGCATTCAGGACATGTTCAACTAGGATGGTGATTTTTTTTTTTTTTAGTTGGTTGGTTTATGATTTGACTCAGTGATCTTAGAGGTCTTTTCCAACCATGACAACCCTGTGATTCAAGCTACTGACCATTTAACCCCCTGAAAGAGAATCCCCTATTTTCCACCACTCTCTAGCAGATCAGTGTCCAGGTCTCATCCATTCCCTATTGGAATGATCCCTCTATAAATATCCTGTTACCTGACCTTTACCACACTGGTGCAGAGTCTGAAAGGTAAATTTGAAAAGAGGTGATTTCAGCCCTCACAAACAACTAACCAAGAAATGCTTTGGGGACAGCAGGCACGTAGGATTCATTAGCTGCAGCAGGGCTACAAAGCCATTCACAATACCCTTGTTGACACTGCTTTACTTCTTTAGGACTCCATTTGTTAATAAAACTGCAAAATAATTAACCAAGGAGTTTCACAAAAATCACCACAAAATGCCTTTGCATTTATAGCCCTACTCTTGCTGCCTGACACAGTCAAATTCCTATTCAAATCACCAGCTATCTGGAGCACAAAGATTTCTTCCTAAAACAGAAGAAAGGGGAAGAAGGCAGAACAAATTCATGCCAACAAACAACCTGATAACAAGGAATTTAATTAAAATCTTCCATGGACAAATTGAAAAGGAATAACAGAAATTAATATCCATATAAATAAAACAAATCTTCCCACAAAGGTCAAAAATTCCTGATGCTACCTTGCCTTTCTAAGTAGGGACCAGGATGGCACAGCTACCAATTGGCAGGTAAGGTACCAAAATGCTTCTGGAATAGCAGCTTTGATATCAAACACCTGCTGCAGCATTCTACATTCATGCAGCAGAGCAAAACCAGCACTGCTAAAATATGGTTCATATTTATCCTCACATGGTATCGTTTTTAAACTACATTTTTTTCAAAAGAAGGCAGATGCAGAGGTACTGGCTTTAACTAGGACACCTCACTAGAAGTGAACAGAGAAGAACCTCTGCAACAGGCAGACATGTCCTGTAAACTACCAGTACCAGGGATGAGCCCCAGGTTTAGTCTCCAAGTTTCAAAGAGTTCCCTCTTTTCAGATAAGGAGTTATTCAGCACATCATTACAGTGATGCTGAGGCATTTTGTTGGAGTTAAAGTCGCCTACATGGGAAGTGTTTGCCTGAGTGAGGAGGCCAGCATTGAGCTCTTCTTTATACTCTCTGTTCCTGCTTCAAGAAACCATTTCAGTGCATGATCCCACTACATTACACACCTCATTAAAAAAAACAAAACAAAACAAAAAAAACACCACCAAAAAACCCCACCTCTGTTTCATTTTGCTTCCATGAGTAATTTACATTTAATTTGTGATATTTAAGCAGAAAACCCTTGGCACCAATTTTACAGATGACATACTGAAAAGGTTGGAGGTTTTTTGCTGCCTTTTTTTTTCTCTTAAAGAAAATAAGATTAGAGGTAGAGGCTTTTATATTCTGCCACTTCTGAGACATATGTTCTGCTCTCCCACCAGTTATGAAGTGATTACTGAAGTGGCACAAACAGATTTTTTTTAACAAAGTGAAGGTGTGATTTTCTCAGGTTCTGTGAGAACATGCACACTTATTTTTACCAACCCAATCTGTTTTCCAGTAGTTTAATGTCCGCAGGGTTTATAAGGCTATCTTAGGTGTCAGATTCAATGCAGCTTGCAGGGTGCTACCCTGACTATGGAACTTTAATGAAAAAGACACAGAGAAAGCAGAAATTATACAAGACTCCAAGAAATCTGGAGAGTGATTTACATATAAGAAAAGACTGACCTTTTTCCGCTGCTTGCCTTAATACAGTTCTATAAAGCTTGAAGGCCCTCATATCATAAATATTTGCTTCGCTTTAGAAAATCCACTGAAGATCTATCCCTAAGTAATTTATCTATACAGTCTGACTTTTTAAAGTATTGGGTTTTCTCCACAAAAAAAAAAAAAGAAATGGATCTTATAAACACCTATATGAGGAGCACTTATTCCAGTGGGGGAAGTGGGACTGGATTTCTTGCACCTTGCCCATTTAAGCTGGCTATAAAAGGTCACCAAAAAAACAGGTAAAGAAATATGATTTTATATCAATTCACACCAAATCTTCAGGTTTATAAATATGGAGACATGGAGATTTCCCTACCAGGTAGTATAGGGAAAGGCTTCACACCTGAACTGGATTGCTCACCTATTCCAAACTCTCAGCCAAAAATCTATAAACACCAACAGAAGACAATATTCTTCCAGAAGACCTGTAAAGCTAAATTTTGGTCTGTTACACTGAGACAAATTTAGAATAAGCACTTCAAATGTAGTGAAGATACTCATGTCCCGAGGAAGTGAGAACAAAATTTGGCAAGGACTGTACACAGGGAAGTAGTCAGTTAACATTTAATTCTTGATGACAACACTCAGGTCTAGTGTCCATACAAATAATTGACACTGGTTTAAAAAACACTTTATCTGAAAATCCCTAAACTACCAATATAACAATTTAGCTCATAATTTAGCTACAGGAGCTAAATTTTATATTTCCAGACTGGTTGAAATATATACATTAGCACTTCTGCAAAGTTCTGAAGCAATTCTAAGTACAGTATTTCAGGAAAAAAATGCCTGTTGTTAAATCACTAAAACTTCACAGGTAGATAGAAGTCTTACACAGAGTAATATGCCTGAAGTATGTGTTCAATGGCTCAGTGCTATTAAAACAAGGGCTTGTAAAGTATTTTGTTGGCACAGGACAGTTCAGCCCCCTTAACCAAGATTTTTCCGAAGAACAGTCTTCATCCTTACCTCTGTGCTGAGGGACTGAAGAGTAAGGTCAAAGTCATTAGTCCCTGACAAAAGCCTAAGCAGATCCCACTAAGCATGCTCGGTAGGATTTTTTGTTGTTGTTGCTTGTTATTTTGGATGGACACTACCCCCTCCTTACAAACTGGGATTTTCAGTACAACCTCATACAAGTTAATCTGGCCACACTCACAGGAGCAGCGAGATCTTGTGTTCAGCAGAAGAGGTGGTGGAGACCTTTTGGTACAGGGGCATGGGCACTTTGGAAAGGCATTTTTCATTAAATGAGAAGTTTAATTGTAAAGTTTAAAGGAAAATAGAGACAGAAAAATTCTACACATCAAAACTTAGAAAACAGATAAACCTTTTGAAGTAATTATCTAGCAATAGCCTTGGTCGTTTCATCTATATACCTCTTGCAGTGCTAAAGGCACTTCTGACTTCCAACTTTTCCTGTAGCTTTTTTTCTCCTGCTTGCCTGTTTCAGTATTTCCTACTACTGAAACAGCTCCTCAGTGGTGTAATCAGCAATGTCTCACTTGGGTTTTTTTCCCATAAGCTTCCCATCCCCTCATATCTTGCTCCTTTCTTTCCTGTTGGCTTTCCCAAATTTGTATCAGACAAAGCTATGAACAAATAAACATTCCCCTTTTAAAATTTACTGTGTATACTGGATTGTCACATAACTATACAATGGTCATCTCAAACATCTTGCATAAATTATAACATTATCTTTATTTATTTTTACTATCTGCTAATTACTATCATTTAAAAAAAATTCAAGTGCAATAATCTATAGTAATGAAATATGTTTAGGATCTGCTTTAGATCCACAGTGGCAAGGAAATTAAAAGGGGCTTAAACTCTGAGCTAATGCTTCATCCCTAATTCATTCTCTTGTGCCCATATATTGAAGTCTCAGCACAATGAATCTGTGAAAGGACACATTAACATGTTGTGGAACTGGTGTACAATAAATTGATAGGGCATTTAATGTTACTCTGATTAGAGACTGGGCCAGAGATTTCAGTGATAAGTAATACCAGGCAAAGAATTTACATTTTAATTCAGGCTTTCCTTGAATTTTTGGCTTTAATTCACACTACAAATACTTTTGGGAAAGAAGGCTTCTGCTGAGGCATTCTATACAAAGCAATGAATGTCTGACAGCAGTTAGTACTTAGTGATTTAATTGCATTGGTATTTCTTAAAAATAAGAGGTCAGATGTCACAAAGCAACATCAGGGTCTGAACCTCTTAAAGACTACTAAAAATTAAGTCCCATTTGCAACAGAAGTAGCATAGTAGTCCTAATATTGCGGAGTATGCTTGTACTCACAAAGGACTCACAAGAGCTCATAATCCTATATTCTAACGAAGCAAAATTATCTTACATGGTATTAACATCAAATCAAACAGAAACTCATGCTCCATGATAGATTTTTTGAAGAAGAAAAGAATGCTTTTTAACATTCTTTCTGCCCCAAGCTTGCTTTTTAGATTTGCTATGAAATGAAACAAGATTTTAAAGAGTGGAGATTAAAGAAAAGTACAGAGCCGGTGTAATCTTTCCACTGTAAATATCCACACTGAAATGACAAAGGAAAGTCGAAGGCGTATGCAAAATCACTGCAAATAAATTGCTATATGTGCCGTACCTTGTGGAACTGCTGAACAGTTTTTATTACATTTTTGTTCATTGGAGATTGCTATAGAGATCTCTGCATCCCAAGTAGCCACACCATTTCAGCGCTTTGCTGTTTCAGAAGAGCAGATTTTCTTGATTAATAACAAAAGGTTTTGTTGGGATCAGAGCTGTTTCCCACCATCTCTATGCAAACCCGGCAACACAAACTGTGTACATTAGCATTTCAAGGAGCCTCCTATTAATGATGGCAAGAAAAGCTCCTCTCGGTGGGTAAAATCCATTTTGTCCTCTCTTGTGACATCTGTTCTAACTTTTAAAGCCAGAAAGGAAACTAGATAATGCCAGAGAGTCTTTTGATTTACTGTATTGGCACTTGTGATGATGCTTCAGACTATAAAAGCATGTAACCCTAGTGGACATACATGACTGTGTAAATGTGAGCATCTGCATATTCCCACAACATAGAGTGAACTGAAGAAGTAATTCCAAAGTTCTTTGTTAAACTTTTAACTAGCTTCTTTTTCAGGATTTCGTAATTACGCTTTCAATTACTATTATACCACACAAATTTCAACATTTTAAATTGTACTTTTATGTAAATGTTGACTGCTACATTTGTTTTTTTATTTCATTTCCCAAAAGCCTTTCTTTTTTTAGATTATTTTGGAGTAAAGACATTCAAGCAAAGAAAGCTGGAAAAACTAAAATAAGGTTAAAAAAAAAAAAAAAAGAAAAAAAGAAAAAAGGAAAAAAAAAAAGAAACAGAAATCAAACAGTGTAGGATAAGAAAAAGTAAACTAAACCCTGCAGATTTCTTACCTCTTTACACCATCTGTGCAGTATTGCTCTTAGGCCTTTTACATTGGTCATCCTGGGAACAAAGCTGAAGGCAGATTCCAGCAGTTTTTCCATTCACTATTCATTCAGAGGTTCATCAGCTCCATATGGATCCAGCCAACTGCTGTGTTAAATCAGAGCCTTTTCCCAGAATTGACATGGTAATGAAGTCATGGTATTGCTCACAGAAAAGGCCTCCATAGGTATTTTCCTCTCTAACAAATCCAGCCTTTTCACCCCATTCACTCCCTAAAATTATCTCATAACGTTACAACATCTGTGAACTGGGTTTTTGCCTTTTAATGTCTAGCATGTTTTATTACATGACTGTGCATTACATACTGGTTAACAAGACTCCTGCACAACCAAAGAAATAAAATAAACTTGCACTGTTTTCTTTCTAGCTCAGATTGTTTTGTCCCCTTTTAATGTATATCTGCTGTATTTACTTTTCTCCAGATAGAGCTGTCCAAAGTAGTGATGTACAAGATGAACTCCATTTTTTATTTCTACCAGAAAGTGGTTTTAGAAATACTCGAAAAGCAAAAAATTGTTTAACCACAAAATGGTAAATCCATCAATACCAGAAATTGCTGAAGAGACTGTGTTAATGGCAATAATGTTGTATGTTTCCTTCAGTTCATGAGACATACAGATGTGAACTTTCATCAGCAACATTTGTTAAAGTATGAGAAAGTTTACTTGTGTCATATACCAGCTGCAATGAACATGTACATATGGCCTTGATATGATGATACAAGGTAGCTTTACTGGAAAACTGTGTCTTATTTAAAAAATGGACTTGAAGAAATTTAATCTATAAAACCAGGCATCATTATAGATGCATATGTACAAGGTTTGCATATGCTTATTTCATATATATTTGAACATCCATATACTGATGAGAAGAGAAGAGAAGAGAAGAGAAGCGAAGCGAAGCTGGATACTTAGTTAGCATAGGTATTTGAGATGGTTTGTTAGTATGAATTCCACTTGTAGAATGTATTGCAGTACTTTTTTTTTTTTTTTTTTGTATGAGTCCTGGTAAACTCTGACACTTCAGACTGGAAAGCAGAAAGATATGGCACACCCAATCTCCCTCCTACACACTAGAATAACATCCATTCACCTCCATAACTTAGAGGGAGGCAGCCTGGCTTATAAACAAATGCCTCAGAGTTACAGTGGCTGAAGAGTCGCCTTGGAGAAGCTGTGGTATCCCTCTCAAATCTGGAGTACTCATCCCAAGGTTCATGTCCCTGCATCTCAAGACAGAGGTAGCAAAGTTACTGTATGTTTAGACTATGGCAACCAAGCAAGCAAGGGATAGAGCAGTTGCTCTACAAAGAAATAAGAGACTACAAAAGGTTAGGGCTCAAATTTGGAGAGGTGGTACCTTAGAGAGGGCACATAAGTAAGGTTTATTGAATCACAAAGGTGGTAGAAAAGCTGAAAGCAGAACTCTTCAACAGATTCTGTAATAGTAGAACTAAGGGTCATTTGATGAAAGATTGATTTAAAAGAGGCAGAAGTACTTGTTTACACAGCACCTACTGAACTTCTGGAAGTTACTGACACAGAAAGCTGTGAAGGGAGACTGCATCTGTAGGATTATTTAAAAAACTGAGATAACCTAATAGATGACGACTCCATAAGCAGGTCCTGGAAAGGACTATGCATGGATACACTCTAACACCCCTGATGAAACTTTTCTGGGCGCTAGGGAAGTCAAGGAGAATAGACCACAGAAAGTGGCCATGCTAGTATGGTCTTCCTGAAGAACATCTGTTTCTGCTTTTGGAGACTGGGCAGCTGGACACTGGTCTGGCACAGACAGCACCATCCCCAAGTTCTTTATTACATTCTGTGACTGTCACACAGCTGCCACTCAGATCCTACAGCTCAGTGTTCCTTCTACTTAAACAATGACTGCAAAATGCTCTGCCCAAAGAGGCATCACACACAGACCTCCATTTCTAAGTAGAGGTAGATGGAGCATAAGACCATGTCATAAAGAATCAGGAGCAGCTTTGGAGCAGAAATTGAGATGTCTTAGGCTTATCCAGCCCAAGTACTTCATAACACCTACAAACTGTACTAGTGAACAAAATTTTATGTTTGTCTTCTGAAGGTGCTCCAGCTGGGAATGAGAAAATTCCCTGGGAGCTATAGAACCACAAATAGTCACAGATACCTCAACTAGATGCTGCATTCTAACTAGGTGACAGCATCTGTGCTGGTTTAGTTACTGGGAAAAAATGTTCTTGCCTGTGCTTAGCACAGTAAGGTACATCATGATTCTCAATATGTGTTTTGTTACTCATTTGGAAAAGGAGCAACAAAAAATTCTGGTGGGACACGTGCTTCTTGTGGGTGAGTTAACTCAGAAGTATCCGTTTTTAGTGGGACTGGCCAAACAAACATTTCTTTAAACCTGTCATCTTTCAGTGTGTCACATTCAAGAATATAAAGGTCCAAGTCTGAGGATATTCGTTCTATACTTTTAATTGTGGAGGGACAGAGAGCTGTAAGGCATAGTGACAGCTCCACCAGCAGAGTTATTCAGAAACATTATTCTGGGTGCATGCAAACATGTTCCAGGATGCATGACAACAGTGCCATGAAGAATAAAGGGGCACTTGATGATTATGTACAGCATCCTTAACACACTTAGGGTAATTTGAGGGGGAGAAACAGAAAGAAGTGCAAGAATTAGCATATGTAAAAAAAATAATAGTAATAAAAAAAAAAAAAAGCAAAAAAAACAAACAACAAAAACAAACAAACAAACAAAAAGAACAAAAAAATATTGCAAAGAAAAAACATCTGGAACTTCTATAGCAGATTATGCAAAGGAATATCCGTCCTTCAACAATTTTGGTTTACCTATCTATGAAAAGCAGATGCTAAGTCAGTTAGAATCATCCCACTCCATTTGTTCATGCTTTAGCTTTCAAGTTAACTGAAGTTTCTACCACCCAGCACAATGTTAACTGTTTGAACAGAATGTATGAAGCAAACACAAATACTATGCTACCTATGGGTCCCTCTGGTCTCTCTAAATTCAGACAACCCCATACGTGAAGCAATACAGGGCCTTGATGCAATAACTGCAGCAGAAAAATGTAGAACCAAAAGCAAAAGCCCAGGCGAGTTTCAAGTCCTGGTCACTGAGTCTTGGTGTGGCAGGCTGCTGCAGCAGCTTCACACACCAAATGGATGGTTTCTACTAAGGTTTTCTGTATGCCCTCTGGCATGAGGCAGTTATGAAGAGGAAGTGTTATCAGCATCCTCAAGATGCTGCATGTCTGCAGCACAGAATGTCTCCTCTTCTAAAGGAATTAGTTTCCAGTTTGGTTAAAACCAACCTCTCCTGCACAGCAAAGCACGGCACTGTTGAGTTGTCCCTTGGAGAGCAGACAAGAGCAAGGGGGAGGTAAACACACTCTCAGTGCTGGTGAGGAAGATCCATTTGTCTCTGAGGAAGACACAAGATATTGGGTATTCTCTGTGTCTGGGACACCTCCTGACAACTGATCTCATCCTTTCATGGAGAGAGGTTCTTAACTATTCAATGCACATTAGACCACTTTATTCCTAACTCAGGCAGAATAGGTGCTTAAATACAGCCTGAGGCATGGATGTATGGCATTGTGTTGTAATTATTTCCCACTATTTGCAGAGATTGCTTATCTATTATCTAGGTATCATGCACCTCCCCTGCTTGCTTCTTCTTATAGGCTACTATGAAGAACAATGCAGTTGTGCTTCAAAGTCTTTTAACCCAGTATACAAATATTCACCCTTGTGAACAAAGTGAAGTATTCACAAAATCAGTACACCCAGTATTCTGAGATTGCAGCATCTCCCTGTCAGCCACCTTGATAAAAACCATCAGAGATACAGACCAAAGGTAATGCTGATGGAGGGAAAAGACTGCTGGTTCTAAATGGAGAGTGGCATCTCCTCAGCAAGGTATTGGTCAGAGCAGCTCAGCCCTGCTAATACTATCTCTGCTCTAACTGCAAGAAGGTGAGGAGGAACAAAAGAGGTAGATCTGTCTCCTCAGCCAACCAGACCTATACTTGCAGGTGGAAACCTGTATTCCAGCTCCTGCTTACAGTTCTTTCACTGCACCTTCTTTACTTGGGATTTGATTTAGGGACACTACATGAGACAACAAAGAAACCCCTCTCCTTCTCCCATTACACTTATCATAGTTGTAATGAATAAAAACAAATGAAAATATAACTTTGTCTGGACTCAGACTTCCAGGAGTTTGTAAAGGAAGGCAGAATCCTTTACAGCCTTGCAGAGGGCACTCCACCTTGGGTGAAATGGTGTCTGCTCATATCTACTCAGTGATTCGGTGTAGCAATTTACTCAGTTAATTCCAGTTTAGCTAATGAACTAGAAAAAATCTCCAACATGGAAGACAGATTTGATAGCCCCTCAGAAGACAACATGAGCTAACAGACAGGGAGGACAGAACATTTGGCCAGCGAGAAGTGGCTGGAATGTGTGATACAAAGCATGAAGTATGGAGGAGATTATGTTGCTGCTACCAGTGAAGGAATAAGAAAAGACACTGTAGGATCTTCAGTCCTGAAAAATTTCTTAAGACTCAGTATTCAGAATGTTAAACATCACATGAATCATGTGTAAATTTAGAACCATTTTTTTTTCCTCCATGCTCACCAAGTGTTCAATTCTGCTCTAATAATACAAGCAGAAATTTTTGACTTTCGAAGGGTAGACACTTTATTTTCCTTTCCCCTCAATGAGGCTGCATTATCACCTTCATGGCTTTTAGTCCAGCTTTCAACAACAGTCACTTAGTGATTATTAGAAATCAGCAGTAAGAGTACAACATTTCTATTCTTTCATCCCTCTTAATCTTCTTTCTCTATTCCTGGTGAGTTTTTTCATTTCTAGTCAAGTGTTTTCAGCTTCCCCTCATCTCTTCCATTCTGGTATTGCTGTCCTAGCCACTTCTTTACATTCATTCTTTCCACTTGACATTTGTGTATAGGTACATTTCATTCTAATCATTGCTTCAAATCAAACTACCACCTGCAGCTTTTGTTTCCACTAACCAATAGCTCCCCAATACTTGCAACTTCTACATTAAATCCATCGCAAGTCACAGGAGACCTATTTTTCCCTTGGTTGTCTAGCCTTTGTAAAATTATAATCAACTGATACATAAACCTATGAAGATATTTAGTTCAATTAATGACCAGCCATACTTTCCAAACTAAAAACAAACAACCCCCCAATAAAACAAACAAACAAACAAAACAAACAAAGAACAACAAAGTAGTAAAACATTTTGATGGTTACTTCAGCATTTATCTTCTAAGTGTCTTTTCTGGCCCTCCTTGAGAGCACAGACAGTTCAGATAATCATTAGTGCACAGAACAAGAACACATCCATAAAATAAGGTACTCATTAAGAGTAAATTTCAGCATCTAGATTCCTTACCAATATGCCAAGAAAATCGAGATGAAGGGCTGGCAGGAATTTCAGGACTGTTGCATATATTCTTTAGTAATTTCTCTAAAGTGCGAGAAAATACACTTAGTTGTTTGTAGAACTCTTTAGAAAGAAGCAAAGTTTGCTTTGAGGTTCTTAAACTTTTGAATATTCTAACTCGTGGCTGCAGATACCTGAGTTTCACTCCCACTTAGCTGATTTAGCCACGTTAAGCACAACTGTAGCAGAGCCCAGGTTCCAGTTGCTGTATCCAAATGGCAGCAACCCCAGGAGCAGATAAAACAGACAAGATGTTTCAAATAAGCACAACATCTGAGAACCATCAGGGTGTCACAGCACAGGAGCAGGTGCACAGCTGGGTATGCACTGGCCTGTCTGCAGACCAACATAACAAATCTTCAGTTCAGCTCAGCCCTTTCTCCCTGTACTGGGTACACAGGATGCTCAAGACAGGCATGATATAGCAATAAATTACAGGAATAAGAGAAATAATTCTAGTAGGTGCCAATCTGTGCATGAGCAGTCAAAAGTTACAGCACCATTCATCTGACTCAAAAGCAGACATACCTGTGGGCAGCTGGTTGGCAGACACTCCCCAGAGGCTCCTCTGAATGTATTGATTAAATGCTACAATCAGTGTAACTTGTGGTGCAACTGGGTGACCATAAAATCCATGCAGGTCTGGGAAGGATGGCACACCACCTATGGGACTACTTTACCAAAATGGAGCAGTAGCTGGAGTCCAGATGGGAGACTGGAGAGCGTCAAATAGTTCTGGATTCCTACATGTGTGCCACTGAACAAGCCTCTGAACACCAGTATCTTAGTCTGTGAGGTGAATTTCACACTTACTTACAATAAAGGTGCACAAAAATATATGTAAGATTTTATTGTGCGTCTAAGTAAAGTTTCAAGGGACACAGTAGATCTCCGAGACACAGCAGAAGCGTCATCACAGTTTTGGTGGGTCTGAGGGCATGAATGTTCAATGCACAATTAACTTTTATAATTCTTTTATATTTTCAAGGGTCACTTTAATAGGAAAAGGACTGGAAATATATTTTTAAAAGAATCTGGAAAGCCCAAACACTTTGAGCAGCACACACACACTACGAGCTGACACATCTGTGAGAAGTGTCTCATGTGAACTCAAAAAACATTGCTTCTGGACAAGCAATGCTGGAAGACTCCATTGTAATAATCTGGACTTTACAAGAGACTGAAATGCAAAAACATACTTCCCACCACTGACGAAGGGACACCATGTGCAATTGCACTGCAGGGGATGTTGCTGGAGAAGGCCTTAAATAAGCTCAAAGGGAAGAGAAAGATGCATGCTGGAAAAAACAGGCAAAAGCTGCAAACCCAATTTACTGGGCTGTGAAGCCTACAACCCTGCCAGAGATACCCAGAAGTCAAGGCAGCCTTTGAACTGCATGTTATACATAGCAGACTGCTGCTGACAAGCCTCAAATAGGATAGCACTGACAGATCAAGCATATTCTCTTCTAGCTAGAAAGGAACCTCCACTGCTTTTGGGCAAAAAAGATCTCCAATTCTGTTCCTCATTGGAACTGATTTCTCACAATTCAGGCTAAACCTTAATTTGATGCTTACTCACTTTACTGCTTTTCTGCATTCTGCACTGTCCACATCTAGCATAACACTTTGTATTTATTCTACCCATTATATATTTATTCATCAGCTGTATTTGTTCCAGCTATGGTTGAGATGGCAATTTAATTCTAAGTTTCTGCATGCATTGATAGATACATTACTTTTCAGCTGAAGTTTCTCATGCGTGTTCTCAGGCCAGAATTCAATTTTTTTTCCTGAAAGTTGGAAGAAATTGTGCAGTCCGTTTCAAACCTCTCAAATTTAGATGTGAGAATGTGGCATTTTAACAAAAACACTTCCTGATACAAAGTGCTTTTTTACTTCTGGTTTTGAGTCCCTCCATTTTAAAGCAACTCTGAAATTACAGGCACAAGTATTTCTTCTGATGTTTCCATAAACGTGAAAAAGCCACAAGATTTTGTTTAGGAAAGGTAAGGTTTGTAAGGATGAAGGAACGCCAGCACTCCTGTTTGTAAAGTGTGTGACTGTGAGCATGTTTAATGAGTCACATTTGCATACAAATAGTTACAGAGCACTCAAATGAGTCATGAAAATTCACAGTTTCTAAAAATGAGTGAATACCTTAATGCAACGGTAAGGTTGAGATTTTCATTGAAGATAAGCAATAGTATTTACTGTTCTGATTTCAAGAGACTTTAATTCCTGCACATTATTCTTACCTACAACAGCCAATACAACATGCGTTCCATTAATAACTTGACAGTATTTCTCTATATAGAGCTTTGATTTTTATTTTTTAAGGGGCACTGTTGGGTTTTTTTTCATGCAATTTAACATTCTTTTTCTTGCATTAATGGTGAAAGAGATTATATCTCTTTATCACTTTCTATTTTGTGGCCACAATGTCTGCTGACTTTATTATCCTCCCTTACTAAAGAAAACACTTAAAAACAGCAGTATGCAACATCTTGTCATCTTCAAGGTTATCTGAAGTAGGGCACAGAGTAGTGCTAACCCACTGACTACAGAAGACACTGCACACACAAGACCACTCTCTTGAAGCTTTACCTCCTACCTGCACAAAGCATTAAGGTGACAAGCCTCTCCATTACAAGCACATAGGCAGCCTGAAACTAGCATTCAGAGTGGGTAATGGTGTCAGCTGAAGGAGTAACTGGACAGGATTTCTGAAAGTGAAAAAATGGATGAGCAAAGAGAAAAACTGGGTCAGTCCAGGGCCCAGAGCAGACAGGAAATGTATTTATGAAGGACATCCAGCAAAGGGGCACTGGCAATAGCTGATCAATGAGTCAGAAATAAATTTTGTGTCCTGGTAAGAACAGGACACTAGGAACTGAGCTAGGATGGTTTAATGTGCTGTTCATGAAAGTAAGGAGGGTGTCAAAGAGCTGGTCCTTTTGGAAAGAGATAGGAAGAGCTACCACTTTTTGTAAGGATGAGGTGCTTACTTGCAGAGCTGTGTCAGGCAGTATTGGAGGATGACTGAAAATTAGTTAGGATGAGTTCAGTTTTCTATTGCAATAAAGACACAAATTTAAAATATTTTTTTAAAAGTAAGTTGAGTGATGTTCCTGTCCAGGACACAGAGCAGCAGGCACTGCACAGCTTGAAGATCTCACCCTCCATCACATCACTTTGTAGAACCTATGGTAGTGTAAAAAACAATAGAAAGAACAAAGGATTTTTTCTTTCTCCAGTACTAAGTGCAACAGCTGAACAACTCAGAAAGATGTCTCACTGATAACTCTGCTCCCATACCAGCTATCATAAGTACCAATCCATGCCATGGGTAACACTTGTAGGAAAAGATACCACGTGAGGACTGCAGGAACTAAGTACCGCCTGACTTTTGCATCTGTCATCCTCGCAAGCTGCCTGATTTTAAAACATTAGCAAAAAAATTGCAAGGTAACAGCTTGTGTTTGTTCTGTCATCCCCCCACTTCAAGACCCCTGACGCATTGAGAGACAGACTGCGGGTCAGGTTCTGCTCTGCCCCATTCTCTCTGTAGTCATTTACACCTGTACAAACTGAGCGGAAAACATGCAAAATGGTACCATTTTGTTTTCATAGTGTTTTACCCTCACTTCACAGGGGTGAGAATGAATAGACAGGGTGCAAGGCAGTGGAGAATCAGGGATTCTGTGTATTAAAAAACAGTGCAGACAGCCACAGAAAGTGTCAAACACCATACAAAAGGATTGTTCATGCATTCATGCTCAGCATCTGTGATCCGGACAGTATAAACAGAAGTCAGTATCTTTGTCCGATGTGGGGCTTATAGGGTTTTGTTTATATAATTTAAAAATCACCAGACCTGCAAGGCAAAATGTTGCAGGGTACTTTGCAAACAGCAATCTCACCCGCTCACAGCATTTCAGAAGTCTCCAGAGCATAAGTTGAGGAATTCCCTTATTGTTGGAAAACGGCAAAGGCTATTGTCAGATGACTGATGCTGGCTCTCTGCCACATGATGCTGGAGCCTACACTTTTAATTAAAAACCCTAAAACAATTTGAAGAATTGCCTGTCTGAAGCTCTTATTATCCAGGATGCCTGCCCCTTCCATATGCAATTAGGCAAGGAACAGCAACTGAGAAGTAAGCCTTCCGTCATGATAAAGGGTTAAGATGTGTGACTCTATATGCAATAAAGCCACTCCCCCTAAAAAAAAGACTTTTGATGCTTAGAGCCAAGAAGTGCTAACATATTCTGAAACAGGAGACTCTGCATCAGCCCCTCAGCAGGAAGACAGCTAAATTCATAGGTGTGCAAGAGTCCTGAAGAATTAACCACGGTGGCTAAAAGCAAACTGGTAAGAGTTGTAGCTGAAGGAGAGGGAAGGTAACAACCAGTGGGGCTGAGAGCTGCTCTTATAGATGCCAGCTTCCAGGGACAGCTGATGATTACTAAAATGACATTATGGCCTTGTCCTCCCCAGAATGAAAGGGGTTGATAGTAAAACCACAGCAGAAATCATCTAAGCATTTTTTTCACATAGGCTGCCTAAAAAACAATTTAACTTCCCACTCTGCCTAGCTATTATCTGCGATGCCCCAAAGGCATCAGGGTCAAAGTGCATCTTAAGGAGTGATTTGAAGGAGAACAGCTGGAGAGAATTTTCCAGACCTTTGTTCCATGCATGAAGGATAGGATGCAGGAAAGCATGAAGCTCTCTGGGTGGGAAAAGGATGAAGGCACGGTAAAGGCCAGCACTGCTTGGAGAGCAAAGGTCATGTTCAGCAATGTGCTAAGTTAACAGAGTGGGAAAGAATGGGTAAAGAGAGCCCCCCAAAAAAGCGAGGTTCTTTTTTGCCTGGAGCACAGAGAATGTAATGTGAGGTTAGTGGCTATAGGTGCAGGTTTTCCTTTTTAAGTATCTGGTTTGTGAACAGGTAGCATTTTCTGTTGTCTGGAATAAAATCTCATAGCTCCTGGGATTTTGTGTTGGTCCCCCTCATACTGCAAGTATGCTTAAGAGCTATGAAGCTGAACAGTCACTAGCTAAGCAGTTCAAACTAGGCTCTGACAGGTTTCCCAAGCTGCTTCTGAACGTATTTGGCAAATAAATTCCTCCTCATCTGCTAATTTCAGACTTTTAAAATAATTCAGATCTCAAGTACATAACATAAAGTGATTATCTTGTTCTTTACAGTCTGAGGGCAGAATCTATTTAGAACCTGAGGAGGCTGGCTACATGCAAGTGGAAAGCTTCAGATAACATCCACTTGCCAACCCATAGCAGTGAAACAAATTCACTCCCCACTCTCACAGGCAACTGCTGTATTAGCCAAATACCAACTGTACCCTTCATATATATTCACAAACACACCTGAAACTGGATGCAAACCTGTGAAGCTGTAAGGGAGAGTATTCCTGGGTTTCACTGGCTTTGCATCAGGCCTCATATCCATAAAACATTGAAATTACTTACTCTTCATCCAAAGAGTTTCCACGGCCTGTTTCATGTCTTACCCACAGCCACCCCCATAACAGCTGATCCACGCAGGCAGGCTGCTTATTCTATACAGGAATGTACATTTGCAGCTTATACACAAGCACTTAACTTCAAAAAACACTACCAAAATAGCAGAAAAAAGAGAAATTGGCATACTACAGTTTTCTCTCTAAGATAATTTGTAAGGTGTGTTGTAACTCTCAGCACTGAGCAAGAGTAGCATCTCCTCCAATGGCAATACCTTAGCCAGGGATGAAAAGAGGAACATCTGCATTACAGCAGAATACTCACACAACAAAAAAATCACTCAAAATTTCCCCACGACATTTGTTTTTCCTTGCTACAATCTATACAAACATTACTGAAAACAAAGTAGCGGTTCACATTATATATATATATATATATATACATATTAAAAAAAAGACATAACCATTGAAGCAGAACATAGCCTCTATACTAAAAAAATTCTGCAACATAGTCAAATACTCCCAAATATTCATCAGAATTATAATATCAGATTTGCCATCAAAGTGATGCTGCAGTCTATGGAAAGATCCTGTATCACAAATTATACTGAATGGTTACAGGATGAATTATTTTTCCATTTTGTGAAACTTCAGAGGATTGAAGCAGCCTTACTATCATGATGCAGAAGAAAACTGAATATTCTCCTGACTCTTTTCTCAAGAAATTCTCATAGAAGTGGTCTGATGTTTAAAAGGCCTGGCAAAAACCAAGGCTCTATGTCCCTTGCTTCCCAGTTCAGAGTGCAACTCAGACCTTCCACTGTACCAGGTTAATGTCTCAAATCACTTCTGGAGTGTCTAGGGTGAAGGTTAAAAGGACCTCATCAGTTCAGTCTTGAACTTGTATTTCCCATCAGCTAGGAAATTTATATAGTTATGACTAAAATCTCTGCTGTTTAATTCACAAGTTGTCCTGTCTGTAAAAGGAGACAGAAACACAGGAAACTCATTCAGCATTCACTTTCTGGATAGTGTTACTTATTTTGGCTTGTAATTTCAAAAGAAAGAAACCTGAAGTGACAAATAAAGATCTGAAACTCAAATTCTCCCCTTCTCCCTCTTTAATCCTTAACACTTCCTTGTTCCAGATCCAAGATCTCATCCAGCTGTGACATACTTTACCTGGTCCTCCAGCCCCATCACTTCCAAGCCAACCAACACAGCACTGTCTTTCTTCATCAGTGTCACCTGTTTCCTGATGGTCACCTTACTGGTTCTGCACACCCTTGCAAGTTCCCAGCTGGAGAGCAGGAGCTAAAAGCAGTCTACTAGAAAGGAGATGTCCCATGTTACAATAAACTTCTGCCACCCAGAATCATTTCCCACACTTAGCAGAATATACTCTATCCTGTCCTCAAAAGGAATATTCCCCTGTCAAGGTTAAAAAAAAATATTAAAAATCATAACCTGCTAACTTAAAACTGATGGTCATTTGTGAAAGAATTGATCAGAAAAGGTACTGGTTAGTAACTCTTGTCCTGTCTGCTAAGCTTCTGATAGACAGGATCTGTTACTTCAGAGTGCTTGATGTTTTCATTACACTTCAGATATTTAAGAACTGCTCCCATTAACTTCCCATGTAACAATCTCCTGATAAAAGTCTGCTTTAAATGACTTGCCCATCATCTCACAAAAAACTCTGTTGTAGAGGCATGGAATGAATTAAGTCCCCAACAGCAGAATTCAGCTGTGTCATTGGAGCAACTTGCCTCTTTCACAACCTTTTGCATACCTTTTACAATGACTGAAGGAGGGCTCACACAGAAAGCAACCTCCTTCACTATGCAAGCTGCATCTCTGCAGCAAACAAATAAGCAGTCCTGCAGCTGGAGATTACCATAGCTAACAGCAAGATGAACTATGGCACAGAATTGCACAAAGCTAAAAACTATGAGCATCCAGCCTAGAAGTTACAGTGTGGCCTGTAAATCCCCAGTACTCCTCCACAAGACCACAGCCAGAACAACTTATTGGTGAAAGTATATTAGTCACTGCTCATGTTCTCACTGCTTTAAAGTGTTCTAATGAAAATGTCTCAAGTCACACACACACAGAAAAAAATAAATTGCAGAATTGTTGAGAAAGTCTGAGAACCACCTCTGACAGACCATCCACACCAAGACCAGGGTGCCCCTATGCTGGCTGGACTAAGAACAGCTTGAGTCACCAGTCAAGGGACTACCAGGGCAGTCTTTTAGACTTCTGTATTAGGAAGAGGTAAGTCACCCCACAAGCAAAGATTTTCTCACCTATCTGTAAACAAGAGTTTTGAAAGACAGGCTTAGACATCAACAGACACATAGAATCAAAGAAGCACAGAAATATTTTGGCTGGAAAAGACCCTTCAGGTCATCAATTCCAACCATTAATCTAACTCTACCGAGTCCAGTGCTACCATGACCCTAAGCATCACATCTGTTTATTTTTTAAACACTTTCAGGGATGGTGACTAAACCATCTCCCAGGACAGACTCTTCCAGTGTTTGATAACCTTTTCAGTGAAGAAGTTCCTTCTAATAACCAGCCCAAACCTCCTACAATGCAACTCAAAGTTATTTCCTCCTGTCCTAGATGTCTTAAGTCAAGTGAGGTGAATCCCATCTCCAGAGCCAAGAGGTCTGTAGAGCTGTGAAAGATAAGGGAGCACAAAGCTATGCTACTGAAGTGAAAACAAAGCACAGTGAAAAGGCAGGAAAACTGCAAAATCTCCAAATTCTGACTATTCAGTGGAGAACAAGTGGGACCTCCAGCTAGGTATAAACCAGCTATTTCTGTCTGTCTCAAAATATTTTTAAAAGTTTGCACATCCTTTTATTGTTTTCAGAATCTTGTCTCTTCTGGAAGCAATAGTTTAAGCTCTTAAGTAATTTAACTTTTAATCCATTAACAATTACTCTTATGTTGTCAAATTTAAACATCTCAGGTGCACATTTGGTTTAAGTATTTTGGTAAAAGAAGTAAAAGGGCTTCTCAAGCATATGTTTTGTAACAACTGAAGGCATTCAGCCTTATGGAGCAATCGACATGAACAATGTGGTAGAATCATCTCCAACTGTGTTTGTAGCTAAAACCACATCAGGAAAACATACCAGTTTAATTTGCCAAACTGGGCACTTCATGCCCACCACTGCCTCTACAGTCAAAATTTTGCAAAATGACTGGACATTACCCTTTGATGACCTTTGACAACATTAAAGTATAAAACCACATAGATGGACTTCTTTTGCAATCATCCATTTGCAAAGAATGCACACCAAACTCAGCTTAGCACAAAAAACCCCACTTGCACTGTCTGGGTGACCTTTTGCTCATCTCTGATGAACTAATGAGGCACATATTTAGGGCTCATTCTGTAGTACACCTCATTACTAACTCCACATCATCAGAAACAAAAAACTATGGCTTTTTGAAATTGAAAATTACACATCTCTTCAGGGCTAGGATTAAAGATAACATTTTCAAACACATCTTGTAGAAGTCAGACAGATTTTTGTGAAAATGCACGTGCATAAAATGTAATATACACTTAGAAATCTTTTCCAAAGTACTTAACTAACATTGATTTAAATAAAGAGCATTCCAGCTTTCTGAAAATCCCAGTTGTAGACTCTTTGTATCTTCAGACATTTTAATGCACATTTTTATGCAACTGGCTCCTCTCTTAAAATATCATGTGGTGCCTCTACTCAATTACACCATTCACAAAAGAGGTTTGCATGATTACATTTAATAGTTCCACACAACTTTCAACCCAGCACCAGTATTTACAAGTGCAAACTATGGACACACATGGTGTTTGGGCTCTACAAGCTCAGAGAAAGATATGCATCATCCAAGGACAATTCAGTCCAGCTATCCATCCCCTCCAATGGAAGGAATGGCCATGGTACAGAGACAGAACTCAAATTACAAACTTTGGTTACATACCAAATTTTTAAAGGCTAAAATCAGGTATGATGAATGAGAAAAATTAGTCATCTACAGTGGAATTCACCTCACTTGGCATTGATAAGTCAGGTTCTGGTTGAAATTGGTTGTGTGGCTTCTGCTGAGAATTGATGGGGAGGGACAGCCCCAGTGAGGAGATTTTGTTCCATCTGGAGAGAGGTGTTGAATGGCCACAGAATGAATCACTCTCTGCAGGTGGCTCTTGTTCGCTCTTCCCACTGACTAGAGAGAAAACACCAGAGCTCTAAATAGCTAAGATAAGGTGAGATGAGCCTCACCCTCAAGAATGGGTGAGCCTGCCAGGCCAGGCCCAATATTCTGGCTTCTTGCCATCCAGGAGATGCCTTTGCCCCCAGGATACAGTGTCAGGCTCCCTCTTGTTTATAATCCCTCTGGCCCTTTGAAATTTGCATCTGTTTCTTTACTGTGGCAAGCTTGAACAGGATGGGTGGGTGTCCTCCACCTTAGCCTTATCTGTACTCCAGTCATTAGGGGTGCTTTGAGAGCAGGAGGGAGTTTATATCACCTCTGATGAGGAGCACGTTGAATCTGAGTCTCTCACTTCCAGGGCAAGTGTTCTCACAAGAAGAATTGCTTATACAAAAGCAGCACTTCTTTTCCTTCTCCCTCCCTGAACTTTCCAGCAGCTACAGCTGCTGTGCTCTGTGTTAAGCTTTATGCTGTCAATGTGCATTTAAGCATGATCTGAGTACACCTCCTGGACCAGGTCTCTCAAGAGATTCAGACACATACCTATTTTGTGATTCCCAGAAGGGTTTATGCAGGCAACAGTCACTAAGAAAGTCAGCTTAACCTAGAAAAGGTTCATACTGGGCCTATAAAGAAGAAAAGTTTTAACAGCCTGGGAAACTCACTGGAACTCACATGGTTCAGCAGGACCTGTGAGGGTCGACTTGCATTTGGGTTGTGGTACAGACATTCTGCTGAGCTGCACTTTCAGTATTCAAACCCAAGTGAAATCTATCTCTCCAGAGCACACAAATTTTTTTTTTTCTATATATTTGTGAAAAAGGACTGAGAATGCTGTGGGGCCTGTCCTAACATAACCACGAACAATTACTTTGGTAAAGCACTGAATTAGTACTGTCTGCTTAATACTACAGGGTTTTCCACCATGTAACTGAGGTAATCTGACTGAAGTGAACAGGAAGGCAAGATTATAGATTATAGATTCAGCAATGATGAAATGACAGTAGCAGTACATTCATGTTCATCAAGCAAAGCCTACTATACATACACATTTATACTGGAAATTATCATAATTTTACAATTTGAATGGGAGTGTGTGATTTTAAAACTATACCTGGAACAGATTTTCACAGTCTTCTCCCACCAATCCAATTCCTAATCCCTACTTTTTCCACTGAAATTATGCCAAGCATTTTGAGATCTAATTCCCACAGGCCTCTACCTAAATATCAAAGTTTAGAACAAAGTGAGAGGCTGAGGGAAGCTGGACCAGACAGCCAGATATTTAACAAAAAAAAAGAATAAGCCTATTTTTTATTCCTTGGTTTATTCCTTACCACATGCAAGGTATTGTCAGTAACCTCCTGCCTGGCCCCTCTCCCTTCTCCATTCTAAATGGATTTTCCAGAGAATCGTTGGGGGGTGCAAAATTTGCAACGTTTTAGACCTATACTAATTTAAAGGTATCAGCAGAAAAACTATGGTAGATGAAAACCATCTGCTACATAAGCTATGCACTAGGAAGGGAACTTGTTTGATCCCAGATTTATCACAACCAAGTAAGTTAGAGCAACCTATGCAGTTCAGCATAAGCATGCAGTAAAGACATGCTACATAACTCAACTTAAACATAGACATGACATTAGTAGCTAATATCCCATAGTCACAGATTTTTTCAAAAAGAAAAGTAGTGCATTTGCTTTAGAGTAAGAGTTTATATATCGATTTTGTTACTCACATCAGTAACACTTACTATGCCAGAGGTGCTGCCTTCCAAAATATTTCATGTCAGCAGTCTTCAAATAGCATCAGGTAAGCAAATGCCCTTTGCAGGTGGCAGTTTATGTAGAAAAGCCTTCAGAGCACTGGTCTTACAAAAATGAGAAACCCTACAAAAGAGTAGAAAACATCAGAAATGAAGTGTCTGACTTTGAACTTGATATAAATGCCATGGTAAAACCACACAATTCACATGGAAACACTCCCCTTTGCATGGACGTGCTAGAAAGCAGTTTGAGTAAAAGGCATTCCTGCAGAAGAGCAGAGTTTGGAAATGAGATCATGAAAAGATAAGCATGTCAAAACAGATTCAGAAGAGAGGATTGTCCATCCCATAGTCAGACACTTTTGGCTGAAAAGTAGATGTCCAAGAAAAAAAAAAAACATCTGGTTTGCCACAATACCTCTCAAGCCTTGAGCAACATGCAGCTTGGCAACGTAACAGTAGCAGATGAGGGATGTTGGGAAGTGTGGATGAAGGGAATGATATTTTATGAAAGCAATATTATTCAAAAGCATAGTGAGGGGAAGGAAGAGGAAGAAGAGATCTTGCAGTTAGTTGGCAGATCTGTGGTATTTGTAGCTACGGCCCAGAAAAGAAAAGAGTTTGGAAATGGAACTCAGAGAAGGTCCATTTCATGTCCTTGAAGAACAAAAAAAAAGTTTGGAGTGAGGTGAGGGGAGCAGCGATGCATCCCTGCCACTCTGAGAGGTGCTGCTGGCAGGGTGAGCAGAGCTCTGCCCCGGGCAGGGGTGCTGGGAAGCAGGACTCACCCTCCAGGTCGCAGAGCTGCTGACAGAAAGCCCTGGGAGCAGGCAGGGCGATGTCATCTGCTGCTGGTGCCCAGGGGCTGCCCAGGCAGACGAGGAACACCAGGCCCTGCTTCCCAGCCAGTGTGGCAGGGGGCTGCTCCCCTTGCCCAGGTTTGGGGCTGGGAGACTGGGGGGGGCCATCAGGTTTGGGAAAGCCACTGGGTGCAGCCACACACAGCAGCACTCTACGGGTGCATGGCCATGGGCTTGTGGCCACAGCTGCATTCCTGCAAGCCAGCTCGGCAGCAGCGGGGACATGGGGGACAAAGAGGGCCTGATGCTGGCATGGCACAGAGCTGCGTACCGAAGGAGGGAAAAGGAGGAATAAAATCTAACAATAAAAAAACATCAAAAAAACACCATATAAAAATAATTTTTAAAAATCCCTTCCCCCACGGCAGCTGCAGAGTGCGATGAAACCCCCTTTTAGACACAATCAGACCTGAGCATCTGGGCAAGGATGAGGTGGGTGCAAAGTGCAGGGGGAGGAAATGTGTCAGCTGCAGCATCTGAGAGTAGCAGAGCAAACTCAGACGGGAAATGAGCTTGCAAAGTGCACCCAACAAGATGATCGCGGGGATAAGTTGCTTCTATGGAAACTGCAGCCCCATGAACCAAAAAACAGTTCGATGGCAAAGTTTTAGCAGGAGCCGGCTCACGCCCGGTTTCAACTACATTCCTCACACCCTGAAGAAAAAAAGAAGAGAGAAAAAGCTGCACAATGTGTTTCTTGTTATGGACAGAAGGGAAAAAAAAAAAAAAAAAAAAAAAAAAATGATAAAAAAAAAAAAAAAAAAAAAAAAGAAGAAAAAAAAGAAATGGGGACACAGGTTTTTTCCTGTATGGGCTACATCATATTAAGCTGTAAGTTTAGTTCTGGACAAACAATCTCTTGTTGCATCTCTGGGATGGAGGTTAATGAATTCCCACAGATGATGTTGGCCAAACAGTGGTCGGCTTGTGACTTGATTTCCAGCATCATGATGTGAGGGGATCAGTATAGAAAAGCACTTTGAAGGGAAGAGGCTGCCTACAGCAGGATTGTTTCTACAAGCTAATTGTACTGAGTGCAGCTGCACAAAGCTGGATCAACAGTAATAGAAGGCGGCGCAGACTTCCTGACGCCAGCCCCGCAGAGCTCCCACCAACAGCCTGGCAATTCCAGATTGTTTTCCAGACCTTATCTCTCCCCCAAGTTTCTTTTTTTTTTTTTTTTTTCTTTCGTCTTTTTTTTTTTTTTTTTTTTTAATTTTGTGACCGGAACAAAAGTAACAGGAAAATCCTTTGTGAAAGTAGAAAATGCTGTTACAGATCGGTGCCTTTCGCAGAAGTTGTAACTAAATATTTTGCATGCATTACTCTCTCCCTCCCGCTCAAAAAAAAAAAAAGAAATAATCCAACTCCTAAACTTCTAAAACTTATTTGAATGAACTGGAAATGTGAGGCAAACAAAAGAGATCGGGTAGTTAAAAGCAGCCCAGTTTAGCGAGATATTTTAGCTGGTACGTTACAACCTCCCGTATGAAAACATATTTGGACAGCCCGCTTGGAGAGGTTGATTGGTGTCAATGACTTGGAAATGGACCAACTTTAACAGATTTTCATTTTTTTAAAGTCTGGTTAACTGGCTTAAATAGGGGGCAATTAAAACCATTTACATTATTTATAGGTGTTTTAGATAAATTTAATTCGAGACATGGCACCGGGCACGCGCAGGACCTCGCCAGTCCCTGCCGGGATGGGGCACAGCCCGGACCCCCGGCCAGGGGGACTCTGGGTGACCCAGGGGCTGCGCTTAGCAGACGCCGAAGAGTGAAAGCACGCTCAACCCTGATAAAAAAGAGTGATTTTTCCTCATATTTTTTTTTTTTTTTTGGGGGGGGGGGGTGTGCATGACACACACTCCCCCCTCTCTCCCCCGCCACCGCATCGCACCCGTGGCAGCCCTGCGCGCTCATTCCCGCCCAGGTCGCGCGCGCGGGGCAGCCTGGGGCGGGCCGGGGGGGGGGCGAGTGGCGCCGGGATCTCTCCCACGGACGCGCCCTCCCGACCGGTCGCGTTTTTCCCTATTTTACTGTTTACTCTTTCCTTTCTGCGGGAGCCTTCCCGCACATCCCTTCTCCCGTCCCCCCCGTCCCCCCCCCCCCCCGCGGCATTGCGGGGCGTCCGCTGCAGGTGCGCCCGGGAGGGGGAAGCGAGGCCGGGCCGCCGCCTGCCGCCGCCGCCGCGGGCGCAGCCCCGGTCGCCATGGCAGCCGCCTGAGCGGCGCCGCCGGGCCCGGGCGGCGCGGGCGGGGGGGGCGGCGGCGAGGGGCTGATGTCACGGGGCTGGCGCCGCGCAGTCCGGGCCGGCCCCGGGCGCGGGGCGGGGCGCGGCGCCCGGGGCGCGGGAGGGAGCGGGGAAGGGGGGGGGGCGCGGCCCCGGGGGGTGGCCGGGCACCCGCTGGCGCTGCGGAGCACCTCAGCACAGCCGCGGGCTGGCGCCGGCTGCCTCCCACGGCGGGGCGGCCCGCACGCTTCCCCCCCCCCCCCCCCCCCAAAGCGGAGTCCCGGCGTTTGTGCCTCTGGGCTGGGGGGACGCGGAGGAGAAAGCGGCGCTTTGTGCGCGGTGACGGGTTTCCTACCAGATGTGTGCAGCAGCGTTTCGGGGATGGGAACCGGCTGTTAAAAATCCCGGCTGAACAGTGGCGGACGCTGCTCCCCGAGGCACCCGTTGCCACACAAAGGGCCCGGGACGTGCCCGCAGGTCCGGGGGAAAAGCCCCCGAGAAGTACCTCGCAGCCCCGCCGATTGCGGAGTTCCCCCCCTACGCAGCCCACCCGCCTCCCCGCCGGGGCAGGGGCAGGGGCAGGGGCAGGGGCAGGGGCAGCGGCGCCCGCCCGTGTGAGATGTGTCGGAGGCCGGGGAGCTTTCTGAGCGTGTGAGCCGCTGCCAAAGCTCTCTCGCTTGGGGTTAACCAAGAGCAGAACTGAGAGAATTAAAAGCTACGGAGGCACTCGAGGCGCTTGCCTGGGGGGAAGCGGAGCTTGGCTAATCGCAGGTTCTGCGTTTCGTGCGAAAAGCGCCCGAGAGTCCCTCGGTGACAGGGACACGGCCAGGTTAGCCTCTCCGCACGAGTTCGCAGCGTTGTAAAAAGCGTGCAAAGCCCTTAGGTATGGAAAACTGAAACCGCTTGCAGAGGGTTCACTGCAAAGCCCGTGTAACATTGCTTCGCTGTCCAAGAACGACAAACAGTGATGGGAGCAGCATGATCAGATTTGTTTACGTTGGCTATTATTATACCAAAAATAGCGTCAAGATTTCTTCCACCGGTGCATTCGTGAGACGGAAACAAGCTCTGTGAAAGACTAAGACCTGTGGCCACAGATCATGTACCAGATACCCTTGAAATGGAGCTTTTAGTCATGTAAGGGATTGAAGTTTCTCTAAGTGGCTGTTTTAATGGAGTCGTTAATTGGCAGGGTGGTTTTTATTGTGATTTAGTCTCTAGCTGCACTTTTAACAATGTATTTTAGTTTTCCTATCAGACTGAACACCGAGGTTCGCTTTCACCCTTCGCCTTTCCAAACGAGTGAGATGTGTTCCTGCCGGCCTCAGCACCGCCTCCAGCCCACCCCCCGGGAAAAGCCCTGGGGCAAACACCCAGCTGGGGCAGTCACCAAAATGTCCTGCCTGAGGATTGTCAACCACTAGCTCAGGAATGCCACGTTAATTGGGGAAAAAATATTGATCCAGCTCTCAGCAGCTTTGTCTCCCAGTGTCCATGATGTTCCTCCCCCACAGACCCAACTCCCTCACCGCAGCTATTCAGCAGCACCGCACATAAATCCAGTATTTGGCTGCTTTTAATAGTTAGAATTGACAGCACAATCCCCACTGATTTTATGTGTACCGTCACATTGTTCTTTGCAAAATACTGAAGTCTCTTAAGCAGCGATTATTACAGAATTCTGCGTTTTGTGTATATTTTGACTTGTATTAATCATACGTCTTATGATACGTATTAGTAAGTATGTTTTTTTAAGTTGAACTTTCTTCGGCTAATACATGAAAAGACGGGTTGAACCCATGTAGGAATATTATACAGCCGTCAGTATAAGCAAAATACAGAAAAATACAATGCAGCCAAACAATATACAAAAATTAAGTAATTTCTTCAGCTAAAGAGTAAAACCTCAAGTTTCTCTCATGGAATGTTTCTGGAAGATGGTTTTATTGGCTGCAACAAAAAGCCGCAAAAAGTGCAGCGTTTATTAAGTATCTGCATCTCCACGTAATTAATGACATTACCGTGCCACAGGCAGACAGGGTGCAGATGAGCGGCCTTTCAAGGGTAACACATGTAAATACACTTCCAATATGCACATTTGTTTAATGATCTGCAATTAATAGCACCAGCTAAAGTGGCCCTCTTCTCAGGAAGCAGGGACCCAACACTGTCGCCTGACTCAAGGCTCTCTCTGTCCCGTCCCTAAGGGCAGACACCTCTCAGTAACCTTTATTTATCTTTATTCTCCGCGGTTACACCCGCGGCACACACCGCTGGGACGCTGCCCCCACCGCCGCCCATCCCACTGCCTTTCAGACCCCGAGACGCACAGGCCGCCTGACACCGCCACCCACAATGACTCTGGGGACAGCTCAGCCTCCGCCACCGCCTCCCTGCCACCTCCTGTGCTTATCCCACAAATGTCGCCCCTTTCTCTCCGCCTGCCCGTCCTCTCACGACCGCTGCCGGGCGCTCGCCCCCATTTCACCGGTGGCCGTGGCAGCCACGGCAGCTCGCCCGGGGACAAGACAAGGGGGGGGCGCGCGACACCCCAGAAAACCCCGTGCAGGAGTGGGAGCGAGCAAAGAGCCCCGCTGCCGCCATGCCATGCCCTCCCTGCGCCGCAGCCCGCGGTGCCGGTCCCGGTCCCGTTTCCTTTCTGCCGGGCCGGCCGCCAAGGGCCCAGCGGCGCGCGGCGCAGTATTTACTCCCTCAGCTGTGAGGCGCGGCCACGCCCCCTCCCGCCATTGGCTCTGCAGGCGGAAGCCCCCGCGCTGCCCGCCCAGCAGTGAGGGCGCCCCGGGGTGATGGACGTGCCGGCGGCAGCCAATGGCGGGGAGCGCGGGCCGGGCTCGGCGGCGGCACTATAAGAGGAGGCCGCGCAGCTCCGCGCCTCAGAGCGAGGGTAGGCAGTGCCCGGAGCCGGAGGGGAGTGCGAGCCAGCCGTAGCTTTCCCCGCCGAACCGCTGTTATTTCGTCTTTCTGCTGAAAGCGGTCTCTGCACCCACCGTACAATATGAAAGCCTTCAGCCCGGTGAGGTCTGTGAGGAAAAACGGTCTCTCGGACCACAACCTGGGCATCTCGCGGAGCAAAACCCCCGTGGATGACCCCATGAGCCTTCTCTATAACATGAACGACTGCTACTCCAAGCTGAAAGAGCTGGTGCCTAGTATCCCGCAGAACAAGAAAGTGAGCAAGATGGAAATCCTCCAGCATGTCATCGATTACATCCTGGACCTGCAGATAGCTTTGGACTCCCACCCCAGCATCGTCACCCTCCACCACCAGAGACCCGGGCAAAATTCTTCCTCCAGAACTCCTCTGACCACCCTAAACACAGACATCAGCATCCTCTCCTTACAGGTAAATGCTTTTTTCTCTTACTCATCTCGTTCTCCCCTGACCTAGATAGATGTGGGTGCTGAAGGCTCTGTTAGAAGCATTTTGAAGGCAGAATGTGGTGGTGGTGGTGGAGGAGACGGGGTGGCTGCCCCCGGGGGCTGCGGGCAGATGTGGCGCGGAACCCCCCCCGCCCCCCTGACCCGGGACAGTTTTCTCCCTCCCTCCCGCCCTGACCCGGGACAGAGTTTTCTCCTGCCCTGACCCATGTGTCGTTTTCTTCTCGCAGGCGTCCGAGTTCCCTTCGGAGCTCCTGTCAGCCGACAGCAAAGCACTTTGTGGCTGAATCACACGGTGAGTGGGGTGGGTGTTATTTTTAAGCTTCAGGTAAAAAGGGTATTCCCAGAGAATGGGGGAGGTATGATCGTGATTTGCGAAGACGGGTCATAAAATTCGCTTAAAAGTAGGTCGGGAGATGCCTTAACAATCAGTAAGAAATAGGACTAGTAAGTGAGCCTTGCAGCCCAAAGTATTTATTTTGTTGCTGAGGTTCATTAAGCTCCACAAGCTGCTCTGATACTGCTCGCTGGTTAATGCAAATTCTCTCGTTATCTGTTCTTGGAGTCTTAAACTTCTGGGCCAAAGTGAGTGATTAAGTTGGGGAATCTTGGCAGAATTCCTTAGAAGTCTGTGATGTGGGATTGTCTGAGCTATCGGTTAAATAAGTGACTGCTTTTAATCAAGTAATTGGTGTAAGAGGCAGACTGGCGCCTCTGAGCATTGCGTTTACAGAGATCCAAATAGAGATTGGACTGAGAATTGTCTTTCTACCCTTTCCCTTGAGTGTATGTTATTTTCATGTTCAAGTTCTGCTCTTGAGAAGCGGGTGTGTGAGCGTGTATGTGTTGCATCTGGACGCCAGGGTTTGCCCAATCTCTGAGTGTTTGGTTAAATGTTCAAACTGTGGCTTCCTCTCTGGCGCCAGTCTGTCCGGATCTCTGCCCTGTTAGCATTCTCCTAAATACGCCTCTTTTCAATCTCTTGCAGGTGTTCCACTGATCAGGTTTTTTGTTTTTTGTTTTTTTTTTTTTCTTTGCACAAGAAAACGTCTACAGGATGAAATCTTTTTTTTTTTTTTTTTTTTTTTTTTTCTTCTTTTTTTTGAGGAGCTGAACTTATTTTTCAGCTGTATCTGGAGGGGAAAATCCACATCTTAACTAAAAGGACCTTTAAAAAATAATAAGAAAAAATCAAGATCTTTATCCCCACCCCGTTCTTCAACTTGGACTGAACCTAGTTATTTATGAAGAGACTCTTTAAATACCCTTTCCCTAGTTGGAAGGCTTCCTTTATATACTATTCCCAACGTGGGGAGCGAAACAAAATCTTGCAAGGAGTTGACCATTTTAAAGCAGACTTTGCCTTTTTTTTCCAAAGGTGGAGCGTGAGTACCAGAAGGATCCAGTGTTCAGCTTTTTAGGAAAGTCTTGTGGTCAGAAATTACCTTTTTGACACAAACCTAGGACTGAATGCTGTGTATATATTTATATATAAATATATATATATATATGAGTGAAACTTTGTGAACTCTTTAATTAGAGTTTTCTTGTATAGTGGCAGAAATTCACCTTTCTGCAAAAAGTGTAATGATGTACTTAATCATGCTAAACTTTTTATAAAAGTTTAGTTGTAAACTTAACCCTTTTTATACAAAATAAATCAAGTGTGTTTATTGAACAGATTGCTTGCTTTATTCTTTGGGGACCAACTGTTTGGTTTTGATTTGTGTTGTTTTACTATCTTTTTAAATTCTTACAAATTCTGTTATGACTTAACCAAGTAAAAACTCAAATATGTAGAGAATATAAAGAATAAAATTACATGAAGTGAATAATTCTTGTAACTTGGAAAATCTTATTTGAGTGTGTATATTTCAAACTTGTAAATGATCTGCCTGGTAACAGTGTGAAAGGAATTAGAAAAGTTACTTATTACAGAGGTGATGCTATTGACAGTGTTTGGAAACAGACAAAATTCTGAGGCAGTCCCATGGAATGTTGCTTTCCCCTCTTCCCCCTGCTCTTACCTCTACAGATGATGCAGTGCTCAGTTTTAAGGGTCCAGAGCTGTTAATTTCTGTGCAGAATAAACACTCATAATTCAGGGTTGTGGGTGGTTATTAGTCCCTCAACATCTCTCAAAAGGCTTTGAATGCGAGAGCTGGTGATGTTAACATGGGACCTAGAATGATGAAGTGACTGCTGCCTTCCTGCACTGGAATTTTAATGCTTCCATGCAGTGTTCCAGTGAAATAGGGTTCCTAACCAGTTGCAGCAGCTTCTCTGTATGAGTTAAGATACTAAGAATCAAGTTAAATTGCTGTTTTTGTTGCTGATTAAACTTCCTCTGCTCCTGAAGGGAACGGGCTCTTAAGTTTGAAATAAAGTCAGAATTTCTGAGTGCCAGAAATGGTTTATTCTTTCTTGCCCTCCAAAGCCACGCACTGTCCCTTACTTATGGGACACTGAATCTACTCAAGTATGGTTGGATCATTTCATGGTCATCAGACAGTGGATGCAGGAACTGTGCCACATGGGATAACACTCGTTTAAGCTCCTCTATAAGCTTTTTATGATAGAAAACAAAGTTTTGGGTTCTACGTACAAATTGACGAGAGTAAGGAAGCTTCTCTGATGGTTGGGGTGAGTAGAGCCCTGGGGCACACAGCTCTGCTTTGGGCCTGAGGGAGCAGGTTTAGGGGTTCTGTGCTCTGGGGCCTGGAGTGAAAGGAGCCTCACCTGGAGCCAGTAACACTTCCAGCAGCAAACATGTGGGTGGGTGGGTGGGTGGGTGGGTGGTGCTGTGGGGCGGCAGCAGCTGCCTTCCCTTGCCCTTGACACCAAATCCATTCATGTAGGCTGGGAGAATGCCAGCTCTGATCTCTTAATACAGAAGCTGCTCTGCCCCAGCAGAAGCACCCTCTCAGAGGATCAATGCCATCAGGAGACAAGAAGGGTTAGCAAAAGCTGGGACGGGGGAGGGGGGGACAGGGCTGATCTGCTTCTCCCCATCCTCCCCAAGCCACCAGCGATTCAGGGAATCTCAGAGCAGCACAGGCAGGCTCTGCCTCCTCTGGACAAACTTGGATACTGCCTCAACACCCCGGAGTGCGGGCTTGGCTACAACTTAGTGCAATGAAGGCTTTGCCCTGACAGCCCAGGAGGAAAATATTTCACTGGTCTAAGTCAGCAGTCTTCAGTCCCTAAAATACTTGTTTTCGTGTATATATCACCTATCAGTCCTGTACGCCAGCAGTCTTCAGTCCCTAAAATACTTGGTTTTGTGTATATGTTACCTAAATCTGAACAGTAGCAGATTCAGGGTCTTTAATCACAGTAGTAAGAGCTATGTCCTTCCAAACCAGTAACAATCTCACTGCCACCCATTTTCTTCCTCGAAACGAATGTTTCACCTTATCACTCATTTTGGGGTGAGACCACCATAAGTGTTACTTTAAAGCCACAGTTCAGGTTGTGAGGTTAAAGAGTTGCAACTGCTAGATCACAGTAATTATTTTGAGATAAGCCCCTTCAGAAAATAAGGCAGATCAAATGTGCTTTGATATTTTTAAGCTACAGGATGATTAACACACTTTCAGAATGAAACCAATTTCCTTATCATGCGTAGCCAAAAGAGAAATTCACAATTTACAAGGCGTGGGGAGCTGAGCAGGAAAACAAACAAACAAACAGGTTTTTTAAAATGTAAATTGAGAGGAAAAAATGTTTCCTCTCTCAGGATTAACTAATTCATCATCTCAACAATGCATTCCTATCATCAGAACTAGGGGCTTAAGATAGGCACTCTCCTAGATACTCTTTCATTTTGTTCTTAAGGTTTTTTGTTGTTCAAAGATAAACAGCCAGGTCAAAGCTGAGTTCCTAAAGCATTAATTCCTAATTAGTGTCCTAAAACATTAATTCTTTGTTTCCTTGATGATGTGGGATTTCCTTATTCTATAGCATTGCCATTGTGTCTCCCGAATACATTGGAAAAATCTATGAAATTTTCACCACTTTCCCTGGCCCGTGTACTCTGAACACAGCAGTTCCATTAACCAGCTAGCTGAACAGAGCAGAACAAGAGGACCCATACTCAGCTATGCTGACTGCAGGAAATTGAGCCTTTAAAAGTCTCTTCCAGCCCAATGCATTCTATGGTTCCACGTGAGAGCAAAATAGTATTCACAACAGTCATGTTTAAACACTGTAAAATCTTCGAGTAGGACATGCATGAAAGTTGCACCTGTAGACACTACCCCACGGGGAAGAAGAAAAAAAAAAAAAAGGAGGGGGAGGGGGGGTTTCAACAAGAGACTGAAGAGGATTCTGCCCCCTGGAAGAGAGGTTTCCAAACAGGGCTTTGCTTGTGTATTGCCTGCAACAACAGATGGAACAGCCCAACGTGCACTGAAACGTCTCCTTTGCATTTTCAGGGACTATCCTTGTATTGTAAAGCATATAATGCACTGCTGCTGACAGGTATCGCAGCCGTGCAGGCACCATCCCATCCCATCCCAACCCATCCCATCCCAACCCATCCCATCCCATCCCATCCCATCCCATCCCATCCCATCCCATCCCATCCCATCCCACACACACGGGGGGCAGGAGGCTCTCTAGTCTTTCCCCAGCTAAGGGGAGCACGGAGGTTTTGTTTACTCTCTCCTGGGAACCCAGCGTTGCGCCAGTTGCGGCGAAACACGATCATAAACCCCTTAAAGAACAGAACCGGTGCCAGGATCTGACAGGTACCGGTACCACCGGGAGCGCGGACCCCGGGCGCAACCCCCGCGCCGCGCTTAGCCGGGGCCCCGCCTGCCCCTTCCCCTTTTCCTTCTCCTTCCCCTTTTCCGTTTCCTTCCCCTTTTCCGTTTCCTTCCCCTTCTCTTTTTCCTTTCTCTTCCCCTTCCCCTTCCCCTTCCCGCCGGGGCCGCGCGGCAGCTGCGTGAGGCAGCAGCGCCACCCTGCGGCCCGCCCTGGGAACGCAGCCCCGGCCCGAGGAGCGCGGCGGGGGAAATGGCGGAGCAGGAATCGGCCTGCCCGGGAGTGCTTGGAATCAGGAGTCATTCTTCCTGCTCCTCAGAAACGCTCTTTTAGCTGATTCAGCTCCCCGAGCTGGGAATTTCACACCGAAGAATCAGAGAATTGTCCGGGTTGGAAGAGGCCTTAAAGATCACCCAATTCCTACACCTCAGCCTACACCGGGGTGCTCAAAACTCTGTCCTAGGTGGCCTTGGACACCCCCAGGAACGGGGGCATCCACAGCTTCTCTGGAAAACCTCTGCCACCCTCACAGTAATGCATTTCTCCCCAATTATCTAAAAATCTGAAGAAAAAGGAGCATCAAGATGATAAATAATTGTACTATAACAGAATCAGTACCATTTGATTAGCACATGTTTGTATTTCCCGCCGGAGAGCAGTCAATTAATCTTGTATCTGTTAAGTTCTTCTATACAAGGCCACAGTGTGCATCAATTCATGCAATGTGGGAAAGATATAAAACAATTTACTAAAGACATTGGAACGGGCTGCCCAGGGAAGTAGTGGATTCTCCATCCCCGGAGATATTTAAAAAGAGCCTGGATGTGGCACTCAGTGCCATGGGCTGGGAACCACAGTGGTAGTGGTCAAGGGTTGGACTTGATGATCTCTGAGGTCCCTTCCAACCCAACCAGTTCTATGATTCTATAAAGGGAACTATTGTACTTGTGAGTAAACCTCTCTCCTTGTTCACCACTGTCCTTGTTTACTTACATGCAACAAGAATTGAGTAACACTGCTTTTTCTGGAAGCTTTAAGGAAGAGGGATAACAGAATGCAACTGGTGCATGACAAAAGATTGAATAAACTACATAAATACTGCCATTGAATTTTGTTCAGAAAAATAAGTTCTCAAATGTACTGTCTAAAACTAATGTTTTGCAAAAAGATCAATATTTTCTGATTCTACATATAAGTTAAAATGTTTGATCTTTGAAACATTACTATTTTTGTCTCTAGGACAGCCATCTAAGTAGTAACTCCAAAGTGCAAGAGCCGAATGCAAACACTGTTTCAATAAAACAAAGCTTATATTGCATAGTGGTAGTCACTGATAGTGTGAGCCACTTGCTAAAGTAAATAAAACAAGAAAACAAATGCAATTCCTTTCAGAGTCAGACATAGTAACTGAGAGGAATTCATATTTCAGTTGGTTACTTGCCTTGAAAAAACAGTAAAAATGAGAGGACAAAGGGCAAAGACCATACATACAGCCAATCTGAGAAAAATTAATTTCCCAGAAAGGGCTACAGTGGACTTACTGCTGCTAGCTGCCCTTCAAGACAGCCCCTTACTTCCTGTCTGTCCTCACAAGAATGTCACGAATTAATAGACAATACATCATTATATGAAGTTACAGGACCTATCCAGATTTGAAACAACCTAACTACATTACTTGCCAAATCGTTAGAATTTCCAGTAAAGATCGACACAAATTACACCATGTCTGTGGCAAACAGTTTTATGACTAGATCAGGTATTTCTAATTAAAACTAAGAGTTTAAGCCAGCTCTTAAGTTTTACTACTGATGGCAGAACTTCAAAAGTTCACACAAAGCTCTTTTAAAATTTCATTTATTTTATTTTTAAACAGAACTGGACCATAAATCTGCTGAATTTGTCTTTCATTTGGAAGAGAACAAAATATTTTGGTACTTACCATCTTGCATTTAAGGTCCAGCAGCACTGCCTGACTGAAGCCCATCTCATGCAGCCCTGTTGCTGACAGCTGAAGTAGCCAATGGCCAATGCTTGGGAAAAGAGTGAGACCAGCATTAGGTGATTGTCCCACCATGTACTCTCAGCATCTTGTGTTATCAGAGCCTTCCTGGTATTTTTGGCATGTAAACTCTCTTTCTTGGATTATTTGTCAATACAGAATTATTCTACCTGAGGACAGAGATAATGTAAGACTAAGTGTCTCCTCCCTATTAGACTCATCAAGGTCAAAGCAGCCTCTCTCTCCTTAAAAAAGCAAGTTTCCAGTCCTCTGCAAGTTTCTTTCACCTGGCATAGAGAACCCAATCTCCTGCCCAGACTGACCATCTCACTCAAGCAGAAAGTTTCACAGAATCACAGAATGTTTCAGGTTGGAAGAGACTTCCAAGGTCACCCAGTCCAACCTGTGACCAACACCATAATCTAACTACTAAACCACGTCCTTAAGGACCAGGTCCAATTGCTTTTCAATGCCTCCAGGGATGGTGACTCCACCACTGCCCTGGCCAGGCCATTCCAATGCCTGACAACCCTCTCAGTGAAAAAATGTTTCCTAACATCCAGCCTAAACCTCCCCTGGCACAGCTTCCATCCATTCCCTCTGTCCCTATCACAGTTCCCTAAGGAGCAGAGGCTGTTTCCCTCCTCACTCCAACCTCCCTGGAGGCAGGTGAAGAGAGTGCTAAGTCTTGAGCTGGTTTAGCAATGTGCAGTACCAGTACCCCAGGGAAATGCAACATACTGGTCAACCTCTGAAAGTATCCATCAGCTGTATTTTTTCTAAACCTTATGCTCATTCACAAGCACTATGCGATCTCTTAGAAATCTGTGTAGTAGCACTTGCAGAGAAGCAATGTCATTACAGTCCACTGGATACCAGTGTAGAGAGCTGAGAAGACAGGAGAGCTGATGCCAAGATTTCTGCCGTGTTTGGAGCAGTAGCTTCACATTAGTGGACACCAGAAGAGGCATAAAACTCATACAGCATCAGAAACACACAGAAGCTACCTCACTGAAAGTGGGAGAAAATTATACTCATGGACGTTGTTATGGAGGAGGTCAACTACAAGAGATGTAGGAGATGACAGAAAATACCTATCTTCCATTTCTTAAAGATAGGAGAGATCTCCCAGAGCAAGAGTATGCAAAACAAAAACAAAAATTAAAAACACCCCAAAACAAACAAACAAACAAAAAGAATGTGAATACGTAAATATTATTTTAAGTTCAGATTCAGCATCAGTATGAGTTAATATACAGGAATAAAGTGATGGGAAGGCTATTTCAGAAAAACTGGTTAAGCTACATTTCACATCTTCTTGGAAAACTACCTCACACTTGTGCTTTTGTGTTTCTGCATGTAAGTATATGAAAAACTGTGCTGCTGGTAGGGGTCTGCTTTTGTGTAAAGCACATTAAGTAAATCTCCCATTAGTACTTTTCAAAAGATATGTTAGGAGGGTGAGTCAATTACATTCCAAATTTATAAATTCAGTCTAGTCCTTGATAAAAAGCTGTTGTACTGCACAGTTATTTCCACCCAACAGGTATTAGGTAAGGTGCTACAAATGTGGACACATGCTGTTTACTAATCCTTACTGATTCCCATTTTGCTCAGATTATTCCATCATTGCTCTTACCACACTTGCAAAAAAAGTTGGAAGTTTTGGTTGGACCTGCAAGTATTAAAACTTCACAGTACCCATAAAATAAAATTTCTAAATCCCACTGTAAATCCGTAACTGTAATTTATATCAAACTGTAAATTAGTTCAATATACACACCTACCTAAGCATCTTTCCATCCTTCCAATCTAAATGCAGTTTAGGAAAAAAGATATTATTAGAGGGGGAAAGCACTTAATTGTCTATACATTTGGAGCTTTGTAATAAATATATATATAAAAACTGTGCATGTTACATACATACCACATCCAACATGCAATCATCATTTTATTGACAGCTTGGCAAAAATTCTCAATCTGAAATCTGAAACAGAATTTCATTAATATTGAATGGTATGGGGCTTCTGGCAGATTTGAGAACTTACTATTATTTTTATTACTATTTTAGGGGGCTCTGAGGTTGGCAATATTGTCCAAAAAAAGATAAAAGGTGGATGAACAGGATTTGCCAGGGAAGCACTTATGGAGAGATATCCAAAACTAGAAACATTTATCTGGACTATGACAGATCTGAAGGAAAGCAGATTTGTGAGGTAAGAGCCTAAAAAGAATTGAAATTTTATGAATGGAAAATGAAACTCAGAAGCCAGGCATCAGAGTGAGAAAATGAAGCAGGTACTTTAGGATTTATTGAAGTTCCATTGGAAAATGTAAAGTGGCAACAACCTGTCACCAAAAAATTGTAATGTGACTTAAAGTGGAAGAATGAGACAAGGGGGATACATACAAAATAAAGAATGAGTGAGACTGTATTCCCACTCCTGCATGCATACTCTCAAAGAACATCACCATGATTCTGCCAGGTGAAGAAAAGAAAAACAGGTTTTATGCAAAGAATCATAGAAAATGAAAAAGTGGAAAATACAATGAGTGAGACAAAGAAGAACTCCAGGTAAGAAAAAGAACAGAATTAAGTATTTTTACAATGTAGAAAGTGAGTGCAGTCACAAATTCTACATGAAAAAAATCAGACATATTAGAACAAAGATATGGAAAACTTACTTGTTCTATGAACTAAGGAAAGGCATGGAGAGATTTATCCTCCAGCCTCACTGAAAAGCTTTAAGAAAGGGCTAAAAACTCCTTTTAACTCCACGATGACTACAAATACAAAATGCTAGTTCTAGCTGGCCTTAAACCTCAATCAGAGTGATTTTTTTTCCCCTCCATTTTCTAGATTATTCACAGTGAATTACTAAATTCACACTGCACTGAAATTAACATTTCTTTAAGCAAAAATAATTACCTGTAAAAATATTTCTTAGCAACTTTCTTTTACAGGCTCATTTGCTAGGAAAATGATGAATGAATCGTCTTCATTAATTCAATTCCTGTGAAGAATCCTGTAGCAACAAAATACTATCACAGAAAGTATATAAGTCACTTAGAACAGGAAGAGTAAAGAATAGGTCAACTTTGACAACTTTTTTTTTTTTTTTAGATGCCATACTCAGGTTCATTGAATAGTATAATTTCTGATTAAATTCTATGTTTTTATAACACATGACCTCATATATGATTTCAGGGGTTACAAGTAAATATGTAAATAAATAAGCAATCAAGAATTTTTAAAAATATTGTTCATATAAGATATAAAACATAGCTTTTATTTCCCATTCAGATACATATGCAGCAAAAGACTAAAAGGACTACTATTATATAAAAAATAATAAACATGATGAACAGAGTTTGGTAAAATTGACACTAAAACCAAGAGTTCTGTGATCTAATTTCTGCCAATTTAATTTCATTCGTTCATTTAATTTAATTTTTATTTCATTCATTTCAAAAATTTAATTTGCCAATGAAAGTCATTCCCCAAGTTACAGCAGGATCTTTTGCTATACAACTTTCAGGTTTAGAATGGAAAACACACTCTTGGGAAAGCATTAATTCCTGAAGCAACACAAAGGTGAGAGAGGGAGTGGATATGAAGATGCAGAATTTTTCCAAACCTGAAAAAGGATACATCTGTAGTACAACAGGAAACATGCCTGCACTATGTGAAGATGAGCCTAGGCAAGTTTTCATCCTGTTAGGCTGGGTACAGAGCCCAGAGAAGATTGTTCAGTATGGACTCCAGGGTAGGAGAAGCCATAGGAAACACACGGAGGCTGGACTGAGATCCAAGTCTTTGCAACCTGATTGCTCTTGATGCTTCAGACAGCTGGTTCAGCCACACAGACATCTGTATGGCCTTACCTACCACAGCAGACTAAGGTATAGAACTGAGAAAAGGAAATGCCAGAGGGCTTCAGTGGCTGTTATGCTTTGAACCATTACTTCACATCATCAATTACTGGATATCTGTCTTTATGTTTGAGACACCATAAAAATGAACTGCAGAACCTAAAGGTAAATGTAAGGGAACTGTGTGGCAATATAGGAAAAGGTTTCAAAAAAGAACACCTGCAAAGAGACCTTCAGCTAGAAACACCTCTTTTAAGTAATCAAGTATTTTAACAGGCATTTATAGACAGTCTTCAATTTCCTAGATAAGGAAAAAACCCGCTGTAAATGTAATCAATTTCAAGTTTTAAAAGTACTAATTTAGTATCTCTTAGTCTCTGAACTAATATGAAATATACTGAAAATATACTTTTAGTTTTTTCATCAACAGATGCCTTCCGCACATTTCTTCAGCACTTAATTACAAGTCAGGTTGGTAAAAGATTTAAGGTGTTTAATGAAAACACTTAAAAGCTACACACACTTCTTACCTTTCCCTTCAAAGTTCTGGTGTTTAAAAAGCTCAAATAAGTGATTTATCAGCTGCTGAAAATGATATCTGTAGCTGTATAGATAGCACAGATTCTTTCACAATAGGCTAGAGAATGGTCCTTGTCCTGCTGCATGTGTTAATGTAGATTCAATCCTTAGTTTTGCTTATGTTACTCAGTAAAAAAGAGACAAGGAAAAAGCATAAGCACTGGGCATTTACTCATCTCCCTGTAGGGAAAAAGCCATTTTTTGGCCTGACTGTAGATTAGGTAATATGATATTAGGAAGATTGTACTTTGCTTAAACAAGCACTCTAGATACACATTTTTTGTCCTTTCTATCATCCTGTAATAATATAAATATGACTTAAAAGTAGCAGCTCCTTGAGGAATTGAACAACAAAATGTAAACTGAAGAGACAATTAAAAGAAGAGCCTGAATGATAGTGTGTCAAAGGAGAGACTAGGCACTGAAGTACAGAATTCCTTCAGTTAAAAAGTAAACAGCAAGCCATTTTTTACTTGGATTCTTTCAAGATGCGTACTTTTAAATATTGGTGTTAATAACATTGCAAAAACCTAACATAAGGACAGGCCAGGTCCAAAGTCACTGTGGAAAATACAGCCATACTTGTAACTGGAAGGTTCAAAGTCTGACTTTTACATTTGAATTTCCATTTTTACTCCTCCGTGAGGAAATTCTGCAACTCATGCTCTACTTGCACCCATGTCTACTACATCAGTGAATTTCTCAGGAAAATAGTTTGGCATGTGACGTTTTCCTTTGGGAGTCTCATTGGTGGTGAATGAAGTGACTGCTGCTTCTTGAAACAAATTTCTGTGCATTTTGCTATGTAAAACCAAGAAGTGCAGATCAGAGTGGAAGGAGCTTCTCTTATGAGCCTTCTCATTCACTGACATTGCCCTCAAGTGAACCAGTGAATGAAATTCCACAACTTCCCTAGGTAACACTGGTATTACTTCATTAGAAAGCTTTTCAGAAGAGTTTTTGCTTCACCACAGATTAGATTTCTTTGTGCTCCACTAATGGACCTTCTTACAATCTTTTTGTAACAATATTTTATATACCAAGACATTAAGGAAGTTCATTCAGCCTTTCTTTCTTTAAACAAGAAAATATTACATACCTTTAAGAGATGCTTTCTAAATGGTTTTGCTGCACTCCTCAAGTTGCTTATTAAAGGTCTGGACACAGCACACCTCCAACAGCAGGGCATGTCACTCCTGGATTGTATGATACTCCTACTAAGACACCCCTCAGAAACTTCCTTTCCTTCATCTACCTTCAACAGTACCACTTATCTTGTTAGCTTAGTATTGGTTTACTGGTCACACTAAAACTCCACTGTCTTCTTCAGTATTTCAGTGGGTTATACTCTATTTTCTATTTGCAAATTTGATTTCATTTTTTTAAGTACAGTACTTTATACTTGTCTTTACTGAATTACATCATGTTAATTTACAGTTCTATGAATGAACTAATTCTGTCCTTCAGGTTAAGGAAAGCTCAGAAAAGAGTAAACTTTGAAGTTCCAACAATAAGGTTGCTAATAAAAATACTGAATAAAAATGGACCAGTCTTCCATGTGACCTTACTTTGACATAACTGATAATCACCCCAAGTATACCTTTTCAGGCAGTCTGCTTCCATTTCACTTTATGACTTGCTTAAGCTTTGAGGATGAAAGTCTTACTGAAGTCAAACATATTGCTTCTGTTGTATCCATCTTCTGCAGGCCACTTGCTCAACCAAAGGGGGAAATAAAAGCAGTTTGATAAGGGTCATTCCTGAAAACTCCATATTGACTTTCATACTTGAAGTTTAAACACCTGATGAATAATAAAAAGCTTGATGAATAAAAGTTATTGCAGATAGCAAAGTAAAGATGACTTGTACCTCCCCAGGTGTCCCACTTTTCCTTTCGATATCTCCCATCTTCTAATAGCTATATTTCAACAATACAGCTGTCTCTCCTTTTCTTCAGGAAAACCGATCATGGTTTATAGATTATTTTGACTATATCCTTAGCTTCAACAGGAAGCTGAGCTAGGCCATCCTGTCCTGACTTGAGCCAGGCATTGAAAGAAAACCAAAAGGCTTTTAAAAATATGTTAATAGCAAAAGGCAGGCCATAAACAACACTGGTCTATTACTTGATGATCATGAACACCTCATAAATAGGGATATAGACAAACCAGAGACATTTAATGTTTTGCTCACATCTGTCTTCAACAGATGATGGGCTTGAGCAAGCCCAAAGCCCTGGGCTAGTGAACCATGACTGTGCAAATGATGATATCCCAATCAGCCCTGAACTTGTGTGGGATTTGCTGCTCCAGTTGGATCCTTCTAAGGGATTCATCAAAGGGTATTTAAAGAGGTGGTGGAGGTCATAGCAAAACCCCTTTCCATCATTTTTCAATGCTCTTGGGAATCTGGAGAGGAATCAGTTGACTGGAAGTTGGCAAATGCTGTCCCAGTCTTCAAGAAGGGCAGCTGGGATGACCCTGGTAACTACAGGCCTCTTAAGTCTCACCTCAGTGTCTGGGAAGCTTATGGAGAAGATTATTCTAGGAGCTATTGAAAAACACCTTAAAAACAATGTAGTCATTGGTCCCAGACAGCATGGGTTTGTTAGGTCCTGCTTAACTAACTTGATTTCTTTGTGTGACAAGGTAACACACTTAGCTGATCAAGAGAAGCCAGTTGATGGATTTCAGAAAGGCCTTTGATACTGTCTCTCACAGTTTCCCACTAAATAAAATGTCCAACATCCAGCTGGACAAGGACATAATGTGATGGGTGACCAATTGGCTGATAAGTCGAGCTCAAAGGATCACAGTAAATGGGGTCACATCAGGCTGGCAACCAGTCACTAGCAGTGTTCCATGGGGATCCACTGAGAGTCTGTTCTTTTTAACAGATTCATCAATTACTTAGATGCAGAATTTGAAGGATTACTAATTAAGCTTGCAGATGACACCCAATTAAGGGGAGTGGTTGGCACTCCTGAGGGCCAAGAGATCTAGACAGATTTAGAGTGCTGGGCAACTACAAATCGTATGAAGTCTAACAAGGGGAAGTGCTGGATCTTGCACCTGGGACAGGGTAACCCTGGATATTCATACACCCTAGGGAGCGAGATGCTGCCAAGCAGCCCTGTGGACACGGACCTGGGGGTTCTGGTTGAAAGCAACTTGAAAATGAGCCAACAGCATGCCCTGGCAGCCAGGGGGGCACACCAAGTCCTGGGGTGCATCAAGCTTGGCATTGTGGTCCAGTCAAGAGAGGTGACTGTCCCACTTTACTCTGCACTGGTGCAGCCTCATCTTGAGAATTGTGTGCAGGTTTGGGGTGCCACAGTACAGAAAGGACATAAAGCTACTAGAGAGTGTCCAGAGGGGGGCAACATGATGAAGGGGTTAGAGGGAAAGCCATATGAGCCATATGAGGCTAAAGGCACTTGGTCTGTTCAGCCTGGAGGAGACTGAGGGGAGACCTCACAACTTACTGCTTCCTCACTAGGGCAGGAGGAGGAGCAGGAGCTGACCTCTTCTCTCTAATGACTGACGATAGGAGCCAAGGGAATGGTAGAAAGATGTGCTGGGGGAAGTTTAGGTTAGATACAAAGAAAACTTTTCTCATTCAGAAGGTGGCTGAGCAATGGAACAAGGTCCCTAGGGAAGTAGTGAGGGCACCAAGCCTGCCTGAGCCTAAGCAGCATTTGGATGATGCTCTCAGGCACATGGTGTGATTCCTGGGGTGCCCTTTCTACACAGGGAGAGGAGTTGGACTTGATGATCCTGATGGGTCCCTTTCAACTCGGCAGATTCTATCATTCTATGAAATGCACCTAAATTACTATCTGAACAGGTCTAAGTGTTCAGAACCTCCTGTTAGTGAACCCAGAATTTTTCTTTAATAATTATTCATTTCTGAGGATTACACTATTCCCTAGCATAAGTTAGCTTTGTAAGATAACTGGAGATAATAAAAACCTATTCAAAGGTAAACCCCTGGTGCTGTCCTTAAACAAGGCAAACAATTACGTGGAGTCAACTTAACTTGAATTATTTTTCTCTTTCTCCCTTGTTTTCTTCAGAGAGCATTAACACAAAAACCTTACCACAGTTAAACATTAATGCATTTTGATGTTTTCGTAGAGTATTTTCAAATCCAAATTATTCTAAGACAACTGAATCAAATAAATTTCAGTTCTACATCAAATCAATTTGGCAGACTTTAATGACTACCTTCAGAAACTTTTAAATTAAATTTCTTTTCCTTAGCCATTATTTACTTTATTATGTGTTTTTCTTTTACAAATGTATATTGTATATTATGAATGTAATTGCACATGTTCTTGGGCATTAAAAATTTTCAACCTTTGCACTATTCCATGGCATGTGTTCACTCCACATCCTCTGCTCACACTTGACATTCAGGTGCTGTGTCATCCCAGTCCTGGCTCCAGTATAGAGCACCCAAGCTCTCAGGAAGCCTTGCCCTTCAGAATGAACTATAGATAGCTTTATTTCTCCATTTTTGAAATATCTCCATACATTACTCTCAGTGACCTGGAAAAGGGTGTCCAAGTCCTCATACTAAGACTCACAGATCAATCTTACATGTTTAGTGTTAACTCATAAACAGCTGAGTGACAGCATAGTTCCTGCTGAATGTCAGCTCAGAATCTGCTGATTGTGCTCTCAGAGCAGAGTGTAACACCCATATACAGTGGGGTTGCCAGAGTTCTGATGAAACATGTCACTATGACTGAGCAGGTTCTACTATAGACATGTCATACATCATTATCCTGTTAGCAAACTTTTCAGATAGCTTTGCACAACTATTTACATGATCCTGACTTAAGCCTGTGAAGACAAAAGCATCCTCTCTTCATATCCTGGTCATGAAAGAATGGAATAGGTATGACAGGCTACATAAAAATTACATTCTCTATTTAAAGCAGAATGGCTTGGGAAGAAGGGTTTTGACTGTTTGACTTCACAGGTGCTTCATCTGAAAAAGTGGAAGTGGCAAAGCGAGTCCCAAGTGTGGATTTGGCTTGTTCTCCTGAACAATGTTAAAACTTGAAATTAAATGTGATCATGCATGGTAATGTTGTAAACTCCACAGCAGTTCTGTCTTGGAGCTCTAGTCCTGATCAGCTTGCCCCCCAGACAACTCCATTAAACCCAGAGAACCTTTGAGAATACTGAATGAACGTGTGACTGGTGTACCAAGATAACTTTGCAAAGTGGATATGGACTGTTATCAGTTGTCTTCTGAACATGCCACCTCTGAATGAGGACAAGAAATGCCCAGCATGTGTTTCAGATTAAGTTTTGAGATACTGATAAGCAGAATTTCCTCCTCATCAGTCTGTGCATGTCTTTGAGAAGCGATGTGTTATGGTCTTGTAAAGAAGATGCATAGCCTTGCATAGACTTTTTTTGCATAAAGTGTCTGAGTTTTAGTATCATAGGGATTTTTGAACTTCTAGATGTATGCTATGAGATTAACACAGTTCACAGCTAGACCTCAGAATAGGTTCTGAGATTATAGAGAGAGAGAGACAAAAAAGCCCTAAGGTTGTTCTTTCAGGTATTACACAAAGCAGCTCATCATAGTAGGTGGATGAGTGTCCAACTACTTTGTCCAGTTTTTAACAGCCTGAAATGAATCCTAAGGAAAACAAAATCTGATAGGTGTCTTCTCTCCCTGCCCTCCCTCGAATTCCAAGATCTATTTAAGTACAGGTGATTTTTTTATGTCTTTTGTCCTTTAAATTAAAAAATAACCCAACTTGAACAACCATGAAGTAGTTTATAGAACCTGATGATGATCTTAACATGTTTTTAGAAACCAGTCATTCATTCAAAGGAGTCTATCTCACATGAGCTCTCATCACTGTCCAGTCTTTGCTAAAAGACACCTAGTCCTAACAAAAGTAGTAAATTTTTTTTCTGAAAGTCCAAATATTTTCAAGGATAAGAAGAAACTAATAGTCTCCTATGCTGGAAAATAAGTGACACTACTTTCCTGACTTAAAATTTTAAGTATAATTGCCTTCTTTTGCAAACCTTTGTACTTTCCTCTTAGAAAGTTAAGTATTTGTAATGTAAATGCAGAAAAATGAGTTATATGGGTTCCAGTATTGCAAAAAACCTACCAGGTGCTTAAAGACATTACTGTAACAGAGAGGGCTGAAAGCTGATGTGAAGACTGAGACAAAAAAAGCCCAAAATATAATTATTGAAGACTGTAGCCATGGACTACAAAATTAAAGACTCCAGTTCGCACATAAGAATATGTGATGAAGCTGAGCTTGTCTATCATCAGATGGAAGAGAGGCAGAAGGTAGCACAGATGGTGAAAATAGAGGAAATTATTCATGGTTCCTTGTCACACCTTGAAAGGAGCTACTGAAAAGATGCCGAAAATCAAGACCAGAAGGCAGCCAGGAACAACAAAACCTCTAAATTCCAAAGGTGTAAATACATCCTGAGGTTAAACAGGCTTATGGTTAGAGGATCTGTCATTTAGGGAATATGAAAAACAAGAATTTGTTTAGTATTTCAGATTAAAAATACCAGAATACTAAAGGCTGGCTCTTGTGTCTTTAAACAAATGTAGAACCTAGTAAAACCTGGCATGCTAGATCAACATTCATGAACATAACCCTTCAGTTTGTCTTTCTTCAGATAACTTCAGAGCAAGAGCTAAAATGCCCTGTATGTTACATTATTTGCTGTGCCATTCAGATCTGCAGCATCAAGCATAACTTACAGAAGTCCATGAGGAAAATTAATCTTTCTTCAGTGGAGCCCTGATGTTCTAGAATCTTAACAGACTGATTTTAAAGGAGATGAATTGACAACTGTGCTTATGTTAAGAGCAAGCATTGCCTTTTTGCCAGGATCAGTTGTAAAGAAACCAGGAAACAGATCCTTCCCCCACTAAAGTTTGAATGTGTTTTCCATTGACAGAGGTACCATACCATGATTTTTTTTTTCCCAAATGCGTCCATTACTGTCCACAACACAAATATCAGACAAAATGCAATTTAAAACGAGTTTTGTGGATTGAAGATATACATAATCTTCCAGGACATGAGGAAGAGGATGGAGAGAAGTGAGTAAAAAAATCATAGAACCTAGACCTTACCTAGGTTGTAAAACTTTTCTAGAGTAAAAAAAACCCACCAAACAAAAATCCCCAGCCAAGCAAAAACCACCACCACCACGGCAGAACAACAGCATTTTCTGCCATTGCTGAAGGGGGTAAAATAGCAACATCCAACAGTTTTGAGGTTATGATGAAAAAGTTGAAGAAAGGGTAAGTTACAATGTCAGCAACCAAAGCTCCAACTACCAGTCAGGTGGTAAGGCAGAACTGAAACAGTTCCTATATTCTACCTGATGTATTCATACACTGTACATGGGTGAAATGGGGCAAGACATAAGCATGTCCAGTAAGAACAAGGGAAAGCAAATATACTTAAGTCCTAAATGACTGGCATGCCAAAGACATTCCAAGATAGAATCTTAGCAAGGAATGCACCACAGGCAGGCTGTGTAATTTACATTCAAACAGGAAACATACGAGGTGGAAAACAAAAATGCTGAATGATGACAGAAAGTTAACTGAATAGTAATCTTCAGGTTAGATTTCAGCAGTCCTCACGGTTTAAATGAACATAAAATAAAGGGAGATTCTAATAAAAGTCCAAATTGACTAGCAGATGGAAGCTCAGAAAACAACTCTTGACCCTCTTAGAAAATATGTATAAATCTGTATGCTACTATTGCTGCAGTGGGAAAGGATTTTTCTTACGTCCAAAATGAGGCTAATAAAATTTTGCTGCCTCTTAAAAGTACTATGATAAATGCAGAAAGATTTGAGTGTGCTGTGATATGTAAGCACATATTGCTTTTAGCCAAGCACAAATCATCACATTATTTCAGAAGACAGAAATATTAAAAACCAAGAAAGTTACATCTCTGCTGATTGCTTCCTTGCAGTTTAATTAGTGAAGAAAGGCAGTAAGGCATCCCAGAATTTCCATTTTATTTTTACTGTTCCCCACAGTCACCATTTTATGCCTGTGGTTTTATTTCTAGGTTCCAGGGACACATATAAACCATTCAAACTTTTTTCCTTTGTTTTCTATAAATAGAAATCCTGGACACAAACAAAATGTTACAAGGGACCACTATTATTCCTCTCTTCTTTCATAAATCATAAACATGATATACTCAAGTAACAATATACAGACACTCTGGTTTCCTTACAAAGATAATTCTGCAGCCTAGGTTACTTCTCTGAGTATGGGATGGTATGGGATGGCAACAATGGTATGGGATATCAGTACTCAGAGGACTTGAAACATGAAAGAATCCTGTATGCTGTGCTCAGTAGTGGCAACACAAAGAATTCACATAACAAAAAGTATGTTCTGTTGCTAGAATCCCATCTTTAACAGAAATACACACTAACTCCCATATACAACCTTTTGTTACATAAAACCTTGCATAGCCTCTCAACTATTTTTTCCCTCCCAAAGACCATGTTCTTCTAATATATTACAAGATTGGCTTTTTTTTTTTTCCCTTCTACTACAGAAAACTTCAAAGATATGATAAACTAGGAGAAGAATACTGGCCAACAGCATTTTTTAGAAGTTTGTTATGCAGCGTCACTATAACAAGACATGCTTTGGGGGAAAGAATATTTTTTCAAGCTTTTTAAGGCCCAAATGTTTGGTGAGGCAAGTCACTTATGACTGAGAAAACTTTGCTAAAATAGCCTGAAGCTCCGAGTCTTTAGGAAAGACAGGGTATACATTTCTAAAACAAAACTAAAATACTAGGGTGCATCACAGGAGTCAGACCCACAAATGAAAATACAAATCCCAGATTTGTAAAAACCTAGATTTGAAATCCTAGATTTGAAAACCTCCTCTACCATTAGTATGGTAGTAAGCATTACAGTGCCTGTGGCTGTGCTAAGCTGCAGTGAATATATATCTGTATTAGAGAATTCAATGTAAAGACTTTAAAAAAGCAATCCTAAACAACCTAAGTATACAATCAATGAAATAAAACAAGAAACATGCTACAGAAAAAAGAAAGAAAAAAAGGAAAAAAGAAGAAAGAAAAAAAAGAAAAAAGGAAAAAAGAAAAAAAAAGAAGAAAAAGGAAAAAAGAAAAAAGGGAAAAAGAAAAAAAGAAAGAAGAAAAAAAGAAAGAAGAAAAAAAAGAAAAGAAAAAAAGAAGAAAAAAAGAAACAAGAAAAAAAGAAACAAGAAAAAAGAAACAAGAAAAAAAGAAACAAGAAAAAAACAAGAAAAAAAAGAAACAAGAAAAAAAGAAACAAGAAAAAAAGAAAGAAAAAAAGAAAGAAAAAAAGAAAGAAAAAAAGAAAGAAAAAAAGGAAAAAAGAAGAAAGAAAAAAGAGAAAAAAAAATGGAGAAAAAAAAGAGAAAAAGAAAAAGTTTTTTATCGATTTTGAATTGCATTCTAAATTCTATTACCTGCTCCCATTTGTTAACCACAGGGCAAAACATACTGCAGACTCAGCTTGCATGACAGACCTCTTTAAAGAAAAAGTCAACTCTTTGAGAGATGTCTAAAATGCCAGTCTTCAGAAAATTTTAGTTTTGTTGGAAATTAAATTTTTTTAGCACCAAATACCCTATTTTTTTCTTTTTGTTGAAATTCATACACCTGTGAGACCATGGTAAACTCAAGAAACTGTTCTGTATTTCCATGAAGAAAGACTCCCAAGAAAGACTTCACCTCACCCTTATACTGAAAAAATGGGCCTTACTAAAGATAATCAATATCTACAAAACATAATGCACAAGGCTAACAAAAACAGTATCCAAGTTTAGCAGTCCTTGCAGTCTTGTCTGCTTAACTGGAATTTTAATTTTTCTCCAAGTTTTCTCTATTACAGCTCTCATTTGGCACAGAAAAGACCAAAATCCTAACAGCAGGCCTTATCTTACATTAATTAGCACATTGTATTTCTCTTGCATGTCTGAAAATTCACTACTACGTATTAGCACTTTATTTTACTACAGGTAAAATTTGGTGTTCAAATATCCAGGTAATATTTTCTTCATCAATTGCTTAGTAATGTATTTAGAAATTTAAGTAAACCTGTTGATGATAAAGATGATAAAGTTCTCTAGCATCAAGGCCACAAAGTGAAATGTGCTGGACTATGGATAACAGATGCTACTGGGATCCTCTGCCTTGCATCTCATGGCCATACAAAGAACTTCCCATATTCTTACTGTGAACTCCAGAAAACTTCCCATGAGTGCTGCAAAGGTAAAAAACCAAACTTCAAGGATTCTGTGGACATAAGTGAACAGCTGAAGCCCAGACCACAGAGGAAAACACCTATTTTCAGCATAATACATAAACCCCTGTGTGTCCTAGGAAACCTTCCTAAATTAACAGTATTTCAGAAGAAAACCTAAAAAAGTTAAGTACTGAAAACTTATTAGCACCATATATGTATTCCGCTCCACGGACAAGGTCATACAAGGTAATAAGGTATTTCAGACTGCCACAAAACGGATTCTTCCAGAATCCCCAAGAATTTTACTAGATCATTATCTTGTTGCAAGTTTTACAAGTGGGATGTAAGATCTCTCCCTTCCTCATAAGCTGCAAGCCTGGAAAAATACAGCAAATATCCATAAGTGAGTCCCACATATATCCTGGCCTGTTACTTGCAGCCACTTCTACTCTCAAAACCAAGTTATTTTCACTGTACCATGCAAACACATCCAGGCATCAGAAAAGGAGGACAAGCCCAACTAAGCTCTTCAAATTTTAGTTAGGGAAAGAAGTCACAGTTTCAAGTCCCTGTAATATTCAGTCATCCAAAATTAGAGTGGACATATAAACTATCATTAGAAGAGTTCTGGGAAGTGCTGAGTACCAGAGGTAACTTCTCAGTTGTCTCATTGTTTCATAGACTTCATTCATTTTCGTTCTCCACAGAACTCTCAGGTTCCATGATTCCCACAAGTTACAGAGCTAACATTTAATATTTCAACACTGGAAATTGTTTATGGTTTCTTAACTCCAAGAACTGTGCAGAAAACTAAGCAAGCAAGTAACCATAGCAACTGTGGTAGGTAAAAAAAAAAAAAAAAGAGCTATGCAATTGCAGCATATTTTTAATTCTTAAAAGTGATATTCTTTCATATTCCACATCTGAAAAATTCACTAAATATGTACAGTAACTAATGTAACTATTATGTGCTAAAGACACTTCTTACAACTGTACTGTATTAAGTCCTCCATTTCTCCTTTCCTCTCTCTGTGAGAGTACTACAATTTCTTCTGTTTGTGAAAACCTGTATGGAAATATAAAAAGATGTTTCAGTGGAAAAGAAAAATTCACTCTAGCTATTTTTTTCTGCAAGCAGATTTTAAGTGTCAGTTATATTTACTGTCCTATTAACAAACAGCTTTTGCAGCATCCTGTCCTTGAATTGGCTCTCAAGCATTCATATTTTGCCTATTATAGGAACTTCACTAGGAAGGCATTAAAAACCACACCTGATTATATAAACTACAGCATGCATTACTATATAATACAGCTAAAACAGTTAAAGGAACCAGGACTGAAGCACTCCGAAAGAGAAATAATTTTGAGTACCCACAGCCCATGTGGGGCATGGATCTACATTCAAATATTATTATTCAAAGATGTGCAGTCTTACACAGATACTTTGCCTGTACCTGTTGCTTCTTCGTGGTAGCAAGCAATTACACTGGTATTAATGAATATTAATTCAGTAGAAACACTGAAAAGTTTCCAAGCCAACTACTTGTTTCACCCCAATTTTGGTACTTTATAAAGAAATGAGGTATAAAACTTTCAGGATGAAAAAGATCATCCATCTGGATTATTTGAGGACTTTTAACAGACATAATTTTCTGAAATAATTGCTATTTTTCATCACTACTATGAATATGTCTAAATGGAGAAGGCTACACTTGTCCTCTCTTACAAAAAGGGCTTACATAAGTATCTTTCTGTAAAAAGCTTTTGCAACCCAAAAATTCAGAAAGCAGAATGATGTCCCAGAGTCATGGTTTTTTTTTTTTCTAAAATAGGAACAACATAAACAAAAAAACTTCCCAAAGAGTCGGTAAAATATCATAAAAGTTGGGGGTTGCTTATTTTGTTTTGGGGGGCTTTTTAGTTGAACTAATAATCTTTCTAATAGATAAATATATATGCACCCAAGTTTATAGTACTTCCGTAGTACTAGAATAAATTTAATTTAATCAAACAACACACCAATTTAACAGAATCTAAAAATCTCCAGTCCTGTAAGTATGAAACATCCATGGAATGAAAAAATAAAGAGCCTACATAAAGCCATTTTTTCCTTTGTTGTCTCTGGCACAGAAAAGCATCCTCTTGATCTGGATAACAAAGGCCCCAAACACATGGGCCTGCTGGAGACATCTGGTTTGAGATGCACTCAAAGGACAGGAACAAATCTGTGCAGAACTACAGCACATGTTAACTGGCATAAACAGTGGGATGACTGCTCTGGACTAGCAGGAGGTGGCCACATCTCTGCAGCTGACAGCACTTCCTTTAGAAACTTTCCTGATTCCTACTTTCCTGATTCCATTTATCAAATGTATTTTTATACTTGATGCTTATCTAGTACTGTATTAATAACAATATGGTTTTAATGTATTTTTTAAAAATGAACCCCTTAAATACTGTAACCAAATGAACATGGGTGTAACATTTTTACCTGGTGAAGAAACAAAATACCACAAAAAACAGAAATCTGGTCTCAAACCCAACATTTCAATTTATTTTTTATTCTCCTCCTACTACAAGAGTCTGTTTTGAACAATTTTTTCTTAAAACACATGCACATTTCACTGGACAGCAAAGGTATTTGCAACAACAACATTCAGGTACATTACTTAGGTGACAAGAATCTTCAAACATGCTACTTCAGAAATGATAAAGCTGGCATTCAGCTCTGTTGAGATTCTAAAAAGTATGCCTGATTTTTAAAATGGCAAACACTGCTTATTTTTCTTTCTTTATGGCATTTTAACGTAGCTCAGGTGGTTGCACCTATTTAAACCAGTGGCTGTAAAATTCTGTACCTACAATAAATAATGGATCCACTAAATCAACAATAAGGTATTACCTTATAAATAACTGCCAATCCCAATGACACATCAAGACAACGTTCCTTACAAACCTTCTCACTGTTCCACCCAAAGTTCACAAAGTCAACAGCTATTACTGAACATAGAGTAAGTGTACATATAGCCTAACAAGTACCTTAACACTCAAATTTCAACATATGTAATATATGTTGCACACATTAATCCACCAATTAACATTAAGTTTGATAAGGGTGTCACAGGTTGTGATATTTAATCTTCTGGCACCTCTTACATTGAAGTGGCAAAGTTAACTTTACTTGTAAGTATGTAGAACAAACTGGAATGTTTAGAAAGGGTAAGTAATACCTATCCCAACAGAAAAGTAAAATCACATCATGATCTTAATAATTAAACTGTACTTACTTCTGTAACACCTGCCCCTGACCAAACGTTTGCACAGTGTCTTAACAAAAACTGTTTTTCCATGCCAACAAGTACTTCTTTAATACATGGGGAAGGACTGAAGTAAATTGCTCCTTGTGAAAGTTACTTCTCTCCAATAAAATGATTGAAAATTATCTAGACCTTCTATTACAATACTGAAAGCTTAAACTACAGAGCTTAATGTAATCACACACTGACAAAAAATTCCAAGCAAGCTACAATTAATTCATGGGCATGCTCTGTTTTAACCTGCCTGCTTTCTACAGGATACTCTCTCTTTCTTCTCCAAAACCAGCACCCTCTGAGGTTGTAACAGTGTGCAGCTCTGATGAATCTTTTGAAAGCCTGTTGTAACTTGAACGCTGGCTCCGTTTGTGAGCAACACTCTTCAGGTTCTCATTCTGAACTGCAGCTGAATTGGAACCTGAGCCAGGGTGCAGGGTAATTTGAGGTGAATCTCTGATACTCTGTATTTCTTCAAAATTTTGATTAGCTCCATTGTTTGGAGCACTGTTATTATTTAAGGTTAATGTACTAGGGGTTCTATTTAAATTATAGACTTTCTGGCAAGCTGGCCAGTTCTCTTCTGGACTACTTGCTATCAAGCTGCTTTCTGAAGGGCTTTTCTTATCTTCTGAACAAATAGACATGCGAACCACAGCTGGATCTTGAAGACCACTAAGGCTGTGTGGAATTCCTCTCTTTCCACTGTGACTGTCATCGTCAAGCTCAATGAGATTTGCCTTTTCAAGCTGTGAATCATCTGCTCCTTCATTATGGAGGGAATGATTTGGAGAACTTTCATTGGATCTTACACCAGAGTCGGACGAATCTTTTTTATCCAAAAGAGCATCTGTCAAATACTCCTTTGCTTTGATGAAGGTTCTAATAGGTTCAGATCCATGTTCTGGAGATTTGGGCTGCTTCTCTATTTTGCCATCTGTTTTCTTATCTTTACCTTCCTTAAGAAGTGGAGTATTGTCTGATTCTTCAGTTCCGGACTCATCTTCATCACTTGGAAGTTTCTGATACCGAAGTGTAACTCCCTTGAGCTTTAAATCTGCAGCCTGGAAAATACTTGTTCTTTCTGAAGACTTCTTTCCTGGGAGAAGCTTGGAACCAGACTGATCAGATTTTTCATCTTCTTCAGTAATAGGATCCAAAGGAGATGCATCACTAGTAGAAACACCTGAAGTACTGTAATCAACATCATTCCTCTTCAGCAAGAAGGACTTTCTCCCATCATCTTGTTTCTGTTCACCATCTTTGCCTTTTTCCTGTTCTGCAGTGGAATGCAAGGAACCCCCTGATGTACTCTGCCCCATATAGAAAGCACTTGAACTATGAGGGGAGGACCTACCACTCACTGTAGTAGAATTAGCTCCTCCTTCTAACTGTGACATTTGAGCAATATATTCTCTATAAGCATCTCTGTATTCTGCCTGTACCCTGTCAGTAAGCTTTGATATTTCAATACTAGAGTCTTGAGAGTTAAGGCTTGAAAGACTGGGAGTTCTACGAGTTTGTGACTGGAACACAAAAAAAGGAGAGAGAGAGAGAGAGAGAGAGAACTGTTAAATGAACTATTTATATTTATTTTTACTGTTTAAATCAAGTAACTCAAAGAATCAAGCATGCACTTAATTTTTTTGTTGTTGCTGTAAATAGATTAAGTGAAATTGTCAATGCTATAAATAAAATATACTTACTATAAGCATATATATACAATCACACACACATTCAGTAAACTTACAAAGTCCTGTTATTGTTGGTCCCAATAATCGAAGATTTACACAAAACAAGTATTTTTTTATATCCAGTGCATTTGAGGCTCTTTTGAGTATATAATTATAAACAGATGACTTTTTTTCAAGATGGGCTCTTCTAACACATTCCTGTACATTTACAAAGTTAGCCTTTTGTAGAAATTATATTTTATTAGAAGGACAGTAAGAGTTCACTCAAATGCTGGCCATCTCTCAAAAACATTTTGAAATGACCCCCTTCCACTGAATTCCACTGAATTCCACTGAATACAGCTGATCTCAGAAAAAAATCAGTTCTCAGACAACCTACTCCTCTTTGCCCCACCTATGCTCTCTTTCAGTGTGCAGACAGAACTCCATAAGCACAGGATGCTAGGCCATCTATTAGATGTTAGAACCAAGGTCTTGACAGAGCTGAACAAAGTCAAGGAGTGGATTGTGGCTGAACATAAAGTTTTGTGTCTTGCATATAATAGGATGCTCACTTCTCTTTACAGAGAAGCAGCAATGCTCTTCTTTAATCAGTATCAACTTTTAAAATTCCAACAGGTGAATGCTAATGTTTTCTTAAGGGCAAACTACCTTCCTTTATTATTCTTTTGACTCAACTTCAGATAATTATATGGGCATCAAAAACAGTAATTTATACTTTCATTTAAAAGAATGTTTTAAAAAAGATGTTCTTGTAATTTTGTGCCTTTGACATAAAAACAGAGGAGGGCTATCATAGAATCACAGAATCGGCTGTGTTGGAAGGGACCTCAGAGATCATCAAGTCCAACCTTTGATCCACTACCGCTGCGGAGATGAATCAGAGAAGATGATCAGAGAGCTGGAGCACGTTGCCAGTGAAGATAGGCTGAGAGAGTTGGGATTGTTCAGCCTGTAGAAGAGAAGGCTCCAGGGAGACCTTAGAGCAGCTTTCCAGGGTCTACAGGAAAGCTGGAAAAGAACCTTTTACTAGGGCATGTAGCTGTAAGGATGAAGGGCAACAGTTTTGAACTGTAAGAAGGTAGATTTAGATAAGATATTGGAAAGATACAGGATTTAGTTAAGATATTACTGTGAGGGCGGGGAGACATTGGAAGAGGTTGTCCAAAGGTACTGTAGATGCTCCATCCCTGGAAGTGTTGCAATGGGGCTCTGAGAAATCTGGTCTAGTGGGAGCTGTCCCTGCCCATGCAGAGAGGCTGGGCCTAGATGATCTTGAAGGTCCCTTCCAACACAAACCATTCTGTTACTCTATGCAACACATTGCTCTGGTTTGGAAGAAGAGATGTTGATACTCCATTGCTGGAAATAGGCAGTAAGGGTAATCAGGATCCTATAAACACAAACAAGTGCACATGCATCCACATAGAGGTATCTGGGATTGAAATCTGTCTTGGGGATATATACTTCAAGCACCTTTTCAGCGACAATTTTAAATACAAATATCACCTATAGCTTCTGATTTGGAGTGTCTTCCTATTTTGATTCAACTTCAAGATTTTCTAATTCAGACTTCCTGAAATGAAAATGCTGCTTATGTGTTTGAGTTTGGGGTTTAGTTTTTGAATTCTAAACACTACTTACATACCAACTGATTTATCTTCTTTCTTAAAAAGGACAAAAGAAAATCACACACTTAGGTGATTTCATAAGATGGAGAAGAAAACTAACTATAACCTATGGCAGAAACTGTAGTTGGAGAAGAGTGTCAGCTCTGGAGTCTACAAATAGATTAAGCATTGTCAGGAAAAGGCTCTGATATCATGGAGCACTGTAAGCTGTCTGTTTAAAAAAAATGAGCACATGCATCTGTAATCCTTTAAATAGCATAACATCTGGCTAGTAAACAGCTGAAGTATTTAATACACAAAGTCTGAACACTGCGATAAACAAAAATCTTGAGGACACTGCCCTAAGCTAGATGAGAAAAGCATGATCTGCTTTCAAAACCACTTGCAATCAAAAACTTTGATTTTCTTCTCTGAAAGACCCATTACTGGAACTATTAGTTTTCAGATGGCAAAAACTGAAGACACTGACTCAAGAGAGTGTGGGTTGAGTTTACATCTCTGCAAAACTGATATTTGCCAGGACTGAGGACTGAAGCCTCTTTACTATACAGGTAAGCAAGTATAACACATTTCTCAATTAAATACCTGCCAACTTAAGTTACTATGGCGTGGAGGAGCTTCATCAAGACCAATTGTGTTGAGTTCTTCAAAGCTGAAGTTAAGTGTGTAGGGAGCTTGACCAGAAAGCCCTGTAAGCTCAGTGTGAGGCAACTCCGTGTTGTGCCCAGGACGACGAGTAAGTTCATTATGAGGAATCACAGTGGTAACATGCTCACTTGTTCCACGAGGATCTTCCTGAACAGCCTGACTTTCTGAATTTCTCATTTCAAGTATCTTAACAAAGAGACAGTATAAATGTAGTTACATAAAAAGAACAGAAAATTGTTAAACAAGAATTCTATTAGAAATGGGAACAAGAAATTTACAGCTGTAAAAGTGTACTTCCAGGTGTGGTTGTGATCATGGAAAAGTATGAAGAAACATCTGTTCACAGATGTAGTGCATTTACTATCTTTACTGAAATAACATACTAATATTTAAGATTTTTTATTTATTTACAAATTATTCTCACTACTGCTCAGATCCGTAAAGGAATTCATATGCTAAAAAACACTTAAATTCTTGTAAAATTATGAAGTGATACATTAAAAATTTAAAAGCAAAACCAAACACTTCTGATTTATAGCTTAATCAACCTGAATCTAACAATAAATTCTCAGTGTTCTCAACTTTGCAATTGGGAGATATACTATTATTTTCAAAAAGAAAACTGGCAATAAACTAAAAATACATCAGAGAAAACACAGTTCTCTATGATACATAAAGCCTGCTGTAAAAATTTCATTTACTCTCAAACTGGGAGTAGGGAAATGGAGGAAATTAGATATCTATACACATGCTTCAGTAATAGTAGGGACTGTAGCATTCTTGCATTATACAAGTATGTTTTAGTCAAATATTGTACATTTATCTCATTGGCTTGATTTTTAGTTTAGGTTTCTTTAAAAATGATGCATATCCAATTGTGTTCTATGCATCTCTAACACACTGGATGTCCACTTTTTCAACTCCCTTGATAACTTTTAACAGAAGGACAGAGGCTTCAAAGAGAATTAAATTCTAACAATATCATTCAAATAGGCAAATTTAAAAAAAGGAAAATTGAACCCATACAGGAAAAAAACAGATCTTACAAAAAAAGGAGGCAAAACATCAGAGTTCGCAATCAAGAAAGATGCAAATCCACAGGCAACAGTTGTTCATTAAAGTGCTCAAGACAAAAAGACAAAGCAACAAAATTATAAATGCATGCATGCATGCATGATAACTAGAAAGCAACAGGAAAAGAGAAAAGATAAGGTTCCTAATGAAAAAGACTAATTTATGGTGACCTAAATAGTGAAGAGGAAATCTTACCATGCTCCTGAACAGATGCCAGTCACCGAAATTCATATTCATTTCTTTTTTCAGTTCATCAATGTTGCACTGAGCCAACACACGGCCATTTATATTTGCCTGAAACAGTAAAACTAAGTAATGTCAATCACTGATACGAGGTTTATGGTATGCCAGTAACAGACTTCAAAGGTAATTAAAATTGGATATATTGATAGGGACTGCTAGTCAAATTTCTCAATATCACTCTCAAGTCCAATCCTATATAATAAACACGTGTTTCTATAAAAGAATATTGATTGATGATTGATGATGGACAAGAAGAATCCGTTATGAGAAAAATGGAAATATTAAAGCCACCAAAAACTAGTCTATGAAAGGCAGTATGACTGGGTTCTATGAACAGACATAAGGAAACAACACATCAGCAGTAGAAATTTCCAAAGGCAATAAATCACATTCATCTGCCTAGATTTCTCAGACTTAACACAGACTGCAGACACTCAAGTATCTGAAGATAATATTATCCTGTCTGATTCTGACCCCTGGCTCGAGGCATCTAAGTTGAAATACTACCTCCATCCAGTCCCTCCCCTGCAGAAATACAGGTTTACACTCCTCCCATCATCACAACTACCTGAGGACAGAATACTTCTTCTTTCTAATGTTCATCATCTTTCAGAGATGAACACAGAAATGCTGAAACACCATCAGTGCTCCAGAATGGTGAGCCCTTATGTCAGGCATGTTTTTATAGTGCTTGACTTCCAACAGCATCAAACTCAGTACAGAAACATTTTCATTGCATACACAGTGAGAGGTACTTTATACTGTGTATCCGTGAATGGACAGAATGTGAAGGAGAAACCATGCGTTAGGAGAGCAGAGCTTCTCTTTCCACAAAATGTAAAGTCCAAGTTGAGAGCTCTGCTCCGTCTGAGGGATCTCGCTGGTTTTGTTCCCATATCACAGCAGATGTTTTTAATTAAATCAGGAAAAAGACCAGGCTGAGCCATTTTCATTCTTCCTTTTTATATGGTATTACTTGTAGTAAGAAATGCAAGGATATAAATAAGAGAAATTTCCTTAGAGATAATGGATGAGCACATTCTTTTTAGCACTCTAGAGCCACTGAAGCAATTTGAATTTTTTTGCAGCTACACTTTCTCAGGGGGGTAAAAAAAGGGCATGTTGCTACCTAGATATTGAACACATTTACAACCTTATTTATACATGGCAATTTTCTCCAAAAAATCAGCTTCTATATTTCTGTTTTTCTTTTTTGAGAGAGTGCACTTTATCTGAAAAACACACACATTAAAATGTCCAAACACAGCATACATTGAAGTTAGATTGTTGTTTTGACATTTTATGTATTTCAATAAAGATTTTCAAGAAAAGAGGCATCCAAATGTCTCCTTTTCCTTATGTTTCTTCACAGTTAGGTACTAAATAAATTAATGAAATTCAGCTGATACCTTTCTTATAGTTGCAGAGTACTGGGGCAGCACACTCTGATCCAGACCATCTATCTGCTTTAGCTTTTCACACACAGCTTCCACACTCATTGTGCTCAGAGACACATGTGATACTCCTGCAGCTGACCCTGTGCCTTCTGCTCCCTGTAAGAAGTGAGAAAACATGCAAGTAAGATTTGTTCAAATACTCGGTACACACAGAATTTCACAATATACACTAAGACAAATCAAGCTGTGTTCAACTACATTTTAAAATTGAGATGAGCAATGCACAAGCATTTTTCATTACTATTGGAATACCTATATATTGCGAAAAATTTATTATAGGTATTTTTAACAGAAAAAACACAGAAACTTGAGTCTGGCCTACACGAAATAATAACTGTCAAATAATGTTAAAGCAAAATAAAAATCCAAAATATTATGTAAGGATTAATCAATTTCAAATGCATCTTTACAGCTTCCCTCTGATTTTAGCAGTTACTTTGTTTTTCTGGCTTGTTGTTTGGGGTTGGTTTGGTTTTGGTTTGGTTTGGTTTTATAATGCAGACACAACTTAAGATATACCTGTCTTAAAATCTCCTGGTTTAGTATCAGACGAAGATGATCTAAAGCATAAGTTTTGAATTATTTAAATTACTTGTGATTTTAGCAATGTCTGTCCATTTCCCAGAGGCTGCTTCAGCTGAATTTATGCCAGATTAGCCAACAGGCTGTGTACCACAGTGCAGAAACAGCAGCACTGCCACGGCCCTCCAAGATACTATGAGGATACTTCATGTATCTCAAGCAATATTAAGGTAGAAGTTAGTCTAAACTCAGATCTGTAACATTGGAGTTGTTAATGTTGCCCAGCTTCTGGGACTTTCAAAGAAAGCATGGGAAACCATAACACCTGCAGCTGCAGTCAGTTACACAAAGTCAGTACACTAAGTACAGTATATTCTCAAAAAATACTCATGTTCTCCCTGGATGGGAGACTGTGCATTAAGTTAGGAGTGAAGTGCAAAGCTCATAACAGTTATCCTAGTGATTTCAAATTCCTAAAAGTAAAATCAGAACCATTTCTCTCAGCTATGAAATACTTGCATGCTCTCCTCCTGGGAAAGGGATTGCACCATCCCCGTTTTCTAAATGTGAAGGTTTGGTTTTCAGCACTGTAGACCATGCACAAAACTAAGCTCATTTGGGAAAGATGCAAAAAAGCTTCTAAAACTTCAGAGCTCATCATCACACGTGTAGACTCTGGGATGTAAAAGTGCATTTTGACTGTCAAGAATTCAGCTAATGACGCTGGAATATATTCCTCAAGTCACCAATTAAGATGGTTTTGCAAAATTTTTTTTTCCCCACTTTTATTTTATTACTTCAAAGATATTTAATTTCAGAATTAATGTAAATTAATAAATCCAAATATAATGCTTATGAAAACCAAGGCTCATCACACAGAACGCAATAACCGTATCTGAATTACCTAAACCAGGATATTTAAGAATTAATTCAACTATTCCAAAGCAGCGATCCAAAACTCCACTGTCTGCTAGCATTTAACATTAAAGTTGCTTCTAACTTACTGTTCTTGGAGACATCCTGATTTAGGGAAGCAGGCACACTCCCCACCAAAGCTACTCAGTTTCAAAGTTTAAAAGCTATTACATGCAGTTCGCTCAAAGTTCTCTGCCAAATGTACTTGGAAAGGACTTAAAACTGGCAAACAATAAACTTCACTCAAGAATGCTACAGGAGGTTGTGGGAAATCTAAGCCCAGAGCTGGGGCACTGAAGTTTTTTCCTTTGACCATTTACATTTTTTTAGTGGGATGCCAACTGTACACTATAAAAAAAAACCCCAAAGATACACTCCTTTGTCTGGGTAGGTAGTGTATCTAAATTATTGCATAAAATTTAAGCAATATAAGTCAAATACAGTCTAGGCATTTAACTTAGGGGCTTGGTATTCCTTCTGAGGATAAGATACTTTTTCAGATTTTGCAATGTCTCCCTAATTAGGTGCCTACAGTACCTAACTACTTATCTTATTAGGCATCTAAAGGAGGAACTTCAGGTCTTCATCTAATTGGATTTTTAGCAGCTAAAATCTTTATCATGTTACAGACATAAGCCAACCACCAAATCTATTTAAAAAAATCGCTTTGAGTTTCTCCTTAGAACACCAGTTTTGTCTATTGTTTCCCCTTAAACACACTATTTACTTTTGGTCTGAGTTAGATAATACAAAAATAAAGATATTATGTTAATCCAAATATTATTTTTTTTAAAATAAAGCTTATAAATTAAAATAAATCATTAAAACCAAAATTTTGTTGTGGTCCTACCAAAATAAATGATCACTAAGTAATGTGTGTAAGTAATTGCCTTTGTTCTCTGAATATATAGATACACTATCTATCATATATCTACAAATAAATAAATAAAAGTGTTAATACTTCTAATTTCACAGTTCTCCTTCAGACTAAGACATTTTTTTACAATCAAGAACAAGTCATTCTTTCTGCCTGCATAAAGAGTTAGTTTGGAAACTCTTTTCTGTGTATAAAAAAATACAGAAAAGTGCTAAAATATTTAGACTATTTTTGTTAAAAGTGTGAATTGTTTGAAATGTAAGCACATTAATCCAAATCATTCTTTATAAAAAGCACTCTCTAAAGAAAAGGAAATGTAATAGCTTTAGGGATACTGTCATCATGTAAGTGAATTAAAACTGTACTTAGACTGACACATTTTTCAGTCTTAGTGGTTTTGTTAGAGATGCTTGGAGAACATTAGTCTGAAAAGTATTTGCCATGCAAGAGCTAAAAGCAGCTTGTCAAAACAAACCTCAAGGCTAGTAATGAGCATTAGTTTACAGACAGCCCAGCATGAAGCGCCAGTATGATAGCTTCTGAAATGACTCTGAAATTAGGGAAAGATCATTCACAGAAAACAGCTGTACCTGTTGTTGTTTAACCCAGACTTACACAGCTTTGAGAAAAAGACAAGATAGTATGAAAAGAAACAACAGCCTAAAGTGACATCAGAGAGGTTGAACACACAGATGACATGCTTTGAAGTAAATAGAGGAAATCAGTGTTAGGACAGACACAGGGTATTTTCACAGCGTGATGAAACCTTTAAGATATATACCTTTAGAATATACATTCAGTATATGCTATACAAACACTATTTTCCTGTGAACAGACTATTCTGTTTTACTCTTGCAAAAAAAGTAACACTTGCTGTAACTTGTTTCCAAAGAAGCTTTACATTATGTTTCTGATGGAAAACCCTGCTTTTGACCATTCATGTGCCATTTCAAGATCTCAGATAACTTTGAAAATTTGTATCTAGGTACACTACCATAAAAAGCAATCCATACAAAAACCTCCTATGCCACACACTTTCATTCATGCTCAAGCTTTTGAAAAGCACTTCCAGTTTCTTAAAAAGTTCTCTGTGTTTATCTACACTGCATGCTCTGGGCCATGTTAGTTCTCATTCAAAACAGATGTACTTCATTTTAAGGTACTATATATTCAGTGCAGTATGAAAAAAGTATTTAAACAAAGTAATTATATTGCAACAAGCTGCATCCTAACAAGTCACAATTAATAATGAAAAATAAAGCACATGATTAAGTTTACGACAGATAACCACTGCTAACACTGGTTTTATTTCTAACTTAGTAGGGGATACTATATACAGATACTGGTATCACTACAATTCAGCAATAAAACACTTTTGCAGTTCCTGTCAGAAACTTCTACCATTTGTATTTGTACCAGAATTTGTAACCATTTGCATAGCAAAGTCAGGAGAAATGCATATTTTCTTCCATTGCAGATGTGCAAAGTCTGTCATCTTAATTTAAGTCTACTTTCATTAGTGACTTAACCTGATATCCTATAATTTGCAATGCATCCTCATAACACTACATGTACAAATTTGAAAACTTACTGGTTTGATATCTATGTTTTGATCCATCTGGCAAAGAATGGCAAACTGTGGTCTGGTACAGAAGTGTTTTACATCAGCAAGAGAATTCAAACACAAAAGGTATCCACAGTCAAATTACTGATACAAGATGACTGCTCTCAAATTATTTCTGATTTCAAGTACAGTAACCTCGATTTACACTGATTTTACAAAACCAACAATTAGGATCTGAAATTTCAGAACTCAGCCAACTCCATTGTCAGCTTGACAACAATAGCAGGACCTTAACTAGACCATGTACTATCTTCTACGCAGCTCTGCCAACTCATGCAATGAGTAGAGCAATGATGACCTCTGTAAAAAAATAAAAAAGCTAATACCAAATACACTGGGGTTTGCATTTATTCCTTATTTTATTTAGGTGTTATATTGGAGCATTTTTTGCCCCTTGCCAGATTTACATGAAAGACAACTTTGATTCTACATACTCCTCTTGTATTCAGTCATCAAGCCAGATCCACATCTTGGTGTTCATTAACTACAACATCCTTGCCTCTAAAATGGAGAGACAGGGACATGATGAACAGACCACGTGGTGGACAAAGAATTGTCTGGATAGCTGCACTCAGTGCTGTAGTCAGTGCCTGAGTCTGCTGGGCTGGAAGGAACCTTGCAGATCATCTAGTCCCTACCCCTCTGCCGTGGGAAGGGACACCTCCCACTAGACCAGAAAGCCCCATCCAAATGCCCCATCCTTCCCTCCAGGGAGGGGGCATCCACAGCTCCTTTGGGCGATCTCTTCCAGTGCATCACCACCCTCCCAGTAAAGAATTTCTTCCTAACATCTAACCTAAAGCTACCTCCTTTCAGTTTGAAATTATACCCCCTTCATCTCTATCTCCAGCTTTCCTGTAGGCCCTCTTCAGATACTGGAAGGCTGCTCTAAGGTCTCCCTGAAGCCTTCTCTTCTCCATCCTGAACAGCCACAACCAGGAAAAGAGAATAACATATACTGTCTAAAAATATTCTCATAATTTTTTTTTCAAAATTTCAAAATTTTAGATTTATACCTAGGTTACATACTACTAAATCTTAGAAAAGTGTATGCTCTGATGTGCTGTACTACAGATTCACAGTAGTATAAATCAAAATGCAAAACTACATCTAATAAAATCCTCCATTATAATTTCAAACTAAGTTTCTTCTTAATGTTCTAATTCCTCTATTTTCCTACCTACAGCCAAAAGAATATGTAGCTTACATGAGCCTCTTAAATTGCTGCTTGAAACTGCAGCCTCTGTGTTCTTGAGATACACACTCAAGAGAGCAAGCAGAAGAGCAACCACACCTCAAGCTCATTCACTGCTTTGCCCTGTGATTACATTCCACTGTTACAATCCCGTGTGCCATCTCACTGCTCACAGATACACACTTATTTTAGCTATCACTCAACTGTTTTCACAAAAGCTTTTATTTTTCCTCCTTGCACTGCCAAGCTGCAAAGGACTGGGAAGAGAACAGGATACTGAGATAAGGAACCAAACATAGGGAAGGCATCGGGATCTCCAAAAATACACTACACAAAAACTTACCCCAAAGCCATCCCTTCACACAAAATAGATAATGACCTGGAGGAAAGAACTTCAGGGTACATTTCCCATTGCATAGTGCAAACATGGGTGCTCAGTGAAGGTTAGATGAAGTCAAATACAATTCTGGAATTTCTATGGCATTTTTGTTTTAGTTGCACAGCAATGGAAATAGATTTTTGCAATTCTTTACTAAAAGAAAAAACAACCAAGATCAAACTATAACTGTTGCCAACAGCCATAGGCAGCAAATATTGAGAGAATTATGACAATCATATTAACCTCCTGGCTTTGGTAATAAATCAAGATTTTCCATTGATTCTCACAGATAGGGTTGAAACGGTTACCCATGAATATGACATCTTTGTGCAAACAATTACACTAAAACAAGCAGTCAGGAAAAAGATAGATGTTAACATTCTGACTCAAGAATAAGCTTATGACCTGCAATTTTATTTTATTTTATATTTCCAAAACCAGTTGCTTTATACTGTGTTAACTGCAATAGTTTTATGGCACCAACTAAAGCAGGGATCAGGTGAAAGAGCTCACTGATGCAGGAAAAACACAGCTACTTGTTCTAAAGTCTAAGCACTGAATGACCAGCTGTCATTCTTCACTCTGCTTAGCTACCACAACACTCTTTTTACTGAAAGCTCACCACAGCTACTGAGAAAGGTAAGGGGAAAACTACAGGGAAAAATACAACAAATCTTATAAGTGAAATATTAGCTCTTAAATTCATTCATGAACTACATTAGTTTTCAACTACTCTATTTGCCCACCAAAGCCACTGATGCAGTGTTAGTGAACTGCAGTTATGATTAATGCAGACTCATTACTGCTCAAAAAGCAATGAGATGCTAAAATTTCCACACCACATGACTACTCATTTACCATTGAGGGGTCTGTGGGTGAAGGAAGCCCCTCATCAGCATCCTCCTTGATAACATCCTAACAACAACAAAATATTATGGTTTGGGTAAAATGATCAAGGCCTCAACAAAAAATATGAAGTAAACAGTGAATGAAAATGATCTTGTCATAATACATAATTTAACAGAAACACATTTGTTTTCCTTAAGCAGTTAAAAATATTACCACCTTTTAACATCTTTGCTCATTGTATCAATATCACAGAAATAAACTGATTGAAAAGTGTGATTTTTACTTTTTTAGCTTTCCTAAGCTCTTAATTTCATTTGGAATGCCATATGTCAGTAAAATAAATACTGTTAAATGGGAATTTTATTATTTTATAGGAAGTTAGGAAAGTCAGCTTGTTTTTCCTTTTCAATAAGTAAATAAAGTTGAATTATATGTAGTTACAAAACCAAGATACAACTGACACATACTTGATAAAATGTATTTTGTTTAACTTAAATATTTTTAAAATTCCTTTTTACTTTCACCGTCCAATTTCTAGTATTCTCTACAACATTAAAGGATGTAATTTATCTTGTAAAATTTGAATGTAAATTTACAAGTAGCACTTTTTTCTTACAGTAGTACACATTATATCCATTTCTTTACGTAGTATAGCTGGCATTTTCATTAAAATATTTTTCTTCCAGTATTACAGGTATAGTCCTCTACTCTTGATACCTGGGTAGTAGAATTATTTTCCTCTCTAAGTAATTTTTAAAGCTAAAACAAAATACATTTTATATTACACATTAATAATACCTCTGCTTAAACTATCTATAATACAGAGTTTGTAATTGTCTGATAGTGAATCATCATTAATAACCTTCATTTTCATTACTCACTATATTCTCTAGGTTAGTATTTTAATTATCCTTCAAAATACTTACTAGGCCATTGTTCTGATCTCTGGACAAACTCGTTTTTAGTGGTGGACGTGAGATGAGATGAGAACTGCCAGGGTAATACCTTGGCATGTAAAGATATGGGGCAAAGAATGGCTATGAAAAAAAAAATGTAACAAAAAAGGGACAAACAATTACACAAATCAAAATGTAATAACAAAATAAAACTTATTTCAACAAAACACATCCTTTAGTTGAGTTTGATAAAGTGAAAAATAACAATTACTAATGGCTTTCTTTTGCATTGAACAGAATTAAATCAATTTTTCAAAGTCCCTCAGCACCAAAGGGTGCTTTAACATGAACTTCTGGAGGAACAGAGTTGGAGTGGTTTTGGTAGCTACACTCTAACATCTGGTTTGAGTATAGGAAAAGGATCATTTAAGGATAATTTTGATAATTTCATTCTCTCAGATATGCTAAACCCCCAATCAGATGCTCAGTAAAACTTACAATGTTCTCATAATTCTGAAGACAAATGTACCAAAAGAAAAAACAGTGATGCATAACAGCATCACTACAACTTTCCACATTTGTGGTAACCAATCTAAAGGTTTCCACAAATACTACTTTTTATAAATGTGTAAGTATATCTTTATAGCAGAAAACATTTCAGCTTTGTTTTGTGGAAATGTGTTCATGCATGTTGTTCAATACAAATACCATTTTTATGTTAATTACCATAAAATATCAGAAACAATTTTTTAAAATACTTTTTTCCCTCCATAACTATCAGTTAACTCTAACTCCTATTTTTATTATGAAGTTTCTTTTTATCCCTGGGTACTAAAATAAATTTCAAGGAAGTAAACACTATCAAAGTTTCCAAAAGTCTTCAGCACATGAGTGTAAAGGGTCCAAATGGCTTTTAACATGGTTGCTTCTAGAAGATACGGAGATCACAAAATAACAAATATACTTCCAACAGAGGATCCTGTATACTCCAGTCTTTTGAATTTTAAAATCAACTGTAAAAACACATTCCCTGAAATTCACATGCTACCCACTGGCATATAATAAAAGCTCTGTGTGTGTGCATGCACAGGTGTGTATTTAAGAGTCACAAATCTTACAACTGGCAGTGCAGTTAAGAAGTACAAACTGCTATCATGATTTTTTTTTTTTTTTTAACTTATCTGTGACTTTGAGTTAGGTTTTGAAATAAAGATTTTCATCTTATCAATTCTGTTTTAAGGCAATCTAATGGAAAGAAATAGAGCCCTTCCTAAAGGAAGCAGAATTACAGTGCTCGTTGCTTTAAGTTTATTACCCAGTTTTTAAAAAACACAGAAATTTCAAAATAATGGCTGTATTACAGATTTCCTATGTTTTCATACACAGCATTAAAAAAAAATGTATTACCTAGCTATTTAACAAAACAGAACATACTATTGGGTTTGTGTTTCTGCACATGACAAGATTCTGAGTAGCCTACTGCAGCAAATTCAGCAGAGTAAGTAACTTCATGACTCGGTGGCCACCAAAAAAGGGAGGAGGTAAAATTTGTTGATGTATTCAACTTTTGGATTTATCTGTAAGGACTAAAAAAAACCTGTATTCAGAAGCAGATGAAGAGAAATGAGTTTCATTCCTGTGTACATCAATTACTTAGATGGCATATGCTACAACTTTTGAGTCATTTCTGTAAAATACAAATGGTTCCATGTTCTTAGATGCTAGAGGTAGTCTTTGCACACTTTCACACAATTACCACAAAAAGTTCATATACCCTTCCAATATGAAGAAAATTACATGGTCTGCATTGGAACTTTTAGTCTATGTGTGAAAGTTTGTTTTGGTTTAAATAGGTAGGAGAACCTACCTACCTGTATCCTTCGCTTTACATTTATTAGTTAGTAGAGGATGACTAAGAAAATTCACTGGTTTGGAACTCTTACGGTCACAAGGCACAAATTCTGTGGTATTTTCTGGAAATGAAACGATCCTCAAAGAAAGAATACTCCTGGAATAATTCAATGCCTCAGTTTTCCACTAACAGTTTAAACCATGTGGAAAACTCCCTAGCACAAAATGCTTAATGATCAAACCCTACTCAAGTGACTAGCTCTCACTGCAAAGACTTCTCTGAAACACACAGTGAGTACCTGTTTGTTGGTTGTGAGTCACCAAACTACAAAACAATGAAAAAAATCTGTCCAAGTAGGCAATTATCTCACAACTCTTTTGTAATTTCTAATTATGCCCTGGGCCCACTTCAGTTACTCCACTGCTTCCCAACCATGGGATTAATTCTCCATTATAGGCTTGAACGCTGCACTCAATCTTCCCTTGAAGTACTGTAGCAAAGATAAGAAACCATGAGATCAACATAATTACATGTTGCCCATAAAACATTGTAGAGATGGTCTCTGGGTTTACAGAGAGCCTGAAAAGCACGAATGTGCTATTATTTTTTCCAAGATATCAAATAATTTGCTGCTCTTTTGCAAATCTTCAAATATAAGAATTTCTAGCTCCAACCCAAGAAATCCTAATTAGACTTGCCTACTGCTCTGATCTTCCCCATAAGAGACATGATATCCACAATGATTTAGGAGAGCAGAGATTTTGAGAAGCTGGACTTGAATACAACTTGCAGCCAGCCTACTATAAAACAGTAAAACGTACACATCCAGCACAGTGCTATACTGAGAGCCCAAGTGCCAAGTTGAAGAGCTGCTCAAGGGGACTATAATCTTTCTTACGGGGAGGGAGCATGTGTTTTTAGACCAAAAATTAATAAATTATGCCCCTTCAAGCTCAAGGCCCGAAACACAGGAGTATGTGAAGAAACATACATAATAAAAAAAAATCAGTACTTCCTGAAAATAATGAGCTTTCTTCCCCAACAGTTCAAAGGTTGTTTGTTTTTTTTTTTTCTTAAGCACAAGTGAATGCTTAAAGACAACAGGACAAGAACCATTTACTGGTCTGAATAATAGTAATATTTCAGCCTAAATTTCTAAATTTTCTACTATTATAAGGTTCTCACCACTTAGCTGAAGGATGTCGTTTCATGAGTACATTTATGACTCCGAAGTAATCAACATAGCTCTTCCACAATAATTGAAAGTGTGAAACAATAAACACATTTATACCTTAGAAGTGCAGTAAAAAAATCAGATATTCAATAAATTCAAAACAGAATTATTTCATTCTTCAGCAGGCAAAAAAGGAAGCATGCCTGAAAGCCTGTGTATGCATTCAATGCAAGTGAACAAATACACTGATTGTAAGAACACCTTTTGACTCAAAAGTAACTGATTTTCTAATGCTTATTAGAGCAAAAAACCCAGTAAGCTTCAACTGTATACCATCCCATACTTAAAACCTTGTCATGTACAGTGACACAGACACAAGAAGTTCCAATTCAACACCTACTTTAAGAAAGCTGAGCTAGTCTCACATCCATATGATAAGCATTTATCAGTGCTGGACTACTTTGTAATTTTACTTTGGACTACTGATGCAATTCCAAGTTATTTTTCAACAAAAAAAAATTTGCCATTGTACTGAGGCTTTTAGAACATATAATTTAAAGGTACATATACTCTTTTCTACCCTGTTTTACAAACTGATTTAACTCAAGTTTCTTTCCAGCTTATCAGCTTAAACATTTACCTACAGTCAAATCTACTTAAAGTTGAGACCATTTCCTGTACACAGAAGTAAGCTGTAACTTGTATCAGCTTTCTACATTTTTTTCCCCTGGTAGTACTCCAGAAAAAAAAAAAAGTAGAAAAAAAAAAAAGTAAAAAAAAAAAGTAAAAATTAACATTTAAAAACACTGAATACATCCCAATATCCCACAATAACATTAAGCTTAGACTTGATCTGACTACACAGTAAAGTACTTCAATAAACTTTTAAGTGAACTATGCCCAGGACTATGCTTTCTGAAGCTCACAAATAGCTCAAAAACATATGTTTCATGTAATTTATGTAATTCCTTTAAACCAGTGCAACACCAGTTTATGGAAAAGATCCCAGAAAAACTTTAAAAAGTGACAAAAGGGAAGACAGATACACATTCTTGTGATGTAGCTCCCCACTTGAGTTTCTCTCTGTTTTAACCAGTCACCAAGAAAATGCCAAGATCACTTCCAAAGTCTGTGAACAAGTATGTGAATAATTAAGCACATTTACTTCACAAAAATGAAAAATAAAAAAACCTGAAATATCCTACAATTGGGCAGGGTCTCAAAATTATTTGATCTTTTTTCCCCTTGAGTAATTTGTTTTTCTGATACAACCTGCATGGGTCTTTTATTACTTTATAGATGACATCTGCAATATTACTAGAGTAAATAAGAAGAATGTTATTTGGTTCTCGATTATTTACCCGATTGTAAAATGGATGCTGAGGTCCTGTCATACCACTATAGTAACTGCTGTGAGGTTGCGGTGATAAAACTCCATTATTAAAAGGTCCATTGAAAGAGGTTGTAGAAGAGCAAGCTGATGAAGGCTGACTGAAGACAGATGTTGCTCTAGCAGGTGCCTCATGTAAAGGCAATGTGGGATAAGGAAGTCCTCCAATATTCATTTGATCTCTTGCAGCACGAACGTCTGAAAAATGGTAAAAAAGAATGAAATTTTACTTGAAATCACAGAATGGTTTAGGTTGGAAGGGACCTTGACAACCATCTGGTTCCTATTCCCTTGCCATAGGCAGGGACACCTCCCACTGGATCAGATTGCTCAAAGCCCCATCCAACCTGGCCTCCAACACTTCCAGGGAGAGGGCAGCCACAGCTTCCCTGGGCAGCCTGTGCTGGTGTCTCACCACCCTCACAGTGGATAATTTCTTCCTAATGCCTAACCTAAAGCTATCTTCTTTTAATTTGAAACTCTTCCCCCTTATGCTACCACTCCATGCCACATGCCACTTACAAGAAGTCCCTCTTCAGCTTTCCTTTAGGCTCCCTTCAGGTGCTGGAAAGCTGCTTATGGTCACACTGGAGCAATCCCAACTCTCTCAGCCTATCTTCACAGGAGAGGTGCTCCAGCCCTCAGATCATCTTTATGACCCTCCTCTGGACTCGCTCTAACAGTTCTGCATCCTTCTTATGTTGGGGACTCCAGAACTGGATGCAGAACTCCATGTGGGATCTCACAAGAGTGGAGTAGAAGGAGAATCACCTCGCTTGACCTGCCAGTCACATTTGTTTTGAATTTGGCCAGGATATGATTGGTTTTCTGGGCTGCAGGCCCACATTTCTTGGTCATGTTGAGCTTCACCCTGAAGTCCTTATCCTCAGAGCTGTTCTCAATCCATTCTTTGACCAGCCTATATTCATGATTGTCCCATCCTGTGTGCATTTGGCTTTGTCCACCTCTCAAGCCTGTCCAGCTCCCTCTTGATGGCATCCCTTCCCTCTACAGAGTGCTGACTGTACCACATAGCTTGGTGTTGTCAGCAAACTTGCTGAGGCTGCATTCAATCCCACTATCCATGTCACAAAGATGCTAAACAGTGCTGCTCCCAACACCAGCTCCTGAGGAAGGCCATTTGTCACAGATTTCCCCTTGGATATTGAGCTAGAGCTCTGAGCGCAATCGTTCAGCAAACTCCTTATCCATGAAGTGGTCCATCCATCAAATCCATCTCTCCAGTTTAGAGACAAGGATGTAATGCAGGAAAGCATCAATTGCTTTGCACAAGTCCAGACACATGACATCTGCTGCTCTCCCATTATCCACCAACACTTTAGCCCCACCACAGAAGACCACCAGATTTGTCAGGCTCACTTTGCCCTTACTGAAGCCATGCTGGCTTTCACCAGTCATCTCCTTATTTTACAAGTGCCTTAACATAGCTTCTAGGAGGATCTGATCTATGAACTTGCTGGGCACAGAGGTGAGACTGACTGTCCTGTACTTCCCTAGGTCATCGTCCTTTCCATTTTTAAAAATGGGGATTACATTTCTCCTTTTCCAGTCAGTGGGAACTTCAGACTGCCACAATTTCTCAAATACAATGGACAGTGCATTAGCAACTTCATCCTCCAGTTCCCTCAGGACCTGTGGATGTATCTCATCAGGTCCCCCAATCCCTGCCTTTGCTTTCTGTGGCTTGGGTGGTGTAGCTTGAGAACTGGCTTGTGAAGACTGAGGGGAAAAAAGTAAGCGACTACCTCAGCCTTCTTCACAACTTGGGTAACCAGGTCTTCCATTTCCTTCTGGAAAAAACCCACATTTTTGCTCAATCTTCTTTTTACCACCACCATAACTATAGAAGCTTTTCTTGTTGCCCCTGATGTCTCCAGCCAGATTAAATTAGACCAGGGTTTTAGCTTCCTTAACCTGAACCCTGGCTGCTCAGACTCTGCATTCTGCTCTCTCTGCATTCCTCCCAGGCCACCTGTCCTTGCTTCCACTCTGCAGGTTTCCCTTTCATGCCTGAGTTTGTCCCAGAGCTCCTTGTTCATTCATGCAGGACTCCTGGAATTTTTGCCTGACTTCCTCTTTGTTGGCATGCATCACACCTGAGCTTGAAGGAAGTGATCCTTAAATATTAATCAGCTTTCCTAGACTCCTCTTCCCTCCACAGCTTTATCCCACAGTACTCTACCAGGCAGATCCCTAAAGAGGCCAAAGTCTGCTCTCCTGAAGTCCAGGGTAATGAGCTTATTGGGCACACTCCTCACTGCCTTAAGGATCTTGAACTCCACCATCTCATGATCACTGCAGCCAATGCTGCCCTTGAGCTTCACATTCCCCACCAGCCCCTTGGGTGGGAATAAGATCCAGAATAGAACTTCTCCTCTACCACTTGGAAGAGGAAGTTAACATTAAAGCATTCCAGGAACCTCCTGGATTGCTTATGCCTTTCTGTGTTGTCTCTCCAACAGGTATCAGGGTGCTTGAAGACCCCCATAAGCACCAGAGCTTGTGAAGATGAGACTTCACCTCTCCGTCTACAGAAGGCCTCATCAACTTGGTCTTGCTGGTTGGGTGGCCTGTAGCAGACTCCCTCTATAATGTCTCCTGTCCTTGCCTTCCCTTTAACCCTGATCCATAAGCTCTCAGCTTCTCATCCATCCCTAGGTGGAACTCCATGGACTCCAGCAGGTCACTGAGGTAGAGGGCCAAGACCCCCTACTCACCCCCCCTGCCTGTCCTTCGTTGAAAGACTCATCTTCAAAAGTAACAGGCTGAGGGCCCCTGCTAACAGCCTGTCCCTCAAACCTTGGTATGCCACCCCACATTCCTAACTCAGGTATTCTGTGCGTTCTATCCCGTTATCCCTTGTGTCTTTGTTGCAGCACAGCAATCCATCCCCTACCTCCACTGGGGTGGCAGACTGAACAATCTTGCTAGCATGCAATCCTACAAACACTGGCGTGTTTTCCCCCAGATTTGTCTCTCTCAAATCCAGTTTTATCCCCATCCCTCTTCAAATATAGTTTAAAGGTACTTTGATGGGACCTGCTAACTCCCGAACAAGAATCCTTTTCCACCTTTGAGACTGGTATATCCTGACTGCCAACAGGAGTACCCCACCTCTTGCCATTTTCAAATATTTGAAAAAGTTCTGGGTTGTTTGCCAATTCAGTACAGCACACGCCTGTGTACTGAATTCCAGTCAGAACTCATCGAGTAGAAAGTCAAAAGTCGCTTTTCAAAGGCATTTGGTTACATTCTCTTGGGGAACACATTTACACAGGAATTTTTGGGACAGTTAGGACAGCCGATTATATACATTTATGGAGCATATTAAATGCCTCTAAACATTCTCTCTCAGAGAGAATAAGTAATAAATCCCAACCCAAATGGGAAGAAATGCAGGAATACATGATGCAAAGTATGTCTCTGACAAAAAGTGTATCTGACACAATAGTCAGACCTGCACTGTTTCTGAAGAGATTAACAAGACAGACTTGTGAACAAATTTAGCCCATCCCTCTGCAGCTATCAACTGCAAAAAAGAAAGCTGGGAAAAAAGGTACTAACACACACTATTCCAGCTGAGGAATCTGAGAACAAAAGAACTGTAATGACAGAAAAGACAGGCAAATAGTACTATTAGTACCTGAATTTGGTTCTGATCTAGAATGCCAACTGTGACATCAAAGATTTAAAAGTTCTGGTTTTCTTCACAGATTTAGCATCATTAGCATGTCTTAGCCTTACTCCAGAGCAAATAGCAATCCCCAGGATCAGACAAGATGTGCCATACCACACTTCACACCAGTCCACAGCAGCAAGTAGTTTGAATACTTAAAGCTGAGCAGAATGTTTTTGCAGAACAGAACTCACCTGAACTTGATGCAATTTTTTGAGACTACAAGCAAGTAAAGATAACTGCTTAACAATTACTGCACAATAAAGAACACTTGTCCTATACTTGGATGAATTTAAATATCATACTATAGCAGACTAAAAAGTAACTCACAGGTGCCAATTGCACAGGTAATTAGTGCAGTGTACACCAAATGGAAATGTTACACTTGTTTCACTGGCTAGAGTTCTACAAAATTTTACTGACAGTCTTCAAAATTTTAACAAAGGTCTAGAAGTCAACTTGCATCTCCACTACTAAAATATTATTATATGTATTGCTTTCCTCCATCTGCTAAAGCCATCTTCAAATCATTGCCCCCCTCCAAAAGGAATTATTTAGTGTAGTATGATCTGGTCCTTACAACAAAGCTATGAAGTGAAACTGAGTTGCTTGTTATTGAAGTCAAATCAGACAATCCGAAGGTCTCATTTGATGAATAAATCAGGATTCTGCATAACATGCAAAGTAGCTCTACCCAAAATGAAAAAAAATTATACAATTGTCATTTTCCATTTATTTAAAAGCATACTCACCTGCAATGATTTCTCGTAGCTTGGGATCTAAGTTCACAGTACAAGGCAAAAAGGTTCTTACATCACGTGCAACAAGAACAGGTGTTCGTGAAGATAAAAATACTTCAAAGTTCCGTATATCTGCATCAATTTCAAGCAGAGGCTCAACATCTTTAGTTGTAGGAATATTCTTTGAAATTCTAGGGGGAAAAAATAAGGTTAAGTTCTAAACCATATTCATTAGAGTATGAGTTCCATTTGCCTAATGATATTCCAAAGTGAAATACTAGCACACTTCAATCCATTCTCCAAAATGTGAAGAGAACCCATAAAGAGCTGCACTGTCTGTAGAAAAAACAATTCAACATTTTCTAATAATCAAGAAATCTCAAACTGCTAAGTAATCTGATCTAAGTGTATGATTCTGAGAAATCTCAAAGAAGCCATACCACAGACTAAAATCAGACCAGGAATTTATAGATAGGTAACACCAAATCCAAAATAAGGGGAAGTTAACATTTGTCAACTTTAACCTAAAAAATCTGTCAAACTTTATCTTTCACTTCAGTAAGTGAACTGTCAAAAGAAAAAAAAAAAGCTAAAAAACCCACAAAACACCAAACACACACAAAAAAAAAACCAATAAAAAAACCATCAGCAACAAAAAACAACACAAAAACCATGGGCAATATCAAATTCAAACTTGTATACTCAACAGAATCTGAGAAGCATATATTTTACACCAGTACTTAACTGTTACCTTAGGTTCTGCTTTATCTTATATGAAACTACAACTAAATGACTGTAAAAACGTGCATGTTTTTATTGAAACATCAGAAATGTAAAAAAAACCCAACACCCCGAAGCACACTTTAGTTGTATGTATCTTTACCGTGAGTATTCTAGACAAGACTTGAACACTGGCAAAATGAAAATTAAGTTACTTTTTAAGTCAGGGACTGAAGAGTTAAAGAGTGGCCTACTTCAACACTCAAATCTACAAAATAAAAAGCCAAAAGAGAATGTGACATGGATTTAAATAAAACACACAGCTGATGAATCACATGAAACAAATTAGTTGAATTTTAATGCGAGCTCTGCTTAAGTCTGAATGCGAGCAGTGTTCTGAACACGATGAACAAAGCTACTGTTCAGAAGCCAATAACCCACTGCTGGTGTGCAGATTGAAGTCTCTATTCTAACCTCCTCAGCTCAATGTCTTAAACAATGCCTTTGAAAGAAATATTTATGTAAATGATAATCTTTTGGCAAAGAGACACAAAAATCACATGTGCCTGTACTTCTCAGATAAAAAAGAAAAGGTTAGCATGTAAAGCACTTTAGGAGTTACTTTTTCTAAAATCTAAGCATACAGATCTAAAAATAATCATGCTCCTCTGAACACCCTATTCTCATTTAGAAGCTAGATTTTCCTGAAGCAGAAGAATTAATAAATCAGAAACATCAAAAACTGTGTTACAGTGTGTCTGTTCCCAGCCCAAAACAGAACATTACATTGGCAGAAGAGAACCTTAAAAATTCATTTCACTATTCACATCCACATGTGTCCTTTCCATGTGCAGCTAAAATTAAAAACTGCTTTCAGTATGGATTAAGTTATATTCGAATAATGACGGGTTATTTTTGGCTTTTTCCTTAAATAAAAATAATTCACTGCAAGTACATAAAGGTATGTCACCTTATATTACCTTCAAGAGTCTGTGAATTTGCTCCCAAGTTTTTCTAAGTTTATTTTCACCTTCCACTTCCACAGCTGACTTGGAAAAATAGCCACCATGGTCCAAAAGTGAATCCAGCACAGCTTAGATGCTAGGCTGTTGAGCAGCACATGACATAGCCTTCCTATTTTCCACCTACTGAAGCAGATGGTCACCACCACTGGATGTGGCCCTTCACCACACAACCAGCAGTGGTTAAAATGCATCAGCATCAGCTACCTTCATCCACACGGAAGGCTGTGCTGTGTCCACATTCCCCATTTGGTTGGTTATGCCAGATCCTGGAGCATGCCAACAAACTCCTTCTCAATAGGGGTTTCCTGTGCTCAAAGGCAATGCTGTTCAAGTGCAGCTGAGTAATTTAGGATTGTCTGCTGTGGTAAGAGCAGCAAGAAGCTCTTATTGGAGGCCTCTCTTGCTTGATTTGAGAACTCCCTTCAAGTTCAGGTCTTTCCCCTGGTCCTTGTCTGAACTACATCTATATACCTTACTGGTCATGACTTTGACTCACTGAATTGACCTCCTGGCTTGACCTAAAATGTACCTCATGGCTACACATGGGTCGTTTCCTGTTCCTGGTTACTGTCACTGAACCTGTTCTGATCTTTCTGTTTGGCTGCTGTGGGACTGCATCCCTTGCTGATGAAGACAACACCCTGCCTGTCTTGCTGTCCTTCTCAGCTTTCAGCTTGCCTTCACTCATGGAGCAGCCTACCCCTGATGCTTCCAGACAGGTGGAAGATTCACTTCTCAGTAAACCCTTATATGCCATTCTTCCTGCTCTTTCTAAACCTCTCTCCCTCAAGGTGAAAACAAAGAAAATCTAAAAGTTACTCTTTGCACACCTGAATTTTTTATTCCCTTCGTGTGTTTTACAGGAGCAAGTATGAGGACCAGAGTCCCTTAACTTTTGAACTCCATAAAAAGAACAGATCTCATTCTTGATAGTTAGTAAACAGAAGGCATGAGCAGGAAGGCATGTCATGCTCTGTCTATCACATGCCTTTCACATCTATCTTTCAATACTGGCTAAGATAGAAATATTGCTTAAAATAATGAAATAACTTCTCATTAAAAATGACAAAAAAGATTTTTTGAACGGTTTCATGCTGAGTAACATCTGGCCACTCTGGAATGCAATATGAAATTCAAATACTTAACAGTCTGCTAATTAGATAACTGATTTCTAATAGCTAATAATCAAATGCAAATAATACAATGCTTTGCTCTGAAGTTATTTATGTGGTCAGTACAGTGATTGTATCTTTATGCCTAAGGGTGCATTTTTACTGGATGAAAAGCTATCACACAAAACACTCCACAAAGTTTGCTATCACAATATCAAGGACAGTGCTGCAAATACGGATTCAAACTGAAATTTGCAAGAGGTTACTGAACACTGAAAACCAGCATTTGCTTATATACACACCTGTATAAAGGCAGAAATAAAAAGTCATCACACATTCAATATAAAAACATAAGGGAATCAATGGTTTATGTTAACAAAGACGAAAAAATAGAAAGTTGTAATTTATCTATTTATACAAAAATTATTAATGCCTCAGTGCAAATTAAGTGGTGCAGAGACTTAACAGAGTAGATGCAATAGCTATTTAAAAACTGTTACAGTAGGCACTGTACTACCTACTGTACCCCCCCCAAGACAGACTACATCACATTTACTGTGAGGTAAGAGGCAGAATATGGGTCACAACCAATATGTAGGTAGAGTGCATTTCTAGTTTAGCATCTTACCTCACAATGTTTGCCAGTGTTCTCAGGTTTTGGATAACTACTCTACTGTAGACAGAAATGTTCAGCATACACAAAAAGCCATATTCTCCAATTTTATTTCCCAACTTTATGAATTCCTTAAGAAGTACAGAAGTTTTCTTTCCTGACATTTTTTATAGTGTTGCTAAAACTAAGGCTTCTGTATTCCACCCCAAACTAGTATCAACCAGTGGTGCTCGGAAGGATTTGAAATATACACAGAAGCCATTAATGCATACTAAATATACTTTAGGAATTCAAAACTATCTGGAAAGTATTTTAGAAATATGCCTTATTACTCTACATTGGAAAGTTAACAACAAAAGCTAAATATCTTTTTTTTTTTTTTTAATGAGCTTTTGCTCCAATCCTTTTTCTCTCCCTATTGCCTTTTCATCTGAACTTACTTCTTACTTGCTGTTTCCTCTGGTATTCTCTTTACTTCTCCTTTACACCCAGCCTCATCTAGGTCTATTCAGTGACAGTTTTAGCAACAACCACCCACTACTTAACTGGTGTGTTGCCTTTTAACACTGAGACCACACTATTGATAACAGTAAGAAACAGTAATTTTATGTGTCCCAAGTTTTAAGTAGGAGGCAATAAAAAGAAACCAAAACCCCAAAAAAGCAGGAAAAATATTTCGAAATAATTCCTCACTGTGAGGTCTACAAGAATATTTAATTGTCTGCTTAAAGGAAGAGATTTATTTAAACCTGGCCTGGGCAAAAGATGATTGCAGAGAACATAACCACGGTGATGAATGTGGCACCTTCCACAGCTTTTTCATTTTTAATTTCTATGATCACTGAAAAGCAACACTTCTTAAATTAATACATCAATAGATTTTATACAACTCAAAAATCCCTCAACAGTTAATCTCACCCCTTTTATTAAAAGGTATTTAAACAGTGTCAAAACTGGAATTAGCATAATAACGTTTCAGAAACGTTACATTTTGAATCATCTTGCTCAGTTTTAACATTGAGAGATTTGCTGAAAACATGCAACATACTTTTTTTAAAAGAATAATTTAGTAGATATTTGTCTAAAGAACTATAATGAAAAAGTAGACAAATAATGCTTATCTTCAGTTTTTATTTTACTTTTCTTCTTACTTATATATATTAACAAAAAACCCTCAAATGATTTAGACAAAAGCTTTTAGCTCAACACATAATTGCAATGAAATTACAATAATTGTACCAATTAAAATATTCCTGAATGAACAGTTTGTCATCTTAATGTTCCAGTGGTTTATAGAAGGATCTACTTAATTAGATGAAATTGCTTTCCAATGTTAGTATCAAATGTCATTTGTTAAAAGTTGAACTATTTTGAAAATAATTTAACAAAGCAATTTTACGAAACACCAAGAACCAACATTTTCTTTTCAGCTGAATAAAGCAAGCAGATGTGTCATCAAATTGCTATAAAAATAAATGAGCCTTTACATGGGGAAAAATAAATTTTACTACTAGTGCTACGGAATACTATTTTCTGATTTTTTATGAAATCAATCTCTTTAACAAAATCATTTAAATCTTAGTGGTATTTTTAGTATGCTGTAAATACACTTTCTTAAATTGAAGTAATAAACAACGTAGTAGAAATATTCAACTGTATGTAAAACAGAAAAAAGTTTTAACCTGCCTAAGTGATTTCCTAATTTGATTAACATGGGCATATCTCACAAAAGACCTGAATTTAGACTACAGGCAAGAGGGTTACAAAATTACTTCAGTGACCCCTAGGAACATCTTCCAATAAACAAGGTACTGTAGACTTCAGTTTCTCCTGTGGTGAAGGGGATACAAATGGATAAAATATGTTCAGTAGATAATGTGGTTTAGTGAGTAAACTTCATGAGGAAAGGCTCTGAGAAGACATCCCCTCCCATACAATCAGCTTTAGTAGGATGATTTGTAATCAAAGGGGTGGCAATACCAAATCACTGCTGTCTCTAACCATAAGCAGTAAAAAAATACCAAGAAAGAAAGAAAGGTGACTAAAACTTGGAGCCTCAAAATGTAAAACTAAGCATGTACAACTAAGGTCTTTTCCCCAGAGAAATAATTGACTCAAAAATCTTAGACTGAGGTAGACTTGAGAATCCAATAGACTGAGGAGAAAGTATTCAAGCAAAACTTGCACTCCTCACTGCATGGGAAATCAGAATGTGATTATACTCAAAGCAAAATTTTAATTGAGACTATGGCTCTCCTCATCCTCTTTATCATCTTTTCCACTACAGTACAACCCTTTTGACAAGTGATGTCTACAATCTCACAAATGATGACGAAATCTCAGTGTTTAGAATTTATATACATTACAGGTTTGGATAATGCAAGATTCTCCTTCTTTCCATTATTTTGCTATACCTGTTGTAACACTGTTTAATTTTCTGACTGTTTCTGAGCACTGAACATATTTTTTTCAGAAAAATTTTCAATAATCTTAATTTCTTCCCCAGTGCATATTTACAGCTGATGACTATGTTATCAGGATTACAGATGAGATTATTTCCCCCACTGTAATGATACATGTATCCACAATGACTTGAATCTGCAATTTACTCGGCTACTTTCCACAAACCTCTTGAACACTGTGGGGTTATATCCCTATATTGCATCTTCTCCCTTTGCCATACCATGTAAAAGTCAAAGAACACAGGTACTACTCTTGGAAACTTTACCTGAAAGTTTCTCATGAGACTCTTATTCCTACCTTTAACTTCCCTTTTACGATTGCCCGAAGCATTCTTGCCAGTTGTTACCTTAAATTTTAATATAGTTAAATGTTCTTACATCAAGATCTTGCTTAAAATTTCTTAAATTTCAAAATACTATATTGCCTTCTTCACATGTTCTTTGACTCTGTTGAGAAGTCAGTTTCTTGAAACATATCTCTACAAAAGCTGGTATATCATTTATTTAGAACTTGCACTGACATTCATTCCGGCACCATGCCTGTTTTATTTAGTATTCCCAAGAGAGCATATTCCCATACCTGCTCATTTTACAAGTCTGAAGTATCAAATATTCAAGAGAAACTGGCTTTAATCTGACAAGTTAATTCTCTTACAACTTAATTTACAGAAAGCTCACCTATTTTATTCTGCTTCAGGGCTTTAAAAAATTGCTTTCTGCAATTTCTGCAAACCATTTTGGCATTACGTAAAAATGACATTAGGAGGATTCTTCACAGCAACACAGAAGAGAATGCAGCACAATAATGTAAATGTAAGGAACGTAGAGTAGAGGTATGTAAGTGAATGTAGAGGAATACTAACTGTATGTCATAATTATAAATGAAATGGTAAATTTAATTAAAGTAGAACAGGATAGAGAGGTGGATAATGACAATAGTGGGCATGACTACAGAACAACCTAACCACAAAAGGGGAAGGAAAACAGAAAAGAATTCAGAATTCAGAGCTTAACCTGGCTAGGAGAGACTCCACGAAAATCCTGATGATGACAGATGACTGGAAAGGCAACACATAAACCAAAAGGACTGTACACTGGTACTACTAAGAATACCAACTGGAAAGCTAAACCAAGCAAGAAGGGAGGTTGGAAGTGAGATGATAGAAGTGAAATGATACAGCAAATTAGTTTAAGTAAATAAAAAGAGAAAAGATATTTTCCTCTGGAATCTGGAAATGCAGACATCATTTTTTCATGTTCAAAATTTGACAGAGTTACAAAGCATGAGCTTGTTCCCTTCTTACGAAAGAAAGACAACATAGTGCCTCTGTCACTAAGAAAGAAGACTAAGTTACTCCAATCCATATTGTTGGCAAAGTGCCTGTGCCACAAACTGAAGCCTAATTTTGGGTTTGTTTTGTTGTTTGAAGATTTTTGTTTGGTTTGGTTTTTTGTTTGTTTTCTTTCCAGACTCTGGGACCTTGCTGGCAATGCAACATTAAGCAGGTTTCCTCATCTCTGCACTGTGTGATACAACACAGACACACTACTCTTGACAAAACTGGTTTCATACTCATCAATATAATCTTCCACTTTTATCACTGTATGTCTAGAAATGCACTCACAAGTTTACTTCGCCTGACAATTCTTCGCAATAAGAAAGTATTAGTGGTGAGGGTTTGTTTTTAATAACAAGTTGAAGCACAGAGATGTGAGTATATTAATTTAGTAACAACACTGAGATACCCATTTTTTTTCAGAGTACTCCACCAGCTGAAAGCTTTGGATATAGCTGTGAACACTGAGCACTTGCTGGTACCAGCATGCAGAGCACAAGCTGTACCAGCTCCTGACAGAGGCACCAACGCTGCCCAAAAAGGCACAGCACAGGTGCACCACAGAACCACACAAACTCTGAAAAATAGTTCTACAGCACCTTTCAGCTGTCCAAGCTTAGTTTTCCTATCGTGTTATTTTTCAGCTATAACAGCACTGAGACGTGACAGAAAATGGCTCTCCTTAAGGCAGATGACACAGCCTGTCCATGCCGCTTGCAAAATCAAGTTCTGGCCATTACAAGACCGGGATCATGTGAGGGCAAACAGCATTTTCTCACACCAATCATCTACCTCAGTGCACACATGTGACTGGAATCAACTGCAGTTTATTAATTATTTTTAATACTTGGTTCTTTCCATCTCACTGTGCTTTCTGCACGCTGTGAACCTACTGCTTATTGGGATCACCGCAGAACGAAGCAGCGGGGAGCAGCTCCCTCCCCTCAGCGGCCACCGCGCAACAACCGCGCAGCGGCCGCCCCCTGCCGGCGCTCTGCGGCCCTCACCCGACAGCGCCCCCTGCCGGCCCGGCCCCGCTCCGCCTCCCGCCGCGCTCAGCAGGGCGGGGCTGGCAGCGGCCCAGACAGCAGCCGGGACAGCAACCAAGGGCTCGGAACCGCGGGCTCGGAACCGCGGGCTCGGTACCAAGGGCTCGGAACCGCGGGCCGTGCCCAGGAGTTGCCTGCCGTGACTCCCGGACTGATCGGCCGCTTGCGTTAGCGCTCCGCCCCGCTCCGCCAGCAGCGAAGGGGGAGGCAAAGGGGAACGCTTTCCTGGCGGTGCCTGCAGTTTTTAAGGCGGTATTTTAAAATCTGGGAAAAGTGGCTCTGATGTCAAAGCATTCTCCTCATAGGGAGAATGTGATGAAGCCTGGAACTCCCGCACTTGGGAGGCACAGAGCCTGCAAGGCTGCTTTCACCCAAGGGAAAGGGAGCAAGCAGATCCCTCACCCCACACACCATACAGTTCAAACACAGCAAAACCAGAAAAGAATTCACACTGTCACAGTAAAAGGTATTTTGACACAAGCTACTCCAAACTAGGAAAACTGTGTTCTTGCTGCTGTTCTTAAGTACTGTAATACTAAAAAAAAAAATCCTTGCAGAACAAACTGCACAAACACAAACTCAGCGTGGGAACAGAAGCTATGAAAGTAAAAAACTTGCTACCTATTAATGAGGCTTCAACTGGAAAAGCTGCTTTATAAACTAGAAAACTGTGGGAAACAAACTTGGGTTTTAAAAGATGAAATACCCTTATTTGTAGAGTAATATGGAAGTAAATACTCCACTTTGAACCAATACAGGAACAGATACTCAAGCCAACTGACTTCAAACAGTTGTAGGCAAAAAGAGTTAAAATTACATAGAAAAGATTATTTTGGATAAAACAGACTTTTCAGAGCATTAGATCACCCCAGAGATAAGTTCACAGACCTTTCCCTCTCCAGCATATGGTAAAGATCATCAGCCAGATCACCACAGAGATGAGATCTCAGTTTTGTCACTACATCAGTATTTAGAAATTAGTTCGAAATATAATTTTCTTTGTTTTTAATACAAAGCACACATTAGTACATAGTGCAATAAACAGCAATGGAAGGAATTTGAAAGTTTCCAAAAGTTAACTGAAGAGTAAGATTGTGGAAATTTTAGATTACAACTTGGTAGCTGTTTGAAAGCCATGTTATTTGATAATTAGTAATGATCACTTTTAATAATGGAAAGTGCATACTGTTACCAAAGTAACACTTACCTCTCATAGATGGTTTTTAAAGTCATCTGATCTGGAACACCTTCAGTCTCTTCAAGGTGCAGTATAAGCCATGATGTTCTGTATGGCCACTGCTCTGTGAGATTGATCCAGCTAGCCAGTCTGTCCCAATTGAATGTGATCTGATTAGCTCTCAATAAACGACCTAATATAACAAGGAAGGAGAGAAGAAACACAGGAGATTTTTTTTCCTTTTGAAAGATAACCTTTTTTCTCAACAGCTATTTAAGTCCTTTACCCCAATCTGTGAACTTTTTGGTATTATATTTCTAGCTCTGTAAGTATAAAATCATCTCAAGTTGCATCTCGAAGTGTCATTTGACAACCTAATAAAAATTCTTGCAAATACTGTTCAGAGCATGAGATTCTCCAAAAACTGTCAACCTCAGCTCCAGGTTAAACACTAATTACTACCATCCTGTTACAGGTGAATCACACATTACTTTAACAAAACTCAACAGAGAGTTTCACACAGCATTAATTTCTCAATCTAAACACAAAAATAACACTAATACTGTGCAGTATCTGTGCATTAGCTTACGAAATATGGTCAAAACAAGTTAAGCACAAAATGCAATCTTCAATAGCCAATGAAGTAAAATTCAAAACTATACACCAAAGACCCCAGTACCTGAAGGCAACCAGGAAAGCTGGAGAGGTACCTTTTACAAGGTATGTAGTGAGCTAGGATGAGGGATAACAGTTTCAGACTGGAAGAGGATAGATTTAAATTAGATATTAGGAAGACACTCTTCACTATGAGGGTGGTGAAGCAGTGGTACGTAGGTTGCCCAGAGAAGCTGTGGCTGCCCCCCCTCCCTGGAAGTGTTCAAGGCCAGGTTCTATGGGGCTTTGAGCAACCTGGTCTGGTGGGAGGTGTCCCTGCCCATGCAGGGGTTTAGAACTAGACAAGTTTTAAGGTCCCTTCCAACCCAAACCATTCTATGCTTCACTTTATTATTTCAAGTTAATAAGGAAGGGTATGACTTACAACATAACCTGCTAAAAAAACCAAAACAACACACCACAGAAAAAAAAATGTTGCAGTTTATGCATTTCAAATTTTAGCACTTTTTATAGAATTGTATCATTAATACTGGTGATGACATACAACTTACAGTCTGAAGGCTGTGCTCATGAAGCTGTTTATTAAATTATCATATATAACCTATATATATGTAACAAGATAAATAAAATCTTTGCTTGCACTCTCTAAGAGTTTGCTTCAGAAGAATTTTCAAAATCAGCACCATGGACTGACTTAGTAAATTTAAATTTACATGCTAAAAAAATCTGAGTGTTCACTACAAGCAACCAAAACACAATACTGTTTACTGTACAGAAACACTCAACACTTACCTGTCACTGAAACAATATTCAGTAATCTTCTCATTGTCTGAGGACTGATATCACTGAACCAATCCTCTGTAACCAACAGTTTGGTCAAATCAAAAGACATTTGGCGGGTAATGGTACGTTGCATCTGACGCCTCCGGTAAGTATCCTGATAAAGACACAAAAAAGCAAGAATTAATCAGCAGTGTGAAAAATGTAAAGATGGGACAACAGAACAGAAAGCAGGAAAGAAAGTATGGTGGCCATGTTACAATGTAAGTCTAGTCTTATATTTTTAATTCCTTGATTTGCTCAATTACTGCCCCTGTGATCAACCAGATCACACATAATCAGGCTTATCCACAAAACTCAAAAATATACATATTATAGTTACTATCAATACACCAGGCAGACAACCAGGCTTATCCACAAAACTCAAAATATACAGATTATAGTTACTACCAATACACTGTATCATCTCAGCATTCAAAGTGAACTGAATTAAAGTATTTGTGAAAAAGAATGCTTTGGTGAAAAAGCAAACTTTTCTTTTGAAGATAAAGCATCAGTCCTTATTATTAATTTTACAAGAATGGTGTGGTAAGGCTTCACTAAAATTTGAAAGAAAAAATTATAGAGAATGAAAAAGGTATTACCAGTATTCTCTATCTAGTTTTAAAATCTCTCACCCGCCTATTGAGAGCAGTTTTGCTACCAAGCTTGGCCATGTCTCCAAGACTGTTCTGAGAAACTCTCCTGTCAACATCTTCATGTAATCCTATGGAAAGAATACAAAAGTAATTTTCTCCATTCATACACATTTAACTGATCTATAAAATAACACTAATGATCTGACAATTATTTAAAATAGTTTGCTCAAAAAAACAGATTTTTGGAGCACTGGTTTTCATACCATTCACCTGCATTACCTTACCTGCAGTGTCTGTATAAGGAATATCCCCATTGGTTGTTGAAGCCATCAGTTTTCTTGCATTACTAAGCCCTCGGCTATTGAGAAAAACTGGCAAATGGACAATGTTACGCATGTAATCGTGGCCATTTATGTTTGAATCACGTAGAACACTGTTGAGGTTCTGGTTAATAGCCTTGATAATAATGTGAGGGTCGCTTGCAAAAATAGCAATAAATGGGCCTTTTGAAAACAAGACTCGAACCTGTAAAAAAGCAGACAGTACACATTGTTAATAATAGCTTAAAGTAATTGTGGATCATTTGAACGTCTTGTATTTATTCTGGCCTAATTATAAACTTGAGAGGATGAGATGTATAGTGATGTCAGTTTCTTCAATACCAGACAGCTAACATTAGGAATTTATCCACAATTAGACTTAAGCATACTTGAAAAATTAGGCGTAGCAGTTACTGCAGAAGTGTCCTGGTTTAGGCCAGGATGAAGGTGATTTTCTGGTTTGTACTTTTGCTTTCAGCTAAGTCTCTTGTAAGTAGTTGCACTTGCTGAAATTAACAGAAGTTTCTCAGACAGTGTCTGCTTCTAGGACTGATAACATTCGATGTTTATAGTTACAGCCAGAGACTGGCATGCAAGCCAAGGACACTGCTCAGCTCTCAGGAACATTTTGCCTTCCAGAAGGAGCAACGAGGTCCCACCTGAAACCCTCCTCTGGGGAGGACCGGACAAGATAGATGTCAGAACTGACCAGAGTATTCCATCCCATACATGTCATACTTGGTATAAATTTGAGGGATCACGAGGGTAAAACAAATTCTTCCTTCCTTCTTCCTCCCTGCTTCCTTCGGCATCCTGAGAGGATTCCATCCGTCCCTCTGCCTGTGGTCCTGATCCATGCCAGCCTGAATCTGTGTGTTCCTGCCCCCAGCTCCCCACTGCTGCTGACTCCAGGAGTCCAGCCTGGACTTTCCCAGGGCTGCCCTGCAGCCTCGGTGGTGATGTGAGAGTTACTGGGGAAAGGGGGGAGGAGCGTGGGATCACTTTTCCTGTATATTTGTATATATTTAGTAATTTTTTCCTATTTATCATCACTGTGTCATTAAAGTTCTGTAGTTTAGTTTCCAACCCATAAGTCTCTCTTCCTTATTCTCTCTCTCAGTGAGGAGAGAGAGATTAATATATAAATCTGTTTCTCTGTTTAAATCTGTTGTTTTGCTGGGCCAGTGTTAAACCGTGACAGGAAGTCATCACTAAGAAGACAGCATGCAGTAATGTCCTAGTTCTCCCAAATACTTAGCATTTAAGTATTTTTCATTGAAAGTACTTCCAAAGTAAGTACGAAAACTTCTCCAAACATTTTGTTTCAGCACAATATTAATTTTTTAAAATTTACATCAGATTGTTTAAAAGCTTTTCACAAATATTAACAGGTACTGCTCTACTGGGATTTAATGTTCAGTTTTTAAAACCCATGACTCAGTATTACACCAAAGCCAACATACAGAAATCTTCAACAACTACACACACATACTCTCTCTTTCTAAAGAAAATTCACAGTAACTATCTACATCTGAGCTCATCTTTGAAAGAGATCATCCTGATGATCCAGAGATCTGAAGTGATCTAACTTACAGTATCAAGCATCTGTAAAACTTTGTCCTGTTCACAAGCATCCAATCCATCAATAATTACAACAAGCCTTGTCTGATTCTGAGTGAAGCTGTCGATGGTTTTTGCCATTCTGGCCATCAATTCCACTTCGCATTTCAAAACCTAGAAAAATGAAAAGCAAAGAAGAAAAACAACATCTTTATAATACTCAATTCATAAGAATCCATATTTTGCAAATTTATACTTGTCCCAAAAAATCTTGAATAAGACTTAGAAAAATGAACACTTATAAATACCCAAGCATAAGTCTTAAAATGTCGCTTTGAAAATTTTGAGTATTTCTACAAATATGTTCAGCAGAACCACAGGCTACACTCTAATGTAACAAGCTATCCTTATTTAAATGCCATTACAGTGTTATTTTAAAAGTACATAATATTTATTTACCGTAAATCAGCTTTTCAAGAGTAAACAAGAGCTAATCCTCAAAAAAAGCTTTGCAAAAGATGAATGCTACAATTTTCTATCTCCCAGCCAAGCAAAATATGCTATTACTCTAATGTTCAGTCATTCAGGATATTTTAAGTTTTTCAACATAAAGTTACACATTTAACAACTACCCTTACTATAGAAACAAAGGTGGAATTTCTGTGCCCACATTTCAATAACTAACAGGTAGATATTAAAATCTGACCTATTCACAACTACATTCATCTTAACTGTGCACACTAAGATGATGTAAGTCACATGAATAACCCTTCAGAAATACCCACTTCTCTCCTCTGACTGTGAAGGGTGAATCTAGCTACCAGTAGTTTGAAGTTATGCCAGGTAAATACCATTCAAAGGACAATTGTCAAGATGGAAAAGTATTTTCACAACATACTGTCATACAGTGTAATTAGCTGTAATCATTAAATCATTAGCTGTAAGCTATGGAGGCTAAAGTTTTTTTTCAAGTTGAAGCACATAGTAGGCTTATTATCAGTTTAGATACAACCTGGTATTTGGTATTTTCTACCATTTTTTCATGAGGTATGTGAACTGTTCTGAAAACAGTTCTGAAACATTCTCTCAGTGCTATTATTCCCCTTTCAGTTAGAAAGTCTCGCAGACAGCTCAAGTTAGATGTGGTTTCTCACCTTTAGAATATTTTTCAAGTTACTCTTTCTAATCCTGTGATCTAAAGTAAGCTTTTACTAAATACTGATAATTTAGAATAATTGTTTCCCTAGTACCTTCCTCCCAGAAAAAATAAAGTTAGAAACTGAAGCTTAATCCGAATTTAACGTTCCTGGTTGAACAGACAGATCTCATACACTAAGCATAATTACCAGTGGATCCAAAAAGCAGTCTTTAGTAAAAACTCACCTATGCTCATTCTAATGTTGCAGACTTGGCCTGATTAAATAATTAATGCCCCATTTTAAGAAGGCTACAGGTTTGGGGTGTTGTTTCAGGTCTCTTGATGGCAAACTCATCTAAATGCTTACCTTCATGAACCCCTCACTTTTCAACTTATGCAGCTTGGAGGCAGCATTGTGAAGACGCTTTCTTTGAGAATTTAAAATTGAATCCATCACTTGCCACCATGTGCGACAGTTCAAGACAAAGGCCAAGCCAACTACACAGGTAACAGTTATAAGAATGACATTCACTGTCACATTGGATGATTCCACATTAAAAATCGCCAGCAGGGTAATCGCAGAAATAATGCAGGACAGTATGAAGAGGAAAATCACAAAGGATGGGAGACAGCAGGTTTTCTTCCATTTCTTTTTACCTAGGAAACAAGTGTTTGCTGTTAAAATTAATGTTATATGTAATTACAGGTGTGTGCAAAATCTATTAACTTGGCATAAAATAATGACTTGCATAAAAGATTAGTGCAATATTACCACCCAGTCAAAAACACATGAAAAATTCAAAGTTGACAAAATTCTTGGGAATTATGTAGCAGAGATTTTCCTTCAAATTTCAGTTTATTTCCATTGTTTCAAGAAATCTGCACTGGATGGAAATTATCTTTATTAAACAGAATCCATACCGGTGGTACCATTGCTATTGAGACATCTCTCAGTCAACTGTATTTGTGCAATGAAATCTCAAGAAAACAGTAGGGTAACTACTTGATTTGAAACAAAAACACAACACTAGCATAATGTAACAGTAATGGTGCCATTGGAGAACTAAATCAAAATTGCAAGTTACACCCTGAGACTATCCTTTCTTGCATGCTTAGAACACACACTAACAAGGGAGGGCTGCAGTATGTAAGGTTTGGACAGATCGCATGGGCCTTGGAAGGGAACAGTGGACCTCCTGATTTCAGCTGGACTGATTGGAAGAGACAAAGAAATATTGTAGCTGGGGGTTAGCACAGCTAAAGCAATGACCAAAGATACAACTTTTTTCCAAAGCAGAAGCCTCTGCCTTTAGACACCTCTAGAAGACTCACATCTGTACACATTTGTTTGTAACAAAGCACAGAACACAGCAATAATCTGATGAAAAGTGACGACAGTTAAAAAAAAAAACAATATTTGAACATGAACAGAAAAATCAAATTTTAAATATGCTACATGGAAAGAACATCCAAGGTTTATAACAGCCCACATATGATATTCTAGACCAGGGTATGAGCCAGCAAGATCTTTCACATTATTGGCATGTGTGACAGACAAGATTGTGATGCTGAACAAAGCAACAGAAATGCATAATGACAGGAGCAAGGGGCAAGAAAGCAAGAATAGCATCTCCATTATAATTAAATTCAGTTCTAGACATTTTGAAGTAGGGATGTAAGCTTCCTCTAGGTGGGGAAAGACAGAACTGGGTAAGAGAGAGACTCGGGAATCATCTACAATTAAATGGCAATTGAATAGGCTTGCTTGTGAGCTTACAGACACAGGAAAAATTAAAGGCAGAGAAGACTAAAAAGAAATATGAATGGAATTTCTATGAACAAGAGACAAGAAATCTATGACTCCAGACCCACAACCATCTGGAGACAAGAAAATGTGCAAGACTGTCAAATAGATAGTATTTAAAAAAAATTAACTAATCAGATAATTGGGAAGAGCACAGGAAGGTACCAGAGCCAAGAGTAACAGGAAAAACTTAAGATTACAAATGAAAGGGAAAAGATGATTACTGCAAATACAAGACAGTACTACACTGCCATTCTCAAGTCAGTTTCTGGAGAAAATACAGCATCATGAAAGCTGTTTCATTGAGGTTAAGAACTGCAAAACTTCTCACATGGAAATAAGGGTGAAAACTTCCATTTAACACTTTCAGAAAGAACATTTGGTGAATTTGAAAAACAACAATGAAGAGGAACTTTTGCTCAGCACATGGCTTGTTTTTTTTCAGTCTCTGAAGAGAGGAGAGATTAAACTTTTTAATTCAAGAGAGGACACAGTATCTAATAGATTCTTCACTTTGTGGTCAATGAAAAAAGAAGTGACTGAAACTGAACTCTAAGAACAAGTAAGTTCTCTATGAACTCCAAGCTACCCTCAGGAACTCCCTTTCTTCAAATTATTGTACTCTGTTCTGCATACCATTTTCAGAAATCTACAGATGGGAGAGAAGAAAAAAGTGTGTTCCATTTGGATCAAGTAGAAATATTTCATCTCATCTTACCAGCACTGATCTCAGCAATTTATGGCTGTTGACCCAACATGTTCTATAGCTTTATTACTTCCAAGAACAAGTAGTGGTCACTCAGAAAAGCTCCAAATTAAAATCTAAAAAATTATACAGAAGCTTCTCTCAGCAATACACAAAAGTATATTTTTACTTGTATCTGACTCAGACACAATGCCTTAATTACTATGGAAAAATACCAGACTGCATCTAAAAGGATGCTATATAAGTACACATTTCCACTAACACTTCTGGAAACTATTCTTCACAGAAGACATTCCCTTAGGATAGTAACAAAATCAAGACAATCAAAGAAAACAGGGTGTTTTTCTCCACAAAACAGTATAAAGAGTCTCCCCTTCTATAGAATTTCTTCATAGTTACAACAGTTTCTAAAAAGAGCTTACAATGTAAAAAACAGAAACCCTGATAGCAGTGCACTGAAATGCAATAATCAGAAAAGTCATTCAGGTAATAAAAACCTTGTGTATCTTCTGTCTTGAAAACTCGAAATAGCCTTGTTGCTAAGAAACCAAATTCCCTTTCACATGCATCAGAGAGGGTAGCAATCATCTCAGCCAATGAAGTTTCTCCACCTACACTGGACAGTCTATTGTAGTCTGTAAACAAAAATCTGAAAAGACAAAAGACAAGCATTTTGTACATTTTAGAAAGCTCGGAATATTTTCTGGCAACTAAAGCAACAATCTTCCTGCATCTCTGGAGCTAAAAGTGTTTTCATGTAGCACAAAATATGAAGTACTTAAACATCTAATTTTTATAAAATTCTACATGGATTTTATTTGTTTATTTTCCTGTTATCAACCTCTCCCTTGCCCCACTTTCTCATTCTAAAACTTTATTTCTTAAAGATAAAAATGATCACAATGGCACCTCGAGATAGCTGTAAAAACACAAACTATCTTTACAATGACAAAACAAAATATTGATAAGTATTTTAAAAATGGCATTCTGAGCTATTTTCAAATATTTAGGGAGAATTAAAAAAAAAAACAAAAACCCCAAAACAAACAAAACAAACAAGCAAAAAACCCCCACAAACCAAACCATACCAAACAAGAAGAACAAGCTCACATAAAAGCACCATGAGACTAAAATACAAGTCTCTATACAACAGGAGTAAACTAAACACATGGCACAGATTTTCTTCCTTTCAGGTAAATTAGGAAGCTTTAAGTAGTCTGGTTCTCTATGTATGGGGGGTGGGTGGGAGGGAAAAAAAGGAAAAAATACATAATACACAGTAAGCTATACCAGAAAACTAAATCATCTTTTTGTCTGTTTTTTCTATTTTTGTCCATTTCAAATTTTTACTAGTATGGTACTTAAACCTCTAATACTAAAAAACAGTAACTTTCACCAAGTTTGGCTAAGTTTTTCTCATAAACACTACCATCTTCTTCACACAGAAAAATTTAAGTAGGTGGTTTGCTAGGGCTACTGCTTTTCAAACAGGAAGCAAAACATCTTTTCGTAAAATAATTCACATGGTAAATTCACATGCACAGTTTGAAAGTATCCCAGTATGCCTGAATTGTTTGTTCAAGAGTAAACAAATGAAGTAACTGACCTGACAGGTAAAGCCTTAGTGGTTTGCTCTGGTAATTCTGGTGGGTTCACAAACATGAGCTTGAGAAGCAACTCTAAATATCCAATATGTCTTGCTAACCTTACACTTAATACCCAGGCCCAGTTCCATCTCTCACCTTCTCTTCGGCCACCAAAGTAAATTACAGCTAAAATATTAAAAATTAAGAGATGTTATGGTCATAATTTAGTCAACATTCACAACTGAAAAAAGCATGAAGTTTGAACTGATACTGCATGCAGTTCTTATAAGCAGCTGAAGGAATTTTTAACAATTATGGTTAAAGGTGAGATTAAAATAATGGAGCTAAGATACAAAGTTCTTCATTTTAAAAAATGTCCTCTCATAAACTATATGCAAAACACAAGGAAGGGTCTGAAGAAGTTTCATTTTCTACAAAAATATTTTGTGTTTTTTCTGAATTACAAAGCATTTTTACAAAACAATACTGAATTCCAATAGGTAAAAATCTTCATAAGCTTCATATAAAATAACTTACTAAAGAAAATGTAGAGAACTGCTAATAAGCTGAGTGACACTGCTATTCCAAGTTTCGCATCCACTGTGAAAGCCAGCAATAAACCCAAACCTCCACACAGCATAAGTGTGAGGAATACAATAAGCCAGGAGAACTGAAACAGAGGCTCAATCTGCTGTCCTGCAAAAGTCTTCATTTCATCTAAAATAAAAAGACAAAGCCCCGTTAATATGTTAAATCATTCTGGTACAGAAAGCCAAAAAAGGTATTAAAATTATTAGCTTTGAAAAAAAACCAACACTTTTTCACTAGACTGTAAAACTTTTATCAATAGTAGAGAGAAAAACAAAAAGGCAATAACACTTGAATTCTTCAAATATTACTGCAAAACCCTGTTTTCATCCATGAAATGAAAACATTTAATTACATAATACTTGCACTGTTTGCTGAAGATTTTGTAATTAAAAGAGGTAATAAAACTCATGCCATTTCCAATCTTTCTAAAGTTTAAAATCTATTTTATGACACCAAGAATAATAAATCAAACATATCTGTAAAGAAAAAAAACCAAAAACCAAAACCTCTGGAGCATATTCCTCAGATAATCAGATATAACAGTACAATGTAAAGGCTTCACTTTATTTCTGTTTGCTAATTCATATTTACTAAAACAGGAATTCCTGAAGAAAATTATACAGGACCTATTGAATGAGAAACGTCAAATACACAAATGAAAATAAAAATATGAATGAGGAGCAAGAAGAAACTACTGAAAAAGCCTTTTAAAAACATAAGAGCTCACCAACCATATACATCACGCTCAAAATTGCACACCATTTTGTTTACAACATGGGGCATGAGATGAATGAAATGAACAGAGATGTCATTTTTATTTGTATAGAAGCTTTTAAAATCATTGAAATCACAGAAAGAAAGAAAGAAAGAAACATCAAGACTGGTAAACCTATTTTGAATTGTACTGGAACATCTTAGAAAAACATCCTTTGTTAGAAAAAGCTAAACGTGTAAATAGGATGCTTATTTCCACTGTGAAAAATATTGACTCTTTGTATACTGCATTTGCTTTCCTCAGTCATTTCAGAAAGTTTAAAAAGCTCAAGGTAAATAGGGGGAAAGGGCAAGAAAACTAAATGCACAGGAAATACACTTCAGAGAAAAAATAGAAGCCTGAAATTTTTCTTAAAACTTCAATAATGAATATGACATATAGCAGGCACAGTAAATTAATTTTGAAGCAGAAGATGTTTGAACCTGGCCTGACACACAAGCACCCATCAGGAAGGCATATTTCAGCAGCCAAACTTTCAGCATTACCCACAAGGTAGATTCACTGCTGCAGGAAACAGAGGACTATAGGCAGCAACACATTACGACTCTCTTGACATGGTTTAAGTGAACAAAGCAATCTACAGATGACCTGACCACACTAAAATTTAAATCCTTTCATTACAGAAAGAGACTGGATACAAAACTGTATGGACCAACAGGTGTTGCAAAAACGAGGAACTCCCATGTGATGCTTTTCATAGATAGATCTGACCTACAGAAAAGGATAAATCAACTTTTACCTTCCAGTTTCTTAAGCAGGAAAGATTTTCCACTTCCCCACTGTGCATATAAGCCTACACAGATAGGTGGTTGCATGGTTGGTTCACTCAGAATATCAGCCAAAGCACTGCTGTACAGATCATAACCCAGCATGTCACCATCAGATTCCGTGGGGGACAAATGTCCTGTAATGCAAATACCACGTTAGAGAACATGCCTTTAGGAAATCTCTTCAACGTGACAATTTTCATATATAAAACCACGACAGGTTCACCTTTATCTGTATATAAACTCCTCCTCTGAAATAACTGTTATTATTGGTACATTTTTGATCAACGCATTTTTAAATAATCCACATTGTATAGATATCAAACCCATTACAATCTACCACAAAAGACTGAAAATCCCAAATTACAGCAAGTCAAAGAAAATTCCCACACAAGCAAATCTAAGTAAAAACAGAATGACCAACAGCAGTCGCACAGTATACCATGTCAAAAGTCAAGAATGAAAGGTGCATTTGACCTTTGTTAGGCTTTAGTATGATAAATTTTTTTAAAGCTCTCCCATTAGTTGCAACATTAAAAATCTAAATGGTTACCACTTTTCAGTTCAGAATTCAATAAACTGTGCTGTCAATATACAAGTGATTTAAGAACATCTAATATTAAATACTTATACATACTGGCTCCAAATATCTGTGTTAAAATACTCTTCTGGTGGCTACAGTCAATATTGTAAGGTGTTTCTCCTGTTTTGTTGGGTCTATAAAGCAATCTACCATCTTTTGGATTTCTCAAGAGTAATTCAGCAAGTTTACGGCTTCTTCCACGAATAGCAATATGAAGTGGAGTATCTCCTTTCTGTAATTAAGTAAAAAATAAGTAATACCTAACATGAATACATAAGATTATGTATGTTCCACATTTTTCAGATGTACCATTTAGTTTATATACATGGTAATCTCAACCGTGCCTTGTGGTATGTATTTTTCTCCTTGAAAAAGCATGTGGAAAGATCTTATAATGCTGAATCTAAGACACTATTTTTTCTTCTATATTGATAATAAAATCTTAAGGTTCATGAAAACTATTTTAGTCTTTATTTGGAAATAAGTGTCTATTAGTAAAATCAGAGAAGTGCTTGTTAACAAGCAATACTGCTTTTTAGAATTACTTCAGTCTCTGCTTAGACATCTCCAAAAACCTTTCTGTGTAAGCTTCCTTATTATATCATATCAAAATTATTAATTATTTTCCCTAAATAAGAGGTTAAGTATAAAACAAATGTTCCTTCATTTAAAAGATTTACAGTCTAAATAGGTATTGCATAAGAGGGCAGTAACAAACTGCTGTATCTGTCTTTGCCATTACTTAGTTTAATGTCTATTAACCAACACCAAATATGAGTGAAAACTGACAAATATTCTCTATGTTCTTTTTTCAAGTGTATTAAGAATTCTCTCACCTGTAATATTTTCTTTAAAAAACACAACAACAAAAACCCCACACCATAATACAAACAAAACCTCAATGTATTAATAATGGAAATGAATTAATATTCAAGTATTCTGATCTGTTTAATTATTAAGCCTGTGGGAAGCTAAGTAGTTATGTATTATGGTTTATATCATTATTAAGCACACAGGAAGCTTTCTTTCTGTATTGACCTTGAAAGCTCACTTCAAAATTCTGCTGCAAAACTTAAAATTATTAAATATGCTAAAGTAAACAAACAAATACTATTTACCTTGTCTATAGCAGAGACCTTAGCTCCTTTATCCAGAAGAAGCTCTACTATTTCAATATTTCTCATCTTGGTTGCCTTTATAAGAGGTGTTTCTCCATCCTAAAAGGAAAAAAGTAGGTCTAATAAAAGGAATTTTTTAATCATGTTACCGTGCAAGTAGCACCACAGTTGAGGAGGTATGTTATTGAGAAAGTATCACAGAGCCTGTATTCTAGATTGATTAGAAGTGCAGAACAAAATAAATTCCTGTTAACACTGTCAAACAGAGAAATACAAGATTCAAATATAACACAAGATATTTGGAAAACAAAAAAGACCCAAAGTGGTAATTTGCTGCTGCACATACTATTACATCTATTTTTTTTATTCTCACACATGCAATAAACAGTGGTCTGAACTTTCATGCTTAGGAGGATCAGAAACCTTTCCTCAATTTCCTGCAACACCTGTTCTCTACTCTATTGCTGGGCATGTCAAAGATGCTGAAGTAAAGTATCCACGCTTTCTCTGCTACTGAATTTTAGTTTTTATTGTCATGTTTATCAACCAAGGGGACATTACCATTGCTGAAAATAAATTCCTTATTTCAGAAGAATTTTTATTCTTTTTTTTACAGCATGCATACCAACATTTCGCAAACATACCAACATACCAACATTTCACATATCTTAACTTCACATAGCAGGTAAGAAAGGATGATAAACAAAGCAATTCAATTAAAATCCTAATTGTTACCTTTGTACATGTTTCAGTATCAGGGTTGCATTGCAAGATATCCCTCACCATTGTAGCATTTCCTTTCTCAACTGCCCAATATAAAGCAGTTTTGTTATCCTGGAAGAGAGTATTAAATGTTAACGGTATTTCAATTCAGTTGGACCAATATAAAAATCTGTATACAAAGTACAACCATTACACTGAAAACAGCACATAATACAGCAAATATTAGCACAACTCAGGGCAAAGTGAAAAGCCACCAAACCTCATTGGCAGGGAATGGAAATCTGGCTAGAGAGCACAAATCTATTTTTAAAAACCTGTGCAAAATATATTAAGAGCTTTAACAATCCAGGCAGATTCAATCTTTCTTGGAACAGTTTCCCAAGCTGTATTGGAATATGAGTATTCAGTTGTAACACAAATATGCCAATTTTCTAATTAAATAAAACAAATTTTGCAGACTGTTGTCTTTTTTACCCCTATTATGCAAGTCATGTTTCTCCATGTTATATTGCATGTCATTTAAAAAAAAAAAAAGAAAAAAAAAGAAAAAAGATTTATTATTACAACATGGAAGTGCTAACCATTTCCAGACCTATAAAAAATTTTCCATTTTCTATTCTGTTCTACAGTATAGCATAAGAAAACTGTTGAACTGGCTGGTTGGCCTAAAATCTGGTCATGCAAACTGAAAGCTGTAAAAGCAGATGGACCTGAAAGCCAACACAAAGTATCAGAATGCAGATCAGCCATACACTGTATCCCTTAACCAGGGAGAAGTGTTGGTAGTTGCTAATCTGCTTGTGTAATTTTTTTTTTTCCTAGTCACTGTACCATGATTCTGTTGGGTGTACACTTCTGTAGAGACATTAAGGAAAAGCCTCTGAATGCACACCTGCTTCTAAGGGAGAATGTCAAAATACCACCTGCAGGCCTCTCCCTCTCTTGCTCCTTTCATTTGCTTTTAAACTATTATACAAATTAACTGAAAAAAATGCAGCTTAGCAAGTAATCACAATTATGTATGTATGACATCTTAAAAACTGCACAACAAAATTTTTTTGTATTTTAGTGTTTTATATGAATCTGAGTTTCCTACAGAACATACTGAACAAGTTTTTAAAGCCTACTGCATTTGAGAAATATAGTAAAATTTCTTGGATATTCAAATCCACATCCTATTTAAGAACAACTCCTCCATTTACATTGTACTTACCTGACCTCTGATGTCTATATCAGCATATTTATGGAGCAGGGCCCTCACAATTTCAACATGACCTCCTCTGACAGCCCCAATCAGCACTGTATCTCCACTCTAGGAAAATAGTGAATGAAAAGTTGAAAGTTGAATTAATACTATTTAGCAAAAGAAATACAGCACAATAAATTATAGCATTTAAATGTAATTATAACAATCTATGTTAAGAAATCTGCACTCATGTTGTGGAAAGATACCAAAAAAAAAAAAAAGTCTCCTCTGTAACTACTGTGTATATAGAAGAAACAATTATGGACTCAATTTTTTAGATTTCCTGCAGTGATTAAATATTATGTATTTATGGCCAAAATACCACCTCAAAAATATGCCTCACTTAAGCCACTATCTTAAAAAAATAACAGCATAAATTAATAATTCATCTGAAAAAATCCATCTGTTCTTGGTGTTCATGGGAAAACCAACCACTCTACAATAATAACCTCTTTACAGACAACTAGTTACAGTAATAACCTCTCTACAATCAGACAAGGATGTTGACTGTCTCCTTTAGAAGTTTCACAGTTGACAAAAGATCTTGAAGAATTTTAAGTAATTTTATCCCTATTCTGGTGCAGATTTGCCTGTTATGCTGTTTATATACACTACTGTTCTTACAAAGAAAATAAGCATAAGGCTGATTTGTTCTCAAATATATCAAAAGCAAAAATATTTTGATGTGGAAAACTGGATTGTATATCCATAAAAGAAAGCTGAAATTCTGCTTAAGGCTCCTGCTTTTAACACACTTAAGGATATGTCAGAAATTCAGAAAATGAAATCCTGAAATTATCTAATACCTTTTTTTATGATCAAAGAAGAAAAATAAATAAAAGTACAGCTATATCACAGGTGTGGAATTCAGTTAGCACCCTCAGTAGTAATAGATCATGTATCGACCACAGTGATTACACAGTTGGGTTCAAACCAAAAAAATCTTCCTTACCAAAAGTTACTCTAGTACCTGAAACTACTCATTGTTTGACATATTTTTGGAATACAGTCAGGTGTACTGAAAGCTGTAATTTATCCTTCCCAAAGGCACAAGAACTCAGACAGTTGTAGAATTTTGTGACAGAAAAGGTGGGAAGGGAGATTGCAATGTACTTTCTTAAATATTTAAAGTTTTGCTTTGATATGTGCCTGACACCAGACTTGTCACATGCAACACTGCAGCTCAAAACGTAGCTGAAGAAATGCACTAAGTTGACACCTGAAATAAAGGAAAATGCATCAAAAAACCCTTTTTAATTATGAGGCAAATATTAGGAAGTTCTCCTCTATTCTCCAAGCAATTAAATTTAGGGGTTGGGAATTCAACCTCAAAACCATATTACTGCTCCGACCTAAAACACTGATTGTGACAGTTGAGGTATCTAACCACCTATAGCCCCAAGGGCCTGGATGGACCCTCAAGGACCCTGGCACTTCAGAAAAAAACTATCAGGAGGGCACTGCAGATAGCCCAAGGCACCTACATAAGCAAACAAATAAAGCCCTGAGTGGCTAGCAAGCAGATTCACACTCTTGTCAGTGCCCACACTGGACGCCTCTATTGAGCAATGCAATTGCAGCTCAAGTACACAGCACAGCTTTCCACTGCCTTAGATACACTCAGGTGTCTTAGCCCAGAGCTGAAGTTCCCCCCTAATATATGCTACTTTCTTAGTAAAAAGTTTCACTGTCAAATATAAAAGACTGTGAATGAGAGACATTCATTTTAATAATACCCATTGTTTCACAATTTTAACAGGACTGCCACACAAAGCTCCCCACCCCAAACCTGTAAGTCAGATCAGTATTAGCCTTATGTGACAGTTATGACAAATATACAGCCATAAATTACTTTCATACCCTATGGAAACTCACAGAAAAAGAGCAGTTTATCCTTTAGCTTAACACAGCAACGTTTGACACTTATCTGTAAAGTAGCAATACCTAAAAATACCCCTAGATGGCAGGAAAATCAGAAAGCCAGAAAAAACATGCACCCACTAATTTGTGTACAGTGACATTTAAATAGTAGTAGTATATGCATGTAAAACCACAACTATGATGAAAATTTACTCACTCTATCAGGAATGTTCACATAAGTTCCAGCATCAAGAAGATCCTGCACAATTTCAGTATGCCCCTCCTTCGATGCAATCATCAAAGCTGTATTTCCATCTTTATCTGTTAAGTTTACATTTGGGTTCCTTTTCAGTATTTCTTTTACTGAATCAGTATAGCCACCCTTCACAGCTACAATAAGTGCTGTCATAGAATTCTTGAAACAAAACAACAGATTTTATTGTACAGTGGATACAGAAGTCATCATAATAACAGCAGTTTAAATAAAGAAAGAATACCCATTGGCATTACTTTCCTAACCACCCAAATGTTGAAAAACACTGAGGAATAAGTTGTCTGACACAACAGGTTTGGGCATAGCATGAACTTTCATAAAGTAAACCTTCAGAGTACAATAACCGGAATTCATATCAATGCTCACTGAAGCTTAAATGCATTTCCCACTATTTGTATAATAAAATAAAATAGGACACAAAGATATATCTACCCACACATTACCAGAAAACAAACAATTACTTACAGCTCCTTCTTGATCAACATCAGCTCCCATCTGCAGCAAGTATTTCACACACTCCAAATGACCTTTTCTTGCTGCCCAAACCAGTGGGGTGGTTCCATACTGCAAAAACATTTATAACATCTTATCATATTGCTCTCTGTATTTGGCATCCCCTACTATCGAGTTTTCATCATATACTTCATTGCTTTAGTTTTTCCAAAGATGTAATTTGATCTTCTGACTTTGCACAAGCTGAAAAGCCAACTTAAAATTTTATTTGCATGTAATAGCTGTAAGAATTTTTTAGGATAGGAAGGTTTCCAGTAACTTTGAAAAAAGAAATACGCTCCAAAGAAATAAATGCTCACACCTACTTCAGTGTACTATGGAAAAAACTCTTGCAAGTATAATGATTACCATAGCACACTAATTCTAACTCTATGGGCAATATACAACAGCGAATATTTTTCCTATCAAGAACTCATACACTTTTATTTTTATAATAAAACTTACTTTTAAAGGAAATTTATCATGCATTAAAGAAATTCAACATTATATTTAGATAACTTACTTTGTCAGAGCAGTTCACTTTAGCTCCATGTTGCAGTAAGAGATGTACTATATCTGAGTGGCCCCGTCCTGCTGCCCAAATAATGGGATAAACACTGTATTGCTTAGAATAAAAAAAAAAAAAGTATGAAACCAAATTAATCATTGTAATTTGCTATGAACAATGCTGGTCACAATGCTCCCAGAGATGACAAACCCATAGAAGAGATATAGAGAAATAAATCTAACTACATATCAATAATGCTTGCCTAGAATATTGTCTAGATGAACTATAGGACCATGTCTACTGTTTTGATTCGATTTTGGTTTAGAACCCCTTAAACAATGTTTAAAAATTCACATGTTCATCTTAATATACATATTTGTAATGCAAGAGAGAAGCAAGAGACAGCTAAGCAAGATCCCTAAGTAATCAAGACTGCAGATGAGTCATGTCATGCATGTAGAAGCTGAGTAGCAAACCAGATGAAATCCACAAGAAAGGTTGTCACTAGTGTTCTTCCATGATTGTTCACTGTTGCTTCGAACACCAGAGAGCTGCCCATGTGAAGAAATTGTTGATTCAAATTTTCAACATGCCTATGCTTTTATAGAAAATGCTTAGGGTTTTTTAATTCAATTCTTTCTCACATATATTCAGATAACCTAGCCCATTTGGTAACTAGTATAAAACAACTGAGACAAATTATTGTCTCTAAATCGCACATACTGGCTACTCTGTTAATTTCTACAGATCCAGAAAAATTACAATTGCTACACAAGTAGCATTACATACAATACTTATCTTTCCTATTATCTCCTCTCCTGCTAATCTCAATCTGAAAAGGTATCCACTCATCTGCTTAATTGAAAAAATTAAAATTAATGTTAAAATATTATTGAAAGTGTACCTTTATAAATATAGTGATTACTGTTATATTGTAAAAAATTATATATGTTTAATCAAAATAATAAGGTGACTGACTTAAAAAATTTAAGAGAGGGAGGTGCTTGGGATGCTTGAGACTAAAACTTACCATTCCTGTGATGTTTGGGTTTGCTCCTTTCTCAAGCAGCATTCTAGCTACTTCAGTACGTCCTTTATACGATGCCCACATCAGCGCAGTCCATCCTCCCTTGCAGACACAATTTAAAAAAAAAAATGTAAAAACTAAAAAATACTCTTTAGAAACCTAATTTTATTTTATTTTGTTTTTGTCCCAAGACTCTTTTGTAAGTCCAAAATATAAGGGATGACTATTTATCCTATGTAAGCAGGGTTGTATAATAACCACACATTTTAGTGTATTAATTTCCTGCTGTGTGCAAAAACTTGGTATCATATCGTGTCCAAAATTTTCCTGGACTTGCTGTAAACTCAAATCAGACTTCAACTTCCTACAAATCCAGTCACTGGATATAAAAACCAAAAAACCAAAAAAAGGCATTATTTTAAAACAAAAGACTAGAGTCCCAATATCAAGCCTCCATAACGAAACTATGTAATGATTTGCTTTTTCAGCAAAGAGAAACAAGTCCTGTTCTCTTAAGGGAGGAATAAGAGCAACTGATTCCAAACTCCAATGGTGCATTAATCTTTTTGTAAACTACAGACAACATTTCCCTACCCTAAGGCATCTGATTGGTCAGGTACCCAAATTAATTTTAAAATAACAGTATGCCTCTGATAAATGCATGCACATTTCTTTATAACACACTTTTGGGGAGGTAAAAGATCCCTCTCAGACTGGCACAGGCCTAGAAATCTTGAGAGGTATCTAACCTAATCATATATGCAACTTTTGTAATTCTTTAGGTGGACTGGAATACCCCTACAAAAAATTTGGCAAGATGAATAAAAACAAATTCCAGAATATTGAGAACATGGATTGCTATATAAATAATCATAGCTGTCTAGAGAAAAAGTAAGTATCAACAAGTATTTTCTGGGAAAATATTTTACCAAAATACTTTAAGAAAGCCAACATTAAAAAAACAAACCATCAACAACAAAAAAACCCCCACCAAACACCAAAAAAAACAAACACCACATCAAAACACCATAAAAACCAAGAACAAACCATGCTCCCTCCCCCCTAAAAAACATCCCCACAAAACACATCCAAAAATCAAACTGTATTCTTCTGTTAGCTTTTTTCAATGCAAAGAGGCAAAAAGTAGCCCTAGAAATAAAGCTACCTTTATTAATATTAAAACAACTATTTTACAGCTGTAAAAACAATGGTTAAATATATATTCTTTTCCATTTTAACAGCAGTTAGTACACCATTTAAGAATAAAAGATCTTTTATATGTTTTACAGAACTGAAAATCTCCAACTCCCAAAATTGTTTTCCTTACTAAAAGCTATTTTATTTTTACAGGACAACACATACCAAATCCCGATGCTCCAAATTGACATTATAATTAAGCAACTCTGCTACAATAGCTGCATGCCCTTCTTTAGCTGCTGAAATAAGAGCAGTCCAGTTATCCTAGGAAAAGGAAAAAAAAATTGAGTGATGTGCAATATTTCAATACAATTACCTTGTTTTTCAAGTGTTTAACCCACAATAGGAAATGCACAATGCCTTAAAAAGGTTGTCCTTTAAAAAAAAACAAAACAAACCACAACCAAAACAGGACTACATAGACTACCTGCTAGTTCTACATAAAAAAAAACCAAACCAACAGCTACTCCAGATCTTCCCTCCTTCCCCATAACCATCACTCTCCCCTTCTCAATATACTGTGGGTTAGCTGCTTAAAAATTTTATGGCAGCAGCAACACCTACAAATGATTAGAAAATGAGGAGAAGACAACAGCTGGGTGGGGATGAGATGGCACAGAAAATGGGGATGATCTGTCTCCACATACAGTGGGTGACAGCACTCAAGGGGCTAATATACAAAGGAATCTGAACCATGGTTTATGGTCACTTCACATTTCCTCTTGAATTACACTTTTCTTCCATCAGCTGGAATGAAACTATCAAACTATATACAGGTGTTGACTACTGGTTTAAGTGCTATGCAGACATAAATATAGTAACAGTTTATATGGTAAATGCTCCTCCTGTAAGAACAGGAACTGTAGCATTTACAGCAAATGTAATAAAATGTCTCTAAAAACAGAGACTTTTTTTTAAAAACAAAATGACAGGTTTCATACCAGACTTTTCTGGATGTCTACACTGCTACATTTAAACAAAGGGCAGAACTAAGAAAACCACAAGCACCACCCTTTTCTTGTTTATCACTTCTCATTAGAATATAAAGACCTTTCAAAACCTTTTAACAAGAACTCTGCCATATTCACCCTTTCTGGGCATCTCGCAGGAAACCCTTCCCTACTACTATTCTGAACTTCACCTGAAATAATCCTTTAGCCTAAATTCTCCCTCAGTATTTACTGAAAAACATCAAAGCCAAGCAAAACAATTAAATAAATAAATAATTTCCAACATATAAAAACATCAGTGAAGCTAACAAAATAAACTTGGACCTTGGCTTCGATGATGTACTTCTCTATTCTGTTTACCTTTTTATGTTAACTACTGTTATGTTTTGTGTTAACTGTTTTTATAGCTTCCTAGTAACTTCCCAGGAGAAACAGCTGCACCATTTAGCAGAGACCCTCAGACAATTAAAACATCTTAAATATCCCTATTGTTATGAGGTATCAAAACAGAGGAATACAGAACCAAGTCATTTTGGGCAAAATTTCACTTATACGGCATTATTTTCCACCTTTTTTTTCCCCTCTCCTCTCAACACTACTCTAAATTTCTTTTCTTTGCCTGCATCTTGAAATTTCTTCCTCTTATTAGGTACCACCACATAAAGCAGTAATACTTACTGCATCTTCCAAGTTGCAATTAGCTCCCATTCTGAGAAGCTCCTGGACAATTTCTAAGTTGCCTTGCTCTGCAGCCAACATGAGTGGAGTCTGGCCATTCTGAAATCAAAATGATAGGAAAAGTGATACATTGCTAAGTGCAGTGCACATAAATAATGCACATGCGCCAGAAAAAAATTGCCAAAAAGTACAGATGAATGTCAAGTTTTGTCCAGTTTTTCATTTCCAATGAAAAGCAGTGAGGACTCATTTTCAAAACAGTTAACTTGCAATAAAAATGGAAAACATAATATTAAATCCTGTCCCAAAAGACAAAACAAAACAAAAAATCAACAACCCTCATATTTCAGGCATTAAAAAATGGCTAGCAAGTTACCATGTTAAATATCTTATTTGAGTGCTTCTCCCACTAAAGACATCTCTAAAACATCCTGTTACATCTTTATGTCTTGAAGTAACACAGTCATAGTGGTTAGAAATGAATAAACCTTAAGAACCAGAATGGCCACTAAAACATGCACACTGTTTCAGAGTATTGGTAAGATTTCTTGCACAAGTGTTGGCAAAAATAGTCAAGTTAGAGACCACAATTTCATCTGACAGTATACCAAATAATTACTTCATTCCTGTCCTATGCAACACAGGGCAACAAACAGCCTCATCTCGGGTAAGACAAGAGAGAAAAGCTGGTTTATAGCCACTAAGGATGTTTTGAAAGTCACTTACAACCTGTCACTCTTCCATGAGACAATTTCTGAATTAACAAACTTCTGAGATACAACTGCTCTCCATGATGAAAACTAAAACTTGCTAAATTTGACAGTCAACATGTTAATTTCAACAAGGTTAATAAAAAGATAATTTTGCCTGACCTCTCCTATGTCTTTTCTCTGTACTACATAGACAATTCAAATTATCTGGCACTAAATAATGCAAAAGCTACACATTAGTAGTTATATACCAGCCATTTCCCTGAAAAGAACAAAAATCAATGCAGAATTAGAACACAGAAAGAGCACTAATCTTCATTTTGGGAATATACATGCCAAGTGATTTGGGAAATCATGCCCAACCAGTCTCACTGCTTTCTGTGATAACATCATTGGCTCAGTGGATGAAGAGCTGAGCTGCTGCTCATCCAGTCTCTAGCAAGGATATAGACACTACCCCCCCAGCATCAATCAAACATTTAAACACTACCCCCCCATACCTCACACAACTAATCAAGTACAGACTAAATAAACATTGTGCTGGACTGAAACTGCCTGAGCTGCTGGGGTCAGAGGGTTGTGCTCAGCAGCACTATGTGGAGCTGGGGGACAGTCACTGATGCAGCACCACAGGCATGGATCAGTGCTGGGGTCTTGCTTAACCTTGTCTTTAAGGAGCTGGGCAATGGGACAGAGAACACCCTCAGTGCCTTGGCAGCTGATACACAGCTGGGAGGTGTGGCTTGTGCACCAGCTTCTGCTGCTGCCATCCAAGAGGGACTCTGAGAGGCCAGGGAAATGGGCAGGCAGGACCTGGTTGTACAAAGTGCAGGTGTTGAGGTATTGGGGCAGCTGCACAGGGTCTCTGTGAATAGAGGTTGGGACAGCTCTGTGGGTACAGTCAGTTCTAGCTGGCTTCCATCCAGACACCACAGGACACAAAATGAGACAAACTCCAGAGGTCCCATCCAAAGAAGTGCTTTAGCAATACATACAGAAATCCCTATGTTAGCATGAGCATTCTCCTTACCTTCTACTCAACAATTACTATTGTTATCACTGCAATCATCTTCCATGGATGGAAAACAAAAAAGTTTTAATACAAACCAAAGTATGCTTGGGCAAGACAACGTTGTGGGTGAGAAAACAATGCCCTCCTGTAAGAAGTGTCATATAGCTGTAGACCAGATCTGGTATTCTTAGGTAAAATTTTTCTACAGATGTACTGAAAATATCCTTCCCCTTTTGCTAGGATATTCTCAAATATAGATTAAATGTCTTAGCAAACAACAAAGATTTAACCAACTCGTGACATCCAAACCAGTTCTCAAAAGCTGCCCAAGAACCTAGACACTCCACAGCAACTAAATGCTCATATTTCCCACAAGCACATCAAGTACTGTACATCTGTACATCACAGCTAAATCTAAGTATCTTTTTAGGGAACTCAGATAATTTTACAGGTTAGCTCTCTCCGTCTGTGAGAGAAGAGAGATTCAGAATTGAAGCTGCAGCAGGTACTTCAGGATCAACACCAGAGGAGCAGGAAGAAAGGCACATCCAAAGAAACTGGAGGCTGTTAGGATGCAAGTGCATCATGCAAGGCAAGCATCTGCCATTAGCTGTTGAGTAATCAATGTATCTGGTATGAGAGAAGAACATGAACAGGGAAAGGACTTGGAGGGAAAAGGCAGAAAGATTGAGACTTGTTCCACTTAACTGAAACTGCTGGTGCTTCTCCAACAAAACTATCCACATACAAACTGGCTGGACATCCTAGTTCTTCTGGCAGCTGACCACAGTCAAGATATAAAGGCTTGGTAACAACGTGGGTGATCCTCATATTGGACAAGTGACTGCAGCCTGGGAGGTCCTGGCACTAGCAAAACTTGGCCTGCCAGCAATTTTTTTTAACCTACTCTGCTGGCACTCAAGTTTTGGTATTTTGCTTTTATCCAAAAATAAAAGATGCCTTGGCAGGTCCAAAACTGGAGAGAGAACTGCACTGAATGCCACTGAATTCCAATGAAGAGTTAGCACTTTAACAAAACTCCTGTAATTGATATGTATGAACAGCTCCTCCATCCTTACGAGTTTAAAAGTGATGCAAACCATAAACATATCCACAAATTACTTTCCCCACTGCAATATATGAGAAGACAGAAAAAATTAGGTACCAGAAATATGATCTCTGTAAAAATCACAGTTACTGAAATGCCAGTACACACCACAGAAAGCACACTCAGCAAGTTTACAGCCTGCCCCAAGCTATGGAGAGCAGGTAAAATGCCAAAGGGGAGGGATGCTTCTCAGAGGAAATTCAACAGGCTGGAGAAATGGACTGACAATCCCCTGCAATTCAAAGGCAATCACAGAGACCGGGAGAGACCAACACCAGTGCTGGCTAGGGGCTGCCTGCCTGGGGAGCCATGCTGCAGAATGGGCATGGAGTCCTGATGGACATGAGGGCCACAAGCCAGGAGTGTGCCCCTGCAGCAATGAAGAAAAATCAATATTGGGCTAGCCCTCAGCACTGGTGAGGCTGAATTCAAAATTCATATGCCCCATTTTGGGCTCACATTAGAGAGACTCCCAGCAGCAGAGATAGGGACAAACTGCAGAATCCAACAATAGCATCACTCAGATGCTTATGAGACTGGAGTGTAAGACAAGCAAGCAGAAACTGAGAGCTGCATTTGTTCAGTCTGGAAAACAGAAGACAAAAGGGGCATCAACATTAGTTTTGCACTACCTAGATGGAAGGGGAATCTTAGAGGACAAAGGCACATTCTACTCAGAGCCACACAAGAAAACAAGAAGCAACAGCCATAAGATGCTGCAAAGCATACTCTAATAAAACACAAGGAAAATGCTTTTAAGACAAAGAGTGGGTAAGCACTGGAGCATTGCCCAGAGGCTGCAGTTTCCCCACCCTTTTGAGGACTTTCAAATTTTGCTTGCCAAAACCCTAAGCAAACTGATGTTGTACATTAGTCCTGCAATTAGGATGAGACTGAATCAAGTAACCTCCAGAGGTTCCTTCTGTCCTCAATTTTTCTATTAATCTGACTCTCTGAATATGCTTCTTAAGTTGACAAGGTTCCAGCTCTGCAACACTGCACAAGAAATCAGAACTAAAAATTTATATGAGCTGTACATCCAAATGAAAGAAAAGTCCAGATGCTTACAAGCCAAAAAATCAAGTGCAGAAGATATAGTAATTTAGTCAGATGATCTAAATTTATTTGTAAAATATACAGAAGACTTAACAGTGCATCAAGATAACCTGAATTTTAAATATTGCACAGAACAATGCAAACAGTCACTGGCCACAGACACATGAATGAAACCTCCCAAGAAACTGTCAGGAATCTGTAGTGTAGTATAAGCACATTCACTTAAATTGCTGATGGTGATATGTTCAAATCAGATTATATTAGATGACAAAGCAGAAGCTAACAGATCTTGTACTATCCCAGTATTATGAATAATCTACACTTAAACTCCCCATTGTCTATCAAGACTTCCTGTGTAATCCTGGTAAAGTAATTTAAACCTCCTGGTTACATCTACACTTATTTTTTGCTACATATATTTTCATCCAGAAGCGCATCTGCTCACAGTAAATTGCAAGATATGCTCCTATTTGGATTGTATACAGAGTTTCTGTTGCCCGGAAATCAGGACATGTGGGAAGAGTTACTACTATCCTAAATTTCATTGCAAAATGGACCGAGCAAGAATGCACATGCAGCTGTATCTGTGACCTAGGAAACAGTTCCCAGCTGCAGAAATACAGGTATTATGGTATTATCTCAATTCACAAAGTAAGGATGGAGTTGCATTTTCTGATTTAAGTGAACACACAGGGGGAAACAAATAAAAAGCAAGGGGAAAAAAAAAAAAAAAGGAAAAAAAAAGCATCTGAGTGAGGTACTGACAGAGACTGAATATAGTGTGCTCAGTCTGTGCAAAGGTAAAAAATCTCTTGAAAATAAAACTGGAAACTGAAATTTGCATATTAAATATCCAGTGTGACCTCCTTAATTATTAATTCTGTAACTAATAAACTGCAAAAAAGCTACTTATAAACTTTTCAAACTTCTCCAAAATCATCTTACCTCATTTCTTTCATCTACATCTCGACATTTTTCAAGAAGTGCTTTCAGAGCAGGAAGATTTCCTTCTTCTATGTAGGTCAATAGACTCTGACTCATCAGACTTGCCATCTTTGCACAATATTTAAAATGCTTCTGTAACCAAGCTTATCTGCATTTTGGGAAAGAAAAACAAAAAAACACAAACCATGAATAAAGGCTACAAGAGTTAACTTTGACATTACAAAGCATGAGCTGTATCTGACAGCAAGCTAATGGTGGAGTATGGATCATTCTCCTCAAGAAACTGCTGAGGAGATGTGCATTGAAATGCACTACAGTTCAATGAAAAGTCAATTGCCTAATCTTTCTTGTTCTTAGAAAATCACATTCTAATTTCTATGTATTGTCTAAATATGTATTTCAAATTGAATGCACGGTAACTTTTCATTTGTATAAATTCTTGACCATATATGACATTTTAGGGACACCTGCATATGCTACAAACTTTAGATATGTTAGTTGTTTACAATATAGCCTTTTTGTACATAAGCAAAACATAGAGCCTACTCAGCATTATGAAATACAGTGATAATACCTAAATTGCAGCCATACAGAACGCTAAAAAACACCATTTATTGATTCATTTATCATCAACTTTACCCAGACATGTCTGCATGTGATGGCACATTGTTACCCTGCTAGTCAAACTTGACATAGCTTCTATTAACTCATTATATATTCTTGACCTGTGATATGTACAAAAGGAAAGGTTTTTCTTGGTTATGGCAGAGCATTAGGAACTATTTAAGACTTCCTAAAAACCTGAGGGCTATTAAGTTGAGAGAACCAGCAGCATTACTGCACCAAATCTATTCCAGAAGCTGAATTATGCATTGTACCTAAGCTGAATTTCAGAGGATACAGGACAAGTTGGGAGGCTAAACACCAGATGCCACCCACCCCCACTTTCCTCAGCACCAGTGGATGTCATGACTGCCCCCCTCCAGCTTTCCCTTGTGCAACAGAGGAAAAACTCTAGTTCAGTCTTAGCTAAAGCCTGCTGGCTAGGCTGTTCTCTATCAGACAGAAGCCAAAAAACCCCAGCAGCTTTCCCAGGTAAATGTTCTAACTTTTATTTTCACATAAAAGCAGTCGGTTCATTTTTCTGCAACAGTTAATTTTACTTCAGCTAAGAAGTGGAACACAAGCCAACATGAGACAAGAGGAAGCCAGCAGGAACTTCATTACACTTAGAGCAGAGCAGTTTGTTTTGATTTAAAGATTTTAATCAAACAATCTAATTCTGCTTTGAATTGCTTAAATAGACTGTAACAGCTTCACACCATCCTTTCTCCTTTAGCAAGTGTATAGAAACACTGCTGCCAAGATACATTAGAGACAACCTGAGTTCACCCACAGCACCACAGCCATCAGACGACCCATAGATAGAAATTCCTTGATCATAAAACTGCAGCAAAGAAGCCAGCATGTCCAGCTCAGCTGAGATGACAGCAGCTCTGTGTACACAAATGCCTGGTAACAAAAGACACTATGTACATTTTCACTATGGAAGCAGAAGAACATGAGAGGGAGAGAAAAAAGGAGGGACGGAGACTCCCACTGTAAAATTTCTGCTTAAAAGTCCGGGTTGCAGTTTAAGGGACAAATTTCAAGGAGGATTTAGACATCTGAACTCTCTATACTCCAAATGTCCACATACCAAGTAAAAATAAATTCGTGAAATCTGATCACTCAGATATTATTTAAAACTCAAAACCTAAAATCTGTCCAAAAAAAACCTATCTGCATTTGACATACAAAGCCCAGCAACAGTTTTACCAGGCAGTGCACAAATAGCCAGTTTCTCCCAGAAGAAAGTTATAAATAAAATAAGAACACAAAAATTCTGTCATGTTTACCATACAGATGAAGTACCTCCATGCAATGGGGGGTGAACACTATGACAGTGGTAGCATATAATTGACTTTACTTTTTTCAGTAAAAGGAAGAGCTAATTGAGAGGTTGCAAACTTTAAAAAAAAAAAAAAAAAAAAAAAAAAAAAACAGAAGAAAAACCAACAAAAAAACCACAAAAAAACCCCAAGGAAAACAAACAAAGAGTAAACCACAACAAAAATTGAAAGGTTGAAAAGAAACAGTGACTGCAGTGACTCAGTGCCAATATACAGGCTCCTAGGCCATTTCAGCTTATAAAAATACCAGAAAAGTCAGCATCTTGCTTGGCATCCAGCTGCCAGCCCAGAAGAGTTGGCCTCCCTTACAGCCTGCATCACTATCTTACAGCCCTATGCAAGCATCTCAGCTATTCTCGGGCACCTAAAATGGCATTATATATTCACATGCAGGCATGTGAATTCCCCCCATCAATTTTTACACATTTTGACAGAAATTCTGAAACCTGACTTGCCATGAGCTCCACTGGCACCACTGTGCAGTGATCTCCCTCCCCATGCAGTGTCTCAGCTTCTCCTCTCCTGTAGCTGTGCCTTAAATTCTCAGATTACTTTCCATACTAAATGCTAAGATAAAAACTGTATATAAAAAATCATCCAAATATGACTGTAATGTTTCACTAAGTCAATCATACTTTATAGCTGTTATCAAAATTTCTCCAATTAATTCTCAGCTCAAGTGAAAAGCAAAACCATATTCAGCATTGATTCCTTCTCAAAGTGAGATTCTTCCCTTAATGTTCCCTACTGTCATATTTCAAAAAGGCAAAGGCAGCCCTGACACACTGTAGATAAGTATCCTCCTCCAGAAGTCATCACTTGAACTCCTAGTTATCTTGACAGTGCAGCTTCTGCCTTCATGTAGATCTGAATCCTCAGAGGCAACTTAAAAGTTTGACTAACAGCAAAATACCTGAACCTGAAATTCACAGCTGCATTTACAAATTCCATGGTAATATTATTTTTTTAATTCTTCCAAGTATATTAACCTTCTTCCAAGTATATTAATTTTTTTTTTTCACTTAGGCTTCATTGTCACATAATATCCCCTTCTTAGAATTAGTAAATCTATTTTATAAAAATCAAGAACAACAACAAAAAAATTATAATTATGAATTTTATACCCTTATGCTTTCATCTGCCACTTTCCAGGCAAGCTTCTTTGAGAATACAAAAGATCATGGAGGGCTTCAGGAAAGCATTGTTTAGGAAGTCAGTAACAGCAATTTCCATTTAAAATGCAACCTGAATTCACCAGGTTAATCTGTATGTTAGTATTCTTCTCATCCTTCAAGAAACAGAGCAAACTAAAAGATGAAAAAGAAAAAAAAAAAAAGGCAAAAACCCCTTAACAAACAAAATACAAATATCAAACCAAACCTGCCAACTTGCTGTCAAATGCACACAAAAAAGGTTGGTGTTCAGATTTTTGGAAGCTTTATTTCTGTCTTCCCTCCCCAAGAACAATAAACATACCTGAAGTAGGATGGAGTTCATTCACAATATCCTAACTCACAGAAGCAAGTCCATATAAATTAAGGACAGACAGAGTTCACTTTTGTCTTTAAACAGATTTATGTTACTATGTTAATGAAAATTAAGTGCTGTACTCCAAGTCCAGATGGATGACAGACACTAAGATGTGATTTCTTCCAATGCTTAAAATTTAATTTCATTTATCATAAATGCTTTAAACCAAGACTCTGAAGTACAGACTCTCAATAAGTGACCCTATTCTGTCACCTCCAAAGAAAAAGATCCTGAAATACATACTCAGACACTTTCAAAACAAACAACATTGAACAAAAAAATCAATATCCTATACTTTACCAAAATAAAGGCTAAGAACACAATCCCTGCCAAATTTCATAAGCCTAGTGCAAAACCTGTACCATTTAAGAGATTCCATTATATATACAGTTCTCAAGTGCTCAATTAACAGTTTTTGCTCTGTTCACCACAGCAGAATTATTTTCACAAAATATACCCAAACTTTCAATTAAAAAAAAAGGAACCCATTTGAAAATTTATTCCCTTTCCAATACAAATTAATGTGGTTTTTTTTCCCCTTCCACTAAAACAAGCCAATTTCCAGTCCATAAACCAGCTCTTTATTCACAATTCAAGCCTGGAAATCTCACAATGCCCTCAGGCAGCAAATCCTGGTATTTTATAAGACTAACAACACACCAAGAACTATGAAAAGATGTATGGAAAAAAAAAAAAGAAAAAGAAAAAAAAAAGAAAAAAAAAAAAGTAAGTATTAAAAACACAAATGCCCAGGTGAAGGTAATATTTGCACAAAGATAAACCTGTTTATTTTTAAGTCGCTCACATCCTGAGCTACAGCAGATGTTATCACTGTTTTGGAAAGACTGCAAAAATTTGCTGACAGATATTTAGTTGCTATTAGTGGGACAAATATTTACTGCAGAGGTCCTGATAATTCAGATCTTCAGATGTACTCTCAAATCCTTGTATTAGTTTCCAAGTACAGAAAAAAAAAAGTCATTACCTATTATATTACTATCATTTTCACAGCTCTCCTGTATATTTTTTTAATTGTGTGAGCTGCAATCATTTATGAATAAATATAAGAACTGGTCAACGTATACTAGAGCTAGTCAGAGCACCTTCTTTTCTTGTTTTTGATTAGTCAAGATCCTAGCGACTTACATGAAATTCACATTTTTTACTCTATAATGAAAAAAACAAGTTTCCTTCTTTTTAAGGTTTCCTTCTATTTACAGAATCACAGAACTGAAGGAAGGATTGGAAGAGACCTCCAAGGTCACCCAGTCCAACCTGTGACCAACACCATAATCTAACTACTAAACCACGTCCTTAAGGACTAGGTCCAAATGCCTTTTAAATGCCTCCAGGGATGGTGACTCCACCACTGCCCTGGGCAGTGTTCCAATGCCTGACAACCCTCTCAGTGAAAAAATGTTTCCTAACATCCAGCCTAAACCTCCCCTGACACACCTTCCATCCATTCCCTCTGGCCCTATCACAGTTCCCTAAGGAGCAGAGGCTGTTTCTCTCCTCACTCCAACCTCCCTTGAGGCAGCTGCAGAGAGCCATGAGGTCTCCTCTCACCTCCTCTTCTCCAGACTGAACACCCCCAGCTCCCTCAGCCACTCCTGACAGGAATTCTGCTCCAGGCCCTTCAGGAGCTTTGTTGCCCTTCTCTGGACACAATCCAGCACTCCTCTGTCCCTCCTATAGTGAGGTGCCCAGAACTGAACACAGGACTCAAGATGCAGCCTCACCAGAGCTGAGTACAAAGGGATGATCACCTCCCTGTTCCTGCTGGCCACTGAGTTCCTTATACAAGCCAGGATGACATTAGCCTTCTTGGCCACCTGCACACACTGCTGGCTCATATTAAGCTGACTATCAACCAATACCCTCAGGCCCCTTTCCAACCACCCAGTCTGGTATCATCTGCAAATTTACTGAGGGTACACTCAATCCCCTCATCTGAATCATTAACAAAGATATTAAAGAGAAGGGGCCCCAGCACTGAACCCTGGGGTCAGCCAGGTCACCAGCCAAATTTAGTTCCATTCACTACCACTCTTTCAGCCCGACCATCCAGCCAATTTTTTATCCAATGCAGGGTGTATTTCTCCAAGACAAGTGCCATAGGTTTCTGAAGAAGAATGCTGTGAGAGACAGTGTCAAAAGCTTTACTAAAGTCCAGACAGACAATGTCCACAGCTCTTCCCTCATCTGCTAGGTGAGTCATCTGGCTGTAGAAGATCAGTTTAGTCAGACAGGACCTACCTTTCATAAACCCATGCTGACTGGGCCTGATCACCTGGCTGTCTTGTACGTACCCAAGATGTCCTGCTCCATACCCTTTCCTGGCACAGAGGTCAAACTGACAGGTCTATAGTTCCCCAGATCATCCTTCCAGCCCTTCTTGTAATTGGGTGTTACATTTGCCAGTTTCCAATCAACTGGGACCTCCTCAGTTCACCAAGACTGTTGATAAATAATGGAGAGTGGCTTGATGAGCACTTCTGCCCACCTCCTTTAGTACCCTTGGCTGGATCCCATCTGGTCCCATAGACTTGTACACATCCACGGAGCACACCAGGGCACTGATCATTTCCTCACACACCATGGGGGCCTCATTCTGCTCCCCATCCTGGCCAGACAATTCAGGGAGCTGTACGCTCAGGGAGCAATTGGCATTGACGAAGACTGAGGCAAAATGAGCACTCAGCAGTTCAGCCTTTTCCTTGTCCATGGTCACAACTTTCCCTCCCACATCAAGTAGAGGGAGAAGATTCTCCCTAGCTCTTCTTTTACTATGTACATATTTATAAAACCTCTATTATCTTTAATGATACTGGACAGATTTAATTCAAGCTGAGCTGCTGAGCTATTTCCAGATACAAAAGCTAACTTCCCAACATGCAGTACTGTGACAGATCTTTCAGTTAATCATAAAAGGAAATAATTACAGTGCTGCTGCAATCCGGGCATGTACAAATCAGATAAGGAAACATGCAGTATTTTGCCCTTAAGAACTGTAAATGTCATCCTTCCAAATCAAATTTGAAGAAACGTGGAACACAGATGAAATATACATAAAGCACTACCCATCCTTTACAACACCTTACTGTCATCACTTGCTAAATGGACATAACTTCATAAGCATTAAGAGATCACAAGTCAGGCATCATATGAAGCAGTAAATATTTTTAACTATTCCTTCTACAAGGAATGGGTTAACCAGAATTCTGTTTAAAGAAAAAATTTTCAAAACAGTTGAAATGAGTCTCTAAAATATTTATTTCTGATATTCAGAGGCAGAAAATTAACAAATCTAAGTTTCTACAAGTAGTCTACACCCACACCTTTTTTCCATTGCCTGAAATTCCAGTATGACTAATGACCTTGTGCTGATTTTCAGCTTTTCCTTTTTTATCTGGCAACATCTATCCTACTTCTCTTAATCATACTCCTTTTATCTAGATGAGAAACATTTTAACAGCTTATCTTGGTTTTTTTGTTACTTTATATCAAAGAACAAATAATGTCAGTAGAAAATATTAAAAGACACAAAAAGATAAGAAGAGATGCAGACATTCTTATTTGGAAATCCATAACTAAGAGAACAAAAGGAAGCTTGCACAAAAGGAGGTCCCCATGGTAGCAACTATTACTATAGTACATGGTAAGAAATACAGGGAACTGGAGATACCCAAGTTGTCCTTTTTTACCTCAGATACTCAAGGCAATGGCCATCTCCAACTATTGTAGTGATGGATTTCTTTATTATTTTTTTAATAGAGCAATCAAGACTGTGGATTAAATCCAACAGCCTGGAAAGATGCAAATAGACATTTAAACTAGAAGTCACCATTATGATCTGATAGCAACATGAATGTCTGTTTTATCCTGGTTAAAAAGCTCAGTCAAGATCAGAAAAGGTTTATGAAGGATCTGATTATGGGATTTAAACCTTGCCAGAGCAACAAGTCCGTCTTTAAGGTAGAATTTAAATATAACCAATAAACAGTAAGATGTTGCTAAGAACATCTGAACTCTAACAGACAATTCAATTCCTCTAAAAAATTCAAAATGCTTAATCCTACAAAACACTGTTTCAGGTTTTAAATACTACAAGAAAGTAAACAGAAACTATTACCAATATTAAGTTTTTATAAAACTTATACCAACCAACACAAATTAATTCTGTCAAAACATATATAAAACACACACAAGTGCAGGAAGAAAGTATACATCACCTTAAATCATCTCATAAAGCCAACACATTTCTTTGTATCATAAAATCAAGAGTTTCTTAGTCACAGACACAAGCTCTATGACAAAAATCTAGAGGTATTTTTAACCCATGGAAAAAATCAGCTGTGCAACAGAAAACTTCTGTTAAGAATATTTTAAAATTAATATGGCTACCCCCTGTGCAGGGTTACACAGGATTCCAAGTAGATTTTAATTTCTTAATAACCAAGTTAAATTTAAATAACCACCACTGCAGAAGTAAGAAAAAATGCCGATGTAACAGACAAATATGTGGATTTTCCTACCTATTCTGGTCTGTTAAATAACCTTTTTTTAATTATTCCATTTCTTTACTATTTGAGAAAGCAGAGGGCAGGCAATAAGTCCCATGATTCAAACACTTCCAGCAAAATACATCTTACTGTATCATCTCCCATCAAACCTTAGTCAAAAATTATGAGAAGTCACTTTTCTCAACCAATTATTAAGCATATATCAGAAGTGATACATCCTTACCCCCTAGAGATTTTGCTACTCAGCTTCTCCAATGGTGTCCAGTGACAGGACCCGAAACAATGGGCACAATCCGAAACACAGAATTGCCCTCTGAACATCAGGAACATTTCATTACCGTGAGGGTCACCCAGCGCTGGCACAGGCTGCACCAGGAGGCTGTGGAGTCTCCGTTCTTGGGGACAAAACTAAAGCACTCTGGACACGGTCCCGGGCTGGGGGTGGCCCTGCTTGAGTAAGGGGTTTGGGCCAGAGGTCCCTCCCAACCTCAACCCTTCCCTGAGTCTTTACCTTGGCAATCAGACGCCAGACTCTAGAGACACGTCGAGCTCATTCCCATCTTTCCGAGTTAACAAAAGGAGAGAAAGACTCTACAGGAGGCTCCCGCTCCCCCACCCCCGGGCGGAGCTGCTACCCGGCCCTGCCGGCGGCATTCCGCGGGCCGCTTCCTCCCCGCAGCGATGTCCCCGGCCCCAGGGCCCCGCCTGCCCCCGGTACACAGCGCTGCCGGAGCCCCAGGGGCTGGCCGGGGCGGAGCGGCACAGGCGCCGCCGCCGCTGCTCCCGGTTCCCCGCCCTCCGGCCCGGTCCGGGAGCAGGGCCCACCCTTCGTCTCCCTCCCCGAGTCCCCTGTGGCTCGGCCGCGCCGAGGGGGTGGCGGGCGCGGCGGCGAAGGGGAGTCCCGCAGCGCCCTTTGTTTGTCAGCCGAGCGCACCCCCTCCCCCCTGCCCTTCCCCTGTCCTTCCCCGCCCGGCCTGCGCTGCTCCCGCTTTCCACCTTCCTCTCGCCACTCACCCCACAGCCGGGGGGACTCGATCCCAGCGGGCAGCTCCCCAGGTCCAGCCGGAGACTCGACAGAGAGGCGGCAGCCCCGGGCGCTCCTCACTCACTGCCCCTCAGCGGGAGCGGCGGCCGCCATCTTCCCCCCCTCTGCCCGCCCCCCCGCCATAGTCACGTGGGGGGAGAGGGTGCCGGCACCGCCCGGAGCTGGGGAGCAGCCGCTGCTGTGGCCGGGGGGACCCACGGGTGTCAGGGACACGCGGGTGTCAGGGACAGCTCCTCGAGCCGCCGGCAGGGCTGCCGTGTTAATTACCGCGTGTAAGCAGCTCATAACGGAGACCCAGGGAAAGCCTGGCCGGGAGCCGCGGCAGGAAGGAGTCACCCCGCCCCACCAGCGGTCCGGGCGGGAGGGGACGCTGAGTGCCGGGGCTGCCCAGCGCTGTGCCCCTCAGGGCGGGCAGCCCCCAAAGGCGGCACCGCTGCTCAGAGCGCCTGCCTGGGCCACGGCCGCCGCCTCAGCATTCAACGCGGGGCACTGCCGACAGAAAGGAGGGACGGGGGGGGGAAAGAGGTTTTCTAAGAGTTGCCGTCTGACAGCTGAGCCATCCGGAGTGTGGTTTTCAATATGAAGGTGAGGACTGGCGCTGGGAAACAGAGAGAAAAAAAAAAATAAAAAAATCACCTCACCATCCCACAAAACCAGATGTTCTCCAGCTTCTCCCAGACCTTCCCCGCGGCGGAGGCGCCTGAGCAGCTTTGCGGCTCCCTGGAAGATTCCCCTGAGGGCCCGGCCGGGCTGTCGGGCCCGGGGGTGCGGGCTCCTCAGGGCGGTTCCGAGGTGTCGGTGAGCAGGGTAATGACAGTGACAGTGCTGCAGGCTGTACTTGTGTGGTGACAAAATGCATCCAGTGACTGCAGGAGGTCATTTTCACCTCCAGCACAGCCCAGCTCTGTGACAATGGATGCTGCCTTGTTTGAGTCATTTGGACGACCAAATGACAGATGATGTACAATGTCAACAGGAACCTAAATTAACCGGGGTTTTAACAAACAATTGCAACAAGCAAGCGAGGGAAAGGAGTGCAGCCCCATGTTTCTGCTTATTTCTGAGGTTACTGCTTCCCAAAGGTCAAAGGATGTATTTAAAGCTTTCAGTGCTGAGATCTTCCATCTGTCCAAAAAGACATCACTGTTTGCTTCTTTAAGAAACATCTGACAGTGCTTCCTGTATATCCCAAATACAAATAACCAGAGGGTGCTGCCATCTGACAAAAGCATTAGTATGGGAAGAGGCTGTTATGGGGCAGAGTGCATGGGCTGCCATGTTCTTCTTTGTGTAACAACCCACATGGCAAGTAGGCAATAGAAGGTGAACCGGGAGGATTGAACACAAAGACGACCGCATTTCAAACAACAGGAAATTTTCTTCCATGAAATAAGCTATTAATTATCAATCAATTATTCAGGAAACATTGCTTTATGCATGTGTAAAACAGGAGTGTTTTGGGGTTTATCTTGTGCTTGGTTTGTATTTGTGTTTTTATTACAACAGCAGAATAACTAAAATAAAAGTACAGAGAGTTCTTTTCCTGTCATAGTTTTAGTTTGGAAAGAAAATTAGTAACCCACACAGAAAGACAACTCTTGCTACTCTATATGGCCATCCTAGGAAGATCTGCAGGATGCACTAGCAAACCTTGCTGAGGGTACAGGCCTCCAACACTAGTCTGAGAAGCAGACTGAAGACATCTCTTGTTACAACTACTTCTGTATTCTATACCAAAACATCCTGCATGTTATCAGGAAATTATTCAGATGGAACTAAATTAATTATAGGCACAGGAAAATATCTGCTGGCTCCAGGATGTTTTTAATCAGGGCTCTTTCTGTTCAATACCTTAAAAAAGCAAAGTTAAAGACTTCCCATTGTAGGAATAATCAGATTTACCAACAAGTATTAGCATCCTGAAGTAGAAGCAGAAAGGTATTTTAACTTATTCTATTGATGAGTTTCTCACTATATGCAGCAATAAATATTTTAGCTCATGAAAATACTTTTCACAGTCCTGATCAACTCCATTGTGCATGGATATCTGAGAAGGGAATTTCCATCAAAGTCTCTCACTTCTGGTTGAAATGACAAGAAACACCAGAGCTTTTAAAACTGCACCTGTAGTCCCTTATGTTAAAATAGCAAGAGGATTTATCATCCATGATACAGATTCCTAAAATGATCATTCTGAACAGAGAAGTCTTAAAAATATCATTACTACAGTAGAACCTTTCAAGAGACCAACACACACACTCCAGTATTCCTTTAGGGTGGGACCACTTGTAGAAACAGATCTTTGTAAAGAGATCTTTGCAAAGTTACATTTGTTTTGCAAGGATTGTACTGAAGCAGAACTAATACTAAATCAAAAGAAGAGCATAAACTCTTGTGTTAGGAATCTAGAAGGAGAACCTGCATTAAAATAATGTTGTCCTTTAACACTCATTAAAGACACACACCAAAGAATTTAGAAAAACTAGTTCACTTTTTTAAACTACAGTTTAATCAGATTCAAAGACACAAATTAGAAAAAAACATTTATAGGCAAGTTAAAAACACCTTTAGAACATATCAGCATGCTGCTTCTGCAGCAGTGCTGAGACAAATTAGAAATAAGTAATTATTAAAATATCACAATCACAGTGTAACTAACAGTGGTATTTTAATTTTACCATACACCAACACTTAGTTTATGGATTTGTTGAAAAATAACACTTTTTAAAAAATATATATTTTGGAATAATAAAAATGAAATTCACCAACAATGCATTATAATCGAACCAGGAAAGGCAAATTTAGGAATACTGTAGCTATCCACTTTTATGGGTGTTTTTTCACCTTAACATATGGGCAGTTGGAGGCATAACTACTTCTGCATGAGGTAAAACTATTCCCTTGAATGTGTAACCAAGGCAGGAAAGAACAAAATTCCATATTTTAGATTCTTAAATTGAATAACTTATTACAATATCTTTGAATAATGCTATATTTACCCTCCTTACACAATTTTTCATTCAATACATTTTGAATATTTTCTTCTAACTCATCTAGAACACATTTGAGGTCTTGGGTTTAAAAATAACTACCTAACTACTATTTTATAGTTTTGACACCTTTGTCACAGTAAGACACATCAGAAGATTCTTCATAGAAATAGTCAGCCACTGGACAAAAGAAAGTACAAAGAAAAGATGTAAAGAGAACTGATAAACACATAGAAAGGCAAAATAGGCATAGGCAAATACTCCTTGACTTACTGTAACACAAGATTGTTGCATCTTCAATATGCAGTGTTGCACTATTACAATTACCAGTCTCTAGGCACCCTGTTTCTCTCTTTTTTTGTTTCAGATTACATTGTCACAATTTGGAAGCCAGATCCAACTCCAGCATGGGCCACATCTGTCTGCTCATATACTGTATGACAGCGAAATGTAAAAGAAATTCCAGTTCAGGGTATTTCTCCCTCAGAGAACAAAAGAAATGAGAAAGATTGTGCAGAAGGCTAATTTGCCAAGAGGTTCATTTGAAAGAAGGTGCTGGACCGAGTCACTATCCATACAAAAAGTTTGCTCCAAAAGTGTTCTTAACTTAGACTTCAGTCATGTATCTGAAGTCAAAATTTGTATTCATAGCCTGCAGCAGAATATACTATCAGGGTTAGTTTTCTAACAGTGAAAGAAGCCCTTTACTTCCCACTGGAAGCACAGCCACCAGATTAAATTTTCCCTTTAGGAAGCAGAAAGCTTGGTACTCTGAGAATGGAGCCCAACAGCCTTCATAGATACAGTGCATAACTGGAGGGCTCAACACTGGTCTCGTATAAATATTGATACAGCCTATTTTAAGTATATTTATGTACACTAAATGTAACTCAGTTTCACAAATTCATGAAGTTTATGCAATGCTTATATGGATATGCACATGGATTTAGAAAAACTAAAACCATCTTAAAAAAATCAGGCCTAAGTCACTGAACACACAGCTAATACACAGAAGATAAAGTGGCAAAATTTGCTTTTGCACACGTTTGTATAGCTACAGTGAGAAAAAATATGTTTTAAATATTTAATGGGATGAAAACTTATACACTTGATGGTTAGTTTTTTGTGGGAAAAAAAAGCATACAAAAACTCATCTCAGAACATTATTTTTTAGATTTTTTTTTCCATTTAGTTTTAACCATAACAAGGAACTCTTAAAGAGTATTTGGGTTTGTAACCTTGCAGGGTGACTTTGAGGATGCTTGGATTTCATGGTGTTTGCAAAATGTTTCGGTTAAGACAGCAAACACAAAAAAATCCAGGCAGATCTAGGACAGAGGAGCTGCATCCTGAGTCACAAGCAAGTAGACTCTTTGTCAAGCTCTGCATGCAGGGTCAGCTCTCCCCAGGAACTCTGTGGTGAACCCTCTTGGGCCACTTCTTCACAGCCAGCTTGTCCACCATGACTAGGAAGAAGATCATGGTAATCCAATCAGAACAGTATCAGTTCAGTATCTGCTTGGATACTGATTCAGCAAAGCATTTAAATACTTATAGTAAATTTGGTTTTTAAAAGGAAATTTAAAAATACTCCAAGTGCTCTTTTAAATATTACTGGATGTAAATGAATACCTAGAGGCTAGTCGCGTCATGAAATGCTGTGATCAATCAGCACAGGACCAATGTATATATATATTTTTATATGGAGAGCCTGCATCATATTAAAATCCTTAAATTCATTTCCACCCATTTTTCTAACACTTACCACTTTTCAACATCAACAGCACTATTTGCAAACTTTCACTGAAAACAAAAATTTTTAAGCATGATTTCAGAATTTCATGAGAACTACTAAGTGAAAGTCTTAAGGGAAATTAGAGCCTAAACTATTGTAATTTGTGCTTTTAAATTTTTCATTATCATTCAAGGTCAACTTAAAAAGTTGAAAGCAACATTGTCACATTTGTAGGCCAATGTGAGGACACGTTTAACCATGTATTTAAACTAACTGCCAACCATTTGTTTGCAAAGCTTCTGAGAGAAAACCACTGACTCCCTTAAAATTACTTTTGACGCGAATTGGACAGGAGGTGAGGATCTTAAAAGTTCTCCACATTTTATTACTAACCAAGTCAATGCCATCAAAAGAAGCTCAACTACCTAGTGTGCAGCCCATCAGAGGAGCACGGCATTTATATTCATGTTACTTGTTTCCCCTATGGGAATAAAACAAGTTATTAAAATGTAAAATTCTTCTAATAAATAATATACTATACTAGTAAAACTCATACCACAAGTCAGGGAAGAGCAGGGAAAATACAATGATCTCATGAAGTCTTCTCACAAAAGTAGACTTTGTTATCAAGAGCAGATTGAAATGCATACCAGTATTTTTACATGGTAATATATTTTAAAATGTCACCTGTTACTGAAATCTTGTCTATAGGTCAACTTAAGAAGTGCCCACAGAAGAATAAGTTTCCTGAATAAAAAGGGCATGCTTGTAACTTGAAAGTTAATTAAGCCTTCCCAAACACAACAGTAGTAGGCACTCCTGAAAGTATAATTTAAACATATATCTTTTTCACTAATACAGAATCATAAAGTTTAAAAAAGTTTATGTAAGTAAATAGTTACTATCAGGGTGACTATATTTACTAACTAACATTAACTCATTAAATGCCTGAATGAATTCCTTACAATAGGCAAATAACTGCAAAGCACCATAAAATATGGATGATATGTTGTATTTACTATTCATAATGTGCTAATCTGCAATACAGAAAACCCTTCTACCTTTTGGATATACATTAGTTAGTAAGTGGAAGAATACTTAAGCGTGTTTCCCTTGTGCCCAAAACATAGGAAATTCACTTTCTACTGTTTTTCTCAGCAAGAGCAATAGTAAATCATTGCTATCTTTCTAAATTCAGTATTATAATTTTATATGTGTAAAAGCTAAATATTGCCTAAAGCACTGGGGCTGGCTGCTCTTGACTTTGGCTGAACAGATGAAAAGGATCCAGTGCAAGGCAGAAAACCAGTAAGGCAGAGGGAAAGCAACAACAAAACCTGTTTGACTTAAAATCAGAGCACTGCCATTAAAACAAAAAACCTCTTTCCACAGTCCCCAAGATAATTAATTTTCACAAGGAGCAGATTTAGATTCAAAATGCTTTTATATTCAGCAATCACATTTAAAGGGCTAATTCTGGGACACTACACTTAAGCATAAATTTTGTGCAGAACTAATTGTCATAATTTTCTTGTGTTGCAATTATTTAAGGGGTTAAGACAATGAAGAAAAAAATGTATTGTAGGCACACACCAGCCACATCTGATTTTGAAACCCATCTCTTCCCACTTGTGCCCAGCTAATTAACTTCCCCATATACAATAGTTCTGAACAAAACTCTTACCTGTGAATTCACTCCCACTGATGTACCTAAACCTGCTTGTTTTATGGGATTGTTTCCAATTGTTTTCATATTTATTAATAAAGAATTAGTAAGCCTCCATTGCATGTATGGACATACATGGCAAAACAAAAAAACAAAAGTACCAGAACATTAATGGGGAAAATGGCACATCAGATTTTGTACTGACATCCAAAAGTGCTTGATTAGGTAGATATGTAGATTGCACCAACAGGATGAATTTAAGTTCAACAGCAACAAATGCTGAATCAACCCTAACTCTATTCACCCACCCAGAAATGTGCAATTCTATTTGTTTGCATTTTTTTTAATGTAAATGTCCCTTCAAGAACAGAAAGTAGAAATTACATTAAAGAACCAAACCAGGTTGCCCAAACCAGGATGCCCAAACCAGGACAAATGTCTTTCCTGATTCTGTATCTAATAAGAATAACCAAACACAAACTACTCTGCCCTTACTTATACACAACAACAAAACATCGTAATAGAACTTCAAACAAGTATATGACAAACAAAGCCCCCTAGAAGGGGAAGTCTACTTGGGTAGTCAAAGTACAGATTTCTAAGTCAGATTATTTTTATCTTAAAGATAATACAGCTTTGACTGAAACAAGAAACATCCTTGTTTACCTAAACAGACTCATCCACTCTCATTTGATATTCAGTTCCCCCTTTCTAACTGTGTAGATTAATTAGTGCTAACTTATGCATATAGAAAATGTACACTATACTCTGGGAGATTTAGGCAAGGAGCCAAAGGCCAGACACAAAATTATCACAGCAAGGAAACAACTCTGACCCGACTGAGAATCTGTTCCTTTAGAGAGTAAGCCAGAAGTATTGTGACTAATTTTGCATGGTAGTATCCTCCCAAAGCTAAGGACTATCATTACACTTCTGGTACTATGAATATGCACCTCCATGTGCCATATTATTCGATCAAAAATTTAAGATTCAAAATACTATGGCAACATCTCTCTCATTCATTTGTAGGTTGTTAACCAATAAGCTGCATTCTTTTTCTCCTGTAGTATTTCGTGTCGGTTTTCCAGCTAAACAAAAAACAATCACATGGATAAACAGTTTCTGTTTACTTAAAAAAAATTACAAGAAAATACAGAACATAAGCAATTAAAATGTAGCCCTTTAACAGTAGTACTCTAGCAAGGACCATAATCACAACAAATGGTCTGGAATAAATATAATCACTGCATTATTCCCTTGACACACTTCTGTAATTCAGTCAGTCAGAAGGATTTCTCTCTTTCATCATGTTAACTACAAACAGGACATGAATCCTGCACCTAAAATTCTAATTTAAAGAAAAAACTTTTCCTCAGATTCAGGTACTTCTTTGGATAAAAGGACATCAAGTATCAAGCATACAGAAAATGGTTATGATAGTAATTTCATATTTGAGTGTGCATCAGAACTCAAGGTAAAGTTGCTGTTGTATACAGAAAAGCATCATCAAATCACTACTGTATGCCTCAAAATTCAAACCCATTTTAAGTATTACAAATAACTGTAAAACAGTTCTCTTCTAGAACAAGTATTTCTGGTATTTAAGGGTAAAAATGCATGTTCACTGAAATCCTGCTGCTTGCACTGTCTTCTCTGTCCTATAGCTGCCTTTCCTTCCCTAGCTGTAAAGCCCACTTGGCAGTGTATTTTTAAAATGGTTTTAGGTATTTTAAAATAAAAGAGAACTAGATTAGCTGTCAAGCCCTGGAAAAGCTGAACCTTTATTTTATTTTTTTAGGTTGTTGTTTTTTTTTTTTTTTAAACCATTCAGAAGGGCTATCTGTAATTATACTCTTTATCAGAGAAACCTAACTATAATTTGGCATCAGTAATGTTTACAGTTCCATAATGTACTGTAATAGTTTGAGATACTTCAAGAAAACCCTCCAAATACTGAGATGCTTATTGCAATGTCTTTGAAAGATTCAAAAGCCTTTTAGTGACTTTACATTTCCTATTTTTATCTTCTTTATAGCATATAGTACTACATATTTGAAATACGCTTTCCACATAAAATCAAACTTGAAAATACCCACTTAGAAACAATAGTTCAGTAAATAGAGGGTCTAAGGCAAGTCATTCATTTGGAAAAATTAATTTCCATTTGTTAATCCTAGATTGACACAATTTTATTCCACCCCGTCAGTGCCTTGGGATACACAACGTACATTCAGCAAAGGGCACGCATATGACCCTATGGACATACGTTGCAAGTCCTGAGTGCCCATTGAAATAATGGTAAATTCTTCATATAAGGCGTGACCCACAGGGACATGGCATGGGAGGGGTTAATTTGTTTTGTTTCCAGTCTTGCTATTGTATGTGATTTTTCCTAGGTAATGCATTCTTTTCTTACTAAACATCTTTGCAAACAAATACAAACCCCTTTAAAAGGTGCTAAAAATGGGTTTCTGAAAACATACAAAATAATTCGTCATAGTACTTCTTAATCACTGTTTTAATGCTTGATATCTGCAGGTTATTTCTTGTTTCTGACTGAAACTATTATTTGTTGTGGAATGATTGTTCTTTTGCAAAATATTTTCTTCTTCTAGGTTTTTGGACCACACGGGCGGGATGCTTCCGTGCTTTTTACTTCCTTTTTGAGTTCTTTTCAGTGGAAATACCAACAACACCAGGATGCTGGCAGCATGAAGACAGAAATAGCAGGAGCTAAAAAAAAATAAAAAAAAATAAAAAAAAAATTCAATACAACTCTGACTACTCTTTTATGAAGCTTAGGGAATAAACTGTCAAAATCTACTTGCATAGAGTACTTGAGATATTGTACATAAGACATTTAAATAGTGAAGACATCAGTATTTGCCTTTTAACTAAAGTAATATGTGAAAAATGCAAAATGAAGTCTTCCCCCACAGTACTTAGTGCTGTAACCAAGATGGAAAGGGAAGTCTGCTTTCAACAGTTTTTCATGAAAAGTTACTTTCAGGAAGTCATTGCCTCATCTTGCTATAAAATAGTTCCAAGTGCATTTAGTGATCTCAAAAGTACCCTCTGGTACTTTGTTATTTGTTAGTTTTGTTTTTTCCCTGCTCCTAGGAAAAAAAAGTCTACTACGCCAGGAAAATGAGATCACTGTAAGGTTTCTCATACACAACACAAACTGTGTTTGAGCATTAGAACACAAGGTTTCCCCAGCTAAGTCTTATAATTATCATTAAAATAGCTTCAGAAATCTTACGCCACAGAAAATACTTCTACTCCAACTATAAAGAAAAAGGAAACACGTAGAATGTGCTTACCTGTAAAAGGTGAAAGAGGGTTTTACAGAGAGCAGTACAAATGGCACGACTGTGTAACTTATTGCTATTTGAGTTGCCATCCATGTTAAAACATCATAACATAGTTTAACAGCAGGAGATTCCACAAAATAGTGTCGGATATTGTTTCTAATCTGAAAAAGCAGGTAACAGTAACTTAGGTTAGGAATAAACTTTGAGAATTATCTTACTGTACAGTACAGACTTGGTTGCACTTCCACAAAATTCATAGAATGTATTTAATTGCTACAGGATGGTCAAGGATCTTGGAACTATTAAAAAAAATCACGAGCTTTCAAGAGGAGTCAGTCCAAATTCCCTGCCTTTTAGGAACATCAATCAGAACATACAACGTATCAGTTTTAATGACATATTTCAGGAGTCTTACTAACAATTATCAAGTAGGACTTAAAGGACTCAATTTTTTTATGCTGAGTCTTTTGTTCATAAAACTCTGTTAAACAATGGAATACCAGAGGTATTAAAAACATCCAAAACCCACAGGTTTGGGTTCAGTTTTATTTAAGTATACAATTACAAAGACACCAATAGAACTTTCACTTTCTTTGACTGTACTGTGGTCCTTGCTCACACTCTTATTTGCTGACAAGGCAAGATGGGCTCTGTGTAGCTTGGTATCACAGTCAGCACCTTCCATCCATCTTCAATGAAGGAAGTCCTCTCTGAAAAGCTGCACACCAAAGGACAGTGTAGCTTCTCCACCCTTCAGTTCCTTTAGGACTCCTTGTTCTAAGGAACATATGGAAGGCTAGCTTGTCCTGATTTCATTCTTTACATTAGAAAGGTCTTTTATTCTTGTCCTTTATACTCAAATTCGCCTGTAGGTACAACATTCATACTCAGCCTTTGCTTTGTTAAGCTAAGTAAAACAAGTCATGCCAGCCACTATGCTTCATCCTGACATCTCTCACCAGTTTTCTTCTAAAGTCACATGAAGTGACTTGTTCATCAGCTCTGTAAAACTTCAAGTTTCACAGAATTTCTTGTAGAGAAATCTAGTATTTTAGGACTTGAAGGACAACTTTTAAGATAAATATGTAATTGCCTCATCTGGCAAGTAAGCACCTGCTTATGAAAAACGTAATGATTAAATGGAGGAAAACCAGTTGAATACACAATTACAGATGGCAGGAGAATAAAGTGTGGGTCAGAGGTTTGCAGTCTTTCATAAAGGGTAGTACAGTTAAAAAATAAAAATGGTAAAATACCTCCAACATACCTTACCAATTAATATTAAGTAACTTCATACAGAAACTAACAATATTTTCATTTACTAGTCTGCCAATTAATACATATTTAATGTGAATACAATGCAGCTTATTAGAGAAGCCCAGGACAAAGTGCAGTGAGCATTCCAATTTACTGGACTTGTCTTACTGAGAGAACACAACTTTTACCTGTGAACTGTCCCTGAACCTTGGCTTTTGCACCATTCTCTGTCTGATGAATGTCAAAAGTTTTCTGTGACAGAGTCTGGAGAGAGGAAGGGACCTATCCATGTTGTAAAGAAAGGACTCACTTCTGTCAAATAGCAACTATACCCAGAAGAAAGAGAAGGAGCATCTGGTTTACTGCTGCTAGTAACAACCTAAATCTGAAGTACCACCTTCCTTTAACTGTTATAGCAACAAAGAGGAATATTCATTTTTCATTCTCCTGTATCTTTCGACACAGCAGTGGTCTGTTATTCTGCTCTACTGACAGCTTGTTTCTTTCTCTATCCCCTCGAGTAACTGATAAACCTACTTTGGTTCTTACTCAAGCAGGACAGAGATTTTTTGGCAGATTTGCTGGTTCCACATGGTTCCAAATAGCAGCTGTAAAAACTTAGTTATGTGACTGTACTGCTGACTGGCCAGTTTTGAGTAATAGAAATGGTTATCTGGTAGTTGAAGGGGAGCATTCTTCAGATACCATCTTTACAATAGTACTGAACAGAATCTAATACTGAGGGAGACAGACTCAATAAATATCTAGGACTAACACCCACCCACCACACCTCCCATAAATTTTAAGCTACCAATAGTCAGTCATAAAGCATTTTCTACATGATCTTATTTAACACCATCTTGTTTAGCATTCCATAACAATATATGATCAGTTAATGCATAGGAAGGGTTTCCACAAAAGATATGATACAGAGATGCTACAGGCTGCTTATTTGTACTGACCAACCCCTCCTTATCAATAATCATTCCCATTGTTCTCATAACTAAAAGAAGTAAACAAACAAAACCATCACACAGGCTGTGTGTTAACAGTAAATCACATCTTTGGACTACGTAACACAATCAGCTTTCATTTACAGGACTACTTATTATTTAAGAAGGTATTTGGTTGATACTTACAGCTCGTGCTGCTAGTGTCATTAGTACTCCTGTTAAAAATGTTAAATAATATCCTGGGTACACCCCATGCCAAATGGCAGAGAGGATGAAGGTCTGGATCGTCGGGCTGAAGGTTGCTCGCTCATAGCACACTCTAGCAAGTCAAGGATAATTGAAGATAAACAACATGAGACAGATCACCAACAATCTTCCCAGCTATCAGTTAAACTTTTAGCAGTCTCCAATTTTTTTCTCATATTCATCTCCAAGACAGCATTTGCAATGGAACTGCAGTTTACTACTATTCAAGAATGTTGCCTCTATGACTTCCAGAAAATAAAGCTGTTCATGGCTCCTCATTTAACCCCTAAATGCAACCTGTGCTCAGTGCCATCACATGGTACTTACTTATAATGAAGTGATACAGAAGGATCCTAAGATAGGTGTTGGTGTTAATGGATCTTAGGCCATCCAAGAATGTGGTTGAAAAGCTAAATTGAAAGGCATAGACTGTCTCACAAACTCTTGCAATGAGTCACGTGTATTTTTCATGAAACAAAAACAGCTTACAGGTGTTTCAGCTCACAGAAAAAGTAATAACTAACTTCAATTTTGAGTAATAGAGATTACAGTGGAAAATGTGTCTTGTATGGCAATTGGGTGAGCATGATGATGAAATTACAATTAATGACTCTAGGGATGTGAGAATATCAAAAGAGGAGAATGCTGAAATCTGCTATTTAAGAACTGAGAGTCTGAATGAATAGGCAAGGTCCTCTAATAAGGAATTCTAGAAGGAAGAAGGGAAATAAGTATCTAAGAAGAGTAAAGTAGTTTCCAGACAACATTATTAAATGACACAATGACAAACCATCATGATGTGGAAGAATGATAGGAAACATGGTAAGGTCCTGACATGGCTTCATCAAAAGTTCTTTAATGATCTGAAAACCAAAAAGCAATAGGAAATATGGAAACAGATGCACACGAACATGAAGCGAAAATAAACAGCACAAGCATGCATAAACACAAACCTAAGGCTACTGTACAAAAACAAGTTTCAACTAAAAAAAAGGCCATAGAAACCAATATGTAAAAAGATTTTATAAACACACAGCAAGCAACAGAAAGAGAGAAAAGAATGTGTATCTATTAATCAAAGAGGAAGAGAAGCTAATGATACAGAGGGCTGAAACATTCACTTCTAATATAACTACTGCAATTTCTGTATATACAGAAACTGCTGAGACCAAATGATAGCCATGGTAACCCTGTCACTGCCCACCTGCATGACAACTAATGGGTAGTAATCAGAGAGTCTTACCAGAACTAGGCATTAGGAAAAAAAAATAAAGGAAAAAAAAAAACCTAGGAAAAAGCACTAGAAAAAATTTTAACACATCAGGGAGATGCCTTGGAGCAAAATACTAGTCATCAAAACCTGGTCTGGCATTGCCTAATGTTGCCCCACCAGCATCATGACCTTTGTCTTGGCCAAAGCAGAGCATCCTTTCTGGAAGACAGAGAAACCTGCACCCAGTGAGGGGACTCTCAGTGCAGTATACTGTATCCAGGGAGCAACAGCACATCCCTACTAGTCATGAGCACCTGAACTCCTGGTGTGCTTCCCTAAAAAGCATGTGAACCAGGGGGTCCCATAGAGCTGGAGCACCCACATCTCCTACAGGCAGCACATACAAGCAAGGGGGCCCACACTTCCATAAGGAGGTGTAGTTCTGTAACCCACACGTTCTTGGGAGTGAGGTATGGCTTGCATGCAACTGTGTGTATGCATGTATTAGTATTTTTTTTTTAATTCTTTGGGTTAAGTTATAGGATAGTCTTTAGAAATTTGTTTATTAAGTCAGGGCACTAAGCACTTACAAAACATTATCTGTTCTACTACAGATATTCTGAATTAATTCTGAATGTGTATTTCACTGACTCATGATTCATTATGTCATGTTAAGTAATTGATAAACTGCTTCAATCTTTATTTGGTTTAAACTTGCTTTAAGCAGATTTTTTTCTGCATTCAGGAACTAACAACCTACCTAAGTTCACTAATTAAATTTCAATTATATCAGTGCAAGTCAGGAAAGATATATAACTAGAAAAACAATTGTTAGGCTTCAGTTTCAAAAGTTAAAAGTAAGCTTAAACTCCTCCATGGATTTGACAATAATAAATTGTGTTGAAACACTTAACTTGACTTCCTAAGAGGAAACCAAGGAAATATGATCATCACAATAGGCTAAGAAAATCTGTTCAAATATGGGTGGTTCAGGTTATCTATGAGTTGTTCTAACAGTGGGGATGTGCCTGTTCAGCGAGGTACTCCTCTTGGTCTGGTTCTATCCTTTCAGTACTAGCTTGTGCAGTAGACAGAGAAGGGTATTTTTCTACCTTGTCTCCCCCCCCTTTTTTTTTTCTGTGTGTGCGTGAGGGGGAAGGAATGAAGGAAATTGACATTGTTTTCTTAACAGATAGAGCAATAGAATCCAAAATTATCTTAGCCAACTTGAATAGTGTTCTGAAATCAACAACATGAACTCCAAAATCTAGAACATTTACAAAACTGGAAGATACAAAACAGTATCCCATCCATTTAACATTACTGAGGAAATGCAGATGACTGTGAATGTGAATCAACAGTATGAAACACTGAGTATCAGCTGAGCATGAATCAACACTAGATTGCTGCTGCTGCTTCAAAAAAGACAGAAGTAATACTGTAATGTGTTAACAATAGTTATCTTAAAAAAAAAAAAAAAAAAAAAAAAAGGTAATTAGGTCACTCAAAGCATTCAACTCTGCCTTTAACAAGACAAGGAAAGACCTTGGAGGTCCTAGCAGAAGTCCTACATTCACTGTAGGGTGACACAAAGTTTTGAAAGAAGCAGAAAAGAGCAGCCAGAACCACAGAGGTTTTGCAAACATGACCAAAGACAAATGAACTTAGATGTTTTCTTAGGGAAAAAGAATGAACAGGGTGAAGGTGAATGCAACAGCTTCTTTAGTCAGGAAAAATTACCATGATATATATTGTTGATACATGCTGCTATGTAAATATCTATTTTAACTTGCATGCGTGTAACAATAATTCCTTTGAACTGCCGTATTTTGTGATCTAAATTAAACATCTCTTAAGACTTCTTAATGATCTGTAGATGGTTGTTTTTACAAAGTGTTTGTTTTTACACACAATCAGGGTTTAAGTTCAGTTCTTCTTTTAACGGTTTCAGAAAAAAACAGAATGACTGCTGCTATGAATGTGAAATGTGGTATTTCTGCATTTCATGCGAGATAATTGGCCAATATCTTAGATACCTCTATAAATGGTACACAGGTGAGGTATTAAAAGTGGATGTTTAAAGTAGTCTACGAGCTTGTCCTCTATGTAAATATTGCAACTAACCAAATTATTGGTCATATAATACATACTCCGAGTCAATATTTATGCCTCATATATAACAATTAAAACAATCTCTTACTTGCAACAAACCTTTAAGACAATAACCCACAATTCTCCTTTCCAGAGTGGCAGAAACAGTATGTATTTTGACTACCCTCAAAGATTCATCTACCATTATTCTGAAAACCTTAAGACCAATTAATTATTCTTAAATTGAGCTTAATCATTCTTGCCAGGGACCAGACCTCAGGAGATGTATTCTGGGAAGTGGTGTGAAACACCACTGTAAGCCCTGCCCCCAACATATGCTCCTTGTGAGCATTCCAAGGAGACTGTCCAATACCCATGGAAATGGTCTGCATGTGGTCTAGGGCCTGCACACGATAGAGATAAGAACTGAGGAGCAAAGTGGGTGGAGGTCTGCTCTGGTTGTTCAACCTGACATGTCTCAACCACTCTTACAAAGTGAAACAGGTTTAAAACAGGGGCTGCACTGGTGGGCTCAGGAGTTCCTTTGACACCAACCCTCTCCTGTTGGATGGCCCAATGCTGGATCCAGGACAGGTGATTTTCTGTTATCTATCTCAGCTTTTCTTCTCCTACTCTCTTGCTTCCTCTCTTTCCTAAAATCATTAGGTAACCACAATTTTTTTCTCAGGTTATAAATCTTGAACATACACATATTGTGACTTTTGTGATCTAAATAATCAGCCTTTATGACTGCCCAGCCTGAGCTTATATAATAAAAGTCTCAGCTTTTATTCCTTTGACATTTCTAATGAAATCTTATGTTCAAATACAGACCTTGAGTGTCATTTCACCTTGATCCAGTCAAGGGGTATCAGATGGTCAAGTTTTCCCTCAGGCCATCATAATTTGGCTACTCTCTCTGGGAAACCCAGGCCTGGGAGAAGGATTGGATCCAGTTGCACATAGGCTCCTCTCTGAGTAGAAGACTAGAAAGCAAAGGAGTCCAGTCCAAATCTCCTTGGGCTGTTGTCTGGGTTGTATCACTTAGACAAGGATTTGGATCCAGACACACCCAGGATCCTCTCTGATAAGGACTGGAAAGCAAGGGGGTCGAAGTCCAGCTTCCTGGGTTTCTTGATCTGGGATGTGACAATTCTTTAAATATTTATTTAATTCACTTTTTCTTCACATCTTCTTTTAATGTCAACCTGAACAATTGATTTGTATTTTTTAATTTAAATTCCTAACAGAAATTATATTCGTCTCCACTAAAGAAGTTTTAGTTTAACTTCATTCAGTTTATGAGCTTGGAAAGTTTGTTGGAACACAACCTTCTCCTGTTAAGTTTTAATATTGATTAACAGCTCTTTTCTAACTAAATTAAAATGCATTTTAAAATAGCTTACTTGCTTTGTTAAATTATACATTTCAAGAGTAAGGAAAAATTGCATGCTTACATGTAAGTGTCCTAGCCATTGATTCTATTGCCTATTGATTCAACCAAAAATTAACACCAATTTTAATTTCTGTTTTTAATTTGGTTAGAAAAATATTTAGGGAAGAAATTGAGGAAGAAAGAGAACACACTATAAAGAAATTTGAAGGAAGCAACATTCTGTTGCCAGACATGCTGGAATAAAAGATTACGTCCTCTGAGTGATCCCAAGATCAATCAATGAATGGGTCTCAATGAAAACTTGCACCTATTCATAAAAGATCATCTATATAGACACTTTTTAACTTTCTAATTACTACAAAGAAACAGTAAAAGCATTATTTCCCAGATGAAGAAAAAAAATGCTTTCTGCAGGCTGGCAGCCAAAGATGTGCATTTTGTCTACTGTTCTCAGCAACATGCACTGCTTTGAATACCAAGAGGGGGAAAAAAAGAAAAACTTCCAAATATTAATGCTTTCAGGTTCCCTATGACCAGTGAAGAAATCATTCCAATCATTTCCTGACAGTTTACACTAAGACAGAAGTGCTAAATTCAGAGGCTTTAATTCAAGAGGAATGCCCCAATGCAGTTGCTGAACAATTGTACCTTTTTCTGGGGTTTAGCTTTAAATGTTAAACTATCTTCAAAGACATATTTCTGTAAAAAATTTCATTGGTGAAAAGCCTTCCTTTAAAAAAAAAATACCTTTTAAGCCAAAGTGCTGTTTGGATATTCCAGTTATCAAGAAACATCTTGAAACTCGTGGAAAACTGAAAAGAAAATACAAAAATTTTATTTCTATAATTATGTTACAATTTTTTTCAGAATTGACATATAAATCATATTAGCCACCCTACCTTGTGATGAGTTGAACAAGGAAGGTATTTACTCAACTACTTATAACCACAAAATATTTTGTAAGTAAACTGACAAACAGAACATATTTAAGACAGATTATTTTCCATTCTTTCCTAAGGGTGTGAACATAATTTCTGAATTAAAACACATTATTCACTATCTTGAGGAACAAAATACATAGGAAAAGTTACTGAAATTACAAGCAACTACCTACATGGGCACATATTTTATTTGAAAGAAACATGAACAAACCTCTATTTGCTGGATTCTCAGATTTGATATTAGATCCCAGTGTGTATCACCATTTTTATCATAGCCACTAAACCCAAACCCTGCTGCATTGTTTATTGCATCTGCTGCAATGAAACAAAAAGAAACAAATTAATTATAAACTGCATATATTACAAATTGTGCATCACACAACATGTAGTTTATTCTGAATATCACATTTCAAAGGCTACACATATATTTATTTTTTAATAAGTTAATTATATTTAAAAGTAAATAAATTTGAGTATTTTTAAAATAACTTTTTTTTTCATACTGTATTAGGCAACACACTGACTTTCAATTAAAAGCTTTCACTAAAGCAAAAGAATGAAAGGTAGCACTATGGACTTCACAGTATAGATGTCCCCCCTCCATCATGTTTCTTTGGTCTTATTATACAGTAACAGTGATGTTTAAGCAGAAAGATAAAATTGCACAATTCACTTCAAACAGGTACACATTAACACCACCACAGAGAGTAGTGCAAGAGAATAGTACAAAAGAATAAAACTGATTTACTAAGCAGTGCAGTTTGCCAGATTTCCACGAGTGGTGTGAGGCCACTGCTAACACCACTTCTGAAGAAACGATATGTCAAAAGTCTAATAGTTCAAAGAAAACAGTATTGGACTAGGAGCAGAAGCTGCTACCATCATCTGGACTGTGCAGGAAAAGACAAGAGAAGTCAGTGTGGATACAGCTTTGCTTTCAGTCTTCACCTTTGCCTCAGCTTTGCTGGCTCATACAGTAAAATTTCCTCTGCTCTATTTCCAAATTACGATGGCCATGTAAGGTAAATGAATTTTTTTGCAAATATTGACTCTGTTGAACCAGGTGATTGGTTGCATGCATCCAAACATGGACACACATCTATGAGGCATGAACCCAAGCATACATCCACTTCCATGTATTAATAACTGACTGGGCCCTTCTTCCAGTTCAGAGAAGTCCTGAGGAATTGGATGCAAGATAGACAAAAATCTCTACAGAAGCAATATAGATCTTAATTATCAAATTACATGGGTTGAGCTTTCTCTGTTAGCTCAGAATTCATATAAACCAGTAATTAGATTGTCAGCTTTTAAGTTGCAGCTAAGAGGGTAAGATAAATTGTTCAGTGTGTGTTACAATACTAAAAAGAATTTATTTAGTAATATGTAAGAGAAATTAAACTCCTTTGCATTTTCCTTTCCTAGAAACTTTTTCAGCATATTAATCCCATGTATTTGGAAAGTAAAAGAAACACCTGACTGAAACAGTTCCTTTCCTGTAGTTCAGGTACTTACCACAGTCTGGGAGATACTCAATAATACCATTTTTTAAAAAACATATTTGAAAGTATTGAAATTGGCTGCTATACATCTGGTATGACTCGCTGATGTCAACTTCAAATATTAGACAATGATGTAACACTCAATTAGATACAGCCAAAAACATAAGCTCCACAATCTCGTTAGCTATAGTACAAAGAGTAAGTACCCGGTTTATCAACTTGTATTTTGGTAAGTATTCATTTTAAGCAAACCATTTCATCAACAGATTTTCTTTTTTTCCAAGTGCAAAAGAATAGTGATGTACAGCTCAGAAGCATACCATCCAGTAAATCTTTACGGTCCCTTCACATTCTACTCATACCATTTGAAGTTTAGACAAGGTAAAGTAGAAGGAAGAAGATTGAAAAAGCTGTTTAGCAAACTAAGTAAGGAGTTGATACAGTTTATATTCTTCAGCATTTTATGAAAGGAGTGCTAGCGCTACACCACTAGCAAGTGCATAAAGAGAAATCCATCTAAACTGTTACAGGAAAAAACCCCCAATGGATATTATTATATTATTAATTTTTCAGATTACTCCCACTCTTTACAGACAATGATACTGGTGCATAAAAGCAAAATATTCAAAATTATTTCATTCCACAACAAACCCCAGAATTACTATATCCAGCCAAGCTAAAAGCACTCCATTCATTGACCAGGAATGAAACCAGCAGCTGTAAATGAGTCATGCTGTTCTGCTACACTAAAGCTTTCTTTATTGCATTGTTTCCCACAGTTTCTCTCTCAAAAGAATTATGAAACAAATATGTAAAACTGGATAAGAGGAGGAAGCTGATGAAATCTGTTTTGTGAGCCACTTTCAAGATGTCAGGTTACATAAATACTGCATTTTGCATTTGTACGTGATGTTTTTTTCAACAGCACATGAAGTGAAAGGCAAAACACTCTTTATATTACCTATTCAGTGTCATAAGTGAGTGATTATGGGTCTTATCCAATTAGTTGGGATGCCATTAGGGTCATTAGAACTTTTAGTAAATAAAGTAAATAAAGACTAAAACTGAAGTGTCACCCACTAAATTCTGAAAATACTACTGTGAATGCCATCTAATATTAACAACACTATCATACAGCTTAATTTCAATATACTAATTTTTCCTTCATGCTTGAGTAACACCAAGCAAATTGCAGGTAACTTACCAAAGAAGGAGGCTTACAGTAATTTTTCTGATATGCCAGAAATCAAGGTATCAAAAAAAGTGAAAGTAAAAAAAAAAAAAAAAAGATCAGGGATAGTACATCAGACTACAATTTTTTAAAAATGAAAAAGTCATTGCTCATTAAAACGCCTTCCAAAACCCCTTATATTTCACTCAGATTTGTTCAGGAAATCATAATCTCATTTGCAACACTGTCACAACATTTTGTTTAGATTTATCTTAAGGTTTGTTCCCAAAAAGAGAAACACTATTCAGTATACTTTAGCAATACCTAATAATACTTACATGTAATAATGTTTTCATAAAGCCTCAAGAGGGCACTGTCACTTTTAAATACAGCCTTAGTGTCCAGCATCTCAAATGAAACTCAATATATACACTTTGTTATATTTTTTAAAAATATGCACACTTACCTAAAGTCCATGCAAAGTAATACTTGGGTCTGGCAGCCATTAGAGACACGTACAGGTAGAAAAGCCTTACAGGCCATGATGCTGTGGCTCTGAAGTTATCATCAATGTTGTATTCCACAGGCAAAGTTTTTGTAATAGTCATGTGGAAGAGTAAGGACAGTCCACAGATTAAGAGTTTCTGTGCCACGGCTATCTGAAAAGTTTAAAATGGGAGACTTGGTAAATTTCATTTGTTGTTAATCATCCAGAAACAAAGCCAAATTATAATCTTCCTTCCCTAAAAAGATGTATATATATGCCATTTTTTCAGTAATATATACTAACAACTATAAAATAATTGGTAACATTTTAAACAGGTTCAAGGAATATTGTTATCTTGACTAAACTGTGAGCACCAATTCTTTTGGCAAACACAGCAAATCCAGTATGACACCAGTGAGTCTCCAAAAACCCTTTTAATAAAGGAAACACCTTTTGCAACCCCTTTTTTTTTTTCTTTTCTTATTCCATTGTCAAATTACTGAAGCCAGTAAGATATTAAGACATCATGTCATAACTCATATTATTTTGGACAAGATGAGTACCATAACTGCACAGATTCAAAAACAATGGCAAAGCCTCCATTAGTTTTTGGGAATCTTTGGTATAATGCAGTTGTTCAATTGCTGTCCAACCCACTAAATCAATCATCTCTGTTACCAGATTATTGCTATAGCTAATTTCAAAACAACTAAAATATTGAAATAATTTATGAAATTTTCAGTCAAAATACCTTAGTTCTATATAGTTCTATAACTCAGCTATTTTCCCAAATGGAGTTCTCAAACTATGAGGGGTCAGACTCACAGACATGTACAAATACAGTGTTCAGGTAGGACCTGGACTCAGACTTTGTGGAAATTCAGTGTCACTAGAAGCACCAAAATAAAGAGTATGTATTTTAGGAAAACATTTATATGGTTTCATTATAAAATACACAGAGCAATAATGCATGACATTGACTGCTTTAAGTCACTAGTTTGATACACATCCCAAGGGCAGATACCATGTTCTGTTCAAGTTCTTAACACACTAATTAAGCACCTACAAAAAAGAAGTTTGTGACTTACCTAATTTAAATGTATTAAATTTAATATTAATTAAATTAAAATTTTCAAGTTCTGACTGTAAATAATCTTGATATTTGAATTTTAACATTACAGCTATAATTTATATCACCATCCCAGAGACACTAAACTTGGCAAGAAAACAATCTTTCTTGCTTCTTTGAAGCATCACAACAAGAAGAATCCTTTTTCTGTTCATACCTGTCCAAACCTGCCCACATGATAATGTCCTGCTTTAATTAAGAGTGCAGCTTGGCATGTGTAGGTTTAAAATATAAATATAGAGTAATCCTGGTCCATGATTCAGAATGGAGCTTTCAGTGCCCAACTGTAACCACTGCTTCCTTTGAGTGACACACAGTGTATCAAAGATTCACCCAGTGACACAGGTGTAAGAGTTGGCACAACCTTAATAAAAATTTGACTGGAAACAATTTAAGTAGGTGAGGGTAACTTTGGATATTGCAGGTATTTCATATGGCTCACCTCAGCTGATATTTCAGAGAGGATCAGAAAACGCAGCCAATTAAAGAAATCACCAGAATCATTCAGGAGGCAGCTACTTATTAACAGCTAAAGCCAGTGTTTAATTATTTGTTTCTACTTGTCCTCTAATAAACTACATTTCAGTAGTTTATTCTATTACAGAAGTTCAATGTAGAGGGCATTAATTTTCTAGAAGTGTTCCCTTTCTTTCTCTGTCCGAACAGAAGGAAAATTCAGTTAATTTAATTACTTCAGGAATTTAAATAGAAATTAATGTTAATAAAATCAATTAATAACACTAACAAATCTTTAATTTTGGTATTCAACATTGAATACATGCAAAAGTTAGATATTTGTTAATATCAAAAGGTATCACACCAAATCTTTGAAGACAGTTGCAAAGATTAAAGTTCAAAGTCTAAGCTATAACTAAAAGCCCATCTTCAATTTAGCAAACAGTATTTATAGGTTGGTAACATTTGCATGAAACCAAAAACATAAGCATAAACATATAAAATAGGTGTTTTCCATCTGAAGATCTCTACAAAGTATCAAAAAATGTTTTGGTAATTTATAAATAATTTATCTCTGTTTAAAGGCCTGCTTTCTGCCACTACCTCCCATTTACCAGTTTTTCTGTTGGTAAATATAAATCATTAATCTCCATATTCAACCCAAAATATAACAGAACCATAGAATGGTTTGTGTTAGATGGAACCTTAAAGATCATGTAGTTCCAGCCCCCCTGCATGGCCAGGGGCAGCTCCCACTAGACCACATTGCTCAAAGCTCCTCCAACCTGACCTTCAACACTTCAGGGATGAGGCAGTACCTCTTTGCTTAGCACCTATTTGAAAGTTTTTAACTGAACTCTGGAGGCAAGAGACCTTCCTTTAAGGAAGAGCATCAGAGAATCAACAAAATTTATCTTAAGAAAAAATAATTATCTCAAATAAGGCTCTGCAGTAAACTGTACTTTCAAAAACTAAACTGCAGTTGTACAAAAAGTACTGAAGGAGAAAATGGTTTTTATTTATTTATTAAATTCTCTATTTCTATAGAATTTTTTTTCAGCAACATTGAGGTATAGGGATAAGCATAACTACATTCAGAAACGGCAAGATTTTTTTAAAATTTTTTTTTTAAAGACATCCCAGAACCACAACACAGCACAATAAGAGAGTTTGCAGGGTTCACTATCAGGGATATTAGTATACTTTGCAAAAAAAGAGTGATGTAGATAATCTCTTGCCTCTAGAAGGACTGAGAGCTGCAGTTTAAGGACTGGTTTAAGCAGAGTTTCTGAAGGACAATCCAAGCACAGGAGGCAAATGCAAAGCAGCAGTTCTGCTATGTCCTCTCACCTTGGCATCAGTTATTTGCTCTTTTTCCCTCTGGTAAGTCCAGTTAGACAAACAAGCCAGTTTTTTGGCTGTATCAAATGATCTGAATCAAACCAAAATGTAGGGCAATGCAGATCTAGAACCCACAGCCAGAACCTACCATAGTGAGCAAGTTTATCATTTGATAGAACAAGAGTTTACCATTTGATAGACCTCGACCAATTATTAAACTAGAGCCTGACACTTTTTTATAGCACTCAAGTTTTCATACTGAAATAGAAGTCCTCACCTGAAATTAAAATAATCTATAGTTCAATTACCTACAGAAATGAATTTAGTAAAAGATTAATTTACTTTCTACTGCTTAATTAGGTTACTGATACAAGCTTCTTTACCCAGGCATAAATGGGTAAACACTGGATTGCACAATCACAGGATGAATGTTTTCACATGGATGAAGTAACTAATTTAGGAATTTGAAGCTTAATTTCATTCATTCTTTATAGTTTTCAAAATATCAAAATAACTGTTCTGTTAAGGAATTAGAAAATCATACCTTGCAGGCTAACTTTGACCTCATATGAAGTAAAATATACAATTTATTTTACAACAAAAAGATAGGAAGTTCTAGTAGAAAGCCACATGGTTTTGATGAACAAAAACTGGGCATACCTGTACAAAAATAGCAACTATGCTCAACACTGGCAAGGGAAAAAGGTACTTAAGCTAGAACACAGTGTCAGGACAAAACAAAACATGCATAATTAGATAGGAATATAATTAGATTGAAAGCCAGATACCCAGAGTCAGAGAACAGACTTCAGAAACAGCTTCCTAATTGAACCAATATAGGTGAAACACTCACTGAGCCAAGGCATTTTATAAATAAATGACTGTGTAAACATATATAAAAGCATACAGAAAAGCAGAAAAGAAATTTTTAAAATTATTTGAATGAACTTGTTCTTGGTTGATTAAAAAATCAATAAGGATCTCAATATAATATTGAACTATATTAAAATATATTGCTTTGGGGAGGGCTAGCACCTCAAATTAAAAAAAAATAAAATAAAAATCTGTAATTAAGCAAGACCTTTACAACCTGTAGGAAGAAGCTGCATAATAAGCAAGAAAGCAGGTATCTGCTGGCAGGAATCTTGTATTTTAATGGTAACCATAATAAAAAGAAACTTACAAAGACAGATATTAATTTCTGAGAGTTGACACCATTTTGAGCACCAACAATTGATAGCTTGCAAAAAGGCACAACAGGAAGGATGTAAGAAATAGGTTTTAATATGCTGACTTGATTTATTTAACATGCAATCAACACAGCAAAAAAATACTAAACCAAGTTGATATCATGCAGTCAACATATAGTATAGAGGAAGAGGCTGGCATGTACTACTTTGGTTATGTAATTATATTTAACAAGAAATGAAATTTACTGTAACTCATCTAAAGGTTTTTTGTTGTGGTTTTTTTCATTTACTTCATTAACATTTGCTGATCCCCTATACATTTTAATTTTTTTTTTTGAGTTACCTAACAATTTATTCCTCTTGAAATAATAACACAAGAATCAAAGAACAAGTTAATGGTATTTAAGCATTCTTCTAGAACAAGACAATGACTATTTTAATCGATGCAGCAAATGTAGTGAAATTGTATCATCCATGTGTCTTCAAAAGCACACAATAGTCACTGGTGCTATAAAATGAAGTCAGATTTCTCTAACACCAGTGCTGAGATGAAGCATCAACAGCAAAGACAGCTTTTTATTTTTATGTCAAAAGCTAATGCAGCATAAATCGCAAAAACTCTCAAGCATTTTAAAAGCAATTCATTTGAAGAAAAAACACTTACCTGAAAGAAGAATCCATCATAAGTTTACATTTATTTCTATTGACTGTGTTCAGATCACTAGCAAGATTATATGGTAAAAAGCTAGGAAGTCCTACCAGGCAATCAGCAGATTTATGTCCAGAAGCACTAATGCTGGCAGGTTTGCTTAGTTCCATCTTATTTGCAATAATTTGACTGCATATTTCCTTGCAGAAATAGGATCTTAGTACATAAGATGTGATGCCTTTACCAAGCCAAAACAATGCTGAAAAACCTTTGTCAGTACAACACATCAATGCAGACTACAGACTATGAGAGGCCAATCTGTGTAAGGAATTCTCCTGTGTGCTTTGCTCTTCCTATTTGCTCCACAGAACACATCTATGAGTGCTTTGTCAATATGTGGAACAGTCTGAAGTGTCATCTTCCAGCCAGTTTTTACATTCCTGTGGTGCAAGTTACTGCACCCACACCAGATGGACAGAATGGAACCTGAAAAGAGTTCTCATTCACATTTAAAGGATGAGAGTGATTGAAGAATACACAACTGATGGGGAAGCACTCCCTGTTAGCCCAGCTGTGGGGATAGTAACCACTAGATGGTAGGACTAGACAACCAGCTCCATGTGGAAATGCTCATCTTCATCTGCTCCAGCAATAGTTGATGGTCCACAAGACAAGCAGAAAGCAGGTATCTGACAGCAGAATTAGCAAAAATATTCCTGTCGCCTCCACAACTATTCTACTTTTTATGTGTGGTAAAAATTATCTTAGGCACATACAAATTTACAAGCCTGATACACTCCTATTGAAGAGAACAGAGGGGAAAAAGCCCCAACATTCAATACCTGAGCATTAAAATAATTGGATTAAATTTTAAAAAAGAGACAAAAAGGATATGTGGTATGCATTACTAGTCATAATGTTATGGCTAGTACATACTAGCCATTTTGCTACACCTTCAGATCAAAATGCATCTTTAATACCTCTCTCCATGAATAAAAGCAAGAAAAACAAAATTGTTTCTATGAGTGTTTTTTGACTTAGTACACATGACCGTTTTCTGCTTGCTGCACGAAGATATTACAAAATAGGAGAATTTGAGAACGTTCATGAAACCTTGCTGAAACTTCCAAGTCTCATCAGCCTTTGAATGACTAAATGTGCACTTTGTCTTCTTAGGACTTCTTTTTATGCCCAGCATATGCTTTGAAGGAAACATGCACGAAATATTTTCAGTTAAAGATGACTTTTTACCATATAATCTTGTTAGGAAGTTCCAATTTAATCTTCTTTTATCCACAAGACCCAGACTGGAAACTATGGAGAAAACCTGCCTTAAAAAAAAATAGAGTACTTAACTTTCTGCTCAGGGAGCTATACTGTTGATGAATGAACTCCAGATACAGATCAGAAGTTATGCCTGTAAATGAACAGTGCAAACCAAGCTTTTCATGCTATGATCATGTAAGCATCAGCACTGCAAGTCATACATCTTACATTTGGAGAAGGATCCGTTTGTTCATACTTTGTATCTTCCTTCCCATTTGCTTCAGACTGTTGCAGTTGGTATGATCTGCCTTCAATGAAAGTAATATAGTCTTTGTAAGAGCATAATGGGCCTGCCAGGATACCCATGAAATTACAGTTGTAACTTAAATACTCCAGTAGACTTGGCATGCGTCTGTAATTCAAACACAAGCAACTTGTGAGATGGAATACGTAGTTCTACAGAATTTCCACAGTAGGAAAAGTCATACTGCAACTTATTGCTTCTTCTAACTGCAGTAAAAACCACACACAGACAAGCAGTTTGTGTGTCTTTTGCAATCACAGCTTAAAACATTCTACACATTGTATTCCTTTCCAATCAACCCTGAGTATTTTCATACCAATCTCCTGAACTCTGGTGATTCTCTCCTTGCTCAGTTTGACTGAGGCTGAGCCCAGGGAAGGAGAAGGAAGAGTGTAAGTCTTTGTTCAACTGTTTATAGCTTCTTCTTTTCCTCAATAACTGAACCAGTAAACAAAATTTTGTATTGACTGGCAATAAGTCCAACTAAGGAAAATGCCTCAAGTCAAGAATGCTTTGTCTGGGACAACATGCTATTTTTCAAGTCTCATGAATGAATAAAGGAAAAAAGGTAAGTCAAAGACAACACAAATTCTGAAAAATAGAATTAAACAAACACATTACTTCATCAGCTACTTGTGTACTGAATGTTAACTTTGTCTCCTGTCTGATATGGCCCTAATTTGCACAGACTGCACAGAATTTAGAATGCTTCTCTACTAAAACCTATTACTAGCAATTTATTCCAGAACAGATGGATGAATGAATTAAACTGCAAATATAGAAAGTACAGATCTGTTTTACGTAAGTTTGTATACTCTATCTTGAATGTAGCAATTCCATAGAGCACACTAAATATCATCTTCTCCAACCCCCAAAAACTAGACTGACAGATGTCTGAAAGCCTACCTTACAGCCAGGCACCTCTGGGATGGAGTCAAATCTTCATTTTTCCGAAACATTCCTATGGGAGAAGGAAAGAAAATGGAAGAATAAAGAAAAACTAAACCTCCAAATGTTAATTAGCAGTTTCTTTACTCAGTGCAGCAAGCCTCATGCTACACTGTAATTTCTTAAGTCCTCAAGTAATTGCAGAAATATTATGTTACATAATACTTTTGGTGGAGTGGGATCAAACTTTTATTACTGTTGACAAGATAACAAACTCTCACATTGCCAGTTACATCCAACAGTGCCGAAGCCTGAAAGCAGAAGTATTTCTGGAAAGCATTAAAGAGGCTTGTAATAAGTTTTGGCAAACCCAGTTTCCCTACATTGATTAATATTTCAAAGTCTGCAGGTTGTAAAGTCCTTTATTCCCAGTCCTGGAAACTGGAGAAGCTCCAAAGCCCTTTCAACATCGCAGTAAGAGTTTTTGATGTATAGAATGAACGCAGTACAAGATAGTTTTAAGCAATTCAAAACTTAAACTTAAGACAGACCTCAAGAGCACCATCATACTTCAAGATTGTAAACAAGGTCCCCTGTAGAAGGCACAACAGTAAAGGATGCTCAAGTCTTTTTCATGAGCACTAAGGAAAAGCCTTTCCCCTGCTTAGCAAAGGGGTGCAGGCCAAGTCTTCAGCAGCAAAACTAAATTTACCTCTTCCTATATAAACACCACACTTCCTGAAATGCCTTAGCACGTGCATCCATTCCCTGCTATTCACAAGTTTTCTTTGCCATTGCAAGCACTAATAGATTTATTTTTATAAGCACAGGTTGCCAAAGAAAATTATGGTTATGGAATGCCACACAAATTATCTTCCTCCTTCGCAGTGCCTAAACCGAATAGCCAATTTCCAACCAAGTTTCATGAAAGAGTAGAAATAATATAAATATCCCAATGTGCTTTATGAAAATAGGTGATTCTATAGAAGATGCTCCTCCACTCACAGAAGGGTTGCCTTCAACCCACCCAGGCTGCCAGTAAATCCAGACAGGGGAGCCCTCATATTTGATCCAAGCATATGGAAAGTTTTAACTCAAGTTTGCTTTTTTTTTTCTTTTAGATATCAAAACCACTCAGGCTTAAGACAAAAAAAAAAAAATTTAAGAGCTGGGGGGGAAGTCAAGTCTCACTTAATTCTATGACTCATGGAAATAGCTTTTATCTGAAGATAGCTCTGTTGTCTTTGTGATCTATAAACAGTTAAGACTTTAAAAGTGCACTTTACTTCTTCAATAAAACTGAGAATACAGAGGGGTTGGCAACTTGATAACTCATCTCTTGCAATGTGGTCTGGAAAAATACCTTCCTTTGTTCTGATCCTTCTCAGTGGAAAGTCACCCCCATTCATACCCATTCAAGGCAAGAAACTGAGGAACAAAGCAGAACACTTAATGCAGACATTTTTGCTTCCCCACCATTATGTTTTCTCATCTGCTTGATGCTAACAGCAGATTTCTACACTTACTGTTCTGAATGCAGGACTAATACAATCCTCTTGTGGGAGAAGCATTTCAAAAGGTCCTTTCACCTTTAAGGCCAGAAAGTTACAATTCCCAGGTAGTGAATCTTTCAACTTAACACAAACTTAAAGAGAAATTTAACACCAAGAATCCTGTAGATAGATGCTGGTCACTCTGCATGACTAGTGTAGGGCAGTAGCCCTCACAGAGCCCCTGGTCTCTCTCAGTGCGTACAATGCAAACCAACCAGAGCAGGAGCCTCCTTTGCTTTTATATCCTATGAGTACTTTGCCCGTAAGGCAGAAAGAGGAAGAAATCACCAAGTATGACCAAATAAACTTGCATAAAGCCAGATTAACCACTAAATAAAGGTAATTAGTCAAATGAAAGATTTCACACCATTTATGTGGTATAAAAAAGGAGGAAAAAACCTCAAACCCAAACCATAAGAATCTAACCACTAAAATATGACTTACACATTTGGAGGGGTGAGGAAGAAAGAACTGGCATATTTAAAACATGTTCAGATTATATAAGTACATACATAATAAGTCACTTAAGGCCTAAATAACCTAGCAAGGAATATGCGTGCTGTCTCAAACATACCACATATCACTAAGCCTCTATTAATTTTTCATTTCACTAAGACTTCCCTCCAGCCAGCAGCTTCTTTGAGGTCAGTCAGTCCAGTGGCTTTCCCTGTTTTAGATTTATTTTTTTTTTTAGTCTTTTCAGTGCCTTGAAGGCCCATTTATCATCTTTGCAAAGCACAGAAGAACAAAGAAACTATTGATCCTGCATCCTACTCTTGAAAGCTTTCCAAAAGCTACTTGTTAGCATTTTTTAATTAATAGAAAGTACATACTGAAAAGGTGCTCTTACATTGATGCTTACCTGATATGAGATGAATTAATATATATACATTCAATACTTCCCAGGCATGTATCTGCCTATGGGAGCAGAGGCCCTCATACATTATAGCTGTTCCCTACCTGCTACACATTGGAGATAAAGAAACCCCACTTCAGCAGGATACCCCTGCTAGGGAACTCATTAAGTTTTGTAACTTTTCTCTGGGAATTATGAGAACTGCTTCTCCTGTCCTAAAGCAAGAGACCACAATGGCCAAAGCTTTCAGTTGCTACAAAAACACACAATGGGCATTAGAGAAAATGGGGTTAATTGAACATCTATTTCAGGTGAAATCAGCTGGTCAGGCAGTGACTATAACTTAAGTTTCCTCAGCTGTGAAGTAGGAAATATCCCTACATTCCTTCCCTGTTAAAAGAAATTTATAAATCATTAGCTGAAAAACCTTTTACTCAGTGATCTAGATTATGATGAAGTTGCACCTTTACATTCCTCCTCAGGAGACTCCATCCTAATGGTAACAAAATCAGCATCTTTAGGTACAAGCCAATATCCTGCCATATAGGTTTTATTAAGGCATGTTATGACTAATACCATGCTCTCACTACCATAATACAATGTTTACAATCATATCATAGCAACACGCCAACTTTGTGGTTAAGCTGCATATATCCACCTTAGTATTTGCACAAAATCTGGCTAATCAGTAAGCAAGCACTGACAATGTTGAGACATAAATTGTATTACATTAATAATACTGAAATATAGAGATCATATCATGGGCTCTGTTGTAATTACAGTAAGTTTTAATTTGAGATTCTGAAATGTATCACCAGCTGAGCCCAAATGCATGCTGTAATTAAAGTATTTTAAGACCTGAAGAAGACAGACTGACAATATCAGTTTTAGTGGTTACTAGCACATTGGCAGCAACAAAAGCAAACTAGACACAGATGTCAGCTGGGTAAAATTACAAAGAAACTACAAGAAGCAAGAAAAATCAAGTCTTGATATCTAGAGATTTATGCAACCAAATGCCAGCCCAAAACAACACTTGAAAGACTTAGAAGGAGAGAAATACAATATCATTCCTTTCAAAACTGATGATATATACTGTAATCAAAGTGATTTAGTAACTGATACTGAAATAATAATGACCATCCTGTCACCAACACAAAAGACAACACTTTAAAAAAAAAGTATTGTGCAAATTGGATGAAGAGACAATTGAAGACAGCATTAAAAGAAACTCTTAGCTATAAGAAGAAAGCATCAGGTTACAAACAAAACTGAAAAACACAACAAAAAAAACCCCAAAACACACTCACTACCACAGCAGGGCAATTTCATTGACATACCAGACATACTAGAAAACAACATTCTCGGTAAAAAAGCTGCAACTTTTCGTTGTAATACCAGCACTTTTAAAGTAAAAGTAGGTCATCAAGACTTACCAAGAATCCTGAAGAGTATTTAGTTCTACAAACATACGTACACGTTTGTCTCAGAATTTTTTTCCATTTTCTCTTTGTTATACTTTCATAACAATATACACTTTTACCCAAATACACTTTTAAAAGAAACATTCTGCAATACTTCTGACACTATTACTTTGTTCAAGAACAGCTAACAAAGCCATTACTACTAATATAACAGCAGGTAGTGCAGTCTGGATGGGATTGCTTATTAGCTGCAAACTAACAAGGAATTTACTTTCTAATTTAAAAAAAAAAAAAAAAAGCATTGCTTGAAAACCCTCTTAAGTGTAGCACCAAAACCTGATGAAGCAGGTGTCAAAAGATAAATAATAAAACTTTTATGTAAGTTTCTGCAACCTCACCCCTGTTCCCTTTTTTCTTATCTCCTTCCCATTTTCCCTTTGGTTCATTTATGCACTGAAATCTCCTCTCAGGGACCACACTGGACACAGACTATACTTTCATTATTTCACAGGGGAGAAATAGGCTCTAATAGCCTATTTGGAAATATTACAACTTTGTAATTAGTATAACAGTAGTATGAGGAAAACCACCATAAAATAATCCAGCCATTGTCCTAATAGCCTGCTGCTGGGGCAAAGTAAAGGAGACCTAAAATATTGGTGTTACGAGCCTTTAACTTTATTTTGCCAATATATCATTTACACCAAAAGACAGAGGTAAATAAAACAAAAGCCTTTGAGTTCTATATTCACTGTAGTCCTTACTCCTTTTTGTTCTCACAGCAAATGCAGTGCCTTGCCAGAGCAGCTTCAATGTATATTGCTTTTAAAAACAGAGAGCACCAGATACATAAAAGAAAACAATAATTAGGAAAAAAAGCACACAGGAAAAGCATATTATAAATTAGCAACTACAGAGTTGAAACTCAAGGCCTCAGAGGTGAGAGAAGGGTACAGAAGGGAATAGAGAGTTGGTTTTTGTTGGGGTTTTTTGTGGTTAGAAAGCAAGTGAGATAAATTTCCCAGGAAACTAGAAGCACCTGACAGAACAGAAGAATGTTATGGTTCTTGTTTCTTACCTGTATCTAGTCACACATTTCTATGGGTAAGTGAATCATCATAATATGAAGAAATCATTTGGAAGAAATAGATTTCATGTTTAGTAGATGAGTATGGCATTTTAAAAATTACACTTTTTTCTTTGAAGTTTTATGTATTATTTTAATTTAATTATGTTTAAGTTAGGTAAAATAAATAAGAACAAGGTTGGAATACACTGTGGTAATTTTTTTTTCCACTTAAGTATCAAATATCAAGCCTAACATTCCTTGGTTCTGCTGGCTGAGTCTCTTGGAGGTTTAAAAATAAATATATTGTGAGCTCCAGAACTTCAATGAGTTATGAATATAAATATTTGAAGCAACTATTTATGATTCATTAAGTACTAGAATGAAAAGCAAGCTGTCAAAGCACATACATTAGTGAGGTTAGATTTGGGCATGGGCCTTTCCTGTGAGCATCCCTGATCTCATGCAGAACTGTAGTAAAATGAATGAGGCTCTGTAGGGATGAGTGCCTTACAAGAAGAAAAGGGAGAATGCCATATGAACTCATTGCAAGATACAGAGTTAAACAATGACAGTATCTGACAATATACTCTTTGCCACTTAACTTTTAGGACTTTAAAATACAATTGCAAAAGCTTCTCTACTTGCCACCTTCTCTTAGATGGAAATTTCTCATGCAAGTACAATCTTCCTTTTTATAGCCCTTCTAAGCTGCAGCTGTAGACAAGCCCCTTGGTTTTAGAATAACTGCAATGCACCATTTCCTTCTCCAAAATATACTAGTTTTAAAATTGACAAAATAGAAAAAAATACTCCAGAACATAGGATCTTAAGTACAAAAGACTTATTTTCTCCCTTAACATGGATACAAGCAGCCTCCAAATCATGTTCTGGGGCTTTCTGCCTTTACATGTGTGATGCCAAAGATAAATAGCAAGAAATACAAAGCAAATTTTAAAATACTGACTACCTGTCTTTGGCTGTGCTCATTTGAGAAAATGTAAGAAGGCAAGAACTACCAAGTGCTTACAGGGTTAAAATAGAAATCAGAGTACACTGAAGACATACTCCAGATTTACTCAGGTGCAAATGTGTGATCCATGCAACATTCTGCAAAGTAAGTATTATACAGTAAGCTTAAATTAATCCTATGCAACTTGCATATACTTTTCCTGCTTAAAAAAAGCCCATAGTAAGTGCACAGGGACAGTTATAGGGGTAGTTGTTATTTATTTATGGGATTCCATACTAGCATACAACTTGGTATCAAACATGTCCCCTTAGCTAGACAAACTCTTTGATACACAGTGTGGGTGAGGGTCCTTCATCATCACATTCAGTTCTACCCAGGACCTTCAAATGTAACCCAGGTTCAACTTCAGTTGAACCAAATGAACAGGCTGCCAGGAAAACATGAAGCCCCAAAGACCTGCCTTTACCACAAAACCAACCCACCTACAACTAAAGACTTGAAGCTTAACACCATTTTCAAACACACCAACACTTTTTTTACACAGCTGTTCATTTTCATTACCTCTCTTTGGACGTACTAGTAAAAAATGAGAGGGAAAAATAAAGTAACTGGTGATTAATATAGCCAAGCAGTTGTGACTAGAGGCTCAGAGTGCCTTTAATCAGGATAATGATTTTCAACAGCATCTCTTCCCCCATTAGTATACTTCAAAGTATTTTCCAGTGGAAGCATGGACTTTGTACAGAGAACAAAACCCCACTGATAGCAGGCTTGTTTTCATTAATTTCTCATGATGGACCCCTTTTAAGTTGTCTACAGTTAAAAGTCATTGCTTCAATACAATTTCAGTTTCCCCTGTGTATCTTTTCTTAGCATGTCCTGACACCAGGCTAGTAGTTGCTCTTGAATTCAAAATGATCACATCAGTGTTGGAAGTCATGCTCATCCTGTGCTCCCTGCAACAGTGATCATCCAGCTCCAGTCAAGGGCTCAATTGTAACACAACCAGAAAAAAAGTTATACAATATATTACCAACTACTCCCCAAGGCTGACAAAGGCTCTAGAGGAACTCTGATATGATATCAACAACAAACAAAATTGCACGATTGATACTCCAAATCAATGATCAATTATACCTACAATACATTCAGACAGACAATAATCTGGGCTTATGAGGAAATACAAATTAACTGTATTAATTAGTTTGTGATGAAAGTTAAGAAAGAAACTGACTAAATCAAACACATTTCAGAATCACCAGCAACACCCACATGCTTGTCCCATACCACAGTTCCACTATTTGTGCATAATGTCAGCAAATCCAGAACAGCTCTTTCCATTAGCAAAAGAATAGTGAGAGGAAGAGCATTTATCTTTTATATTAGAATTCTTACTGCCTTATAATAAACTGTTTCCTCTGACTTGAGTACTATGTATTCAAATTGATGATAGCTTACAGGATTAATACTTCTGCATGTATTTTCTCTGGAAGTTTATTTCCAACTTCTTTCATCAACTAGATATGCCTAGCATTATTTATTTTCATTTATACAAGAACTTTTACAAACAGGTGCTTTCCCAACTTTTCATATCCATTAATTTTGCTGCCTCCAGGCTCCTCTAGACAGTGTAACTTAATAAGAAAGAAAAAAAAAATGAAATATAAACAGCACCAGAACTAGGAAGCGTATGAGGCAAAAAGATATTAAACTCAATACATAATGTTACTAAAGAAATTTCAGAATAACAGGTGGCTTGATCCAGATGTCTGGGGCTACACCCTCAAATCTTCATGTGACAGCTGCAGGTCCAAATGATTCAAGCCAGTTGGTTAGGTTTATTGGATTATATTTTCAAGCTTTAAAATTAAAATTACGTCTTTGAATTTAAATGTAACTAAAACCCTAGATACTCTGCCCATGAAAGCCAACATTAGGATTCATTTTTGTCACCAGTTAGGCCCACTTACCTAGTAGACAAATATGACAGAAGAGAAGACAATCATAGTTCTATAACATCCCTATTCATACTGACATGTTAGCAGAAAGTGCAATTATGATAATAAATAAAATGAAACATATACAAAGGCTTAATAAATATCAGTATACATGGCACAAACTAGGGAGACATTAACAGCATTTTAAAATGTGAGCTCAGCAACTGAAATTACATGTCCTTTTTTTACCACTCTGTCAGCAACAGAGATTTCTGAATTTGGCAATTATTTAGCTTACTCTCATGATCAACATCCCAGTCCAAAAAATGTCAGTGGTCACTGTCCCCAGAACTGTCATTAATCTTCTAATAAAGAGTATCTTCTGAACAAGGTAAGCATTTTCGGATTTTTTGTAGTGTCTGAGCAACATTACTGAGAACTTCCACTAGTAAGCATCAAAGAACGGATTGCAACATAAAAATGTATTTTGTCCTAAACACAAACCAGACTAAACTTTAATTTATTTTGTATGAAAAAATAAACATAGTTTAAAGAAATCTTACCATCATGAATCTCAAATGCCAAACTAGTGATCTTCTGTGTAATTATCATCATTGGACTGTTATAAAAAAAAAGAAGAAAGAACCATTTAGAAAACACTTAAGGATTTTCTTTCACATGTAAATATAAAGGAAAGTTTTACTAATAGTCCAGGTTAATTCCTCTGGAAGATTTTCAATGCAAGGACAAAGTGATTAGTTTTTGCAGTTCAAACCATTAATTCAATGCAATTAGAATAATTCAATCCATAGATCTAGTATTTGATAACCCATGCCTTCTATTACTGAATTTGATTCCACAAAATGAACCAAAGCATTTCACAGTTATTTTCTATTATCATAGTTGTTGGTTTTTTTTTTTTTTTACATTAGGAAGAGGAAAAAGGGCAATAAGAAAAATTATACACAAGGCAAATTACAGCATCAGTAAGCAAGGGACAAGAAAAATACACCAAAGTTGAACAATGTTCCTTCATTTAGATATGCAGACCACTTCCACTGCTTCTACTAACACCTACTTCCTATGCTGAATTTTTTCATCTAGAATTATTACTTTGTTCAAATAAACATATCTGGCAAAATAAAACCCCAGCATTATTATGCTGGCTCCCATGGAGTTGTTTGCTTTGAATTTGGTACACTTGAGCAAATCTTTAACAGAAATATTCTTCCCTGACTGAGTCAGCCTTATGTTGAGAAATTGTACTATAATTCGTAGTATCTCAGAATTGCTGACTGATGTAAATCTCAGCTTTGCTAACCCTTTAACTAGGAGGAGAGAGGCAATTGATGAGATCATAAAGTAGATGTAAAAAGTAGATTTAAAGCAGATTTAGAAATTTAACTTTGTAATCAGATCTCAAAAATTTATCAGGGACTGTATTTGATCTGCAGGAAAAAAAATATTAAAGAAAAAAACAACCTTCAACAAAATAATCATACTGTATGATGGGGACATAGTTTTGCTGAAGTTTTTTGACTGCACTTGGCGTTTTGTAACATATTCAACTTGGCATTGTAAAACAAATCCAAGAGCCATAAAGGCCTCCCCTTCATTGACAGGGCAACACCAGTATTTTGCCAGATGGCTCAGCCTGTGTGATTAGTTTTCTTTCAGGTTGTAGTTATTTCAAGGCAAACAGTATTTCCAGTCTTTAAATGCAATCAGGGAAAGTTTTTGCTACCATGGCTCGAGTGACAGATGAGGGTCAGCAAGGAAGAAAACTAAACAAGTACAGACAGACTGAAAAATCCTTTATATCTCTTTCTAGTATTTGTGCTGTGGACCTGCCTGGTGCTGGCAGAAATCCCAAATTGATTCTGAATATAATGGGTTTTCCTTCTGTAAGTGGACATGTGACAGTATGGATCCTGCCTGGCAGGAATAGCTTGGTCAGAGCTTACAGCAGCTCTAGCTGATACATCTGTCATTGTTACCATAACAGGCCTTGGCATTTTAAAACCTCTGTTGTCTGTTTGTTTGGTTTTTTCAAGTGATTATTCCAGTAGCTTCTGAGATTTGGCCGAGGTGCCACAATCTAGAGACTAAAAGAGGAAGACTCCTTCCTGCAACACTGAGGCTGTGAACCAAAATTTCAGCCATCCCTTTTAGGTGCTGGCAGAAAAGCAAAGGAGACAGGGGAAGGCTCACTGGCAGATGGGACCTGTTAGTAATGAAGCCAGGACCACACAGCCCTGCACAAGATACTGCACCTCTAGCATAAGGTTTCCTCAGCTTTCTCCACTGCCAGTGCATCAATTCCTTCATTCAAACTTTTCGCAGATTCTCTGGGCTCAGACATCTGAGCAGGGCATGGTATGCTAGGAGAAATATAGATAAACAGACATTCAAAGCTCTTCTGGGGCTAATCACTATATGACTCCATACCAACATCTTTGGAAGAACTTGCTGATGCTGGGATTCAACAGCTGGTTAGACAACTTTTGTTTGTTGTTTCTTAAGTTTACTCTCTCCTCCTGGAACTAGAGAAAACTTCCAGAATATAGCCCCCTTCAGGTAATTTTCTGTTTCTCCTTGTTTTGGAAATAAATTCTGTCACAGGCCCTAAGGAATCAGATCGCAGAATCACAGAAAAGTTTTGACTGGAAAAAGACCTTTAAGATCATCAAGTCCAACTCATGGAGTACACACCAGAAATGTAATGTGATATGCATACATTAAATTCCCAAACTGGTGCACAAAGGGATGGTTTAAATTGGGTAGCTCAAACTTACAGACAGAGATTTGGATCTAGGATTTGGATCTAGGCACAGAACTTTTAGGTCTTTGGACATGTTTAGACCTAGCAGAAATCTCTGAACTAGCACCAAACCAACAGAGCCACAAAGAGAGCTGCTGTCTGAAAGCAGAACAGTCACATCTGAGCAATGGTCTGCTCAAGCTCTACTATGAGTTTGGAGAGGGGCAGCAAACAAATGCAATTAAACTGTTTCCAGAGTCAGATCAGAGCTTTGATCATTCCAAGGTTGTACACTTGATCATACTGTGAACTGCAAGGGAGAGCAATGGGATTACAGTTCCACTTGTAATGGTGACATTTAATTCAACACCAGTAAATCTAGTTTTCAAGTGTCTATGTTGCAAGCTCTCATTACAGCCAGTAGAGATCTAGTCAAGAGTCAGGGACATTGGGCAAGTGACCCAGTTTACAGGAAGGTAGATCCATGGAGGTGGGTCAGCTGAAATGCCCTACAGGTTCTACTGTCTGCATCCATCAAATCACCACTGACTACAATTGGAATTGTTTTGCAGCTTGAAGGCAGACACTTGGATATAGCCATAAATGTAGCAAGATGTTTCAAAAGGTAAGACCCAAGTAAAAACGATGGAAAAGATGAACATTAACCATAAAATGCTTTAGGCTACAAGTTTCTGGACTACTTGCCTGTTCCCAGTGAAGACTGAAAGTCACAAGGCTTGTAACAACCACAGCTCTACTGCACAACACAGGTAATACTGAACTACAAAGACCACTGAAATTTATTCCTGAAAATTATTTAAGGCATTTTTTTTTTAAATCAGACCAGCAAACATTCCCCACCTTTTTTCCAAAATACATATTGTCTTTGAAGTCAACAAAAACACTATTATGGGAGCAAACTTATTTATAGCAGATGATGTGCTTCACTTCTCTGTCTGGAGTAGAAAGAACCACCAATATAATTTATTTTTACTTTGCTGATTCAGTTTTTCTCCTGTACAGCTCAAGTCAATGATAGAGTTAAGTTTGTTACATAAAATCAGAACACATATAGACAAACTTTCCAAGTGCTGTGTGACTACTACACCATCCAGGTGCCTCTTTAGCTTTCCTCTTCTGGAACATGTTAGTTTAGCTAAAAGCTAAAATCCATAAGACATTCAAATTTTCCTCACAGAGTGGTATCAGACTGTGACTGACACGTAAATATATCAGCTATAATTCAAATTTCATCATAATGTCATGGGTAGTAACAGAGATCTTAGGGAAAAAGCAAAAAAATCCCACAGGCACCATATCCTTTATACACTTCAGACAGGCAGAGGAGGCAGTGGGCAACAAATCTGTGGTTCTAACAGACAAGTGTTCCCCAAATCCTCAGTTTGCACACTTAAGGTACATATATATATATATATATTGTATGTAAGCAAAATGATCACATAGGTTCAGCTTTATATAAAAATTTAAAAGGCTAACACATATAACTTGGAACAAAAACAAACAGATACATTATCATTTAGGAAGACAAGATGGAAAGACTGGTTTTCTCCTTACCCAGAAAAATCAGCAGAATACTGTCCATAATCAAAAATATAGACTCTAGTAATTTGGCACACAGTGAGGTATCCCAAAGCAAAAACAAAGCAATACCTGGAAGGCAAAGGAAAAAATAATGCTTTTGAATTAAAAACCATAAACATTTTTAAGTAGACCATAAACTGCTTTTTAAGTAGAGTTTAGGCTCCAATTATTTCTAGTAAAAAAAATATATAATTGGACTGTGCAATTACACCTTAATTTTGACTGGGTTTTTGGTAATATTTATTCTATTGTAGTGAATCATACAGACTTTTTAAAAAATTTGTGCAGTACAAAGAAATTCTATTGACATTAGCCAGTGTATTTGTTCACATACATAAAGCAAAGGATTTATAATTTCAAGCACCACCATAAAAACTGGAGGTCCTATAAAAAGAAAATAAATCTGGTAAGCTTATTTATTTATTTATTTCAAAGCAAACTTTTGTCTTTATAAGTGTAGAAAATTGGTAAATCATACATCAAACATAATTTCTACTGAATGTATTGAAGGCACTGAATGCACTGAATTCAAAATTCAGCACCACAAATTCCACTTTTGCTGTTTTCAAAGAACTGGAAAAAGCAATTACTTTTCAAATACACAAATCACATTTGAGTGAAAAAGGAACGGGATGCTTTTATGGGTCCTGCTAAAGCTGATCTTCATCAAATGTAAGAAAAACATAAATAAGAACCACCTTATGTAAGTATTATTAATTTGATCTCACCCATAATTTTTACAGGTCAGGGCTGGGATTTTTTTTTTACCCCTCTTTTTAAGATATATGAACACTATACTAAATGAGAATCAGTTTGCCAATACACCTCACAAAATATGCCCACTACACTTCCCAGTCACAACAGATGGTTACATGGGATTTCCCCACAAGCATTTCCTCAGTCATTCACTGCATGCAAGTGTTTCGTATAAACTGCATTCCTATTTTAAGATGAATTTTAGTGATATTCAATGTCATCCCAGTTCTACATACATGTAGAAATTGAGAAATTAAGATATTACATTGGTCTGAATACCTAACAGAGGAGATGCAAGGTTAATTCTTGGACAAACTTATTTTCAATAAGGTTGACAGAAATGACATCACCAGTACATGTCAGTCACATACACAGGTGCTCTGTACTTCTATGAACCCAACCACAAGTGTCCCATGAAAGGTGAAAGATGACATCTGCAGCTAATACAAGCAGTTTAAAGCAGTCTGTAGGGTCCTGCACTTGGGAACAAAGGCAAAGGCAGCAATGCCACCCAATTAAGGAGCAGTGAAACGTAGAGGGCAGTTTAAAAGTTACTTCATTTGCAGGTTACTGTGACTCAAGTGCCTTACAACCTCTTGTCCTGGTTTGGGACAGGATAAAGTTCATTTTTTGTCTCACAATTTTGCTTTCAGCTAAGTCTCTTACAAGTAGTTGTACTTGCTGAAATTAACAGCAAGTTTCTCAATCAATGTCAACTCTTTTTAACAAAAAAAAACAAAAACAAAAAACAAACCAAACTAAAAAAAACCAAAAACCAAAAACTCTTACTAGCCAAAAAGATAAATTGCCCTATATCATTATTTCTCATTCAGTCATTTTCTGTCAAGGAGGAAGGTTTCATAGCTCAATATTCTGTAGTTTAACAGCAGAACCCCCAGCTTTTATCTGTATCCCTTGGAAATTTTGGGTTGTAGGCTAACACGACAACTCATAGGTCAGCTATGAGTACCCACTGACAAGCACATTGGCTGCACACATGCCCAGGCGAACCATGACATACATTACCTGATTATATTCATATAACCAGGGGCAAGAGTTGCATTTTTGTCTGATTTTACACTTTTCCTAGAATCATCATGGTTAGAAAGGACCTTCAAGATCATGATGTTTAGCCATTAGTCCTACATCACCATAACCACTAAATCATCTCTCAAAGTGCCCAGTCTGCCCATTTTTCTAATATCTCCAGGGACAGCAACTCTGTCCAGGCCACCTGTTCCAATGCTTCACCGCTGTTTCAGTGAAGAATTCTTTCCTATTATTCAATTTAAATCTCCCCTGGCACAACTTGAACCCGTTTCCTCTTGTACACTCTTGAGGGACACAGCATCTTAATTATAAACTATTTGGTGAAGTACCTACCATACTTATTTATGTTTGCACAAAGTGCAGTAAAAATAAAACTGCAACCTTGACAAAAGGACGCCTTGGGAGATGTCATAATAGCTCCTGTTACTGTGGGCTCTTTCCATGCAGTGGAAGGACAATATAGTATGATATTTTGCAGAAAAAAGTTATAAAAAACAACATAGGGCACTTTTTCACCAACTAGTTGGCACATAGTATGGATTTTGTCTTGAAATAAAGGTTTCACATCCAGTCAAGATCCATTCCTTCTATTATGTTTGGAAATAATTTCTTTTTTTTTTCCAAATGTGTTATTGTTTGGTTTCAAAAAGTACACCTAACCACCATGTAACAGGCAGGGTGCTTTCATTTCTTCCCTGCGATGGAATAAACATGTAAACTTCATTCTTCCTGTAGGTCTCCATAGTAACATAGAATAGAAAAATTTATTTAATCCCTCATCAGACTCAAAGCTAAGAGCTAAAGTTGACCCTGTTCAAAATCTTACCGTTGAACTTAAATAAGACCTGTGAGGTCACCCAAGTTCTCTTCTATCTTAAAAAAGTGGTAAGTGTTCCATATCAACCCCTTTCCGCAGTCACTTGAAAGTATAACAGTAAACAATGTAGATAAGAGCACTAGATCTGACCTTTATATTCTAAAAAATTGGCAGTTGTATGTGGCACTTAAAAACACACATGAAGAAGACAGTATAATAGCTTCACGACACAAAGCATGTAAGGGCAGAACTCCCTGCTACTGGAATCTGCCTTACAAAGCCCAGATGAAGGGGTGAGGTCCTTGACACATCTTCTGACACACACAAGTATTCATAAGACAAAACCAAAATATCTGCTAGGTCCACAACCTCATTTATGCTGGCGCTGTGGTTTTTCATTTGGGAACCCATTTTTAATATTTTTCTATAGAATATACATACTTTAGATACATGATGTTCACCATCACACCATGCAAATGATATTAACCTTCCTCTTCCTCCCCTGTTATATGTCAGTAATCTCTTTCAGACATCAGAACTATGCCCAGTATCTACTTTTACAAACCAACCAAATCCCATAGAGCACAAAGACAGAAAGTGGTCTCCAAAAAGGAGACAGGCAGCAACACAGCTTCAGTAGAATACTTTTAAGGAAACACAGTTATTGTCAAATGCTCATAATAACAGCACTACTGAAAGCACTGTTTTGAAACAAAGCCCTACTAGCCATACTGGTTCAGCACCTGTAACCTAGAACTGCTAAATACAGAATATTTTACAAGACTAAATTATTTTGTTCCAATGGACTTCATACAAGAACTCACTGCCAATGAAAAAAAACAGTAATCCGCTGGCAAATACATGGTGAGGTCAATCATTAAACCCAATACTGCCGTGAACTAGATATTTGGCAAGCTTCATCTTTCATAAAGACTTGAGTGAGCTGAGAATTCATTCACCCACTCACCACCCTGCCCTAGCTACACACCCATCTCCTTCACCATGCACATCCCCGGGTGCTGCAGCTGTTGCTCCCTGAGCTCTGGTGTGACCCACACATCCCTGCCTGAAGACAACACCTGAGACAGGGAAACAGCATAATGCTGTACGGGGAGAGGGGGTGTTCTGCTCAGCCAGGAGGTGATGCCAGTTGGAATTTGCATTCTGACTGCCAGGAGACATTTTCTGCATGTGTTAAGGATGGCAGCAGCTGGGAAACACACGGGATGCAATTTGCTGAGGAGATGGTTATGCAGCTAGAATCAGTACATGGGGATGTGCTAGAAGATTAATTAAAACAAAACAAAATAAATCCCTACAAGGTGGAATACGCAAAGTGAAAGTCCACAAGAATCAAATTTAGTTATAGGGATGAAATACTTGCATTGCTCTAGTATCAAAAGAAATCCAGGAGTTTGTGTAAGCATCCTAAACCATCTGGAAGACAGATGATTTTCTTTCCAACCATTTCTCAAAACAAAATGCCCTCTTTTATAGAAGGTACTTATCAGAGGGGACATTGGTACTCTATTTCCAAAATTATTTCTTGTTTCACCTTTAGGGAGAAATCAGACAGTCTTTTGATTTCAACTGACCACTGTTTACTGCAAGTCCTACAGCTGGTCTGACCTGCACCAAAGCTGCAGCCCTCGTCCTTCCCAAGCTTTTTATATTGTTTTCAGTCAGACACACATCTCAAGCAGCACAACATCTGGAATAAAAGTCTTTCTGAAAAATCTGATTTACTGAAAACACAGCTTAAATGAAATGCCTGCTTTGCTCTGATTCAGTGCTTAAGATTACTTTAACCTGAAAAGACCCACCCCTTCAGATGACTTGTTTGATTTCTGTCCTATTTTCTCTCTCCCCCCTGATCTCCCTCCCTCCTTCCCCCAGCAAAGTTAAAGCACCACAATTACCCCAAAATTCCATATCTTCTACCTCCTTTAACCAGTGCATGGCAATGACATTCACAGGATGCATCAACATTACCACTGTCACAGTATTTGTCATGTTCTCCTCCAGAATCTCATCTAGAGATATAAGTCAGCAGTCTCCTGCCCCCAGCCTGGAGAAAACCTGTCAGTAACTTAATTTTCTTCACTTCATGGTGAAGCCTGACACAAATTACTCTTGAATACAGGATGGCAACTTCTATTTTCATGCAGATTTCTTTTCTCCCACCTGACAAAAACACTATTGACTATTTCCAGGGGTCAATTTGAGATATTTCACCAAAGAGTGGTATGCAATAGAAATGGCAGGGCAAGAAACTTACTCAGCAAAAAAGTAAGCTCTATGTATAATGGTTATTTGTGGCATACAGTAGTCTCACCGTACACTCAAAAGGATATACTTCAGCTCTAGGGTTGGGGAAAAAATAGTACCTGCAGATTGCTGCATGCAAAAGCACAAGGAACCCATTAGGCAAAGAAGCCTTGCATTTATTTTTGGAACATTTTTCCTTCTTCCAGTTAATAATGGAAAACTAAAAAGAGAAAATTAACTACTCAATGACATCCAACTCATGGCACAACCATTCATGGAAGTGTTAGACATTAACACCAGGCAAATAATAATTATTCAAAGCTACATTTAAGATGTAAGATCTCTTAAGTTAGGATGTAACTTTGTTCTCATAGTATATATTTATATGTTACACTTATTTATAACAATATAAATGTACTTTTTTTAGTTTTTGTTTACTTGGACACTGCCTGGATCCTAACTCTATACACATTTGAATTTTACTGCACTTTCAGCCTAGATCAGCAACTGAAATGCTTGCACTTTCCTTCATAATCTCACTGCCCTTCAGTAAACATGTGGAAAAACACTTGTATCTGTGATCCGCTAATGACCTTCAAAGTTTTCCCTCTAAATGCCTGGAGCAATCAAATTATCCCCTTTTTTTTTCCTTATCTTTTTAGTCAATTAAAATAATAATTGCTCTGTTTATCCCATCTGAAAGAATCATATGACCTGTCCCTAACACCATATTTTATAAAGTCAACCAGCAGAAACTTTTGAGTACATTTACTCACAACATATGCTAGTGGAAGAGGCTACATGTCTGTGTAAATGCAGGTTTCATGTCAATGTTAAGAAGGATTAAGAGTGTTAGGTTCTTTATCAATTATCTTCTGAGACACAGAACCAAAATCATTAATTTTTCACCTATACATACACTCATATTAGTGCCAATTGCTCATCATACATCATCAGTGTTCCATTACCTTCTTGAATTATTCTCTGTCTTATATTTCCTAAAACTCACTTGCAATTCATTTAATTTAAATAACTGAGAAAAGTCACTTAAAATTCTCTTGAGGAAATAAATAATCTTATTTCATCAATTTCTTTCTTTGAGCATTGAAGTACTTTCCATCTCACCGAGTGTCTGGAAGTTTCCTCATACTACTGGTTTGCTCTCTTTTCTACAAGTGGGGATACAACACAATGAGCCATTCTTTATGTGAGCCAACACCAGCTTTTTTCTTGTCAAAAGGAGGGTGTCTGAGCAAATTAACTTCTCATTCCTGAAACTTTTTTTAACACTGATTTATCAATGAACAAAAGCTTTTACTGCTAGCAGGACTGTCAGGATGCAAGTTACATACAAGGAAGGTACCTGTAATAATCTTGCCAGCTCAAAGCTTCCTTTGTGAAAATTTTCATTACTTAAATTCCTCTCTCTACAGGTAACACAAAATTCATACAAGAATTCTAAAGAGACATTTATGAACTTTAAACCTTAACTCCAAAAAAAGAAACCATGAAGACAGTCCTGATTTCTCTTTTTCATGACTGGTACTAGTCTGAACTGGGAAATTTGATCAAATTTCATTTTCTAATCATAATTCTAGACAGTATGCACTAAAAAGCTGTATTGAGACTATCAAAAGCCAAACATTATCACCTACAAGCAAGTCTGTCAACTTAGAGCAATGGTCAAAACAGGAACTTACATGAAATAGCTTATACCTCTTTGTTCACAGCAAGAAATACATGTTGCATAGATACAGAAGCAGATTACTATTATTGTGGTGGCAAAGGTGCCACTGTGCATTAGAAAGTTCACTGTAACACCACTCAACAGCCAGCACAGGCAGGTAGGACAACAAAGGAAGAGATCTGAACTCTGGCAGTCGGGAAGACTCATCACAGACTTTTAAGATTATGAGCAAGTGAATGAAACCAAGATCCACACATGCAAGCATTTGTATTAATATAGTTGCTCTTTAGGAATTCAAATTCCCACTGCATAAGTGCACAGAACCTTTGGATTTAGGAGCTAAGTTTACAGAGCTTTTCAAACACTCTGACCTGCCCATCTGTAAAATGCGAACAGAAACACATAGCTCACAATCTCATTCCACGAGTGTGTTAAAGGTTAAAATTCACTGAACTTCTTTATGGTTGCTATTATAGGAATAGCTAAACACTAAACTTGGCAGCTACATCTTTTAGAAAACATCAGAAACCAACCAGTGTCTAAATTGTGTTCACGTTAGGTAAAATCACAGGTTTTCAGACAGATCCTCCAATTTCATTCTAAGCATGCTAAACTCCACATGGTAACCATTCAAGCCTAAAAATAGTGTGATTGCCAGTCAGCCAGAAATTTTGTATGCATACCAAAGCTCCTACACTGACTTGCCAGGAATGTCAAGACTTTGAAAAATCACATATAGTATAGCAGTCAAGACAAACTCATCTGTAACACAAGCACCCAGTGCGCACTCTCCAGTTATTCATGATGGTGATGCCTGGAAGTGTCTCTGATGTTAAGACTCCTTCTGTGTTTTCACTGTAAACCAAATTTGAAGAAGTTTCAGCTAAAGGTGCATGCCCTATTCTACAGGCCTTAAAACAACAGTTCAGCATGTCTGAGGTTTATGACAGTGACTCTAGAATGTGAAGGGAAGCAGACTGTATATTTTAAACAAACAGAATTTCAAACTGTTTTGGCCACCAGAATCCATGGCTATTCATATAGTTCCAGCCAAGAGTAATGAGAACTTACACATGAGCAGTTTGAATAAGATACGTTTTATTCATAGGAAACAAAACATATTGTTTATATTCCTATTTTTTACCTTAATCATTTGATTATCAGCTACGTTTTCAAAATGTGAATAAATCTCATTGCTTGATCTTAACACCTTCAGGCATACCTCTAGCCAAGAATAAATGTAAATTACTGTTCAATACTTAGCCCTACCTCTGCAGCCATTAATAATGTTCTTGCTCTATTAGTAATCATCACTAGAGTTGTCGGAATAGTTGAGAAAGCATTCAGTAAATACAATATTAGTCTTGAAACATATTCTTTTTAGGCCCTTTTGATACTTAGAAAGTTTAAGTGGCATCAGTGTGAAAAAAATTCAAGATGAAATGCTTTTCCAACTTCTGTTAGATGTTAGGAAAAAATACTATTTGCTGTAATACCATTTCACACAGTCTTATGTCAGCACACACATTCGAACTAGAAACAGGCAAGAGAAAGAAAAAAAGTTGGTGACAGTCTTGTGAGAAGACCACAGCATTTAAAACAAGCAAACAGATTGTGAGATTCATATTTTGCTTTGGTGAGCTCAGATGAATGCCAGAACCTTGTCATACTTCATCTCTGGAACAGCAAAGATAACACAAGAAGTGAGGAGTGAAAAAGGATGGGGGAAAAAAGAATCAACAGAAGTCAATGCGACAAAAAATATTCTACTTCAAGCAGCATCAACTGTTTGAGACACTTACAAGAGGCAGCTTCAGTCTTGTCACAACACATAGTGAATTAATTACTTAATAGCTGAAGTCAATAGTTTTATACTTCTCAGATGTTGTTTTCCTGGAGTATTTTCAATTTATATGAAAGCATGACCATGCCTTCATGAAGGCTTTATATGAAGGCCCACTGCAAAACCCACGAGACCAGACTTGCAAGAAACAGAGGGAAGCCTCAGACTCCTGGAACTGCTGTTAAGGAACTCCACAGCTTTTGCACTTTGTTTTCTTAGTCTAAGGTATATGTTATGAAGTAGTAATAAAATACATTAACTGCAGTCAATCTTAATTCCATGTGGATGATGAAGTGTAGGGTAGATTGTTTTCATTTAGATTTTATTTTTTCATCTTTTTGAGAAGGAGGCTGGATCAGAGACACCTCTTGAGGTCCCTTCCATCTGAAACATCTCATTCTATGAATTTATTCCATTTATTTAACTGTTAATTTAATTAATTTAATTTAATTGTTATCTAGGTGTTAAATCTGTAACATAAGATGTGGTAAAAAAAGTTAGTAATTTTCTTCTACTCACGTTTGCAACCAAATAGTAACAGCTGAACTCTAAGCATAAAATGGAAGTGTCCAGCAGCGCTGGAATAATCAAAATCCTTCTTAGCATTTGTGAGAGAGCAGAAATGAATGAGAAGAGTATCACAGATGCAGAGCAAAGCAGACATTACTAAAAAAAGTTAACACTACAGTTAACAGCATCAGAGCACAACTGACATGATGCCTCATGCATCAATGCAACAATGATACTTTTACAAACAGTTTTGTCTTTACAGTGTATACAGTGTATACATCACCCTATAGCAAGTTATAAAATATTGCTGCATTTATGGAACTGTAGTAAAAGCACTGTGCTTTAAAGCCCCAGTATCTTAACATTATAGTAGAAACACATACCTCCTATACGAACTTGTCAAATCCTAAAATGTAAATTTACATAGGAGATTGGATGGCACTGCAAGCCTCGCAGTTAAATCTCAGACTTCTACTGATCTGGCTAGAAAGTTATTTATTCCCAAATATACATTTTTAAGTTGCAGGAGCCTGTAACTGTGAGAGAAAATGTGTCGTCTCAACTTTCAGCATGGGTGGCAGAGACTGTGGAAAATGCATATTTTTATTAAAGATGTCAAACATTTCTACTGATACTTTGAAAGAAAAAACTGGGGAAGTGTCAGAGGAGCATCTCAGATGAAAGGAGTAAAAAGATTATTTACTTTAACAACCATATGTTCTACAAGTTACTATGATTTGCTATGGGAAAACATCATTAAAAAAATCTCCACATGTGCATGCCCCAAACCACTTAAAGAAGGACAGGAAAAGCACCCAGCGTTAGCCACAGTTTCAAAATTACATCTTTGGTCCTAACACACCCCTGCCCCTCTTGCCTTCCACCCCTTATCAAAAGCCTCCAGAAGCTTTATAAAAGCTTTTTAATGTGGGGGCACATAACATACAAAACCAGCACAAATGCATTGCTAGAACCACAACTAGAAGCTTAAAATTTAAACAGAAAAATCTGAGAGCAAGTGGGGCAGACAGAACAAGAAGCACATCCTTCCCTCATTCACTGTGTCCTTGGCAGTCAGACCTGTGCTTCCAGCCAATTCTACAAAATTCTCAGCAGTGGCAGAGTCTGCTCAATTACCCTCAGTCCTACAGAAGCTCTCCCTCTCCCCTCCAAAACCAGGCTATAGGCTCCTGGCCCTCATTGAAGCCTCAGAGCCCCCCGATGAGCCACAGGCATCAGCAACTCCTTCTGGAACTCATTTTGCCACACATCAGAGATTTGCCAGTCCCTTAATCCCTCAGCAAGCTCTCATGAGAAGTAACTTCCCCCCCATACAGGAGATCACCTATCCTTGACTTAAACAGAAGAAATTAGTCACTATGCATTTTGCTCGCTGCAAATTATTTTGGTACTTCCTAGGCAATTTTTTTTTACATAACAGATCAAACTGATGCCTCACTGAACTCAGTATCCCTGTCAGGAACAGATAAATCTGTTGTGAGAATCAGATGGCACAGTAGCTCACACTACAAAATACCTGGTTAGAAGACAAACATAACTTTCATAGTGAAAGAATGTAAGGTCCATTAGGAGACCTATTAAAAAAGTGAAAACCAGGTGGGCATCACAAAAAATGCCAGAAACATAGCTCAAAAATTTCAGACTAGAATCAATAAAAATTATTACAGGAATAAACTTCCAATGGAAAACATTTTCTGACTCTCAGACTCTTTTGCAAAAGCATCCAATCTTGATTGTCAAATACATTTAATTAAACAAGCTATTGGTTGTAATAATTGTGGGAAGCACCATGCCTGTGCTATATCAGAAGCAAGCTAAGATGAACATAAAAATCTCCCTTTAAAACTTTATGCTCCCTTTAAAACTTATGAATGCTTTATCTTGATTCCTCACAGTTGGAACTCATTTTATAAATACTAGGCATCAAAATCTAAACTTCCCAGCATCCTTTCCCTGTAGTAAGGTCACTGAAGCCCTTCTTGGCATTTTCTTCCTGCCTTGGCCCTAGCAACAACCCACAAAATTAAAATCCCAATTTACATTATGAACAGAGGTAGACAGGATAACAATTTTCTCAACATCAACAGAAACATCTGCCTTTCCCTCCCTGATTGCTTCCCAGTCTTCTTCCCTCTGTCCTGTAACAGAAGTGCAATTTCTCCTATGCAGACAGCTTTAGGCAGATTCTGATCTACATCCTTCTAATTTACTTCCTTTTCAAGATAACCTACTCAAATATCCTTCATTTCTCATCCCTATTTTCCATGCCCCTTGTGTTTTATTGGTAACCTTTTCCAAATCCTCAATAACTGCAGTACTCCATGCAAATAAAATCCTTGACACTGGGCTCTGACACCACATCCTCTATCCATTTAAGAGCAATATGTCTTCCCCATTATTCTCCACTTCACTAAGCTTGCTTTATGAAGTTTCTGTTTGAATTCCTCCATGATATACAGACCCCATTTTGAATTTCAAGCCAACTATGCTATATGCACATTTGAAAAGCTTCAGCTCAAGTATTATTTGCTTTTTCAGCATTGAACTAAGCCTGTCAGATTTTTGTCCATCTGCTGTATTCTGTTAGTTCTGAAGTTCCTCAAAGTCTTCCTTTGCCTGAAGAAAACACCATTACCTGCAATTGCTTCTTGAACTAGGCAAAGTATTGCCAGTGGGTTGAAGGATGTGATCTTTCTCTACTCTGTCCTGGTGAGGCGACACCTGGAGTACAGCGTGTAGGTTCTGGGCTCCTCTGGACATACTGGAGTGAGTCCAACAAAGGGCCACAAGGACAATGAAGTAACTGTCTCCTATGAGAATAGGCTGACAGAATTGGGGCTGCTCAGACTGGAGAAGGCCCAGGAGGATCTCATCGATGTATGCAAATACTTGAAGGTCGGATGCAAAGAGGATGAAGCCAAACGCTTTTCAGTGGTGCCCAGTGACAGGATCAGAGGTGATGGACATAAACTGAAACTCCTCAGAGACAACACAGAGCTAAGAGCTGACAAACCAAAGTGCAAGTAAAATCTGAAACGGAGTAACTTAACTGCAGCTTAATTTGTCATATTTAATTGTCCACTGAGAAAAAATTAGTATAGGTAAGATTTCCTTGAAACTGGAAAAAAAGTCTAAGGTTCTCTAGAACTTTATCTCTACAGGTAGTAGAAAGGGGAACTCACAATCAGATATATGAAGTCTGCACCACTAGAGTTTAGCTGGTTTGTTGTGGTTTTTTTTTTCCATATACCCAGGATTTATAAACACTAGAAGGTAAACAGTGCAACACAAGCAAGTCAAAGGGTTGTCCAGAACAAGTTTCATAGAGTGATTTGTGTTGGAAGGGACCTTAAGGATCTAGTTTCAAATCCCCTGCATGGACAGGCACGTGTCCTACTAGATCAGGTTGTTCAAAGCCACATACAGCCTCACCTTGAGCACCTCCAGGGATGAGGCTTCTACAAGCGCCCTGGAAAATCTGTTCTATTGTCACACCAGAGCCACACCGAAGAATTTCTTAAGGTCTAACCTGAATACACCCTCTTCCAGCTTAAAATCATTACACCTAGTCCTATCACAACATGCCTTTATAAAAAGTTCCTCCCCAGCTTTCCTGTAGGTCCCATTCAGGTACTAGAAGACCACTATTAGGTCTCCCCTGAGCCTCTTCCAGGCTGAACAAGCCCAACTCTCTCAGCCTGTCCTTATAGTAGAGGTGCTCCAGCCCTCTCATCCTCTTCATAGATCACCTCTGGATTCACTTCAAGAGGTCCTGGTTGAGCTTCTTATAACAAACACCAAGTCCCACTCCTCAGGGTTGTTCTCAGCCCATTCTCCACCTAGCCTCTATTTGTGTTTGGAACTATCCCAGCCCATGTGCAGGACCATCCATATGGCCTTATTAAATTTCATGTGGTTTGTACATGTTAAGATCCCTCTGGATGGCATCCCTTCCCTTCAGTGTGTTGACTGAACAACACAGCTTGGTTGTGTCAGCAAACTTGCCAAGGATGCACTCAATCCCATTATCCATGTCACAGACAAAGATGCTAAACAGTACTGGTCCCTACTACTGGTCCCCCTAAGGAAGGCCACTCACCACTGATCTCCACTTGGACATAAAGCTGTTGACCATAATTCTTTAATTGAAACCATCCAGCCAGTTCCTTATCCACTGAGTCGAACTGTCAGGTGCAGGTCTCTCTATTTAGAGACAAGGATGTCGTGCTTCTTTCTTGAATATGTTACTCACAGAGGCACATCCAGCTTCCTCTATCTGCTCAGCTTTGGGCAGAGGTGGGGCCAGGATTGGAACCAGGGGAGCTTCCAGCAGCTTCTCACAGGAGTCACCCCTTTAGCCCCCCTGCTTCCAAAACACGACTACACTAACCCAAGACATATTCATACAGCCAGTTACCCTGTCTTAATGCTCCAGTTTTTGTTGCTGGAGACTACATGTGAATATCTAAACAGTATTAAAAAAAAAATAATTAAAAAAGGTATTGTTGAAATACTATCAAATCATAAAGATGCATCAGATATAGTTCTACTAACTCAAACATATCAACATAAAAGGAAACAAATACTTTGGTAACAGGAAGTACACTAATTAAATCTGCAGGTGGACATTAAGTTATAAAAACTTCAAACAGTCAAACAGAAAACCAAGGCATCTTTGGGAAAAAAAGTGAAATTAAGAAAGGCTTAAAAGCATTGAATTTACTTGTGTGCAAAGCACAATTCTGAGTATAAATAATCAATCATACCAGTCTGTAACAGAAACCAACTATTAGGTAGCATTATAGCAGAAAAGAATCTGAAGAAAGCCACAGCACTGAAAAACAGAATGCTAAGCTTTTTACTCTGCTTAGCATTAGAAATAGCTATCTGTTCTGAAAAGCCCATCTCCAAGTGACATAAAAGAACTGAATGAAGTCCAAAAGCAGATACACAAATTGGAAAGAGTCCTTGAGATCACAACTTGAGGAGACATTAAATAGATTTGTTTAAGCTTTACTAGGCTAAAAGGAGACAACATAAATAGAAGACTATTGCAAAAAGCAAGGAAATACACTTCCCAGCACAGAGGAAGGAGCTCAAACTACAAAAGATTTAGGCTAAACTTTGGCTAATTTCTAAGAGAACCTAACTGCAACCATAGTTAAGCACCTATACAGACTGAAAAACAAGGCTTTTTGGATTGCCAACAAGAATCTCTTTATCAGTGTATTTTTTATATATTTTAGAATATTTCAAACTGCCTTTGATTAGATCACAAAATAAACTGTCAAAACCCTTCCAGATTCTTTTTCCAAAATTCTGTTATCAAAGTTTGCTTTAGAACATGTTTTACATTTTTAGAAATGAGAGAAAAGAAATCCACTTTAAAAAAAAATGATCCAGTACATAAATAAAAAAACCCCAACATTGGTTTTTTAATTAGTCTCTGTTAAGAAGTCATATGCAATACAGAGGCAAAACAGCTGTGGGAGCCAACCAAAATGCTGATCATCTGGCCAGACCAACACAAGAACAGGAATAAAAGAGATACACCCACAGGAGATGACTTATTGTCATAATATTTTAGTACTACTCAGATTTCTTTTAAATTTTTCCAATGTTGTCAAGCAAAGGTTATGTTTGCTGCAAAGATTTCACATTTTGCATTGCATATTTACATACCTTTTTGGACACATATGACATATGCTAAACATTTTTTGATTAAGTTCAGACATGCTGTGAGGGAAGGCAGTCTGCACCTTTCCTATCACTTCAACACCAGTAATTTCAGGTATATCTGTGTGACAACCTATTTTCTATTTTATAATTTACAGACTGCTCAAATATTTTGTGTATCATATTTCTTTGCAGTAAGCCACAGAGCACATAATGAAAGTCCAAAATAAAATTCAAGCAATGTAGAAAATTTAAGTGAGTTGAAGTTCTCAGACACACTCTTTTCATTCTACATGTATCTCTCATGTACTCTACATGCTCTTTCCTGGAAAAGCCAGATGTAATATTTCTTATTAATACCCTTGGGAAACTGGGGACTGCAAGAAAGAGGACAGATTCTCTGTCAAAATTCAGAAACGCAAATTCTATGCTTAGAATATCAGATTTCTTAATTTCTGTAAAAAGGTCAGAATAAAGTGAGCAAAATGCAAATCTAAGTAGCACTTAAGACAGCACCATCTTAAATGAGGATATAAAGCTTGTGGTCAAATCAACATCGGCTGCAGTCCTCCTAAAGCTTCATTAAAAACCCCAAATATGTGTATTTACCTCAGGAACAAACGTAAAGAAGTTGTGGTTTAAAAACCTGAAAGCAACATCACATCAAAAGCTTTGCTCCTTCTGGAACAGCCATCTTGGACTTTGTAGCAGAACTGCACCCACACACTGATCCTCACAAGACATCCTTCCCCTAATCACAGGAAGCAAGAAGCAGGCAGAGAAGCATAAAGATGAAGGCTTCTTCCTTCAAAAAAGCACTTTCAGAAGTGTTAATCTGTTCACACAAATCTTACTGTTTTCTCCTTTTCAGTAACTGGGAGAAGATGGTGTAGGAAAAAATGAAATATTACATCTGGTCTACTCCTGTGGTTTTTTTTAATAGTCTATCTCATCTGCCAAAGATATTAAAAATCAAAACCAAATTACACTTAAATACAGAGGCCTTCTTTGCTTTTAAGAAAAAAGAACAACTCTAAATTGAAAGTAATTGAAATATTCTTCAGCTCAGAAAAAGCCTGCCATTTCTGGTTAACATTTTTGTAGTGACAAACCATCAAGAACCATTCTAAAAGTCTAAGCTCATCTAAAAAGACAGCTTATACTTGCTTCACTTAAATGGTGACCTCCACATTGGCATCTGGCTGGTGGAGTTTCTGCACCCTGTGTTTTAGACAGCTTTGTGTCCCAGTGGAATATCTGGGAATAGGACAGCCAGATGTCTGAAATCATTTCTAGGTCATCAAGGATGTCCAGAAATGCTTTACTACCTAGAAACGTTTCCTGTGGATTTGGAACTCTACTTATGAAATCTCTGGAAATCACATTTCATTGTATTTATCTAGTTCAGGTAGTAGGGAGGTCTGAAGTTTCATGAGTGGTATCTTTCATTACTGAAGCCAAATAATCTCCAAAACAGCCTATGACATTTAAAGGGTAAAGCTACTCGTTTCCTTTTAGAAATCAAGGCAGCCCCTCCCTAAGGTTTATCTGGAAAGATGATGCAAAGATTATTTATTTATTTATTTAGAAAACACACAAACTGTACTTGTAGAAGAAAAAGTAACAGCAACTGGAGTCCATACATTAATTAAGCAAGTGGACCTTCTTCCAACCCTCCTGCCTTTCACCTTGAACTTCCCTCTTCTTAGCTTTTGCTATACTGAAATATCAGACTATTATGAAAACAAATATCCAAGGATCTGTGGTGTTTTGTTGTTTGTTTTGGGAGGCTTCTTGTTTGGGTTTGCCTTGTGTTGTTTTGGTTCCCTAGCTTGGGATTTTTTGGGTTGGTTCTCTGGGGGTTGTTTTGGTTTTTGTTGTTTGTTTTTAGTTTTTTAACAGCTGACACCCTAGCAAGGAAGATTATCTCAAAATGATCTTTTAAAAGAACATGAAAGGAAATGAGATTCCGGTATATGTTCTAATAGCACCATATATTTTGGAGAGCAGTTCATTCCTTTGAATAGAAGAAATGGAGAATTAAAATAATTTGGAAGTAGTTGACTCTCTAATTAATATTACCCTACACTTATTCCCACAAGAGCCTGGAAAAAACATCCAACAACTTCTTTCCTGCCTGAAGCCAAAAGGCTCTTCCTCTGCCTTAACTTAGGTCAGAAATTGATCTGCAGAAAATGTTTATAACAGACATGGATACAGGAAAACACAAGAGCATTAAGGACACAAGAGTCAGATAAATATCACTAGTTCAAACTCAAGGAAAATGAACATACCACTCATGAACTGGTGAGCATGGGAAGGCACATAGGTTCAACAGACAAAAAGGTTGAGACACCACAGAAAAACAGGAGAGACAGGCAGCAGGTAGAAGGTAAAGAGCAAGGAGTTGCCCAAGTTTACAGGAATGAAACCATTACAGGTTCTCAGCATAGATAATAAAGGGGGAAGAAACGTGTGTATGAGAAGACAACTAAGTTCAACCTGCAGGACAAAGCAAAAGATCAGTAAAGGTCTTGAAAGCATCACAGACCTATGACAGTCAGCACTCTCCACTCTGCACTCAACTTTCACAACATGCAAAGGAAATTATCTTGAAAAAAGTAGAATTTATGCACAGGCTGAGTGCATAGCTGGGACTATTCAGCCTGGAGAAGGGAAGGCCCAGGTGGGATCTTACTGATGTATGTAAATACCTGAAGGGAGGGTGCAAAGAGGATTAAGCCAGACTCTGTTCAGTGGTGCCCAGTGACAACACCAGAGGTAATGGACACAAACTGAAAGGCAAGGTGCTGTCCCTATACCAGGAAGCACTTTGTAATGGTGATGGTGACCAAGAATTGGCACAGGTCACGCAAAGACATGGTAGACTCTCCTTAGAGATACTCAAAAGCCATCTGGACATGGTTCTATGCAACTAGGTGGCCCTACCTGAGGGGGTTGACCTCTGAAGGCTCCTTCCAACCTCAGACGTGCTCTGATTCTGCCAAAACATTTCAGACTATTACAATTAATAAAACACATCATTTCAGGTAAGCATCAGAACACAAGGACTTGCTCTTACATAAGCCAGTCTTGGAACCCCAAGATCAGACCTCTGCTGTTAAAAAATAAGATGCTGAAAGAACACACAAAGCAACCAGTCGTAGCACAGGAAGGTTCATTGTTGAGCCTTTAATGACAAGTGTTTGGATTATTTTGAGGCTATAATCTATTTCCTTGCTCTACTTCCTCAGATCTCTTGGCATCTAAAGCACATCCAGAAACCAGCAACTATCTGGCAGGAATCCCATTTCAGAATCCTGGAGCCTCCCTCTAAGAGATAGGGTACTCTGAACCTCTCTGAGAAAACTAATCAACATTTTCATTTACAAAGGATTCCCTTTGACAGACAACCCTTAACTAACTGATCACACTGATAGTTTAAGGATTGTCCACTCAAGATACCCAATGACAAAATCTGATTACTTAAAGATAAGATACCAACAGGTCAGAAAAACAGTAAGCACACAGTCCAGCATTCAAGTCACAATTTTTCTGTTCAAGTTTTTTTGTCTCCTCTTTCCCATCCCATCTTCACTCAACTGCTGAATGAGCCGTGAGTTGGAGGAGTTACCTGTTAATCACTACAATATTTAATTATCTCTTCACACAGGGACAGGAACACTACAAGAATTCTCATTGGGCTTATCTGAAAAGTAAGATTCCAAGAAATATCTTGAATAATAGATGTTCCTCTAACAGAGGATTCAAAAGATCAGGAATGATTTTACTTCTTCATTGATTCTGCTTATAAGCACAAGGAAGCAAAGTGTGTGAGGAATGGGTGTATTAGCCAACACTGGTATGATATCTACCATTGCCCATTATACCAATTCTAGGTAGCATTACTTGTGCCATACCCCAATACATTATTATTAACTGCTGAAATATATGGGGTTTAGTACTTCCAGCAAAAGGATTTCTTCTACCATAGGAACTGGACAGGGACAGCATCTAGAATTCTGTTCTATAATAGAACACTGTATATTTCAGTTGAAATGGACCTACAATTGTTATCTAGTCCAACTGTCTGACCAATTCAAGGCTGACCTATAGTTCAAGCATGTTATTAAGGGCACTGTTCAAATGCCTCAACACTGACAGGCTTGGAGCATCAACCATCTCTCTAAGGAAGCCTGTCCCAGTATTTTACTGCCCATTTGGTAAAGAAATGCTTCCTAATTCCTAGTCTAAACCTCCTCTGGCAGAGCTCTGAACTGTTCCTACACATCCTGTCACTGGATACCAGGGAGAAGAGATCAGCACCTCCCTCTCTACTTCCTCTCCTCAGGACTCTGTAGAGAGCAATGAGGTTGCCCCGCATCTCCTTTTCTCCAAATTAGGCAAACCCAAGTCCCTAAGACTGTCATCATGGTCCTTCTAGCCCTTCAGAAGTTCTGATTTTTATGTGTGTTTCAGATGATTGATGTAGCTTGCATTTCAACCCATATTCATAAGAGGATAGGGCTGAGGACCAGAATCCATTTCCTGGTCCTGAGGTACTTGCATTTCTACACCGCAAAGGCGTTCCCGTTAAAAAAATGCAGTGAATAATCCATATGAATAGCAAGGCATAGCTGTCACAACAAACTGAACTCAATCTGCTTCTAGGTGCCTTAGGCTCCTCTATTTAGACACTCATACAGTTTATACAGTGTGTCACATGAAGTGTGGAAAAATGCCAGAGAAACTAACCAGCTTCCAAAGCCATGTAGCAAACCAACATCAGAACAAAAGCAGAACAACACACTTCTCAGAAGCCACCTATGAGCCACTTTTGCTTTCACACCTTTTTGAAAGGTTTTGCTAGGTCAGTCTGGTGATACCCTGCATGGATACAGATCTTGTTACTTCAGACATTTATATAAAACACAACAGAATATGTTTATTCTGTTCTCCCGCAGCTAGCAAATACGAAGAAGCCACTGGCTTCTGACTGCAACTCTGGCAGCAGCTTAGTAACAAGGCCCTCCTGTTCTTCTGGAAAGCTCCCTCAGGCCCGGTAATGTCAGGTACTACATATTTACATAGACTGATTCTAATTTTGTTACCATATAAAATGGTGAGAAGCTACTACAGGGAGAATTCTTAAGAAAGCTTAAACACACAGTTTACAGGAATTTCTAAAGTAAACCTTCCACTGAAACTACTATAGTCAAGACAACTGAAAATTAATGCCATCAAGACCAGTTTTACACAAATGTCCTGATGACCAGAAAAGCCCAAGGCTTGAAAATGAGTTTCCTGCATACAGGATTTAAAACATTACAGACACTAGTAAAAGGGCAGAGTAGCAAGAAAAAGCAAGCCAGTTACATGACTGTTGTTTAAAATTATGCACTGCTTGTAGGTACTGTGCATTTCCATGTGATGTTCTATTAATAAAGCATATTATTAATTCCGTAAGTAATCATACACCAAAATGCCCAGTCTACTCTTGCAAACTACTGACTTCACAATTCCTGTAGTGCCTACAATTGACAGTAAACTGCATAGTACTTGGCTGTAATAAGTATTTTTAAATTATTATTCATTTGATTCTTATTACTAGTCTCCAGTTCTGAAGACTAACATCATGCTACATTGTCCAGGGTACTTGCATCTTCTTACCAGATGTAGGCACATACCAAACCTGCTTCAGTTCCACTTAGCCAAAATTTCCCAGAAAACAGAACACTAAAATATCTGCTCTCACTTAAGTTAGACTTAAGATCTGAATCAGCTATTTATAGTATCTTTTTTTATTTACCCACTTATCTTTCAAGATAATCAAGCACAAATTTGAAACACCAAAGCTGGAAATTTCCTGTCAGAAAATGGTGAACTTCCCAGCTAAAAGCTATACCAATCAATACACAAGGAAATAGGAATTCCTGCACATAGTCCTCTAAATCTTTCAGGCACTTCATCCATATGGAACACTATAAGGCACAGAAGAAAATGTTTATTTTGTTGGAATACTGGCAGCACATTTGTCTTCAAATGTAAGTGAAAAGTGAATTAAAAGTACAAACAAACCTGCAGTATCAAATACGCTCTCTGATAACCCCCTCTAACTCAGCGTGGCTTCCACCTGTTTCTACTGACTTCAAGACAAAGAGTTGCATACTTTCTTATGGCATGGTGGTCTTGTATTTCAGCCCTTTTTATTCCTGATACTCTCTCTTATAAACAAGGATAGGAAGACAGACTACTACTACTTGTTGCCTACCATGGTCTACTCTTACCAAACTGTAATTATATTTCACTTTAAATTGAAGTGAACCTAATAGATTTAAGTTAAGAACACTATGATCTTTAAATGTGACACTGGGTGGGAGTGGGGGAGAAATTAAAAAAGAAAAAAAAAAACTTCTGCAGCAAGTCAAGATAGATCAGAAAACTAAGCTGCATGAAGTCACTTCATATGAATTTTAAGCTGTAATAGACATTGAAGCAAGACACCAAAAGGAAATGGCTAGCATGCTTACAACTGGAGCTATCCAGGATCATGTTTGTATTAAGGAAGACTTGGGTGTCACAGACCAACCAGCTCTATCTCATCCTGCTCTGAACAGGGGTGGGTTGGAGTCGGAAACACTTCACTCTTCAGCTATTCTATGATTCTTTGATCTTATCTCTGACTTCCAGTAAAAGCATTTGACCTGTGTTACATCCCACCCCATGAACAGAGGACAAAGGTAACTCTGATTCTTAAATCCTCTTGGATGGATTAATGTGAAACAATACCCAAGGTCTGTATTTAAACGTTAGCTTTAATTAGGACTATGGAAGAATAATTCATAAAGGCTGATATTTTAATTGTGAAGGTCACAATATACATATACAATATACATATGCTCAAGCTGCACAACCTGAGAAAATGATGGCAGGCCTTGTGTTACTAATTGAGGAAGAGGGTCACCAGTCCCAGGCCAGCCACTGGGGGTGTTCAGTGTGGAGAGAGCCCAACAAGCTTCATTGCATGCCCCTATTTATTTGGCCCAAGACTTCTGGAACCTTCTCTTTTAATTACCACATCATTTACTATTGGTTTGTTTGTCCCTGTTTGCTATTAGTATGCATGCTCCTTGCCAGCATGGCAGGATAAGTCTTGAGTTAAGACTGGAGATAAGTCTTTATTTGAGTTGGTGGTCATGATCTCCACCTGCCCTCTTAACTTCGTCCTCAGTTGCTACAAGATTTTCTGACTTAACACTTTATAGCATGATGTTTCTTTTGTTATCCTATATTTTCTTTGTTATCTTTGTTAGGAGAAGGAATAATGGGTTTAAACTAGAACATATCAAGCTCCACCTCAACATGAGGAAAAACTTCTTGAATGTGAGGGTGACAGAGCACTGGAACAGGCTGCCCAGAGAGGTTGTGGAGACTTCTATGGAGACTTTCAAAACCTGCCTGGACATGTTCCTGTGTGTCCTGCCCTGGGTGATCCTGCTTTGGCTGGGAGGGTTGGACTTGATGATCTCTAGAGGTCCCTTCCAACTCCAAACTTTCTATCAATCTATGATCTCTCAAGGTTCCTCCTCAGGAGATTAAGGGTTATTAAGGTCGCAGTGTCGGCTTCTGATATTCCTCAACAATCCTCCCTTTGTTTCATTTTCCCCCTTTCCAGGAGGTTTCATTTCAGGGAAAAGTTTCAGTGCACATATGAGACATTCAGAGACAGGCCCCAAGGGAGCTTCCATGCCCTTGCTCTTGCCCAGTTTCATCTCTAATTGCTGCACACATTCAAACCCAACCCCTCTTACATAGCAAATGGTTCTGTCTTGAAGGACCACAGGGACAAGGAGTGTCAAGACCACCACCTGGGTTGAACCATACCTTCATTTGGTCTCCTACAATGTGAAAAACCAAGCAGCTTTTAAGAGATATGAAACTTATTACCAGGTTTAATTCTTAATTTTCTCTTTCCCTTAAAGGAAACAAACCATTGCTTTGCGTTGATAACAAAAAGAGTCATCTTTCACTTGTTCAAACATCTTTTAGCTCCAGCCCACACACTTTGTGCACAACCACTTGCAGTCCTGCAGGCAAAACTGACTTGCATAATTTCCAGCCAACTGTTCCATTAAGGACAATGAAATTATTGTTGCTGATCTTGTCATAATTACTCAAGCAAAATATGTCTCAAATAGAAGACATTTCACCAAAGAATAATAAAAAAACCCACTATGCAGAAGCATGCACTTAGTGAAAAAAGTTGACTGTAATATACAGATCCTTGCATCTGATCTCTCTCTATGACAAACACTGCTGGTTCAATTGAGTCAATACCATGCAACCAGAATTTTTAATCAACTCTTATTAGCAGCAGTCTTTGCCAGAAGCTGAAAAAGAACACAGCTTTCACTGAACTCTTCTTGGTACAATTTATTCTGCCACTTCATTTTGTAGGGAGCCTGATTTATTTGACATCAATAGTTTGTTGAGGTAATAAACCATGCAGGAATGATACCATGACTCAGAGCTCATTTGCTAGCAGTCAAATTGCTTGGCAGAAGTATCTATAAAGATGCTGTAGTTTTCAGAGACTACTAAACACAGAGCCTAGAAAACATGACTTTACTCTCACTATCAATTTTCTTTTTCTTGATGGATCATGCTTAGCTTCACATTAAGTACAAAGATTAAACTAAGTTAAAAAAGAGGCCTGTGCAAACAAAAAGCAATAGCTACTCATTCCCAACAGATTTCTAACACACAGAGCTATTTTATACTACTAGTGCTTCTTTCCAAGAAAAGGTTGTCCACTATATGTTTACAGAAACCAAGAACACTGTGAAAGAACTACTTATCAATTTGAAGTTTATGAAAGTAAGAGAACCCTCTTTAAGGTAAATATGAAAAACAATCAAATCAACAAAACCACATTTACTTTGATCAAAGAGCTTTGGTAAAGACAAAAATTTAAAAAACCTGCCTAACTCCCATTTTCAAAAATCATTTCAGCTTATGAATGTTCTCATTTCTTAAGAAAAAAAGATGTTTATAAAAACCTTGCCAACACCTCACAGGTTGTGAGTAGTTTGCTTGATCCATTTTGTTTTTCACTGAGACTGTAACTTTTAAAAAACACCAAACTAAATTTTCACAGCCATCTAAGTTATAGGCTAACTAGCAATCAAATTTGTCTATCAACAAATCATGACAATCACTGTAATTTGGCAGTCAGGTGTTTAATAAAGTGCCTCAACTGACATGCTGAGTGAATTAGTTTACTCAAATAAAAATTTGAGGGGGTCCCTCCCTCCATGTACTTGGCCACATGGATGAGATGTCCCACTCCCTCAGCCTCTCCTCAGAGGAGATATGCTTCAGTCCCCTCACCATCTCTGTGGCCCTTGTGACACATTCAGGCACGTCACCTCATTACATGCTTACTGCTCTGGGTCCTTGATTAATTTACTTTTCACAACTTAAATATGCCAAAAAGGGTTAAGTGATTTCTTTTTTCTCTCCTAAAGCCACAAATAGCCTCCTTAAGTCTCGGTAGTTTAACTCTAGACTTTTGGAATAAGGAAAATATCAACCTGCAACTTGAAGCACAGCACAGGAGAGAAGGTATTCATGTCTAGTAATCTATCACTTAGTGAAGCAGAGGTGAGCTTGGATTATCTTTCCTTTCCCCACAGGCTGAGGGGTGTTATTTACCAACCATAAAATGAACAATAAAGTCAAACAAGAAAGACCTACCCTAACGCAGGAAAAACCTTGTCATCAAATCATCTAGGAAGCACTGCTCACAAAGCTCATTGCTAACAGTAGCCAAAATGCTTTAAGGGAAAACCTTGTGGTATTTGGAGTTTTGCCTCTTAAGACAAGTAACAGTTTCACAACCATAGCAAAAAAACCACAAGAATTTCTAAGGAAAAAGATACTACTGGAATAATATCAGTTACCAAATGCAAATTTATTTTACATTAATACATTAACTAAGCTGTGAAAGTACCAAATAAATATTAAGATAGCTTAGTCACAAATTAAACAGGAGCTTTTGAACCATTCAAGAGTGGTATATTACCACTCTATCTTTCATTTAATAGCCATCATTTAAATAAGACTTAAAGTATAGAAATAGTTAAATTCAAGTCTCAGGTAACACATACTTTCAACTAATTAGCTTTATTATAAAAGTTGCTTAAATATAAAGGGTAAGGTTTCCTTAATTTTTAAAATGGTCAGTTTGTTTGGGGATTTCTTTGTTGGTTGTTTTTTTTTTTTCCCAAGGGTATTATGTTTTTCTTTCTTCCCCCACTATTCTGTTATTCAAGTAAGGCTTACATGTTCTATACACCATTTTTTTTTCCTAGAAGCAGTAGCTGCACAAGGTTGAGTTACATCAGGAAAATCACAAAGGCAGGAACCTTGTAGAGCAGAGATTTTTAGCATCTAACTGAAGCACATTAAGAAAGCAGCAGAGGTTTAGAAGGGTATCAGTATTACAAAATCTGCTTTGGAGAACATAGAAGACTATCAAAAACTTCTCCTTGTTTCAGAATGTGAGGAAAGCCAATACACTCAGTGCACAGCAGCTGAACTGATAAGCAATATAAGACCTTCAGTTGTCTCTCATTTGTTTGAACTTTTTTTAGAGAGGCTGGAGAGACTAGGGAACTCTATTAGAGGGTAGAAGAAGCAGGACAGAGATACACACTCATGAAACCTGCAGGACAGCGAGCAGGTCAGGGAAAAGAAGAGGGAAACTTTCTCCAGTGAATGAATTTATATAAAAGGCAAAAATATTTTGTACAATACACAAGCGATTTTCCAAGACAAAAGTAACTTGAATCCATATACACCATGTGTAGGTATTTGATGTTCTATAGTCTCCAAGTTCAAGCAACTTATGAACAATTCAGGTAAACTTCAATTAAGACTGCCTGCTAATGGACCCTCTGATATAAAAAGCAAATCCCAAAGCCTGGGCTATGCATGTGTATGTAAGTACTCTGATTCACTGTACATACTAGCAGACACACCAGTAAAACCTGATGCCAGGTGGTACCAGCTACTTCCTACTATACAGCACGTAATGTTAAGTTTTCCCTGGGCTCCATGAGACAGGTTTGTAGCTATTTAGGTGGGGAGGGGAGTCATTCACATTAGTTTTTCTTCAGGCTGCCAAACAGAAAGCTGAAAGTGGCATTTTTGTAGCAGAAAATTCAGAGTACATTGTGAATTCTTTCAGTAAGAGGTACAGGCACATAAGGGCACCAAGAGGTACCACTCCTTCTGGGATAGTGTAGCAACAGAGGGAGCAAACCTTGTACAGTCTTGCCTGTATCACCTATTAGAAATGGTTCCTGAAGCTTTCCATACAGAAACCAAGCACTGTCCACAACTTGAAGTAACAAATGTCATTCATTTTCAAGTGTCTTACACTTTTTTTCCATCAGAGAAAGCAGAAGAGCTTCCTAGCTTCATCCAACAGTGCAGTAATTCATAATATGATGGGCCAGCTTGAGTTTGGTAGTCAAATCAATGTTTTACCCTTCCACCTGCACACCAACCAAGAGTAGCAGACAAGATACACAGACAGCTGGGTACAGCACAGCCAACATTTCAGCAGATCCATCCCTGCAGTTAAATCAGCTGGTAAAAATAAGGATGATCAGCAACTTGGAAGTTCCCTTGCTCCAGTGCAGGAATGTTAAGTGCAAGGATACCCACCCACCTCTTATTATTGAGGTAACCTACTGCTTCATTGCCTTTTATGAGAAACCTATGTTGTTACAACCAAGACTAAGCATTCTTTCCTGCTACCTCCCTTGGCAGTAAATACTTGGCAGTATTTAACTGCACCAATAAATTCTTTTAAAATATTAAGCTACATAAGTTATAATTTACATTGTTAGATGTCTAAAGTGCAATAGATATGAACAAGTTGCTAGAAAACAGCTTCTAATTAAACAAACCATTAAAATAAAAAAAGTAATCCCACCAAATTAAGTTCTCTCACAACCGCAGTAGTTTGACTGTATCAGGCTCTGTAAAAAATTCTGGAAATAAGAGACTAATACAGTATATTTAAAAATACAGTAATTTGGTAACAGAGAATAAAGAAGCAGTGTCCAAATGGGCAGGATCATGAACTTAGCCCATCCTGAATTGCATGGTCTTTGCAAAGCCAAATCTTTTTGATTCATAGCATGATAGAATGGTCTGGATTGGAAGGGACCTTAAAGATCATCTAGTTCCAAACCCCCTGACATGGGCAGGGACATCTCACCTTACACCAGGTTGCTCAAAGCCCCATCCTTTAACATCATCTTACCTGATGATCTCACATACTTCAGAAATGTATTCAAGTGAAAACTTTCTACTTTACTAAACATGTATGCAAGAATTAACACAGTGGGAACCTAACTTGGTACAAGTGCCATTCTTTATGGATTCGGATACTGCTCATCTAATAACATGTTCAAGCAAGCCTAAAATAATGCCCCATGTATGTAATTTTATGAGTGTTCTTAACCTAAGACAGCACTCACATTGCATTATTCTTACAAAAATAACAACAGCAACAAAAAAAAACTAAACAAAAAAAAACAGCAGCAAAAAAGGAAATTACCAACATTTAATATCTAAACCATTTTCTCACACAAACTCTGTTCCCCTCAGACATTTTCCTTTTATGAGCAGTGACTGTTACCCTGTTACCAAATTACATTTAGTTAACTCACCTAAAGTATCAGGTAATGACAAATAAGAATGCTGAGGACTCGAAAGAAGTCTCAGCAGAATGTTATCAATTGTAACAAGGTACAAACGCTAAAAAAAAAATGGCAAGAATATGCAAATAAGCCACATACTCTCCTGGAAATAAAACTATGGTTAGCAGAATTCAAATACTGAAATATTATGGTACAACCAGAAATATGGCATATGTGCACAGTTACAAGAAAAAGTAAACACTAGCATTCTTAAAAAAAAAAAAATTTAGAATGGAAACTTACTTGTGCATATTTTCCACTCCTATTATGATCATGATATAGTAGGAAATTCCACTTTGTATAACAAAATGTAAGGCATACCTAGGAAAAACAAACAATGTAGTAAACCCTAACAGCATTTTCATCAAACTAAACAGCATGCATTTATTTATCTAATGTGAAATAAAACTAGTTTGCCAAACTTTAACTCCATCGTTGCTTCCAAAAAACCCTTTTGTTCTGTTTAGGTTTTTTAGCAGCCTTTCGTTCTGTTCAGAGCCTCACCCTTCAGCATAGCATAGACAGCAGTAATGAGCAAAAAGTAGACCTATCTAGAATTCTCTAGCTCATAAATAAGAACATAGTAAATGTTGATAATCCTTAAACACAAAGAACACATCTCCTAATACTTCCATTTGGCTTTATTTCATGTGTAAATAACATTAATGTTTTGTGGTTCAATTTCCATACTCACCTTTACCTGCTTGCAACAACAGGTGTCTCAGATAAGGCCAACAGTATCTCAGTATCCATAATATCAGTATTTGGGAAGATCAATCAATAGAAATGTTAATTCTATCCAGCCAGACTCTTTTTCCCCAGATCACCAATAACTGATAAAAGGATGATGATGATGATGTTCTCAAAACAAAAAAACACCTACACACCAAGAACCCACAAATTTACTTCACAGAGGTACTCTAACCTTTTCTTATTTTTTCCACAGAGTGCCACCATTACAATCAGTTCACCATTGTTTTGAGGGTTGTTTCATTTATTTTTTTAAACAAGTTATATTTCAGTAAGCAAGTGGAACACTGGTGGCAAGTCATTGCCAGTGCCTAGAAAAAGGCATCTGACCTTCATTAAGCTGATTCTCTTTCACATTGGTACTTTAGGTAACTCAATAACATGCTTAAATGTGCTCAAGTGACATACTGATCTAGTTTTGTAATTTTTTCCACAAAAAGCAGCCCAAAAAGCAGCTACTATTTGGTTATACCAATACTGCTTTCTTTCATCAGTTTTCTGATTTCACTCATCTCATCGTAAGGAAATGTCTTCAAGGAGTTTCAACATGAAACCCAGTTGCACCCAGCTAGAATCCTACAAAGTCTACACACCATGAACTGAGGGAAAACAATTCACTTGGGTATTAACTGAACTTGAATATCTCATCTAAGATATGACTATATAAAATTCAAGGTCTCCCTGGAGCCTTATTTTCTCCAGGCTGAACAACCCCACCTCTCTTTGTGTGTGTCTTCACAGGAGAGGGGCTACAGACCTGTGATCATCTTTGTGGCTCTCTGGACTTGCTCCAGCAGGTCCATGTCCTTCTTATGTTGGAGGCTCCAGAACTGGGGTCTCATGGCAGTGGAGTAGAGGTAGAGAATCACCACCCTCAAGCTGCTGGCCATGGTTCTTTTGATGCAGCCCAGGATACAGTTGCCTTTCTGGGCTGCAAGTGCACACTGCTGGCTTACGTTGAGCTTCTCATCAAGCAGTGCTCCCAAACCCTTCTCCTCAGGGCTGCTCTAAATCCATCCTCTACTTGAAATTGCCTTGACCCACGTGCAAGACATATTGTAATACAACTAAAGAGTTTCTAATGGTGTACCACAGGATTGTAACCTATACATATGCTCAGTTCTTTGGGGAGGAGAACCAAAACAAAACCTTCCAAAAACATGTCTGTATAATACATACTTAATCAACTGGAAAAAGATTTGACACAAGTGCAATGGAACTATCAGCTTTTAAAAGAATGTGTACCTTTAACATTTCAAATTATATTCTTTCTTTTCAGAATTAAAAAAAAAACTTTTAGTTTCATGATTATAATAAAAAAAACTTTTAGCAAAATTGAAATTATTTGCTAAAATATTGTGTTAATTATTATCCAAAGCAAAATACAATAATCTGGATTTCTACTACAGCATAAAATTTCTCTCCAGTTTCTTTTTTCAGAGCCTATTACCAGTGAGAGGCTTTCATAAATCTTTCTATATGTCTGTAGGGGTTAGCGGTTGTGTCTTTATAAAGTTTCCGATCCCCAAATTTCAGGTATGAATACCTTGTTAGCACTGTCTAATTACAAACTACAACTAATGATTTTTGCTTCCACAGCAATGGATATAGATTGTGCTTCTAGAGCTTACACAGCTCTCAGAACCACACACAGTAAGTAGAACCTATGTCAAATGATCTTCACTATCAGGTCACTCTTCCAAAAAAGAATATCATGGCCAAAAGTTGAAGAAATGCATGGGAGTTATGGAATTATATATCCAAGTAAAACACACGTATAAGTCCAAAGAACAAAACTTACGGATTTTTCTTTTCCTAAATTTAAAAGTATTGCATATAAACTAATGTTGAGAAGCCTCTGCAACATGCCAGCTGAGGCCTGACCTGTGGCTGGAAATTCCAAGATTTATTTATAGACACTCCATGAATGTGAACACAGAGTTGTATCTTCCCACCTGCACAATATCTCAATTAATTCATCCACGTTTAGTAATACTCCACAGTAGTCAGTATAAATCAGTCTTTTATATACTTAAAAGTGTGCAAAACCTTTTGTTTACCATGCAAGAAAAATGGAACTGGCACTTCATTAATCTTAAGCCATACTGGGAAGATGAGAGCCATTTAGTAAGCTAATTCTGAAGGAAAAAGAAAACTTTGACTAACGTAAATGCATTCTCTTTATTAGCCCTACTAACATTCAAGTTTGCTTCACTGTGAAAAGATCAAGATGAACAAACCAAAGACACAGAATATCCATGGGCTGAAAAAAAAACAACCAAACACAGAAACACACAAAAACCCCACAGCAACAAAAAAACCACAACAGAACAAACCATACCCTCCCTCCAAAACACAAAAAACTCTCAAACTTTCATATTACCAGGAGCATTATCAGTACTGCATTTCCAGCCACAAGTTCCTACAAGTTAGATTATTTTCAATATTCAGAAGACAACACAGCAAGTTCTCTCATGCAGTGAACACTTGAGTGAAATTACCATCACACCTGTGCTGTGCCTCAAGAGAATACTTCCCAAGCAAGACTACAGAAAAAACAAAAACTAGTACCACTTAAACAAACTGCCCCTGCTCCATCATCCCACAACCAGTTAGACAGCAAGCTAGATAACAGTTTGCAAAAAGTATTTTAAAAATTGTGTACCATATCAGAAAATTTAAGATAATTTTCGTACATTTGCAACAGCTAAAAAAACACAGAATTAGGTAGTAAGAATCTTCATACTCCCCTGCAAGCAAGCAATTAAAATCTAAAAATCCCTGAAAAGTGAACTGAAGTGCAACTTACCATCCAAAACAAAAAAGTGCAAGATAAAGGCCGAGGAGGGTTGCAACAACATGTCTTATAAACGGGCTGGTTTTGCTTGAATGAAGGTATGTTCGAAACCAAATCGCTGCAAGCAAGGCAAACAGTTGGCACACTACAAAGTTGACCTGCATAAAAAGAAAAGAAAGAAGTTCACACCCTCGTACATTAAAAATGAACAGAAATATCCACATATTATTAGCAGTTTGGACACAGCTCTCACCATGGCATGTCAGCCTCAAAAAGCTTCTCCTGAGAACTCCTCCCCTCTTAGAGCACAAAACAATCCTCCCCAGAGAAGCTAAAAAGATAAATCAAACCTCCAGAGCCAAACTGTGCATGAATCAAGAAGAAAACATTGTTTACATATTTTCCTGTAAATTTTGTATATACCAAACCCTTTTATCAATTTTGGAATCACGTGTTCTCTCCCAGTAACACAAAGATCTGGGTTGGGTTTTTGTTTGTTTTTAAATGAGTGTGACTGGGAAATCTGTATCAGCTACATTAATCACTGGCAGATAACTTTGATGCTACATCATCAGATAAACAGCTTGGTTGCACACTGGGTTTTTCTTCTTGAACATTCAAATAGGATAGTTTCAGAAATTTCTCCTCTTTTCAGGCCATTTATTCTAGAAAACAGAAAAATCTCTAACATACTAAATATTTGAAGGCATCAGGGCACTGAAAGGAAAAGTGGAAGTAAAACTTAATCAGCAGGTAAAAAGAATTAATCTGACTGTGGCCTGAAACAAATTTAATAGTAAAGGTGTGATAAAAAAATAAAATCTTCAACCACTGAATTAAATTCAGCAACCACTACCAAAACTGGCTTAAGCTACAAGAAGCCAGATGAATTTCTTTATTTAGACTATAACATTTCCCACTCCATGGATTTTTTTCCTCTGTAGAAAACTGCCTTACAACTGTCTGCATGTAATAGCCAGCACACAGTCATCACAAGCAACAGCTTGGGGACCACTTCTTCAGGTCATAAACATTTCAATACAAGAAACATGCACATCCTGTATGCCAGAGCAGTCCTCAGCCCAACAGTGGTTTAGCCTGTTTGATGTCACTTAGTTGAAAGACACACTTAATACCAGAGGGTACAATGACAACACTATTTTTATGTTCATGACAGAAGGCCTAATGATGATGTTTGCAGCAACACAGTGCATGCCTCCAGTACTGTATAATTCATCCAGCCCACTCCTTCCTCATCTTTCAGCCAAGCTTCAGGCAACAACAGGTAAGGGTGTGAGAGTATGTAGACATGGTTATATTTAAAGTAGAAGCTAAATAACACAAACTACCTACAGAACTCTCATCTTTGTAACAGTTGCATATATTCTCTTTTTGCAAATCCAAGGATATTTCCTCTTTTTCTGAACCACTCTAAAACTTTCTGTAATACCAAGTTTCACAAGCATTAAGTGCCAGCAGGGAAAGAGGCTCAGGAGGCAAGGCTGCTCTTTTGAACAGAAGCAGTTCCCTAAACCAGTCACGTACACATTGCCATCCATTCCCCTACTCCCACATTTACATTATACTTTTAATGGTATTTTTAAAATCCTAAATGAATGGGAGATATTCTTTCAGGGCATAACTTGACCTGTTTTCTCCCCTTTATGAGCAATAATGCAAATGAAACAGTGAGGTTTATAACTCAGAAGTCTGTGGATTTAGTGGTAAAGTTCCATACCAAACACTTAAGTTGAATGTACCAGTGGAAGTGAAACAAATTTGTAATATTTTAAATAAGAGAATAAGAAAGAGAAATTAAAGCCCAAGTAATTAACTACTAATTCACTAGCAGTATTTGGTTTGAATATTTATTACAGAAATTGTACTATATATACCACAGAACATGTTTCTTATCCAAAGAACTTGGACCCTAGATGAACTAGAAGGGGATGAGAGACATCTAAGGAGAAAATTAGGACAAATATGCAGTGAAGCTGAGAAGAAGAGAGAGGGAAGAAATGGGCATGACTACTTGTCTGTAAGTGACAGCACTGTGGACAAGTCTGAATGTCTTCCTGAATGTCCAGACCTCATTGATTTGGCAGCATTACAGATTATGTGACAATTAGTGTCTCATGATGCCCTTCTTTTTCAAACTACAAGACTCTATCATGATGCCCTTCTTTTTCAAGCTAACAAGACTCAGTGAAGAAGAGAAGTCATCACCTGGCTCCTCCTATTACCACAGCAAAGGGCAGAAGTGCTTGGCATCTCTGACCTGTGTCATTATCTCTGTAAAAGCAGAGAAGCAAAACAACAAACCTTGAATTACACAACTCAGGGTGAGCCTGCATGCTTAGAAACGTGGAAAACCCTTGTACAAAACATGCAAGGAGAATGTGAGAAAGGTGCCCCTTCTTTGCTCCCTACCTGTTGACCCCTTTCCCAGACACTTGCTTTTGCTTTAGCTATTTACTGAAATGACCAAATCTGTAGCTGAAAAATATTATTCCACTAAATATACAGTAAAAAATAATAATTAAAAAATAACCCAAGACACTTTCCCCAACAACAATATTCTGAGAAGACCAATAAAATGCAGGATATCATACCTTTAGACCAACACCACAAGCAAAACTTCCAGTGATGTCAGTTCATGATGTTGGCATTTTGAACACACATCTAAATGATTCAAGCAACAATCTTGTCCCAGAAGCCTTCCTTACAAGTGATTGCAAAACTGTCAGTAAGTATTTTTAAACTCTTCCACAGAAGTGTACAAATATATACACACACAAATGCATAAAGGCATGACCACAATATTCACATGACCCCACATCTCCTCTCTGTTCTTATCAATCCAACCCTCACACGTGCCTCGCAGTGTGCTGAAATGCTTATTACAAAGCACAAATGGTTTTGCTGACTTGTATCAACCACATTCAATCCTACTAAAGCTTTAAATACATATTTTTACAACCATGCTATGCAGCAGTTCAGATTTGAAAGCCATGCAACTTTAGCTTAGCTTTCATACATACCTGATAATAACCTTTTTGCTGCTTTATTCCATTTTACCCCAGCAGGATTTCTGCTTACCATCTGCATCCTACACTGGATACAAAAACCTTGCAATTCCCATAGACATGTTTATGCAAATCTGTCCATACTGTGGGAAGACTACACAAAATAAACACAAACTTTGCAATAATTTTGCAAGATCAGTATTCCTACTCCTGTTCTAAAGGCAGGTAACTGGCATGCTGGACATACAGCTCTATTGTATCCACACACTGAGACACATGAAGAACTGAAAACACACAGTTTGCCTGCAAGTAGAGCACAAAAATTACTTGGCTTCCTAGAAGACAAATGTAACAGCCATTCACACAGCACAGAAAGCAGAAACAGGGACAGAGATGGACATCACCATCTTGAAAGCTTTCACAAAGGCCAGGAGCTTAACCAAACAGTTATTTTGTTAGCAAATGTTTTATACAGTAACTCCAACATCTGGGACGGGTATACTTGAGTACCTTTTGAAAACTTATGTCAAGCTGTTACAACATTATGAGCATTAGGCAAAATACAACTGTTAAACACTCATGACTTGGTCAGACGCAAGAACACCTACAAAGAACAAAGACAACACATTCTCAAAAGCAATGTGATTCATTACTCAAACATCAAATCGTAATTTGCCCTCCCCGAACTCATAAAACCTGATCCAACAAACAGCTCCAGTTTTGCAGAAGAAATAAAAAACCTTGACCCACTTAAAGCTGAGATTTCCTCAGGGAAAAAAGTTCTGATGCAGATGCGTGGAATAGCACGTTTCACCCTGAATCATTATCATTTACCAGTTGCATAAGAAAACAAACCCACAATTTTTTACCTCCTCAGGTACAGGTCACACCAACATCTCAGCTTGAAATGACTGTAATATATCAAAGTCCCACACAGAAAGCAATGTATAAGAGGAAGTTGTGTACATCTAAAAATCAAAAACTTACAATGATAACAAATTAACAGCACTGGTTATTCAGCAATGATTAATGTAGCTGTGTGTGAAATACCACTTAGACGTACTAAGCTATTACAAAGCCTACTGTATGTATAGTAGCAATTTAAAAAGTAAATCCACTATTTTGGTGCAAGACTTGTCCTACAGCCAATGCAGTTCACATGCACACTTTTTGCCAAGTGTAACAGTAAAACAGAAGCACAAATTCACAGTTTCAGTGTCTGAAGTACCTACATAAAATGCAAATACATTATATCATTAATTGCATTAAGACATCTACGTAACACGTTTTCCATTTGCATGATGTGTAACAGTCATCAGAAAGTTCATTATAAGCTTTTAAAGGCATTCATTCTAGTCTTTAAAAACTTCAAAGGTAGTTTATGCCACGCATTTGTAAAAACAAAGTTATTTCTTAGTGTATAAGAGATCAATTCTCCAGATAAGGTGAAAGGAGAAAAAAGTCACTGACTGCTACAAGGATTTTCATCATCACAAGGAAGATTTGTCAAAATATTTTATTTGAACTGCTAGAAAAACCCAGTCTTCCAACACAGGCAGCATCTTTATAGCCATTAAAGATATTTTTTGAAGTCCATTTATAAAAGAAATACAGAAGAAAATATTTCTCCTCTAAAACTAATTTTTAATATGTGGAATTTTTATTCACCAATTCAGATTTCAGACTAAATTTCTCTTCATGAAAGCTATATTAAAATATCAAAAGCCAATTGTTGCAGTCAAGCCCTCCAGAATTCTGCTACTTCACAGCACAGAAGGCATTCCTCTCGTTCAGAAAAGCAGCCAAAGCAGCAAGGGAATTATACTGATACAGAGAATTCCTAACTGGATCACACAAATTATCTACAGGCCCACACTGAGAAATAGCTATTATAAAGCTTTGCTTATTAGCTCTAGCAAGGCACTGAGATGAATTCAGAAGAGCAACATGGATTATCATGTACCTCGCAAGCAGAAGTATAGTCCAGCTGATAAAGCACCACATAAGATACAGGAATATTGTACCTTTTCTGCCAAGGAACCAGACAAACTCTTTGGAAGTTGCCTTCTCTTTATTCTTCTTTATGTTTTCATTTTTAACAACTCTTGGATCAGAGGAAAAAGGAATATTCAGACCTGTAACTTGCAATGAATGTCCGCAGCCTCAGTAACACACTTTGGATTAACTAAAGCCAATATGGGTATTGTGGTTGGTTGGTTTTGTGTGTTTTTTGTGAGGGTGATTTTTGTTTTGGAGTTTTTTTAAGCTGTTATTTTGGAAAGAAGAAAAGAAAAGAAAAGAAAAGGGGAAAAAAAAATTTAGTTCTTACTGCTGATGAAATAGGCTTTACAAAAAGATAACCCAAGTGTAAACAGAAGTACCAAAGCCTACCTCATCATGCACAGGGGCTAAATCTACAGTTTTAAGATGCAAAATCATTCATTGGTAATGGTCAAGAACCTGTGGAGGCAATTATTTTGCAGCCAGAGATTTCAGGGGGTTTCCCCCATTTTGCCACACACTGTGGTATGTTTCTTACACAGAATTCAGTTTTTCTGAGGCATTACTTGCCTCCCTCTCTATAGCCATTTTTGGTCCCCCACTCCACCACATAAACAGCTCACTCACATGCTTCCTGCTCTGTCTGATGGATAGTGAGAAAGGTGCATTGAGCAGCATCTCATTCTCCCACCTTTGCCCTACTTTTCAACAACTATAGTTACTAGATAGAAAAGACATTTTGAAAAAAAAAAATGTAGAACATGAAATAGACTTGATTCCTCCTTCAAGCATCATATTTGTTGACACATACTTGACAAAAATTGCTGAACTTTATCACAATTAATGAGGCCTTGTTTGTGCCTTGTTTGTATCATCTTGTTCTTGCTGCTGGTTAGGTCAAAACCATTTCCCTTCTCCACTAAAGTAGTCAAGTTGAGGAATTACAAACATCTACAGATGTTCAGAAAAAGCTACTTATAACACAGGGAAACTGATGCTTCTCAACAGCAACCAGACAGAAGTACAGATGGATCTTCTTCTGTCCAGTTTCTAACCTTCATCCAGTATAAAAGAAAAGGAACAAACAGCTAGTACAATTATTGAATAATTGCCAGCTGCCAAGCCACCGAGAACTAAAAAGTAAGAACTACTATTATTTTAAACCAGCAACAATTTTTCTAGCTATTTTCCAAGAATCAAAACTGAAGTGTTTGGTAATTTTCTTCAACTGGGAATTGTCAGATATAGTAGTGCAGAGACACTGGCATAGTTATCTGATAAAAACTAAAGGGCACACAGGAGATCAATTCAAAGAACATTTTTCATCCAACTGAAAGAACTGATTGGAAGAAACAGGCATTCTTCTTTCTACTCAAAAGATCATAAATTTTGAGCTTCAAATGCCACAAATAACAAGCATCTTTCATGATGAAAATTTAGCTAATTAACATTCCTGCCCTGAGGTACCAGCCTCTCTTCATGAGTAAAATACAAAGAAAAGAGGGATAAGTAGCAGTGGTTACTTTGGGGCACTTTTAGTGGGAGATGTTTACAGGAAGGCAGTATGCTCCTTGCCTGTTACTGTATATTTATACACTACCCTGGGTGAAGGGACACCTGTTTTAAGGTGAGACTTCTAAGGAGAGCCCCTTTTAGAGCAGCTTTTTAAAATTTATTGGCAGCTTTAAGGACTTACTCATCAGATTCTCAATACTTTTATTTTTCCAAGCTACTTTCAGTCCAAAACAGCAAAGGCATTATAATAATAGTATTTTTATATACAGTATTACTTCGAGTTTCTAGTTTGTAAGTCTTAAGTATGCTGCAGAGAGTGAAGCCCATCACAAAGCACATGACATAGGCACTAGTACTCTGGTTTGTGTAGTAAGTGAGCATCAAATCCAATAAGCTTTTTCAGACAGGGTTTACTAAACCATTACTCAGAATTATTCTAAGAAAACCTCTATGACTACAGATGTAAAATGAAATATCAGTACACGCATTTTACAATAAAAACAGTCAAAACGAATTCATTAAGGATAGGGAGATTTCAGCTGAAGGGGTTTTTCTCTAATTGGGTCTTAAGGATTATATATTATAGATACTGGGCTCTCTGGAATACCAAAATCTAGAAAGCAAGTTTAGTTCAAAAGTGAAATTGGACAATGAACTTGACTTGGGGTTTTTGCTTGTGTGTTTTGTTCTCTTTTGTTCTCTCCTTAAAAACACTAAGGAAGCAAAACATTGGCTTTTGTTGAGCAAAAACTGGTTTGGCCAGTTGAGGAATTGCAGAACTAAGACTGCCAGGGAAAATGAGTTAAAAACATCAAAACACTACAGCTTGCAACTATGTTGTCAAAACACAGTTCCAAACAAGGACCAATGTAGTTACTGTGTTTCCAGAACTGTGGCTTTTTATCACACACTCAGAGTGCACAGGCACATAGTGATGAGCCTTAAAGTCTCTATTTTTTCATATGATTATAAGGAACATGAAAGATACTCAAATGTCAATTTGAACAACAAGTTTTTATTTTATTTCTCAGAGAGACACTACAGTGCCTGACATTTTACAAAATGTAAAAAAATTTACAACATTTTACATTTCACAAAATGTTACTCAATTTCATAGCCATTTAAAAATAACAAAAAATAACATCTATGGAGTCATCCATCTCAACTGCAAGCAGAAACAGATCCTTTTTTCCACTGGGATCTACCTCAGTAATATTATATTCTGCCGAAACATGAGAAACTGAAATCCATCCTAAAAGATAAGCAACAAAACAAAAACGTAACTCTTGGCCATACAGTCTGCAGAAATTCAGTAAGAGCAGTAGTCAAATTAATTAGCAATTAAAATGAATGTTCCATGTCCTTAAAACACTCAGATTCTAAACGTTGTCCATGAAAAAAAAAAAAAAAAAAAAAAAAAAAAAAGACTTGACCCAGGCTCTCCCTTGAGTCTGACAGTCTCTACTCCTCCACGTCCATTATGCTTCTGCTCTTCCCAGTTCAGGAATGATATCTGCATGAAATCAGCCACCTACAAAGTCTCTTAGAACCACAACAGCAACCCTGTAAATATTTGCAATACACAGCAACCTGTAGAAGTAACAGATAGTACTTGAAGCCACAACAGCTTTTCAAATAATTCCACTTTCTTTTATAATATTTCAGTAACACTTAGCGTTATGCTTCCACGTTAATATATTTTATCTAACTTCTTTCCTACCAATTCATGGTGGCATTAGCTTCTTTCTAGCTTGTCTAGCATAAAGAATAAAAACTAGTTCATGATACTCTGCACTGTCATTCCACTTTTTGAGGACTTCAGTGAACTATTTATATATATATACATATATATGAATGATGGACAAAAAGCAGTAGAATCAAGAGCATTACTCAGCCAAAAGGCAGGTCAAAAAGATTAGAAACTACCTGTACAGGTAGCACTACCAGTATAGAATACACCACTATAGAAGTACAACAAGCCATGTTTCACAAGACTTTCTTCTTCTTTAACCTAGGCTACATTAACTAGAAGTCAAAGTAAACACCAAAATTCCAACAGCAAATTACACCAGTACAGCCAAACCCAAATAGCTTCTTCACCTATAAATACATCATTCTGGAATAAAAGGCAGAGCTGTGGATGTTTGCATAGGCAAAACATAGCTCAAGCTGCAGAAAACTTTACTTAAAACACACCAGCACAACTAGCATTTACCTACATTTGCAGACAACTTGAAATTGCCCAACAGCTCTGTTCTCTTAAATGAGTGCTGATAGACCAGTAATGATAATTAATGCTGAATTTAAAGACATTTCCAAAAGAAATAAGGAAATTGAAATATCCACACTGAAGAACTGCACCAACATTCTCTGTAAAATAAATACTGTAAAGATGTGCACATTAAGTAAACAGGTTCCCATCTGTATTTTTTCTCCCTTTCCAAGAGAAAAAGCCCCACAGTCTAGACTCCCTCATTTAAAAACTTGGAAACCAAAACCAAAACAAACTGGGCAACCGTTACTCAGGAAAAGTGCACATTAGTTAAAATAATAAATGTGAAGAAGATAAGTGGCAATCAAGGCAGCAAAGGATGTACCACAGTGCTTCATTAGGTTAACACAGGAACAGGCTAGCAAGAACTGAAGTAATAATTGAATGGTTTAGTTGGAAGGGACCTTGCAGATAATCTAGTTCCAACCCCCTGCATGGGCAGGGACACCTCCCACTTGAGACCAGGTTGCTCAGAACTTCATCCAACCTGGTCTTCAGCACTTCCAGGGAGGAAACATCCACATCTTCTCTGCACCTGTCCCAGTCTCACCACCTTCACACTGGAGTTTCTTCCTAATGTCTAACCTAAATCTACTCTCTTCCAGCCTAAAACTATTACGCCTTGTCCTACCCTATTACTACATGCCCTTGTAAAAAATCCTTTCCCAGCTTTCCTCTAGGATCTCTTCAGGTACTAGAAGGCCACTATAAGGTGTCCCCAGAGCCTCCTCTTCTCCAGGCTGGACAACTCCAACTCTCTCAGCCTGTCTCCACAGCAGAGATGCTTCATCCTTCACATCATCTTTGTGATCTTCCTCTGGACTCTCTCTATCCAACTCTCTCCATGTCCTTCCTGTGTTAGGGGTTCCAGAACTGGACATAGGTGGGGTCTCATGAGAGTGGAGTAGAGGGGGGGAATCACCTCCCTCAACCTGCTGGCCATGCTTCTTTTGATGTGGCCCAGGATATGGTTGGGTTTCTGGGCCACCTCTCAAGCCTCTCTGGATGGCTTCCCTTCCCTCCAGTGTGTCAACCACACCACACAGCTTGGTGTCACCAGCAAACCTCTTGAGGGTGCACTCATTTTCCACTGTCCATGTCTCCAACAAAGATGTTAAATAACACCAGACCCAGTACTCACCCCTGAGGAACTTCACTCATCACTGGTCATTTGGATATCAAGCTGTCAACCAATACTCTTTGAGGGCAACCATGCAGCCAATACTTTATCCATGGAGTGGTCCATCCATTGAACCCATATCTTTGCAATTCAGAGACCAGGATGTCACATAGGACAGTGTCAAATGCCTTGCACAAGTCCAGTAGATGATGTCAGTTGTTCCCCCCTTGTCCACCGATGCTGTGAGCCTATCATAAAGTGCCACAAAATTTGTCAGGCACAATTTCCCCTTAGTTAAGCCACGCTGGTTGCCACCAACCACCTCCACATTTTCCATGTGCCTTAGCAGAGCCTTCAGGAGGATCTATTCCATAATCATGCCAGGCACAGATATAAGACTGACTGGCCTGTAGCTCCCCAGGTCTCCCTTTTTGAAAATTCAGCCGTGTTTCCCCTTTTCCAGTCAGTGAGAACTTCACGCCTGTTCGGGCGCCATTTGTTGTGAGAGGGCTTGGAGAAATTGCCAAACATGGACCAATATGATCAACCAGCAAAATCTCGTTTATTGAGTTCACTAATGCAGAATATATACTTTTTCTCTTATCTGTGTTACATGCATGGCATTAAGTGATTGGTTAACACTCTCCAAACTTGCTTCTAACTTACAAGCTAATTGGTTAAAAGTCATTGTCCGTGCCCATGCCGAGGGCCATCCTGGTTTAAAAATGTTTTGTCTTGCCGTTACTCTATTATCTTGTTTTGCTAGGAAACTAGCTTGGTGTTATTGTAACGCCAAGGTTAAGTTCGTCGACGCATTCCCAAAACATGGCTTGTTCAGTACATGTCTGCTTTGGTGGAAAAACCCCACACACTGCCATGACTTTTCAAATATGATGGAAAGCAGCTTTGCAACTTCAGCCACCAGTTCCCTCTGGAGCCAGGAATGGATCTCGCCAGGTCCCACGGACTTGTACACTTTCAGGTTCTTAAGGTGGTCTTGAAGCTCCTCTTCTCTTACAGTGGATGGATCTTCCTTCTCCCAGTCCCTGCCTTTGCCTTCTGTAACCTGGGTGATGTGACCAGAACCCTTGCTAGCAAAGACTGAGACAAAAAACATCAACAAGTATCAGGGCTAATGAATAATCAAGATGACTCATTTCTTTCAGTTTTCAGAACTCTTGTTTTTGTTTTAAGTTAGCACTGTACCCAGGAAAAAGCCCACAGAGAGAAAATACCTGCACAGCCTAGGTAACTCAGATGTATAGCAGTAACACTTCAAAAAAAAAAACCAAAAACAAACAACCACACAAACCAAAAAAAAAAAACCAAACATGAAAGCAACACAAAGGTAATGACGTATTCAGTAAATAAGTCTTGACTCTTGTCATCTTACTCCTTGTTTCTTCTTTATTAGCCTGTTCTTTGGGCAGTCCAGTATTTCTTTTCAACATCTCAGAACTGCAGTATTTTTGTAGCAATTTCTGTACTGCATTTTCAATTCAGAAATGGTTTTCACTGTGGTAAACATAGGTCATTAAGTGTTCACACTTACATCACCTTAATTAAATGCCTCAGGATAGGAAAAACAATTAGACAAAACAAAGCAGATTACTATAGACTGTTCAGGTAAACAGTGTTTATTTTAAACACTGACTGTAGAAATCTCAGCCTGTAATTAAATACTTGAATTTTTCCGCTGCTTCAGAAAAACTTGGGAGAAAATACAGCCAGTATGAAAGCAAGCAAGAATATATCAGAATGAAAATTCACTGCTGCCTCCCTAAAAACTAAAGAATTAAAGAAGCTCTATATTTTACATCCTCACACCAATATACATGAACCTGAATTAAAGAGGCCTTTCTTTCTAGATCTAGATCTCTCTACCCCTAAACAGATGGTTCATCTTTTCCAACACTGAAACCAGTGTCTGCTTTCTTTTCTTTTCCAATTCTGTTCAATTACAGCTACCACTCCCTCTTTGAAGATTGTTACTTCCTCTTGCCAATTTTTCTTTTATCCCTACAGTATCATCCTTCTTTACACATTTTTTTTTTATTACAGAATAAATTCAACCAGCAAAACCTGCATAGATAACACGTAAATTCTAACACTAAAATCTGGAAAAGGTGTTAGTGCCAAGAGACCAGCACCTTTCTCATGATATATTCCCTCCTTTACAGTAGCATGGGGAACACAACTTCTTTTCCCAACTTCTCTTCACCCACTGCAGTCTCCATTTCATGGGAGAACATGCTTTTTTCATTCTTCTGACTGCTGCTAGCAGAAGATAAGGAATGTAGAGGCTAAAGCAGGGGCACAATTTCATTCCCTACCATTGCCTTCAGTGTTTGAATTTTACACACCCATGAATTCCTCTTTCATGCATTTTTATTACTTGTCAGTTTCCTGGCTCACATCAGGAGAATCAGTAAGGTGCTGCTCTGTATTTCAGAGCTTCACACAAAGGCCTAAGAATCAAAGAGGAAAGAGAACAACACATGGAACACTCTTCACCTTATTCCTTTTTATAGTTTCATTATGTTCAAGACCAGTATTAGACCATTTGAATTCTGGACAGCTCTGTAAGACAAACGTTTTGATTTCCAACCCATGTTTAGACAACAAGGTGTTTAATCTGACTGAAACTTTTCAGTCCTCAGGAGGCCACATTAGGTTGCCCTGACAGAAAACAACAGAGGCTAAGGCACCACTAGTGCCCAAAACTTGGAGAAATAACAGAGAGCTAACTAGGAGACACATCCAGATGTTCCCTGCAGGCAAATCAGGCACATGGTACTTCTCAATAAAATGATTCCCTACATCACTTCCAAGCCTGGTCTCTAACTCCAGTTGTGGCTGATCTCCAAAGTATCAAAATAAAGAAGAAAATATGCAGCTACATCTTGCCAATTATTTGTATACAAAACGAGTGTTTAATACATATATACAAGGAGTGAAAAAAAAATCTTGTCCACCCTCATTGAAGGAACAAGGTGAAACACAAAAATTCAGTATATGTTTTTATGTGGAACTGACTGCATTAGGGACATGCTGAGAGCACCTTGAAACCATCTGCATGATGGAGCATATGCAAAAAACTATGCAAAGATGCCGATGCAGCAGATTGGCCTGTGACTACCAAATTAAGAAAGTTCATACCATTTAGAAGGAACTGGATTTTAATGTCCAGTCTGATTGTAAAAAAAGGTCAATTTAGATTCTTTGAAGTTGGTGGCACTCATGTAGAAAATCGTATTTATTCTACACACATGAGCAAATTTATTCAAATAAAAGCTAAAATTAGACTGCAAAAATACCCAAGAAAAGTGCTGCAATAACAAGGATTTTTTTTATACACTTTTGTTTTAAAAGCACTGCTTATCTTTATACGCTGGATTGTAAGTAAAGTGATCATAAGCATGCCGTTTTATGCAGTCCACACATTTCACACATTTAACCACAGGAGCCATACTCTTTCTTTCCTTATCTGGGAGTTAATCACTGAAGTTAGCTTAGTTGATCCAGTTGTCCCGACCATGTTTCAGGATCTCAAGATCAATCTCTGAGACAAGATGCAAAAAGTTGATGCTCACATATCACTGTAGTCAATCTCCTATCTCCCTTCCTCAGCCTTTTGCCTATTACAGTTAACTGTTTCTATGGCAAATGTAGGGCAGCAATAACCCAAACAATATTTGCCAAGTTTTGGATAAAAATTTTGCTCCCTCTGGTGGAGGCAGTGAACACCAAGATCATCCTCTGAACTCACCTTACCCCACAGAGACCTAATGCCAGCAAGAAAGCCTTGCTCTCCTAGAACCATTCTCATCTCATAGCAACTTTAAATGTCTCCCACTTAATGACATGTAAGCTGACATAACATCAAGAGTAGTAATTTTTCAATAGACAATCGGCAAGATAGTGCCAGAAATAGAAATGAACCAAGGTCCAACATGTTATTTGTCAGGACCAAGAAAGAACAGAAACAAATATGACATGAATTCAATCACCAAAATCAGAAGACTAGGTGAGAGACCTGTAATACAGTCATTCAAGTTGCAACCTTAATGCATTATCCAACATATGATTCTCTAGCAGCCAAGTCTGTATGATAATCCATCCTACACTTCTCTTCAGCTGTCAGGAGCAGAAAGGACGTAACTACTTTGACTTCTTCTCTCCCCTAACAAGACAGAGGGAATACTGCAGTACATAAACATGCATTCGCTCAGTCATTAACTTTAAGGACCCAATGTGTTACAGTTGTATAAGGGATGCTTCCTTTCCTGAGATGTCAACAGGATCTCCAAGAACTGAAAAGATGTGGTCTTCCTACGAGGCTTTTCACACCCAAGGAGTGAACTTTACCCTCCTGTAACAAAATACAAAAGAAAGGTGTGCAAGTTTGCCTTTCCTAATCTACAGAGATAACCACAGGTTCACACCAAGCATCTTCCCTTGCACCAAATGACTGAAAATAACAACAGAAAAATTGGAACATGCAGCCCATCAAAAATGCATTAGCTTTTCAAGTAGCCATTTTGGATAACTTGGTGGAAGATAAAATAAGAGCTAAAGGGAAGTAGAATGTAACAGCAAGGTAATACATAATACCTTGCTGTAGCATAAGCACAGAAGTAGAAAACAAGCTCTTCTCCATTCCTATAGCTTACAACTCCTCCAGTACCAAAAAGACAGGTCCAGGAACAGCAATCTGTTACAGCAACAAGGCTTCTCTCTTGTACTTAGAGGAGACTGTTGTAACAAATATGTCAAATGGCCCTGATGGAACTGTCAATGTCCATCTTTCACACTAACTTCTAGGGAACACCATTCTTAAACAAATCCATGCCTCTAATTCTACCAAGCATCAAGTCAAAAAGTAATCAATTTCTGGAACTGAATCCACACAGAGATGTGGATCTGATTATTTAAATCTTAGAGATAACAGCTTCACCTTTAACTTAAATTTCTACATCCATTTTCTGCCAAACAGGCAAGGTTCTCCTGTCCAGTTGTTTGAACACTCAGAGACAGCACAGTAACAGACACGTGCTACCTGAATTTCTCCAGACAGTAAGGCTTAAACGTAAATCACAGCTGCATTATTTTGGATGTAAAGATTACTATCTACTTGTGGTCAAAGCTGAAGCATAGAAACAAAATCCATTCATCTCCCTCAGTTCCGAGTGCTGGAATCTGGAGTGCCCATTTCAAGCACCTGCTGTTACTGGTAGGACTGTAGTCACAGTATAGATTTTAATCAAGTAGTAGAAACAACCTACTAATCAGAAAACACTTATTCTGCCATTGTTTGGTTTGTGTTCTTTGTTTTTCTTTTTTATTTTATCAAAGCACTGCTATGTTTCCATAGCAAGTATGAGTATAGTATCCCCAAATGTCATGCATAATCTCTGAGCATACACAGCAGAGTATCTTCACTTTCTTTCTTCTCTGCCCCCATTCTCTCCTTTACTATGTTTGATTACAGTCAATACATTTCGCATTCTTTCTGTATTACAAACTTACTATCATGACAGAGTCATAAACTGAGAGGTTACGAAAATCCAACTTTGACTTAAAAAAAATAAAATCAGTTATGGATACTTTCTTCTCAGTGCAGCATAATTTTATAACTCCAGCCATAATCCATGCTCTTCATATACAACTGGACCTCATACACACAGCCCACTGATGTCTAAAACAAAAATATTAATGATTTCTAACCACTTATAACAAATCTTTTAAAGCACATGCTTAGCCACTATCCATTGTGACTATCCCCAAAAGGTCCAACAGAGCTCAATTAGTATTTTATAAAAACATCTTGGCTTCATAGAAGCATCTGCTGTAAAACATTCAACACAAGGAAGTTTTCCAGGCTTTAGTAAAAACTAACTTTAAATGTTGTGTGTATGGCATTTCAATGATAATATAGTAAATTGGTTGGAAGCAAATATCATGAGGCAATTAAATTTATGATGACTGTTATGAGCAGATAATTATACAGCACCAGCATTATGCAATAAAGAGATGGTCATCTCTTACTTGTTTTACAGTACCCTGTAGAAGCTCCATGCCTCATGGAAATAAATACATGGCACCTGTCAGGAAGAGGCCATAGCCTGCACGTACAAGGCACTGAGAGATGTGGTGCCATCGATCCCAGATGCAGGTATCATTGCAAGTTGTGAGCAGTATCCATTCCATCACAGCAAGCTCAATTTAAACCTGCCTGCTCTTGTCAGTTTTCTATAGAATAGATTTTTCATGTGTATCCTTAACCTAAGGTTCCATTCAAACAAATGGCCGGGGGTGTGGATGTAAAAAAAATAAAGTGCATGCAGTTCAGTCACTTCAAAAACTCTTTCACTAGATATGCTCCTTCCCCGTGTTTCATTTCCACACTTGTCAGGTGTGTTTTCTAACACCAAACCATCAAAATCTTCCTCTACAGCAGCACAGCCTTTTCCTTGATGTGTTCCATGCATTCATAAATTAATGAAAATTATTATCTTTATTAAGAATTTCTCACATGAAGTTTCCTGGGTGCTACAATATTTATAGGTGGAGTTACTTCAGGTTACTTATGTATTCACAAACACAGATACTCTGTAGTTTTAGGTGTCGACCACTTCCCCCACAAACAAAGGTTCTGTCCAACTTCAGTCATGAAGCACCGCAAACCTGTTTCCCAATCTTATTTTGTAATCTTCTGATGTTTTGTGCAGACGACGCAATTAACACCCTTCAAGCCTTTCTGTATCACCGGGACAAAAGCCGCCGCACTAACGCTGTTCCTACAAAGTGCCTCAGATTCCCGCAGCACCATGCGGGGCACACATTACCATTTAACGCTTCATTTAAAACCCACTGCCGGCCGCACGTCCCCCCGCCACGCCGCTCTGCCTCCGCAGCGATCACACGGCCTTGCCTTTCGCACCGCTGAGCTGATACCGGCCCCGCTCCCAGCTGCGGAGCCGCATCTGTCCCGCGGGGGATGCCAACAAGTTGGCGATGCCGCCGCTGCCGCCGCCGCCGCCGCCGGGAAGGGGACGCGCACCGGGAGCAGGGGGGGCGGCGGCGCGAGCGCACCTGCACGCGGAGCGTGGCCGCCGCTCCCCGCCCCGGCGCCCCCCCGCGGGCCGCGCCCCCCGCCCGCCTCCCGCCTCTCCCCTCACCCGCGGCTGCCCGAGAGGAACGGCCGCGGCCGCCACCGCCCCGCCGGGCGCTGCCCACCCTTCCCCCGGCCCCCCCGGCCGGCAGAGGCGGGGAGGATGGAGGGGCCGCGGGGGGATGGGGCGGAGCGGGAGAGCGCTGAGCGGGGGCGCTCGCCCGGCGCGGCGGCGGCGGCGGCACCGGCACCGCCCCTCCCCGGCGAGCCCCCGGGAGGCAGCGGCGGGGCATCCTCACCTGGTCGACGGGCAGCCGCACGGCGTTGCTGAGGGGCTGCAGCAGCGTGGAGCCGGTGGTGCTGGTGGCCATGGCGAAGGCGCCTCCTCCCGCGCCGGGCGACGAGGAGACCGGCGGAACCGCTCCCCTCCCGGGCTCCCGCGGCGGCGGCGGCAACAACGGCGGCGCGAACGGCCCCAGCCCCGCACGGCGCCGTGACAACAAGGGCCGGCGCGGCCCCGCCGCTGAATGGCAGCGCCAGCGGCCAACCCGCGCCCGGCGCCGCCGCGGAGTGACGGGTGGGCTGGCCCAATCCCCGCCCCGCGGCCGGGTGGGCGGGACGAGGCCGCTCCCCTCCGGCGGACGCCAGCGGCCGGGTGCGGGGTAGGGGAGGGGGAGGATGGAGCCCGGGCGGGCGGGTGGGGGTCGGTGAGGCAAATGATGGGGCGGGGGGCGGCCTGGCAAGGTCTTGCAGCGGGCTTGCTCCGCGCTGAGGGCGCGCAGAAGCTGCGCGCAGGTACCGCGCAGGGCTTGGGCGCGGCCTCGCCCCACCCCAGACGGCGCTGCGGGGCGGTGCTGCGGGGCGGCGCGGGACAGGGGCCGGGGCCTCGCCGCGCGGAGCTCCGCACATAGGCGCGGAGGGGAAATGGCTCCTTCCTGAGCGGGGTGGGGAAGCGAGGGCAGGCTGGCAGGGGAGGTCCCCGAGGAAGCGGGGTGCGAGCAGCGCGGCGCTGCCAGGCGGCATTGGGGCCAGGTGGGTGCTGCGGGGTGTCTGTCGCTAAGGGTAGCACGGAGCCAGGTGGCCGCAGGGCTGTGTGGAGTTAAAGCAGAGATCGGTCCCTCCTTCAGCTCCTGACCATCTCACCTTCGCCAGAACCGACGCGGAGGCAGCTCAGCGCTCAGCAGCTGCGTAGGCAGCGGTAGATGAGTGATGGACACACACAGGGTGTGAGGGTGGCCTGCACCCTGAGGAAATTGCAAAAAATGAGTAAAAAAACCTTGTTCCTTCAGCCACCCGTTGACTTAAGGAAGTCTGCCTGTCGTGGCTATGAGCCACTGTTTTTTTGTTGTTTGGTTTTTGTTGTTTTTTTATTTTGGGTGGGTTTTTTTGTTTGTTTGTTTGTTTGTTTTTTAAAGTCCTTGTTTCTTAAATACAGAAACCTGAAATGCTACAAGCTTCGTCAATTGGTCCTGCCTAGCAGCCGCTTTAAAGAATAAATAAAGTAATGGATTGGGATGTAACACAACTCTTTCACCTGTCCAGTCAACACTATCCAATGCCAAGGAAGTGAAGTCTTAGGTGAGGGCTTCAGATTAGGAAGTGCAGCAAACTACCAGATGAGTCTGTGCTCTAAGATACTTAGTAAATCATTCTAGTTTAGTGCCCTGTCTATCTATTTTGCATATATTTTACCTTCAACACAGAAAAAATCACCATTTTAAGTACATGAAAGCTGAAATGCTTTGCCCAATATCATGTTTAAAGTCTAAATGTGTCAGGAATAGCAGCTAGGTGTAGTGCTTTATGTAGCCATTTCAGTTCATGGTTAATGCTAATTGATAGTAGCAGGAAAATTGAGGTAAGTGTAATTATCTGAAAACATCTGTTGCTTCTGTTATTGAATGGCAGACCACGCTGTCCTTACATTTTGGCTTGTGGTAAAGTCTTTTGTCTGCATTTAAAGAGACTGACTAATAGGTACAAATAAGTGGTTTTCTTCACTGCATGACAGGCAATTACAACTGTGGTAGCATCTGTAGCTTCTGAGGCAAGAGCATGATGCTTCTGTAGTAAAGCAAAGAATGCTACTTTTGGAAAGAGGAAAAAAACCCAACAAAACCCTACTTTTCCCAAATAATTCTGAATCAGTTCCTTAAATATAAACCTGCAAATTATATATACATGTGAGTAACTTCAGAGGAGTGCAGTGCCACAGGCTCAGTCTGTGTTAAAATATGTGTATATATATAAAGACTGAGCTCATTTTACCTGATTTTTAGTGAGGAGACATATAGCTACACACAAACCTTTGGAAATCTTAACCTAAACATTCTCGAATTAAGACACAAAGAGCTGCTTTAGAAAAGGCTGATAACTAATTCTGAATCATAGTCTAGTCACAGGAAATTGTTCTGGTGTAACTATATAAATCCATGGAGGTGGTGTTACTGTGACTTTCATGAAACACTCGCAGCAAATAATTGACCTACTGAAGGAACTTGTTACTTTCAATTAACAAAATGTCTGAGAACAAGCACATGGTATCCCCAGCATAAATGTCAGTTGGATTTAAAACACAGCCCTTAATTTTCTCGTATTTTTTTTTCAATGCATGTGTTCTTGCAATGGTTAGAAAATACAAAAATACTCTTTCTTGCATGACTCCTAGAATCTTAGGAGTTAATACTTAAAAGATACATTTAACGATGCTGAAAATCACAGTATTGTTATAAATAGTTGACATCTATGACATTAAGTTTCATTATTACATCTTTCACAAGTTTCCACTGGAGAAATGCAGTGTTTTAGGAAGATGTTATTGTGCTCTTATTTGGGGAGGTATGAGTTAGGGAAGACAATGTCAAAGAAATACGTCTTGAAATAAGTCACAAAATAGTAGTGACAGGAGAGATTGGTTACATGAAAGATCAAAAGGGGTCCTGCCCAAAAGAGCTTAAAATTCATGTTTGCAATTAAAAGTGAAGCATTCAAATGTTGGCTGAGAAGAAAGTAACAGGAAAATAAAGAAAGTAACTCCTGCCAGAGAAAAAGTAGCTTGTCTTTGATGTCTCCTGTAAAATGCATCATAGGGGCTTTCATGGACACTGCAGTTAAAGTAGGTCTTCTGCTTCTCTCTTTTTTTTTTTTTTCTTTTTTTTCTTTTTTTCTTTTTTTTCTTTTTTTTAAATATTTCATTACAAATGTTTTTCAGAGAACTTCTGCCCATGTTAAAACACTGTTTGGGAAGATGAAGCATTGTCTGAAAAGAGGTAGCATTCAGCATCAGATTGACAAGGTAACAGTGCAGTTAGACCTGGAAGTGAAATGATGCTGTGAAAAAGAAGGCTGGTGAGTGAGAGAAAGCAGCTAATGTACCTAGAGCAGTGAACCTATAAAACATGATGTAAATGTGACTGTTCTCAATAAACATTACTTTCCTACTGTTTTAAATATCTATATGTAAGTGAATAACAAGTGTTATTTCTGCAAGGAGATTCTTACCACCAAAGACTGTCAGTCAAAATGCAGGAGGATGTGTTGATTTAAATAATCCCTGGAGAGTGGCTTGGCATAGCATGAACTACTTCTGATGTTCTGCAATCAGGTTTTTATGGCCCCATCAGTACTCACAGTTCTTAGTTCAAGAATAATCACAAAGGCATCTCTCAGCCCTACAGAGATTACTTAATCTGTCAGAGTGATGTAACAAGCACTAGAGGTTTCCTGTAAACTTTGTTTACTTGAATGACAATGTAAGATGTTCAAGTCTTTGTAATACCAAATTTCCCATAATGACATTATCCGGTACAGAACAAATGGAGAAGAGTTGTGGCAGAGGACAGAAAGGGACAATGGGACAAAGTTGCTATATGCACCATAGCATAAAGTTCTCCTTCCTCTGTTTGTTTGATAAGGTCATTCTGGGAACACATTTCACTGTCAGAAAATAGGACCAGTTATTGAAACTCCTTTTTTGGCAAAATAGATGAAGAAGAAAATGGGTTTCAGCATTAGCTATGGAAATGTGATCAATTTTCCACTGTAATGTCTTATTTTAGCATTACCTGGATTACTTTGCTTAGCTGAAAATATCTGAGACTTCATTCTGAAGAGAGGAGTATTTGTGCAAAAGCTGATGCCAGTCAAACTGAATTACTGTTCATAAAAAACTGCTATTTAAATGTTATCTTTGTTTCAGCCTTTCTCCAGAGCAGTCTTTTGCCATCCCTTCAAATACTGTGTACAGCATAATAAGCCTCACATGCATCAGTTTTTTTTAAACTAATATAGTCTTTAATTAGCCAATTCTGCCATAGTAGTAATTTAGTGCCCAGTGTGATTCCTGTTTATATTAGTAAGAATTCTTCATTATAATATGGTTGATTGCCAGTTCAGTTAACAATTTTTTTGATATCTACTTAGTGGGAAAGGTATAATACCTATCTACAATGTAGCTACAAGATAGCTAAAATCTCCCTTTGGCATTTTTAGCAGAACTTTTTGGCTTTAGATTTTTCACTCATTTTGGTTTGGTCTTAAGAGTGCTCTGAAAGGGAGCAAGCTTCTCTGGTTTTAAGGAAGCAATCAGTTTCTATGATACAATTGATTTGGCCCAACTTTCTTCCCTCTGAGTGTTTAAGTTTTGTAAATTCTGTGATGGGGTAATGCATCAGTGTCTCTCGGAAACACAGACTCATGTTCAGCTCAGACAATTTGGATTTTCAATTGTAACAGGAAGTCTGTTAACAAAATCAGGCAAAGCTTCTCAAGAAGGATGAATAAAAGCTCACTTTATTGCTCAGCTGTGAATATCAACTCTCAAGTACAGATCTTAGAAATTATAATTTCCTTGCTAAAGGAACTTTCTGCAAGGACAAACCAACTGACTTCAACAAGAAGCTACTCCATAAATGAGTGAGTTGCCTTTTCAGAGCAAGTTCTACTCTAAAAATCTTAGCAGGAAACAGTATAAACTGATAGTGTACAGTCACTGATGATCGAAAAGTTTGTGGAATAGAAGCTCTTTTTTCAAAATTGAAATAAAAACAATGAATTTCAATGCTAAGTGATGAGTTTAAGGACAGTTGGTTTTATTTTAATTGGGTATTTACCAGACTAGGAAATACAGTGGGTGAAAGAGGCTAGTGATAACCTTGCAAGGAGCCTACTACTACAAAATAATGAAGAACCGACAAGTCTACCCTTTTTATTGATTTAACTATTAAAGAAAAGCACATTTATATTAAACATATAAGACTAAATGTATGGTAAAAACATAATCTCCTGTCACTGTAACAGCAGGGCACGTAAATTAACAGTTTTCTCAGGTTTCTTGGCCATTATTGTATTGTGTCTCCTTGGCTGAAAGGGCAGACCTGACTTTTCTTGGTATCTAATGTTACAGGTTCACAAACTGATCCTTGCTACTTAGAGAGCTCAGTTCCCAAGGTTCCTCCCACTTGCCCTGGGTGAGTGCAACAAGATAGGACTAAAACTCTTCATTAGGTGGATTAGTTGTTTCTGAAATAATAACACAGCTTATTCATCCCAGAGTTGCTTAAGAGTTGCTTTTAATGTAAGCTTCCAGTGTAGTGTGAGTTTATTCTAAAAGTAAAGTTTGGAGTGTAAGAGGAAGTGAAAAGTAAATAATAATGCAATTTTAAAATAAGCTTATCAAATAAATTTTCTTTTCAGTTGCTTCAGGTTCACACTTAACTTCAGGGAGAGAAAGGGAGGACCATGGAATTTTCTTTTTCTGTCTCTCAGGACTGGCTCGCCCTAAATAGCTTTCTCAGTCCATATGGTCATTGCTGCTTCCTTCAGGATGAATTATCATGTTCAATGCTGATCATACTTCTCTTTGATAAGGAGTAGGAATCTTTCCTTGAGGATTTTCTGGGGTTAGTCCTTGTGCCTTCATTCCAGTTTAAATTACCCTCCTATTTTTGCAACATTTTGTAAATTTTTATCATAAGACTCCTTGGGTGTCCTTACATCTTATTAGCTTTACTGTCTGCCATTCATTTTAAAGTCTATATAAAAGCTGCACACATCAACACTAGAAAGGATAAGGTTGATCCTCTTTGCCAGCCAGTAAGTCCTGCTGGACTGTTTAGCCACCCAGACTGGTGGTGTGTGGAAAGTAGGTACTCAGATGTTAGACCTGTCAGCCACAGCCTGGAACAGCCCAGTGCCATTGGATTTGTCAGTGGGTCAGAGCTTGAATGTTTCCATAATTGTCCCAGGACAAACCTGCTTCCCCAGTGCCTTTCTCTTGCTGTGTACAGCAAGCAAGAAACTGTCACTGTTTGTTCTAGTGCTTTTCAGAGCAGTGGCACAGAGAAAGCATTGCTCAGCTCAGAGATCGAGAGACCTGAGATGAAATGGATCTTAGAGCCTCAGGTGTAAAAATATTTCCGTGAGATTTAATTTCATGAGTTGAATCTTAACTTGATGTCGCCTATGGTAAGTGTCATTCTGCAAGCATGTGAACATTGTCCAAACACAAACTTAGGAGATAAGAGTCATGATAGCATAGTCCTCCCCACAACACACCCAAAGCGTGAATGAGTAATACTCTGGGAACAGTAGCCAAAGATGCATATTAGTATTCATGTTTCTCAGGGTAATTTCAAGTCATATAGAAGCTTTGATCCATGTTCCATTTATAGAAGTGGCGTTATTTGAGTAAGTAAAGCCATGAATTTGTTCAACCACTCAGTCAAGCAAAAGTCTCTAAAAGTGTACTAAGTGAACTCGAAATGCTCTAGGATATAAATTTATTTTTCAGAAAAGCCTATCTACGAAATTGAAGAAGCATTTTAGTAAATTAAGTATACTAATCAATATATAAATTCATGGTTTTTTCTTGTCAGTTCAGTTAAATTATTATCACATTAGATATATTTAGCCTGCTGTATTTTATAGTGCTTCATTCTTTTGACTCCCTAAAATGTATTTAAGAACAGAGTTTAGCTTTTATGTCCTCCGTCATTTTTTAAATTGATATTTATGGTGATAGTAAATTTAACATGTTCTGAAATTGTGCTTCAAATAGGGGGGGAAGGATATTTAGGGCCATGGAAGATAAAACAGCCTGAGTGAACAGGCCGTATTGCATCTCTTGCTTGAAGTTGATGAAGCACCTTCATCACTTCTATGAAGATGAGGACATACCTTTAAGTATATAAAAAAAACCCTGTTCATAACATTAATTTGCTGTACTCTGTTATGGAGGTCAGAAAAGCCTTGTTTCATAATGTTTCGTCTACATCTTTGTTGCAGAGAGCAAATCTTTCTAATGTTGCTTTTTGTTTTGTTTCATCCTGCTCCAAAGCTGTTCTTTCTATTCACAAATTATGGTAACATTTACTTTTAATAAGGAATTGTGAATACTAAAGATTTCATAAGAACACTGGGTATCTCTTTGTCTTGTTTAAATGCGAAGCACAACTACTACAAAATTAAGAGAATAATAAAGAGTTTAACAGTTCCTCTTTTTCTTCTAAAATGTACCACCAAAAAAAATCTGGTAAAGAATGTAGAACAGACAACAAATTTAAAAGTACATCATTATTCTGTGGATATCAATACCAGAAAATAAAAGCCATTTTAAAAGTATTAAAAGGTGGGTTTTGCACCTTTTTGAAAGATGCTAGAGGGAGGAGCTGATAGACCACTGATGTGATTCCCTGGCACTGTAAAGTTGTTCCATCTCTTCCCAACTATACCCAGTTCTATTAGAGAGTTACTGTGTCACAGTGGAGAAATCCCCACGTGGGGATCCAGCAGTATGTGGCACTTTGTAGCGTTACAGGGGACCTGTGAAGCTGAACAGAGCCCTCTGCCTGTAACACCCCAGTTCATGCCATGAACCGTGTGACTGATGTTCTCGGGGCTGCACTCCCCACTGTTTTAAACAGGAAGTTCTTCCAGGATCTTAAGGCCACTTCCTTAACAGTACAATAACAGGAATTTTATCAGAAACTTCAAAATTCAGTTCTGGAAGGCATGAAGATGATTTCTTTCATTCTTGCATTATCTCCAGTATTTAGGTATAAACGTTACAAGGTTTGTTTGAAAAAAAGAAGAAATGCTTTCCTCGTATTGTTTTTACAAGGAGGAATCTGGCCTTTGTTATGATTGTTAAAATATTTTTCCAGTTTTGTGAGAGATTTGTTGTTCTTCTTTCTTTCACTAAACTAGATTTCTGTTGCAAATATCACTATATGATTCTGCAGGAATGTTTTAAACATTTAGGTATTGTTCTGCTGCAGGTTGCTCAAGAGGCAACCCTCAGTTACTGTCTGTATTGATTTGCTACTTCTAATACAGATGAAAGAAATACTACAGCTAAATAAAACTGAACTGTTTATAGTACAGAAATAAATTATTTGCTTTGTTTTTACTGGTAAGATTTGCTTCCAAGCATTCCTAGGCTGTGAAAAGTCTGGATCTCTGAAGTCTTAACCTCAGTAGAGGAGCATCAAGTTAGGAAACATTTAAACAAATAGAGCATGCACAAATCTGTAGGACTTAGTGGGATTCATCCATGCATGCAGGGCTGCTCTCAGTTATATGCAGAAGGTGATGCCAATTGGAAGAGGTTCCAGGGGACTGTAAGGAAACAAATGTCCCACTTGTCTTCTAGAGGTCAGGAGGGAGAATCCAGGGAGCTACTGGCTTTGTGGATGAGCAGAGAGCAGTGCATGTTGCTTACCTTGACTTTAGCAAGGCTTTCAGCATGTCTTCCAGAGCATCCACATAGACAAACTAATGAAGCACAGACTAGATAAATGAACACTGAAGTGGACTGAAAACTGACTGAGCAGTTGGTCTCAGAGAGTTGGGCTGGCCACAAAGTCTAGCTGGAGGCCAGTCAGTAGTGCAGTAAGGGTTGATACTGGGGGCAGTACTATTTAACCTCTTCATTATGAACCTCAGTGGTGGGGGCAGGGTGCACCATCAGCAAGTTTGCAGACAATACAAAGTTGAGAGGAGTGGTTGATAGACCAGATGGATGTACTGCCACTCAGAGGGCCTTAGACAGACTGGAGAAAACAGCCAACTCCTGTTCATAAACCTTATCATAGAATCATAGAATTTTCAGGGTTGGAAGGGACCTTTAAGATCATGTAGTTCCAACCCACCTGCCATGGGCAGGGACACCTCCCACAAGTTCAACAAAATGAAATGCCAAGTCCTGCAGTGAGTGAGGATTAACCCCATGCACCATTGCATCCTGGAAAGCAGCTTTTTAGAAAAGGACCAAGGTATCCTTATGGTCAAAATGCTGACCATGAGCCAGCAATGTCTAAGGCCAACAATACCCTGGGTGTTGCCAGCAGGTCAGGGAAAGTGATTCTTCCCTTCTAGTGGGGCACTGGTGAGACCACACCTCAAGTGTTGTGTCCAGTTCTGGGCTCCCCAGCACATGCACGTAGTGGAGAAAGTTCAGTGAAAGGTTACAAAGATAATTAAGAGAATGGAGCATGTGTCATACATGGAGAGGCTGAGAGAGCTGAAATTGTTTTCCCTGGAGGAAAAAACGCTAGTGAAATCTTATCCAAGTGTGTAAACACCAAAAGGGAGGTAATAAAAGACAACAGAACCAGCATCTTCTCACTGCTCCCCAGAAAGGACAAGTGGCAATGGAAAGACAGGAAATTCAACTTAAATGTAAGAAAGAAATTCTTTGCAGTGAGTGTAGTCAAACACTGAGACAGGTTTCCTGTAGGAGTTGTGGAGTCTTCAGCCTTGGAGATCCTTGAGACCCCACTGGATAAGGCCCTGCTGTAGCTGACCTGTCTTGGACCAGGCATCTGAACCAGACAATCTGATGAGGTCACTTCATGCCTTGACTATTACAGTTCTGTGAGTCTGTCAAATTAGGGCAGTCAGAAATGTTTGAGATAAACATCATTTACAGATGGAGCATAAGAGCATAAAGAGACAGGTAAAGCCTCGAGATAATTGTTGGTCAGGAGTTTCTGTTCCATAATACAGGGTTTGTGCATAACTGGATAGAAATACATACAAACAGACAAATGCTTGCAGAACAGACTTCAACGGTTCCTTTTGGCACTGTCTGCTAATAGATGTCATCCAGATTGTGATTTCCAAATTTAGAGAGACCTTTGAATGAAAAAATCATTTAAAATCCTTTTCCATTTCTGTTTAAATCTGTTAATTCAAAGAACCTTCTGGGAAACACTATGATTCAACCATGCACAGACTTGTGTTTTTACTGTGTGTTTGAAGAACTTGATTAAACTGTTGAGTGCAAGAAATTGCAAGGTGTGGCTTTTATGTATATGTGCAACAATGTCACTAAATAAAGGAGAAATAGGATGGAAATGCTTCTCTCCACCTTTTTAATGAATCTTTATTTAGTAGGTCACATAGACTTTCTGGCTTTTTGGAATTATCTGGATCAATGCCACATTTTGGATAGTGGTAGGTGTGGTACTTGCATAAATCACTTATTTTTCCTGTAGTTTATTCCTAGCTGTGGTTATACCTACTCTGGATAAAGTCCTTTTTTTTTTCTTTTTTTTTTTTTTTCTGGGTTTTTTTTTTTGTGTGTGTGTTTTGTTTTGGTTTGGTTTGGTTTTTCTTCCTTTTTTCTCTTTTTTCTTTTCTCTTTTTTCTTTTCTCTTTTTTCTTTTTTTTCTTCTTTTTTCTTTTTTCTTCCTCTTTTCTCTTTTTTCTTTTTTCTTTTTTTTCCTTTTTTCTGTTTTTTTCTTTTTTCTTGTTTTAATTTTTCTCTTTTTTTTTTTCCTCTTTTTTTTTTCTTCTTTTTTTCTTCTTTTTCCTTTTTTTTCTTCCCCTTTTTCTTTCACAATAAGCTCCAATAGTCTCACTTGGGCCAACTTGCAATTACTCTGTCCAGAACAACTGCAAAGGCTTTCCCTTTTCCTTTCAGTAACAGATGGGTGCTTATGTGTTTGGGAAAGAAGATGGAGGCTGGACCTGTATTTCTCAGCCATCTGCTTCCTTGACAACCTCTTTCTTTAAACTGTATCATGGAAGAGGACTAGCAGGGTCTCCCATATGATGGTTCTACATAAATAAATAAAAAGGCATGATTTCAGCTCTAAAATTTTACACTTAATAGAGAGAAATGTCATGAAAATCACTGAAATCATTGGTGCTTGACACAGCTATGTAAGTTTAAGAGGGATAAAACTGCATCAGGTAAGAAAAAAAAATCATCAATTCAGTCTTTGCAATATATGGTTATTTATCTCATTCCACCATTAAACAATTCTACCCATAAATTCTAAAAAACCTGCCAAAATTTCATATATGCCATTTTTCAGCACTATAGAATAGAAGCATATGTACAAGTTTTATACCTGACATGAAAAAGCCTGTTGGCAGATGGGCTTGTGTTGAAGGGATTGCAAGGTCTGTGCTGCTTAACTGCACTGATCTCCCATTTGCTCATATATATACTGGGGTTTGGCCTGAAAGGTGGGAAGTGCAAAACTCTTGTTTATTTGTTTGCTTGTTTTTGTCCCACACTGCTTTCTGAAACTTATATCAGGTTATAATACCTGTGTGTATGCTGTGCTGCTTGCAACTTTGAGCTGTATTATCCCAGGAGGAGCATTACTGATTTCCTACAGGACCCAATAAAAAAGCCTTTTTCCTTTAGCAAAGAGGTTTATATTTCTTTATTAGGCCAAAGCTAGAGCCTATTTTAATCCTCCAAAGTCTGCACTTCGCTGATCCAGACTCTGATTTTCATGTTTAATGCTGTGGAGCTGTCATGGTTGGAGCCAAACATAGATCTTTTTTACATCTGCAAGTCCTGTTTTGCTTTGGAGGCAACAGACACATTGTTCAGAGCACTGTGGCACCAAGGAGGAGATAAAGCAGGAAGGAAGAAAGGAAGGAAGGAAGCAGTACAGATATGGAAGATCTAATACAGGCTTACAGACTGGGCATTTCAGAGCAGTTCATACTTCTCCCAGCAGGCTGAAAACCAACAATGATTCCAGAACCTCTGCCTGAGCCACCTGCCTCAAATCTCTAGTTTCTCAGTCAAAAAATGGTAAAGACTGGGTACCCTAGGCTGGTGTTGGCAAGTCAACTATTAGACTCAACAGATAAACCAGAAATATTAGTTGGTTTTTAGAATGTTCTACATACAGGATACAAATGTCCACTTTCTTGCAGCATTTGAAAGAGCCAATATAACATCAAAAAGTAGTTTTCCTTTGTCCTGCAGGATAAAGAGACTGTTGGGAGACATCATAAACACCCAGTCAGTTGCAGGCTCCACTTCAACATATTCTGTAACACGTGAGCACTCGTCCCCTTGGACAGCCCAAACCTCCTTCCACCTGCATAGCTCTCAGTCACAGTTTAGGGGGAACTGAGCTTGTCATCTTCTAACATGGCCTCAAAGCAACCTCACACAAAATGGCACATGTAGATTATTTTGTTCTTCATTGCTCAAAGGCAGCAGAGTTCCACAACAATAAAGCATTCACATAATCTATGACTTAGGCCAAGAGAGGCTAGTGAAAATAATGTTGAGCATGTTTACTTCTCTTTACAGGTAATTTAATAAGTAATTGCCTGCAACAATGTACAATGTTAAGTTGCAAAATACTTTGCAACACATCCTCATTTCTTAACATGCCACGTGGTCTATATATGCTTAAGCTTCTAGTGTCTGTGACTGTTCTTCCTGGGGTATTTTCTCACAGATTAATTTTGGGGCTTGATTAGGCAAGCATTTAATTATCGAGGAGAACGATCTGACATGTTAAACAGATCTGTGCTGAATTCATCAAGTGTATGAGAAAATGTTTAACATTTCTGCTAAAATACACCAAAGTGACAACATACCACATTATGAGATGGTGGGTTTTATTTGTTGCTTTGCTTAAATGAAGTTTACAAGCTTACTACCAGTGGAAAGTGGTTTGTCTCTCAGTTTAATGTAGCTAAACAGATCATAAGAGCCTCAGCCTTGGGCCTGTTTGACTTCTCAGAACCTGGGTAACTCAGTGGTGATACAAATATCTTGAGATCCCTGAATGGGCAAGAGAGGAAATCTCCAAGACCAGAGTGGCCTGAGCATTTTCTTCAGGCTTTGCAGGTTTTTTAAATGGCCTTATGAATACATAGTACATAGGTAAAATGAGAAATATTCTGAACTATAGGAGCTCACTCAAAACTCATACTATTAATGGACCAAATCCATCACCTAAAATGCTTTCTACCTTAAATTTAAAATTTGGATCTGGAAGAGCACTGATCTAAAGTAACTACTTTTTGAATGATACCTGCCAACTACCTTTCCACAAGGACAGTTTATCTGCCACAACAGAGGGAGAAGAAGTGAGTGGTAGGCAGTTCCTCACCAGGATTTCACATGATACAGCTCTACAACTGTGGATGCTCAAACGAACCCTGGCCAAAAAGCATAGGCTGCTGCACTGTGTGGAGCAGCTTCCTCCTGAAACAGACCAGCAGTACAGATCTCTGGTGACTTTTAGCATTAAAAAGTGTCACCCACTAAAGCAGCTTCACAATTGGAAAGCTAAATCACAGCCTAACTTTGCTAAAACTTTCACTTACACTAATTCACAAGCACTCTGCTTACACACATGGTGATGGTGATCATTATTAGTGAAGTACAGGGTTTTTTTCTGTGTGGGCATTTTTCTGTGTGGGCATTTTGCCCACACACCACAAACTGTCTTCACTTAGGGGACAAGCCTCTTTTCCAATAGATATTGTTAAATTAACTGAATTAATTAACTGAAGACAACGATGTTTAAGGCGATGGTTGACTTAACAGTTCTGCAGCACATGACTTTGGGTTGGGTCACTGAGACAGTGCTGGAGAAGCTGCTTTGCCATTCCCATGGGCTCTGAAGCAGCAGACCTATCAAAGATGCCTCACAGTAAAGAACTGGCCAACAAGCAACCAAGGCAGTTTCTTTAAGGAAAAATACTGTTTTTTATGATCTCCTTTGCAGATCACTATACTGTACCTGGCTGGAGGCAGCAGTCAAACCAAGTAATGCAGCACAACCTGTCAGCTATTTCTGAAAGTTACTTTCCACATAAATTGGCCATATTTGTCTGCAAGTGCTACAACCATGACAAAACCAGCCTTTTTTTTTTCCTGTTTGAATATTTATGTACATAATTGCATGTTTAAGAATAGTTTAATCTTTTTCTGGCAGTTGCTGAGGTCTGTTTCATTCTTTAAAAAAAAAAAAAACAAACAACAAAGAACTGTATGGCAATTCAAAGTAATGCAATTGCTCAGTTTATGTATATAAAAGCACTTCCTATTGGCAGTCACCCATGCAAGCGACAGGCATAAACACATTACTTGGTTTCATCCATAGATCAAACCCAGTCAATCTGTGAGGACAGGATCCTTTCTAACAGCAAGAGTGCCTGCAGCTGTCTATCCAGAAATCTCCTCCCCATTATACAGAAATTTCCCTCAAATAGCAACAAAATCAACATTTGCTGTTTTAGGGGTCTCATTCAGAGCACAGAAGGATTTTGCCCAGTGCAGCAAGTCCCTGGATAATTCTTCCAGCATCTGGGTGAACCATTTGTTAAGGAGGTTGCTTCAAATAGTGTCCTTGGACACCTGATCTTGTTGGTGTTGGGGTAACACTTCCATGGCGTGCTCTTTTACTCTCCTTCCTTTTTTCTTCTCTGAAAAAGTGTTTGGTAAAAAAAAAAAAAACAACAAAAAAAAAACCAGTACTGCAGAAAGTTCTGTGCTGAGGGCAATATAAGCACTTTACCGGGCTCTGTGTAGCAAAGCCTAGAAGCCAGGCATGTCCAGGCTTGGCATTGCTGTGTTCAGCCTCCCTCAGAATGGCATTGGTGCAATGTGCTTAATATATCAGCTGAAGTCATGAGGCCTGTGGTGTCTCTGCTGGGATCTGACCAGGATTTGACCGCACTCTTCCTACTGATGGGCTGCATGTCAGGACCATGTATGATTTGGGCTGACAGCCTGCAGCAGCCCATAGTAAAAAGAGGCTGAAAGCCAAACACAGGGTCGTACGGTATTGCCTCAGTAGTGCAGTGGAATGGGAAAATTTGCCCAAAAGGCAGAAGAGCGAGGATTTGGGGATGATGAGACAGACGGATGGACAAACTTAAATACCAGTAACTTGTGGTTCTGCTGCAGCCACCATGCAAATGAGCAGGATAAAGTGGGGAGAGCAGCTGAAGCAGGTGTAGGGGTGAAATCTGAGCTCCCTGACTCAGGCTGTGCTCAGGCCACAGAGCAAATTTAGGAGCTCTGAGAGCTGGACAGGAGGGTGAGCAGGAGCTCAGACCCCAGTCCCTCAGGCATGCAGATCCCAGCCCGGGGCAGCTATTGCTGAGCTGCTGGAGAGCTGTCAGGCAGCTCTGCCACCATTGCCATGGCCAGGACCAGCCCATCACCTTTGTCCAGAGTTTGCAAGGCCTCAGGCTCTGCCTGCACTTTTCTTGACCTGCTTGCAGCTTTGTTTTACTTTAGGTGTGGCAGCAATTTCTGTCATTGATCAGGTTTATGTGTGCAAAGTGTTTTACTTTAGTTTATCTTTGTGATTAATTATCTTTTGTATAGACAGCTGTAACAAACAATTGTTCTGAGTAGGAAAAGATGTTTACAGCTCTGATGCCACGATGTCCTGTAGGGCAATCCAGGGCTGGTATGGGTGGTGGAATTGTCACAAGGTGGAGACAGGCACGAGATGTGGCATTTAGGCTGTCACTGGAGATCTCTCAGCCATGAACAGCTCTGTAATGGTCAGTTAAAAGAACCTGTAGACCTGGAGCTGGACAAAGCTGGTTTTAGGAGTAACAAAGCAAACAAAGAAATAATATTTCAACTAGGTAAGTGGGACAATGTAGAGTAAATTCAGATATTACTTGGACCTAACTTTTTCTTTCTTAAATGGTCTGTAAGTCCAGGCAATATCTGTTAACATCTAGGCCTGTCGTGTCTTAGCAAACATACATATATGACCCTAAATAGAAACATTGCTACTACTCCAACATTTTCCCAAATATAAATACACATCCTGCATTATTATTCCTTATTTTTCTGTGTTAATTAGATACAGAGCAATGACAATGCCTGAATTAAACTGCGAAGATTTGCTTTATACTAACAGTAAATTCTTGCCTTTACTTATACATATAAGGAATTCTTTTTTGCCCCTGAGCAAGATTTTAAACATAACAAAATTGAACACACATTTTCTTTATTTGTATAGAACTTGTATACCAAGCTCTTCTTGGCCCAGTAAGAGAGGCACTATCCTGAGTGGGCTGTCTGTGGAGCAGCCCAGATGCCTTCTCAAGGTATGACTGAAAGGGCACCTGGCAAATGCATGGAAGAGGGGAATCAAGTACCTACTCACCCAGCACATTTTCACTGTGTGCTACACTCATGATTCCCCTGGATTTTAAGCTTGTGATGTTTTAATTCAACAGATGATCTAATTAAGTACTTCTGACACTACCATAAAAGCATTGTCCTTAGTATTATTTTTTCTCTTCTTTTTAGTGTTCTGAAATAAATCTCTTGATTGAACACAAGATTCCTCAGAAGCTCAGATTTAAATGCTGATTATTTTTTTGAAGGTAAACAATAGTAATTACTAGTAATTGCATGTGTACAGTTCTTACCCAGTAAGTACATAAGCACTTTACAAACACTGAAGGAGTCAGTCTTGCTGTGGCAAGAATATGTAAGTAACCATAAAATCTGGGCACTCAGCATGAAACAAATCTGGTAATACATGTGTGTGATGAAAGCATGAAACTATTCCCACTGATTTACTAAGCCTGTTGACTCACTCTGTAAGCAAAAACCCAGTTAAAGGAACCAAGGAGTGGCTGTGTAGGACAGGGGGCAAAGACTGTACAGCCTGGCAGAGTTTGCTAGGGTGGGACATTGTAAACACAAGGCAGAAAGCTTGAATTGACATTTATTTCCTCCATTTATTTCTTTTTGTGTGGATGCCACATTCCAGAAAGGGACAAGTTACAGTGAATGTGTCATTGAACAGCCTGGGCTTAACATCTGTAATACAAGAAATGCATCTTCTTTGAGATGGGAATTTTGAAGAAAAAAAGAAAGAGGAATTAAGAGGAATGCTGGAGCAGCAAATATTGCTCAGCAAAGCAAGTCTCTGGCTTTATTTGATAACCACCTCACATATTTCCTTTTATAGGTTAATCAGACTGTTTAAAAGAATTGTTACATTGTTTGCCCTTATCATTCCCATTGGAAAGTTTTTTCAGAAACTCACTTGCTTGTTCTAATGTCAGTAAAAATCAGCTTGGGTAAATTGATAACTATTGATAACTATTGTGGGCTTTAATTTGAAGAGCACACATCCTTTTATGTGCTTCTTCAAGTTTAAATTTACTTTGCCCATTCCCTGTGATCTGTCCTTATGGAACACCAGGCATTGTTTCTGCTTCCAGTATTTTAAGTCATCCTAGTACTGTATTCTTCACTCATTGCCTGTGCCTTAAAGTAATCAGTGTAAGTAATATGCTCCCAGTGCAACAATTTTGCTGCAGTGAATTGCATTTGCTATTACTTTGCTATGTGTATTTAAGATGTTTTCCTTAATTATTCCCTACCTATATTTCTGCATTATTTTGAATTATCCACTCATTGTGCTGTATTGGCATGACAGCCCAGAATTCAGTGCTTTCTTGTCTTTCTCTGCCTTATGGGACTTTTTTTCTTTTCCATTGGCAATGAAGATTCTTAGCAGAAGGAGTAGTGATGAAATTACCATAGCTATACACTTTCTTTGCTGGCATTAAGTAAATACCATATGTTTTGAATTGCTTCAGCCATTCAATCCATTCTCTGTCATTTTCAAACCCCTGCCAGCCAGCCAGGGGACTCTACTACTGAGCTCTGCTATTCTTAAGAAGAAAATGTTGTGCTTACATTTGAAATAGCTTATTGATTTATTTTTTTTTTTAATACAGCTAAAAAACAGATATAAGATGTGATCGGGAAAAAAATACAAGAGTTTCTAGTACTACCTGACATGAGTCACAATCTATCACCAGCCAGAGACAGACTCCATCCCACTAGGAAGGTAAGTCCTAAGCTTAAGGTTCCAATGAATGCCTCTTGCAATTCACATAGTTTTTAATATCTTCCACTTTTAACATTTTCCCATATAACTCTGATACTAGAATAATTTTATTCTAGCATTTATTAAGCAAATGTGCATCTGGAGTGGTAGACAGTTTTTGCCATGCAGCTAGGTGGCCCCTTCTTAGGCTGTTGGTATAATTATGACAAATTGTTCTCAATAAATGCACTGGAATTAAATAAATGCACAGTAATTAATCAAGTAACAAATTGCTTTTAGTTGCAATCACTAAACTTTGTGTGGAAAAATAAGAAAAGTTGCTAGAAAGAACTGGCAAAAGTTTCCAAGAATTTGTACTTGGAAAATCCTGTAAATAAAACACTGTAAGTGAATTGTGATGTGAATTTTATCATGACTTTCTTCCTGAGTGAAATTAAAGATATCTATTTCAAGCAAAAGAGGTTTATTATAGCAATTAATATAGTTTATTTATAGGTTTGTAACAGCAGTGGAAAACACACTGCACTACGCAATGTTCCTCTCCAGAATGGCAAAACAGTATCCACCAGTTTGGCTATTTCCAGCTCAACACTCCAGAGCACTTTAATAATCTGTTGTGTGAAGCTGTGGTAAAAATCTCTAAAACTCTTTACTATAGAGTAAAAGTTACTGCTTCCAAGTTTTTATATTTATATTCTTTCACTGTGTGCTGTTTTCCAGCATATTCCCTCCTAACTATGCAACTGCTGAATCTCATCTTTAAACACACTGAGGATGAAGCTGTACCTTTATTCTTGAGCTTCTTGGGGGCTTATTTTCTTGAGCTTATTGAAAACAAGGTTGTGTTTGTGAAGTAGGTCCAATGTTAATGGCGTTAATGAGCACATGAATTTGCAGCTTGTAAAATTCATGTTGAGTCAAAAGTCATTCTGTAGGTAAATTTGTTTTAAACTTACATACTGCTGGGATATTGTCATCTTTTGCTTCCAAATGTCTACTGTGAAGCCCTATTGACATAGATATTGAATAAGGCTTCAGTTGACAAATACTCACTGATAGCTTAGATCAATTTTAGAACTGACTGCAGACTTTCCAGGAGGTGCCCATGTGCTCCTTTTTTTTGACTGGTTTGGGTCTTCTCCATTTCCAGTGATATTTGAATTGTGTAGAATAAATACTGTGAGCCATATCCCTTCCAATGTCCATTCAGTGCCTTACAAAACATTGCTTATCCTTTCTTTGCAGTGCTGCCTTGGACCATGATGTGTCAGCAGCCTTATCACCATCACCTTTCTCTGGAGAGAGCTGAACTCCAATTTGGGGAGCACTCCTGGGCAGGTGAAAGCTACAGAACCACATACTGACATTGTGGTTTCTTCTCCTGTAATCAGTAGAGCCTTGCACCATCATGACAACTGAAGCTCTGAGGCTATTTTGAGGTTCTGAAAAAATTCTGACTTTCTGAAGCAACCCATATGTTTCACCAGTTTGATCACTGTCCTGACATTTGCCAGAAGTGCCCTCATGTGAGAAGTTGTGCTGATCTTAGACCCAGAAAGATGAGCTCTTCATGGCTGGTAAATTAGTGCTGCACCACCTAAGACCTTAATAAAACACCCACAGGCATCTAGCAGGTAGATTTCTTGATCAGTGTTGTAAGTTCCCCTCTGTGTCAGGGGACAAATAAACCAGGGACTGAACATGGAAGCCTCCAGCTTGAGTTAAGACCATGGTTACCGAGTGATCCTATGTTTGCATGTTTCCTTGTATGGCTTGTGAGGTTGGATGTCATGAAAATTAGATTCTTTGGCAGAACTAGTGTGAACCTCCATTATGATTTAAAAATATATTACTGTTTTCTAAATTCAGAAAATTAAAAAAAAAAAAAAAAAAAAAGAGAAAAATAGTTGTATAAATTTATGTCCTAGCATGGCACACACAGGTCCTGGGAAATTACTCCTGTTTCCATACAAAGAAAATCAGATATTCTTTTTAAAATTTGTTTGACTTGGTAGCTTTTAAAGTCATTAACCTTTGTTAATGTGATCCATTAGGGATTAAGAGCCCTCATTTTGTCCCTGTACACAAACACATTTGCAACTTCAGCTTCTACAAGGAACAGAAGATGGTAAAAAAGGAATAATTTCTAGAAAGAGTATGCCTAGAGAATCTTTGCCTTATTATCATTCCTTAATGCGAGCCAGCCCACAGTGGTCAGCAGGTCAATGCAATGGATGAGGCAGTAAGGAGACAACCAGGAAGTTTAGATAATTAATATCATTTTCCCAGAAACAGGTAAAGAAATGCAGTGACAGACCCTGTGGAAAGACCCAAGGGTTCCCACCCATTGCTGTTCATTGCTTCTGTCAGCACCTAAGTTCAGTGATGGCAACTCAACCACCAGGGCAGTACAGCAGAGGTTTGCAGCCCAGTTTACAGCACTATCACTGAACTGGGAAATCCAGCACTAACACTGAACTGGGAAATCCAGGCAAGGGAGCTGATGATGGCTGTGTTGGTTGGAAGGCAGACCCAATACTTGGATAGAAATAATATATAAAGATATCTGGTAACAAGTTGTATGGAAACATGGGCCCCATTGCCCAAATTAGCAAGGAAGGAAATATCTGCGCCTTGGGCTATTTGGGATGTTACTGGGATATTCTCATATTTTGGGAGATTTTGCTTCCGTAGTTCATGACAGTTGTTGGCCCATGAGAGAAGAATTCAGCCACAACCTAAGGGACTGCTGAATGTTTGTGGGATGAACATCCATCTATTGAAAAGCTGAAAGATAAATAATATCTCTTACAGCAAGGCTACAGATTGGCCTTAGCCTTTGTATCATTATGTGCCCCAGGGAGCATTATTGCCCCATTATGTGCCTGCTCTTGTACAGGATTTGGATGAGGAAAGGACTACTGAGGGGGAAAGAAAAGCCAAGCACAGTCTGAGCAACTCGAAAGGATGCAGGTGAAGTGTATGAAGCAGTCACAGAAACAAATATTCCTGTTTGCTGCCTGAAGAAAACCATTGTTAAGGACTACATTGTAAGCGAAGAAACATGTTCATTTCTGATTTTACTAGGGATAACTGTATGGACTCCATAGTATGCCATGCACAGGTTAAACTGCATTTGATTAGCATTTTCAGAAAAACAGTAACAACAAATCTAAATAAGAAAATGAATATTTTAAAAAAAATAAAGTTATTGAAGACTGTGATAAAAGACCAATAATCATGAAGAATAGTCAAAATAAGGTTCTGATTTATTGATCCTGCAATTTGACAGAGTGAAATTGTAGTTCTGTTAATGATGGGGGTTTTATGCTTTATGAGTGTAGAAGACAGGAGAAGAACACTACAGTCACCTGAACCACAAGTTTTGACAGTCCTTTCCCTCCCCAGTAAAGCCTGCTTACCTCTCTGCTTCAGGTACCACAAGTAAGGTGAATTTGGCCTTCACAAACCTTTCTAGCTTTTAGAAATTTGTCACTGTCTCTGAGAGATGTCGAGTTCTGCCACTTATGGTTAAAAATGTTACAGAAAATCAGAAACTGAGGTTTCAGAAAGAATAAAACAGGCAGGAATATACAAATTCTTCAAGATCTCGGTGGTCCAATTACACCATTTTCTTGATGAAGACTCAGAAAAAAACTGAGTATACTAATAAAACTGTGAGTCATTGTGCCTTCTTTATTTATTCTTGTCATCTTTTTGTATCCAAAGCAACAATAAACATGATTTATATGCACTGCGTTTAATTTCCCGTGGTGTTCAAATCTTGTATTGGTGTGGGGAAAAGTCAATGAAGATGGGTGGTGAGGAGAATGCAAACTGGGAGGCAAGAAGCAAATGTGGCTAGAAAAGGATGGGGCAGTATATTGCAGAGATAAGTAACACTTTTACATTTATCTCTAAAGCTGATGCCATTGAGAGTGTATTAAAAGAAAAGAAATTATGTGTCTGGTAAAGCAAGAAGATGGTATACATACAAAAAAAGTCTATTTAAATCCTTTTGTGGAGATGAATCCTAATATGTTGCTTAATACTTAGGGGCATTGCTTCCAACAGCACTGGTGAGGAGGAACAAGTTTCTGTGAGGTCTTCTTTGAAGTCCAGATAATCTAAACTCTATTTGTCCTACCTGCTACAGGATTCCTTCTCACTGAACTATACAGGCAAGGTGACACACATGGCATCACAGAAACTTCCAGTGTCTTCATGTCCATTTCCTATGTCCTCTGAAAGTTTGATGGACAGCTGCCTGGAAATAGGCCGTAGGCTCCCTGGTGGCATTGTTCACAAGAAACTATTTCTACCTCCTAAAGTGTAGGCAGAGGAAAATTACCAGAGGCTATTTTCTACTTCCTTCTCTTTGGATACATCGTTGGGACATTTTTTGGTTTGAAACAACACTGAAATAAGCTGTGAAACCCCCCCTCTTTTTTTTATTGTCTCTGATAATATCCTCTGTACAACTGTGTTCCAGTTACTGTTGAAATGGTGCTATTTAACTAAATGTTATTTATCTTTGCAGAAGGCCTATGGTTTCTGCTGGAGTCATGACCCTCTGCCTTCATGTGGATTTCTGTGTGGAAGCACATGATAGAAAAGAGGCACCACTGGCTGCCTCTGAGAATGTGTTTGAAGAGAAGTTGCCAGAGCACTCAATTGAAATAGAAATCAGTGCTGAGGATGGCTACCAGGAAAGTGCTTTACAGTGAAGTGCTAATACATACTGACTTCTGTTCCTCATAAGATTACATACCATGGCTCAAGAAGCCAAGAGCATTGATCTGAAAACATCAGTCACAAACACAGAAAACTTAGAGGCAAAGTAACTGGACTTCTGGAAATGTCGTATACCTCTGTAGAGAAAGTTTCAGAGAGAAAGAAAAATGCCTTTCCAAAAACCAGCTATTTGTAGGCCCATTGCAGCCACCAGAGAGGAAGATCCCAGGAAGCCCAGCTTTGTCTCCAGTTGTTGTATTTGGAGTAAGAAAAAGGTCACATTCTGAGGCAACAATAGTTTAAAGGCTTTGTGAGCAGCTCCTTCTCTTTAGTTCCTTTTGTGGCCTCACCAGTAAATTATATTACTTTTTCTTTCAGGGAAAGGCAGCTTTACAGTTAGAGAAAAGCCTTTTGGGTTCTGTTCCCCAGCTCTGCTATCACTCCCTTCCCCAGTGAACACAGAGATCCTTAACCTACTTTTAGGTTATTATGAGGCTCAGAGCCTGTGCCTGCTCCCTTTGAGGACAACTGGAATCCTGCCATTTACTTCAAAAAGAGCATGGGCAGCCTTCTCGTTAGTTAGCATTTGGAAAGCGCTTGGAGGTGCTTAGGCAACAGATGTTATATAAATGCAATTAATATTGTAACTTCTCTATCAGTACTGCAACACTACACTGCAGCTTGGTCAGCATGCATTTTAAGTCATGCTTAAGTGCTGTGTGTTTGCAGGATTAGGGTTTAATTAAATGTAGATGAATAATCTTTACAAATTCGATGTAACTATTCATTTACATAAGTAAAACTTCCCCCTTAGTCTCCTTAAGAAGGAAAACTCTTGGGCTTTATTTCTGAGTTTCTGTTTGTATGAAAACTCTTGCAGAAGTATATATTAACCTAAACTCTTTATTTCTTGTACAATTATAAAGCAGAGCTGTTTAGATGTTGGAATCATTTCAGATGCCCAGGGGATAGCAATGTAATAATATGTACAAAAGGCAAATTCTATTTAATACTGATTGCTCAACCGTTCACATTAGCTTTTTCCATTTAATTGGAAAAATTTATCTTCCAGTGATACAGAGAAGTCCACTAACACTGACGAGTTATATAGGTTATGTTAATACTTTGGTGTAGTTTTTTACTTGGCATTCCATGAAAACTAAGTTATTTTGTTATCATTTTACAGAATTTACACTGCTGTTTCAAATGCTATGGACATTTTTCAATAATTTTAACCAGGAATCTTCATATTAACATTGGACAGTATTTCTGGACTCATCACCTTGAGACCACTACACTCAGAGATTTGAAAAGAAGTCAGATTATTGGAAAGAGAGTCAGATAAACACAAAGCCTTGAAATAATCCATTGCTATGTAATGGCAGCAGTGCAGCCAGTGAAAGGTGGACACAAGACACTCACCAGAGAAGGATGCTGGCAGGGAGCTGGTAGGAGGAAGAAGACTTCATGAATCACAGCTTGTTGCACCAGCAATGGCAATGGGCTGGACACTGAAAGCCGGGGGCTGGAAGAGAGTAACAAGCACAAATCCCTGTCCTGCATAGAGAAGTCACGTACATGACTTTGTGTCATATGAGCACAGCCATCACTCACTGTGGAAGCTGCAATATGCATTAACTGATTGATTTAATTATGTACTCTGAACCATTCATTGTTTCCAAAAGTTCAATCCACAAGATAAAATTTGGCATAAAAATCTTTTGATAGTTTCTAATAAGATGTGAAATTCTCCTTTTGTATCACAACCCTGCAGCTCTCCATCTACATTCTTTATGCAATCCTGTTGCTTTGAGTCTAAAATTAATATTTTATAGTAGCTTCTCTGTGTATTGTAAGCACTTTGTTGTCATATTGTGCAAGGATTAATCAATTTGGTTACCCTTAATATAAAATAGCGTGATTTAAATTATTAATGTGGCCATTTATCTACCTTTTCAAATACCAGTTTTCTTGGTTGAAATCATAACCAGTGGAATTTGCAGATCATCCATGGACTGTATACTTAACAAAGTAATCTTGTAAAAATTAACACAAGTTGAAAAAATAAAAATATAGAGTACAAAGGAAACCTATTGTGTATTTGTAGAGGGAAAACAGGATACATGACATAAAATCTTCAGCACTTGCATTCCTACATTTCTTTTATGTCAAGTACATGAAAAAAGAAATTACTGATATAGACTGGCATTTTAATAATCTTTAGCTGATGGGCAACCTGTGGTACATGGGTAGTTGGGGCAAATATTTGCAAGCAATGCAACTGACCTGAGCTTATCACTTCTTAGACACATATCGTGTGCAAGTGGAGTGTGATATGAAGAAGTATTTAGCCCATCCTTCTGGTCATGTGCTAGTAAATGTAATGCCAGTTCATGCACCTGAACACTTCAAGTCCCAGCATCTTTATGTAAAAGGGTGTTCAACTGATATTCACAGTAACTGCTGCTTTGCAGGCACTTTCAAGGTTAGCAATTTCAAAGCTGCTGTTCCCTTCTGTACAAGTATAACCTTTCATTCTTTTAAACTATTTGTCAATATTAAAACACAGGGTGCTTTTAACACTGTGTTCACCAGGTGATACAGATTTTTCCTATACATACTAGGCTTGCATTCTTAATTTACAGTCCATCAGGCTTTGAGCTGCACTAGGATATTAGAGCTGCCTCTAAATAAGCTCAGTACACACCCAGGTTGCTGAGCAAACCCATGCTCCCAGCTGTCTCCAGGTCTGACCAGTTCCCTTCAGCCCTGTACCAGCTCTAAAGTACACAACACTTTTCAGCCAGTTCAATAACTGGCAAGGAACAGATCTGGAGAGATAAGTGGGATTTGTCTGCAATTTGCTAGCCATAACCACATATTAGTGCTGCTCTCTGGATTAGCTGAGCTAGCTGAGTCACAGAATCATAGAATCATAGAGCTTGGGACACTTCTTACAACATTTTGTTGAACTATGTGAACATAACCTTTCTCTTCTCTCTAAATCTTAGGAGCAAATATTTTGTATAGTCTTTAAGGTTCCTGATTCAAAATTTAGTTTGATGTATAGCTGCTTAAGTACTTTAAATTCTGTAGTGGAGTTAAATCATCAAACTGAGTAAGAAGGGGGGAGTATTTTCTCTACCCCACCTCTATTCAAATTCATCCAACTCAGTACATCATGTCTGCAAAAGCTTTACACTGAAGTTTGGAGACAATTGTTGTATACAGAATCACAGAATCATAAAATGGCTTTGGTTGGAAGGGACCTTAAAGATCATCTAGTTCCAGCCCCTCTGCCATGATAAGGACACCTCCCACTAGACCAGATTGCTCAAGCCCCATTTGACCTGAACCTCAGCACTTCCATTGAGGAGGCATCCACAGCTTCTCAGGGCAACCCATTCTAGTAGATTCCTCATTTAAAAATTTGCTGATCAAGTGACGAGGTCAATGATGTGCAATGCCTGATATATATTGCACTGAATCTAAAGATTCTTCACACTAGGCTTCTGTTTTCCAGGGAGAAGACAGGGAAAGCAGTTCCCTCAGTTCTGGATGTGCAGGGAGAGCTGACTCCATTCTTCCTATACACCTCTAGCATCTGCTATTTATAGATGTATATATTCTTTATTCACAAGGATGGAGTGAACTATGTGGTCACTGTAGCATGACCTCCTGGTTGCACAGGGCTACCCAGCATTAGCTCTTGTCTAAACTAGAGCACAAATATACTGTCTTAATGTTAAAATCAATGGAAATGAACAAGGAATTGCAACTTTTAAATGCTCACAGTGTTATAAAATGGCTCTTTTTTAAATAGTCAGAATACATCTAGAAACAGTGTCATTTATATGCAATGTAGACAGGTATTTCTCCCCTGCAATTAGTATATCCATTTATTAAGGCAATCCCAGTCCTGCCTAGAAGCTACCAGTCTGTGATCCCTTGTGCAGCTCCCCTCAACACATGGAGTTTGTCCTCAGCAAACTACTTTGTAAAATACTTCTACAATCACATTTGGATCACCCACCTCATCAATTATTTCTTTAGTCTTTGAAATGAGACTTACTGCCAATTACATACCTTCATACTCATAAACTGAAGCAAGAAAAATAGAATATAGACTAGCACAGGGAGAAAGATGGCAGACTTTTAAACAACATGGAAGACTGTAGATCTGCTTTATGCTTTCTCAGAACATTCAGGAAATATTTTGTTATATTTGATATTCTCTTAGTTCAAAGATAATCTAATTGAATAAATATTGTAGCAGTCAAAATCCTTATATCAAGCACTAAAAGTTTTGTGGTAAAACTGGAAACACAAGAAGCTGTTCAGACCATTATGACAAACGTCCATCTCATTAACTTGGTAGAGCTGATTTATTAATAAGAATGTCTACCTAAACAGACTGTTATTTGTCTTAATTTTAATAAGTATATTAAATATATGTAAACTCCACCTAAATGCTGAATACTCTTCTGATCTTCAATCCTGTCTCGCTACTGAACAACAGGCCCAGCTTGTTAAGAGAATTCCTTGTGCTACCCACAACACAGTGTGGGTGATCTGGCCACCATGGAAGACAGTAAATTTTGGGGATTTTCAGACCACCTTGCCTACATATGAACTGAATTATTAGTTTCAGTATTCAGATTTTGTTTCCTTGAGCTCTCAAAAGCACGTCACCTGCATTGTTCTTGTTTAGCATGAATTATCTGATTAATGATGTGACCACCAAGATTTTTTATGTGTACTTTTTTTTGTTCTTTGCTCATCCTACTTAGCAACAATCCCAAATACAGCCATACAGCCATAAGCATCCCTGCAACAATACTCAGCAAATGATATAGATCTACATATTCATTTCAAATTATGCCTTGTTTGGCAATCATATGTGTGTACAATTTGTAAATCACCAACAACATTCTGTTATTCCCCATGTTACTCAGTTTGTTGCTGAACATTTTACTATTTTTAGTTTATTTTTCATCAGTTTACTGTTCAACAGTTAAGCAAGGGCATACATACATGGACACTGAGAGGAGGCTGACGCTGTAAAAAGGAGCCAACATTTTCAGTTCATGGTCAGTTTACTATTTTTGCCTTCTTGCAGACAGGTAGTATCCAGACTCCAAAATAAGATACTAATATTTTATTGCCAATGTTTGGCTGGCTATGGATAATAGATTTAAGGTCTTATAGTCCTAATGAGTTCACCACAGTAACTTAAGTAAGCAACTGAATATGACAGGCAGTGCATTGTATGGGGACTATTGCATGCCTTCAATAAACCATACAATACAAAGCAAAAGATTTACACTACCAAGAAACCTTTGAAAAAAAAAATCTCCTGACCGCCTTGTTGAAGCAAAAGAAACTAATGGAATTTTAAGAAAGCAGAAAAGAAAACAGATCAGTCTTGTATTTAGCAGACTGAGGATATTTACCCCCACTTGAAAAAGTCTGCCCAGAATACTGCAATTATTTCTCATAGCAGGTTACATGGTGATTTTTACCCTGGAACCAGAAAATTATGCAGGCAATGGTTTACTATGAGGTCTTATTGGGGCAAATTCAGTCCTCAGTATCTGAGCAGCACTGATTTCTCCCTATTGGATATTTGATAGGTGTCAAGCATAAGCAGCAGTTAGGTACCAACATATTCATTTGACAGAATCTTTACTGTATCTATATTGAATTGTATTTTGAAGGCAATTCAAAAATCAAACCATGAACTTAATCTTCAGCTTTCTCCCCACATAGTCCTTGGAATTACCACTGGTATCAAATGTCTCCTTCCTATCTTATATTTGATGTCAGTGAGAAACTGTCTTCACAGCACAATGTGCTGTCCATTGAAAAACAGCAGAGCAAAAGATAGAATTGTTCAGCTTACAGGGAGTTAGCAAGTGGTCAAAATTAAGAAGGCACCATTTTTATTTAATTAACTGACACCTGGATAACAACAGATATATGAGACCATATCTATGAAGGTGTCTGATGCACTCCTCCTCTCAGTCCTCACCTCCATGCCATGGAGGCATTTCTGTCACTCACACCAGAGTGAGGGCTGACATTCCCTTTGTTTCCTTTTCCTGTTATCTAGCTGTTATGCTTTCTTCCTTGAGCTGAAGATAATCACATTAGGAATTTACTGTGCTTTCTGTGCTTAGATCTCTAATTAGTTTATTCAGGAGGGTAAGCATAATTAGACTCATTTTGAACCATCATAAGATGATGAAACAATTTGCTCAATATGTCACCCTAAATCATTTTTATATATGCTTTTATATCTATGAAAATCCTATCAACCTATCCCTTTTAGTAGCATCTTGTCACAGTTAGTTCCACATGCTAACTGTGTGACACAGCTCAATGTCAAGCACTTATTTCCAAGGAAACTCCAAACTAGATTTCTGCCCATCTTACACCAGACAACTCACTGCAGAGGGTGAGAGGCACAGCCACACAGCAACAGCAGTGAAGCAACCTGCCCCATGGGGCACCTCATCCTCTGCAAGGTAAGCAATGAAAAAGGAATTTCTCCCTGTTTGCTCTGATAATCCAGAGGAAAAAAACTCAACAGATTTATGTTGACATTTAATTTTTCCCAGTCAGCTATTTGTAAGCACACCACGTCTCAGTGCAAATATAAAGTGATGCATTCAGAGGTTAACTAATCTTAAAAAGACAGTTTGTGCCTGATGAATCCTAACCCAGTTTTCTGTCCAGTGACCACTCGTATTGGACTGAAAATTTGGACTCATAAGCCACAGTCATTCAGAAAGTTCATCTTTCTTGGGTTTTTTGTTTTAAAGAAGAGAAAGTTCAAAAGAACCTTGAAAAAGTTTTTGGCAGTCACCTCCACAGAGGCACATGTATTTTGTTCAGCATGAACATTATGTTGGAACACACAAAACCCCAGCTTTCATTCGCTGAGACTGACTTTTAAAAGCTTTTTCATCAGACCATACAATTTTGTCTGTGTGTACTCTTTTGTAGCCTTTATTAACTCCCAGTGTGGGCTATAAACCCAAGCTTCCTTACATGGTGCCAACTGGCATCTGTTGCCACTCTCTCCTTATCTTCTACCTCTGCCAGTTCCCAGTGTTAAATCAGGCCACTCGACGCTTTCATTCGGATTAAACCTAATGCACTGAGTGCTATCTGCTCTGTTTATTTTTACCAACTTATTTAGATTTCCTGTCTGGGCATCTGAGCTCCAGAAATGCTGGTAGTTTAATAAGCAGTAAATCCACACAGATGCAAAGCCTGACTATTTGCTCTCATATTTGTCTGCGTGTTCTTAGAGAGCATGGAGCAGATGTAAAATCCTGCAGCCCAGGAGGCTCTGTAAGGGTTACTTCCATACCACTGCCATACCATAGAAGGGTTACTTCCATACCACTGTGTGTGTCCAGGGGCTAGAAGGACCAAGGAACACAAGGCAGGACAATTGCCTGCCTGTGATGGGGGCACCTGGAGCAGATTCAGCTACAGCTGTGCAACTATGACTGGAGAATTGCGCTCCTATAATTTCCTAAACTAGTTGTGTGTCTTCATTAGATACTAGGACATAAAATGAAGAGTCATATAAGTGGATTTATAACTTCCTCTCATATAGAATAATGATTAGATAAAAACATTGTGATTCTTGTTGTTTAACCCCAGCCAGCAACTAAGCCCCATCCAGGTACTCACTCAGTCCCTATGCATATAGGTAGAAAACTTTTATACATAGCCAAGAAGAAATTAGATAAATGAAAGAAAAAGACTTCAAATACTGTGAAACAGGAAGATATCACCTCTCAGGAAGTCATTGTTGATCACTGAAGGATGGGTGCTGAGCTGGGAGTCACTGCATGCTTTCCTTGCTTGTCTGCTGCTTCCCAAACATCTTGTGTCAGCCACTTTCAAGGAAGGATTAATGAACTGGATGGGCCTCTGGCTTGATTCGGTACACCAGTTCTTATGATTTTATTATCCATTTGGGGTGGGTGGATTGCTTGTTTGATTGATTTCATTTATCTACTATATCACACAGAAACTCTGCCAAGAAAACAAATTGCTATATCTATCATAATGTTGCTGGGATGGAGGTCAACAGTGCAGAGCAGCACTTTTGGTGGATAAAGGCATAGCTTGACAGCCTCAGGAGGGAGTTTCAGAAAGAGGTGCCCAAGGTGTGTGCTTGTGTGGATAAGAGATAAAGAATGGACAAGTTGCTCAGATTTTGCTCTTCACATTACATGCATAAGTGAAACTCCCACGACAGATGATTGATGCTTCTCTGTACATCATTGGTGAGAAGCTGGGTGAACTGGGAAGTCAAGTAGCACCACATTTAGCTGAAGTGAGAGGCAGTGATGATGAGGAGCAGCCCTGCACAGAGCTGTGAGGTGGTGCTGGAAGGAGCTGAAAGCATCAAGCCTGAGTCAGCTCCATCAATGCCCCTGCCAGCAGGATGCCCTGCCTACCAAAGCCCAGGACAGTGCTTCCTACCTGCAAAACATCAGCCTCCTGCAGTGCCACACTGCTGTAAGCTGAAGAGGACTCATGTTTTCCCTGCATGAAGTTCATCAGGATGAGCTCCAAGGCGCTGGCTGAGGTTTCACTGGCTGGAACTTGTGCTTTCAGGCCATGGCAGCCTCGGGACCACACCTATGCACAGATTCCCCTTTCCTCATTTTCCTCTTTTTCTGTTTCACTTGACATTGATACTTGGCTTGTATCATTCTCAGAGCAAGGTAATTGAGGGTAAGTGTCCTCAGCTTAGCAACTGTACTTGGGGCAGTAGAAAGCAAAACAGTTGATGGAGACGCAGAGAAACAAACCAGACTGGTTTCAGATCCCTGTTTTCCTATCACTTCATAGAAAACTATATTTATGTAGTCCAAGGAAATGAAATTCAATATTGGAATTAATATTTAAAGATATTTTTATTTAAATACTTTTAAAATTTTAAATTTAAAAAATCAGACTACTAACATTTCAAAAATAAACAATATTTTACAGCACTTGATTGTTTCTGTAAGCTTAAGTGAAGTAATTGATTTAGAAATATTAAGCCTAAACACGATATATGGAAGAAAAATTGTGCAAACTGGTCATCCTTCAGTTTGATCCATTCCCACCTGGCAAAATAGACCTCTGTCACATGCAAGGCATTGCAATTTACAGTCCTAGCCAGTCAGATGTAGCCTCTAACTTTATCTCTCCATTAACAGATCCAGACATTGCAGGGCCAATAATTAGTAAATTCTTGGAGTTTACTAGTTTTATTATTTTAGAAATATTTTATCTGTCTACCAACATGGCAAAAGTAGGATTCATAGATCAATTACATACTGTTTTATTGTTAATTTAATATATGGGTTACGATAGTGACAAGCATCTATGTTTTTCCATGCAGGTTATTTTTTCCTTTTGGGGAAGGGAGAAAAATATTGCCTCTTTCTGACTACCAGGTTCAGTGCCCTGATACACTTTACCACTATTTTTTGTACTTCACTTACCTTTCCAACATTTAAAATACTTGGGCCATGTACCCCGCTCTACACTTCTTCATAGGACAGTTGCTGAGGACACTTTTCAAGAGCTCATGAGTAAGAGAACCTTGTTCATCTATTTGTTTTTACCTTATAAAACCAAAGACAGATTGTATTAAATTATGTATTCAATTGTATTACAATACTGTTAGTAAATGTGTCTGCAGTAGTCAGCAGCTTGCAAACATATACTTATATAAATAGGTTTATGCTTGAGATATTGAGAGTGCTTAGGGGTTATTCAAGTATGGACATCCTCAAGTATGTCTGTGCAAGGAAGGATCAGGGTCACAGGTTTCTGGGAAGTAATTTCTAGACAGGAACATGATATGTTGTGCTTCACACTGTGACAGATCTCGTAGTTATACTCAAGTCTTCAAGAAAGATTCTCACCAGACTGTGACTCAAACCGGCCTCGACTGTCAGCATGAGTAAAGGTCAAATGCTCAGAAAAAAAGAAGAAACAAAACAAGAAACCAAAGCAGTGTAGCTATTCTGTGGTAAAGAAGGCTGCTGAAGAGCAAAACCCAGCAGCCACCTGGCTTACATAGAGTTGGCAGTTGCCAATTAAAAGGAAAAATAAAGATAATGAAAAATGTTAAATGGAGAATTAGTTAAGGGGTTTACATGACCTGACTTTTCCTTAAACTAGATGATCAGAGATAAACCAATAAACCACAATAACTCATGAGCAACATATTTGATGTGTTCAGTCTTTGCAGAGATCAGAAAAACCTTCTTTTGAGGTCTGGTGTTTCTAACTATAAGAGCACAGATGTGATTTGCAGGTTAATATTTATACAAAATATTTTTCATGGTAAAAGCTATTGAAAATTAAATATTTTCACAAAGCAGGACTGAATTTTCTATTTTCAATCCCACCTCCAGAATTACTGAGCACTGGAACAAGCTCCCCAGGGAAGTGTTCACAGCACAGCACCTGCATTCAAGAAATGTTGGGTGATACTCTCAGGCACATGATGTGATTCTTGAGGTACCCTACACAGGGACAGGAGTTGGACTTGATGATCCTGATAGGTCCCATCCCACTCAGCATATGCTATGATTACATTTACCAAACTTTGTATTTACTTTTTTGGGGAGGTGAATGTAGAAGGTTTTCTACATTATTTTGATTTGATAATTGAAAATTCTATTTCTCTTTGAAGTGTTATATGCTGCCTTGTGTTGTTGTATTAGATAAATGAAAAATATTTTTAGTTGAATCAGTGTAGCCATGTGAAGTTACAAACTTAATTGAATTAGTGTAGCCATATGACGTCACAAAGTCCTTATACTGAGCAATGTTATCAATACTTGCAGCCTTTCATGTAGCCCTGTGCTCTAGACCCCTAACAATCCAGACAACCTGTCATTCATTTTCTCAGCATCCGTCCTAACTGCACAAGCCCCTCAATACATCTTGCTAGTTACAAAACCGAAGAACTATCAAATACATTAAATTCACTCTTTGTCTACTACAGAAAACTGTAGCTACTGTTACCTGAGATTTGCTCAGCTATTGCACATCTCTGAAGGAGTTTGAGTTTTTGTGTTGACTCTTTGGTTCTGGTACCACTCTTCAATATATAGCAGTTGTTAATCATGTTTATTGTCATCCTTGGGGTTCTTCAGTCAGGACCATCATTTCTGATGTTCTCTACTCACCATAATTGCTGAGGTGTTACACAGAGCTATGCTGCTGCCTCATTGCATGTGCCATGCCTCCTCAACATCCCCTCCTACTCGTAGTTGATGCCATCTTGATGCCATCATTAAACGAGGTTAGTACAAGTAGAATTTTGGAAAAATTCATCAGAGCTCACTCCAGGGGAACAGCATCTCAAAACCCTTGTTCTAACATATTTTCATTCAAATAGGTATAACCACAATCCAGTGAATTTAACTCCCTGAATTCAAAACACCTCAGGGATTTGCTTCCTGTTTACACCGTCTCTCTGTGACTACAGCTGTTCCTCTATGTCTCTGTACACTGCTTTTTGCTATGTCAGGAATTCCAAACACTCAGTAATGCCTACATATCCAGCTTGAAAATTCAGTATTGCCTTCTCATGTAATGAATGATGGCTGGATGTAGTGAAGGGTTCTCCACATGACTGGGGTTACTGGGTCTGTGAACACCACAGCTTTTCCCACAGCTGGAGGGATCAGGATGTTTTTTCCAGTTCAGATTCTCTCTCTCCACCAATTACAGGTGAACTCATACTGCAGCTGCTCCTTCAGCCCCGGTATTTATAGCTCCTGTCACCGCACCCTAGCCACGTAGTTTCATGAAACTCGAAGGAATCTGGGGTGGAACAAAGGAGCTCCCTTTAGGCACTCGGATTTAGATGGGAAGGATCTCCCTCTGGAGGCCTTCAGCAGCAACTGCTTCTCTCCTGGGGTTTCAGAGGCCTGAGGTAGAAAGTTTTGATGGAGTCAAAATGTTGCTGCAAACCGGGTACCTCACCCCAGGCTGAATGTCACTGCTTTCTGATCGCCTCAGAACCCCAATCCTTCTGCCAAATGTGGCTGCAGTTATCCAGCAGCTTCAAAAGCTGGAAAATACTTCTCCCTCCACTCCAAATGGAAAAGCAGGGAGAAGAGATGAGGCTGCTCCTGTGTGGTGGGCATGGGGCTGGGGGCTCCTCCCGTGGTTTGGCTCAGAAGGACATGATCCCACCTCATCTGATGAGGAACACCAAGGTTAGAATGGGAATAAGGAAATCTGAGAGAAAATGAGTCTCTCAAAGAAGCTGAGGAACCAGAGGAAACTCTGAAGCAAAATAAAACTTCTCATGCAAACAAAATTACACTTCTCATGCAAACATTTGACAAACATAAAAGAAACCTAGAATTTACTACTTAGGTCTTTGGACATGTTCAAATATCAGTGCCACACATTTTACAGTGTTTTAAACTTGCTTCATTAACATAGTCCCCCATCTGAACTGTTGAATCACTTTTTTTTTTCTTGCTTTTTTTTTTTCTTCTTCTTTCTTCTTTTTTTTTTTTTTTTTTTTTTTTTTTTTTTTTTTTTTTGCCAGTATTTCTGGGCATAGAAAGGTATTTAGACTACCAGTTTTTCCAAACAAAATATTCTTGATGTTATAAAAACTTTACAGTTGTGAATTTAAAAATAACAAAAATGCCCTTTTTTTCCTGTTAACTAGAGTAATTTGTATCCTTCATTGTGGAGACCATGTTGGATTAAATCAGTTTTGTACTAACCTTCCATTCATTTTACATTCCTTTTTTTTTCTTTCACATCCAAACAACTAATTTTATCTGTACCAATTGAATGCATGTTGTTCAGGTATTCCAATAATAATGGCCTTTGTTACACAGGGTATCATCAGTCTCATCCAATGAGTTGCAGAAATTTTTTACAAAGTTATACCATTATATCAATATTTGTGAGTAAATAACAGGCTCCCATTTAATTTCTTAGCTGGTATAAAATTCCCTACTAAAGAAGAACTCAGACTGCAATCTTTTCTGAAATTCTAGTGGTCAGCAAATAGAACATATCATAGGAAAAGTTACATTTAATACACTGAAGATGAGATTTTAAATAACAATGGATTTTTCTCAGACTTTAAAAGTATATCTGAGCTAAAAACAAATACTAATTATAAGTGCCAGCCTATGATCTGAAAGTAAGATTCCAGTGAAAGTCCACACAGAGTCAAAAATGTAAAAAGAACTGTAGTTTGAATAGGAAGAATAATTCTCAGATGTAAGTGGTTGGAAGTTTGAACGTTTATCTGCTATGTTAATGACTTTGGAATCAAGCAAAGAGAAGGCAGGCAGAAGTATTTCTGCCTCTATACTAAGTGCAGGGTTTACTTCTATCACTAAGAGGCGCTGCTGCATAAGATCCAGGAGCTACTCCTGCTCACCCCCCTGTTGGGGTGTAGAAAAGACTAAGTACCTGCAATACACAGATGTTATTTGTTTTATGCTGGAAGATGTATGTATTATCAGTATATACATATATATGTCTGAAAAATACTGTTGTTTCTATTTAAAAGCTAAGCTATTTCAATGAGAATAATCCATTTTTCTGCCTGGCTCCTGTACCCTCCTTCAGAAATAATCCTTAAATTTCATTCAGTTATGGAAGGTTTACTGTTGGCCTTACAATCCTTCAGAAGTCATTCTGAAAGTTATGATGATACAGACAGCAAACTCTTTGTGTCTGGGGCTAGTATTTTACATTAAAAGGAATTTTAGACCTAGGCAGTCAACACCATTTTCATGAGAGGATTTAAGACAGGCTCGGAGTGCTTTTACACTGCGATACACAGAGCATGTCAAGCAATGTTTTACTCCTTCAATTGCAAAGATGGAGTTTCAGGAAAGGGCATAGCTAAGTCAGGAAAAGACATAACTATTGTTAGAATTGTTTGTACAGGTAAGTTAACTGTTACCAGCTGGTACAACTTGTTCTAATTTGGCAAGTTTTCCCCTCAGAGTTCACAGCAAGTTGGATGTGAACTGGGATGGAGCAGAGTAGGAATCCTGCCAAGAGTTTGCAGGTGAAGAAGGTAAATACACCTGTAAAACTCATTTTCAGCCAAAGACTAGAATGGCCACAGCTTTATTGCCTTTCCACTAAATTTCAGGGCTCTTCTCCTCAATCTGCTTTTAACAAACCAAGCAGTTGCTTTTGAAAAGAAAGAATTAAATCAATAGCAGGTAAAAAAAGAAGTGGGACCTAACCTTTAACCATTTGTTTTGTAGGAGGAAAGAAAGAATCCTACTTACCCCTGACTTCACATAATAGGGTAAAGTGTGTGTTCAAAAGCATTTTAGCTATAGTAATACTTAAGATATTGGTTGGAAATTCTGCCTAATTTCCAATATATCCTTGTATAATTGTCGTAACAAATTATCAAAATGTCATCAAAGCAGACCAAATGTAAGATTTTTTGTATCTGTCTTCAGCAGTTGTCATGAAATGGCACATCCTTCAGGAGGGTAAGAGTGTATCAGCAGGGATGGCTTCAGAATTTGTTTTCATCTACCAGCATCAAGAGTTTGGTGGAAAACATTCTGAATAATAATTAATTGATGATATGATTATTGTATTTGTGCAAGTATTTTGCTTTCCTGTGAGCTGAGTCTTTAACCACAGCACAGCATTAGCAGCGTCTGTCTTTTCTTTATTGTTCAAGTTCAGTCATTCTTTTCATTTCCAGAGTCACCACAGAATTTACAATTGAATAATTCCATGTAAAGGAAAAGTGTCTTCTGCTATAATTAAACACTCTCTGTGCTTCAAACATCGTAATAATGAACAGGATAAAATCTGTTCAAATAACTATAATTCTTGTATCTCAAACTCTGATAATGGTCCCTGAAAATCAAAGCTATAAACAATATTTAAATATGAAAAAAATCTAAAGGAACAGAAAAGGAAGGAAAAAGGCAGTTTGTCTGGAAATAAAGTAGCCATGTTGTATTACATCCAAAAATGTCTAACAACAGCAAGGCACTGACTTTATGTTAATCACTGAGCAAATGAAATAGCTTTTCTCTTTCACTTTTCCCTGGTATAAAATTTGGAATAATAATCTTGCCGCATATTGCAGCTCCTACTTAAGTTCCACTGTTTTAATTGTGTAAGGATCTAAAACACATAAGCTCTTCTGCTAGTCCCAGGTTTAAAAAAACGCAATTGGCAGCACAGAAGTGTAGAAACTCTAGGATGAACTTCAGAATAACTGTAATTTTTCCCTGAATCACTTCTAGAACTGGACTTTAAGAAGACAATAGTCCCAAGATTGAGATAAAATCATCAAAATTAGCACAGCATGGAAATCTAGCATTTTAGGAATATTACACAGCGAAGATGGAAAACTGCAGTGGAAGAGGTAAAAGCAATTCTACATGCAGTACAGCAGTCACTTCAAGTTTAAACATTGTTTGTGTCACAGACATTCTTGTCTGTGCTGATTCATCCACACATCACATCATGTCTGTTCTTTCCCCATTAAATAAAATGCAATCTTATTATCTGATTATTTTTCTGGCAAGGACACAGTGTTTTCCTCTTGCTCTTCTTAAAAAGAGATGCAGATTTTAAAACAGCTGGGCATCCAACCGAAATGATCTCATAAATCTGTAGCATCAAAACAAGACAGAAATAATCTTTGAGTGCAATGAATAATTTTTTACAAGATTAAGTTTCCATGTAGAAAATGGAATACAGAATTAGTTTAATTTTTTTTAATATGTGTTGCAGAGGAAAGCTGAATTGACTTTTGGAAAGAAAGGATGAAGTGGATATTTTCACGTGGCTCTACCACAATTAAAGTTATTGTTGACAGGCCAATTCATACTTACTAAAAGTCTCTGCTTTCTACTTTGACTGCATGAGGAATTAGACTGCAGGATGAAGTAGGGTTTTCCAGTAGCCCTGTTCTTCCTCGCCATTACTGAATCCATTCTTTACCTGAGTGTAGCTTTCAGCTGCACTTTACACTGAGAGCTCTCAACAGTTACTGAAACAAATTCCAAAATATTGTAAGCTGTCCTACTGGCAGAGCTGTAATCATCATGCCAGTAAATGGTAGGGTTGAAAAAATTAGCTTCGTTTTCCTAAGAAACTCAAATTTTAACATAAACTGAGGAATATCATGGTTTCCCAGGGCTAAGGTCCTCAGCTCCTACACATGACTGCTTACTACCAAAGCATTAGATGATTTTAGATGATTTTGAGAAATGAGTGGGCTAGCCTAGTTTGCTTTCCTTAGGAGTTTTAGGGGATTTTCAGTTTAGTGGTTTTTTTGGTTTTTTGCTTTTTTTTTTCCTGGCTCAGGAATTTTGAGAAATTTTCTGGGTAAGCTGGAACACACTAAACCTCCAGGAACAAAAGGAACAGCTGTGAATGGAAATGTGCCTGCCCAGAATGGTCTGGTTTTCTCACATTTACTCGAAAAGTAGTTAAACTTCTGTACCTAGAACATAATTTATTTTAACAGCAAACCATGCTCTCTGGGAACTGCAGCAGGGGGCTTTAGAGCAGCTGTGTGGAACCAGCTACATCCTTCCCTCAGCAGGCAGTGAGAAGAGCAGCCAGCCCAGTGCAAAGCTCAGCAGAGCCAGGGGGCTTGGTTAACCTCAATCTACATCCCCCTGGAATCCCTGCAGCAAACAGCATCTGGTGGACTGTGACCAATCTGCCACAAAGGCTGCTTACACCCTGACTCTCTGACCCAAGCTCTCCCTTTTCCCACCATCCTGGCACTTACTCAAGCCATAAAAGAGGGGCTAAGTACCTTTGCTCTTTTTTGGGGTGAGAAGGAATTTAAGAGGAGGCAGGAGCTTTGAGGCTGGTATCTATGTGAGGAGGACCACTGTCATGTGGGTCATGGAGAACCACATACAGCAAATATATATACAGCTTTATATATATACAGTGTTTTCAGTATCCCATGATCTCAAGTGTCAGAATATAGTCCTCCAGATGGAAACAAGCCAGCTGTCCCGTGTAAGCATTTCAGGGCCAGGCTGTCTTGTGTGCTGCTGTCACAGGCTCAAAATGACTTGGAAGTGAGGACTATAAATACGTATGGCTTATGTCCTCCTCACTGATTTCACAGTTTGCTCAGAGAGCTGGCAAAATTGCTTGAAAATAAAGCAGCTTTGCCTGTTAAGAAGATGCTGATAATATAATGAAGAATTAGAACCGGTAAAAAACTCCCAAACACTGAGACTTTTTAAGTATTTTTCCCCAAATCAGGATAAAAAGTAGATTTTTTTATTTTCTAAAATTACAAACAATGATAATTTAAATTATAAGTACAGAAATTAAACATTTCCTCCCTTGAAATATTAACCTTTTATGGAGAAAACAAAACAATATTTACTTTTTTTTTCTTTTAATTTTCCACTGAATGGATGAGAGACCAGCAAAACATCTTGATTTTCTAGTCACCACTTTACAGGGGAATCACTCTGCACCAGAATTTTTAATCACATTATCAGGTGATGTTTTAAATTATGTGGAAGGGGTTGAAAGGAGAGTAGCAATAAAAACAATTACACAGCAACATTCAGCATCAAAATATTTCCCAAAATAACTTTTCTTCAACACGTGTGTGAGATTTATGGTTTGTTTTTTTTTTTAACCTGGTGTTAATCCATTTTAGAGAGAGGATGTTGAAACAGATAAATCTGTTTCAAACAGCATCATCACGCAGCCACCATGATGGCCTCTTATCAGGCACCTTGTATCACTCTGGTGCACGCCTGCACAATGAGACATGTCCTGGTTTGAGCTACTGCAATGGGAAATCACACCTTTTTTTGTCAATCAGGATTGTGTCATAGAGATATGAAATGGGCAGAGCTATGGATTCAAACTAGAGGAGGATGAAGTTCTTCACCATGAGGGTGGTGAGACCCTGGGACAGGTTGCCCGAGAGGTGGTGGAAGCCCCATCCCTGGAAGTGTTTGGGCCAGGCTAGACAGAGCTCTGAGCAACCTGACCTGGTGGGAGGTGTCCCTGCCCATGGCAGGGGGTTGGAAGTTCCAAATTCCAGCCCTGAAAATTCTATGATTCTATGCCAAAAGCTGAAAGAACTTTGTGAGACCAGGTTGAGCAGCCTCATGATCTCACTCAAAATGCTCTATGAAAGGAGTCACACCAAACCTTGCTGCAAATCTATGGATATGGTTTGCATATTCTATTTTTTATGTTTTTCTATGAACCAATGCCTTGGAAAACATATGGTTCTTCAGGTACCCTATTCTATCTGGAATTCACTGAAGAATGAAAGATAAATGTGAGAAAACCTCAAATGCTGTAGGACACTGCTTCAGTTCCAGTCAATTACTCCATGTTTTCATGTATTTTCTGGGACTCCTTTTTCTCAGCACAAGAGCCCAAGACACTATTCCATATTAGAGCCCACCTATCCTGGAATATGGTGACTGGCTTCACTAGCAACTTCTCAATGATACAAAGGTCCCCCAGGGACATCTTTGGTGGACTACAAATCCCACTTGGATGCAAAACTACTGAGAACTCTACAATCAGGAGAAGCTTGCTGCAACATAGGAAAGTGTTTTCAGAAGCCAGCTCTTGAGTATATTCTTAGATTTTTGACACAGAAAGGCCTTATGTCTGCTCTTCTGACTGCCCATCCATCACAAGTCTTTTAAATGGAAAAGCAAAGTTGACATAGTTTGTCAGAGCTGCTTTGCTCAGCAGCTCAGAATTCAAGCCCTTTTTGCAGGACCATCAGTCTGGTCCCTGCTCTGAGCTCCCTTTTAAAATTTCAAACTGCATTCAAATACATCTGAACTAATTCCCCTATCACTGTCCTGGGCTCAGGAGAAAAACGAAGAAGTTTCTTGCCCTAGCAGTTATGAGGAGAGATGTTTTGGCTATTGTCCTCTATTGTGTTTCCAAATTAAATCTTCTGTTCAAAATGTACCCTGGCAGGTATACCTGACTGACTCCATCTGTTATTCCTGTGCTTGGGGAAAGAAAGCAGGCTCCTCAGTCTCTGTAAGGAACCAGATAGAAGGAATTCTGAGAACCTAGCTGCTGTCTCTAATACACTGTGAAGGCTTAAACCAAGATATTTATATCTTGAGTTGCATTAAATTTAGGCTGTTGGCAAATGCCCAAATCTTTATGCAAGTTGTTGCAAACATTTGTTGCCAATAAATATGTGACATGAGTATCCAGGATGTCTACTAGGAAGAGGTGTTAAACCAACATTTCTGCAGACAACTGCTTATATTTATCCTTGGAAAACTTGTAGCTGAAAAAAAAATATTCTTTTTTAAAATACAAGAATGTGCTCAATAATGTGCTCAGTGTTAAAACAAACAAAAAACCTGAGGGGGTAAGATAACCTAAGACTATGACCATGAAAAATAAACCCCCCTTATAGGAGTCCTTCTCTACACTTTGTCCTTTCAGTCAGGCTACAGCATTTATGCATTGCTTTATTGTGGTGTTTTGGGTCAATTAGATTTTTATCTGAACTTATAAAGAAGGGTAAATGCTTAAGGAAAAAAAAAAGAATATTAGTTAAATGTACCAGAATTAACTAGCTGGATTTCATAGGGAATGTTGCCGAGAAGCTTGAAAGGATTTTTGATAAAATGTGTACTTCAGTTCCTGGGAGCTAAAAAAAAAAATTAATGAGTGCTTAAATCTTGAAATGTTAGATCTTATTCATAAAAAGTCTGGAGGGTGATAAGCTACAGTAGTGGCTACAAATATTCCTACTTCGTCTGCTTTAAGGAGATATATCTTCATAGCTGTGAAATCTGTAGCTTACAAAATTCTTAAATTACATGCTGTGTAGCTTTATTGGTTGCTTTATTCAAGCAACAGTTGGTTGACACTGCCATAGTAGTGTCAGAAGCTGTTTGCTTCATAAAACATTGCTCTGATTAGCCTGTGGGTGGATATCTTGGCACAAAAGCTATTAGACTGTGGTTAATTTCATTGAGTTTAGGAAGACATTTTCCTTAAGCGTTTTATTTCTTCTTTCAGATAGTAAAATTAGGACTAGACATGTATTTTTTTTTTTTTATCAAGGAATATTGTGATGGATCTCCCACACAGCCCTTATCGTTACTGTGACAAGAACCTAATGCTTCTCCAATAAATATCCCTTGAAAGGGACCTCAAACCTTTTTCTGAAAGATCTGTTGCTATTTGTTGCTGCCAGATTAAATTTCTCTATTTCAAGATAGCAGTATTCTGTGGGTGACTGGGACTTCCCTGTCTTTCCTGTTACTGGTTTTTTTCCCACTACTTCCAAGTACTGGGACAGGATCAATATCTTTCTGGAAGTTCTTCAGCAGTTTCCAGACGTGTTAAGTCATAATTAGGCATGAAGTACCATGCACCACAGACATTCTGCCAGCCATAGGGCAAGACTTAATGTCTTGCTGTCTGAAGACATCTTCATCACTGCCCTGAACCTGGTACTAATTTGTATCCTAGAAAGTCAATATTAAGAAGTATCTATCAGAGAAGTATTATATTTATTTTAAATTTATAGCAATATGTATTACCTAGCAAAGTGAAGAGCAAAGAGAATCCATGTCCTCTATACCGTACAGCCGGCATATCATTGTGTTAAGAGATTTCCATTTGGAATGTCTACATTAACAAAAGTTTGAAGGTCATTCTCATGGTCTGCAACAATGGTGGTAAATGGAACACAGTCTTAAAAAAAAATACAAGCTACCAACAGACACTACGATATCAATAATAAGCAGTAAGGCTAAGAGATTTCTGTGAAGACTGAAAAAGGTAAGTACTCTCTAGTCATAATTAACTCCAGTCCTGTGGACAGTAAAGGTCAAAACTAAAATATCTGGCATACTCAGAGACTGACTGGATGTTGCCATGACCTAATTCTATCCAACTTACTACAGAGACTTCTTTATCACAACCAGAAAAACGATCCAGTTACAACAGAAAAAAATATCTGGTGATTTCTACAATTTCTCTATTGTATAATAAAAGAGAAAATAACATCTCTGAGCTGTCTACCATCACCACAGTGAACTTGTATCACCACACAAATGCTACCCAGTGGCAGAAAACATTTCCTCACTCACTTAAAAGTGATTGTGATGAGGTACTTAAATATTTTATCCTCTGTTATATGATTGCTTACATGTAAAAGAGATTTAATGCCTTCAAGGTTGGCAACATAGATGTAAACACATCAAATAATACCTTCTCAATAAGTAAATCCAAAGGTGCCTCTAGACACAAACTATTGCAGCCAGACTGCAAGGATTGGCCTGTGTGCAAAAATGGAGGCAGCAACTGGTATGTATGGAATTGAATTGTAATGGTCTTGAGACATTGGTCTTTCCTCTGAAAAATGTGTAATGAAAGACTGAATGGCCTTTTTTCTTCATTTAGTTATTACTAATTGAGATTATTTCTGTATTTCCACTGCCATGCATGTTTTTTTCTCAGCTTTCAGTCCACCACTGAAATGAATGGTTAAACAGAGCGTACCTGTGAGGCAGGGTTAGTCCTGCAAGTAGGGAACTGTAAAGCAGTGAGATGAAAGAACAAATATACTATTTTAAAGACTAACACTGAAGATGCCATATCATAGCATGAATGTATCAAGGCTTACTTTGGGAGCAGATGGATTTGCAGCTCCAACTGCTTATCAATGTGTGCAGGGAGCTATTGTTTTAAACAATGTGAGCTTTACTGCCATAGGGACACTACATACATGTTCCACTTCCACAAAGAAAAGCAGAAAGGACTTTGCTGGTTGCAGAACTATGGAAAACAGCCACCACTAATGAAGCTTTGCTTTTTTGCTTTTCTGTGAAAAAAAAAATCAACAGATCTTTTCAATTCACATGCAGGAAAGAGAGGGTAGAGGAAGATGCTGACTTCCAGACTTTGCTCATGCTAACAGAAAATGTAGTCCAGTGATTGGTAACTTATTTATTGTTGTGCTGTTATGAAATCACCATATTAATTTCTGACCGGTGTGGAAGGATTAGATACCATGGTGGTGTTAAGTGCCAAAAAAAATTCCCTCCAAAGGTCAGTTAAACTTTCCCTGAAAGTGCTCATTGTCTTGGTATATGAGAACCCATTAATACTGCAGAGGTGGGATGCAGTAGGGATGGATGCATTTTAGGAGAGATTTAGTTGAAAACAGTGGAAGATAGGTACAAAACTTAACTGGATAACAATGGACCATCACTAAAAATGAGAGATTGATCAAATTTTATTTTTATATCGAGCTGGAGGCTATAGGAATCTGGTTCAGATCCAGTTTCATTCGAAGTTTCAACTGCAACCTGGTTGATGGACTAGAGAACATTTCTATTAAATTTGCACACAGCATGAAACCATGAGGGACTGAACTGACAGGATTAGAATTCAGAATTATTTTGACATGTTGGAAAAATATTCAGAAGATGACTGAGAGGAAATTCAGAGGAAGTGATGCAAAGCTGTGTACATAGGCCTTGTTTCCAAAGTTCTAAGTGTGAGATCTAGGCCATGTTTCTACAGTCCTAAGTGGGAGATCTGTGTGTTGCTCTGTCACCTACCATTACCACCTAGCTCAGCAGCAGATACGTTTTACTTTACCATTTGTAACTTACTACTGCATGAGTAACACACCACTTTCACCTCTACCTTGAGCAGCAGCAGCAACAGCAGCAAGTTGGATGTCTCAGAGGTGATCTGAGAAGTGTGTGAAGAAGCACAGACCCCTCCAAAGCCCCTTACATTCATCGAGGTGAATACGTGCAGAAATAGCCAATGAAATTATATGGCAGTCAATGGTATTTAATCTGAGCTGCTGTAGTCCTGCCATCTGCTGGACTTTCTGACTACATTCCCATCCTTTTCCTTTTGCTATCAGTGCTTCTAATGCAACCACATGCTGAGACAATTCAGGGGGCTGACAGCTGGCTCCACCAAGAAAGTGATAATTTCCCAGACAGAGTATCTACTACAGCCAGCTCATCAGATAAATACATGAGTTTTTGCAACACAAAGGACAGGAACATGCATCTAGGGTTGAGGAACACAGCAGTTCAGATGCAATCAGCATCAGGTACCATAACTGTAAAAAGAGAGGACTCAGCTAAAACTTTGCAGTGAAGAGTTCACTCTAGCCATGAAGATAAATTGACTCCCTCTCCAAAACCACCTTATCCCAGAAGAAAAGAGATGTCTCATAGCTATGAAACAAGCTCCAAATATGAGAGGATTGGCTGTGGAAAATGTGTTTGATCACCTGAAAGCCAGAGGAATAGCCCTTAAAAGGAAGAGAGTCAGATCTCAGACTAACTTCAGCAGGATTCTGCTTCTCTGCTCTCTGCTGAATGGTATTTGCAGGAGCAAAGAGGAGCAGATGGCACAAGGCAGAGAGTGAGAGGCCCAAATGGAGCCCCAGTCACCACCTGTGCCTGCCACAGCTTGTTCACTCACCCGGAATAAATGGGAGGGGCAAATTGTGCAGAATGCCCTGACTGTCTGCTTTATGCAAAATCCCTGCCTGCTGCTTGCTGTGCTGTGAAATGATGCATATGCTGGAGTGAAAGCAACAAACCATTGTTTCCTGCAAGTCTTGCTCCCAGTATTTTTTTAATGGTGCTTGCCCTGCTTTGCAGCCCAGACTCCCAGCCTACAGCAGACCAGGCACAGGTCTGGCACAGCCTCCGGCCCAGCTTCTCTTATTCCATTCTTTATTCCCAGCACTGTTTTAGTAGCCCCCAAAACAATCATGGCAACTTTCCCAAGTCTGTTAAAGTGTAACAGAATTTGTTAAAATGTAACAAAGGGCTGAGCTACACAAAGAGGACTGCAGTTCTCAAAGACACAGAGTCTATGGGCAACTGCAAAGGTTTAAACCCTGGGATTAGCGTATGTGTCCTGCTACACCATCCCATCTTGGGATCCTTACAATCTGCTGTTCCTTCAGAGAAGGTAATTTTCAGCTGCCCTACTTAGGGCACAAATGGTGAGGGTGGCACAGTGGAGGAAGCGGCAGATATGCAGAATGTGGCAGACAATGCTATGGTCCCTTGGCCACTGGCACCAACTCTCCATCATCTATCTGCTCTCACTTCAACAAAGCCATAGAAGACATGATCATTTGGACAGAATCCATAAGGGAACAAAAAGAGTTCCAGAATGGAGTTCTAGAAACATAAAGAAAGATTAGAAAAATATACTGTGGAGGAAAAACAAAGGAAACCCTAAAAACAGTCTTCAAAACTTCCTAACAGTAAGAGGTAGAGAACTGGAATAAACTCCTTGCAGTGATGAAACTCACTCTTAAGTCTTCAGGAGTTGCTCAGATAAGGTCCTGTGAGGAATGATGATGGTACAATCTTGGAATGAATTGGGGGCCTGTGCCATCTCTAAATTTTAATGTTTTTATAATTAATACACGTCATTGCATTTACATCCTAGAGTAGGCAAAGCAATAGAGAGATTTACTAGGTAGGGAAGAGGATCAGGGGATTTAGTTAAGAATATTGCTGTAATCAGTGGCCCCTCTTATTACACTGAAAGGACTTTGGCTCAGAAATCAGAGGCCCAGACAATTGCAAGCCATACCACTGATGCCATTCCCTTCAGTCTTCAAGTTATGATTCAACTGCTCTTTCAAGTACATTTATTATAATTTTTTTTAATTAATAATAAAGAGCTACTCATATTTACCAAAACAAAAAGTGTTTCATAAGTTGGATTTGTTTAAACAGAATTTGTATAACTAGAATACATTTTCACCTATTTGGACATTCTGTGCATTTAGTACTTCTAAACCACATTAAGTTATTCACACTGATTTTCTTAAGTCCTTCAGTACTTGCACTAACAAGTATGCTCTGAAAAATGCTTCTGGAATCACGTCCTGTCTTATAAGATAGCATCAGAATGGTTCCAGTACTTATTCTGTCACTTAGTTCTATTTTAGTGAACTGCCTGCATGATCTGGTTTGATCATGCAGTGATGATAACAATGAAACAGAAGAATAGAAAAGGAACTGCTTCACTGACTCCCAACTTAGATACCTCTATGGAAAAATTGATTTTGCTAAATGTCTCCTCTTTTTGCCTAAGCAGATACCTTAGCCCTTTCACTGGTGCATTTGTGTACCTGAATCTTATTCATTGCTTCATTTCAGAAGGAGAAAGCAGTTCAGGTTGCCTCCAAAACAGAGAGGCTAAAATGTTGTTTAGTGCTTTGATACTGCCTATGGTCCAGTGCTGAATGACAATGTAGAATGATCATCTGATTCCAGATTTTGTGGTGGTAAAATGAACCTTGGGAGAACAGACATCTTGGCACACTGCAGAATTATTCTGGATCCTACTAATATTTCCTATCCCCTGCTTCAAAACACACACACAAATATCTTCCATCTGAAACATGACTAAAAATGTCATTTTCTTTTTCAGTTTTTTCTCCAGTCGTGTACCAAACTTCTGTGATGAAAGCAATCATTTCATTTTTCAACTGAATTTTGCAGAGGTTTCAAATATGCTTAAATTAGCTCTGTAGGCTGTACTTCCCTTGGTCTTTGTCTTCTCTTCTGTTTATTTACACTATATTAGACCCTTCAGCAACATTCAATAAATAATAATTTCCTTTCTGCTAAAACCTACCACTGTATAATGTTTATTCCAATGCATGTTTACTGCTGTTTTAGCTGAAAACCACCATCACCAGCAGCCTGAGGAAGCTTAATTCAAGAAATTGTTAGTGCAGGCTAGTGATTAAGAACTTAGCTCACAGAAATCAGGAAAATGAAAGCAAATGCAGCTACAGTTCAGCAATGTAGTATACACAATCCTGCATGAAGTGAATGAAAGTCAAAGAATTAATTGTTTCTACTAGCACTGTATACAGAATCCAGATATTCTTAGTGTAATAGCATTTTTTTTAACCATAGGACAAAAGAAGCCTGCAGTAGTCTATGTAAGCATTGATATTGAGTAACTCTGAATCAGCAATCTGCCCAACAGACGCCCAGCCCTAGTGGAAGAAAGGCTAACTGCATGTTTTTCCATCAGAAAACTCCTCAGAAAGAACAGACTAGACCTCAGGACTTCTGAGATCTTTAAGAGATTTATGTGTCCTGCTCATTCAAAATACAGCTTTGTTTTCATTGGGCAGAATAGTTCTTCCCTTTTCTCAGGTAGAAAATAAAAAGTGCAGTGAGAGGTTTTATACTGAAATCACTGTGGCACGCAGTCTCTTGGCTAGCAGGTGACAATAGCAGCTTAGAAGATGAGTTTCCAGCAAGATATTCAGTCTTGCTATAGTGCACCTTTAATATGCTTCTCATGTAGGCATTTATCAGTTTTACAACTGTCTTCCTACAGTCACACCAACAAGCACATTTTCTTCCTTTGAAACAACACACTGCTGTATGTACATGTCTTATCTGAAAATCATCCTGGGACCTCCCTAACAAGGCAGACCCTAACATAGAGTCTTTCTTTAAACCTTTGTTGGCGGGTACCTCAGGAGATATACAATAAAAGCACTCAAATGATAAAAACAGGTCATTCCACTGTATCCTGCTGCTGAATCATTGCATATCTCCTGCTCCTGTGCCTCAGATGCAGCTTCTGTGTTTTGCTACTCCATTACATTTTATCTATTTTCCTTTTATAAAGTGATTCCAAAGCATCAAGTCAAAGTTCTCCACTTGTTCTGATGATACATTTTATAACTTCTTATCATAAATGAAAATATTGTTACAAGAAGAGGTCATTAAAGGACTCCTATATTACTTCACTAAAGAGCTCATACAGCACCCATTATACATTATCCACTAGTAAAAATGAGCTACCAGAAACAAACCATGACAATGGCAATGGTAATGATAATGATGTCTAGCTACCTCACAGTTGTTTGCAGATTTCCAGAAAAACAGGGCTTTTCAAGCAAACAGGAAACCAGAGGCTGCTAATAATACCTTATAAAAATGACCTACTGTTTTGCAAAAAACCAAACATTAGGTTGATGCATAAAGTCTAAACATTCCTTTGGAGTAGAAAATTACCTCCAGTGTATTTCTGAAAAAGCAGAATTGTACAAAGGAGAACTGCACTAGCTCAGACACATGTTCAAATAGTGGCACAACTGAGGTCTCAGTGCTTGTGAGTACATTTTATTATTGCTGTAAAATAATAATAACTTGTGGTAACATGAGACAGAACATTTCTGCTGCAAACTCCTTTCATTGCATTCATTTTAATTTCCAGAGTTTTCCAGACAGTGATTGCAGTGTGGAGCTAGGATCACACAGCACCAGGGAAAAACAGAGGATTATAACAAATAATGGACACAGGCTGTCACAGGGAACTTACAATGAGGATAGAGAAAGGTTAAGCACCAGCAAGAGGTCATTTTATGTAAATAGAAGCAGAGAGCACTGTGTTTAGTCAGCTGATTATTTATCTCGTATTAAATTTTGCTTGAACATTTGGCTGTGGGATATAAAAATGTTAATGTGAATTATAATGTTAATGTGAATTAATAATGGAAATGTGAATACAGAGCTACTCAAGCCAGAAGGACTACAAACTGCTGTGATCAAACAAATAGACAAGCTGCACTGAAGAATTTCCTTCAATTTAAAATTTTTTTTCCACAGTTAGGTACCATAAAGAGAATCATCTCTACCGTCAGCCAAAACCAACTGTGCACTATAATGGCTCTCTTATGAGAGTTATCACAAGACAGTAGCTTTGGAAATAAAGTGTTAGTGTAAAGATAATGAAAATATGTGAATGGAAATCATGTGACTTCCTTGGCATGTTAAATGAACTCTCTTGACTACCTCTCAAGTTGCTTTCAATTTACTGCACTAATACTTTTCTCTTGGTTAGAGGCTTACCCAACAAGTTTTACCACATTGAAAAAATGCTTCAGAAAAAGTCTGAGATGCTTTCAAAATGGCAGATGTACTTCAAAGCATATACTGGAATTTATTATAAGTTTTTGCAGAATCTATTATTCTTACATAGGACCAAACTAGATTGTAAATGTCAATAAATATCAAATCACTTTTCTTACAGTTGGAACCAGGGTGGCCCCACATCAGAGGTGTTCAGAAACCATACACTCCACTCACAACTGTGGAAACGACTGCCTCTGTTTTTCTGAACTTAATTTTGGACCATGTTGCATTATTTATAGATACTGTTAGCCTAAACCCATATGAATCATACAGAAATAATGATAACTTTTTTTTAAAAATTCATTAATACAATCTAATTCAGGTGAGAAAGACTGGTCACATGCATAACAAAGCAAGAAAAATTTAGATTTGCATCTGTAAGTGTAATAAAATCACAGTTCAGGTATTTTCAGCTTAGGCAAAGAAAAGCTAACAGTCAATATGCTGAGCTCAGGAGATCTGGCAGGAGATCCTGTTGGTCTGAAGAGGGAATGGGTTGCATCAGCTCTCCAACCAATGAAGAACCTCTCCATGACACACACATGGCAAGTATGGGCAAATTATCATGGTCATTGGTCATACTCTGACCCATATGTACAGTTCAGTTATATGAAGCCAGATTTTCTGCATGTACTGCTCCTTGGGATGCTAATGCAGAGGAATTAAGGGGCTGCCTTAGGCTTCTTACATGCATCACCATAAGCAACTGCATACAGCCACTACTTCTATGTATTTATTTCTTTAATTTCCTTCATACGATACAGTAAATGTTAACTAAATTCTGTTAATAAAATAATTGTTTAAATAAAATAAAATAATGTTTACAGATGTCATCTATCTGGACCTGTGTAAAGCATCAGCACTGTCCCACACGACATTCTGATCTCCAAACTGGAACACTATGGATTCGATGGATGGAGTACTGGATAAGGAGCTGGCTGACTGGTTGCACCCAAAGAGTTGTGATCAGTGGCTCAGTTTCCAAATGGAGATGGGTGATGAGTGGTGTTCCTCAAGGGCTGGTAATCAGAGCAGTGCTGTTTAACATCTTTGTCAGCAACAAGGACAGTGGAATCGAATGCACTCTCAGTAAGGTTGCTGATGACACCAAACTGTGTGGTGAAGTCAACATGCTGGGGGGAGGGGATGGCATCCAGAGGGACCTTGGCAGGCTTGAGAAGTGGGGTCATGCAAACTGGATGAAGTTCAACGAGGCCAAGTGCAAGGTTCTAGACCCGGGTCGAGGCAATCCCATGCACAGGTACAGGTTGGGAGGAGAAAGGATTGTGGACAGCCCTGAGGAGAAGGACTTGGGGGAGAGGGTGGATCAGAAGCTCAACATGAGCCATCAGTGTGTGCTTGCAGCCCAGAAAGCCAACCAGGTCCTGGGCTGATTCTCTCCCTGTAAGACCTCACCTGGAGTGCTGTGTCCAGTTCTGGAGTCCCCAACAAAAGAAGGACAAAAAGGTCCTGAAACTTATCCAGAGGAGAGCCACTAAAATGACCAGAGGGCTGGAGCACCTCCCCTATGGAAACAGGCTAAAGAAGTGGGGGTTATTCAGCCTAGAGAAGAGGCTGTGAGGTGACCTTGTAGCAACTTTCCAATAGCAGAAGGGGACCTACAAGAAAGCTGGGGTAGGGCTTTTTACACAAGAGGACAGGGGGCAATGGTTTAAAACTTGAAGAGGGGAGATTTAGGTTAGATATTGGGAAGAAATTCTTTTCCTGTGAGGGTGGCGAAACACTGGAACAGGTTGCCCAGGGAAGTTGTGTCTTCCCCTTCCTTGGAAGTGTTCAAGGCCAGGCTGGATGGGGCCTTGAGCAGCCTGATCTTGTGTCCCTGCAGGGGGTTGGAACCAGATGATCTTGAAGGTTCCTTCCAACTCTAGCCACTCTTTGATTCTATGAAATGAAGAGAGGTTAAAATTAATTTTTTTAACCAGATAAACTATATACCAAGGACCATGCTGGCATGTGATTTCATTAATAATATGCTCAAAACTTTTTGTGCCAAGGCATGAACAGTTCATTACTTAGAGTGAGCACAGGGCATTATATCTCTTTGGATTCTAAGGATCAGCATTTTCTTGATTGACTATTTAAACCATTTTTTGAGGCACTAATCTCTTTTTTTTCTTTTTTTTTTTTTTTCTTTCTATCTTAAGGCACACCATGATTGTGTCCCATTTTCTTCCTATCTAGACTTTACCAATGGATTATTTTCTTGTTTTTCTCTGAGTACTGATGAAACATTTTAGCCACTGAGAACTGTGCACTTGTTACCACTTTTCACCACCCTTTAGTCATTACATAGTGACATGAAAAGAAAGACTGGTAGGTACCTTAAGAGAGTTAATGCAACGATGCTCAAACACCAATAAAGCTGACGTTAAAGGACTGAACTTTGTGGCATCCACAAGTCTGTACATTTCTACTGAAGTTCGTCACTGTCTGCCACTAATCCTACAAAGCTTGGTAGGGATCAGCTGCTGACAACACCAATGAAAGAGGGTCTTTGTTATAACACTCTTGGGTTTTTGTACATATTGAAGACCTTGCAAACCTTATTCAGATTGTCAGTTACTTACCAAACATTAACAGCGTATATGACTCAGTGCTTCAGACAAATCTGTATTTTTCTCTGTTTTTTTTCTTGTTCTTTCCATTAATCACGAATGTTTTTATTTACAATTCATGCTTATGATTTAACTGTCTATTCACAATAAATGTCTCATAAATAAACATCTGAGGTTTTTGGCCTTCTCTTTAGTCACAAAATAATGAATGAATTGATAAAGTTCAAAGCTAGAATGTTTTGCCTGTAGTGGATTTCTCATTACCATTATAAATGTTATCTTCAAAGAGTCTAGTTAGTTAGTTACCCTAGTCCTCCCTGTTTAATGAAATTATTTTGTTTCCTTAAACTGTATTTAATAAGTAATAAGGGAGACTGGAAAATTAATACACATCTTGCTGTATTGATTTAATTTTAGTTCATTCTGTTTTCTCTCTGAAGTCTATAAGCCTTCAGGTCCTATACAATATATTTATTTTTGACATGCACATTTTTCTACTGCCGAAGCACCTCTGCTGTTCTTGAACCAGTCTCAGAGATTATTTAAATCCTTACATTTTGCTTTTTCAGCTCTTTACAATTTCCCACATAATTTTATTAACCACTTCAAAATATTATAATTGTAATCTAAGAAACTCCATTAGCATATCAAGTCTAACTTAACACTGAACAGCATTAACCAGGTATAGTCCCTGCATCCATTGTCCTGCAACTGCAGGAAAACAGCCAGACCCTTCTATGAATTCTAAAAGCAGCTGGCAGCAATTTCATACTCATGACTGTATTTTAAAATTCATATCTCCTAGTGTTGGAAAGTAATGACTTAGTAATAGGTTGTGCATAAATAGGTTAAGATGCAAGCAAAGTTAAGACTGTAGTGCTATGATAAGTGCAGTGAGAACAGACTGTGTAATTATTTAGATGACAGCATAGGAAATACATGTGCTTAAAACCCCCCACAAAATGCTAAATTCAAACCTAGAGCATGCAGGGACACTTACTGAAGAAGCTAGATTTAGCAAAGTGAGGTGCCAGCCACAGCATTAGTTAATATATTTAGGATGAGTGCAACAGTTTTGGGAGAGATCCACATTCAAAAATAGCTTCCCAAACAGGATGCCAAGAGGAAAAGCATGAAAAATCAATCTCTGTACATCAGTCTCACTCCTTTATGGGTATCAGACATAAAGAGATGGATAAGCATATCATCAGTTAAACTGAGAGCAGGGATTGTATTGACCAAATTACTTTTTATTTAATTTTTCTCAGAGGAAATTAAAAATGCCTTCTTTGATTAATTTTGTTTTTAAATTGGAATTCAAATTTTTCACTTTCTGAAGTCAAATACCAAGGAAGGGAGGTTAGATTCCTAGAACTGCTGCTGAAGAAAAATCTGGTTTTGAAGTTCAATGATTGCAGCACTTTTACAGTCATTCTCAAAGTTGTTGTCTGTCTTAAATGACTTTAAAACAAAAATTCAAAACCTATGCAAGAGACTGTTCCAACAACTTAGCAGCATGGTAGACTACCCTCCAGAACCCATACTATAGTTTTGTACCTTTAACTTATCACTACAGATGTGAAAAGCTGTCCTTTTCTATGTAGCATCACCATGATGTTTTTCAGTGAGGCTGTTGTCAGTTGTGCTGCTGATTATGTTCAGTTGCATCAATTATCAATGTTGCTTAAACATTTTCTGAAAAGAAAAAGGGACAATGTCTCAAGTCTAGAAGGCAGAGAACTCAGGTAAGGTAAGATTCGAATTGTTGGCTTCTGTATCTCAAGATAAACTCCCTAATGTAAAAAAATTGTTATCTTATTTGATAATTCCATACAATCAGACCCACAATTGAATCAAATTTTTATAACTAAAATCTTGATACACAAAGCACAGACAAAAATGTAGGATGGAAATGCTGTACTTATGCTACCTTGTAAACTCATCCTCAGAGATACCACCAAGGTAAAACCAACGCTGATTAATCCAGTGAGAAAATACCCTTGTATGGAATGTCAGACACATCCCCACTCATCTTAGCCCAAGGCTGCTAGCTACTCAACAGCTGCCTTCTATTCTGAGTGCTGTGCAGAAGCCTGTCTGTTGTGATGTGCTACCTCAATTCCATTTCCTCAAGCAGGAGCAACTGAGATAGACACTGATCACACTCTTGAATAATTGCTACTTCTGCCTATGGCCAGTAAGCAAGAACATAAAAGCACACAAGTAGAAATATGACATTAATTCAAGACTGAATATTCTCCACACTGCCAAGGGGGTGCAGTGTGTGGCTTAGAGCTGATCTGCCTTCTGTGTCATCTCCAGTCTGCCACTTTCCAGCACAGAAACAGGCTGGAAATATATCGTAGTGATGAGATTAAGTTTTCCTTTGCCTTTCCAGGAGCCACAAAACTCTATGGACATCTCAGCTCTAATTTTTAACATGTTACAAAAACAGTTAATCAGGTGGCCCTGTGTTAACATGACTCATCCTGAAGGATAGACAAGACAGGACCACTTCATCTTCACTCTCTTTCTATCCTCATCACTTTCTCTTCTTTTTCACCTCCTGACCTTCCTGAAAGTCCATTTCCTTGCTATCACATGCTTCAGTGCTACTGGTTATTACTTCTCAAACTCTGGTACAAGTTCTGTGAGGTCTCTCAAATGACACAGATCCATTTCCAAGGAGCTGAGCAGTTAGGCTGGAGCTCCGTGTGGGAGCTTAAGACTTGGGCTGCTATGCAACTCTTTAGGAAATCAGACAAGGCAGCGGAGGCAGGCTTGGTAATTGCCTCAAGTTGATGTCTCACGCTCCACAGCCTTACGCTATCATGGTATAATAAAGTGGGTATCATTGATGTTCTGACACTATGATGCCTGACAAAGCATCTCCTTGTTGGGATACCTTAGAAGCATGGAAAGTAGTCCATATCAGCAACAGGGAAGACAGCACCAATCCATAAGGACAACCTAATCCTAACTTTTGTCCACTCCTAGCCTTCACTCTCAGTTCCTCCTTCTTCAGCAGTTAACTCTTGGGCTGAAGTTTGCAGACCATTAAGACACCTCACACTAACTTATTCCATATATCACTATGCCATGTAGAAGCAGCTAATATTAAGAAGAAAACTAAATATAGATGGAAATTTATTAAAAGATAGCAAAAAAAAATTTTGTGGAGATTAGATTCAGAAGTGAGAATTGAGGCTTTCTTTTGACAAAGGTCAGCAGTCAATTGAACCATGTCTAAACCAGCAGTGGTTTGTTGCTTATGAAGATAATGTGGGTAATAAAACAGTATTTCCTCATTGACTACAAAAGGAAGAGAGACATGGATCTTCTTGCACTGGATCCACTCTACAAAAGTTTTCACCTACAGATGTACTAGTATTTTTTACAAATTTGTGAAAACAACATACAATTTTCCCCCTAATAGTCTTCTCACATCTTAGCGACCCCCAAGGAAAATTTAGATTTTTTTTTTTCCCTGTCATTACCTATATTCACTGAGCCTGCTGTTGACAGGAGACTCAGTAAGTCAGTCATGTGTCTTGGCAGAGAAGAGGGCAAACTGCATCCTGGGGTGCATCAAACACTGTATAAACAGCCAGTCAAAAGAGGTGATTGTTCCACTGTATCTGTTGGTGAAGCGTCACCTTGAGTGCTCTGTGCAGTTCTGGGCCTCACAGTGTAATAAGGATTTGAGAGTCCTTGAATGCATCCAGGGGAAGACAACAAAGCTGGTGAAAAGGCTGGAAGGCATGTCCTTTGATGAGTAGCTGAAGTTTTTAGCTTTGTCTAGTTTGGAGAAAAGGAAGCTGAGGTATTTATTTTTCCTGTCACCTGAAACTCTACTGATTGTGGGACTTATTTTTGTAATTCTGCAATTCCTCAAAAAATACATGACCTTATCTAAACTTATACATCAAGGATTTAATGCAATAGAGAGCAGTGTAGTCTATATGGCCTGGCAAGAGCAAAAGCAGTGAACAGAGTGCTCATTTTAACTGTTTGCATTGGTGATGTGGAGCTGCAGGGTCAGAATAAGATCAAAAAGCCACCTACAGAAAGGCACTCTTCCTCCATTGTGTTATATTTTTCCATCAAAGCTGAGCTCTCCACAGACAGGATAGGGTTCAGGGTGACATGAGGCTTTGGAAGTGAGCTTCCATGATATGCTTGCTGTTGTGAAAATTGTGATGGATGTCGTGTTTAAGATTGCTTGGTACTAGGAAGATCAAGTTTCCCTCTCCTGATGATACCTGAGAGGCTGTGGCAGTTATGGATAATGGCAATCACAGAATCTGTACAGTATAAACATTAGAAGAACCTTTCTGGGACTGTAGTAAGATAACTCTTCAGCTCTCAGTATCCCTGAGGTCCTCCCATCTGATGTGCTTCCTAGAGATGTCCCAGGGGCCTGCAGCTTGATCCATACAACACAATCCAGCCTGAGGTCCATGAGAGGCATGGAACTTGAGGGCATCTTGAATGAGTGGTGCAGACATACTCAGTCTGACACACTGAATTCCAAAACCCTGGAACAGCCTTGCATAACACATGGGAGTACACGTATCTATCCAGAGCATACCTTACAAATACTGTGACCATAAGGTATTATTACCAAAAAAAAAAAAAAAAAAAAAAAAAAAAAATCCAAACCTCAGTAACCAAATTTCCCATACATGTTCAAAAGTGCACAAACTCAGTTTCACCTTTCATGTGACATGTTTCCACACTACTGGTTAAAAAAAATGTCTTTGGGGAGTTTTGAGAGAAACCGCACAAAAAGACTTACACACTTTTCCATGTTTTCCTTCTTGTCTTTGTCTTCATGCTACCACTTATTTTTCAGGTGGTGTTGTTACTATTACTGCTAGAGAAATCAGATCTTTTTAAATTGTCCATAAAAGCCTGCAAGAGCAAATGAAGGCAACATGATTACAAGGTTAGGGAGAGGAAGTGTATGCTTGTAACAGACGTTCCCAAGTAGGCACTTCCAAATGTAAAAGGACCTTAAAAATATAATCTTCTGAACTAACTTTTTTCAGTTTGCAGAATTTGCATATATATGTGGAAATAAATTGCTAGAAATATAAGGGCAAGTACATGATCAAATAGGAAGTATTTAACAGAATAATGACTTGAGTTCCTTCTTAAACAGCAGATATATTTGCTATTCTACATGCTGTAATTAGTATCATGAAAACATGAGTTAGATCTCCCAAATCAGAAGAGAAAATTGGTTAATTTGGGTGTTTGTACCTTTAGAAATCATGAGAAGCATTCTTACAAAACTGTGAGAACTTATTTTCAAAAGTGGAATTTGTTTAGAAAAGTGTCTATCTGAAAACTCATCACCAGGGATTAAAACTTAAAAAATAAACATGCAAATAATGTAAGTTTAAAGATATGCAACGAGGGCAATGAGATTTTTCCATGAACCACCTTCTTGTTGTGTTTCTTCCAATCAAATTTATGGAATTATGAAATACTTTATGAAATACATCTTTGCAAAGGGAAGGTCAAGAAAAAATATTTCTTTAAACTATCTGAAGCTATCAAATAAAGAAATTCTATGTAAAAAAAAAAATTAATATCAAAGAAAGACAGAGAGCACAAATCCTATGAAATTGTCCCTGAGCGATTCAGTGAAGGGCAACAATGACATGAGTGCTGTGGAAAAAAAAATTCCTTACATATCAAGTCCTATACCAGGCAGCTGCTTCAGGGATCATGGAATATGCTACCCAGCTCATCATGTTCTCTCCCTGCTATTCTCACAACTCCTTTAGCATGTCCTTTAATTAAACAGACATTAGTTTCTGCTTCTGTTTGATCCATGACGTTAATCTGCAACTCCCAGCCCTTAAATTTCAAGGACACAAAGTCTCATGCATGTTCTCTCACACTGACTCTCATTTTTGTAATAATTCACCCCTTAAACATCCTAATCTATCTCATAATCTGTCTTGAAAACCTGTCTTAAAATGTTTTAAGGAACATTTGGACAACAGTGTGTGAAGATCAAAGACTGTCATACAGACCGATAATGGGCCAGTATTTCCTTATATTCACTCAATTGCCTTTTCATTAGCTAATTTTAGATGCTCAGATCTCCAGAGGCTGCCTTATTGTTTTGTTTGTATAGCACCTGGTCCTTGGTTTGGTTTCTCACTTACTGGCAGTGAGGCAAATGTTTTGATATACAGATAAGATTTCTAAAGGCTAAAAAATACCAAAAAACAAACAAACACAATAAACCAAAAAACAACCCAGAGAATAAAATTAGTTATTTTAAAATCTATCCTATTATTCTGAAGGTCTCAGGTTTTTAACAACACTAACAGATAAAATCATTAATGCTGGTCAATGTGGGAAGAAATGTGCCACAGCTCAAGTATTCTGATTTTCCTATCTTCTGCAAGGGAAAGAGACCTAAAACCAGGTATTTTACACTGTTTTATACAGTTGTAGTCTATGCATATCCATAAGACAAGAAGCTTTTCAGCAGAGCAACTTACAGTACTTGGATGTTTGGAAAGTATTTTTGCTATTTATTTTCTTCAGCAGAACTCTTAACTGCACGACTGGGTAAAAGATGACAGTGGCATTTTATCTAGTATTAATTGCAGATAAGAAAGAAAAAAAAATCGAGTGTCTAAAGACAGGAGAAGCAGCAATGATGAGCAAGCAAGCAGGAAAAACCTAAGAGTCAAAACAGTAGTAGCAGTAGTAGCTGTCTCTGTATCATGCTACTCCACTGCAACACTTACTCATAGATACAAAGAATGGGGCTGGATGCTGGAAGTTGCACTCAAAAATATCTAGAGGCCAGAGTGAACAGGTAGATGGGGCACTATGATATTGGGACCAGAAAGTCTAATCACACTCTTCAATGTAACAGTGAAGGAGCAGAAAACCAGAATAATAATTTATTGGGCTACAAAAATGATTGAAAATGAGAAAATATCCTCTCACTGCGAGATGTAGTACTCTCACAGAGTAATAGAAGTGTTACTCCAGAGTAACGAGTTGCCACGTTTCAGTTGACCCACAGTCACCATCTGTGTACTCAGTCTTGGTTGGTAGCCAATGCAAAACAATTCAAATTAGCTTCACCCTCTTTAAAAAAGGGGGAGATGATCAGCTTGGTTTATCAAGAAACAAAACTGAGAAATTATTTCATCACAGTGTACAAGAATGCTCATAGGGAGATAAGTCTGTATACCAAGTACTGAATAGCTCTTTAACCTACTGAAAAAATTGTAATAACAAGCAGAAGCTGAAGACACTGCAGTCATGACTACCTATTGCTGCAAAGCATTAACAGTAGCAATGGATTCTACAAGCTGTTAAGTCTTTATATCAAGACTAAATGACTTCCACAAGGTTTGCCCAAGCACAAGCTTTTAGCTTCAGGAAAGGAGAGCTGAGCAAAATGCTGTCTGTCACCAAAAAGGCCTCAAGTTTCATTGGGCTAGCAAGTTTTTAATCTATTCAATTAAAGAGCGGAAGATAACACTGCAATCATCTAACCTAACCTGATGTGCAAATATGATCTATAGACTGTCAGGGCCCAGCATTAAACCATGACAAGCATTTAAAGATACATTACACAATGATATTGTCTTAGTTATATATACTCCAATATCAAACTGAAGATACAACCACTAGATACTATATTGTTGTGCTGCAACAGTCTACACCTGATAGAAGAGCAGTTCCAAAAAAGCAAAAATCTGCTATTATTTGCCTTTCAGACCACAACAGGGCAATCTCTCATTTCCTCCAACATTTCTAAAGAAATATGCTGCATTGAGAGATAGTTTGAGTGCTAGTTTAGGTTATAGTGTGAATAAATATTGCTTTAAAGTTACCATCATCAGCTGAAGCAAAAGTGAAGATGTAATATCACACAATTTTAGTAAGAATTAATATTTACATTCAACCTGGTCACAAATATATTAATTTATTATGTGACACAATTACAGACAAAAAGTTTAATGATTAGCATAGGAACAGTTTATACCTGTACATGCCCCATTAACAGAGGTTTATGATACAAAATTGTTTGGAGTCAGAAATTAAAAGCAAAATAATGCTGGTGGATTTTTTATGAGAGAAAATAAAGACCAATTAGAATGTAAAAATAAGTAAGAGAATAAGGAAAGAACACAGAGGTAGTGCTCATTTATCGGCTTTACTACAACCACTAAACAAATACAGTTGACAAGTTTCATCATTCATGTTAATGGAGAAGTTTGTGTAAAAGTAAGAAGGATTGCAAAGGGCAGTAACATCTGGGTAGGCCTGTGGTTATTTATTCGGACATTTTACAAGCTGCAGCAAGAGTACCTGCTTACTCATCTGAATTCCCTGGAGAGCTTTAAATCACAGTAATAAAGAATCACTTATAAAAAGCTAGTAACTGTATCACCAGAGGGGAGTCAAAGAGCCACAGGAGAGCTGCTGGGCCAAAATGCAGAGTTCTAAAGCTTTCTGCACTAACAGTCTGGAAGTCCTAAGGACTTTGAAGCCAACAGAAACCACTCCTCTTGTGCCCATCGGAACCAAGCACCTTGCCCATCTCCCTTCTGCCCCACAACGCCACTGCTGCGGCTGCTTTGCACTTTCTGCCTCGATTAATCCTTGTGGATTTATAATAAAGAACAAAGTGTCTCCTTCTCTGATAACAACACTTGTTCTTCAAGTACAGAAGAAGCTTTCTAAGAATTTAGATACAAAAGTTACTTAGGCTACAAGTGTTTTTGCACAGACCTCTGGGGAACAACAGCGTTTCTCAGCTTTAGCTCCCTTGAAACTAGCCAGCGAACTCGTAAAAAAGATTAAACTGTTAAGATACAGATCATGAACTCTGAGGAAAGAGACTGCCTCTGCCACCTCCAGGCAGCGACAGAGGGACCGGTACGGTCACCTGCCCTTGGGCTTCCTCCACCCGTCCTCCTCCATCAGGTAGGCATCGCACCTCACCTTCCCCTGCCCTTGCCTTCTTGTTGTTGACAAACACCATTTTAAGGACACGGCTGGATTTGCCCTGCCTGTCCCTGGGATTACCCGGCCGGTGCCTGCCGTTAGAGCCGCACCGTTCCCCCGCCTTCGCCCGCTCCTCTCTCCGCGGCAGAACTCGGGAGGGATGGAAGGAGGGGGCCGCCATCTTCTTAGGGCGGGAGCCGGGGGGCGAGTGCGTGGCCGCAGGTCTCCTCCGGGGGTGCGGAGACTGAACGGGGCGGGGGGTAGTGGGGTGTGTGTTCATGCGGCCGCGCCTCGGCCCGCCTCCGCTCTGTGTGTGTGTGAGGGAGAAAGCGAGAGGGAGGGCGGGGTGCGGAGGCAGCTCCCGCCACCGCCTCCCCCCGGCTCGCCGCTGGGCGTGTGCCCGGCCCCCGGTGCTGCGTGACCGCGCGGAGAGGAGGAGTGTGGGTGCGGGGAATTTCCTTGTGTAGCGACGGAGGAACAACACCGCTGCAGACGGCGGGGCTGCGAGGAGGGCGCTGCCGCCGCCGGTTGCCGAGCGATGTGAGGGGGGAGCCCCCTCTGGGCCCTCCCCTCCCCCCGAACCCGCCTGCTTTCCCCCCCTCCCCTCGCCCCACTCATCCCCGCCCCGCCATGCCGGACCAGATCTCCGTGTCGGAATTCGTGTCCGAGACCAATGAGGATTACAAGTCACCTACCGCCTCCAACTTCACCACCCGGATGGCCCAGTGCAGGAACACGGTGGCGGCCATCGAGGAGGTGAGCCCCGGGAGGGGAGGTGCGGCGGGGCGGGGGCCGGGCTCCGCAGCCCCCTCCGGCCTGGCTGCCCGCCGTGGCGGCAGCAGAGAACAAGGCGCTACCGGCGCTGGCTTCTGCCGCTCCCTCTCCCCGCCCGGCCCCGAGGAGCGCCCTCGGCTGCCGCTGAGAGGAAATGGGGCTCGCCCGGGTAGAGAGGGGAGGAAAAGGAGCGGGGGGGAAGGGCTGAGGCGATGCTGCCCCCCTGCCCGCGGGGATCGCGCTCTGCTCGCTTCTCTCGCTCGGAGCTCGCCCCTCAGCGCAGGGCAGGGCAGGGGCGCCGACTGCCCTCAGCCCCGCTTCTCTCAGCCTGGGGGCTGGGGAGCCCGAGTCTTCGTGTTTCGCTCTGCACCTGGAACCAGAGGAGCCTTGGGCCAGGCGGTTCTGCCCACTCTCCTGCTTGGGGGAGAACTTGGACTCTCCAGCCGCCCTCTCTGCCCCTTTCTTCTCAGCGACACCTGAACCGCCTTGGCCCCCCCAGCTGCCGTGTGGGGCTTGTGCCCTGGCGGCACGGGAGGCTGGAGCGTCCTATTCCCCGTGTGTGTGCCTGCCTCCTGGCACAGGTGGGATTTAATCATCTTCCCAGTCCCCGCCCATGGCTATTTAAACACCCTCCCCCCACCTCGGGCATATCCTTAAAGGTCTCCTTCCCTCAGGAACTTCTCCTCCAGGGTCGTGAGGCGATGCCTGCGCTTCCCTGAGAGGCGAGAACACGCTGTGTGCTGCGCGGCAGCCTGAGACCCCCCCCGGCTTTTTTGCCTCCTCTTGTGCTGCGGACACTTCGTGTGAGCCGCTTTTTTAAGGCGAGGAAAGCTGTTTGGGTATTTTTTTCCCCCGAAACGTGCAGTTGAAGCTGAGGGTAGGAGCCCTCCGTAGCAGAGAGCGTGGCTGCCAGCGCTGGGCAGAGTCTCGCTTCCCTCCTGTTTCAAATCAGGGAAATCTGGGACAGGTCTGAACACACTGAGTGCACATTCCCCATCCTAGTCATATGCACAATGAAATGTGAAGCGACTGTGTATCTCGATTCCTCTGGCAGCTTCTCTGAAGTAACTTGTGGGAGCAGGGGAGACTTATTTGTGATGCAGATTAATTTGTTCCATCTACCTGTTACATCACTTCTTGCAGTGTGTGTTTAGTTGGGGGTTTTTTGTTTTGTTTTGGTGTTTTTTTTTTTTGCAGTAAGCAGGTATTTTTAAAAGAGCCTCTAAAGCAAAAATGATCTTGTCAGTAGCTGACGTCCCTTCTTACAAAAGAACTGCCACTAGCAATGGATTATTAACGTGTCTCCAGTGAACAAAACCAGGCTAAGTGTTTAAACACCTTTTTCAAGATTTTCCTGTTTTGTCAGTTCCCAGAACCACTAAAGCAAGGAGCTGAATTGAAAATAATCTGCACAGAAGGAATTACTGTTTTGTTCCCGAGGTAATTTTCTTCCCTGCAAGCTTGCACATAAGTGCCTGGATTTAATTATGCCTTAGTAGCCTCTGATAGTTCTAAAATCAGCAATTCTCTGTCAAAGGCAATGTTTTCCTAAATAATTTATAATACTGAATCATTTTGGTTTCACGATAGAATTGCTTAATAGTTGATTGATTAAAAATCGAAGTTATTTCAAGCATTTGGGTCAAAATCAGTTTTGATAGATTTAGAGGTTTTTATCTTAAGTGTCATGAAATTTGTGGTTTCTTTAAGTCTCAATTTCTAAAGCTGTGTGGTTGGAAAAATGTATTTCACAGAAAAACATGAAAAAAAGGTTTAGTTTTTCGTTCTCATGGCTGATTACACAAAATTTATATATGATGACATGAAATTTTTAACACATGGTCAACTCAGTTGCATCTTGAAGACTTTTACAGTACAAGAATGATACGCATTTAAAAATTTAATATTTAATTAATATGGTGGATTCCTTATTTAATCTGCTTGGCATTTGTTTTTGTGTCATATCCCTGTTACCCTGCTATTTGATTTTTAATGAAACTTGATCAGTGTGTTAAATCTCTGAATACTTCAGATATTGGACACTGCTGCATTATGAGGAATGTGCATCGAATTCCCAAATAAAACAGATCTCAGTAAAGTTTTCAAGGCAGGAGATGAGAGATCACCCTGGCTATAGCCATTTTTAATAGTATTGGTGTGTCTAGTGCTTGTGCCAAATATCAGGGGTTGCTGCCTCTTCATGCTGCTGTCCTAAAGCATGTGTTAAAGTGACTACAGATTTTTTTTTTCACTTGTGATTTATCAAGAGCACCGAACAAATTTACATGGTTTCAAAGCTAAAATATTTTTTCAGACTTAGACTTCTTTGGTTTGGAAATACTTAGGTCTTTTAGCACAATTGTCTGGTTTTTCAGGTTAAATGTGATCCTTTGATAAAAGGTTGTCTGTAAATTGTGTAAGAGAGAGATCAGTGCTCAGCACCTTTTTTTAAAAAGCTTGGCAAGAATTAGTTCTTCAGCTTGTTGTGAACGGAGATTTGGTAAAGAATGCAAGTGAAGATGTATGGGTAATACAAAGAACCTGTGCATTTCCAGTGTCATAAGTACTGAGAATCATCAATTTCCAGTGTGTGCTGCTCAGTACAAGTAGACAGAAAGGTTCTGGAAACTAGGAAGTCTGTCTGTGTGTGACATGGGGAATGTGTTACTGAAAACAGTTAATACGTGAGTTGAAACCATGCTGACTGGAAGCTTTGTGTATGCATGGATTTTAACAAGTGACTGTAAGGGCTGGCTTATTAACTGAAGATGGTTAAGTTTTTGTTTTCCAGGATTTGTATACATGTATTATATCAACAAATTAGCTATTTAATACTGATACTTTGAGGATGTCTCTTAAACATTTTTCTCAGCAAATCTGGTTCTGGAAAGGCCTGCATGAATCCAGCTGAATTCTCCCTCGGAAGCAGAGACACAGGGGGAGGCAGTGCACAGGAGGTGGGGGCTAGTGTGACTTGTTAGCCTCAGCTCAGCTCTGTGCAAACACAGATAAATAACTGTTTCCACATCCCAATGGGAACTATTTTGCACTTACCGTTAAAACTGATGGCTGCCAGTTTTGTAATTCTGTCTTAGTTAATTAGCACAAGTCTAATAGTGTCTTAAAAGTTTAGTTAATAAGGCCTTGCTTTCATTGGTGGAGTGGAAAAGGCTTGCTCAGTGAGGAAGTAAGTAACATGTTGGACAATCGTGTCTAATTTACCGATGTATCTCTGGGCAGAGGTATTGCCTTGAGTCAGTGTTTTCTGAAATTGGATTAATTAACCTGTGTCAGTTACAGAACATGATTAGTTTTTAGTATCAGTTGACAACAGTTGGAGTTTTACTGTTTTATGTGATTGTACACACTAAGTACAAACCCTGGATTATGGCCTTTGAGATCACCAGAAGTGCCTACCTTGCATTTTGGGAACTGGTGCCTATTCAAACACTTGGAGAAAGAGAATCTGATCCTTTGCTTTTGGTAGTGGAAAAGGGATTAGGAAAAGCATGCTTGTGGAGCACACTGTGATTTCAAAGGAAAAGCAGTCATGTAATTTCTGCATTGTTCTCAGATTAGGATGTTTCTTAGCAAAATGTTTGGAATATTTAGCTTCTGCTAAAGCAAAGTGAGCAATATATGCCACAGGCCCTTACAGGTTACTGTTTAATCTTTGCAGGTATGATAGTGACTAAGATTAAACAAGTTTTAATTGATAGAGTGCAGAGTATAGTCACATGACTGGGGGAAGGGTTGCTTGAAATCAGTAATCTGGTCTGAGAAATGCTGTCTTTTTGCTTGACTGTTTCCATTAAAGTTTCCAGGATCTAAAAATGTGTGGTGACCACTCTTAAGTTATGAACTTTTAAAAATATGATTTTAGTACCACTGTTACTTAGAACATACATTTCTTGCTTTTAGGTTCTGTAGGTAAAATGGGCTCTAAACTGCAATGGAGTCTGCAAGGTTTTTAGAAAATTATTTTGCAGAGTGATTTAACGAATTAGAATCCCAAGTGTGTCATGTTTTTAGCAGTAGAATAAGTTTTACAACACAGACTGGAGCTGAAGCCCATAAAAATTCTACTTGCTTATTTCTGTTCTACCTGTTTACCTTGTTCCAGTGATTCTGGACCAAAAAGAAGGGCAGAGGGCTGTCGTGCAGGCTGCTATCTAAACAGTGTAGCAGATAGTTATGTGCTGAAGACATTTCCATCTCAATTGGGACTTGAGGTGCAAAGTTTACCCCACCTACTAAAAGTTCACTCTACACAGATTTTTCCTATAACGACAGGAGAATGGAAATGTTGGGAGAAGTTAAACAGGTTACTGCAGCATCCTCCCCAGCACAGTAGTACTTGCTACTGGGATGAATGTGTTGTAAGCAGTAGACAGGAAAAATGTGTGGTGGGAAGATGTAAAACATACAGTCAAAAAACAGTATAGTGGTGCCAAAGATGTTCTTTGTTCTTTGGATAGAAGTAGATTTTATTTGTTTGGGATATATTTAAAAGCTGCTCTCTAGGAATTTCTGTAAATCTGCGATATTAATGTTTAAGCTGTAACTTGTAATATCAGGTGTCTACTTTGTTCTGTAGGTCCTGTACCATGATTGTTATACCTCAGTGATTCTCTAATTTTTACAGTTTAAAAGATTATATTTTGGTAACTTCCACTCCTGGGAATTCAGCATGTCATTTCATTATCAAAACTTTTTCTTCCTCTCTGTCAATTATAACACAAGTTTTGTGTAAGAAATGGTAATAATTTCTTGACACCTAAGGCAATCTCTCAGTTTTCAGATGGCTTGGAGAAGTGTAAAGGATCAATGTTTATTGAATTTCATTCCCTTTTGCATGCTAAAATTCTATAATACTCTCATCCATTTTGGTTTTGCAAAGCTAACAAGGGCAAGACATGATGGCTTGGTGGAGTGGGGGAATGTGAGACTGTATAAGTGCATACACTTAGTGCAAATTTTAAAAAATTTTAAAACGCATCTTCAACACTTGATTTTTGCTTGACAGGTCTTTAGGACTGGATTTCTGTCTTCCTATATTGCGTGATTCTTTCTTGCTTTTGAAAGCTATCTGAAGAAGGTGGTTTTGTATACTTTGAGAAGCAGTAGGAAACATCTCTTGCTGTAGTGCATTTTGGAAAATATAGTACTATTATTTGTATATTTCCTTTTGATGAAATATACTTTTGTGCCAACTATGATGTGCTCTGCAGTAGAATGTATTTGCACTCTTTTCTTACTTCATTACTGAATACAGTTCCATAAATACATGTTGTTTAAAACATTTTTGTGTTCCACTTCTGCTTCCTTTCTGGAATCATCATTCTCTGTCATCAGCATCCAAAGGAGTTTCTGGGAAAGTCATTATGACACAAATGAGATCATGATTTCAACAGGACTGTGGGATTTTTTGTTTTGTTTTTGGTTTTGAGAGGAGTTAGAGGATGGAAGTAGCAGAAATACAGGAGCAAACTGTAGGTCTTCAGCTGGAGCTTTGTGCATATTTTAAAATACAGAATTTAGACCTTAAACCTTTAAAGTATAGACAATGTGTAGTCAGTTAAAATAATTTCAAGCCTTTTATGTAGAATGCCATGCACCTGACTTGCTGTGTCCAATGGTGCATCTGCTTCTTATTACAAGATGCCCCCATTCCCCATGGGACAAAATTTCTGAAGTATTTCACTAACTGTGGCTTTTGTCTTTTGATTTTTCCTTAGTGCTGGTGCATTTCTCAGAAGCAGCTTTTCTGGATTTGGTGTACTTAATGCCAATGCTAAAAGAGAATAGATGTGTAAAGGGGCTAATTCTGCTTAAATTTAACCCACCCAATTTAACCTCTTTTCAGTACAAGCCTCACCTTTACCTAGCATTGCCATATATTATGGTACACAGAAAGCAACATAAAGGTGAGAAAAGGAAGTGAAAGTGGGTTAAATTTAAGCATAATTAGGCCCTGTGAAGACTGGACATGTGGACTGTGTGCACTTTGGACTTTTTGTCTTGTCAAATGGACATGTCTGATGAATACAGGTAGAGGAATGCAAGAAAACTTGATGTACCTGGTCTAGTATACTGTGTTCATACCTGAACAACTGTGAAGAGGTTTCTTTTTATTCATATTCATTAGAGTAGCAGTTCTTAAACATTTTTGTTCAACTTTCAAATCGTTCATTTTTTTATAATTTGCACCTTCTGTATGTGTCTATGTATATTTATTTATATTACGTACAATCATTCCTTATCTAAACTCAGCTTCTGAGTGTCACCTTTAATGACCCACATGATCTGTCTACCAAGAAACAGCATTTGCAGGTGAAGCACCAGAAAAATTGAGCCTAGCCCTGTGTAGGGTGGTTCTTTCATCTGTTGTCTTGGGTACCAGATGTCTCTATGCTTTCCCAGTGTTTAGTTTCTCCTTAGCTCTCTTAATTTCTTGATAGTCCTTTGCTACAGGGGTTCTTGGTGCTTTGCCCAGCCTTGGTGGACCTCCCCAGCGTTGCCTTCTCCCCACCACTGCAGCCTTGGTCCAGCCCTGTCCATGGTACATAAGGTGTGTCTGGGGCTCAGTGGGGTTCACCCTGAGCTGGGGGTCCTCCTGGATGGGCTGGAGGCACAAATGCTCATTGGCTCTAAATAGGTGTTATATTCTTCATGAAGTTTCTAGGGAGAGCAGAAGAGATGTTCTCTGGGTGAAATCTTTATGCAGCTTCTCCAGCTATGGGGATATCTTCCATCCTTGTTCCCCTTCCCATTCTATGTTTAGTGATCTGTGTGTCTCAGAAGTTTGTGGATGATATAAAACTTAAGTGTTGGTAAGATATATGTGAACTAAGTGTTGGTAGGAAAACATGAAGGTGTGATTCTAAAAAAACCCAATAAGTGTTTATCACTGAAGTTAGCCAGACTAGAATGAGGGGGAGTCGTGAGTGAGCAAGAGGTTATTGGTGTTGCCTGCTAGTAATTATTAGAATCAAAGACTGCAGTATTACATTTGATGCTCTTACAAGCAGGATTGTAAGAAGGATTACAGAAGGATTCATTGCACAGAACATGAAATGAAAGGTTTGGTATCTTGAGAGGATGTGACTGAGGAAGACCATATTTGCCAAGGCCCAAATGTTGAAATAATCAAAGTTGAATGATAAGATCATGTCTAAAAACCTTAGCTTAGAGCTAAGGCTTTATTTTAGAGCTTCTGTCCAGAAGGGTTGTGGGATAGCCATGAATGATTGCTAGATTGCATAGTCCCATGATAGGTATGCATGGTTGATTGATAAGACAGGTTTCAGTTTAAGAGAACGTGTTGATTATGGTCTGGTAAGGCAGGCTGTCTGCTAGCACTGCAAGCATGGAGGACAAGTGAAGGAGGAATAAATAGGAGCTGTATTTCAGCCACGTTATGGTGTCTGGGAAGCCAAGGTGCTGAGTTTAACAGAAGGAAACAGGAGCAAGAGAAGTTACTGTGAGAGCAGCTGATTTAAAAGCTGGAATCAAGAGGATGTTGTGGATGAGAGGATACAAGCGAAGAGTTTGTTGAATGGTTGGGGTTCAATTCATTATGTACTAAAGGCAAAACAAAGAAGTTAAAAGCAAAATTGCTGCACAACATTAATATTTAGGGAAGAAGTCCTTGAACTGCGAGCTGATGAGGTCAGCAGAACTGAAAAGTTTGTGTACTAGAGCATGAAGAATGTTTATGGAGTATTCTAAGAAAGGAGAAAATTACAGGGAAAACTACAATCTTGAAACACTCTGAGAAGCCTGTCACAAATTAACAGAGCCTGTCAGAAATGAGAAGAAAAACAAGGTAGTCAGAGGGAAGTTTTGCATTAAAGTGTGTGTAAAGATAAAAGACAACTGTACAAAAGCCAAATTGCTGTAGGAATGGCAGCATGGTAATGAAAACAAAAACACTCTTTAAGCACATCAGATTGTGAGGAAAAAAAGAAAGGATAATATGCAGTTGGAATCTAGTAGAATTCAAGATAAGGTAGGTACTGACAGATCTAAATGGGTGCTCGGGGGCAGTTGTTGTGCTCAAAGTGTCAGAGAAGGTAGAATGAATAGTGGGAATAGAGATGCAAGTAAGCAAACCAGTAAACCAAAGGTAGGGTGTAAGCACTCTCTTTATTGGGGCTGGTTAACTTATTTTACAAGATTCTGGAAGAACTAGGATGGTAACTAGCAAATACTCATAACAAATCTTCTGAAGTCCTCTGAGTTAAATGTTAAATTGAGGCGAGGTGTTCTTACTCAAATATTGCAAATATCGCTGGATGAGTGTCAGGTTATCAAAGTAACCAGTTCCCCCTCCTGCTTCCAGAAATGCTTGAAGAATATTGTAAACAAGTATTTACAGCAACTGCCACTGCTTTGCAAGAAGACAGTACTTTAATGTTTGCTTTCGTTGTATCAGATGTGGAAGATCTTCACATTGGGAGAAATTGTGCGGCTTCTTGTTTACTCTTGCATTGGTGCTGCCAATTTCTTATGGAAAAACAATTACAGAAAATCATACATGTAAATCTGTAGAGGGTGATTACACCCAGGTGCACATGAAGTTAAAATCCCTACTTTGGTCCATTTTAACTGAGACAAATTTTATTCCCTACCCCTACTCCCTTACCCCTCCCCTTAAACCCAAATGGAAAATGGAGATCGAGTTATGGGAAAAACAGAAGTTTGGTGTTTGTAACTAATTGCAAGCTGATGGTAGGATTTTGTCTTTTTCCTAGTCTTTTCCCTACACAGTCACATTTGTTGGCACCACAGTCAGGCTCTGCTGTATGCCATGTACTTACTATACGTAGTTTTTCTCAGTGGGGACAGAGATATAAGCTGAAAGAGTTTTGGTATTAGATATGAGATTTTCTGTGATTAAGATGACTACCAGCTTCTCTTATTTGGACTAAATCCATGTTTCTTTCAGGAAGCTTACATCAATGTAGGGATTAAGTTGAGGAGTAAGTTTGTCTAGGAAGCAACAAAAAATAGGAACACAAGAAAAAAAAAAACAAACTCCGGAAGTAATAGGCAGCTGAAACATCTAAGAGGCAATAGGGTGATTGGTCAAAAGTGAGGAGCAAGAAAATGGAGTATGAATTAAAAGACAAACCTGGGAGTCAAGAGTGTCATCCAGAGACAAAAGTACTGTTAGCAAGATGAATCGGGATGTTTAGGTTAGATATTAGGAAAAGGTTTTTACCCAGAGGGTGGCTGAGCACTGGAACAAGCTCCCCAGGGAAGTGGTCATAACCCCAAGCCTGCCTGAGTTCAAGAAGTGTTTGGATGACACTCTCAGGCACATGGTGTGATTCTGGGGGTGCCCTACACAGGGACAGGAGTTGAACTCAATGATCCTGATGGGTCCCATCCAACTCGGCAGATTCTATGATTCTGTGATACTGTGATGGCGTATGAGGAGTGAAAGGTCAGGAATTGGCATATAGGCAGAAACATTAAGGAGGGGATTAGGAAATGCATCAAGACTCTAAGGAAGTTCAGAGGAATCAGAATTAACAGGAACAGCAAAGGAAGGGGGAGTGTGGCAGTGTTTATGCAGGAAGTAGGATGAAAACACCAGACAGAGTATGTGGAGGGAAGGCTAATGTGAAAACAGTCAGTGTAGTGTGGAGGCAGACAGGGGTATAAGGAAGGGATAGTGGTGGAGAAAACTGGGTAATTGTGATACAGCTACATCCTATCCTGTTGTTTAGTCTTTCTGTAGTGGAAGAAGAGTTCTGCACATTGTATATCCAGAAAATGGGACATAGTAGTAAGTACTATGTAGACATTATGACCTCTTGTATATATCTCAGTTTTATTTGAAAGGGAAAATAATTTACTTTTTGGCCAAGAATTTATTGATGGAAGACCTGAGATATGTAATGGAATAGCTTTTTTTCTCGTGTACAGTGCTGTTTTGCAGGAAATAAACTTGGCAGGGTGATTCAGTACTTTTCATCTAGAGCAGTAGGCTTTGTTTTCAAGTGAGTAGGTGTTGGACAGAATTTGAAAAATTTGCTGCTTTGTATTTGTGAACTCTCACAAAAATATTTACTGTTGAAGTAAAATTCTGTGCAATGAAGTGTTATTTCTTTGGAGTATATTATTTAAGAGGTGGCTGTAATAGTTAACATGAATGAATGAACCTTAGGTATAAATCCTGGCATCTGACTTGTTAAAGAGAGAGAGAACTGAGAGGGAAGGCTGAAGCTCTGCTCCTCATTGTCTTGGAGCAGTATGGTGTATAGAACCACCTGCTGTCTGTGGACCCCTCAGCTATCCCTGATTAAAGATCAGATTATCAATGTAGTTCTAGTCTGAAATCTATAATTCTGTCTGGGCATTATGCTAAGTGTGCGTGTAGATACATCAAAACAGCTGAAGTGATTAGAGCTGAACAAATTACTTTTACATTCCTGAAAGCTTTGCTCTAGATTTAGAAGGCATATAGGAGGGGATAAAAAGTAGCAAAACAATGTGCATGTTTGTTAGGATTCTTTCTCATGTTTTATGGTTTCTGTTCTTTGTTCGTGAAATATTTCTTTCATGGGATATGCAATTTCAAGGAAACTTAGATTGCATTCTGTGGAAGTCAACTTAGAAACAAATGCATTTACTAATCATTTTAAGCCCCTTCAATTGAACAGGATTACTGTTTGGCTATCGAAATAAGAGTGGAAATTTCCTTACTGCATGCAAACATGGAGTCCTTGCTCTGTGTCACTTGCAAAACAGGCAGTACCGAGTCTTTCAAAGCACCTTTTTAATAATTTGTTCATTTTCCAGAACTGTAGGTGTATGTTAAACAAAACGAGAAAATACCAGTGGAGTCCTACACTTTGAGCTCAGTGTGGACTGAGTGCTGGCTGTGCTGAAGAGCATAGCATCAAAGAAGGAATGCAACAGTAAATATTTTGCAAGCTGCTTTTTGCTTGGTTTCATTCATTCTTTTGCTTACTTTATTCTCTTCTGTTGCTTAACTGCTCTAGTTGTGGATTACAAGCTTTTCATGTAGATGTTTTCAGTCAGTGTTCTCTGTGCTAGGGATGGAGTGGCGGTGTTTGCTACTGGCTTCCATGTCCCCCAGGCCACATGGATGTGGTGGTGATGGTGCCAGGACACATGGTGCTTGGTGGCATAAATTCAGGCATTTGTCACTTCAGTTTCAGTCACTTCATTCCTATGTATTTTAAGAGCACAGTAGAGGTGCTGATAGGCCTGGACCTGCATCTCTGTTTCAAACTTCTGTAATTTAAAACTTCTGCATTTGAAAAATGCAGTTGTTGTTCAGTTTTTTGTTCCAGGTAGCAGCTGTGTATGAATTTACCTTCCTTATGCTCAGTGGCATACTAATTATTTTATCAATATCTTCTATGTACATGAACTCCCTAATTATTTTAGCAAAGGTCGCCTTAGGAAGGAAAGGTTTTATTTTTACATCAAATATGGTATAAATGGGTGTTTTACATCTTCTGTTTGCTACAGTAATAATTGTGTGACTTAAGATTCACTTAAAATTCTAGGAAGCTGTTTTTAGTGGCAGGAGTGCCTGAACTGTTACTTTTAGTTAAACTTAAAGCTATTGAAATTCCAGCAGAATTTAAGATTGTTGTATTCAAGACTGTAATGTGATTTCTTTAGTTGGGTGCCTAAAATCAATGAAAATATATGACAGTTTAGATGCTTTCCTTTACTTAAGAACATTTTCCCAACCAGAAATTCACATATTTTGTTTATGCATTTATACAACAAGAACTCAAACTCTTCACCAAAAGCTACAGCATGACAAAGCATCAATAAAATGAAGTTAGTGCAATTTATTTTTTCCATTTAACCATAAGATGAAGACGCTGATGTTATCAAATGTTTGATTGCCATAAGTTTGCTGATCTCATATTTGCGTTAGCTACTGTAATTATGCTATCATGCATTTACTACTTAATGAAGAAAAACATATTTATACTGAGAAACCATGCAGAGATTTTCAAAGGTTGTATACTGAAATATAGAGAGGTTGGAGTGAAAATCGCAGGCGTAAGTCTGGAAGCCACTGTAGAAGAGAAATAATTCTAGTGTTTCAAGAGTAAATGAGTTTTACCATGTGACACTGGGCTTTCGTGTAAGAAACTGAAAGATGAGCTATACAGAATGAATTAAATTCTAAAAGGAAACACCTCCCCACTGAAGAAAAGTAAGCTGCAGTAATTAATACACCACTGGTGTTACAGGTAGATGCCTTTCATAAATTTCCACCCTAGGTGTCTGATGTATTGCTTATTGACCCCTGCTTATCCTAATTTTGACAGCTTCCTTCAGTGTTTTCCTAGGAATACTTGGTACTTTTAAGGTGATTTGTCTTTGTCTCTTCTGGAATGCCCTCTGGTTACCTGCTGTTCTTTGTTGTGGAATTGTGCTGTCTGAAAGTCCTGGGTGTGTCATGAACTAGATAAAGTTTGTGTGCCTTTTATTCCCATTCAGAATGACTACCTCATTTAAATGTCTGCCAAAAGGGTTTGTAGCACAGGTTTGATTATTTATTTCCATTACAAAGTTCTCAGAGGCCTGTTAAGCTTGAGGTTTGTTTGTGCTGTGTTGCTGTTGACTCTTCATTTTTAGGGTACAGTAAGAGCATCATATGTAGGGAAAATGTAATATTTTATTTGCCTAACTTTAGAGATATTACAACTGGGATGCCTGCCTGGTTCAAGTAGAGGGTTTGAAGGCTACTAAAACCAAATCAGACCTTTGATATGGGAACTTCTGGGTATATGGGAAGTGCTTCATTTGTTGATTACTCCCATAAATAACTAAAAATTCTCTATTCAAAAAGCTTGTCGTGTGCAGAATAAAAGGGCATTACGTTCTGCAAAGATTAGTTTTTGTTGGCTCTGATGGCTTATAAAAGGATTTAATACTAGGGAAAAGAGTACTGAATTGAGACATCTGTAAAAGGAAAATCCATCAGCCTAGCTTATTATAAATGCTGTAGAGTGATAGAGGGTGAGGATCAGACTCTCCCAACAGCTGGGCTCCAAACCATAAAGGGCTTTGATGGATGCTGACAGCAGGCAGAAATGTAAAAACATGAAGCTAGAGACGAGTCTTGGAAGCTGAGGACCAGAGAATTTTGACATGGATAAAGGGATGATAAAACTCACTTGGCTCTTCAAGACAGTTTTCATTGGAACTTCATCTTGCTATCTGTGTTAATTTGTTTTACATAATGATGTATCTTAGGATGTTGAAGCATGTGATAAATGGATATTTGGAACTGGCAAGTGCATCTGGAAAACTAAACAACTAAATAATAAATAAGGGAGCTTTATTTACACACTCTTTAAAAAAGCCACTGTGAAGAGTGTTCACATTAGTTTGTTATGTTTCTTATGAGATCTTTATGTAAAGTCCAGTTATCTTGTCTTTGAAAGCAGGTAGCTATGATGTTGGAGGTGAAAGTATGAAAAGAGAAGGAAAATATGTTTCTCAGTATACAAATTGGATAATGCAGTAGGTGGATACTGCTTAAGTATCTGTTGCCTTTCCAAATTTCTGTCGAGAGGGAAGCATGTGGAAATCAAATCATTAATATGCAGATGCAGGGCCTTTTTTGTTCAGTGAGCAACAGTATCATGTAGTGACTTGTATTAATGGTGTAACATTTTCTAGGCTCTGAACCTTATGAATTTCTCTTCACTGGTATAAGTGCTTTGTTAGAGAATTTTTAGGCATAATTTCCTTTTTTTTTTTTTTTTTTTTTTTAATGAAGTATTTGTACAAAGTCATCATGCTCAAGTGTGTTTTTGTATACAACACAAAGCAGTGTCAGATTTTCTCATTTTTTACCTTTGCAACAAAATTACCTTTTAGTTACACTGCTTTGGGAAATTAATGCTTTTATTACCTCTTTCCACCATGCATACCCTTAGCTGTATGCACAACTTTTTAGAGATGAAGTGTTTACTCAGTATTCCTGCCAGATAGACCAGTGCTTGTTCAAACAGATTGCCTTGGCAGTGGGCCCACAAGAACCACAAACCTAGGTGGTGGAGAAATAATGCTTTTGTGGAAAGGGACTTTGCAGAGACAATCCTGCCTTAAACCCTGTCATTTTTATTGTGTCTGTCTCTCTACCTTCACAGTCTCCAAAGCAGTCACATCTTACGCCTAAGAGCTTATTTATACAAATTAATTTTTACAGCTGCTGTAGAATATAATGTGCTGGAAAATTTCTTCACCTGCACACTCCAAATAAAGTAATTGCCCTAAATTAAAGTTTTTATAACTGTCATTCTTCTAATATGCATTCAGAGTCTAGAATGAGAGCCCCAGAAAAATGCAGTGAGGGTTTTTTCCACCCTTTGTATCAGTGCCTCCCAGAATGTGCAAGGTGATCAGTAGAAGGAAACTGGAGAGGATTTAGGAAAGAAACTAACACAGGGAGGGAGGAAATGACATAACAGTAGGAGAATGGGAAGAGGATTTTTGGGGGGAGGGAATAACAATTTAGGATGTTTTATACTCTCTTCTGTAACAGAAAAGTGGATTGAAGCCAACAGTAGAGAGTTCATTTCTAATAGAAAAAATAACAAATGGAGATAGAATGTCTGTGGCTATCTCTGATCCTTTGTGTCAGGGAGGATTAATTACAGTAAGTATCAGATTGCCTGTAATGATACACTAGAAAAGCCAAATAATTGTGCTTGCTTGGTATGAGTATTCAAAACTTGACCTTCTTACTTTTTAAACAAGACCAGTTCAGTAAAGCACAAGAGGTGATACCTGCTCTGCTGTTGCATGTACTCATTATTATCTCAGTAATAATTTGATCACTTTTCTTTTCCTTACTATCTGACCAAACTTCTTCCTGCATCCTTTTGTTTTTGGAAAGGATGTTTCTCTGTGTGTTCAGCAGCTGCAGCATCCTCTGGCATTATTTATCATACTGAAATAGTGGAACAGGTGAAGTATACAAGAATTTCTGGATATTGAGTAGCCCCATATTTTAATACAAATTCCGTAAAATGAGAGCGAGATTAGATTTTGTTTTAAAGATATAATGAGTAAGGTGATTGTCTACTTTAAATCAAAAGTTGATATTTTTTGTGTCAATTATATGTGCAGCATGGGGAAAAACACATGGGTTTCTGTCCCTGGAATTATTTTTCATATTACTTGAGGACTTATTTCCCCAGATTTTATTACTGCTTTAGCTGTATTGCTAAGCATTGTTGTTGTTGTTGTTGTTCCAATGAACTCTTTTATTTCTTTAAAAAGGAGAAAAACACCTCAAATAATTGGTTACCTAGAGACTTTTTATAAATTTAGATCCAGTTCTGTGAATACTTTCAGCAGTAATTCCATCCAAATGGCCAAAAATGTGAAATAGTTAATTTTAGCCTGTCTAAAATGAAGCTACTGTGGGTAAGAAGAAAGGAATGTATAAGAGACTTTTAACTGTTTTAAATAAAAAATAGGGCAAAGATGATGCCTCCTTCCCCTTCCTCCCTCACTGCTTCCCACAGTGGACTGTCCTGCAGTCATGAAGACTCTCACACTGTCCTGAAAGAAGTCAAGTTTAGTTTTTTCCTTTCCCTTGTCTGGAGTTAGAAAACTCGGGCTTCATGTTTCTCTTGAAAATATTTTGTTGCACTATGTAGTGTTTCTAGACATCCTCAGTCTTTTCTTTTTAAACTGATTTCTGCAAACTGGGAGATGATTCTTGGGAAAGGATGTGAACATGCTTTTCTTTGCTTGCTGCTCAAAACATCTGTTGTTGGCCACTACCAATAGAGAATATTGGGTTAAATGGAATGTTTATCTGACTCAATTAAATGTAAATAATTATTTTCTGAGCCACAAAGAAATAAGGCACTGGTGTAAGGACACTTGCATAAGATAATGACACAGACTTCTGCTCTAAGTTTGGCATAAAAGTTGTTTAATGAACATCTAACCACTAGAGCTTGGGGCCTCTCCATTTATGCTGGTACTGTCTTTGTTTTCCCCACACCCTTTGATTCAGTAAAGAGTGCCAAAATCATCTTTGGGATATTCAGTTACTTAGTTTCTGCATTCCTGCTTTTTTTTCCACACCCAATTAAAAAAAGAAAAGTTTGTTTCCCCCCACTCCACTGAAATGAGCAAATAATACATTAATTTTTATGCCAATGTGTTAAATATATTAATTTGAGCTGATACTTCTTCCAGAAGAAAGAAGCCTGTATATTGCAAAGATCTATTTAGACAATATATATTTTTGGATTGCTAGTTTCAAGATTCTTTTTATTTGGTGTTGGGGGAAGGAAGCAGCAATGAACTGTTTGAACAGTGTATTTCCTAGTGGGCTTAAATCTTTCCAGGCAACAAGAACAGGTTTTTTGTTTTTTTGTTTTTTTAATTTGTGTCAAGGCAGATCTGTGGCATACAAATTAGGATGCAGAATTACATTTCAGCAAGTTTCAATAACCTCAGACTGATTTCTTCCTGATGAGACATGTTTGGTTCTAATTACTTGGCACATTTTATTGTTCAGAGTAGAAAGCTTCGAAGCAGTTAAAATGGAAATTGGCCTTTGGCAAGTGAAACTGGACCTTGTTCATACATGAGGAAAAAAAGCTTTGCTGCTGATCACTGAGTCCTCTCTAGTACTCATAAAACCTGTGTTTTCTTCTGTTTATTTTGATATGCTTGTCCCTATCCCTGATATACCTATTACAGACATGCTTGTTGCTAAATTCCTTTTAGGCATATAGAACTTTAAAATAAATTGTGTAATTATTTCAATTACTTCTACACTCTATATGGGCCTCAGAAATGTATTTGTGTCATCATTATACTTTTGAAATTTTCAGCCTGTGGCACCCCAAACATCTGACACTTGTATTACTGAATACCTTGTGAAAAATACATAAGCATTTTGTCCAAAGTGTATTTGTGCTGGGTGCCAAAATGCTAGTCTTAACTGCTAGGAAAAACCCAACATGAATTAGTTTTCTAAAAAGTTGCATATTGCAGGTAATTTTAGTTTTTTTGGGGGGGGTTTCGTTTTGTTTTGGTTTTTTTTCTGGTCTATATGATCATGCATGGTAAATGCACAGAGATGTGAGCTAATTGAAGATACAGCAATAAAAGAAAAATTACAGATTTTTCAAGCATAGCAAATAAATTTTGACATCTTTTGTAATAAGTTTCACAATGCAGCCCTAGGTTGTAAATTAGAACAGTTTTCAAACTAAATCATGTTTCTATGACATTTTAAGAGAGGTTAGCCATGCATTTTGAAAAATACTACTAATATGAGCAGCAGGTTTAGTAATAAATTTCCTGACATTCATGTATTTTTATCCAATTTGCCTTTTGTTGAGAGGCCTTGAAATTCATGTCAAGAGAACAAGATCAGTCAGTACCAGACTGCTCATAGCATATTTGCTTTAGACATATCAAACAAGTGATCTCTATATATGCTACAGCAACACCACATAGATTCTGCTACAGAAAGTAATTTACTTTTAAAATGGTTTCAGGAGATTAACATTACAAGTCACATTAAAGTAAATTAGCAGAAGGCCTAAATACTGTGGAAAATTATTGTATGGACACACTCTGAGTTTATGTTTCAGCTAAGGTTGCATAGCACCACCTGTACAATAATTTAACTTCTGATGTTGTGTATAGAGTTTGCTGTTTGCTGTTTGTTTTCTCCCTAAATCAAAGCTATATTTAATGTTTTTAAACAGAGGGAAGCGTGAGCTCTCATCAGTAGAAACTGAGTGGGACTATGAATATTATTTATATGGCCTCTTTGACTACATTGCTCTGAAATAGTTTCCAAAACAAACAGCCTTGCCGTAGAGGTTTTTTAGTTAAAACTAGAAGCATTGCATGAGAGGACAAAAAGATCCCACCATACGAATAACATGTTCGCTTTTCTTCTGGTACAGAGGTTTACTGGGCTTATGAAGGGGGCAAAAAGAAATGCTAGAATATGCAGCATCAGAAGCCATTTTAATTGTCACTGCTTTGGACACTAGTGAAAGTGTACAAAACGGCTGAATCCAGGGAGGGTAGCATCTTAGCATGTGTGTGTGTGCATCAGTGTAGTGTGTGTATATTTCACAAAAAGTACAGGATTAAAAATTCAAAGCCTAACAAAGCTACAGCTCTATGTCGTAAACTGATTTCTAAGTGCTAAGAATTTGGACAAAGAAAAGAATGAAGAAATATGAAGAACAGTACTAAAGACAGGAACTAATATTTTCAAATTTTATGCTGAAATTACTCCTTTGAAACATGAGTTGTGAGTAGGCACCGATGTCTTCCGATTAAGTGGAGTCCCCCTTCCCCATTTTTTGTTCTATAAGCAAAATCAAAATATGGTATTAAAGATACAAAGCTCTTCAGCATTTTGTCCACTAATCTGTAGGCATACATAACCATTATTAAATGCAACATTATCAGAAGATTTCACAAAGGAATAAAGGACTAGAAGAAACCTCCTGCAGGAGTAAGCCTAGTTTCTTACCACAATAGGAAACAACATAATAATATTTCATAAATTTATGCAGGTCCCTCTGAGAAATCTGTTACCCCATTATCTTCTGTTCAGAAAGCTTTCCAGAACTGGATTTGTTTTTCCCAATTTCTAGTCACAGCTTGTTCAAATACAGTTTTTTCTAATTCTAATGTTATCTTACAGCTTAAATATTTCTTCATGTTGATCCCTTACATTTCTTTGTTACTACCAGAAAGAAATTTAGGTAGGACCCTTTCCATTCAGGAGAGAGAAAGCTGCAGCCTGTCCATCAGGGTTACTGAACAAGTGCAAAATATGGACAATCAGTGTCACATTATCCAAACAAAATCCTATTGATTATCCCTAGATAACAGCCCAAACACCTTGGATGGCTGGGGATTGTTTGAGGAGGGCAGCTCATTCATTATAAGCTTTATGCTTTTTAATTTTTAAAATTTATTAATTTAAGCATTTTCTGCTTTTTATTTATATTTGTGTGATGAGCACATTCCAATTGCCTCTAGCTATCTGCTTGAGATAGCCAATTTTAAGTTAGCTACAGTTTATTCCCAGTAATCTAATTAAAACCAGAGCAGTTCAAGAGACTTTTTATTCCATTCCATAGCTCACATACTGGTGGATGAAAGCAGCACATACACTGGCTCCCATTTTGTGTGTGTGTTTAGCAGAGTCAAAAAATCCAGTATTACATTCAGAGAGACATAATAGGCTGTCAAGACCAAAATTTTGGACCTATGCATTTTTTATTTCTTCTTCCTACTTGTTAGTTTCCTTTTCTTTGGTGGAAGCAGGTCTCCTGTATCTTTGTTTTTCTTTTTCATAGCTGTGTCACTTAGGCACCCTGTGGTGATTTTGCAATTGTCTGGTAAGCCAAACCACTTTATTCTCCTTAGGTTTTTCAGATTGATCTGCCAGTTCATGTATGTATTTTCCCTTGGACACACAACATAGCAGTCTTCACCACTGGATTTTTTCCCATTCTCATTAATCACAGCAGTGAATCGAATGAACAATAAAACACTCATATTTTTGAAGAATGAAGCAGTTTGTTTTTGTGACAGTTTGTTAATTCTGCCAATTGCAATGTTCTCTTAGGTCTTATATGCAAATAGAATTGCGTGGAGTATTGAATATCACAAATTGCTTCAGTTCCTCAATTTTTAATTTTTTTTTATTTCTTTCTTTTTTTTTTACTGGGAGAGGGAAGAAAGAGCAAGTTGAGTCCATGTTGCCTTTATACAAAGGTAAAATACTTTGCTACTGGGATAATATTTCTGTTCTCCATGGCTTTGGAATGGATAATCTACCTTAAAAGCTGAGCCAAATCCTCAGCTAGCTAACATAGTGTTAGTCAAGGTAGTATTTAGCCTGCTTCGGTCATTTTGGTTCCCTGGATGTTTCAGTGTCATTCTACAGACCCAGTGTTTGCTATCACCAGAAAAATATGGTAACAGTGTCCAGACAAACTGAACTTTAAAAGCCTGTTCTCTTGTGGTGAATGAACATATGAAGATATGATGAGACTGATATAATGCTAAGGGTTAAAAAAAAAAATGTATCTGGTAGAAATAACAGTATAGTAAAAGTGGTCACCTGGTCACCACATTCATGCAGCTACTGAATTCTTGTTCAGAGGTCTCTCTGGAGGTTTCTTCAGCAGGAGCACCTGGCTATGTTGGTCTTCCTGCTCATTCCTGTTATTTCCATGGTCTTTTCTCTTGGCTTGTGTTGTGTGGCTGCCTGATAGCCAGATTTGGAAACTTGACCCATCCTTTTTTGGATGCCTTTTTTTGCCTGTGCATCACCGTAGATGGGGATTTCTTCTCTCTTGTGGTTTATGACACATCCCCCCAAGTGATTGCACTGCCACAACTGAAAAGGTAAAGGGAGGAGGGAGGACTCAAGACAGCCTGACCCAGCAGTCCTGTACATTTTCACCACATCAGGGCTTCTAGGTTTTCATAGAATCAGAATCATAGAATTGGCTGGGTTGGAAGGGACCTCAGAGATCATCAAGTCCAACCCTTGACCACTACCACTGTGGTTACCAGCCTATGGCACTGAGTGCCACATCCAGTCTCTTTTTAAATATCTCCAGGGATGGAGAATCCACTGCTTCCCTGGGCAGCCCATTCCAATGTCTGATCACCCTCTCCATGAAGAAATTCTTTCTAATATCTAACCTAAACTTCCCCTGGCACAACTTGAGACCATGCCCTCTTGTCCTACTGACAGCTGCCTGGGAAAAAAGACCAACCCCACCTGGCTACATCTTCCTTTCAGGTAGTTGTAGAGTTGCTTGTTCTGTTGCTCACAGTACTGTATGTGGGGTTTTTTTCCTCTGTCATCCTGGTTTTGAATTTTTATGTGGACCAGCTGGCTGAAATAGCTCAGTGCTTTAATTGTTATCACTGGAGTGTTAGGGGCATTAGCTATCATTTCTGTTCCACCCAGGCTATAGTGGGCATTATGGGTTTGCTCTTCTACTGCCTAATCCTAATGAAAGCAGGAGCTGGCTAAGAGAAGTTAAAAACTGAAATGGTTATTTTGGTTGAGGAAATGGGCTTGGAAGTATTTGCTTTACTGAGAGTCTATGCTCTTTGAGACAGCCATGGGCTGGAAGGAAGATCTTATGAGTTCCTAGGTCTGTCTGGATCCCTGACCACAGTAGTGCAAGTGGCTCATAACTTGTCTAGTGTATTTATCTTTCCAACACTTCTCTTTTTAAAGAAGTACTGTCTTTTTTCTTTCTCTACTTCCCCAAACTTAGGTGCAGAAATGAAATAATTTATTAACTGCACAAACAAATCTGAGACTTAGCTGGGAACTGGATCCGTGACTTTTAAGTCTCTGGCCATCAACTTTCTTTTTTGGACTTTCATTTGTAATGCTCGTATTTAGAGACATTCTTTTGGGTTTGTCTCTGAGAGGGTAATTGCCCTTTGATGCAATCTTTGATGAAATTGTCATTCCTCTGTAGTCAGCTGATTGGATGATGCTTTTCTGAGGTTATTTTTAGAAATCCCTGAATACACAATGAGGGATTTTACTTTGTGTACTGCTATCCAGACAGGTGACTAATCTAGCATTTGAGATCTCACTCTATGTAAGTTTGTTACAGCGAATGCAGTTCAAATTGATGAAGAGGGTGAAGAGAGCCGTGTGTGACTTTCACAAACTTTCTTGTTTGGTTGGGTTTTTCCCCCCTATACTTCTGTAATTCAGAATTTCTTGTGAAAAGACCTTTGCACTTTTTCTACTAGTATGTTTCAGATGTGGCCCATAAAGATGCTGGAGGTAAAACTTCCAATGGATATAGCAGTACCATGACACTAAAATGTTAATGTTAAGGAAACATCTAAATCTCTTTGTTTCCATGGAGTGCTGCAAGGGTTTTGGGCAGCTATTTGTGGTCTGAATGGCTTCAGTTTAAGAATACTCTAAATATAAATGATAATATTTCTTTTTGCATTCATTATGTTAAAGTGATTGGACAGGGTCCTAGGGTCTGACTTTTTTCACTTACATAAGTGAAATTATGAGGAAAATAATTGATTTGATTTTTTGTTTTAAAGCAAAGATTTGTGTAAGCATTCCATAATTCTGCTTCTCCATATGAGAACAATTGTACATTTTTCGGTTTTGCCCTTATTTCTCTTCAGTTAGCAAAAGAGCTGCCTTCTTCCTCTTTTTCCTTTGAAACAATTTGGCTATAAGTACTTGGGTATTCTGGACAGGATTTAAACTTTAATTTTGTGTTGTGTTGGTGAAAACTTTGCTTAGTGATAAAACATGCAGAAGATACTTGAGAAATGTACAGTTTATTTTGTTCAGCATTGCAGTGAGAAAGTTCATATGGTTGGAAGTGCAGTTAACTAAATTATCCAGGAAAACTGAAATAAAATTGCATTTTTAATATTCTGCCTCGGGAAGCAATGCTGCTTATCTCTTCTGCAGTGTCAGAACATACAGTGGGTTGAAAATGTTATAAACTTTAACAGTTTAACATAGGAAGAAGAAATGTGTAAAAATAGTTTCATTTTAGATAGTACTAGGTATATGTGATGCTGGTCACCAGCAAAAAAAAAAAAGGGACACACACACACACACGCGTATATTAATGGTAAGGAACAGAATAAGTTATATGGATGGGTGTGTGAGCAATCATCAAGTAATTCCTTAATTACAGAAGTAAAGTTAAGTAACGTAATAGTGTTAGAATTACAGAAGGTTTCCAGGGCACAGGTTTACCCAAGTAAAATATCCACAGTTTCACATTTAATTTTTCTTCTTTTGTTTTAGGCTCTCGATGTTGATCGAACTGTTCTCTATAAAATGAAGAAATCTGTCAAAGCCATAAATATATCCGGTCTGGGTAAGTACATCATAATTCCTGGTAGTTTATATTGAAAGTGGATGATGTAAATAATCAATGGTCTTACTGAATCAGAGAGAGCTATATAACGATATAGTTATATAGTCTTCACAGAGGTATAACTCTGAGAAGAGAAAAATTTACATTTTTAAATAGCAGTCTTGAACTAGCTGCTTGATTATCAGCTCAGTAAGGGTGAAATTTTATGAGGTAGCTGAACCTATCTTGCTGGCATACTGCTACCAAGCGGGGAAGCTGCGCTCTTCTCTTTCCACCAGGTCTGGGCTACCTGTCCTTATGCCACTCTTGGTGCTTGGCAGATGCTTAAAAGAAATTCTTAGCTCATATAAAGCTGCATATGCACTGAAACCAGTATAAGTGGGATTAAGCAGGCACATGAAATGGTAAGACTTATATGTATCATTGAGAGCTGAGGGCATGGGAGGTTTGAAATTACTCTCAGACAGTGCTAGAAAGGTACATTGGCTCAACTGCTTTGTGAAACCCCATCCTTCCTGATTGTTTCCATTAATGTATGTAGAGAACTTCATGATGAGAGAGAGCTGATGAGCTGCAATTTTTTATTGTCAGGATGCACAAAGTCAGATATTGGTCTTACAACACATAAAAATACAAAGAGCAGTTGGTGTGTGCATTTTTGTATGTGCCAGCCTCATAGAATTATGTGTGTTTATCTTGCAAAAAATAACTAAAGCTTTTGTGTTTGTGGATTAGCCGTATTTTGTGAATAAGAGATTTGTTTTTGAGGATAGGAAACAGCATTTTGTTGGCTCTTGTTCTCGCTGTGCAGTTCATAGCAATTAGAGATAACAAAACATATTACATACAAAATAGTTACACCATACAACCTTGGAAAACCACTGATATCTGAGAACTTCTGGGTATGTTGGTGTTCCAGCATAAGGCTGTAACAAGAACTGATGTTGTGGTATAATTCTTATCAGCTTATTGAAAGGAAGTTCTTTCTTGCCTAATGTAATGAGGCAGTTATCTTTGGAGATTGTGGAGGGTCACACTTAAGATTAATCTGGAGCTGTGTCTTCTGTTACATGTTTATGTGGCACCCTTCTGTGTTGTTTTGGGGGTTTTTTTTTGGTTGATTGTTCTGTGTTTGTTCTTTAATTTTTGAGTTCTTATCTATGCTTCATAATCAGCGTACTTGTTAGGGAGTTGCAGGAAATCAATGCCATTATTGCATAAAACCAGTACCTTGCCTAGTTCTTAAATTCATGCTGCCTACTCTCGACAGGTTTGTCAAGAGCCTCTTGTCCAGGTTTGAAGGCATTTCTCTTCCACCAGCAGAAATATCACTAACCCAGGCACTTGCCAGTCCTTGGGCTTTCTTTTGACAAAGCAAGTACTCATAATAACACAGTTACTGGATTTTTAATATAGGTTTCCCTAGTATTAAGTTTACATGTTTTGGCTTTTCTTTTTTAATGTGTAAATTTAGAACCACTTACAGAGGATTAGATAGTAACTCCAGTTTGGACACCGTACTATGTAGAGTGATCCCTTTTGTACATTGTAATGTAGTTTCTTACTTAAAGCCCCCGAACCCTTAAACAAATGTAGCTCAGATTTATTTTTTTGATAGATTCCTCACCTTCTGTTTTTAGAGAAACTCTTAAAATCCATCAGGAAGAAACCATAGGGCAAGGGAGAGTATTTTGGAGGGTTCCATGAAAAAAATACTGTTTTGTGTTCTTCAGAAGCACTTGTGGAGTACTTGCTCAGCTCAGCAGTAAGTACATCATTCTGGGCAGTTTTTCAGAACATCTGTTGAGCTGCTGATTTATTGGTTTTGTTTAACCTGATACATAGATCCAGAAGAATGGTCCCTAGGATGCTGAGGAATAAACTACTCTTGGGGATGCTGTATGGAATAGAAAGATCTTATTTCCTGAGGTAAAAAGTGAATGGTTTACCAGATGGCACATTTAACTACAGCAATTAGTAGCAGCAGCCTTTTCACCTGGTTTTCATGCAATGGCATCTTTCTCTTTTTCCTGTATGAATTTTGCCCCAACCTCCACCCTCACCTGAGTTCAGATATGCTAAGCTGGCTGCAGGTAGTGGAACAGAAAGCAATATGGAAATAACTCATCCTACTGGGTAGCCCTGTCAACTTAGATGAGTTGTCACCTGCCACATCCTTTTTTTTGTTGTTGTCCGTGCCAGTTGATTCAAAGCTTGTTGAGGTACATCACACAATAGTAGCTGAACATCCTTACTTCATCCTTTAGTTCAAATACCAAAAGGTTTGATACGAGTTCAGCCTCTGCTGTTGATCCCAAGGAAAAATAAATACAGTCCAGTGCTAGGACTGAGTTTTTTAATGGCTACAGGCAATCTAGGTTTTATAGGCTGCAACTTCAAGTGTTCAAAGTAGAAATTTGTAGAATTTCGTGCTGTTTCTGTAACTTCAATTCAGCATGTACATTATGTCAGTCTTTAATTACACAATATTATACCAGTACTCCACAGAGTTTTAGTTTCATATATTGGAAATTAAAGAAAATTTGTAGCAACTTGAGAAATAAAATTCTTGGATGGATGGTCAAATAGGAAAGTGAACAGACAGGCTTGTTTTTCAGTTGGAGTGTGCTAGGTTTATTAAACAGGTTGTATTGAACTGATTCATAGAAATTTGGAGAAACAACATGGCATCAAGAATCCTTGGGATATTGTTCTTGTATCCAAATGGGCTTGAAATGAAACTGGGTCATTGATTGTTTGAGCAGATCAATCCGCTCTAAATAATCTTGCGGATTTATGCTCATCTCATGTAATGACCAAAAAGAGATCTTTGTTCTTATTAATGCATAATTTGTTTTCCAGGTTTTTGTCATGGTTTTGTTTGTTTGCTGTTGTTTTTTTAAGAGTTAGGAATTGAGCACAGTTCAAATAAGAAATAGGCAACTCTGACTCTTTCAGGTGTCACTTTGGTGTGCTTTGTCCGTGTGCTCACTTGATGTGGCGCTAAGCTTGGGTTCAGAAAGATGTTTTATTTTATTGTACATACCAAATTGGCAGGGACTTTTAATGCCTTTTTATGTAAGCATGTAATCTGATGTCTTAGGAGTGAGTTGGCAGGTCAAAATAGTTAGACTGAAGTCCTTCAGATTTCCTTTATATGTGAATCAGGGGAACTTGGTTTTGGCCTAGAGTTCATCTCATTCCCTGGGCTGAATGACACCCCCAGCACATGCAGTTAAAAACTTTCTGAAAGGAAGAAGTGTTAGACATGTGCTGGATGGCTTGTTCTGGTACAGCCAGGCAGTGATTCAGAACCTGCTGGTTCCATTAAGTGCTGGATCACTTCAGGGCCAGACTTCTGGTTTCATTGTCTCAGTAAGGAATCTAGTTGCCCTGAACCAAGATGCTTGAGGGCTGAACTGGCCTATGGTAAATGCAGGCTGTTAGAATTTGTTTCAAATTCCCACTGGTGCTCTGCATTGAAGTACAGCCACAGATAGAGGTTTTGTCCTCATCTGTGACATGGTTTGTATTCTCATTTCCTGCGATGACCTGAGAGTCCTCTTTGATCTGTTGCCTCCTTTTGTAAAGATCCAGGACTCTCCCAACACACTTGAACTCCCCTGTGTCTTTGTCCATCAGTTAACATCATAGCAAACTGTTAAAATTTGAGTGTCAATAAAAGACTCTAAAAGTTCATTATAGCAATTGGGAATTATTTTGTGGTCTCTGGTATGATGCAGAAATATTATGGGTCTTTCTGGAATGGGTACTTGTCAGATGATTTTTTTGTCTTGATGGCACATTGTCCTTTATACAGTGTGTAAACTGTAAAAAAAGGATTAGTGAGATACATCATTCTTCTGGTGTATCAACCTTAGAATATAAATAGTAAGTTCAACCCACTCTTTAGACTGAATTTCTCAATACAAGGAATGACTTTGGTCTTCGTTACCTTAGTAACAAGTAAACATTTTTAGCAAGAAATTTATGAGAAGTTTGTCTTTGTTGTTTTTTTTTAAGAAAACACACTGCAATTGTAATTTCAATAACCTTTTATCTGCTGATGATATTTTCATGTTTTGCTCTTTTGAAGCTCACGTGGAAAACGAAGAACAGTATACACAAGCACTGGAGAAATTCGGAGGCAACTGTGTTTGCAGGGATGACCCAGATTTGGGAACAGCATTTTTAAAATTTTCTGTGTTTACAAAGGAATTAACTGCACTCTTCAAAAATTTGGTAAGAATTGCTTAAGAAAAACATGTTGAAATTTAAGGCTGTTCCAAAGGCTGTTTTTTTTTTTTAAATTATACAGCTCTTCATATTGAAGATAATTTGTGTTTTAGCAACCACTGTTCTTAAAAATTCTTGGCTCAGGAGAATGGCTCATGCCCCAGCCTTTCCACTTGCAAAACTAAAAACACCCAAAAAACAATTCTCACATCTAAAAGTAGTTATGTATTATAAAATGTACATATTAACTTGCTTCAAAAATATGAAACCAGGAAAGCCCAACCTGGTTTACTCTGCATTCATGCTGCTTTTACCTTTTTGCATTTTCTGTTTTATTTGTAAGGAGAGATTTTAGCATCCCTGGTAGAGAGAGTCTCTTGCTTCTCAGGGAAGAGAGTCAGGAAAACAAAACCAAACATAATGCTATAATGACAGTAGTGTCCACTGGGGACCAATCCTGCAACTGAAGCCAGTAAGGCTTAAAAGCACACTCTAGTGAGCCAAATGGGATGGAGCCAAGTGGAAGAACAAGAGTTTTAATTATGAATGGAGATTTTTCAGCCTCAATTTTACATTATCAGAAGGCACAAAAAGAGCAGATTCTGACTACATCCTACTAGCTGAGTAAGCCCCAAATTTACTTGAAATGGCAGAACGTTTAAACCATGGGCTAGGAAGGGGAGATGTCCCACATTCCTACAAGCATTTAAAAGTCTGTGCCTGCTGAAAACAATGGGGTGTAGACACATCAAATGCTTTTGTGAAGTCTAGCCCAAATGTCTGTAGCTTGCAGCCAGCTGCTCATAATCAGGTCTTTGGGGAATGTTTCCAGCTGATGGGATTTAGGGCAGCCCCATTCACTCCCTGATGTCATCCTCTCTTTTTACCCAACTGTGGTATCGATGAGAGAGAATCTAGACCCAAATGTATTTATCAACAGTGAAATGTTTTTCATATTGATCTGAATATCTCTGGATGTACAAATATTATCTGAGGCTGCATGTCAGAAGAGGAATCCTTAATGAGCTGGAGACTGTCAGCTCTCCTGAGCCTCCCATAGAGAGGTAGTCTGCTCATGTGGAAGGGGAGATAAAATGATTCTTCTAATTGATACCTTCTGTTGACTAAAATCCACTCCCATATATTAATTGCAATATGGTGACTTCATTAGGCAAATGCATCTAGAAAATGTCATGTTTAGATGGTTTTAAAAAGTAACCTACTAGAAGCTGTGGCCCCTCCCTAGAAAAACCTTTTAATGTATTATATTTCAAAAAGACTTTTAAAATCTAAAAAATGCCGTTTTACCAAAAACCTTAGCTATTTTTAATTCTAAAACCAGTAATTGCTATCTTTGTTTCTAACAAGAATAAAGCTTTTCTTTCACAACTGGAAAGGAAAATAAAAACAAAATAAATGCCATTGGAAGTAGGATGCAAGTTTTTATTACCTTTTCTTATGCCCATAAGCGTTTTGTATAGTTCTTCAAGGAATGTTTCTAAACCTTTTCACTGTGTGCTACTTTTTCATTAGCAACTATGTATTTTTGCTTTAGTTTGCATGTATAAGAAGGTATGTCATGAAGTAGTAGCCAAGACTTTAATTTTTCTCAGAGTGTGGAGTCTGATTTTCTGTATTTTTGAAGAGTATAATAATTTTGCATGGATGTGAATGTAATTTGTTTTAATTTGTTTTATTTATTTATTTATTTTTAAGCAATGCAATAGTATAGACACTTTCTCTCTTTAATACTGACTGGTGAAGAACAGGTCTCTTTTAGGTTCTGCTCTTTCCTAATATGCTCCATATTGTTGAGGTTTGAAGCTTTTCATTTTCTCCTGTCTAGCAAAGGAAAATTAACGTAACAGAGGAACCTAATGCTGCTTGAATTTGTTGTCCCTCTAGGAAAATAGTTTTCTCCACAAAAAATTATTGATAACTCACAGAATCATCTGGGTTGGAAAGGACCTCTGAGATCATCAAGTCCAACCCTTGATCCACTGCCACATCCAGACCATGGCACTGAGTGCCACATCCAGTCTCTTTAAAAACCTTCAGGGACAGAGAATCCACCACCTCTCTGGGCAGCACATTCCAATGCCTGATCACCCTCTCTGTAAAGAATTTTTTCTAATATCTAAACTAAACCTCCCCTGACAGAGCTTAAGTCTGTGCCCTCTTGTCTTGCTGGTATCTACTTGGGAGAAGTGACTCATTGCTTTGCAAATCTGTTTAGAAGTTTGCAGATGGGAGGTCTAGTTTTTTAGAGGTTAAAAGAGTACTGACTAGTGTAAAAAAGTATCCTTTCCTCCTTTGTGGATGAAAACAATTCAGGGCATGATTTTTATTATAGCCATACCCACATGTGAAGTACACCCCATGCACTTGACAGAGTGGTGAAGTATCCAACTCTGAATGCTGTAAGCATATTGGCAGTGAAAACATCCTTCTCCTCTGGTGGTTCCTTTTAGCACCCAACATATTTTTGTAGCAAGTAATTTCATCAAAAATGTATTGAGGGCCATACAACCTGTTACTGTTTAAAAACCATTCTAAAAGATACTTTTCTTAAATAGACCTATCCCTAGAGTTTATAGGGCACTGAATTTCTGCAGAAGATTTTAGCTGAAATGAGTGGGGAATGTGCAAGAGGTGAGAGAACATGTTCAGACTGGAACAGATGCCAAAGGTATTAACACTGGCAAAGCTCTAGGGCTACAATTAAGTTTTGCTTTGTCATATATTTTACTTTTGTTTCTAGAAGCTGATGTGTTCTGTCAGCTCCTGGCCTGGGTGGCATTTACATCTGTAGCTCTAAAGTGCTTCTGCAAAAAAAGATTTTTCTTGAACTTGTATTTAGTAAGGTAAAGAAAAATCTTTATTAAATTGTTCTAGTTTAGCAGGGGGTTTCAGTTATTGTTTTCTCTAGTATTTTTAAAGGTTTCACAAAAGACTTGGATGCTTTCATGGACCTATCAAGGCATCAATGTTTTAAAATTTCATTAACAAGTGGTATTTTTTTTTTCTTGGAATCTAGTTATTGAACTGCAAACTATTCAAATTAAAGTTCAAGTCTTAGTGCATAAAAAAGCTACAGATATACATATTTGAGGCTGGGACATTATATGGGAGGCTTAATCATTTAAGTTCTGTTGTTTCTGTTTTTTCACTGATACACTTGAGGAAAAGTTGGCTTAATGATGAGAGGAAAAAAAAAATAAGAGGACTCCTTGGTTTACACTTGTGAAGATATAAACTAAGATGTAATAATTCCTCCTTAGTGGCTTGGGTTCAGCTCCATTTGGAATCTTACCTTTATTTCTTTGCCAAAAAGATATTGATCCAACTGGAAAAAATTCAAAAGACAAAAACAAAGCAAAGAAACAAACAAATACATTTTCAGGGATTGAATAGGTTGATTTATGAAGAAAGCTTAGAACCATTTAGGTGTTTTAACATAGGTTAGAAAATGTGCAATTGTGAATTCTTCTCCACTGTCAAGGAAGATGGACTGGAATAGCATCAAGTCTCTTTCTTCCTTTGCTTTTGAATTTCTTCACTTTAAGTTTTTAAGAATACCTTTAAAAGTATGTTTCCTGTAATCTGTTCCATGCACTGCCTAATAGAGAAGTTCCCAGCCTGTAGTTTGTGTATCGGTGGTGGTACAGGGACTGTTTCCAAACAGTAGATGGTAGAAATGCTAGATAGCTTGTGGGAAGGCATTTTTCTAGGCAGCTGAGCAGTAGCTCCATGTGGGCACTTGGTGGTGTTCAGCTCCAGCTTTGTTGGAGTCACTTTTCCTATGGTTTTTGTGGGCAGTGGGTGATGTTCCACCTCAGCCACTGGTTTGGTGGGATGCAGTTTGTGCTATGGGACACACTGCATTGCAGGAGGACTAAGGGCTGAGGGCAGCTAAAAGACAGTGTTGTATCCCTGGGTGTGAAAGGGAGGCATGGTGCAAAGATGAAAATTTATGCTACAAGTCCATATGTTACGGGATTTTTCTGAAGACTTGGGGTCAGATGCTACAAGCTCAAAGCTCTGACAAACAGTGCCTCATCTATAGCAGATGTTCAGATTTCAACTTGCTCTCTGCTGTGCTGATAGACCTTGTCCTACTAAAGCTCACATCAGTGAGAAAACTCTTGGAAAATATTAAATCCAAAGTATTAAATCAAATAGTACTTGCCATTAAAAAATGAAAATAATTTGACAATGACTTTTCAGCAGGCACTACTACTGTCACTTGTGCGCACCCAACTTCATTGGTTGTTGAGAAAGCCCCCAGCAAAGTACATGGACTGCATCTGGACTGTAGTAATGACAACAAGAGTCAAATCAAACACATGGACTGGCTGAATTTTAGTTTGAAATAGGCAAATATTTTAAGGTCCACTCTGTTTATCTGCATATTAATAAAAGTGTTTAGCTTCTGAAGTAATGAAAAGGCTTTCTTTCATTTCTTCTTTGGCTTCAATTTAGAAAACAAACCCTACTGAGTACCCAAAGCTGTTCTGGAAGACAGTCATTAAACTAGTCAGGAGGGCTAACAAGTGAAAAGCTTTAGTGTTTAGCCATAGGCTCTTAAACTACTTGAAAATATTCTTCTCTCTTCACAAATGTTGACTTGACTGTTGCCTCTACCATCAATTCTGGCAACTACATGTTTGTTTATTTTTACATTCTCCCTCCTGCCATTTCTTCTCTTCTGAGCCTTCTCCAGCTAAGGAAGTTTTAATTTACTACCCTGTCTGTGTCAACTGATCTTGCTGGAAACTGTCAGAGGAAAACTGTGAGTCTGCCAAGGCAGCAGTAGTTAGAAGTGGAAACCAGGTCAACTATTTTTTAATTCTGCTTTTTAAAACACATGAAACTTACCAGTGTTCCTCTGCCACTGGATGACTTCAACTTCTGTGAATCTTTCCTAGAACAGAATCATAGAATAATTTGGGTTGGAAGGGACCTCTAAAGATTATCTAGAACAACTCCCTTGCAGTAAGTAGGGAGATCCTCAACTAGATCAGGTTGCTGAGAGCCTTGTCAAGCCTCCCCTTGAATACCTCTGGGGATGAGGCCTCAACTATCTCCCTGAGCAACCTGTTCCATTTTTCTATGCTCATGGTAAAGAACTTGCAGTCTATCTCCAGCCTTCCTGTAGACCTCTTCAGATACTAGAAGGTCACTATTAGGTCTCCCTGGAGCCGCCTTTTCTACAGGGTGAAAAACCCCATCTCCCTCAGCCTGTCTTTGTAGGAGAGAGCAGGAGGCAGGGGTCCTCTGATCTTGAGTACTATCAGATGGATGCCCCATTTCTGATTCAGGAAGGGCAGGGCCTGGCTCCAGCAGTCTGTCTCCCATTCAGTGTCCCTGATACTCCTCATGCTCCTGAGGATACTTTCCTGTACCTTTGTGCATGCTTAAAGAATATTTTAAAACATGAAACAGTCAAATTTTAGAGGTGGTTGTATACATTTTAGCTGCCTGTATACACACAGAGTAGGACCCGCAGCATATTGATGCTCCTCTGTGCCAAAGAAATGGGTCTATATTTTTAGATACTTCAGCTTATGCTTCTCAAGAAAGAGGAGAAAAACATATAAGATCTTTCTTCTTTATGTTGCTTGCTGATTTATAAATATGAGCTAATATGATTCATCTGCCAAGGTTAATAATGACAAGCTCATGCATTATGGATGTTTACATTTCTTGCAAATAAAATAGGAGCGTAGGGAAGTATTGATCTTTAGGTTAGATATTTGGCTGCATCATACTGATAAAATAGAATAACAAAGTAGAAAACCTTGCATGGGGTAATATGTTATGAGACCCCTTCAGCTTCTCCACCTGGATAGTAATTCTGGAGGCACATACCCATAGGTAAATGTGTTCCACCTGTCACCTTCTAGAAGTTTTTTGCTTGTTGTTATTTTTTTTTTTTCACCAGAGTTTTCTGTGATTTAAAACTTTTCACTTATCTCCTGCATTTAATTTTTTTTATGTTTAGAGAGTGATTATGTTGATAAGCAGATGTTGTAGTGCTGTTGAGAACTTACAAGGTGAATGGTTTCCAGCACGGACAGCTAAGCATGTGTAGATTTTGCTCCTCCAATTTTTATAGGAACTATTTTTTTAAAAATTGAAGAGTTGAAATTTATCTTGTTGATTTTAAAGGGCTGTGGTTGGTTACTGTGCTCTTTGATTACTGGCAGGACTGATAAACATCTCCATCAAGCACGGTTAGGAAAATAATATGTAAAATTTCCTTGTGAACTTTCTGAAATACGTGAATTGAGAGAGGGTATATTCTGTGTTAAAATATATTTAATGTTTTGATGTAATTTTCTTGTTACAGATTCAGAACATGAACAATATAATCACTTTTCCATTGGACAGTTTGCTGAAGGGAGATCTGAAAGGAGTAAAAGGGGTATGTTTATCTTTATATATATTTATATATATGCATATATATAAATATTGTTGGTACAATAAATACCATATCGTTTTACCAGTGTCTGACAGTTAACAGTATTTTTTGTAGTTGGCTGATCTCTTGAACTTAGGCAGAATTTCAACTGCTGCATTTTTAGCTAGTGTATTAATCATTTTTTGATAAAAGGTGTGGAATACTAATGTAATATATTAGCTCAATGAGCAAGAGGGTTTTGGGGGGTTGGGTTTTTTTTGTTTGCATTGAGTCATCCCTTCTGTTTGTGGTTTCATGTACTGTATGCACTTCACTGTATATATACAGCAACATACAAGAAGCTTTAAAAGCAGCTGTGATATATAGAAGTAGAGAAGGAGATGTAAGAATTAAGATATTTATTTAGTTGAAGAGCAGGGTAGTACTTTATTTAAAAGGATTGCTATTTATTTAGCATGCTACACTTTCAAAAAACTATATGGATTATTAAGAAAGACATAGTAGACTGAATGAGCATAGGATTTTTCTTAGCAAAGCTGAAAACTATTTTTCACCCTAGGATATTTCCTATTTGGAAGAATAGCAGTTTAGGACTCAAATGATGATATGTTTATAGTACATTTCAAAGCCTATAGCCAACTCATTTGGCTTATGCTTCATTTACTACTGAGCAAACAGGAAGCAACTGGCAGCTATTGTTCTCAGACATCGAAGGAAGAATAATAATGTACAGAGACTAAAAATGGTCTTCGGAAATATGTCTTTGTAGAGTAAAGAGATTATTTAGCAAGATAGCCTTATTATCTCTGTGTTGCTTGCTTACCACGTTTTACTCCTCTTCTTCTCTTTTTCAGTGCCAGAATACAATTATTACAATACAATGTTGCCCCATCTTCCTGACTTGAGAAAATAATTGTGTTGCTTTAGTTAATTTCATAATTGTCAAAATAATTGCCTGAAATCTAAGAATTAGTTCCTAATCTGTAGTTGCAAAGTTTTACCGGTGTCTGACAGTTAACAGTATTTTTTGTAGTTGGCTGATCTCTTGACCTTAGGCAGGATTTCAACTGCTGCATTTTTAGACAGTAGTGAAATAATTTTACAACTTGTTAATTTTATTTTATCTAAATTGGCTTCTCAAAAAGAAAAAAAACAAGTAATATGGAATACAAGTAATTCAACATTCTCACAGAATTAGTTATAGCCTGTACTGTTGCTGTTAAGTCAGTGGGAAATTGATTTCTTAAGTTTTAATGTGATGAATCAAGTGCATAGCTAAGGTTATGCCACAGCCTTAGGACAGGCCCTTTTTTTGCAGTGTAGTCAGATGGAATGAGACAATAGCTGATTTGATTAATTGCATAGTGTGCTCTTGGGATAAGAAAGGTAATACCTTTTAAGGAGTAAAATGGTGCTTTGAAAAGCATCTTAGGGATGCCTTTAAAAACATGAGCGTATTAATTCTGTGTACAAGATTGCATTTCCTTTGTGCAAGACTGCTTTTACACAAGCCTTAGGTTATCTACTCAAGAAAGTGTGGAGTCTGTTATTCTAGTAGGTGCTGCAAATGGCCAAAGTGTGTCTCCATTTTTAGATCCACAGTATTTTTCATTTAAGTAACCAACTGGTTTGTTTATTTTTTCTTGACAGGACTTGAAAAAACCCTTTGATAAAGCTTGGAAAGACTATGAAACAAAAGTGTATGTATCTTTTAAACTTCTAAGTAAAAGGGAAATATAACTGAAATCTATCACCATTTTAAAATACTTTTTTCATCTCACAAAATTATAACGATTCTCTGCTGAGCCACTGAGTTGGTCCATCTGAAGCTGTGTGCAAACAGTCTTCAGAAATTATTCCTGTAGGTGGTTTACTTACAAAAGCAACAAGTTTAGCAAGTTAGCTAAATTTCAACATTCTGATGGTGAATAACAATTAGAATGGTCTAATTTTACTGCTTTCTAGACTTGGTTTGGTAAGAAGGACCTGAGTGGTTTTTGTTTTTTGAAACTGCCTGGCTGTAGCTGGATTTTTCTAACAAGACATTCTGAAATATTGAGATAAACCTCTAGTTGGACAGTCTGAATCCCTGGAAGATTGAACCTCCAGTGTTTCCTGTTTTTAATACCAGTGAACAACCTCATTTTGTGCCATGCCATTTCTCAGCTGTTGAAATACTTGAGATTTCTTATCATTGCCCATGGCAGTAGTTGATCTCTGAGGATGGGCTATAAAAAACAGTACTGGACAAATTTAGTCTGCTTTTGTCTACCAGTGCTTAGCTGCAGAGTCTGAAAGCTTCTTTACTTAAATATAGCTTACCAATAGTGTAATCCCACAAATTTTATGTGCAGAATTTAAAATACAGTTGCACACATCACACCATGAACACTATTGCTATTGAACCAAGATCTCTGATGCTTTTAGGATTTCTGGTAGAGTATTCACCAGGGTGAGTTATGTTGCAGTGGTGTAAAAATATGTACTATTAATCCACAGTTTAGAGCAGGCAATCTGTTTCATAAATATTTTATTTTGTTTTTTAACTTTGTTAAGGACTTGAAATGCAAAAATGCCCATGGAAATGTATTTATGTATTTGTACTTTTTTTTTTCTTTTTTCTTTTTTCTTTTTTTTTTTCCAATAATCCTTTAAAAAGCCTGCTTTAAGACTTTGCTTTCAAATAGTACACCAGGTATTTGATCCCAAACAAGTCCCGTTTTCCATTGTAGGGAGATACCTCTTCCCAAGTTACCTTTGTAGTTTCTGCAGGGATTTTTTTAACAAATAAATTTATGTGTCATATTATTAAAAATGCAAAAACTGAAGGTAGCACATGTTCATTAAGAAATTCTTTTAGATCCATTGCCATTTTTCTGATATTTCCAGGTGGTGGGCTGGTACAGTTGCTGCCTGCTCTGGTTATTTTAAGTGGTTAGATGAAAGTCCAGCATTAATATTCCTGAGTTTAAAGCTCTTAGTCTAACCTGTTGGAATCCCTCACTTTGATCAAGACCAAACCGTCATCTTTAGGCTTGGGATAGGGAGTCTGAGAATTCTATGTACAAAAAAAATTCTTCACAACAAGGGGTTTTTTATTTGTTTGTTTTGGTGGTTAATAAATGACTTATTGTGGTTTAAGTTTGGCAGTCAGGGAATAGTGTTTTTCTCAGTGGAAGCTGTCTTGCTTCTACCAAGGAGCAGACCAATTTTCCATAGTTCTGTTGAGTTCAATTCAGAGTGGCACTTCCCTGAGGCCCCAGCCACTGCAGATTTGTCAGGCTTTTGCATGTAAGATCAGTTCCCAGATAAGTTGAGATACTGCCAGTTGTCATCATTGATCATGGGTCTTTACAAATCAGAGACACAAAGTTTAATGATGTGATTTTGAAGCTAAGGTGACAATTTTGAGACTGAACGTGTCAGCTATATAATCCAAATTTTGGACGCAGGAAAACAGTGAGATTTTCCTGGTCTGGTGTTATATATGCCACTGAGGTTTCCTGAGATGATAACTGTTTGTATTCTGTGGCTGTTTCAAGTGGATATGAACTTCCTTATAGCAGTGCATATGGTCTTCTGTAGCAGGGAGTGGATGCAGTCATCTCACAAAATTGTGTTGCAAGTTGAATTTTTTTTTTTTTAATATCTTTACAGTTCCTGCCATAACAAGAAGGGCAAAAGGACTGGGAAAGCTAAACACCATCTCACCTACAACTTATGTTGCCAGTAGTGGGATGGTGGATGTAGGTGCTAGTAGCCAGAGGACTGCTCAGTCTTCTTCAGTCTGTTACCTTACAGGACTCCTTGTTTGGACTGTGGCTAAAACCAGTCCTAGATTTATGTTTAGTTAGTTATCTTTTCCAGTGATACTTCATCAAATATGTGAACATATCTTTGTTTGTTTGTTTGTTTGTTTTGGCTTCCTTTCTTTGTCTTCTCCCTTTGGGCTAACAAACAAAGGCTGTTTTGAGAGAGTGTTTAAGATCCATTCTTGTCCTCTTGGATCACCATCCATCAATGTAGATTATTGTGCAGCTTCTTTGCTCTGTAGTTACCTAACTTGTTGAAGTATTTTCCTGATGATCACTTTAGCTTAAGTATTTTGAGGAAGCTGGATCCATTTTTCTTTATAGCTTTGGCCTGTTCTCAAATAAGGGAGTAAGAGGTTAATGCTTTATGCCAGCCTACCTCAACTAAAAATTTAGAACATCCTGAGGTGACATTAATGAATAATAAATTTTTTCTCACCATCAGTTAACATGCTTCAATTCAAGCCATAAAGATTTAAAAATGTTTTTAAAGTAGTTAAAAGCAGTGCATTTCTCTTAGGACCTCAGTTACACTCTTTGTTTTCCATGTAAGAGCTGGGCAATGCTGCCTGCCACTACAGCACTGCCGAGGGACCACTCTGTCTGCATCCTTTGGGTTGAATTGGTGCAGATTGGGCTCTTTTTGTTACAAGGCAGTTGCTTTCCCCCATGTACTTAAACACTAATGGCAGACTCACCAGGGAAGCATATGGAGAAGGAATACACATGTCATAAACTGCTCATTCTCCCAGCAGGCTGACTGTATTCAATAAGGCAGTGAGCCAGATCTCACCCACATTCTTCAGTTTAATCAGTCCTGTTGTGGTAGATTTTGAGGTAAAGATGTTGTATCAATTTTTCACAGGAAACAAAAACATTAATATACTGAAGCGTGTCATTTACTCCTTTTTTAGCTGAATAGTGGTGTCTGTAACCCAGACATAAGCCTGTCTTTCCTGAAAATGAAAGAATGGTTAAATTTTTTAATAGAGGTGTCTTATTTTTAGGCCTGTAAATATGTATTATTTTCAGAATTCCTCTCCTAGTAAGTGCTGTGCTAACGCTCTAACACATAAATGCTTAATGAAAACTAACAAGCTTTTCCTGGTAAGGCTGGCTTCCTCTCCTCCTTTGCCATTCTCCTTTTAAAAGCCAACCATGAGGTCTGTTATGCACAACTGAGTGAAGAGAACAAGTTGTTAGAATGTGCTTATGGGGTAATAAAATGAGGGCAATAAGCTGAGGTGCGGGAAGGCAAGCACTCATACCTAGATATAACACTGTCATTAATGACTTGTTTCTAAATCATTTGAATTCAAATGGAAGACTGAACAAATTCAACAGTCTTCTGTAAAGATGTCTGCATAGCTATTTGATTATGTGATGATGTTTCCAGTTTGGTAAACTCGTATTTTAAACTATGTCTAAAAGAGTTGTCTGAAAATTCTGCAAGCTTTTCTCAGATTACTTCTTCAGAGCTGTTACTTGACTCAGTACATCATTGATATTCATAGAAATTTCTGTCACATTTCTTTTTAAAGCATGCTCATGTGACAAAACGAAGGTCATGTCTTGAAAATAGTGGCATAGAATGGAAGTGCTAAGCAAGGTAGTTTTAAGAAAGAATAATAGAATAGAATCATAGAATCATTTAGGTTGTAAAGGACCTTTAAGATTATCAAGTCCATCCTTTAACCTTACACTGCCAAGTCCAAAACTAAACCATGTTCCTAAGTACCACATCTACAAAAGTCATGGAGTTCCTTTCAATGCCTCCAGGGATGATGACTCCACTGCTTGCCTGGGCAGCCTGTTCCAATGCTTGACAACCATTTTGACAACCATGACTTACCAATGATGGAGAGTGGCCTAGCAATGACTTCTGCCAGGTCCCTCATCACCTGTGGGTGCATCCCATCAGGAGCCATAGATTTATGGATGTCCAGATTGCTTCACTGATCCCTAACCCAGTCCCAGGATTACTTCCTCATTCAGGACCTGGATTATGAGAGAGAGTCATGCTTTACTGTCAGCCTTGACAGACAGTAGGATAAAATAAGGAGGAGGCTCTCTCACTGAAAGGTGTAGGATGCCAGGGGTGAGGTTGGGAGAGTCAGGCTGAAAAGGAAGACTAGATAAAGAAAGGATATTTGAAATTAAAATGTGTAATATTATTTTGTCAAAAAACATTGCCCTTGGAAGCATTCAAGAGTGCTCCCTGTTCAGCTCTGTGCCTTCCAGGTGCTATTCCCAGTCTCTGCACCTCCTCCTGTCTTACAGCCTGTCTTACAGCTATTTGGAGAAGGAGAGGAACAAAGATGGAGTTGCTGCCCAGCCAGCCAGTTCACTACTGCTGCATGCACACAGGGCATTCTAGGTGTTTCATCTTGCTCACTGGCTGCAAGTGAATGCTGCTTTTCAGCATGTTCAACAGTAGAATAGTTTCTGCCCTTTAAAAAGTATTAAAAAACAAAAATGCAGAGCATGCTTATTTATACCATGATCTGTATGAGAAAATATTTTTCTTTGAAATAAAAATTTATACTGAAAAAGTTATTTTCAAATTAGAGCTGTAAAAATAGTCGCATAGGGGAAAATGGGTGGGCAGGACTGCATACTCTGTATCTGATTGACTTCTCTTGTGATTTTTCAACCTGTATTTCAGTTTGGTCTGTTACACAATCTGAGCTCACTATGTAATAGTGTATTCAGACTTTATTCTTAGTCAGCAGTCTGTCTGTGATATGTGCTGCATGAGCTTCAAGAACAGCTTTACAAAACATTTTCCTGCTTGTTATTGTTTTATTTTTCCTGATTATCATGTTAATTTTACCTAATTGGTCTGCCTGGAAATCCTCAATACCCTGCAATATTTGTAAATTCCCCAGTGGTACATTCTAGAACTGTATTTGCCAGAAGGATTTGGCTAATGACACAGTAGAGTGACACTAGAAGCTTAGTTCACCCTTTCATTTGTCTCAGAAACACAGCTAACCTAACACTCAGAAGATTTGTGTGCAAGACTGCTGTACATGGGTTTTTTTGTTTCCCTAGAAACAAAGTGTCCTATGGTGTCAGTCAGATAGTCGGTAAGGTATTACTGTAGCAAAACAACAGGTTAAAACTGGATTACAAATCTGAAAATATAGTTAGAGACTAAAACCATAAATAATAAAGAAATGCAAATGTGAAATGCACCATCATGTATCTCTGGTACTTGCCAGCAAGAGATGGCTTAGTTTTTTTCAAAGCATCTCTTAAGCTTTTTAAGCCATGGAACCTGAAGCTGCAGCAAATAGCTTCAAGGGTGTCCTGTTTCTGTGCATTACTTTGTAGATGCTGGTAGGCTTTAGTCTTGGTTTAACTACTTTCTGCCTATGGAATCCTTGAAAGAGTAAGAAGGACTCTTTCACCAAAAGCTAGCCTTCCTTTAAAAAGAATTCAGTTTCTTAAGACAATGTGTGCTGTAATACTGTGGATAATGTTTGCTTCTTGGGCAATAGTACTAGTCTTTTCATTTTAATTAGCATACAGAGACACCTTATGACATGTTTATAAGCTCTCATAATTTTAGGGGTGACTATGTCATCCTGTGTTTAAGTATTTTTCTCTGTAAACAATGAAAATACAGTTAAATAGCAATTGATAGTTATTAGAATTCACATTTCAGTAAGTTCTCTGGCCTCATGAATTATTGATGTGTAAATTGAGAGTACTAAAATCATCCTCAATCTTTGCTCTGAGGTCTGAATTTTTTTAGAACTATCAAGTATGATATAAGGTAAACTCTCTTAGAGTGGGTGCTAGAGAGGAGTTGCATATTTGTTGCCAGTGAATGTTTTTGTAATGGTTTATCTTCCTTGTTCCCAATGGGTATCTGGTTAATCCTTTTGTTTGGGCTCTATATTCTGTAGCTACAAAATTACATATTTGACAGTAAGTGAGTAAGACTATAGACATTTTTAAGGAAAACAGAATGTTCTAGAATCAAGCTTTTAGTCAGGCAAGTGAAGGTTTTCAGAATATTTGTTTCAAAGAAGAGCTTCACTGCAAATGTCTGCTTCTGGTGGGACAGGAGGGGCTGAGCAGGAGTGCAGTGCTGGCTGCTGGAACCCTGCACAGGCTGGCTCTGCAGTGCCTGCCAGTACTGAGAGCACAGCAGGGCTTTTGAGTTGATGTTCAAAATGTTTCCCTGTGGGAGTGTTATGGGATGGGATTAATTCTAGTTTTCTCATGCTGTTTGAGGTGTAAGAGGAGGCCGTGTCTCATTCCTGAGAAGTATAAGGACAGGCTATATCATTGACTGGAAGTCCTTTGACCAGCTAGGACATTTCTCCATAACCTGTTAGGCTAATGTTGATATCAGGTTAGGAGAGCACTTGGGGCATGTCATCTTTTCAGAAGGAGAGAGAGACACACTTAACTGCCCAAGAGGAGGTAGGACAGTGTGTGTATTCTTTGTTCCTCTCATCTGCTTCCCGTATTCCTGTGTAATGCTTCCTCTTGTTCAAAAGCAGTATAGCATTTCCTCAGGAAGCTATTTCAAGAATTTTCAGCTTCTAAACAGTACAAGTGCAAAATAAGTCTTTCTCCAAAAACTAAACACCCTCATGTATCTTCTTCTATTAATATCTTGTTTCATATCTGGCTTGTCTGACTGTCTAATGTAATTATGCTACTGCCCTTAGGAATAATATGGACAATAGCTGTAAAAAATGCACAAGTGTGTTTAGGGGTGTTACGCTGTATGGCAGACATTGGTTATTCATTTATATTCTGCAGGAGAACTTGTTTCGTTCGAGCTCTTGGAAAATGTTCATGGAAACTTTTAGGGAATTAGGACAGCTGGTCTAGCAGACTTTGAAGTCTGCATCACAGCCGGCTGGCTGGCATTCCCAGTGCCAACTGGATCAGTGGCAAGTGGAGATAGCAACTGTGATTTTGGCTTAGGAAACCCTGTATATATAGAAGATGACTTGATGACGGGCAGAACTTAATAAATCTGGTGACATAATTGAACTCTGTTAACTTCAGTTTGGTCAGTTGGGATTAAACATCTGCCTATGTTTCAAATTAAAATCCATTATTTTGTTTCTAGATTTTTTTTCTTCAGTGCAAAAGCTTAGTATCTTCCTCTCATTTGGTCTCGTCTTTTGGAATATCTGTCAGGACATTATTTTAACAGATGACTGAATTAGATTTCAGCTACTGTATGCCATTACTGATCTTTAATCATTGTCAAATTTCAAATGAAGTGTCATCTGGAAGTAAGTCATATGCAAAATTACAAGACTTTGGCTTTGCATCTGTCAGTAGACTTTGTGAATAATCAGATTTCCTGAAAGGCTATGTATTTTTCACTTCATTGACTGATTCTTTGCCTTATAGTACAAAAATAGAGAAGGAGAAAAAAGAACATGCTAAGCTACATGGAATGATCCGTACAGAAATAAGTGGAGCTGAAATTGCAGAAGAGATGGAGAAAGAAAGAAGGTTCTTCCAGTTACAGATGTGTGAGGTAAGATTCAGTGTGAAATTCATACTGTTCTGTTAGTATTAGGAAGATTTTGAAAAACAGAATTGTTTAATGGCAACTGTGCTGTCAAGGGGAAATGCCAAGCTATTAGTGGACTCTATTTGCTAAAACACGTTTTTTTATCCTGATGTGCTAACTTTGCATAGAATTTAGGTATTTTCTATTTTCAAAAGTAAGTAATTAAGTTGTAGAATAATATAAAGCTCAATTAAACACTAAGAGATCATCATAAATAAGCCTTTACACTGCTATTTGACTAGAAGTTATTTTAAGCCCTAGACCATTCTCTGAATTGTTCCCTGGGCTGACAGCTGTTGCATTATTAGGAGGAGCAACTCCAGTCTAGCACGTTGTTGGGCTAGTGCTGAAAAAAAAAAAGTGCCAAGGATGAAATCTTGTCTTTCAAGATTTTTCAGAATGTTTCTGCTTTGAAATCTGTGATTTTGCAGTATGTTAAATCTGATGTGAATATATTCAGTTTTATTTGTTTAACGGCATGCCAGGTTCCACACAAGTGTCTAAGCTTGTTCTTTCTCTGTATTAACTCAAAAATATACCATGGGTGTTTCTTCTGTTTTTAGTATCATGATTAAAGGTAATTTGACTCATATGACAACATAGCTTAACAGCAGTTGTCCTGAATACCACTTTTAGTAACTACATACGCTGATACTTAGCAGAAAAGCTTCACATTCCTACAGGGAGTCAGGCTGAAGTATTCAAAACTGATTAAGGGATTTGAGTAACCAATAAACATATGGATGTTGCCAGCTAATTACCCATCTGTGTACTTTCTAACAACAAGGAACAGATGCTTCTCTCTTCCTGTGTCATAGTAAAGGAGGAGTTCACTTCAGTCAGTTGTAGTGATAATAAAACCCAGGCTGAAGTCTGCGAAATTGAATCAAGTTACCTTAAATGTGGAATAGTTGAAGTGTATCCTCTATTTCTTCTAATTTTGGTGAAAAGAAGTTTATGCTTGGTTATCTCTGAAAAAAAGGGGACTTTTTGTTGGAAAATCAGAAGTCTGATATATTGAAAGTGCATCATGAGTACAGGCTATTTGTCTGTAAGTTATGGAGGTAAACCAAAGACCAGATGCCAAGAGCTCTATTTTAAATTTAGAAGAACGGGAGAGGTTATGCTTGTAACTAAATACTATCTAGTTTTCATTTCTACATTTTAGCCAATCATCTGATCACCTGAACCAGCATAAAAAGCTGCATTTCTTAAAGCTAGCATTTGGATTCTGCTTTATTTTAGTGGGTTTGAAACATTCAGGGTGTACTGCAGACTGGGGGAAAACAGATGCGTTGAAGTGTTGCTAAGAAACTCATTCCTTTGCTAGGAGGTCACTGTCTAAGCAGGGGTTAAAAATTGTCAATTTAATAGGCAGTTGACTGCTGTAAATATTTGGTCAATCTTCCTGCTGCTTGCATGGCTGACATCTTTTGTGCTATGCATTCAGGGGAGGAGCTATCACTTCATAGGGACTTCAATTGTGCCTAATGCAAAAGGACACTAATCACACCTTTTTTTAGCTTGACAGTAGATTTTTAAAAATCTCTTTCTAAGCTGTAATGTGCTGTAATTACCTTGTATAAACAATTGGTAGAGAAAAAAATAAAATCAAATGAAAGATTTTAAAAAGTGTTAAAATAATTCCTTTCTCCTTTTGAGCAAACAATTTGCTTCCTTAATGACGTCTGTCTAACAATTAATTTACACAACTAGTGAGATAGATACTGAATGGGGTGCTAGGTTTTAGAACAGATTCCTAAATTTACTATGGAAGCCCTTTAATGCTTCCTTTAATGCAAGCTTCCACTACAAGGTATGAAGAATGCTTTAACAATTTGAACTAATCATAGTGAATTATTGCCACAGGGTATCAAAAATCAGTGGTGACAACAATTGCTTTCTTGTCATTATTGCTTGGTGTATTCTCTTTAGGGTCTTCTAAATCTGCAAGAGTTAAAGTTCAAAATATAACTGAAAATAACATTAAAAAATACTGTAGCAGTAATAATTAATATCTTTTGTGAATTACTATTTTAACAGTACCTGCTGAAAGTCAATGAAATCAAGATTAAAAAAGGAGTGGATTTGCTTCAGAACTTGATCAAGTATTTTCATGCTCAGTGCAAGTATGTTTTAGTTTGTTCTATATCTGCAAAATAACTGGAGCAGCATTTTGGTTTAAACTTCTTACATCATGATAATATGTTTCTATATTTTTTCAAAATAAATCTAAGATTCAACTGCTCTTGGTGATATCTTTTGACAAATTGTTTTTGTCCTAGGTTAGTGATTGCTTCTGTTACTGCCTTCCAGAACATGTAATGAGGTTGAGCTTGTCCCATAGAGCATAATTGTCTGTTTCAAAGGAGTGCCACAGAGTGTTTTGGTATATTTCATACACTGCTCTGGAAACAGCTATTAGTTTGGTCTACTAGTTAGTGATCCATTAGTTTTGTCTGGCTTTTTTGAGTGTATCTAGCAATAATCTAAATTAAGTCTGGACTCAAGAAAAATAAAGTGCATAAGCAGTGGGATAAAACTATGTTTAAAGAATCTTTCTAATTAATTGGAATGCTCAGGAATAAAACACAAAGGTCTCACTAGAATGACATACTATTTAATGGTAGTCTTGTAGATCAGTAATACAGCAATAAAGTCACAGCTATAAACTTGAAAGAGCTGCTGTTAACCTGTTCGAATCAGTAAGTTTTTATCTTAAAAGACCAGTCTGCATCTGTGTAGGATTTTTCTCTATACAGCCATGTTGCTTTTAAAATCAATCCACTTGCAGTATGTCATTCATCTGCTCTGTCCATTTAATATAATTTCAACAACATAAATGGTGTGTTGTCCTGTCACTTTCTTGTCTGTTCCGCAGAGTGAAAATATTTTCTGTTCTAAATGGTCCAGAAGTTTTAAACACACGTGTAGTTGTTGTTTCTTTAAATTTATTTTTCCAATATATATATATATTTTTTTTTAATTATTTTTTAAGAGCTGGAATATTTGGCATAGGTAACATTTACTATGCCAATATAAAAATACCTATGATACAATAAGATTGATCATATTCAGTTTGCTTATAGGCTGTAATTAATGCTTGAGAAAGAAAGGGGGGTTTGTTTAGCAGGAAGTTTGCATCAGATATGAAATTATTTGGCTCCAAGAAGTCACAGTTATTTTATATCTACTAGACCGTTCACAGTTCTGCAAATTCAGTCTTGCTTGTTTTGGGCCTTCAAAAAGTGGGATGAGAACTTGTGTTTGAGGTGACAATAAGGAAAACTTCTGTGGCAGTGGATTATGGCAGTTCTCAATCTAATTGGGAGTTTTGCATCTTAAAATAAACTGATGGAAATAAAGAGGTGGATCGGTCAAAGACACTTAAAAAATAAATGTTCAGTGTTTTGAAATTTATGGAGTGGCTTAATAATATGCATGTTTTCCTTTGGCATCTTTTAAAACAGAAAACATGATGTTTAGTAACAGTGTGCTTATTTTTCTTTTGAAGTTTCTTTCAGGATGGGTTAAAAGCAGTTGAAAGTCTCAAGCCTTCAATTGAGACACTCTCGACAGATCTTTATACAGTGAGTAGCAGCATTTCACATTTGTGTTGTGAACAGGTCTTACAGTAGAACTGAGATCATAGTGGTTCACGCTGGATGACTTTTAATAGTCAGCATTTTAAGGTTTTTAGTACATTTTTTATTAAAGTTACGTTTTAATATAATATCCAGAAGACTTAGTTTCAGTTCAGGGCCCCAGTGTGTAAAATGTTAGGGAAAACAGCCTTTGCTCTAAAATCTTTACTGACTAGGTGGAAAATAACATATGATTACAAATTGAACACAAGGAAGTAAGAACAATGTGGGACAATAGCAGTGTCTTAACCCAGCAACATCCTAGCCATTATCAGTTTTTCTGACCATATAAAGGAAAATAAACCAATCATGTTATCTTTTCTCTGTGTATTTTCATTCTTGCTAAATGTTTCTCAGGAAACTGAACCAATTGAGTAGAAAGTTTGGAAGAGCTGCTTTGAAAAAAACCAATAATGTTATTTTTTACCTGTGTTTTTCTTCATTCAAGATTAAACAAGCACAAGACGAGGAAAGAAGACAATTAACACAGCTTAGAGATATTTTAAAATCAGCACTCCAGGTTGATCAGAAAGAGGTGAGCATAGAAGGTGGCTTAACTATGTGATGCCTATTTTAATGACTTCTAATGTAATACTAGTGTTCGAAATAGAGATATATTAACTTCTTCTAAACCAAATTCCCACAAAAAATATCAGACTTACTGAAAAAACTTTCTTTTTATTAGCAATATTGCAAAATATCCAAGATGGTGTACTCTCTGTGAATGAACAGGCAATAGTGTCTATGTTGCTCAAACTGAGAATGGGACAACTTTGGTAGTATCAAGGAGTCACCAGTAGTAGTATTTCATCTCACAATAATACTTCAAACTGCATTAAGATTATGTAAAATTGAACTTCAAATAGAAAAACAGTTCTTGTCATCATCTGCAAAAATGAAAATTAAGTTTGCTGCTGCCAGTTTTCAAGTGTGTAAGATCTGGGTCAGTTCAGTAATCCAATAAATAAGGAAATAAGGGTTTTTTGACTTTTGGTTATGATTGCTGTTAAATGTAAAGAACTCTGGAATAGTTTTATTTGGCAAACTGATTTGCAGGCAAACATCTTTTGTATAATCTAGTCCTAAATAATGAGTCTACTTTTGTATCAGATTGCTAGTGCTTCCTCTTAATATAAATAAATGCCAGGCAGCTTCCTTTGTGTGGCCGTTGGGCCATGAGCAAGTGATGAATGAACCTCCTGCCCCCTTTTCAGATTATCTTTCTGAGAGGGATCACAGTGAAATAGTTTAGTTTGTAGAGCTCAGACTTCTTTTATCTTTTTCAGTCTTGTTTTCATCTTCCCTTAAAGGCTGTGGTGACTCCCTAGCTCTTACCAGTGGCCAGATGATGGTTGTTGAGCAACCTAATCTAGTGAAAGATGTCCCTGCCCATTGCTTGGGGTTTGGACTAGGTGATCTTTAAAGGTCCTTTCTACCCCAGACCATTCTGTTATTCTGTAACTTGCTGATAGGCATTCAAACAGCTTTGAACACTCTTCACTTTGAGGTGCTGTTTTTTACAACATGAAGTTTATGATAATGACCATTGTGTACAAAGTCCAATACAGTTTGGTGGCACTTCCTTAGGTTCTGCCTGCTACTTAGGACTCACTGAGGGGTGAATTTGCTAAAAACTTCAAAAACTGAGCTCTCAGAAATGAACGACTAGTGATCCTTGTGGAAATGGAAATGGTGACTACTGTGGATTCACTGTTGACTGCCCACTGTCAATAGGGAGGCTTGGCTGTTTAGGTGTGTTAGCAGGCTTCCTGTTTCATTCAGCTCTTTGCTCAACAGAAGTAACAGGAGCAATTTGGGGTTCATGGTTGCTAGAAACTGTTTCTCTGTGTTTACCTGTTCATCAGTGATAGTGATGCTAAATGTATATGTGATGAGCATGTGTCCTTTCACAGATTAAAATAAAGTAATAATACACATAAATTGATTATTTGTATGGATTTTGTTGCATTTAAAAATACAAGTGTAAAAAGTGCTTTATGATATTTATTAATTCTGCAAATTTAGATATAGATGTCTACTTGCAGAGCATGAGAAGTACTATCATTATTTTTGAAGGTTTTTAAAGACATCAGTTAGTCAGTGGGATGCCAAATAATCCTAGTATAATTTGCTGTACCACCCACTAATATTATTCTTGTTGCACTGTAATTTCCTTTACTATAACTGATTTCTTTTTCCTTCCTGAAATGCATTTACATTTTGTGACCGAAGTCTAGGAGAGTAAGTGTTACTATGTTTTAATGAAAATAGTTGGCATGATTTCCATTCAGATTTCAAGAAACTGGATTTTTCCTCTGAGCTTTTTTCTGTTGGTATGAAAAGTCTGGCTCTTTTTTTCTCCTCTTCTGTTTGTTGTATTACAAAAAAAATATATATATAAGAAATGTTCTCAGATTATTCTCGGGAAAGAAAATTGCTGTAAGACAAATTGGTGAATTCCTTTTCATCTCTTGAGAATTAAATCCAGTTGCTTGAGTTGATGTTTTTGCAAAGTTTTGAAGATATATGTATTTTTAAGTAAAATGAACTTCATATATGAAATAGTAGAATGTGGAAAATTATTGTTTCTGTTGTATTTAAAAAGCAAAAAGACACAAACACTAATAGTGAATCTTTTTTGTGTGTGTGCCTGTATATATAGTTTCCCCCTTCACAGAACTTCCTCAAATCTTGTTTGTATTGAAATTTCTTTTTAAAACCTCATTGTGTGTATGCTTTCATAATTTTTAATTTTAAATGTTTATTTTTCAAACTGTAGAAATCCTACAAGGTTTGGAGTTAACCTTAAAATTGTATTGCCTTAATTTCTCTCCTATGTCTTCTTTGAGGATACCTACTGTAATATTTAGATTTGCTTCTGCTTCTTCTACATGTTTGATAGAACCTATAATCTACTTAGGCCACTCCAAAATTATAAATTTTGTGTTTTTTGACAAAAATTATGTTAGCCATGCTATAGGAGAGGCTGCCTGCCTGGGGTTCTAGCAAATACATCTTTTGGAGGCTCTGTGTAGCTGTAATAGATAAGGGGTGGATCTCTGAAATGGCCTCTTGGCAGTGTTTATCCAAATGAAAGAGAAGCTCAGGCTCTTGAAGGGTTACAATGGCTTTTTGGCAGCTTTACACAAAGGAGTGATCCAGACAGTTTAAATTCCTGCTCCATATGAGTTGTGGAATGACTAACCAAAATTTACTGTGTATAGGTTCAAGCACCTTGTGTGGAAAGTTCTGTTTTATTCAAATAGTGGGGCTGATAATAAATTTTTTAAAAATCTCTCTTATCAGTAGTCATAGACCATCTTTACAGTATACTGTTTGCACATGTCTTGAATTTTTAGCTATGCTATTCTGCTTGATTTAGAAGTTGGTTGGTCTTTGGAAGAAGTAACTTCAAACCTCTTTATGGTCAGTGAAGTGGTTCACTATAAATATACTGCAATGAAATGACTCACCTTAGTTTTGGTATGCCTAACTGCATTCTAAAGTTGATAAAGTGGACAAAGTTCAATGTTTCTTAGGCTTGTGTGCTTCAGTCTGTTCTGATCAGAGTATTATTAGGACAATACTCTGGGCTGGGTATGTCCTATATCCTGCGGTGATCCTTTTCCTTCCATAGGTAATGTATATTGTTCCTGACCCCTTATCTGTGATTTGTACGCTTGTTGTTTGCGATATGCAAACCAGAAATAAGGGAAGATCCTTTGGGGAGTCTGCATATGGAAAAGGCATGCTGAAATTGCCCGGAAGGATGTTAATTGTGATGGTGATTTGTTGTATGGCATCCTGTCTGTTAGGAGCCAGATCAAAATCATGAACTAGCTTGTCAGAGCTGTGGAAAACCATCATCTCGCAGTCACACTAGACACTATTTATTACTTTTTTAATTACTATTTATTACTTTATATTTATTTGGGAATCGCCTGAAAAGGGGTTTTTAGGTGTAGAATCTCCTTGTTGTGTCCTTAAGTCCCTATCACAAAATCGGGTTAAATACTTTCAAAATACTGTTCATCATAATGAATGTGTGGAAATACACGTCAGCTACAGCAGCTTCCTCTCTGGTTCAAATAAGGCAGGAAGCTTGTATTAGTGGCTTGCCAGTCTGGCCAAACACAGCAGCTGAGCATAAACAACAGCTGAAGGGAGGTAGGTGAAATGCAGCAGAAAATATTCCACAAAACGTAGCAGTGCAGTCTTCAGTTATAGGAATAGTGCTGTGGGCAGGTGTTGGAGGTTATCTGAAATCTTTACCTGATAGAGGATGTGGAGAACTGAAATTACTTTCCTCTAAGGCATCTAATCTTGAGAGTGGAGTTCCTTTACTGAGTAATGGGAGACAGAGATCAAAGGATTGGTAGGACACAGCAGGTAGTATCAGATCAGATTTTCTTTGGAAAACATATGTGTGCGGTGATTATTAATCAGTGAGGAGAAATTATTTTTAAATGTTTTTCTGTCTTTATGGTGGACAGCCAGAGTGCAAACCCAAACAATTCTGTGTAAACAGGCTGGAGAGGAATGCTAAACAAGCTGATTTCAATACGAAGAGATGCTTTGTCAGGCACGGACATTTAAGTGATGGTTTTATAGTGTCTTTAAAAGCCTCAGATGAATGTTGTAGCTACCTGTTAGGGCGCCTAGCTGAGAGACAGGGAAGTGGGCACAGGTTGCTTCTGCTGAAAAGGGGCACCAAGGAGTGCTGCAGCCTTGCCTTGAACTCAGCTCATGGTTCTCAGGACCACTTACCTGCAGTGCTACCTTCAGGATGAGCCTGAAATCCTGCAGCCTGGAACTGTGGAGTGCATTAGTATCTTTGGTAGCAGGATGTGCTTCTGGAGCTTGTAGAGGAACAGAATTCCATCTGAGCTGGGAAAAAGCACTGTCCTACTGTGTTTTTAATTTTTTTTTGGTCTTTTTGCCCTGCTTATATGCAGACATGCCTTATACTTAGGCTAATAAGGTATATGAAGCTAATTGTAATTATAGGGAAACTGTCTTCTTAATACATACTTTTTAGAACACAGTATTTTATCATGTTTACACTCTGAGAACCCAGAATTATTTATATTGTGATTATACTTCTAGGATATCTGAGGCACACTATCTCATATTTATAGTAAAAAGATTTTTAAAAATCAACTTACTCGGTTTATTTCTTAGTAGCTCAGATAGTCATTTGAGTGAGCTGCTTTCTTTGTGGTTTCTTTTTTCCTTGCTGTACTTGTATTATCTGCCAAATATAACAGATGTTATTACATCCACAGAGCAAAGAGCATGGAGAACAGTAAACATTATAAGTACTTGTCATTGTTACTGTATACATTAAAAAGTCCATACCATCATGTTACTGCTGCTAATACAGCATGACACATTATTTTTTAAGAAGCTGGACTTTTGCTGCAGTGAGTCCTACCTCTGGGTAATTCTGAGAGCAGTGAGAAGGGTTTAAGTTAACCCTTGTGTCACTTCTCCAAGAATTCTACTTTGTTCAACCTACTTTAGTTTAAATTATAATTTCTATGGAAATAACTTTTGAGTTTTCCTGTATGCCTCCTGAACTGTTTCCAGGAGGTCTCTTCTGCTTTCCACAGGATAATTTGACTAATTTTCCACAAGGAAAATTACTTTCCCAAATTTATGTGTGATTTTTTTACAATGGAAGGTTGCATTAGGAACTGCAAGTAGTAACAACCATTAATGTTTGCACGCTGCAGTGTTTGCATGAGGTGGAAAGACCACTGCTCAATTTAAAATCCCATATATTAAGTCCAATAGTAAAAGTTAAATGAAAGCACATAAGAGGATTTTGACAGGTGATGATAATGGGTACTTCTCTTTTTGTGCCCTCTGAAAAAAGAAATGGATCTTATTCTTTCTCATCGAGGAGAACAAGTGTTCTGTCGGATTAGAGCAGGAAGAAAAGGCTCTGAACATCATTAATAGGGGGGATGTTTTGATTGAAAGTGTGGAATGCATTACAAATTGCTGTTCTGTATATTTCAGGAATCTCAGATGCGTCAGAGTACAACTTACAGTTTACATCAACCTCAGGGAAACAAGGAACATGGCACTGAACGAAATGGCAGTTTGTACAAGAAAAGTGATGGGTAAGGACTCCTGGATTCTGTGGAAAAAACATTAGGTCCTAAAAGCTGAAACAATGCAGTATAAAATATATTAAAAACTGAGTCACTTTTTATCTTTTTCCCCCTTTAAACCAGAATCAGAAAAGTGTGGCAGAAAAGGAAGTGCTCAGTTAAAAATGGTTTTCTTACAATTTCCCATGGTACAGTAAGTATTTGTTTACAGTATTTCATGTAGATGGTTGCTAATACAAGAAAGAAAGCTATGCTGGTCTATATTTATAATTTGGAATTAGCTGGATTCCTGAAGCAGCATTTTGAAGATTATGGCTACATTTTTTAAGGCAGTCTTTCAGAAAATTGAAGACAAACACAGTAGCTAAAAATACAACTGTTTTAATGCTCATGACTGTTAATGGGGAAAAAAATCTTTTTTAATGATTAATTTAGTTCATGTAAAACTGTGTATACTTTACCAGACTATCTAAAAATACACAAATTCTAATATATTTTTTTTTTTTAAAGACATGATTGGGCATTAAGCCATCTTTTACATGTGAGTTAAACATCTTTTTATATTTCCAAGGCAAACTGAGAGATTGCTGAATCTCTTCTCTTCCCCATATTTGCTGCTATATGGGGATTGCTGCTGGAGAAAATAGACTCTGAAGGGAACTTGTACCAGAATCACAAGAGAGAGAGAGTTGGAAGTCCCTCTATCTTTGGTACTAATATTTGAAACACATTAACAAAATTTTAGTATTTATAGCTAGACTCTATACTTTCATATTTTCGACTTCTTACAGTTGGCTTTGAACTCAGATGTTTTTGATGTCCCATTACTTTTCTTATATTACTTTCTCAAAACTTGTAAAAAAGTTTCTTAAGGCAAAAAAATCCTCAGTGACAGTACTTCCCATTCTTGGTCTAAAAAACAGTCGAGTTGCTTGATCCTGCTATGAACTGTTCTGTTCTTCATCCTTTTATGCCTGTTGCTATGACTACAAGCTGACCCTGGCAGCAAAAATGAATCAATCTCTCATTTGTTCATCTAATCACAAGCTATTGCCTTATGAATTGACAACCAGGAATTAAGGAGGAGTGCAAAACCAGCCTGTAAAGTAGAGTCATTACTACAATGGCTTCAGAATTGTCTGTGAATTTGTCCCTGTTCTTGTTTAGGTGTCTTTGTAACAGAAAAGTCTACTATTGTTTCTATACTGGTGTCCCCGTGTGCTGTAAATGTGGTTGGCATTTGACATGCTGTAGTGGTACTAGTGGAGTTTAGCCTGGGCAGCTCAGAGCTGACAGAGGCTACTAATTTTAAAATTTTAAATTTTAAAACGGAGAATTTTAAAACTTTCACAAGCAAGTACAGTTACTGACTCTATGAAAATACTGTTGTTGTTCCTGTTTTATAAGATGTCTACCATATTTTTTGAAGTAGTAAGTTCCCAATGAAATCAGTGGAGCTGTAGCTGGAAATCAGTTGCTGAGGCAGATACTCAAGTATGAGTTCAGATATGGGGGGTTCACAAGTTTGGTCTTGATCTTTTTATATTACAAAATCAAGAGGGTACCTTCTGGTTTTAAAATACACATCTAAGAAGTATTTTTACTTCTTTGTTCACTTTCCCCTTGTGTATTTATGTCAATTCTGTGTAAAAAAAAAAATATTTGCTTCACAGGCACTGAAAAAGGTAGAAGTGATTTCTGTTTGTTAAGAATTTTCTGGGCCACTCTGTGTGTCTTTTGAGACTTTTGAAGCAACAACATTGATTTCCAGGCTTTCTCAGGGTTTATACCTCTTGTTCTCTAAAATATGATGTGCCATTCTCACTTCCCAGCTGTTCATCAAAATGAACCATCTCTCAGAAATTCAGCTGCCAGTTTTGGTTGCCGTGTCAAATACAAATTTGTAAATGTTTTTCCTTTGAAGCCTAAGTATTCTTCACTGATTTCTTTTTTTGGTCACGTAGCCTCTCTTTATGAAGGACTCTTTTTTCAGCTAGTTCCTAGAACATTTATCTTCAGGCAGTTGCAGATGCTGTATTTTGACTTAAACTTGCCCACCAAATGCTCTCCTGGTATGGATTGGGAGAATATGGTTGGTTTGCTGTCAGACACCCAGCTATAGTGCTGAGTACACGTGTCTGCATTGGCATATGTACAAAAGTTATACTTCCAGACAACTAAAAGTTTCAATGACATCAGTATTCATACGAGCAGCATACAAAATAATGGCTGATGGGAAAATAGACACTCTCCTTTGTGGGGTTATTAGCAGTTGGAAATTTTCTGACATCTACCTGACCCCAGTTTTAACAGATATGGATGAAAAAATTATTTAAGCAGATTGAACCATGTAAATGGGAATTCCTATGTCATTTCCAGATCAAGAAGTCCCAAGGGAAAAACTTACATTTGAGGAACCTCAAATTTTTTAATTTGTGTTTAAAGAGCTTGCATAGAATTTAGTGGTTGCCAAAAAAGAGTATAAGAGAGGCTTGTTATCAAGGAATCCTTTTTTTGTTGTGCTTTTTTACTGCTGGAAACTTTAATCTATCATTATGATTAACTGATCAATCTTAAGGCAAAAGAATCAGATTAATATTTTTGTATCTTAAGCAAAACACTGTGATATCCTGAAAAAATAACGATTAAATCAGCCAACCACTCTGTTAAGTAAGTGGACACTTCTGTAAAAGTCAGGTCTATATCATAGCACTCCTTGGTATTGTCTTAGAGTCCTAACCTTTTCATTCCTATTACTGTTGGTAGTCAGAACATAGAAGAAGTCAGTTTTTGTGGCTGGAGTGTTACAGTTTCTCTAGGAAAGAACACACATTGATACTGAAATCTGCATGTATGCCTTCAGAGGTGGCAGCACACCTTTTCAGCATTATTGTGTGTTGAAGTGGATATCCAAAAATTCACTAGTAGTCTTAAATTTTATTGTCTAATCAGACACTCAAGCGGGAAAATTAAACCCAGAAGTTTCAAAACAAAAGTGATATTGCTGTTGCGTGTTTGTTACCATTTTCTATTTCTGATGTCTCCCAATCCTGCCAAAAGTCTGGTTCAAGAGCATAGTTTGGCCAAGAAATTTATATATCCTTGCCTCCCTTTGCTTCTCCCCAAGAAGCATCTGCTGTGCAACAGGAGCATGTTGTCCACCAAGTAAAGGACACGTGTTGGGAAGGTGGAGAGAGACTGCTATTGGGCAACACAAAAAGCAAGGATGTGGTGGGATCAGCCACATGCAAAGATGTCAGGGATTTGTAATCCCCTTGGTAATGCAGACTTCATCTTAGGAGGTCCTCAGTTAAAAGCTTTGTAAAATGTTTGGATTCCAGGATTGGCACAGGATGTGTTTTAGGTTGTTGCAGCCATTTCTTTGGGGTCTCCAATCCTGAATAGAGTTCTTATGCCCACATTCTCCTCTCCAGAGAGAATAGTTCTCTGTATATTTGTCCTTCAGACCTCTCTGAAGCACTTTACTGCACCCATTTACAAATTCATATTTCGTAAGTTCTAGAAAGTTGGGTCCTGGATGCACTTCAGACCCCAAGTACCAACGGGTCTGAAGGTGACTGAGGGTGAGTGGATTCTTTCTTAACCTGAATTTTCTTGCATTTTTACATTCTCATAGAGCCTCTGAGGAGGGTATAAATCAGTTGCCCAGGGGCTGATTTACCAGATACTTGTATTTTGATTTTTGTTTGCTTTATTTTGTATTTTCATTATAGGCAGCTTCTGGACTCTTCTTGGACAGTTACATTAAAAATTAAAATACTGGAAACTTCAGTGCTATGAATATTAAGTGTATTTAAATATAACGAAGAAAATGTGCCCAAGCTGGCATTTTTAAGTTATTTTCTTATATGCTTCTAGTTACTAAGAACTCTAATTATTGAGAAGCTAAAATAATAATGAAAACTGTATGCACTTCTACTACTAAAAGGACTTTCTGGAATTTGAAAAGCTATGTACTAGGCAGAGAATATAATATGGTTGTCAATTAATTGTCAACTTGCTGCCTTCAAAAGCTCTCATGGGTACAATTTGGTTTACAGTTCCAGCAACTGACCTGCAGGTTTGTTGTTTCAAAGCATGCATGACTTTGTTATATTTGCTGCTTATATTGGGCAAAGCATGAACATGCTGTTTTTCAAGGACACCATGCCTTTTTTTTTTTTTTCCCCTTTTTCCTTTCCCAAGCAGGAAAAAAACCATGTAATTGTTTCCCTTCTTATGTTTCTGCACGGTTTTGATTTTTCACTGGTCTTCAGACATAATTATGATTACATTATTTTTTTTCCAGATACATTGTTATATCAGATTGTTTCAAGGAAATATGTATTTTTCAGACTTGTTCTCCCTTCTTTTTTGAAATAAATATTTTTGTCAATAAATTTAGAAGAGTTTGAGAAGATGTAATTGCAAGTTAATTGCATTATATGGTAGTTCAGCTTCATTTGATAATAGTTCTTGTTTAGATAATGAAATCTTGGTTTAGCAACTTGATAGATTAAAATTGTTAGAATTCAACAGGAAGGGTGGTAATGTGGATATATTACTATCTTTATAGTACTTCCTAATCTTCTTTAGTACTTCCTAATGAGTTTTTAAAAATTATTAATTTTCAGATACTGTTGTCTAGAGCAGAGCCTCTGTAGTTAACTCTCTTTTCTGATTTACATCTTCTAAAAGAAGTGTGAACTAGTTATCCACTGTAGCAAGTGCAAGCCATTCCTCAGGTCTGCAGGACAGGTAGCTTAATGGAAAGAAGAGATTATCACAGCGATGCTGTTTGAAAAGTCTTTGTAGCCTTTATGAGACTTTAAAAGTGAAGTTTGTTTCACTACATTTTTGATAATGAACTATGTCAGTTTAGTTTTGCATATATCTGTTGCAAGGCTACTCTTTGCAAACTTCTCATTTTCCTTCAATGTGTCCCTTGAGTGACTTAAAAATTGAGCATTTGTTCTAAATGTGTTATCTAGGCTCTCTTTAGAGACATTAGCAGGAGTCAAAGTATTTTATTGTTGAAAACCTAAAAAGCCAATTTTTTTTTTCAAGTAAATTTCTAAATGTTAGAAGATCAAACATACATAAAATTAATCTGTCTCTTTGTCATACTGATTCTTTCAGATAAATGTTATAGGTAAGGTGATCAGAGTAGTGATATTAACATGATTTTACCTCTCTCCCTTTTCAGAATTCTAGCATCTATCCAGTTATTAGTGAACAAAATAGCCAAATACAAGAAAACCTAGCTTACAAGCCATGATGCAGAAAAAAACTTAAATCAAAACCTGAGTACCTTAAAAATTAAAATAACAGCCATTTGTCAAGTCTTTTTGGATAGTGGGATGTTATCCTAGTTCTGGACTGCAGATTTCAGTCAGTATCAATATGCTAAAGTGCCTATGCTTTGTCTTCAAATAGGCAAACCGACCTCCAGCAAAGCTCAATCTGTTAACCTGCCAAGTGAAAACAAACCCAGAAGAGAAAAAATGTTTTGACCTCATATCACGTAGGTTTGTTGTTTAGGTACTTTTACTTGCAGCTAATAGCAAAGATTTTGCATTATTTCTGTAAATGTTTCAATAATCCACTTGTTTTTAAAGCTGTCTTTGATCCTTCTTTCTATATAATTTTGTGCTTCCTTACAGTAGAGTAACAGTATTTTACTGTGACTCGTTAAATTGAGAATTGCCACTCTTTAAATTGAGAATGTCTTAGGTGGTTATCTCGGAAAGTTAACGACTTTGGTGTGGTATCAGAAGAAGCTTATAAAACATGACAAAAATTCGTAAAATTTAAGCATAGTGATTGTTGTGTAAGTGAAGAAAATACTGAACAATCTTCTTTAGTTTTGTTGTCTCACCGTAGATGCTAAGGTGAGATAAAGAGGGTACATATTACAAGAGGCAAAAATGAATAATTTTGGGAACTGAATGGTACGATAAAAAATTGTGTAGTAGAATTCTTCCTTTGTTTTCTCACTGAGATGTTTTAGAATTATATTGCTGCACTCAATAAAAATATATTACTAAAATATATATCTCAAATTATTTGGGGAGAATATAAATCCATTCCTTGCTTGTTCCTTTGTCAGAGCATAAAGTGCTTTTCTATTTGTCAATGTAAGATATGCTACTTATGTTAATAGACTAGTACTCATGTATGCAATATAAAGCTTTTCTATTTCTGTACAAGAAAGTGGTCTTGCCTGTTCACTTTTGTGCTTTTTCTCTCTTACCATGTCACATTTTGCCCAATATCAGCTTCTCACAACATTATAATTTGTCTCATCATACATATGATAAGGCATAAAAGGCCTCTTAGCCTTCCCCAGATCATTTTTTCACTTTGTTTTACTGTAGACTTTTAAACCATGCCTTGATTTTTTAAAATTTCAACTTGCTGTGTCATGGCAAGAGAAAATCTCTCATTCTTTGTCTGACACTTTTTGCCCTTTCATGTACCCTCACTCACTCTCTTAACACTTTCCATGTTTTAAACTGTCTTTTAATAAATTTTTGCCGCCATATTTTTCAAACTTTAGAATTTTTCAACCTATAATATCTTTTTGTCAGTAGCTTTATCTTTGTTCTCATCAACTATACTAATTTTAGATCCAACTCAGTCACCAAGCTCTGTTGTATTCCACTTGTTTCATAGATTTAAAATGTATTATGCTTTTTTCTTTAAATAGTACACATAGTGCTTTGAATTATGAGAGTACTAGTAAACTCAAAATTTTTAGCTTGATTTAATTGAAACAGCTTGGAGCTTATCCTGATTGTATTTTGAGCTAATAATACAATAAATAAATTAAATAGTACACATAGTGTTTTGAATTATGGGAGTAGTAGTAAACTCAAAATTTTTAGATTGATTTAATTGAAACAACTTGGATCTTATCCTGATTGTAGTTTGAACTTTTTGTCTGTCAAACTCATTTTGTCATTTTTGGTTACTATAGTTTTAAGAGCTCATTTGGAAACTTTAAATCTTTATTATTTATACAGAGAAACTCAAATACAGACTCTATGTTTTAGTCACAATCCCCACCACCCCCAGCAGAACCTTAGACTTGTGATTACTGAGATTATCCCATGAAAAAACCTAATGTGCTCTCCTGCTGCTTATGTCATAGAAGCACAGCACTGAAGAAAATGTTTCAGTTTAAAGAACAACAACCCACCAGTGTAAATATATGTATAAACATAGCTGAACTGTAGGTAGTATGAGTGAAACTTGCTATGTATACTTTTTGCCTGAAAAACACTCTAGTGATGAGACTAGAGACCTCAGGAGTCATACATTAGTTTTTGAATTTTCTGAGAGATTTCTGCAAAAGCTTTTTTTCAATTGTTTTTTTAATCAGTATGTGAATTATTTATTGTGCAGACGACAGGACTTACCACTTTCAAGCAGAGGATGAACAGGAATGTCAAATGTGAGTTACTTTGCTAATTTTATTTCTGATACTGGTGTTCTGCTGAGACATTACCTTGAACTTTAGAAGTGACAAGACATTTAATAGCACAATATTATTGCCATTTTAGATGGACATCTGTGCTACAAAACAGCAAAGAGGAAGCTTTAAATAATGCATTCAAAGGAGATGACAACACAGGAGAAAATAATATTGTCCAGGAACTGACAAAAGAAATTATATCTGAAGTCCAGAGGATGACTGGAAATGATGTGTGTTGTGACTGTGGAGCACAAGGTGACTCAATTAAGCATACTTCTAATTGGTAAAAATTCTATGTGTCATGAGAGTATTTACGATGGTGTTTTTATGCTTTCACTTTTACTCCTAATCTCACAAAGATTATACACATAGTAGATGCTAATAATTTAATTGCACTGTTTCAGTAAGAGTGATTTGCTATATGCATATAGTCAGTGGGGAGAAAGGTTATAAAGAAGCTTATTTTTCTCCTGTTTATTTTTCTAATTATTATTTTTTGCTTAGATAAATCTATTGTTCTTATTTTAATAGCCCATAATTCAGGTAAAACTGGGCAGCAGTAAGATGCTTTTGTGTTTCTTTTCTTTTGTTTTTCTTTTCTTCCTCTTTTCTTTCTCTTCTTTTTGCTTTCTTTTTCCTTTTTTTTTTTTTCTTTCTTTTCCCTTCTCTTTTCCCTTTCTTTTTCTTATTTTTCTTTTTTCTTTTCTTTTGCTTTTTCTTTTCTTTTTCCTTACTTTTGTTTTTACTTTTAATTTTTTGGCTTTGAGAGGATTAGCCAGGCAATCTATCTAAGACTGCACACTTGGAAAAGAACACACCCACTAGTGTTTGCAGTGTTGGTTTTGTTGAGTGATGATTTTCTACTTTAATCTTCTTCAAATTATTTTTGAAAACCTACTGTTTCTTAGCTTCTTTTATATTACAGGGGCACTGCAGGTCTTAAAGTTTTTTACCTGTAACTGTAGCTGAAACTGTCAGATCTGAGGCTGTCTGCACTTTATAAATCAATAGTAACCTCTAGCTACGGTATAAAACTGTGGGAAGAGTCAATCCTGCTGTCTTTAAAGGAGAAGATTCTAAACATCTACTACCAAACCTTTATCAAATTAATTACATTCCTAAGATGACTGAATCTTCAGAAATTAATTATTTGTCTGAAAGATGAGGGAATGTATGGCAAGAATGCAAAACACCAGGAGAAAAGACAAGCAAGGGTAACTAAAGGAGAGGAATGAGCCTTTGAAATAGTTCAGTGAGAATCAATTGTAGTGTGGTGCTGTGTCTGTATTTCAGAATCACTCCTGTTTCACTTAGTCTAAAGTCTATAGTTGAAATAAAAAAAACAAACAAACAACAGCCTGTAGACATTGTTATTCCTATTTGACCTGTACTTATACCCCCAACTGATAATGTGACACCACTATACTGGTGGTGGAAAAATGCAGTTCCAGAAAGTATGTGGAGAATTACAAACTATATCATTTGAGTACCTTGCTTGGACAGCAAAAGAAAAAAAAAGTAAAATATGCATCTTCATTTCTTTGACCTTTAAAAAAAAAATCCTGGTTTGTGTTTCCCAGTAAATATAAATACATACATTTTAAAAATCAGATGATACATGTACAGGAATCTTACTTTACAGAAAGTATTTTCTGCATACTGCTTTTTCTAGAATGAAATAATTACCTGAATAAATTTTAATTCTATGGGTGCTTTCTGTTTCAGATCCTACCTGGCTTTCAACAAACTTGGGAATTCTAACTTGCATTGAATGCTCAGGAATCCATAGAGAACTTGGTGTTCACTATTCCAGAATGCAATCACTTACATTAGATGTGCTGGGAACATCTGAACTTTTGGTAATAAAATTGCTTATATTCATCTAAAATTAGTACTATAAAACACTTCCAACAGAAGCATATTTTTGTCACTTTAATGACCTGTTGTTCCAATCTTGAAAGTTGCCTCTGGCTAAAAATAATTTAAGAAAACTTAATTCTTCAACTTTAAGGGAGCCTTCGGGAACACAGTATCTTATAATAAACTTTTCCTGATATTAGAATTCAAATTAGGGGAGGCTTCATATTTTTGTGTTTCCCAGTATTTTTACACTTGGTTGCTTTTTAAAAGCAACATAGCTGTTTGACATATGAATATGCCTCTCAGATTAAAAATTGAAGGACTTTACAAATACTTCCCATTAATTATTTAGCATTATTCTGGAATAGAACTTTAGTCCTCAGAGGAAGAAAATGTGTTCATCTTTGCTGCACAAAGTCGTTACCACACTGTCAGCTGCTCTGTGACAATTCAAATGTGTGTTCTTACCCAGTACAAAGAATTTTGTGTGTATTGTGTGAACTGGTGTCTCGATGGATTATTCTGCAGTTACTTGTTCATGTACTAAATTGCAGATGAAGGCTGACATCCAAGAGGATACCTAATCTGCTAATGATTGCTGACATAAAACCAGAACTAGGAATTAGAAACAAAAAAAAATTCCAACTCCCATTTTCCCTTCCCTCCCATTAGTATTTACATAGCCAGTAACTGAACATGTTCATTAAGAAATCGGTGGATTTTTTTTTTCTTAATCAGCTTGCAAAGAATATTGGGAATGCTGGGTTTAATGAGATTATGGAATTCTGTCTGCCAGTTGATGAGATGGTCAAACCTAATCCAAGCAGTGATATGTAAGTAAAAAGCCACTGTTCTGAAAAAGGCAATGCTTTAGTTTAATATTGCTAATGAGTTGTACCATTATGGTTTGCACCAGGAGGCCATGGAAGATATATATCCTCATAGCCAAGAAGTAAACCTTTTTTCTGGTGTTTTGCATGTCTGTTTTATTTAACTTTATCAGATTGTATCCTCCCAAATAGTAAGGATTATTTTACCAATACTCTGAATCGTCATTTGTAGGACAGAAGCTAATGAAATATGCCATATTGGGAATTTTAACAGTAGAGAATAAAAACAAAGCTATTAATTTTTTGCTACATAAACACTACATAGGAACTGGAATAACATAAACATTTTACCTGAAAGATACTGAACATCTGTTGTTTAGAAACTACACATAGCAATTCAGTCCATAACTATGTGGCATAAAGACAGAACATTTAATTGAATTCTTTGAAAACACTGAACTGTGATGGCACAGCAAGGACAGCTGCCCACTTGGCTGGACACTACTCTGTCTTAGAAGAGCTTGTAAATGATACAGGAACAAACCCAGAAGAATTGGCTTAGGATTTTACATTATGTGAACCTTCACCATTCTGACAGAAACAGTATTAAACCCTGCAGTTTTAGTTACTTTTACTACCATTATAAATAATAATACAAAATACTTATATTAATAACTAGAATTATAAATAACTTTACTGAATGATAAATCAATAGCATACGAAGACTTCTAAAAAAAGGCATTAAAAAAATAATATAGCTTGATATCTCTACATATCAAATTTGTTTGGGTTTTTTGTGTTTGTCGGTTTTTTTTTTAATAAAATGAGAACTTGAAGACAAGCACTTCTTAAGAACTATGAAGGAATACAGTCATACACGCTAGGAACAACAGCTATCCATTGATTGCATTAAGTGTTATTTGGAATTTTTTTCTTTTTTTCCATTGCATAGTACATAAAGGAAGGCTTTACTACATGTCCTGTGTGACATGTCTTGCATACATCACGAGCTGGTGAGGAGTTAGGCCTTTGGGAGGTGTGCAAGCTCCTGTCTTCCTATGGTGGGAAGAGGAGTAGTCATTTGTTAGTTGGGTATCAACAACAAAAGTGATAACTCGTAACGATTCAAGTGCTCAGCTCAGTTTAGAGGCAAAATTAAAAACTCCACATCATCCTCCCTGTTATGGATGGTTGTTGTGAAGAGCTGATTTACTGAACATCCCCAGTGCTGTGAATACAGATCCAAAGCTTGGATGATCTGTGGCTGAGGTACAGGACAGATTTTTGTATCCCATGCCTTCCATCCCTTTCCAGCATTGTGTAGAAGTACAAGTCAGGTAAACATAAGCCTGACAGTCTGCTGTTGCCAACTTGTGGTCTGTCTTTATACTGGATACTTGATTCATCTTCTATAGCTACATTCCATACTGGAAATACAAGACTGTGTCTCTTGCACACATATTTGAAAAGAAAAATTACCATAATGAACGAGAAATCATCTTTCCCAGATTTTATTTCAAATTACTTGTGTGTATTGATGGGGATTCTAATGTGTATCTTCTGCTAAAAGTTAAAGAAGTAAATTATATTCCTTTTCAGGAATGCAAGAAAAGATTATATTACTGCCAAATATATTGAGAGAAAATATGCAAGGAAAAAGCATGCTGACAATGCAGCTAAGTTACATGCTCTTTGTGAAGCAGTCAAATCAAGAGACATTCTTGGATTAGTCCAGGTGTATGCGGATGGTGTGGATCTCACAGAAAAAATTCCACTGGCCAATGGCCATGTAAGTGTTGTGTATTTTATTGAAAATTATTTTAAGTTCCATATACTCTCATTAATTAAAAAACAACCTTTTTTCTTTTTAAAAAAATATAATTTGAAACACTGTTCTGAACACTTGTCCTTTTAATTATGTAATTTAATAAAAACAAAAGAAGATATTAAAGTTTACTATAACATTGTTTCCAAATAGTATTGTAATTTAAATGTATTCAAACATGAAACATTAAGTAATTCAAGAACCTGTTTGTGTTGAGCCCATTTGTTTACTTTTAAGGAAAAAAAAAAGGAAGCAATGAAAGTCTTTGCAAGAGTTCATAGAATCATAGAATGTCAAGTTGGAAGGACCTCAAGGATCATCCGGTCCAACCTTTATATGATATGTCTCAGCACCCTGTCGAGCTCAGACTTAAAGTGGGGGAACCCACCCCTTCCTCTGGGAGACCATTGCTATGTCTGACTGTCCTCAGAATGAAAAATTTTCCTCTTGTGTCCAATCAGAATCTCTCCAACTTTTGCCCCTTGTCTTTTCCATGTGACTCCTTGTAAATAGGGAGTCTCCATCTTCTTTGTAGCTGCCCTTTAAATACTGGAACATGGTAATAAGGTCTCCCCTAAGACTTCTCAAGGCTGAACAGACACAATTTATTTTTTAATGGTAGTTATTTTAATGGTAGCATGTCTGAATATTTTTAAACTAAATGTTTTAATTGACCTACTGTATGTCCTAATAACATTTCCATTTCTCTGTAAATCAGCAGGAACAAATGTGTTATTTTATTTTAATAGGAACAAGATGAAACAGCACTTCACCTCGCTGTTAGGTCAGTTGATCGAACATCCCTCCATATAGTTGACTTCTTAGTGCAGAACAGGTAAGTGTATAGAAAATTATTAAATATTATTTATACTGCTTTTATGTCAAGCAATACAAATACTAAATGAATACAAATAATAATTCTAGTATTTGCAAATGTAATTTTACACTTTGAAAATCTTGTAGTGAGAGAAGTTCATTTATATAAGGTAGGAAACTAAGTATAATCAGCTTTCTTCTTTTTTGTACTCAACAGTGGCAATCTAGATAAGCAAACATGTAAAGGTAGCACAGCCCTGCATTACTGCTGTCTGACAGACAATGTTGAGTGCCTCAAACTGCTGCTGAGAGGGAAGGCTTCTATTGAAATAGGTAAAAGGGTAATGTGTACCTCAATTTCATATTTGTCACTGCTTTAGATTTGAAATGGTGAAGGTGGAATAAGTTCATTTTCTCCTCAATTGTTTATTATAATGCTGTAAATATAATTATTTTAAAAATCAATATTTTCTGTATATCAAGTTTAAAATTTACTTATACACTTCACTTGCTTTTTAAACAAATTTAGATCAGTAGTTAACGAGATTTTAAGTGATATGTTGTCTAGGTATATACTGCCATATCATGGCTGTTACTTCAAATAGATAGCATGTGAAATTGCTACTGCTCATTACATTCAGAAGGTTGGTAGCAGGACAAAGAAAGAGATGAATTTTGGAGTGTATTGGTCTAGTATGTACTATGTACCTGCAGATTTGTCCTTGTCTTTACTAACAGACACGGTAATAGTGATGCCTATAATTATAACTTTCTCTTCTTATTGTAAAACAGCTAATGAATCAGGAGAGACACCACTTGATATAGCTAAACGTTTAAAACATACTCACTGTGAAGAGTTGGTAAGTTTTGCATCTTTCTGTGTGTCTGTGCACTTATAGGCAGAATCATGTCTGAGTAGTTAAAAATTTACAATTGAATATTCAATATATGCATTCCAGAGGGAATAGTTGTATGAAATATTTACCTACTTATATCAAGTTATATGTTTTTTAAGAAGACAGTTATTTTTTTGGATGCTTTGCAAATGCTATATTTTGGGGGGCAAGGGGATAAATCCTGTTTGAGGTATTAGTCCCAGCTTCACAAGTAAGATCTCCTCAGTAAGTCTGCAGATGACACCAGGCTGGGGAGTGTTTGTCTGCTTGAGGGTACAAATGCTCTGCAGAGGAATCTGGGCAGGCTGGATCAATGGCCCAAGGCCAGTTGTATGTTATTCAACAAGGCATAGTGTCTGGTCCTGCACTTGAGTCATAACAACCTCATGCAACCCTACAGGTTCAGGAAGGGCAGCTAGAAAGCTACCCAAAGGAAAAGTACCTGGAAGTGTTGTTGACAGCCAGTATGAGCCAGCTGTGTGCCCAGGTGGCCAAAAAGGCCAGCAGCATCTGGATTGTATCAGGAATAATGTGGCCAGCAGGACCGGGGAAGTGATCAGTACTTGGCACTGGTGATGCCTCACCTTGAACACTGTGTTCAAATTTTGGGCCCTTTACTTCAGGAAGCACACCAAGGTGCTGGAGCATGTCCAGAGAAGGGCAGTGACTCTGGTGAAGGGTCTGGAAAACAAGTCTTATGAGGAGCATCTGAGGGAACTGGAGTGGTTTAGTCAGGAGAAAAGGAGGCTGAGGGGACACCTTATTTCTTTCTACAACTACTGAAAGGAGGTTGTAGTGAGATGGATATTGGTCTTTTCTCCCAAGTAACAAGTGATAGAACAAGAGGAGATGGCCTCAAGTGACCCCAGTGGAGGTTTAGGTTGTATATTAGGAAAATTTTCTTCACCAAAAAGCTTAGAAAAGCAGCATTAGAAAAGGCTGCCCATGGAAGTGGTGGAGTCACCATCCCTGGAGGCACTGAAAAGATGTATACACATGGCACTTAGGGACATTGTTGAGTGTTGAACTTCACAGCATTTGGGGTTGGTCTTGATCTTCAGGTCTGATTCTGACCTGAATGATTATGATTCTAATCACTAAAGTACTTTTTATGGGTGAAGGCTATTGATGAAGGCCATTTTCTTGCTGCCCAGAGAATTTGTAGATGCTCTATCAATGGAAGTGCTCAATGTTAAGTTGCCTGGGGTTTTGAGCACTGTGATCCAGTGGAAGAAGTCCCTGCATGTTGCAAGAGGGGGCAAGGACTAGGTGATCTTTAAGGGCTGTTCAAACACAAACTATTCTGTGATTCCATGAGGAGAAACTGGCTACCATCACTGTTTTAAATAAAAAAGAAAAATGTATTAATGTGCATCAAGGTTTCTTGGTAAGAACAAGGTTGCTTGTCAGAACACAGAGACTGAACCTACAATGGTTAATGAAAAGTCTAATCTATTTTAATTTGTGTTGTATTTGGTCACAGAGGTTCATTATTTAGACTTAACCCAGTGCCAAAACTTTCCAGATTACTGAAATCTGTTTTTTTTAAAAAGCAATATTTTAAAAGAAATATTAGAAACCAAGTTTCCTTCCATATAAGTTTTTTGTTTGTTTTTAAATATTTTGTTTCAAAACAATGCTGCAGGTAACATAGCTGTCAACAGTAATCTTTTTTTCCCTAGCTTACTCAAGCACTGTCTGGAAGATTTAATTCTCATGTTCACGTAGAATATGAATGGCGGTTACTCCATGAAGATCTGGATGAAAGTGATGATGATGTTGATGAAAAGCTGCAGGTTTGTATCAATCCATTTTTATTTTTCTGTACGCATATCTGTGTAAGCATGCTTTTTACTGTATTTATTAATACAGTGTGAAATTTAGTTCTGCAGTAAAATGTATCTTAAGTTTTAGTTAAATTATAGTTTGTCTTCTTTTTCCTTTTTAATATAAGGTAGAAAGCATATGACTGTGGTGAAGATCAAATTATGATTAGCCAGGTGTGATATCTTTTTCTTAATGGAGTCAACAGTTTGTTCAGTATATCAGGAATGTTTAGATCTGCTAATTGTGAAGCAGAAGTGACATGAGCTAGGAAGATTGCCTTTACAAAGAGAGAGAGAGATGCCTTATTTTATCTCCTCATGTTAATGAAATATCTTCAGTTGATGGCTTTAATTTTGGAGCAGTTTATGCACTGGCATGTCTTCAGTGGAACTAAACTTCTCCATTTAATAAGCTGTGTCCCTTTATAGGAGGGTAGGGTCTTAATTCTGAATCTTCATGTAAAATATTTTTTGTTTTCTTCCTTTCCATACCTGAAATTTCTAATGTTGTGATGGTGCCATTAAGTCCAGAATCACAGAATGTTTGAAGCTGGAAGGAACCTCTGGGAGTCATCTGATCCAACCTCCCTGCTAAAGCAGGGTCACAAAGAGCCAGTTGCCCTGGCTAAAGAGTTTTCCAGTATCTCCTAGGAAGGTCATTTTACAAGCATTACAAAGTATTCCAGTAGCATGGGAACTTCATTGTACTTGAAAAATATAATTTCACAGTTTAGGGACCAATTTCAACAAGTACGTATGCACCTAATCATACAGGCAGGGAATGAACTACTATCTTTTGATACCTGAAAAGCACTTTAAAATGGCTTAGATTTCTAGGGGGCAAGTAATTTGAAATTTTAAATACACTAGTCTAGGCTCCTAAATACTAATGACATTCTGAAACTATCATAATTTGAAGTTTTCCATTGTAAGTATTGAACACATTTTTGTTCCTCTTGTGTGTGCAGTGTTATAATTGCTTATGCCTTTTCTGTTTCCTTCAGAAAGTGCAAGGCATACACAATTTGCTTTAAATTAGTTAATCTTCAGATTTTAGCACATTTTTCCTCTTGAAAGTAACTAACAAAAGATCCTTTCTCCTCTGGATAATGAAATTCAACTCTTTTCTTTTTACAAATTTAGTATTTTAATACTTCTCTTGCAAAGTCCCCTATCCCAGCAAGGGTATGAGTTGCTAATGCTTACTCAGTAATGTAGAACCACATCTTGTGTGTTATGTTTTTCTTTGTTTTCAGAAATATTAACCTAACAGTCATAGGTTCATTTTCTTTGCCTTCATAGAATGTCTTTAAAAATTCTAGCTCATCAGATCATTGAGTTGATTTTGTGTGTTGGAGGCTAATTTTGGCATCAGTTATGTTTCCTTTATTGTAAAATACCATTTTTGCAAGTTCGTTTCTGCAAAGGATTATTCTCTCTATGTCCTGTCTCCTTAATCGAAGATTGAAATTACTTGTGGTGCTTAACTTAAACTAGCTAGCAACAAAGAGCAAAAAAAAAACCTGTCACAAGGCATCCCTGTCAAAGCACATTTGCTACCTTCTGAGACTTTAAGATTTTTGGTGTCTGTCTGTGCAAGGATCTGGTGTCTGTGAGCTGCTAAATCCAGTTCTTCTTGGTGACCTTTCAGATTATATCCAATATTTATGTATTCCTATTTATTGTATCATCATTCAGATAATAGCAGCACTAATGATGACATTCTAATAAAGCTGCTTGAAACTTTTTGGTTTAGAGATTTCATTTTTTACAACTGTAAAACCTTTTGGGTTGTTTGTAACTACAATTATAACAAATCCCTTTCTGGGACACTCTCTAAGTTTGTATTTTTGATATGTTTTTTCCTTCACTGTGGCCAGTTGCCTTCTGCAGTCAAGTGTTCTCTTTTTGGCTAAACTCGCATCTTGTAGAGGAGGTTATCTGCTACTCAGAAATGAGGCTAAAGTAATGAAACTGCTACTTCACTGCCCACTATTAATAGGTTAATACTACAGGGATGTTTTAAAGGAGATTAAGGACTATTAATCACATACTTATGTCTGTGACTACATTGAATACACTGGTGAATTCTGTTCCTTAGGGTCACATCAGAGTTCTGTTTATATGTTGCAAACTATTGGGCTTTGACTCTCTGTCTGATAAAGCAACTGAATAGGTTTTGTAATCTTTGTCAGAAAAGGTTATGTCTGAAATAGAAATTTTTTTACTCCAGAAGTTTTCATATAAAAGAGATCCTACCTAACCTAAAATAAGGCTAAGACAATCCAGCTGTTTGCTGCTGCTGTTCCACACCCCAACTGCCTGCTTGTGCCTCATCTTTTGCTTCCATTCTGTCATACATTTATCTCGGTATTGAACTGTTTCAGTTTGGTAAACCAGTGAGAAGCTCAATCAACAAAACAAAATAAAATGTTCTGCCAGTTTAGAGAGCAGAAGCAGGTGTAGGATGAAACAAGTACCAGAATCAGGACAGTGGTGAAGTCAGGGAATTGTGAGTGTCTGCCAGTGAGGCTGGTAAGGTGAAGTAAAAAGGTAGGGATTAATGCATCTGGCTGTCACACACATCATTCTGATAAATCTCTGAACTATAATGCTTTGCTGTAGTATGTTTAAAGGCCCTCTATGATCAGTCCAGAATAAGCATCGAATATATTCAGAGCAAGATCAATTGCTTATTTGTGATACTTTTGGTATTTTGCATGTATGCTATTACTATAAATGATTATTTTAATTTCATGAAGATCGTGTGTCTGCACTATGTTTATCTATTTCTGAAGGCATATTTATTCTCTCTGAGCTTTGGATTGTTATAACCCATTCCTGTATTAGCCACACAAATTTATAACTCCAGTTCCTGTAGTTGTAATTTGATAACAATAATTGCTAAGCTTGCTGTTGAAACAAGAAAAATAATGCTAAGTGTGCATAGCAAGCAGATGACTTGCTATAAATCTCAAAGACATCTAATTAGATCTCATTTGTTAATGTGCATAGGATAAGCAATGTTCTGTCCCAACTGCCAGATGAAGTAATCTCCCAAACTTGTGATATTAGTGAGCTGTAAAGAGTTCATGAGAAGTTTTGGCTTCTAATTTCTTATAGACTGAGCTACAGGTAGAGACAGATTTGGGTTTTGAGATCATGATCATCTTTTTGGATTAAAACACTGCTGAACTTCAGATGAGGCTTAGGATCCTCAGTTGTTTATTTACTTCAGAAAATATTGCCAGGTATTTTGATGCAGGGAAATGTTACTTGATACAGTCTGAATATTTGGATTGACTTATGTCAGGTGTATTGTTATGTAGGAGTATTATTCTCTGTATATAAGGATACAATACTATCCTACAGGAGTATACTACAGGAGAAAATGAGAAAATCATAATTGTTTTGAAATGCAGTTTATATTGAATCTTCTTATTGTTAATGTGCACAGTTACTTTGTCTTGAAGAAAATGTAGGTTTTAGATTGCTTATTAAAAGCAACAAAAATGCACTTTGGAAGCCATTTTTTCTTTCTAGAAACTAACAACTTTCATCAACTAATAAATCAAATTGGTATAATTAATGTGTGGTTATCAATTAATACTTTTGTTACTGTATTTAAGCAACCCAGTCCCAATCGGAGGGAGGACAGACCCGTCAGCTTCTATCAGCTTGGATCAAACCAGCTCCAGCCTAACGCAGCCTCCTTGGCAAGAGATGCAGCAAACATTGCTAAGGATAAGCAAAGAGGATTTATGCCAAGTCTGTTACAGAATGAAACATATGGAGCAATACTCAGTGGCAGTCCTCCTCCTGTTCAGCCTGCAGTACCTGTTACAAGCAGTGCACCTCCTCTACCTCCAAGGAATATTGGCAAAGGTAGTCACACAGCAAAATGTCATTGTTTGTTAGAAGAATAGGATCATAAATTTTTAATTATTATTACATTTTTAGGTTTTCTTTTACATTTTTTTGCACAGGTAAGCATTAGAACCATTTATTGATTACTTCATTTTGTATACCTGAAGTGAATCTGCACAGCCTGTTCTGTTTGATTTTCAGTGTACCTGCAAGAAAACACAATTATTTGGGAAAACAATGCCTATGTCACCTCAGTGGAGTTAAACATTTTATTAAAAGGAGGGCTGTGGTCAATTTAATCCAGCATTTTATTTCTTTTTATATTCAATCTTTTTGTGCTTCTGTTTCTTAAAGGTGCCATTGTCCAAATTCAATTTAAATGTATGATTTTAATAGCGCTTAGGTAATGTGGATATCTGTTTAAGATCTGGGAAAATGGAAAGTGTATGTAGAACATGAGAGATTTTAACCTTGTAAAGTCTTTTTTAGTAGCTACATGCTTCAAAGATGTTGAAATAAAGGCATAAGTGTTATGATGTGAAGAAATGGAAGATGTTAGACAAGTGGTTACTGACTGAAAATGTATATACAAATTAATGATTATACCCAGATCAGCAGAACAATGAAAAATGCTCAACTTATCCTGCTCCAAAAGGATTGTGTGCTTGCAAAACCTACTATTAAAGCTGATGCTGTGAACTTCATTCTTACCTGCATATTAAAGAAGCAAGGACAAGTCTGTATAGGTCTGTGCAGTACATGTTTGGTGCATTTCAGTGTTTTAATACATCTGTTAATCCAGCAGCTAATGAATGCTAAATTTATCTAAAGTTCAGCTCAAGAAAAATGAGTGTGTAAGCACATCATTTTCTGTGGTGCTGTAATTCACACTCTGTAAGAGGAGCTATGAGCAGCAGTGTTCCAGGTATACGTGAATGGCTTCTGCTTTTGGGAGCGCTGTGCAGAGATCAGAATGTGAGACTGCATACACCAGTGTTTGTGTCTGAGTTGGCAAACTGAACATCTGTCTGATACAAAAAGGCAGTTTTAGGTCTCACAGGAATGACTGTAGCATAAAAATTGGATTAAAATATGTTAGGATGGCAGAAAAACAGAGAAAAATTGAACAGCATAGTATTGGGTAACTTCAAAAGGGTAGCATGAGACTGGGGGAAGTTTAGCAATACATAAAACTTACCAAATTGGGTTTCCTTTATCCATCATTTTTGCATTAAGTCTAAGGTTAATATCTAGACACATGAAAGGAGTGTTTCCCCCACCAAATGGAAAAGTTTACCCAAGAAGCTTGCAGCATCTGTTAGATTCTATCTCTAAATTAGTAATAAAATCAGATAGTTTAAAAGCCTGGTTTACCCTTTGATATTATTTTAACTGTGGCCAACCATATTATTTTACCCACTGTTTGCCCTTGATTAAACGACGCTTTTCAAAGAGTGTCATTTTAATTTCATTCCCAACCCCAGACTTCTTGGCAGCAGTATAGTGCAACTCATGCCAAGAAAGCATGCTTACATTATTAGCTCTATTATTTACTCTAGCAATGTATTAGGCAATTATTTTATATTTTCACTTAAAAACTGTAATAATATAATTGATCTTAGCTTCTTGTTGGTTGCTGATGCTGTTGATTTTATGCTTATGGTGTATTATTACTCCTTTATCCTCTTAGCTTTAGGCTGTTCTCCCAGTCATCTGAGCCTTTTATGCTTTTCCCTGAAATCTAATATTTATTCATACCTTACTCTGTTTCAACTTTTCTTAATGTGATGCTCCTCTGCTGAGTAGGGAGGAGGGACATGATATGTGCAAAATATTGGCTTTGTGAAGAAAACCTGTAGTCTGTTTTTATGAAATGGGGAGGCAGCTCTTCAGCCTAAGAATGGAGATTAGGAGTCCCTGAAGTCTTACTTTTAACTATTTCATTACAAGTTAGTAAAGCTTCTTGGTTGGTAAAATTCAGAATTGCAGCTTTATGTCAACTCCACGTCAAAACTAATGTTTCACTTTGAGTCAGCAACGTCTGATAATGCTCATGCAAGAGCAAAGTTGTGAGATTACACCTACCAGGGATGAAAGAAGGTAGCAAGACTTCTGTCTTCTTGATGAGAAATTTCTGCTTCTTCAAGTGTTGACATATTTGACAATAATGACTGGAGACAGATTTTACTTAGGTGAAGTGTTAGTAAGACTACACCCCAAAATTTCTACATTATTTTTTATACCAGACTGATTTCTGCCCTGGCGTTCTGGCCAGATGACAGTCATTCCTATTGCTGACTGTAGTGGTCTAGTGGCACCATTTTCAAAAGCACAGGTGTGAATATTAACACTTTGTGCTTAGGGTAAGCAATAATAATAATACAGTATTTTCCTCTCTTTTTAGTTCAGCCTTCAGTTCTTGGCAGTGGTATTCAGACAATTTCTTCATCTAATGCAATGTGGAAGACAAATTCTTTAGGAGTGGAAAGTATAAGCAGGCAGAGGTCTTCATCAGATCCACCAGCTATTCATCCCCCTGTGCCACCATTGCGTGTAACATCTACAAGTATGTTTCCACTTTCCCCTGTTTTCCCTGCTGCTGTATCTAATCATAGTTGGCTTATTTTTCCATTTCCACAACTCATACTTCCTCTTTTGGTGACTGTAGCTTTGACCTATCTTTCCCATCCAGTAACTTTGTATGAACTGTCTTCTCAGATGTTCCAGTGAGGACTGTATGGTGTAGTGCAGGGTCAACAGGAAACACTGTCTACTACTTGAGCTAGAAAGCTCTACACTTTTATATATAGTTAAAATAATGGATTTCTCACTTGCTGTAAAGACAAATGTTACATGTAGGCTTGGGGCTATGTCTCCACACTGTGCTTGATTCTTGCAGACAGTGGAAATGCAACAAGATGTTTCAGTGGATTGCCAGCTGCTGTTGTGGTGGTTTCAAGAATTCAACAGAAATTTTAATTAATTGCTAACCCTAATGTGAAATTAGTTAGATGTTAATTGTGGCAGGATTTTAAGAAAAAAAACATTCATCTAAATAAAAGTTTTCAGATGTTATTCAGTTGCTTTTCCATAAAACACAAGCTGAATGCCTTGACTGAGCCAACAATATTGGCACTTCATTAAATATATTCTGATCTACTATTTTCAAAAATAGGACTTCCTTGAGTAATAATTGTCTTTACATGTACTTGAATGCTTGAAATGAATGGAAGTATTTGTGAGCTCTCTGACCTTGACTAGGTATAACAAAATGTAAGCCTCTTTCTGAAGAGGTCCTTCTTCCAATGGAAGGATTGCTTTCTGTTTAAATTACTGGTTTGATATAGTAAAGCATTTTGCTTGAATAGGAGTAAATCCTCTAACAGGAAAACTTGTGAATGGGAACCCAAGAAACAAAATGGTAAATAGAACTTTAATTCTATTTCCCTGTCTTATTTTCCTCTATAGATGTGCTTTCTCCAGCACCACCACCTCCTGTGGCAAAGACTGCCAGCATTATAGAAGCTTTGAACCAGCAACCTAAACAGCAACCAGCTCCTCCACCAACCAAGCCAACCCCACCACCACTGCCTCCACAGCCTCCTAGTAGGATCTCTCAAAGAAAGCCTATTCCTGGGTAACTAATGTCATTTTAGTACTTAATGTATTTCGTAATTACTAACAACTTCTCAGTTTTATGGTGTGTAACATGCAAGTCATCTATAAAGCATCCATACCTTTGCCAGTGATGTGCTCTAGAGTATGACAATGAACAAAAGGCAGGCACTAAGGAAGCAGACTACAAGGATCTTCCCACAGTAAAAATGAAACAGCCTGGTGATTAAAGATGGTGCAGAATACCTACAGAATGCTTAGCCATGCTGGAAATAAGAAGTCACAAAGAGTAACTGATTTCTATGCCTCAACATATAGCAAAGAAGAATTCATCAGATCCTATTTCTGATGGTGCCATTTGTTGTTCACATGCTTTGTGTGGGTTCTGTTCCGTTCAATATTTTCATTCATGGCAGGAGTAGAGAGACAGAAAATACTGTTTCTAAATTTGCAGGACCAAAGTTAGGAGGGACAAGTGTACTGGAAAACAGGATTATATCCAATGCAGCCTTTTTTACATTTCATGATGGTTCTAAAAAATAATACTTTTGTTTAAGTTGTATCAAGAATTATTTAGTTAGACACTAGGGAAAGTTTTCCAAAAGTAAGCAAAGGGTAGTAACTTGTCTGGGAAGATTTTTGATTCTTTGACTCTGACAATTTGGCAGAGTACAGCCTGTACAAACTTAGATGATTATAAGATACCTGCACATTAATGCTTATGTGAGATAAATGATATATATGGTTGATCTTTTGTGAATTAAAGAAATAAACAACCTTTGATCTTTGATCTCCCTTTCTAGTCCTTTGTTTATATATACCATACTAAGTAAAAAGGAGATGCAGCTTCCTGAAACTTACTAAGATGTGCAGATTAATATGGACACGTAATTTTAACAAAGAATTTTGTAGCAGCAGTGAAAGGAATTTCAGAATGTAGGAAAAGAAAATCTGCTCTACACAAATGGCAGTAATTGAACCTATATTATTTTTCTGCCTTACATTTTTTAATTTAGTTCAACTTGTTTGTGTAATCAAAATATGGCAGCAAAGTACTATTTTAAAAAAGTAAAATAGTTATCACCAAAATATACTCAAGGCATGGCAAGAATCTTATAATTTGGCAAATACTCTGTATTGTTGCAGTTCATAGACTTGTTTGTTTCTGAAACAAATTTCTAACTTTCTGCACAGGACTGAGAAATCATCTGGCTTAACTAACAAAGGGCAGTCCAGAGGATTTGGGTCTCTACAACAAACTGGTAATTGAAGCTTAGAGATTTATATTATTTTAATTTAATCATTATAAGCCTAAGGGAGAGTGGGGTTTCTGTATTAAATTACACATTTAAATACAGTACCAGCTTTTGTTTCTCTTCTTTGTTGTGAATGTCTGGTGCCTCAAGCTCTTCTGCATGAACAGTTATGGGCCAATTAATGTAAATAGTGGGGCAAAGTACTAAGAACAAGAATCATAGTGTGGTTGATGTTGGGAAGGACCTCTGGAGGTTATCTGGACCAACCTCTCTTCTCAAGCAGGACCACCCAGAGCTAGTTGCCCTAGACTCTGTCCATTGGGCTTTTGAATATCTGTAAAGATGGTGACTCCACAGCCTCCCTGGGCAGCCTGTGCCAGAACTCAGTCACCCTCACAGTAACAAAGTGTTTCCTGGTGTTCATATGGCACCTCTAGTGTTTCAGTTTGTGCTCCTTGCCTCTAGTCCTGCTTTCCAGCTGGGTGGCCACCAGCAGATACTGGTGCATGGGCTTGTTCATCCCCAGGTGCAGGACTTTGCATTTCCCTGCTCCAGATTTTTCCCTCTTCTTAAGAACCTGGGGTTCCTGAAGACTGACCTCCCTAATAAAGACTGAGGCAAAGAAGGCATTCAGGACCTGTGGCCTTTTCTGTGTCCCATGTAACCAGATCTCCCATTTAATTGAGCAATGGGCCTGTGTTTCCCTAGATTTCCTTTTGTTAACTCTGTATTAACAAAAGCTCTTCTTGTTGTCTTTGACATCCCTTGCCAGATGCAATTCCAGGTGGGCTTTAGCTTTACTAACCTCACCTAAACCTCGTGCAAACAAAGGAGGCATTATGAAAACCTCAGTTAGTTTCATGTCTTATTTGCATGTCATACACATTTGAGAATCGAAAAATGTCTTTCTTGTTTGAAAATCTGAAGCTCATATTATATAAAATTTAATTAAATTGCAAACATATATTGTTCTTTTCATAATGAAGAGTTAGTTAGTTCTGCTTTTTTCATTGCTCAAAGGGACTAGTACTTTGGGACATTATATTAATTCATCTCAATAAAATGTCCAAAATAAAGTTTGTGTGGATTCTGTGGCAGGTGTAGGGGAATTTCTTGTACCCATTTTCCCCTTCCATTGTATATATTATGTTAATTGGTTCTTAGTGTGATTCTGTTTTATTTCCCCTTGATATACCCAAGGGGAATTTGCTAATAACTATCTGCCATCTGTGTCAGCAGTCTCCTGTGAAGGATAAAGCATCTTGATAATAATGGTCTTTACTGGCAAAGAAGGGTTCTAACAGCACAAAGTCTGCAGTGAATGAAGGAGGAAATAGGATATTTGGTTCTTCTGTCCTCTATTTTAAAGGCTTTTGTCTCTCTTAGCATATCTGCAGTATTAGAGGTCTTAGGTAATTGTATTTGGAAAAGTGGCCTTTCGCTAAAAAAAAGGAAGAAAAATTCTGTTCAGTTACTTATAAAGAACCATTTAAAAAGATGACATATTCATGGGATAAAAAAATTACTTGTTTCTATTAAAGATAATTATTTTGGTGTGTGTTTGTATCTATCATTTATTTTTAAAGCATGCCTAAAATTTCCTTTTTCACTTACCTTAGCAGGAGGAGAGTCTGTATGCGAAATTCCAGTAACACAAAGTGGTTCTACAGCAAATACTTTGGCACAAATCCAGCCACCAGCACCAATGCCAAGGAAATCACAGATAGTAAGTACATAATCTGGGGTCTGCTTTTATTAAATCTTCTGCAGTCTATCAAACATACTGTTGACATTATAGTGTATCCTGCCACAGCCAAAGTGTGAGAATCATGAAAAATACAAAGCCTGTATCTGATGCTAAATATGTGCATGAATTGCACTAAATGTTTATGAAAACTGCTCTTTTCTTGCATTTCCTATATGATAGGATGTGATTATAAATTTAAAACAAAAACAGAAACAAAACCACACCAACAGAAACTAAAGAAGCATGGTTTCTTTGCTTGTGGCCAAATGTGACCAGCACAATCCACAAACTTCATGAAACTTTACCTAACTGAAGGTTAGGTAAGCTTGATAAGGGAATCACTTGTGGGGGAACTTGGTGAGTAGGGAGCACACCCTTGGTAGGGAGCACTTGTAGATCATATGTAACTTCATTCTTAAACTTCACTGAAGTAAGTAAAGTGAAGTATTACTGTTATAATGGAAATAGATATATTTGTTCACATAGGTAGAGCAAATCACTTCAGACAACACTAGTAAGAGCCAAGCACAAAACAAAATAAATTGGTTTTGTGCAGTTGTTTCTCTTGGCATCTCTTTGCAATGCATTCACTGCATGACAGGAGAGAAATCTCTCAGTAAATACACAGAAACCAAATCTTACTTGAGAGATCCCCAGCCAGAAGGTGGTTGGAGGGTGAAGGGGAAGGCTGGAAGCACTGGGCTGGAGGTATTGTATAATCTGCTTCTCCACCTCCCCCAGCCTTACAGTGACTGTGAGAAGAGATACTGGATTTACATGGACTCTTGATCCAACTGTGTGGCCTTTTTATACTCTTATTTACTCTTACAGGCTAGGACCAGTTTCAATACCTGTATTCTTATACTGATGTAGGTAAATGGATGTATTTGCACACGTCAGCTGAGCTTTTTTGGTATGTGTAGTATGGCTGGGTCTTTGGCCTCTGCTCAGATTTCATATTGCTCTCTTATGTGGTAGATGTAAAACAGCCATATGCTTCATCATGACAGTATTTCTCTGCAGTATGTAAATCACAATATAGTCCTTACTTTTGAGATGCTCTATGTGACTATGTCTGGGATGTTTCATGCTTTACATTCTGTTTAAGAAGGCAGTTCAGTAGGCAAATAATAAACTGAGAGGTGGGAGACAGCTGTTCCTCCATCTGTGATTGTCTTATTAATGGGATGTAAGGAGAAGACCTGGCTTCTTCACTCCTCTGTCTCTCTCTCTCCCTTCATCCATTTTTCCATGACCATGTCTACCGAAATATAAACTCTCCTGGACAGATTTCAGTGTGTTTGTGTGCATAGCCTTGCATGTTTGTCTTGAGCTCTTGGAAGTCCTATTAGCTGTTTCTCATCTGATAAAGCTGAAAAGCCACAGAGACATCTGGAGTTCATCTTGCATTAATTGGAAGTATAAAATCTTCTGTTTTCTTGCCTTACCCACTGTTGTTTAATCAAGTTATTGTCTGGCATCAAAGTAACTTTGATGTTTTAGGCCACAATAAAACTAAATGGTCTGATTAGTATAAAATAAAATATCCCTTTTGCTTATGCACACTGAGCACTGAGGCAATTGCCATATTTACTCTGTGAAGCTGTTGGACCCTGATCATGGTTTCTGTTGTGTATTCTGGAATTCAGTTGTAAACACTGGATAAACACATCCATCAGCTCTGAAATAGCTCCTTACCTGGCTTTCTGTAAAAATTAGGGTTGTAGTAGTTCTCTATGTTTTTATCTCCTTGTTTTACAGGACTAATTGCTTTACTTTTGAGTGAATGGGGTATCCTGGCTGCTTTTTAGGAACAGTCACCATGTCTTCACAATGTAATATTACTTGCACATAATATATGAAGAACAAATCTGACTCTCCAGATGTCCCTAGGGCTTTCTCAGTAGGGTGAATTTCTCAGTCAGAGACTGAGAAAATCAGCTGAATGATTTTCCTTCTTGTTATGGGACAGAAAAGTAAGGGAAACCTGGCTCATGGAGTGTGTTCTAGTTAAGGTTCTTTAGCATCTTAGCTGAGATTTAGTCAAGGGCCCCACAGCTAAAGAGCTTTAGTTAGATCAGTCTAGCTAAAGTACTTTGGCTAAATCACTACATTTAGCCTTATACTCCAGCCTTTTTTTTCCTATGTCTTTACCCTGCTAGAGAATCCAGAAGCCAGCCCAGATTTAGAAAATTATTGCAGAAGTGCTGTTTGAATACAGAAAAAATCAGTCTTGTTACAGAGGCACATGTAGCCAGTGGCTTCTCTCCTGTACAGTGCATTTGCCCAATAGTCTGATTTTCAGATGGAAAGTCCTGATGCATCTTTTTTTTTTTTTTTAATTTGTATTTTCGATTTTTAAAACCTTTTAAACCGTATTTTAGATACCTCGGAGGCTTTGCTGAAATGTATTAAGAGTCCTGGGAATTTCAGTTTCTGTGACTTCTGAAGAACAAGAAATACCTGTAACTCTGATGCTTTGAAGTTAGTAATTATGCCACCTTTGTATTGATGTGAAGCTTTTCCCTCTTGACCTAAAAGGTGGTTGAAGTCTAAACTGCAACTTCACTGAGATGAAGCATCTGTCAAAATTGCAATGATGCAGTGCCAGGCTGCCAAGTCACAGGGGTGTGCCCCACAAATAGAGCCTAAGGGTATGCCTGGTCTTGGCACATCAGGTTTTTTTGTAGAAAGGAGCATAATGGTGATGCTGCCTCCCTCCTTCCACATCCACCTTTTTCTGCATGGCACCCAGCTCAAACAAACTGGGACATTAAAAGGCTGTTGGGCAGTAATGTCCACAGCAGAGCATTTGCTGGTGGAGAGAAGTAGACTTGTGGAAAACCCTTCTTCCCTCACAAGCTTCCTCTTCCATAGCTGACCTAACTAGAGACTGGGACAATCAGGACAGTATTTAAACCTTCTTCTCCTTATCCCATCTGGAGCCTCTGCCTCAAATACCCACTGTATTAAAAGCTGTCTCTTAACCTAAATGGCACTTCTAGCCTGTGCTCTGGCATCTGAGTTTGGCAAGGAGAGATTTTTACTGACTATCACAGGGCAAACTGGGGAAAAAGACGGATTCAAGGAAAAGATTATGCGCTTCATTAAAATCCTGTGCTTCTCCACTCCTTTAATGGAAACACTACGTCAGCAACATTATTGGTCTGCAACAGAGAATGAGGTGGCTGAAAACAAATGCAGCAGCAGGGTTGCACTGGGAGAGCTGAGATTAGGATAGTGGATACTGTGATACCAGAGCAAAACATTTTCAGTATCACTTCAGACAGAACACAACTAGTATTGGAATTCCACTGTAATACTGTGGAATAGTGCAACTCCTTGCTAAACTTTCCTCTTGGAAGAGTTGCCAAACCAACCCTGTGGTTTGCAGTCCTCAAAGCACTACAGAAGCAGAAGATACTGGGAGGGTTTGTGCGCTGGTGAAAAGGAATTAGCAAGTATTGGCAGATAGCCGGAATCTCTTTCTGACAGTTATTCTGCTGTTACATTTGCTGTGCAGCATTTGATCTTGATCACCCTGTCTTCTGAATAGAACCATACTTGCTGCAGTGCTGTAGAGCTTTGAAGATAGGTTTGGAAAATTGCTAAGGGAAATGGCTCATGTTGGTAGTGCCGTGGTTCTGAAAAGCTTTGGATGCTGCCAAATCCAGCCTGGAGCATGAGCACACAGCTTAAAAAGATGTGGCTGAACTCTGACCTATGAAAAATAATGGTTGGAAGTAGTTCTGAAGCTTTCTTTAAATCAATTCCAAGTCTACTGTGTCTCTTTCGTGCTGTATTATTTACAACTACTTGTTTTTATATTTCAGTCAAAAACTAAACCCAAGAGAGTAAAAGCAATTTACAACTGTGTAGCAGATAACCCAGATGAACTAACTTTTTCAGAGGGAGATATTATTGTAGTTGATGGTGAAGAAGATCAAGAGTGGTGGGTGAGTATTTTGCATTTTCCAACAACATACTTTGAAGGAAATAAAATCAAGAGGTTGACACTGATTTCAGAAGATGCCTTGCTTCATTTCCAGATAATAAGAAAATTTTCATCTCACAGAAATCTGAGAAATTTCTTTTGTTCAAAATCAAACTTCAGATAGTTTGCTTTTGCTTTTCTAATTTTGGAAAAAACTCAAAACCCAAACCTGAATAACAGAGGCATCTTATCAGACTGAAATTTCTGGTAGTTTCCCATTCACAAAAGTAAAAGACCAACAGTGTAGAAAATAAAAGGGGCATCATACTACAGACAGGAAAGTCACTGGTATTAATTTTGGTGATACTGAAATGCCTTTTTGAGCTTAACATGAAAAATATTTGGGCTCTTTCAGATTGGTCATATTGATGGAGATCCCAGTCGGAAAGGAGCTTTCCCTGTATCATTTGTGCACTTTATTGTTGACTAAATTGCTACTGATCAATGGAGACACTTCTCATTTCCAGCAGTCACAGAAATAAGATTTGCTCTGTTTCATTTCATCTGCCTATCTACAGACACCTTCCCAGAGCACTGCCCAAGTCCTAGGTACTGTAGCTTACTTTTTTATTGTCATCATTCTCATTTGGGGACTTCCAAAACTTTTTTCTACGTAAAAAATTCTCATGAGGAGTTGACACTTTAAAAAAACAACAACTCTTCCTGTATTTTTCAAGGTGAACTGAAAGGCTTTAACTATCAAAATCCGTTTGTGGATGTGTGTCAACATCACATCACAAATGTTTTCAATCAATTCACTGTAATTTTATTCTCCCTTTTGTGACATGACAATACCACTGTTCAGTGTTGCTTTCCCAGTCAAAGAAAATATGTGTGTGTCTAGTAGGGCAGTGAATTTATTGAACTAGCATTATCATTTGAAGTGTTGGAACCAAAACATGCAAGCTGCTGTGTAGTTCTAAATTGGACCCATTCAGCATCTTGCCATACTGGCTATCATCCACGATGTCAACAGTTACAGAAGAAACTATTTTAATCGAGTGTCTTGGCCAGGTAAAAGTGAACATTTATTTCAGTTTACCACAGGAGAAACTTCTTTCTTTCAGAATGGGTGTAGATATTTGCTTACAGTTATCTGAAGTATGTGTTAGTTGTTGAACTTTCTAGTTCTAATTTTGTGAGCCTGAGACTGTTCCATTTTTCTATGCTGCACGTGTGTAGAATCTGTTTTTTGAATGTTCTTTATGTATTTTACATCCATTTTGGTCATTTAATGTGACCACTGCTGGTGAACTGAATTATGGCAATATTAACGAGTTACTATGTTAACTCAAAGATATGAAAACTGCATTTCCTGAAATGTACTTAGCTGTGATGATGGATTGCAGAGCATTTCTTACACTTGTCTTGTTACAGTGTTTAGACTTTGTTTTTAAATTCTTGAACTTTCTTAAATCATCCAGCAATGTGTTCACAGAAGGAACATATTTGGTGGAACACTTAGATAATTATCCTTGGTCAGTAAGATATCCGACACCTCACAAGTACACTACATTATGTTCTGTTTCATAAAATTTGTGTGCCACTACATTGCAAACAGCGATAGTTTGCTAACTCACTCTGTATTTATATAATATACCCACATATATGGTAGCTACACTGTTGTTGAATTTGTTTTACTAATATGTGAACAAAGGCTAGGCCATGGATGGTTCCCAGTCAGTTGATGGAATACAAAATACCAATACAAATCTGGCCTCACTTTGATGCTTGTATATTGTGAAATTGTACCGGGTTTTGCTTATGCTACAGGAAAAAACTGATGGCATGGGGTAAGAAAAAAATTAATGTCTAGGTCACACTGGCTTTGATCACATTTTGTGAATATCCTATCTCTAGATTTATCAAGAGAACTTTGAATTTCTGACAAGTGGTGTTTAAATGGGCCGTTTCATCTTGAATGGAATGGTAAATAGGCCACCACCAGGTATGCTGATTTGGAGAAAAATGACACTGTGTTAGTGCTGGAAGAGCAACACTGATTGTCCCTTGTGTCACCTTTCCTCAATGGTACAGCAGGCTGAGGGCCTGGCAGGGGGGTGGGTGCACACCTCACCTTCATTTCCTAGAGGCTGTTGCTGCAGTATAAACAGGGAACAAACTGGAATGTTTCAAGATATTTTTGTTGTGAGATGAAGCAAATTAGTCTGTATTTTCAAAGTTCCCAGTAAAATGATAGAGTAATAGTTTAGCACTAGTTTTATTCACTTACTGATATGTTCAGTTTGCAACACTATTTTGTATGTTTCTATCTGTGGATATGCATCTATCTAATTTGCCTTGAGTTCTGCTAGAAGAGGAATACACTTTAAAATGTCACAACCCTGTTCACTTAGAAACCAGGAAACTTGTAGAACACAACTTAGTTGTGCAGACAGCTAAAACCTTGAGGACCAATAAAGAGCAGCTAAGCAAAATTTATCCCTAGATTTTCAATGTTTCTTGAAGTTTGCTCCTCTGGCAGAGAAGAAAAATAATTATAGAGCCTGTAGATATCTATTTATAATATAAAATTAAGAATTTTAAGTCCAAATTTTTGGCATATTTCATACGACTTTTCAAATCTGATTGAAATATTGATTCAGAAAAACCTGTTAATAGACAGACTATTAGGTTGCTGTGTTAACTGTTTAAAAAGGAGCAAGTGACACTTAAAATGCAGCTTAGAATGCTATGAGATGTATAATATTCAATTCCATTGTTTTTATTTTGTTTAGTTGCAGAGCAACTGTATATATTGTATAACCTAAAATCAACTCTTATTTTCAATGTCCTGGATGCAGTGATTTATAATTAGAGCATGATGAATAAATTTTACTCTTGTTAACCAGTCAAATGTCTGGAAAAATAAAACTACTTTTAAAATCACTTTGTCTACTTCTGTTACTCTGCATTGCTTAGGCAATATTCTTTTCAATGCATAAAATTAGAAAAACAAACAAGTAGCACTTGAGCAAAGAAAGGTTCTGAATTTTTAGTTGAATGTAGAAACTGTGCAGATGAGACACCTAAAATTAAATCAGACATGTATAGCACCAAATGGCTACCTGCTACCACTTTGCTCTTGTTTTGTTCCACTATCTAGGTTAAGCAGAATTGAAGTCTACACAAACAAATTGTTTTTCAGGCAAAGAGATAGAAGCAAGTGTAAGTTTTATTTTACATTTTTTACAGTATTGACATTAATATACAAAAGAAGATTTAGGAAAAAAGAAAAAAGTTAAATATAAAATTGTTTTGTCCTGGAAACTGAAGATGGAATAGTTTCTTCAAGTCATGTTTGGGGAATGACACAGTACCATGTGCAAGGTTGCATGGCTCTTCTTTGCTCATCAAGTCTTTTCTAGGTTTGTGTGTAACTACAGCCAGTTCATGGTATCTATTGCAAAAGAGCCCCATTTCCTCCCAACACAAAGGCCTCTTGTACTACAGTCATGTGCTGCTGGAGAAAATCAGGACTTCTCCGACATTAAAACTGAATCAAAGGCTGTAGATAACACTTTGCAAATAGCTTGTGCTTGTTCCTGAAAAAAAAAAAAACCCAAATGTGTTCGTATCAACACCTTCTAAAGAATTTCTGAACATCTCAAAACTCAAAGATGAATGTGACCCTTACAATTCTTTTGGCAGAGACATGGAATATGGAGTAGCACAAGTGAGATTTGATTTCTGTGGTCTGAGATGACATATGGGAAGCTGTTTTAGACAAGCCCTTATGGAACAAGTCAGTTACCAGCTCTCATCATAGCATGACCAAGTATTAATAAAGTTGGCTCGTGTGTTGTTCCAGTGCTGCTAAGGGTGTGTGTTGTATCAGTATCGTGGCAATGAGTTCTATGCTCAAGAAGGGATCACTACCCATGCTTATAAATAATGCATGCTCTGTATTACCAGCATTGTTACTCAGTCCTGCCCTGCTCTGTCCAATCTTAGGAGGTTTTTGTCTTTGAAAATACAAATGGAGGATTGTCCTTAGCAGTTGCGATAGCACTCTTTAGACTGCAAAGAGCTTTTTCAAGTCAGTTTTAGGGAATGTAGGTATTTTTCCTCAAAGCTGATGAAATGCAGGCAGCAGGGCTTTTCTTCCCACCTCAGCCAGGGCACAATTACGCTCTTCTTCTAATTGAGCAAACCTTCATCTGCCAAAAAGCCTTCACAAGGACCTTGGGTTTTACAATCTGTGTTTGCAAACACAGTCCTGATACCTGAATGAAATAATGTAAATGTATGCTCTTACCAAACTATTGCACTGATATACCCAGAGGCTGCATTCTTCAGAGGCTGCATCTGTTGTCTTCAAAGCCAGTAAACTTTTTCCTGCTCCCAGACCATCATCATAACAGACCATCCGTACAATTAAATAGAGAGCGTGCCTGTGTAACACATCCTGAAACCATGCAGAAAATAAAAGTTACTCAGGAACAGTGCAACAGCTCTTTCATTTTTCCACCTGTTTTGACCTTCTCTCTTACAAAGAATACTTCAGTTATTTACAGGAGGAATAAAAAAAGTGTTCCTTGGTAAAACTGTATTTTTAAAATTGAGACTGTATTCAAGATTTTTTTTTAAAGAGTGGTGGTTTAACATAATTTTAGCTTTACTTTTTGCTTCTATTCTAGAATTGCATTAACATGTGGACTATGTTCCTGGCCATGCTACAGAAGCATGCATTTGTTTCCCACCTATCCTCATTTGCCTTTTCTGAGCAGGACAGGTGGCACAGAGTTAACTTTTACCAACTTTTTACTTTTCCAGTATTTCTCCAGAGAATCCCTTGAATCAGTTCTGTGAGGGGGACACACAAGAAACTGTTCCCAGAAGAGGGTATGGACAAGGTTAATTGCTTTGAGCAGGGGGTGAGAGAGGGTAGCCAGTGGCTAGTCAGACCACTTGTGGCCTGAGCCACAGCAGGAGTCCCATCTCTTGGGGAGGTGCAGTCTGGGAGAGTCCTTTCTCCACTACAGTTGCAGGGTTTAAGCACAGTCCCAACAGTTCTGATCTTGGTGATCCCAAAAGGCATTTGTTGATGTCATACAGTACAAGGTCTCTGCAGACCTATCCTACCCAGCTGGCAATATTCATCTGGTTGATTCCAGTCAACCCCCCTCTAGGGTCTCCTAGCACCTCAGCAAAGCTTTTTCTGTTTGCAACATCAACCACCTTGCCCCTATCAGTAGCTGAGGGGTCTACCGAATCATCCATTTGAACACAGAGCCTGTAAAAACAGGCAGTGCACTTGATGCCTGCTGTGAAACCCACGAGGGAGAATCCTCTACGGAGCTCCCAAGGTCACCCTGCTGAAAACCATCTCCATCCCTGACATTCACTTGACAATCACTCACAATTATTCAAACCATCACTGAGAGCCACACCACGTGAAGGCAGCTGGAGCCAGTGTGGAACTTACTGGATCAGCTCTCCAGTGTCTGTATGAAAGATGCCAAGGATTCCCACCCAAAACACTTCAACAACTTTTTAGAATTACTTGCTTGGAATTTGCTTGTGCAGTGCTTGTGGATTATTGTGAGAAGGGGGAGGACAGAATTATTTACACAGTCCCCCTGTGAATTAATTCCCTTCCCTCATTCCAGTCTTTATGCAGGAATTCCACAGGTAAGAGGGAAATGAGCTGGTGGATGGCCAAGCTGTGCCACACAGGTATGTGTGCATCTATCAGCTACAAATATGGGCAAACTGAAAGTGAAGGAGGCCAATACTTCTGCATAACTTCTATAAATACTTCTTTTGTTTCCAGTGCTAGCATCCACCAACAATGGAAATGTATCAGTGAATTATGTATCTGTACATATTTCAGACATCAGAGGACTGGGAATGCTGTATGGGGAAAGGCTGCAAAAACTGGGTTTGTTCAGCCTTGAGAGGAGAAGGCTTAGGGGAGACCTTGTTACCATGTTCCAGTACAGAAAGGGTGACAAGAAGATGGAGACTCCCTTTTTACGAGGAATCACATGGAAAAGACAAAGAGGTACTGGGAACAAGTTACTTCTGGGGATATTCCAGTTTTTCACCATGAGAACAATTACACATAGAATAATCTCCCAAGGGAAGTGGTGGATTCCCCTGCACTGAACACTTTTAAGACTCAGCTTGACAGGATGCTGGGCCACCTCATTTAAACTATATTTTTACCTAGAAAGGTTGGACTAGATGATCCTTGAGGTCCCTTCCAAGCTAGCATTCTGTGATAATGAGATATCATAATCATAATAATCAAATATTCACTGATACCCATAAGGAAAAATTTTGTATCCTGCAGTCAGTTCTCCTTTTGGCATCTGAAATAAACAGCTGCCTATACACCTGCAAAGGTATCTTCAAATCACAGAACTCTCACCTTCCCCTCTCAAGTCATGAAAGACTGAATTCTTTGTACAAATGCAGAAGAAACCTTTCATTTTGGAACTCTCTGAAGAGCGAGGGGAGCTAACACCCAAAAGTACAAATTAAGAGTGACACAGATGGAAAAAGGCAGAATTTGGGAAACAAAATGCAATACAATGGCAGTGCAAGCTAGCTTAATCACAAAAGGCTTCATCAGTTTGGACATGCTTTCAGCCTGAAGCCAGAGAAATGATGGACAAAAGTTTTAAAGTACCCATTTGATCTTTATCAAAGTACAAAGGAATGTTAATATTTAAGTAAATAATTTACATTTATCGCAATAAACATTAAATACTGTAACCCATTTTCTTAATGAGAATTAAGAATTTAAGTGGACAGTAAAAACAGAACCCAAAAGAATTCAAAGTCTGAGTAATGACTACTACAGTTCCTCCCAGGGATTAGAAACAAGTGTGTTATTTTCTCAAGGGGCCAAAGGGAACTTTTTTGGCTTTCTTCAGAGTATTCATCTATTGAGCAATGCAATTCACCCTCTTCATACTCGAGGCTTTTATGAACAGGCATTGCTGGGTTGCTGATGGGTCATGACTTCATAAGGCCAAGTATTTATGGTATCCAGGGCTCTGAGGGCAACCAGAAGGAAACCACATGGCTGCAATACAAAGCTACACAAAGGCAACTGTAGAGCCCTGGGAAAGAGACCGGATTTTTATTTTTAGCAAAAGAGCGACTTGAAGTGCGCTAAAGGGGAATAAACAACGTGTAGGGAATTAGACAAACAAAAAATATGCTTGATCAATAAAGTGTAACCATGAGGCTTTAATGCTGGAGGAATTAACCCTCTTGAATGAGGAGTGCAAGGCTGGATCTTTAAAGAGGGAGACAACTTGGGTAGTTTTGAAAATAACATCCTGTGTTTTTCCCTCTCCACAGCAACACAATCAGGAAGGGCATTACTGTCTCAGGCTGAAGAACCAATGGTTTCAGCCACCACAGTCATGCTGCTTTTCCATGTGAGAGAATGGCAGGACAGCCAGAGAGAAAGGAGACATGTCCAAAGAGCATAAAGGCTTGCTTGCCTTTTGTCTGGTGCGCTGTCTCAAAAGGAACATATTTTTGTCATAAATCCAACCAGGAAAATAGCCCTGAGGAGATACGACATGAAGCAGTTATGATGAGGGCCTTTTTGTTTATTTTATTTTTGCTTAAAGCCAGAAGTGACATCTTGGTCACATAGATCATCTATCAGAGAAATAAACAAAAGCACTTTTCAGCTTTCACCAAAAAGACAGTTTGTTGTGAATCACTTACATACTGATCAGATGTTGAAACTTTAATGCCGTATTTGGAAACTCCCATAATAAACTCCTCTTCACCTGGAACAAAAGGTAACTTTCCATCTTGCTTTGGAGGGAAACAAACAAAAGCCTTTAGCGCAGACATAAGAACATGAACTATGAAGATAAATAATAGAAAATGTGTTTATGTGTCCACTGGATGAGCAACATCACTAACCCTGCTCCTATCTTGCTGTGTGGAGTCTGACTGCCACTCCTGCACTGCTCCCATCTCTTATCATTATGTGAAATACATTCAGAGGAGGTTTAGACTGGACATTAGGAAGCATTTCTTTACCAAGCCAGTAGTGAAATCCTGGGACAGGCCTCCTGGAGAAGTGGTCAATACCCCAAGCATGTCATTATCTAGGAAGCATTTGAATAATGCCCTTAATAACATGCTTGAACTTGGTCAGCCCTGAACTGGTAAGGCAGTTGGACGAGATGATGGTTGTAGGTCCCTTCCAACTGAAACATTTCAGTTTTTCAGCTCTGTTCTTATTCTATTCTAAATGCTACGAGATTACAGAGAGGAATTTATTGTCTCAGGGGGCAGTTTGGCCACGTGGTCAAATCAGATGTGGTGAAAAATAATGCCTGTTTTGTCATGCCACACAGACTCTGGGTGATTTATGTTCCATGCTGGCAGCAATTTTTTATTTGTCTGGAAAAATAGTTTTAGCATATATATATTCAGCTACTTGAAATGTCAAGTTACTGTAAGATAAAGATACATTCTAGGCTGTTACAGATATAATAATCAGCTACCAATGGAGAACCAGTTATGGCTTTCAGTAAAAAAATCAGTGCAAGCAACCAGTTTGGCAAAGATAATCCAAATATTCAGGTTCTTTGGTGAAAGGTTCATAAGCAATTCAAACTTGATATTTTCCTCCATAGGAAAATATGGAAATCCAGGAGATAGTCTTTCCCAGATCCTAATCCTAACAGTGCTGAAGACAATATAAAAACTTCCAGTTGGGATACTTGTTCAGTAATTACTCATGAAAAGGGCAATCACTCTGAGCCTGTTTCCTCAGAAAGACTTTTTAGCTGATCCTCTCCAGATTCTCAATAGGATGGAATTGAGTGGGACAGCCTTTGAGATTCCTAGCTTAAAGTTGTTAAAGTAAGCTTCTTTATCCTAAGGTCTGTATTCAAAGTCTAAAATTTACAGAGATAGGCGTCAGATCACATGCTAATATGAAAGAAATACATGTAAGCTTAAGATGTTCTGACGTTGGCATTCTTTTGTAACCCACTTACCTGTGCAACATCTATGTAATTTATCAAGTCCAACGGCCCTTCGAGACTTTTGCTCTCATTATATTTCAGCTTTTCAATGGCACCAATATATTTAACTCTGAATTCTGCACATGTATCAGAATTACTATTGCTTTGTCCTGCAACAAAATAAAACAAAGCAATTCCGAAGAATTCTAGAACAGTAATGCTGTTCTAATTGGTATTAAGGGACTAATCTATTAAATTCTGTAATTTTTGCAAATGTTCATTAAACATGTAACCTTACCACAGTATATTAGCTTGAAGAGAGGAACTGAGCTGTCCTGGGCTCATTCAGAACAGCCCTTGGTAAAGGCAATGTTTTTATATGAATCCATGATACAGCATTGTTCATACTAATTCAAATTTGGAGTTAACCACCTTGAATCAAAAAATATAGAAAAGCTGGTTCTACTTTCATATGTGTATTTGTTTTAAATTAACTGTTTGGTCCAACAGTGATGTGCTGTGGTTTGGCAAGCAAGAACAAATAAAATCTTATATCCACTATTTTAGTGCAGATGTTATAAAAGCTAGAAAAGGTACCAGATTTATGCTGTGTAAAGGACTGGTAACGAAACTAAGTTTTTCTTATTCAAACACCTTACTTTGAAAACAAGAGGCTTAATCCTAGATGAATCATGCATAATGATTTGGAAGCCTAAAGGCTAACAGGTTCACTCACAATTATTAAAAATATTAATTTTAATCTTGTTAATTTTCTGCTATTTTATAAGAAGACACATGAATTTAATTCTGCTCCACATAATGTGCTCAAACTCTGGTTACATACCTGAACTCTTTGTGGAGTCTGTATCTAGACTGGCCACAGTACTAGACCTGGAAAGTCCCCCAAGACTGGAATCTACAGACTAAGAAATAAATTGGTGTCATCAGGAAATTACTGAGAACATATTAACCATTCACTTTTAGATGCCCTGCCTCAACTCTTTTTGTAATAAATAGTGTTTATGTTTTAGTTACTTAAGCAGCACTGCAAAATGGAGAGAAAAGACCACCACCATCTATTTCTTTCCTGAAGTTATCTATCTCACTGTAGATTATACTGACTTAAATTCAGCAGGAACCCTTGAGAAGTCCACGAATATTTTAAAAGGAGAAATAAAAAGAGAAAATTAACCTTAAGGTTATGTCCAGACTTTTCTGGTACTGCAATCATAACATGAAGAAATTGACAACTACACACTTGTCACCCATGTCAGAAACACAGCAGTGCAAGAGGAGTGCAACAGCACCTTGGAATATCCAAATAATAAACTAATCATTCCAAAACCTATCAAACAAAATGGACACATTATTCAAAATGAAGAATAGTTTTTTTAAATACTGAGTAACCAACTGGTAGAAAAAATATCATTCTTGGCACGTAACAACAGGCACTTTCTTAAAGACAGTATTTATCAGTACAGAGTATGTACTATTATTTTCCTCCAATCCTGACTGTGTGCTGCCAGAAACTCTTGTATTTGTGGGGTTAACTATAGAAGCAACTAAATAGTCATCTAGGAATACAATAGCTGTATAACTCTAGTTTTAACTCCCTTAATACAATCTGAGACATAGTGAAAGTTCTCCTTGTGGAACATGGCAGTTTATGGAAATCCCATTCTACCACCAGTGCAAGTGAGCCACTGCACTTTCAGCTCCTAGCAAACAGAAGTGTTTCCATAGGAAGAGTACATACCAAATTCAGCTTACCTTGCTTTTAGTGCTGATTTCACTGCTTTGTGAGCTGCTGCTGCTGTGTCGTTTTTTTCCTTTTCTAAACATTTTTTCATAATTGATTCAAGGAAGATCTTCTGGGCGAGAAAAACAAAAATTAATGTTGTCGTATCATCAAGGGAAGGAATTCCTGGCAAACACCAGACTGTAATTGATTACTGATTGTAATACTTCCAGGAGCAGCCCTTACTACTTAATGTGTTCCTGAAAGTTAAAGCAAGATGCATGTTACATTGACTGCTTTAGAGCCGAGTTGCTGGGAGTTCTGAGAATACTCCAGGAGCCTTTTTCCTCTATCTGCCCTACTGCTTCCATCGCCTCATTTCACATTTGGCCGGACAGTGTTGAGGAACAGGATGCCGGCTCCCTCTCAGGGAGTGCTGAAGCCCTATTTCTCAGCTTCAGAGAATATTTTCATTACAAAGCTTCAGAACTTTTGAGCAAGTGGAAGCAAGAGGACAAAGGAGGAGGGCAGCCTATCGAGGACAGCTCACGCTGCAGAAAATAATGGAATATACCGAAGGAGGAGCTTGGACCTCCGATGCAGTGCTGGATTACACTTTCCAGACTGCTGCCGTGTTTGTCATTAAGCAAACCCTTGATCCCCGGCTGCCCAAAAGCCTCTCTGAAGGACAAGTGGTGCTGCAAGGAATGGCGGCACCCAGCACCCCCCGGGCTCCTTCCAGGCCCCGCACGGAGCCCGCGGGTTCGCTGCTTCAGCCGGCAGTGCCTGAGGAAGGCAGAAGGTAAAACGCACCGCTTTATCACATTAAAAGGAGCTCTCAGCACCCCCTGACTTAGCACAAGCGTTTTCAGCCCTGCATCCTTCCCACCGGGGCCGCAGGAAGGGCCGAGTCCCGCCTGAGGCACGGAGAGGCCGGGCAGGGCAGCACCGCGTCCCCCCTTCCACTTTCTCCTTCCTGTTGTTTTACCTCCAGCCCCAGACGAGTCTGGAAACTGATGAAAGGGGAAAGCCGCCCCTGCGGAACGGGGCTGGGGCGCGGCCCCTGTTCGCGGCAGGCAGCGCCGAGAGGCGGCTGAGCTCCCTCCCCCCCCCCCCGGGGCGAGGACCCCTCTGCGGCTCCCTGTCCTCACGCTCCCGGAGCCGCTTCGCCTCAACCCCTTCCCCAGAGCCGCTGCCGGGACCTCCGCCACCCCCGAGCCGGCTGCGGCCTCGCCCGAGCCCGGGCCCCGCTCCCCGCCCGCCCCTCACCTCCGCCCGCCGCGCGCACCCCTCCGCTTCCGGGCGGCCCCGCTGCAGGCGCGTGCGCGTCCCGCAGGCGGGCGGGGCCTGGGGCAGCATGGCGGCCAAGCGGAAAGCCGAAGCCTTGATCCCGGCGGAGGAAAGCGATCAGCTGCTCATCCGGCCCCTGTGAGCGCCCGGGGCGGGACGATGGCGGGAGCCGAGAGCTGGGCCTCGGGGCGGGGGTGGGCGGCGGTCAGGAGCCCCCGGTCAGGAGCCCCGTGCCGCGGGGGTGGGTGCGGTTCCCCGGCCGCCTTCCCCAGGCACTGTTTGTGCTGTCGCGACAGGGGAGGCGGGAGCGTGGCTGGGCAGCCCGAGTGAAACGCCGTGCGAGGCCTCGAAATCCTGGAAGGGTCCCTGCCCCCCCACCCCCCAGTGCGGGTTTGTCGTTTGTCGTTGCTGCTCCAAGGAGCGGGGAAACTGTCACCCGCGGGCACACCCGCTGTGACACCTCCCTCCCCTGGGACAGACTGAAGAGCTGGCTGAGCAAAATCCCCACCTTTTTACCTTTTGCACTTCGACGGCATTGTGGGTTTTGTAGGATTTTGAGGGTTTTTTTTCTGGTAAAGGTGGCAGTGCAGCTTGAAGGTTTCTGGTAGCATGACAGGAGTTGTCTTCTGGACAACTTGAAGGTGCTTCTTCAAGCTTATTCAGCCCAGGATAATTTCTTATTTAAGTAAACTTTCCATGCATTACATGTCTCAGTACTTTGGGATTCTGATGCTCCAGCATGCAATAAAAACTAGAAGAGGCCAAAATGATTTCCCCAGGTTCTTTTTATTCCTGCTGTATTAAATAGGGCCTCATTAAAATAAGTATAATTGCTCAGTTACTTTATATATCTGATCTTATAGGACTGTGTAGTTGTTACTTTTACAGAAAAAGACTCCCATTCGAAGTGTCCAGTATACAGTCACATCTATACAGTGTGGGTTGTTTTGATTTTATGATTTAATTTTATAATTATATCCTTTTGCAGAGGTGCTGGCCAAGAAGTAGGAAGGTCATGCATTATTCTGGAGTTTAAAGGAAGAAAAATAATGGTAATTATTACATGAATGTGTTTGCATGCCCTCTCAGTACAGTACTTCAGATCACAAAAAGATGTTATGGGTTAAATTCAGACTCCCCACTGAAGTCAACCACTATGCTAGAAGAAGCACATTTTGTAGCTTTCTGGAACAATAAAGCATATGTGATAGTAGGGACTGCCAAGACTGGCCTGTAAAATAAATCCGTGTCCTCAAACAGAATGTGTGTCTTAAACTTGGATTCTAAAATGTACACATACAGGGTTTCAGTGGCATATAAGGCTAATATTTACCTACAGTTATGTGCTAACAGTCACATGTAAACACACACATGTTCTCTTTCCCTTTTCCATCTGTCTTTTCAGATGGTGGCTGCAATAACTTGCATATACTGGTTCTGTGTATCCAGGTGTTCTTGAAGTGTAAATCAAGGCATCCATAGACACAAAATGATAAAGAGCGGGATCTTCTGAAAGATTCATTTTCTCCGTGGAGATAAGTCATCTAGACAGAAGCCTGGGGTGTGAAATCCAATGCTAAAACCAGTTTTTAAGGAAAGAAGGTTTTTTAAGGAAGAAAATACTTCTTTTGCATGATGCTAGAAGTTACTAGTCACTAGTATATTTTAGCTCAAAATTATACATTCTGTTAGAAGCTTTAGCTTTCTTAAATTTTTCAGCTTGACTGTGGAATCCATCCTGGACTGGAAGGAATGGATGCTCTTCCTTACATCGATTTGATAGATCCTGCAGAGATTGATCTCCTCCTCATCAGCCAGTAAGTTGCATATACTGAAGTCATGGTCTGAGCTGTGTTCACTTGTAAATTATTAAAAGAGTCTGAAAATAGGTGTTGTATACATGGTACTGTATACAAATAAACTATATCTATAAATTAAAAAGTTTAGGTTCCAGCTTTTTTAAATTAAGGATGTTCACCCACTTTTGATATTACAGCTCCTCTGAGCTCACTGTGATACCTGACTTTTTTATAACCTGGTCTGCTTTGATGGCATTGTCACTCCTTCTAGAATGTGTTTTCTACATAAATACTGCTGAAGAGCATTTTTTCACTTTTGGCTTTGCATTACAAAAAGATTCTCAGAAGCTTTGAATATTGTTTAAGTATTGTTTAGTGGCTGAGAGAGGAGGAGAGCCATTTGTAAATGATATAACCAGTCATCACCATGTCCATATACAATCCTGAGTTTTCGTGGTATATGCCTGTTCTATCTATATTTCAAAAGTATTTCCTTAAGGTAGGTGAAAGGAGAAGTGCAGCAAGTTTTATTTTAGTATTTCATGTCTTAGTCTATAGCGATCAACATGCAAATTTAGGATCACATTTGTGAGCTTTTTTAAATCCTTGACATTTATTGTGTCCCTGGTTTGTTATTTTTCCCTCTGAATTTATAGGTAAATTACAAAACAGCTAATTTTTAGATTATACGGCTAAAATCTTTGCACCTAATGAAGAATTTCCTGTTACTCTTAAACTTTTCTTGGCTTTGTTTGCAGTCACTAGTGTACAGAATATAGAACAGCATAGTTAATAATGAGGCTTAAAATTCTGTTTCTGGATTTTCATTACAGTATGTTTATCCAGTCACCTAGTCATTCATAGGTTGTATTAGTGTTGTGTAATGCTAACTTATTAATTGGATTCTTCTATTTTAAGTTTCCATTTAGATCACTGTGGGGCTTTACCCTGGTTTTTGCAGAAAACAAGTTTTAAAGGAAGGACATTTATGACACATGCAACAAAAGCTATTTACAGATGGCTTCTTTCAGACTATGTCAAAGTCAGGTAAGCTGACCTGTGGGTTGTCTCCTCAACTAGTTTTTTCACCTAGATGTCCAGTAGGAAACTTAAGGTGAAGCCACCTAAAGTGACTGGATAAACCTGGATGTTGCCCCAAGTAGCAACATTATCACAGAATCATAGAATTAGCCGGGTTGGAAGGGACCTCAGAGATCATGAAGTCCAACCCTTATTATAACCAGGTTTGAAGTAATGAATCATCTTGCTGCCTGATGGATAATGTGTCCTTAAAATAATTTCCTATAAATAATTAAAAAAATATAGTTCCTTCTTTCCTCACATTTTTTTCATTTGCCTTCTTTGGACTTTTAATAGTAACCCTTGGTTTCCCCATCTGTCTCAATACATGCTTTTGTTCTTATGCTTTTTAAAGTCTGTTTTTTCTCAGGCTCCACAGAAGTAGTGAATTTGCAGCCCCTGAAAAGATATAAATCACTCTTCAGGACAAAATCAGATTTAATATTAACTAGACAAAGCAGCCTCTGCTACTGACATGTTATTGGTGGTTTTCTCCTCTTTTTTCACTTTCACCTGTTACGTGTCTTGACACATCTCTTCTATGTGAATGCAATGATCCTGTGCATATCTCAACTCAGCAGATTCTAGCTTGGGTCAGAAACCTGATGAACAGTCCTCTTTTAACTTGTTTGTTCTGGGCCAGTGGGAAAAGTGTGGTTTAGTTTGTGTTTTGAGGACTGTTACAAGCTAAGTGGCAGATCTCTGCCCGGGGTGGGGAATCTCTTGTATGTTTTAGACAAGTACATAGTAGAACCTGAACTGGAAAGACTGTTCTAGCATGAATGGCCTTTAAAAAGAAGATCATAAAATCATGGAATGGTTTAGGCTGCATGGGACCTTTAAAGGTTATTAAGTCCAGCTCCCCCTGCATTGAGCTGGGACATCTGCTACTTTAGGTTGCTCAGAGCCCCATCCAACCTGACCTTGAATGTTTCCAGGGATGGGGCACCTGCTATCTCTCTGGGCAACCTGTTCCAGTGTTTCACCACCTTAAAACCATTACTCCTTGTCCTGTCACTATGGGCCCTGCTAAAAAGTTTGTTCCCATCTTTCTTTGCCCCTCTTTAAGTACTGAAGGACCACAATAAGGTCTCCCCAGAGCCTCCTGTTTTCCAGGCTGAAAAACTCCAACTCTCTCAGCCTTTCCACACAGGAGAGGTATTCCATCCCTCTGATCATTTTTGTGGCCCTCCCCTGGACCTGCTCCAAGAGCTCCGTGTCTCTCTTGTGCTGAGGGCTCCAGAGCTGGGCACAGTGCTCCAGGTGGGGTCTCACCAGCCCAGAGCAGAGGGGCAGAATCACCTCCCTTGACCTCCTTGCCCCACTTGTGATGCAGCCCTGGATGTCCTTGCCCTTCTGGACTGCAAGCACACGTCACCAGCTCATGTCCAGCTTTCCACCCCGAGTCCTTTTTCACAGGGCTGCCCTCAGTCTCCTCATCCCCCAGCCTGTGCTGGTAATGGGAATTGCCATAACCCACGTGCAGGACATTGCCCTTGGCCTTGTTGAATCTCATGAGGCTTACACAGGCCCAGTTCTCAAGCTCTTCCAGGTTTCTCTGGATGGCTTCCTGTCTCTCAGGCAGGTCAAGTGCACTGCTCAGCTTGGTACTGTCAGAGAATGTGGGCATGCTTTCAATGATGCTTTAACTCTGCTTAGGTGAACTACATGAGAGTACCTGGACTTGCTTTCTAACACAGGAGATGTGGTGTTACTGAGTGGCAGTCTTACTGTCAGTGTGGAAAAAATCCAAGAGGTTGTGTTTTTTTCAACTGTTATATAATCTAAGGTGGTAAAATGAGCTGATATTTAGCCATTTCACTTCTATCCAGTAACATATCAGCGGATGACATGCTATATACAGAGACAGACCTTGAAGAAAGCATGGACAAGATTGAGACCATCAACTTCCATGAAGTGAAAGAGGTGGCAGGAATCAAATTCTGGTGTTACCACGCAGGCCACGTTCTGGGAGCAGCCATGTTTATGATTGAAATAGCTGGTGTGAAGGTATTTTCTTTTTGTTATAAAGGTGAAATCACACCTGAATCCTGACATGGTCATTAATTATTTGTAATTGTCTGTTAAGCCTTGCCACTGTGTCTGGAGCTGTCAAATAGACTGGAACTCAGGTCAAGGTGGGAGGCCTTGACTTAGAGCATGTGTTTTCTCATTGGTTAGAACTGGCAAGAGGTCTGAGTATGAAACCAGGTAGAGTGTTTGGATTTTATGGGAGTGAGTTATGACTCAGACTTGGAACCAGTACACATATAGTTTTCCTTCAGGTCTGCTCAAAAGTAGCTGATAGCTGAGTCATTCTTGTGGAAGTTGCATTTTAGTAAAATTTATGAACCGATGTTTGGTTTTGTAATACTGATTTACTGCCTCTACCTGTCCTGAGTGCTTAAATAGCATTTGTTAAAGCATGTAAGTTACAATATCATAACACTAAGTTATGAGAAGCACTGAAGTACCCAAAGAACCAGGGTTATTATTAATTTAGGCACAGATTAAATAAGTCATCGTATAATCACAAGCAGCACTATGTCAAAAGCAGATACTTGATACTAAACACATGAATTGGTGTTCAGTAGGATAATCCCTGCCCAAGAAAAGTTTCATACAGCCTTGAAGAGGGCAGCAAGATGGTGGTCTGGAGACCTGCTTTGCAGTAGGACTTTGCATATCCCAAATTTGGCTAAAATCTTAGTAATTGTTTACCTAGTTCTGTTGGAACTATAGTACTGCTTGAAAAACTTTTACTTACTTACTGTTGTTACTTGCCTTTGTGTTGTAGTACTGTTGATCTAGTATCTAGTATTGTCAGCACTGTCCACATCAGAAGAGTCTTTAAAGTACAAATCACCTTTTTATCATAAATTTCTTTTAAATGTTTTTGCTTTAAAAATATCATTCCTATCAGCAGCTTTTTTTTGAAGTAGAACCTGTAATAAGAATGATTATTTTTGTCTCCAACAGCTTTTATATACAGGTGATTTCTCAAGACAGGAAGACAGACATCTGATGGCTGCTGAGATTCCTAATATTAAACCTGATATTCTTATAATTGTAAGTTCAAAAAAAAATCTTTACATCAGTAATAAAATATGTATTGGAGTAATACTTAACTAAAACTAAATTCCATTTTAGAATGAGAAATAAAGTGGAGATTTAATGTCAGCATGTGATTTGTGTTAAATATCCAAGTTCTTGGGTATTCAGAACATGCCAATGCTTCTTTTCACTGTATTAAAAAGTCAAATTTTTGTTTTGTAATTCTTCTGATGAAGTTCCTTAAGCCTCTAGACAAACCTTTCAAGATGGAAGATTTATTAGGTTTTCACCAGATGTATTATATGACCCCCATGTTAGAAATATATCTTTCTGTAGTAGATCCTAACATACTTCCAACTATGTTTGTTAAGATTTTGCCCTGGGTCCTGTTCCATGGTTTTGTTTTAATTTCTGGATGAAATTTTTTTTATTCTGAATCCATGTTTGAAAAATCAGAAGTTCAGGGGAAACTTTAAAAGTAACAGTTTTATCTAGAAAAAAACAGTGGAATCTTTCAGAGTAACACTTATCATTTAATTTATTGTGTCCCTTCTGACCTTTTTCTGTAACTGATGTCATTTTAAGTCACATCAAAATCTTGTATTTTGTTTAATTCCCATATTTTAGAATAGTTATTTCTAAACAGTAGCAAACATATCACTAGTGAGCCATGTTAATGTGATAAGCCATTAATCAAAGCAGTTGCAGCATTTACAGTTGGGGATAAAAGCATGTTAAATGTAAAACCTCTTTAAAGAAGCATCAAAATAATAGTTATATTTTTTAATTATTTTTTCCATATCGTTGGGAGAGGCTTTGGAGAGGAGAAATTTTGGCTACATATGTTGGTAGAGGTGGTTATGGGTTACCTCACTCCTCCATCCCTCTCCTTCCCCTTCCCACCATGTTAACATCAGTGTGTTTTTCAGCATTTTCTTATTGGATTCAGAGGAGAAGATGAAGAATTAGTCTCTGTGTCAGTACTTTAACATTTGGTTTCTCTATCTGTAGGAATCCACATATGGGACTCATATTCATGAAAAAAGAGAAGAGCGAGAGGCCAGATTCTGTAACACTGTCCATGACATAGTAAATAGAGGGGGCAGAGGTCTTATTCCTGTGTTTGCCCTGGGTCGAGCTCAAGAACTACTTTTAATTTTAGGTATGTGCTTTCCCACCTCCTCTGCAAATGCATGTGAAGTTAAATGAGAATGTTTTTGTGTGCAGTTCTTCATAAATAACTTTTTTTAACAACTCCTCAGCCATTTTTCAGTGTGTTAGTTATACACGCTGAGAGAATTTATAACGCATGTTTCCTCAAATAAAAAAAATCCTATGAACTAACCAAGGCAGTTCTGCTTTGTGAGGTAGGATGTAGACTTAGGGTAATGGCATGGTATTATGTTCTTGACCTTACAGTTGGACTAAATGATCTTTGAGGTCTCTTCCAACCTGGCATTCTGGCATCCTATGACTTTTGAATGCTGTTGAACCAGGATTTCAGCAAATAGGGACTATCATTACAGACTGGAAAGTAAGCAGTCACAGTAACTGTCCTATGTAAACTGTACTGCTAAAAACCCCATTTATCTTGTTCCAAAGAACAAAATGTGCCAAAAGGTGTATCTTGTTCCAAAGTCTCACTATCTTTGTTCTTTAATTCACAATCCTATATGAAGGAAGAAGTCTTCATAGGAAAAGCTGAGAAGACCATAACAGACTTTTGTAGCATTCTAAAGTCCTGTTGATAATGGGAAAGCAAGTTAGGCTTTGTTAAGAGGAGCAAAAAGGGGGAATTACACATGGTCATTACAAGCTGCTTCACCTAAAATGTACAGGTAGTAGTTACAAGGTACCTCAGATTAAAAAAAAAAGTGTAAAAAATATATTTCAGGGCTCCTTTGCTTCTTTTTGACACATTTAATCTATAACTATCTCAAAATTAAAATACTTAGTTTAGGCATGTTGAACCTAAAGGGTTATCTAAAATACTTGCAGTTCTTCTCACTTGCCATTTCAGTTTAGCTCAATATTAAAATTAGTTTGTTTTCAAACCATGCTAACTAGTCTATTCAAATGTTAATAAGAAATCTGGATCTAGGTATGGGGTAGTGCATGATGTGGTAGGATTATTTACTACTTATCATTGGTTAAAGGTTTTTTTATTTTATAGAGGAGATAAAAACTGAACATTTTAAATCTTGTGTAGTCATTAGGATGTCATTTGTTGGTTTCTCGTTGCTGTGTGTAGGAAATTAAGTGAGTTTCTCAAGATTAGCTTGAACATACATCTAGTAAGGCTAGACATGCAATTGGATGCTTAATTAGGTTGAAAATGTGATTGCATCTCACATGCCTACACAGCTAAGCCTGCAGACTTCTGTGTTTGTTTTCTTCTTTCCATAAGTGTCTGACAAAAAATAAAATGCAGCATTATAATGATGGGCTCAGTCTTTTAATGTTGCTGTAAACCCTGCTATGAATTATCTCTTATTGGCTGTTTCCACCTCACACTTGAGGTCATTAAGATACTCATGGCACAGAGATTCTGATACGTTCTGAAACCTTTGTCTGCAAAGCAGACAATTTAACCTGTTAGATTAAAGCTTCATCATTTTAAGTGTACAAATACTGCCAAAAGAGAATACTGCCTTTTTTGGACAAATCTTCCCCAGTTACACAATGAAAATATGTTTGAGACTAACAGAACTAGATCCAGGTGGAAAAAATGAGTAAGCTATGTTTGTATGTTTGTATTCAGATTTCTTCTCTGTGTTTAGGTCATGGCTACTGTCATCAGTTGTAAAACAAGTTATGGTTAGTGGAGGCTTTTATCTTGCTTCAGTCAAGCTTGTGAAATGAACAGTTGGTGATACACAGGAAGACAGGCTGGATAACTGTATGATCCCTTCACATGGTGAACTCCATGGATTTGTTTTACAGAACTTTGATACAGCAAATTCTCACCAACATATCCATGTGAAGATATCCCCAGCTGTTAGATATATAATTAATATTTGACAGAGTCATTTTAGCTTTATTCCAGTGTTGTGGCAAAACTTCCATTGTTATATATGTAAAGTTATTGCTGTCTAATGTCATGTATACTTTATACATTGTAGCTGAAGTTGATATTTGACTGGAATTTGACCTGCCAAAAATAGCTACAGTTTATCTTTTTCTTGTTTGTTTGCCTGTTTGTACTAGTTTGTACATTTCTGAGAAGCCTGCATTTTGGAGGTACAGGTGGGGTGTGTGAGGGGGAATTTTTTGGTTGGTGCTTTTTTTTTTCTTTTCAGTTTTGGATTTGTTTGGTTTTTTTTTTAGATGAATACTGGCAGAATCATCCTGAACTCCATGATATCCCTATATACTATGCCTCCTCTTTGGCAAAAAAATGCATGGCAGTTTATCAGACATATGTCAATGCCATGAATGACAAAATCCGCAAGCAAATTAATATCAACAATCCATTTGTTTTCAAGCATATCAGTAACCTGAAGGTAAGCTTGAGATAAAATTGTCTTACAAAGGAGGGAGGGTAACAAAAGAGTTAATATTTGCTGAATAATTTGCATATTTACCATCCTAATAGATCAGTTAGGAACAGGTTCATATCTGAGTTATCTTCATGTTTAGAGGGCTGGCTTAGGGGAGCTCATGCCCCAGCTTTTCTACGGTATAGATCCCTGTGCTTATAGTTTGCTCCTCATGGGCAAAACAGGAGGAGCTTTCCTGTAAAGTACACTTTTTGTGAGGATGAGTTATAATATGTGAATGTAGGGTTCTACTTGTACATTGTTTGAGGGTGCAATTAGGCTGTCCTTCATTTAATTGAGTTATGGTAATTGAATTCTTCTGGTTTGTCCATTTAGAGTATGGATCATTTTGATGATATTGGCCCAAGTGTTGTGATGGCTTCCCCAGGTATGATGCAGAGTGGCTTATCTAGAGAGCTGTTTGAGAGCTGGTGCACAGATAAGAGAAATGGAGTCATTATAGCTGGGTACTGTGTTGAAGGAACACTTGCTAAGGTGAGTTTCTAATGCACCACAGGTACTTAAGACAAAGTAGTATGCATGTTATCTTTGAAAAGAACTGTCTAGTAGCAAGTGTCTTTGTCTGGATTTACTGAGAAGAGTGTATGTCAGGTATGCATAATTATGTAGTCAAATCTAATTGCTTTTAACTAATGCTAATGAAAAGTACAGAAAATTTGCATATAGCCATTTTTCAGTGATGTTTTACAGAATAAGCTTTTGTAGGAGCAGTTATCTTATGATGAGAAAGATACTTTTCCTTATTTTTAGACCCCTCCACAATTAAACTTTTTGAGAGGGGGCATTAAGCCTAATTCTAGAGGAGTCAGTATTAAATTTTACACAACTAACATGTCAGAGTGTAGACTGCCTTGCACATGTTTTGCCACTGTCTGGTTGCAAAGAATGAAATCTTTCCTTCCAAATTCCAGCATCTAAGGGCAGTCAGAGCACCTAGTTTTGCTTTTAGAGATGGAAATCACACACTTGGTAAAATTTCAATGCAAATTTGGGAGAGCTGTGTTTGGAAGAAGAGTGAACTCACAGCAGATCTGCTGGAGATAGAAAAAATGAAATGGTGTGTCTTGTACATGTTGTGGTTTTTTTTTTCATTTGTGAGTGTGTTTTTGTGAGATTTTAGAAGTTTTTTGAGTTCTTCACATTTAACCTGTCTGCCAATATTCTTTCATTGATTTTTGAAATGTAGAGCATTAGTTATATGGTGTCCCTTAGGAGGCTTTCAGTTTTTTATTTAAAGTGCTCTTTTCTCCTAGCACATCATGTCTGAACCTGAAGAGATCACAACTATGTCAGGGCAAAAACTCCCACTGAAGATGTCTGTGGATTACATTTCTTTCTCAGCTCACACAGATTATCAACAAACCAGTGAATTTATCCGAGCCCTGAAACCTCCACATGTGGTTAGTATCCATGCTGCCCATTTAACAACTGCATTTGACAACTATTTAAGACTGGAGTTAAAGCATTTCAAGCTGGTGTCAAGCAGTAGCCAGCATCCCTATGCTTTAACTAATAAAAGGTGGGGATTTTAACCATTTTTTATTTTATTTAAGATGGACTGTCAGCATGTGGGATATGTGGGGGTGACTTTCAAGAAAGTGGGATGGTCCAACTGTTTCTTCAGCACTGTTTTCTGCAAGTGAGATAAAGTATAGGAAACATTAAGTTGGGGATGCTGGTATTGGAATCATTCAGTGGAATTTGCCCCAAAATAAACAAGAAAACATTGATTGAAAAAGAGTATGCCAGTCTGAAAGGAGGTGTGTAGCAGGCAGCAAAAGACAAAGGCAGCATTTGTGAGGAAAAGTATGAGCAATCACTGGGAGCAAGAACAAAGGGTCAGAATATGAGAATAGGGACTAGGATCTGAAACTTGATGAGACTGGGGAAGGATCAGTGTGCAGGCAGAGACAATAAAGAAATCTTTTAACTTGGCAAAGAAATTTGTGAACTTTATAAGCATCCTCTCTGAATTCCACATTTATTGTGTATATATTTATCTCTGTGGAGACACAAAAATGTAAAGCTAACTGTAACTGTCATTGTTGAGCTTAATACTTCTCTTTCATAGTATAACAGTGTTTTGTGTAGGAAAAGTTAAATAGGATCTCTGTAGTGGGTTCTGCTTATTTGCATATATTTTTCTATTAATACTCAGGGTCATGAAATCCAGGCCTTTGGTAATACACAGAACTCAAAGACACACAGAACTGTATGCAGCATCATTGAGTTAGTGTTTCATATATCGTGACCTGATGAAATTACATTTTTATAGAGATGAGGTTCAAGATGGTAGTTTTCTTGTATGGCTTCTTTGCTAAACACATCTGGTTGGACAAATGACTTTTGATAAAAGGAAAACTGTCTTTCCTATAGATTTTAGTTCATGGTGAGCAGAATGAAATGGCCAGATTGAAAGCAGCACTGATACGGGAATATGAAGATAATGATGAAGTTCATATCGAAGTTCATAATCCGAGGAATACAGAAGCTGTGACATTAAACTTCAGAGGAGAAAAACTTGCCAAGGTGTAAAATTAATATTTTTCTATCTCTACAACACTATTTTACTCTGAGATAAAAACTACGCATTTTCTTCCAAGCCTCTATTTTCAATTGGTTTTGGAATGTACATGTTTTCTACAGACTCAAAGTTTTGGGTTTAGTATTTGGGATTTTGTTGGTTTGGGGTTTTTTTCAAATGGTTTGGGTTTTGTTTTTTTGATTTTCTTTTTTTGGCTCTTCAGTTATCTTTTCTTGTATTCTATCTCAGAATGTTTGTTTGTTACTCTGATTTTCATTTATTTCCAGACTTAATTTATACAATGTTTGTTTTTTCTGAGGAAACAATTATTTCATCTCCGTAGTTAACTTTAGGCTACAAATACTTCACATTTTTCTTTGCACTATGTGTGTTTTTAATTTCCAGGTGATGGGATCTTTAGCAGATAAGAAGCCAGAACAAGGACAGAGAATTTCTGGAATCCTAGTTAAAAGAAATTTTAACTATCACATCCTTTCTCCGTGTGACCTCTCCAGTAAGTAAGGGCGTGCTCAGTAGGCAGTATGCTCAGAAAGTATTTGACACTTACTGTATCCTTCTGTCATTAAAACACACACAGTACTATTGGGGTTTTTTTTTCTGTAACTTTGTGTTTGATAAACAATTAGTGATTATCATTTTAGTTTGGCTTAATTTTGCCATAAGTTGTGAACTGTAGGTGTGAGAAGCAAGGCAGTCAGTTCTTTGCCCACTGAAGTTTAAAAAATATTCTGTTCTTTAAGCAGAAGAAGCAAAATTTAATTCCCTTTATGGATACTTAGAACTTCTTCTGTATGAATATGCTTAAACCATGCCAGTGAGAACAGAAGAGCACCTTGATGAGTTATGCTGCCAGTTTATAAAACATCACTAGTTTTTATTGTAAAAAGCTACAGTGCAGTGAAAATACTGTGTATTGCTCCTGTGATATTTATTACTAAAGAAATGGAGCTATTCTCAAAATAGAAGAATAATTAAATGAAGTTGTAATGTCAGAAGAGCTTGGGGGAAAGCACTTAAAACTGTCCTACTTCATTGCTTGCCTTTAATGGGTACAGTAAGGCAACAAGCTCTTGCTGATTTCTTAACCACAAATATGTTACTTATCTTACAACAGACCTTTACAAACTGTCCTTTACAACCCTCTGCCTTGAATGTATTGATCAATTTTGGTTTTCTAGTAAGCAAATTCAAAGGGATAATTTTTAATATGTACTTTTAAAATTCTTTCAGATTATACAGACTTGGCAATGAGCACTGTGACCCAGACACAGGCTATTCCTTATACTGGCCCTTTTAATCTCCTGTGTTATCAGCTACAGAAACTTACTGGTGCGTATTTGGAAGGACATCTTCCTGATTTATAATGGTCAACTTTTAAAACAATTTTTTGTCTTCAGAGGTCTTCTGAGTGGGAACTTCTTTGCCAGTAACTGAAGTGCCACAGTTTGTTTCATATTTTACACCTTTCATTAGATTACATAGCTTCTCCCAGATCCAATTAATGAGTATGACACATCCTTTTTTGGGGTTCTACTGTAGCTGTACTATAAATTCATGAGTATATAGTAACATAGAGCCTAGGCTGATTTTTGTCTCCTGTCAGCCCCCAAAGGGAGTGTCATAGCCACTCTGATGCAAAATTAATTAATTAATCTTTTATCTCTTGCCCCAAAATAGAATAACAAATGCCATCCAATTAATAAAAAACGCCAAACAGTCTGTCCTCCTCTGTGACAGACAGTCCTTTTAGTCCCTCCTTGAGAGGAAAGAATCTGACTTTGTTGTCTTTTTTTGAGTCAGAAGCTATTTAAATCTCTCACTAATGTGATCCCCAGTGCCTCTGTGTAGCTATCTTAAAGGTTAGGGACAACTCCTGTTTATGTAACACTGGGTTATCCTTTAAGGGCATAAGAGGAGCTGGTTAATTCTTGTTTGTTTTCTTTTTATTTGGTGTACTTATATCAGTGTACTACCTAAGTCAAATAATTCAAACAATTAAAATGGCCAATATTGCACAGTAAAAAACCCAAACGAGATAGAACAATGAAAATATAATATTGTGAGTTAAGGGAAGAGGGTATGCACTTTTATCTTGTGAGTTGCTTTGAGCATTTATAATAGCAGACAGCATCTCCTGTTCTTAAAATTACTTGTTATCTTATGCAGAAAAAGTCTCACTCTCAGTATAATTTTATCCTTGCCAACCATTTGTTGTTGCTTCTTAGGTGATGTAGAAGAAATAGAAATCCAACAAAAACCAGCCCTGAAGGTTTTCAAAACTATTACTGTGATTCAGGAACCAGGCATGGTGGTCCTTGAGGTAGGCATTGGTGAGGGAGAAAGAAGTTGTTTGTTCTTCAGTTTCTGCAAAATAGCATCATAGATGCCATGCAGAATTAAATGTTTTAAGTAGTTTTCTTTTGGATGATGGGTAGAATGAAAGCTAGAACAAAGTTCTCTCTTGAGCTGTGATCCTGTATTGATGCATTTTGTTTCATTTAGCCACTGCTAGTTTCTTTTTTGCCATGAATCGAGTGCTGTAGTAAATTAGGTGCCCTTTTTTTATTTGACAAATAAGAATTGGAAATAATATCAAATGGTGTTCCCCAAATCTCTCCTCCAAATAGTTGGGGTAATTAATAACTGTTTAATAAATGTCAGAAGCATCCAACAGCTCAAAATTTTAATTGAAAGTTACTGGAATATACCAAATTAAAAGTAGTAAATAATGTAAAATGTATGACTGTACTTTGAAGCTGTAAGTCAAAGACAAATAGGAGAATGTAATGATTGTTACACTATTTTCATGTTACATTATTCACTTGGCCCAAGTAATGAGCTCAAATTATCAATTAATTTGGTTTTTTTGTGTTCCAGTGGGTGGCAAATCCTGCTAATGATATGTATGCAGACACCGTGACAACAGTGATACTGGAAGTGCAGTCAAATCCCAAAATACAGAAAGGTAGTAAGTTAGTGTATGCTAATTTCACTGAGACATTTTCATTTTTTTTTATCTCAACCTTAGATATAATGTCTTGCAATAGATTGTAATCCCACTATTGTACTTCTGCACATTATGAAACTATTTAAGGAGTAACATTTGCTACTTAAAAACAGAATTACAATTTGGCCTTCATTATTTGTAACACATTCATTTGTTGAAACTTTCTCTTACATGGAAGCTGACTGTGGAAAATGTGATGTTAGGTGACTTATTTTACATAACGTAAATATTACTTGCTTTAACATTCTTTTGTATAAACAATCTATGATATCTCAAATATGTCAATTTTTTGTTTGAAAGTTATAGTTACCATTCTTGAGGAGTATTCCTATGGCTGCAAGTCAGAGTTAGGTAGACAGTGCTGAAAAAAAGTCAGATTAATTTCACAATTCCACTTGTGCAGGCCCCATAACCAAGTAATATTACTGGGTAGTGGCAGCTTCATCAGATACTGGGTTTGATGTTGCTGTTCAAGAATCACAGCAATCTTAATTGGATTACCAGTGATGATAGTTTATATTTTTGTACCACTCTTTTGCTTTTGAACATGTATGTCACAGTTCTAAGAATCTGGAGCATCTGCTAAGTATTGGGTTGGCCACTGAGGATAAATGTTGGTATCTTGACTGTTGTCAAGATGTAGCACAGTAGCACAGATAATTTAATGATAATCCATTTACCAAAATAAAATAAGGGTTGTTTTTTCTATTTTCTAGGGCTTTAATTCACTTTTTTTGTCATTAACTGCATCATTACTTGGAATATATGTTATTTTACTTAGAAAGATCTTATTATAGTTTACCTTTGTGTACCCTTGCTCACCTAGCGAAACGAGTGATAGTTGGGTATCCTGCTTAGAGCATTACTCATCTCCAGTTTGGATGTGGTCAGAACCCAAAATTGTGTTCCCTGTCACCTTAAAAACTCAAAAGCTGTGTCCATAATGCCCAGTAGGTAAGTTCTGTGCCCTTAACTGCAAGACCAGTGGCACACATACCCCTGCTGCCTGTTTTTACTTTGCAAGGAAAAGAGAATACTGGGCAAGAGGTGAGGAAATCTTTCTCACATCAACCAAGAAGACACTTGAGGTGTGTCAGAGGTTGAACCTTTGACCTCATTTCCCCTCCCATTCTTCTTTTTATGGCTGGAAAAAAATCTCCTACTGTTTCATTATTTTTTTTTAATGCATATTGTGCTATGTTACTTGCCCCTGCTTTTTATAGTCCCCAATTTGTCTGTACAATCTGCTACAGGTAACAGATAGATAATATCTTTTTTTCCCCAAAATTAATTAATCTTTCTACATTCATATTCTTTTTTGCATTATTTCTCATGTTTTTTGATTGTGGTGATTCTATCAGCTTGTCTCAGGTGTGGATTCTTGCAGGATATTTTCCCTTATTTGGGGCCAAAACCCATTCCAAAGAGTTCTTGCACTTGGCTGATTTACTGTGTTCACAGAATCACAAGTGTTCAAGGTATCACAAGAATTTAAGTATCTGAAGTTACTGCTGCTCAGTTGAGGACATACCCACTCTTACTGAATTTTTAATATTAAGTTGTTTTCTTAATACATTCCCTTACTGCATCTTCCATAAGGGAAGGTGAATTGTTAAGAGAAGTGCTTGCTTGGTCTCTTGCAATTAAGCACTTCTTCAGAGAATTTCTAAGGTGCTCTGAGTATCATTGTGTTTGGTTCTGTGAGCTCTTCAAATGATTTAGAAATCTTGAAAACTCATTTTTAAAAAGTCTTCTTTTAAATAAACTCTAGTTGTATATCTGTTTGGTTTACTAATCTGTGGTGGTAGATTTACTAACTGGTAGTGACTTTCACAATTGTCTCCTCCTACAAACTTCTTACTGCTTTAATGATTAAACACTTACATTTTCAAAAGAAAATTGTTTAAAACTGTCTCTCTATAGTTTCACCACATATACCAGACAGTATAAACCCCATATATTCATTTCTATTTCAAACTCTATCCTGAAACATTCCAGGAATGCCTGTACCTATTGCTGCTACTGACACATGCTGTCTAGTTTTATGTATACTCCACATGCTTCCTGCCTCCATGATGCAGTGCTTTCCTATAACAATAGAAAACTGAGAGATGATGAAAAAATTATGACAATGTATTGTTTTCACTTCTAAGTAAAGGAAACATGAGAAGTTATGAGCATTAACAATAAAAAAATTAGTTGAGAAGTGAGAATTAGATTTACAAAGTTGTCTATTTTAAGGTGGAATAAGTACAGAGAGTAGAAATTTTAAATGCATACACTTCCTTGACTCTTCCATCTTTTTAATACATTTTCTTTATAGTATGTTTAAGCATATATATCTTACATAGCTTTTAAGTTTGTTCATCATGAAAGTGAATTAGGAACCAGATTGTATCAATTAGTCAATTTTCCCTCCCAGCAGATGTCTGTGAAAGTAAAATGACTTCTTTTTCAGCTGCTGTGCAGAAAATTTCCAAAAAAGTAGATATGGAAGTGTATAGGAAGCGAATGGAGATCATGCTTCAGTAAGTTGGCATATATTTTTCTCAAGAAAAATGATGACTCTTAATCATGCAAACACCATAAAAATATTTTGTGCAAATTTATTTCAGTCTAATTTCTGTAAGGTTCAGGAATTAAGAAAGAGATATAGTAAAAAAAGTTTGCAGCATCATTATTTTTTTTATTCAATAAATTTAATACATGATTTTTTTATTACAAGGCCAAATTATTTCTTCCAGAAGTGAAGTTTTGTTTCCCAAAAGCATGCTATGAATGCTTCTGAAAATAACTTTTTGGATCAATTCTCTTTTAAAATTTACTTTGATGTATGTTCTGTTACTTAGGTAGAACTCTTACCTCTTCTGAAATCAAAGGTATCCTTCACTTAATTTATTATGAGATTTTTTTTTCTTTAATTTTATATAACAATTACTGTTATGTGACACTCATTCTCATAATAATTTAGCTTGGTACTTGTTAATTAAATCTAAGCTTGCTCTTTGGCCACGCCTTAGATGAACAGATACTTGTTTTTAGGGATATGTTTGGAGAAGACTGTGTGAGTTCTAAAGATGGCTCTGTCCTGTGTGTCACAGTTGATGGAAAGACTGCAAACATTTCCCTGGACACTCGGGTATGTACAGCAAAGCATTGGCTTTTGTGTGCCTTATGCTTAGCAGAGGTGAGTCTGCAGTGTAGTATAGTGTTGTCTAGAAAATTGATTTTTTGTGTGTTTGGCATGAAACCAGCTTAAGCCTATTCACTTTCTATTAATTTCACTGACATTCTCATCAATCAGTACCCAGCCTTTCTGAGAGAAATTCTGATTCAGCCTGTGAGCAGAGATTACTTAGTTTGTTACAGGAGCATTTGTTAGTGATATTTATGTAACAAATGCAGTAAATTTGGAAGAAAACTCATCATTTTTCAGCAGTTTTCTGCTTGTGTAAAAAGGAACAAAGAAAGATTATAGAGGAGAAAGTTGTTTAACCCACAATTTTTTTAGTGTTCTTAAAACATAGGTTCTGGTCTGAATAATTACACAATCACAGAGTATGAGTGTTGCTAATACTTATTTTTTTGTCATCTGGATCCTTGATCAGGCTAAAATGAAAGCCTGAAAGGCAAGAAGAAATATTTATCAGTTTACTAGTTAGATTTGGAATTGAATGTCATGCATCAAATTAAATGTGCAAACTACAGAAATTAATGAATTTTAAATAGTAGTTTTGAAACAAGGTATTAATCAAACAAGATCAAAATTCTTGTTCGCCAGCAGAATTTACACAATTCTTCTCTCAACTCCTCTGCATGTTGGCAGACCACTTAAAAATATACAGTGCCTCTCGATAACTTTATTTTCAGTTTGCATGACTACTTTTTCCTTTCCCCTTATGAGCATTCTTCACATGCTGAAAAGGAGTATGAAGTGATAGTTGTGCTAACATACCTATTTTTTTGTTCCCAGACAGTTGACTGTGAGCCAGGAAGCGAAGACGACGAATCCCTTCGTGAAATGGTGGAGCTGGCTGCACAAAGGCTTTATGATGCCCTCAGCCCAGTACACTGACCTCTGTAGATTCTTAGAGACACACCAGAAAAATCTTTCAGATGATCAGTTTACTTTGACTATTTTGCGAGAGTAAATAAATTTTTTTTCTTCATTAAGTCTAGTGTATAAATTCTGTGACTGTGAAACTGCTGAGCTATTTCAAATAAGGGAGGAACAACCTTATAGCAACTATATGCATATATGTCATAGTAAAATCAGGCAAAGTGGGCATATGTCCTTTTTTTCTTATCATAGAATCATAGAATTGTTTGGGTTGGAAGGGACCTCAGAGATCATCATGTCCAACCCTTGACCCACTGCTGCAGTTGCTAGACTATGGCACTAAGTGCCACATCCAGTCTCTTGTATCAGCACATAAAAAAAAAAAAAATAAGAAAACATTCTTAGCCAAAATGTAAAATTGCAAAAATTAAATTGAGAGAGTTTTATATTTTTTAAGATTTAATGAGCAGTTGGAGGATGATTTGGATGCTTTGGGTTTGCATATGCTCAGAAAGAAGGTTGCTTGTAAAATGGAGCAGAACTACACATGCAGGCACTGCCACTGCCTGGACTAGAGGGGTAAACTCATCCACAAACCGAGCTGGGGTCTGGTACCTCTAACAGCCTTAGGGGCCATGGTGCTGTCACTGCTGACAGAGCCTTCTGGCAATGTGAAATGGGGCATCAGAACTGCAGCGTGGGGAGAAGAATTTCAGATCTGTCAGTGATACACACAGTCAGCTGGGGCTGCTGCCCAGGAGTGCCTGGTGCTGAAAAATGGCCACAGAACCTGAGGTTTTTATGACAGAACTTTATCTTTCTCTTTAACACACAACTTTTTTTTTTTCTTCCTTTCTTTTCTCAGCTGACTGAATTGGCACCTGATAATCTTTACAGCACTATTAGTGTATTATTAGCACAAGTGGAATTCGTATATTACTAGTATTAGCAGAATTCATGACATTAAAGTATGACATTAACACGAGTATGAAATCATTAACAGCAAGTAATTGCCTTTTCTTAAAAGGAAATGTCGCACAGGAATAGATAAATCCCTTCTTTTTATGGGGCTGTGTGTGAAATGTGTCAGTGGGTGAGGCGCCCAGCATTCTCTCACCTCCTCCTCGGCCGCCTCGTTTCCCGCCGCCAGAGGAAGCACCGCGGGCTCCCCCTTCTCCCCGGCTCCCAGCGGATGTCCGGCGGCGGCCATGGCGTTAGGTGAGGCGGCTGTCACCGGGCGGCTCCTGCTCTGGCCCCGCGTCGTCCTCTTCGGAGACTCCATCACTCAGGTAGCGACCCTAAGGCTGCCCCGGTCCGGCCCCTCCCGCTGTGCTCTCCAGGCCGCACCGGGCCTTGCGGGCTGCGCAGTTACCGCCTGGAGCCCCATGAACCCTCCCGGTTCCTCCTGCCGGCAGCGGCGCCTTTGCCAAGCACAGGGCTTTATTGAATTTTACAGAAAAACGAGCAGCCGGCAGCTGCGGAGGGGAGGATCCGTGTGTCACAGCGGTGTGGCTCCCGCCTTCATGTCGGGCGGGATCACGGTGCCCCCTGAGCCGCTCCCCTCAGGAGCTGCCGCCCGCCCGCTCTGCCCGTGCCGGGGGAGCCGGGGGAGCCGGGGGCAGCCGCGCAGCCGTCCCCTGGGAGGGCGGGGACCGGCGTGCAGGAGAACTGTGAAACGGCGGAGTTGTGTCCCTGGTGGGCCTCCCACCATAGCGTTCCAGGAGCTTCCACACCCGGTGGTCTTTAGTGAGAGAGCCCCCCGCAGGAATTCGTACCGTTCCCACGTTAGCGGTGTTAAAGCTGCCGGTGTCTCGGTGGCAGCGGCGTTTCCCAGCCTGGGGACAGAGCTGCTGCCTGTGGTGACCCCGCGTTGTCCCCTGCCACGGATCCTGCTCTGTCCCCTGGGTGCAGCTCCCTCACCGCTCTGCAAACCCATCCGACATCTGCGTGACCGAGCCGTGGCTTGGTGCCCATCTCTGAGGCGGTGCCAGCTTTCTAGTGGGCATTTGAGTGAGGTCCCTGCCTTCTGTCGCATGGGTTGCATGGTGCAGTGGGTCACAGAGCTGCTCTGATGAAAACAGACTTGGCCGAAGCCCAGGTTTGTTTTTAATGGGAGGTTTGTTGCTAAACCATCTGACCGAGCAGCACTGCAGGAGAGAGGATAGTGCAGCAGTGGGAATAAGGAGAAGGGATTAATTTTTTTCCACTACTAGAAGATGGAGGAATCAAGCTGTGCTCTAAAACAGCATGGGGAGGATTTTTGAGAGCTGCTCTCCAGCGTGAAGGCACAGTGAAATCATCTAGAAATAAAGTAGAAAAAGATGAAAAAAACCCCAACCTCACCAGCCAAAATGAAACTAGAGCATGACAGAGGTCAGCTTGGTTACAAAGGGACCACAGGATCCCTCCCTCTGTAGGTACAGCCCCAGGTTGCCTCTGATGCCAGCTGTGTGTCTAGGTAAGACCAGAGCTGCTTGACCTCTGCAGGGACTGCCCAGATGTACTGCTGCTGCAGCAGTGCCAGAGGCCATGCACAAAAAGCTTCTGTGGAGAGAAGGTGCTGGTGGTGGGACTGACCTGCTGGGGAGTGACTGCATCCAGTGAGGATCTAACTCTGTTCCATGCTTTCAGTTCTCCTTCCAGGAAAATGGCTGGGGGACATTCCTTGCTGAGAGACTAGTCAGGTAAGAGCTTAAATTTCAAACATAATTTCCAGTGTGTAAGAAGACATGCAGCTTTTCTGAAAGAAAACCAATACAAGTTAATATTTCATGTATATTTGTTAACAGTTTTTGTCTATTGAAGTGGAACTGCTGTAGTGGTAACCTGCCCAGTATTTGTGTAAATACTCAAAGCTTAAATTGAAAGAAAAAAAGTCCTTTAGACTATGAAACCAGAGTAATAACAATCATGACAATAATAACAATAATGACTAAGTGACAGGTAAATACTACACATGCAATCTGTGCATGCACTCTCAAAACACAAAGCTATAATTCCATGTAAATCTCATCATTTCTGAGAGGGACAGAGGCAGGTATCCTGACAGAATGGTTCAAAACTTTACAAGTTTTGTTCTGGTGGCCAGAGGAGAGATAATCTTTTTGATATGTCTTTTTCAGAAAATGTGATGTTTTGAACCGTGGGTTCTCGGGGTACAACACCAGATGGGCTAAACTGATCCTTCCGAGGCTGATCACTAAAAGTTCTGGCACTGAGAGTACTGCTGCAGTTATTATTTTCTTTGGAGCTAATGACAGTGCTTTGAAAGGTATGGTATCTTCTTTTTTATTCCTGTCTCTTAGGACAGTTTTACAGTTTAGCAGAAAAGGCAGAACATTGCACAAACTTTTCCTGACACTGTTGCCCTCATTTAATTTTTATGGTGGGTTGTTTAATTTGTAATAATAAGTCATTTTATTTGTATTTAAACTACGCAGTGTCATCTGTTTCTTTCCCTCTAACCAGGTTTTAATAATAAAAGTAAATTTCAAGGCAGTCAAGAATTAGTCATATAAAATTAAAGTTGGGCATCTGGGTGATTTTTCTGTCATTAAAGCAATCTGATGAGTTCCTGGAAGATAGAATGAGAAAATGAGGGGAAGTAGCATTTGGATTCTGTTTAAGATAAGCATAGCAGCGCTCAGAGCTAGTCTAATCAAAACAATAACAAAAACAAAGTACACAAAGGCCTGAATTACAAAGAAATGGGAATTTTCAAAATTTTCTGTGCATCCAAGAGAGTTTAAAATCTTAGGTTTTGTTTCAGGTGAGGGCTGAGATTATTATGTGATCTAATACTAAGATGCAGAATTTTAAGAAAAAGCATCTAAAGAAAAGGTGATTTTTTTTTCCTCCCCCTGTGCCTTACTTATGTTAGTTGGGAGTGCTGTGTTTAAACTCTGGATTTGTCTGCTTTGGATATTGAGGAACATTTTCCTACCCCACCTGCTGAATGAGTGGTTGAGGTGAACTACATACTGAAAATGAGCACCCACCTTCTTATGCTGTGTAAAAAACACATGATGTTGTGTAATAAATCTGCAAGCAATTTAATATCACTAATGCACATGCTTCATCCCCTAACAGATCTGAACCCTAAGCAACATGTTCCTTTAGAGGAATATGCAGCCAACTTAAGGAGCATGATACAGTATCTGAAATCAGTAGACATTACTGAAGACAAGGTTATTTTGATAACGCCACCACCTCTTCAGGAATCAGCTTGGGAAAAGGAGTGTCTTGCCAAAGGTAAAACAATGATACAGATGGGTGGAATTTCTACATTTTACTGGCAGATTACAGTTACTGATCACAGACTGATGGATTACCTTTTGACAGGCTTACCTTTTGTGCTAATGCCAGGTTGCAGTGGTGTTCTCAGAGTTGGTAGAAAAGGACTGCTAGACATTTTGCTAGAAAGCTTTTGGATAAGCTTGTGGAGTAACCACCAGCTAGTTAATAATGTCCTTTCAAAAGTCTTGATTGATCATAAGACTGCTTAAAACTCACAGAAGTGGCTCCCCTTTGAGATCATAGGCTTTGCTGAGGTGTCCTAGGCAGACTACATCATGTCCTAGTAGCTTGCAGAAGAACATAAATAATGGAAGAAATATTGACATTGTATGCCTTAGAAAATGTTGTAATAGTCACAGCATGTTTCACATCTATTTGGATAAGCAGTAATATCCTAGCTGGGTTTATTTTAAATTTAGAAAGCCTCCGAAGAATATCATAATCTAAGGATGCTAATAAAAGTACCTGAAAATGAAGCAAAAGGTAATTAAATGACTTCTCATTATGTTGTTCAAGCTAACTCTAGAAATAGAGACATAACAGCACTGCTTGCTTAATGTTGCTTACCTGCAGGAAATTGCCATAATCCCACTGTCTCCAGCAGTGACAGTTTATACCTCCTCAGAACATGTCCTCTTTTCCATTGAGACAGCTTGTCCAGTTCTTGCACATCTGTCACAAACTTTTGAATTATAATCAGGTAAATACAGAGCTGCCACCTCAGTATTTGCAGAGTTTTCTCCATGTTTGGTGGTATTGCACACCCTGAGTTGTATACTCAATTAAAGCAGTAGCATTTTGAAGATAAACTCATATTTAAACTGTATTAGGGGCTTTGGTGTGTGGCATAGACCACTGTGCAAAATAGATTTTGGAGTATATGGACTTCCAGTCTATTCCAGCAGGGTAGTATTTATACTTAGTTTGGAAAAGGGAAGTTGTAGTACTCATGAATTGTGTAAGACAGTAGCAGCTGCAGCAGGTCAGAGCAAACACTGGCTATTGCTGGTGCTTTGTATGTGACAGTAAATGCTTGGATAGGGCATGAGAAGGAGGTCAGGCACAGAGGAGCCTTTCTGGGCATGTGTGCTCAGCCCCCACTAAAGCTGTTACAGCCATAGCCAAGTGATAACAGTTCCCCAGGTCCTTTTCCTTGCCTTTTTTGAAGATGAGTGCAATGTTAACCTTCCAGTCACCATGGGTCTCCTGTTAGCCATGAATTTTTGTAGGTGGTACACATGGGCCTCACCAATGCAGTAAGCAGCTCCTTCAGGTGGCTGCCATGCACCCAGATGCATCTGGTGTCTCTGAGTATCCCTGAACCCATTGCTCCCCACTGTTGGCTTTCCTCCTTTCCTAGCTGGGTGGGTATGTGCTGAGGTTGGGGTACATCACTCTCTTTCCTCCTCAGTCCCTCAGGAGGCCCCTGTATTCTCTGAGCTTCCTTTGGCTGCTGCCCTTAGCTTATAGACAGCATGTGCTCCTGCTGAGCTGCAGACTGAGAGCAGGCATGTGTTTGTGTTCTTTCAGAGTGGAAGAGGAAATGAAACAGTTGAGAAGTAATCCTAGAGATGAAAGAAAAAAGACAAAGGGAGAATAAGAAATTATCAGTTCTGCTAGATTAGAAGTCACAGAAAGGGAAAGGACTGCAGGAGCACACCTGGAGAGGTGAGGTTGTGGTCAGTACAGCAAAAGGAGCTCTGCAAGGTGGAGGCTGGATAAGCTGAAGGGCCACTCAGTCTATGGGAGAGTTGAACTGGGAAGAAAGTTGAAGAAAACAAGTTAGGGAATGTACTATTGTGAGGAAGGGCCCATGAGGCTGCCAAGAATATTTTTATGACGAAAAGAAATCAAAGAAGGAAAGAGGTGGCAGTGTGAAGAAGTGGGCATCATTAGGTGCATCAGATGCAAGGAGGCAGTAGGGTAGGAGTTAATGAATTGCATGATAGGCCCCATTTAAAAATGAAAAATGGGGCCACCAACCTAACTTAATAATATCCTGCCTCAAATTATCACTGTGGTCCATGCAAAATTGCTGGGTTACTGAGCACACACTGAATGCCCAGCTCCCAGTGCACAAATGTGTCAGTTGCAGGTACTGATAACACCAAAAGTACCTCAGTTACACCAGCACCCTATCCTGAGGAGACTGCTGCAAGGAGGTGTTAAATGTCAGATCTCATCCAGGAAGCAGAAGGAAAGACTGTAAATAGAGTGATGTTTACTTTTTATTCTACATGCTATTAGTGGGCGTATGAGGAGTTTTAAAATCTGTGCACTGATTTCACCTGAAGCTTGGAAGAATGCAAAAGCCATAAGCAGCACGGAAAGAAGTGTTGTGCTGTGTGTTTGTTGCTGTTCCCTCTCTTTTACCTGTTTCACATCTCTTAACAAGAAACAAACAGACTTCCAAGTGCCTCTGAAACCAGAGGTGCCTGGAAAGAGACTAGAGGAGCTATAGTTTAAATTGAAGTGCTTTGGATTTAATTTGTCATGGATTGTGTCTGCTGGTTAACACACTGATCACGTGTACCACAGAAGTCAAGCTGTTTCAGTTGCAATTGCCAATGTTTTCTTTGTTTCTGACTAATAGGTGAAAAATTAAATCGCCGCAATGCCACCACTGGGGAATATGCCCAGGCCTGTGTTCAGGTAGCCAGGGACTGTGGAACAGATGTAGTTGACCTCTGGACACTGATGCAGAAAAATCAGGTATGATGTAATGAGAAAGACTTTGCAACTGTCATGTATTATGAAATGCATCATTTAGCACAGAGGGACCACTAGTGCTGTTTATCTATGAAATGATACAAAATATATCCAAATTGTATTTTGGGGAAGGAAAAAAAAATCCAGAATGCTTCCTAGTATGTTATGAGAAATAAGCCTGGCCACAGCCTGGCCATGATACTTGATTAGCAAATGTCCCCGAGGTGCATTACATGTAACTGACCTTTACTCTTGAATCATGGAATGGTTAGGTTGGAAGGGGGCTCTCTAGGCACCTGGTCTCATCCACTGCACAGCATGGGGCTAACATCAAAGTTAGATCAGGTTGCATGAGTACCTTGCTGATGGTTCTAATCAAATACCCAAACTTGTGGCAGAGATTGCAGAGTTTGCCTGTAAGCAGGTAAGTCCAGTTTGGACACTGAGTCTTTTCCCTCTCCTGCACTCCCTGGTGCAGCAGATTCAATGTTTTGATTGCATCACTTAATCTTGGGATCTTCTCCTGGTGTACATTCTCTTTATATTTTAATAAAAATGGTGAGAAACAAAAACAGTTGGCTTTGAAGAACTTACTTAAAATTTCCTCAAGACTTCTGTTTGCAACAAGCAAATACATTAATGCATGCTTTTAACCTCCCCTGTAGGATTTCTCCTCCTATTTGTCTGACGGGCTCCATTTATCAACAAAAGGCAACAGCTTTCTAGCAGCACAACTTTGGTCATGCCTGGGAAAAAAACTGTCAGCTCTTCCCTTACTGCTGCCTTACTGGCGTGATGTGGACTGTAGGAACCCTGAGGTCAGTCTTCTGTGAGATCCCTCCCCTGCAGCTGGGAGCTGAAGCAGCCACTGCTTACAAACAGCTGGTGTCCAACAGGGCACTGCAAACATGGCACTTGGGGAAGGGGGCAGTGGGAGTCCCCTGTCCATACTCTTCTCTGTCCCCCTTCTCTTGGTCTGTGGGAGAATAAAGATGAGACTGCTCAGGGTGTGTCACGGGGTGGTTTGTCTGCATGCTGCTTGTGCTGGTAGCTTGAGCATCTGTGGGGATGAGGAGCTCTTTCCTTGGAAGACGTGGAGGAAAACAAGTCTCAGGTGCCCTGAGGAGTTCTTGGCTTAGCTGAGCTTTGGGGACTACACCTTGATTAATGCTGTCTACTACCTTTAAACAGTGAGGAGCTGCTGGGAGGCAGTAGTGTGGAGTTTGTCAAGAGTCACTAATGTCAGTCCAGATTAATTTATTTGGATGTAATACAGCAGTAAAAGTAGTAATCTGTGGGTTAGTCTTCAGATAGTGATACACTGTCATTCAGAGTGAGGATTTTAAAGTTTAATTTACTGTGGCAGCAGCAGCTTCCATTTAGACAGATATGGGGCTGGACTAGATGACCTTTAAAAGTTCCCCTCCAACCCAAACCATTCTGTGATTCCATTTCAAACCAGTGCATGGTTTTGGGCAGCATAACACTGGTGATGCACACGCTCAGTTTGAGAAGCTTGGATCTGAGCAAGGGTCTCCATCTCTGCTGAGAAGGCTGCAGCCTGTGTAATGTGCCATCAAGTTAATGACACAGTTCAAGTGAGCTTTGGCCTTCACCTAGAATTTAACAAGTGAATTAACAGAGAAGTCCTGCGTATGGTATACAGTTTTTAGCCAAGAGAATACACAAGCTACAAACTGGAAAAAAATTGCCTGCAACATGCTAAAATTCACCAAGCATGGAAAAAAAACCAAAACAGTTTGGAACATAATTCACTAGCCAGACAGACAGCAGAAGAAACAGGGATACCACAGGACCACAGATGAAAATGAAATAAATACTACATCAATCAGTGCAGCTAAAAAAAACCCCACATTGGCATACCAGCTGTGGCCAGTAGTGATGTGTTTGTTATGCACTGGGTGAGACAGAGATTGATAGAGAGCGTCACGATGCCGTGTGCTGTTAGCACCAGAGGCTGCCTTTGCTTCACTCAGCCAAGTTGGCCAAGCCCTGTCATCTACTTTGTAATAGGGTTATAAATTGGAACATAAGTAGGTTTGGATTTTCAGTGTGCCTGGCCCTAGACCAGAACCTCATTTGATTTACACATATTTATGGCTCTCAAACTGCACTGTCCTTGCTGTAATAAATGGTTACAGTAAAAACTGGCTCAATGGCAGAGAGAGCTCTCCCTGGGGAAACCATGGAGTTTCCTGCATTAGATGTTGCAAAACATGATCAACATGCTGATTTTAATTTCTGAGATATAACTCAGGCTGGGGGATGGACTCTGTGATTTCCAAGGCCTGCTCCAAACCTGTTCTCATGCTCCCAAGCCCCTGCCACTGCGTGGTTTTCAGCCAGGATGCAAGGACCTTGTCCTTAGGGAGAACATGTCCTTACAGAGCTGTGGCAACCTGATGGGCACTGAGCAGGCACCCAGCCTGGAGGCAGGCACTGCACTCTCTGACCTGACAGTCACCACCAGGACAGCTGTGGAGACAGCCCCCCTGCCCTGAGGAAGCAGCTCTACGCTGTGGGTGCAGATTTGCACCCAGATGCCCAGGGCCTGGCCTCACAGCAGCAGAGTTTCAGAGGGGAGCAGGGAGAAGCAGCCTGCTCCTGCCTGGCTGCATGCCAGGCTTTGGACTCTGGGTTTGACACATGGAGAATTCAGATCTTTTCTAGGACTGCACAGAAATAGCACTTGCTTAACAGATTATTATTTTTTAATATAAAAAGGTTTTATTGTATTGGGAATTTAAATTAACTCCTCACACATGTACTTTGCACTGCATCAAAAAAGAAAACCCAAACAACAACAAAATAAAACCCAAACAAAGTTCAAAACCAGTATACAAAATACAACAGCTAGTCAAATAGGAATACCATAAGGCACACGTTCAAGTATTAGTGTAACAAGTATCCTTGGGAGGGCAGGAGAGGGGGTTACTCCTGCAAACCTTTCAGAGCACAGAGTTGGATCCTTTTCCCCACATGTAAAAACACAAAGGTTCTCCTGTGGCTGAGCGCAGCTTGTAACAGCTAAAATGGTTCTACCTTTGGTCACATTTTATGTCAGTTTTATCAACAGGTGACTATGGGAGAAAACAGATGACAGAATTAGGATGCTGCTTTACCACCACCACAATTGCTCTGTGACTCCACTCCCTCAGTCCATCTGCTGCTAAGCTAGAACAATGCTCCCATAGCAGTCCCAGCTCACCTTGACAGATCTCCAGGTGCATCAGAGGGCACTATCAAGTTACCAGCTTCTAATGTCACACTGTACTAATAGGGGGAATTTGGATTCATGAAGTCTCCTCTTTATATTTGCCCTGTTAGTATAACAAGTTTTTTCTTTTTTGACTGAATTCACAATTGTAACAAGAGCCCCCCCTGTAACTGAGTGAATTCTGCCCCCCCCCCCCCCAGTTTATTTATGCAACAGGAGCTTCAAAAGGTCACACAGATCCTGAAAACTGAGGCTCAGCTCTTTTAATATCTCAACAATAGTGTTACCCATTTCAAAAGAACATTTGGAGAAACATTTTTGCACTGAAGCAACCACTGTAAACAGCTGGTTAAAACAGACCTCATCTGCATAGATTACTTCTCCATTTACACTTCTTTCCCCTGCCCCTACAACACAAAAGCCTGGAAGTGCAGAGTGGGACACTTCCAACAAAAGCCTTTCTCTGCAGTGGAGACACAAAGCCAAGGCACTTGTCCTCTGCTGGACACAAGTTTCATCTCAGAGGAAGGTACAAGATGTAACAGCCTCTGTATGACCCTTATTTTTATTTATTTAGAAGCTGTATATCTTAAGCTTCTTAATTCTGACTATGTATCTTCATTTAATGCTGTGAGACTGTATTTCTGCTTCTTTCATTCTGTTCTCAAGGTATCTGCTTAGAGCTTCGCTTCTATGTACCTCAAACTGCTCAGTTATCTACTCTAAATGGAACACACTGCAGTGTTTTCATTTTGTTTTTAAAAGCCCCTTAATTTTGTCTATCAGTGCTGTCAGACTACAAAACATTAAATTATAAAAAAGGCTGATATACACACTCCAATATCCAGGAGGATTATTTGGTTTTGCACCACAGGCTGAAGGAAATGTTAAAGGTCAAGGAAATAGAAAAACAAATCCAAAAAGCTTTAAAAACAAGCCAGTTTTAGTTTGGATTTTCCTTTTTAAAAGATATAATGCTCTAATGTAATTTAAGGAAGGTCATACACATGACCAGCATCTGCAATAGGTCACTTCCTTATTTCTCCCACTCCCTCACAAAAATATATACATATATTTATATTTATATAAATGAAATGGTTTTAGATCCTTGTTTTGCAGACACAAGTCATATATTTAGAAGGCAGGAAGACACTAGCATTCTGTTTCTTTGCTGTCCACCCGGTTCTGGCGCTGTAGTTTAAAGGATGAAGCTTTCTCACTCCTTATGACAGGATGGTCTGTCAAGTCCTCAAAAGATTTGGCGGCTGAGCTGCTGTTTGGGAAAGGGTCCTTCTCAAACCCATCCTCATCAATGTGAGAGTCAGTGCTTGGGTCCTCCTGAATAGTGTCCATTCTCTGGTGGTCCTGTTTCGGCGCCGCAGGGGCGGTGGGCACAGCTGTGATGGGCTGCAGGGGCTGGTGCCTGCTGGCCGCCTGCGCCGCAGGGAAGGGTTTGATGATTCGCACAGAGGCAGAGTCCAGGCTGCTGAGCATCTCCACATTCTGCAAGACAAAAGCAGCCACGTCAGTGGGACAAACAACCAAGATCTAGACCGGGGTTCAGCCTGGGCACTGCTCACAAACAGGCAATGGATGCCTTCTGAGGAACAACTGCACTTGGTGGAACCATTTAAAGGCTCCAGCCTCCTCCCCCTCCACTCCCAGCAGAGACACCCTGACTGCCCCATGCACCACAGGCTGAACCCACTGCACTGCCTTGGAACAGGACTTAGAGTGGGGACTTTACATCATATTTACACTGACTGAAGAGCAAGGTAACATCCAACAGAAGTAATAGCTTGTGTTGCTTTTATCTCAAGAAATCCAGCTAGGTTAAGCACAAAAGGCAAAAAGGCCATTTATCTCTGCTTGTTCCTTGTCCTTATAAAACACCAGGGGTGACAGCCTCACTGGGACAGAGCTGATGGCTCAGCCTCGCCTCCCTTGGGGCCCAACACTGCTTTGGCAATACCTGGGCTGGAAATGCAGGGTCAAGCCAGATGACTCTGACAGCTCAATGCAAATCAAATCAAAGATACAGCTTATTCCACAGTTCCAGCCCAAACAGTTCCCTGTTTCATGTGCGAGAAGCTGCGCTGAACACAGGGTCAAAGACTGGAGGGACCATTGTGAACCCACACAACTTCTGCAACTCAAATCCCATTGACTCCTGCTTCTATTTGACCACAGTTTGGAAAATATGCAGATTACTGCATGTTAAATATCTCCACAAATCTTAGAAAATGCTAATACAGGGCAGGATGTTTACCTGCTACCAGTACCCCATTTCCCAACTGCTCAGTTCTCAGCAGATCCAAAAGACTCAAGATTTTGTTTGCTAAACTATTGCTGGTGCAAGGAGCCCATTAACTACCTGTGGTCTGTTGCTACATCTGCTTCTGGGATTTTCTTGGTTGAGTTCAGGTATAAAGCTTTAAGGTGACTTTTAAAATTACATTCAAGACTATCGACAGGGAACTCTTAACTAAGATCACTTTCAGTTACATCAGCACGGATGACAGAGGTAATCTGCCTCAGTGGTCACTGACTCCAGTCTGCTTCCCCCCGTGGTTGTACAGGAGCTCTGCAAGGCTTTTTCCTCCTATTACAAAATGACAGTCCCTTAACAAATGTATCAGTTTTACTAATAAAGAAATGGGCTGCCAGAGCACTGGACAGGACACCCAAAAAACTATGTGAGAAGGTGCCCCATGCTGGACCGTAATTAAAATTTATCTCGGCACCTTTTGCTCCTCTTTGTTCCCAACTCAGCATCTACACAAGGTGAGAAGTGTCACGGAACAGGTCCTGGCACCCTGAGGTCAGCTCTCCCACAGGCTTTAGCACACTTGGCCACTGGCAGCTGACTCCAGCAACCAACCCTTCTGCAAAGACACCACATTTTGCAGAGATTTCTCTGCAGTGTCTCTCCTCGGGCTTTGCTGACACAGCTGGCCTGGAACAAGCACTCTGTGGCTGAAGCTGCCAAGGGGACCCCATGCTGAGGCTTCCTGCCCCAGAGCTGCACTGTGAGAGCTGCTCTGACAACACGGCACAGCTCTCACGGGAAGGAAGAACCAGACCCTGCCAAGCTGCAGGGCTTCATGTATTGAACACAGGCTTGCTCAAGAAAAGTTTCCCCTCAAATTGATTCATCCACCCACAGCGTGAGGCACAGGGCTCCAGGTCTAGCATCACTTTTTTTATGAATACTCCACACACCCCTTGGGTTCAGTCTCTAAATAGACACTGGATAACTTTCTGACAATTCATATTTAGACAGCAACTTACGCTGGGGCAAAACACAGACTTTGTGTTCTCCTCATACTGCTTGTCCAATTTCTTGTCCTATTGGAAAACAAACAAAAGCAAACCAAACCACACACACACACACAAAATGAGAAAGTTAGTTTCCCAATCACAAGCTCCCTGTTTCCCTGCAGGGACACAGCAGAGTGTGGGGCTCTTTCCCCTTCCCCTGCATCCCATACCTTCCCTTCTACCCCAGGAGTGCTCGTGAGGGCAGCAACCATCTGCTCTAACCTCTCAGCATTATGACACATGCCCACATTCTCAGTTGCTGTAAGATCCCTCTCTTTAACTATCCACCCCAACTCAACCAAGCCCACTTTCTCCTTGGGGTTTCCCCACAGAATGTGGATGACTGATGCTCATCAGGGCTTCAGAACACTTTGACTATAACAGAAGTTACCAGAATGAAACTTGGGTAGAATTTGGGAGGCAGAGGAAGAAAATCTGCCTAGGAAAGAATGAGAAGGGCTCCAAGGAACAGTTAAGGCACTTGGTCTGCCACATCCTGGCAGAGTTTAGCCAGAGTTTTGCCTACTGGATGAGCAGCAAGTCTTACTTATGCCGAATTCCCCCCCTTGAATTTGCTAAAAGTTTCCCATCACCTTCTCCCACAGACACCTGCCATTGTATGCATGAAGGGTGTTCTCAGTCCAACAGAGCAGTCATCTTAAAGGCAGCTTACTCACCACACAATGCACAAGGATGCTGAGAGGAATCCAAAAAAGTAACGAGAAGACAAGCACAGAGCCCACTATATTATCCGCTAGGAACTTCCCTGTGAAATTGGTTCAAATCTGTTAGTTACCTACCAAATACTGTTTCATGAACATATACATCTGTCCCCATTCTGCAGCCACTGCAAGCCAAGCCACAGAATTGCTCCAAGAAGCACAGGCTGCAGGACTAGGCAAAGATAAAAGAAATTATGGAACATTTTATCAAATGTGTTAACAATAGCAGGTTTTTTCCTCTGTTCTTCTCTGACAAGAAACACTGGCAGGCTGTAACATTTGAGTTGATTTAGAACAGGCTATATTGAGCTATTCAAGCTGTCTCTCTCAAAATGCACAGGGCACCCTGTGAGTCTGTTACCAAATTCTGCTTTTACAGTCAAGTGGTAACCACCTGCCTCCACAAACAAAACGTATGAGCAAAGATACACAAACTGCCTCTGCCTGAGTAGGCCACACAGCTTTAACAATTACCAAGCTACTTGCTTGGTGTGCACAGTGGGGATGAAGACTGAGAAGGTCCACTCACAGTCCCCGGGCAGTGACTCAGGGCAGAAATAAATTTTTCCTCTCCCAATCTGTTGACATTTAAATCCACTGAGAGCTCAACTTTATACTACACCAAATCTATTTGACTTCTTAAAAGACTATTATTTTCTAAATGACCTATTCCTTGGTGTTCAGACAAGAAACTATCATCTTCTTTACAATCATGGAAAATGCCTAGAAAGTTAACAGAGTGAAAAAATGCAAAATGATCCCCCATCTTCTCAGCTTTAAAAGGTAAGACCAGTATTGTCAAACTTTAGGTAAAATCTACACATCAGAAGCACAGCTACTAGCTACCCATGTACAAGTGAGTACAACCAGCCAGCTCCTTCTGAGGTTTTAGACGTTCATGTAATGAACTTAAAAAAAAAAAAAACAGCCTGAAGGATATGGTTACATAGCTTACCAAAAGTATTGATGCTGAGTTGGTCTATAAAATCCCAAAATCGTTCAATCACATCCTGTACTTGCTTCTCACATTTGCCCTGCAAAAGTAAACACAAAAGAATCCTATGCTATCTAAGTGTTAACTGCTGCCTTTGTGGAGAGGGAAGACTACACAAAGATGGTAAGGAGACAAAAGCTACAGACACAGCAGCACTTGACACACGTTCTGAATGCAGCTTTGCACTCATGTTCAATAGTAGCGTCCCATTTTCATTGCCTTTATTTTTGGCAAAACACTTGCAGTTCTATAGCTGTCTGAAACGGGTGATGTTTTAATGCCTGAAGCATGCAAAAGCCACCCTACCCTTGCCCCATGTTAGGGGACATAAAACTGATTTTTCTGGAGATGTCTGAGCACTGGAAGCCTCAGTTCCCATTGCCCACTGAAAAGGCTGCAGCTCTCAGGAACCCCAGGTTGCAAACAGATGCCCAGACCTGCCTGTGCTGCGTTAGCACAGTAGATCATTGGTCTTTCAGACCTGCCAGCAGAAGGGCTGAGGTGTGCCTTCTCAAAATTTATTTCTGTCAACACCCAGTTTAGCTTTGACTGCTGGGGTCTACAGGTGATGTGACTGTCCATGAAGCTGTACCACAGAAACAGTCACTGAGTGTCAGCAATCCACCAGCTTCCCTGCCACAGGCTCACTGTCCCTTTCAGATACTGCCAGATAGATTTTCATGTGATTGCTCCCTAGCCTGGATTATTTTAGTCCAAATTAACTGAGCTCACAAGAACAACTGAAATAGCAAGCAAGCTGAGTTTATGGCAGTGCTCATTCACCTGCTCTGCATAAATTGCCAGCTGGCTGAGCCCTGGGGAGCAGCAGAAGGGGGTAATAAGCAATGAAAGAAGGTAACAGCTTCACTCTGCACAGGTGTCTGCAGAACTGATTTCCACCTGTAGTCTCAGACACCCTTTAGTATTACCCCATGGAGAGGCACTTACACACAGTATCACCCTGTTCAGCAGCTCGCCAAGCTTCTGTTTCTCTTTACCAGCACAGAGATCTCACAGAGGCCTCTCCAACACCCAAAACTGAAGCAGAGGAAGCAGTGTACTGACACCTGGAAAAACTTACGTTTGAGTCACAGAAGCCCACAGTGCAAGGCTTCCCCTTGCGCAGGAACAGGAACTGCTCGTTGGCATCGACGTGTGGGACGCACCTATCCTGCTCGTCCCGGCAGCACACCTTGCAGGAATTATCTGTTTCTGTAATAAAGCAACAAACTCATTCCTCAGAAGCACCAACAGTCACCTGCAAGCAGTAAAGAGCAGATGCATAACCCCATGTGTTCACTGGCTGTGCTCCTGCCCAGCTTCCCCACAGGAAAGGCAGGACTGTGAGAGTCACTCTGATGGCCAAGCATGAAACTCGACTAAATGCCCTGTGCAATGTATTGGGGACACAGTCAGAGCTCTCCAAGCTGACAGCCTAACACTGCAGCTATCAACAGGCAGGTGAAGGGGTTCTCTGGGTCCTCTAGGCATCTTTCTCCTTAGCTGTGCCCCCTCATCTCAAACAGTGGAACTCACAGCACTTCCCTGAATAGCCCCTGTGAAGCTTTCACCTGCTCACAGCTCCTTCACCAGCTTCAGGAGCTCAGATGGAGAAAGCAAGCAAACAGTAAAGCTTATTGACAGTAGTGTTTGACAGGCAGGTTTGCAGTAGCTGGGGGCTGGACTCAGGGATCCTGTAATCTCAAGGCACTTCATACAATATGCATTTATAGAGCCACAAAATGGTTTGGGTTGGAAGGGACCTTAAAGATCACATAGACCCAATCCCCTTTCATGGGCAGGGACACCTCCCACTAGACCAGATTGCTCAAAGTCCCACCCAATCTGGCCTTGAACACTTCCAAGGATGGGGCATCCACAGCTCCCCTGGGCAACCTGGGCCAGTGCCTCTTTAACCTCTTCTAAGTCTCTAACCACTTGTTGGAGGTTACCACTCCTTTGCCAGATGCCTGGTACAGAGTTTGGTTGGGATCTCATTACAATCAGAGAACAGTCAGAATTTCCTTCCTGTCTGTCTACAGCAGAGTAGGAAGGTGGAAGAGTGTCCTCTCCTGTATCTGGAGTGTCAGATTGTTTAGTGCCTGGTCACCAGCAGTGTGCCCTGGTGGTCAAGACAGCCAACAGCATCCTGGCCTGTATCAGAAAGTGGCCAGCAGGGATAGGGAAGTGAATGTCCCTCTGTACTCAGCACTGGTGAGGCTGCACCTCAAGTACCATGTTCAGTTTTGGGCCCCTCACTATAAGAAAGACATTGAGGTACTGGAGTAAGTCCAAAGGAAGGTAACAAAGCTGATGAAGGGTCTGGACAACAAGTCTTACGAGCAGCAACTGAGGGAATGGGGGTGGTTTAGCCTGAAGAAAAGGCTGAGGGGAGATCTATCATTTTCTACAACTACCTGAAAGGAGGCTGTAGCAAGGTGGGGGGGTGATGTATTCTCCCTAGTAACAACTGATAGAATAAAGTGAAATAGCCTTAAGTTGGGCTAGGGGAGGTCTGGATTGTATACTAGGAAAAAAATTTTCACTGAAAGGGTTATTGAGCACTGGAACAAGCTGCCCAGGGAAGTGGTTGAGTCACCATCCCTGGAGGCATTTAAAAGACAAGTAGACATGGGACTTAGGGATGAGGTTTTGTGGATCTTGGCAGTGTTAGGTTTACAGCTGAACTCAATGATCCTAAAGATTTTTTCCATCCTAAAGGATTCTATGATTTTAAGTCTCATCTTAATGTTTTCACACCCAGACCATTAGAGGACAAGATGCCGTTTACATTCTTTCTCCAAACAGAAAACACTAGCTCTGAAAAACTGACATTTAAACTTTTTCAGAAACCAGAAATCCTGCCCTCCAACAGATAAGGCCACAGTGAAGCCATCTGTCTCAAAGGAGCAGAGATGAAGCACACATTGCAGTGCAGTCCTGTGTCACCCACCATTGCACGCACATGACCGCAGGTTCTTCTCCCTCTCGCAGAAAGGGACACACTCCCCATCCTTGCACTTCCCCATGTCCACACAGACTGTGTCATCTGGAGCATTCCCTGGTGGAGGGCACTCGCTGCTGTTCCCTACAGATGGAGGTCAATAGGGTGGGAGGACTGTGTTAGAGAAAAGGGCAGAGCACTTAATGTGTGCAGAAGAATAAAGGCAATAAATAAAATCCAGAGTCATGCTGGGGGGAAACCTAATAGCTTGCCCTAGGCTTTCATCTGCAGGCTGCCTGCCAGCTTCTCCAAGAAGGAGCAGCTTTGGAGGCCTTCAACAACTTGGGAATTGCAACACTCTGGCAACTCAAGCAGTTGGTAGCAGACCCTAGAGGCATCACCAGCAAAACAGGAACTCTAATTTGACACTCCTTGCCTCCAGAAAAGATTATGAGGAGGTAAACAAGCTGGAAAGTGAAGCAGGGTTGCAATAATTCCATCCTTTCTATGGCAAGATTCAGCTCTTTCTTGTCCCCCCCAGTGATACACTGTTTTGCTTTTTCTTCTTTTAGGGGAAACAAAGAAGAAGAAAAAAAAAGGACATTTTTCATTTTCTTCCAGGCAGTAAATCACCAAGTGACTCCTGAACTACAATGAAACTCATTATAGGGCAATTTTGTGATGCTTAACTGGTCTCTAAAATTACATGTACCGGATGAATAAAGGGCACTAGTTTGAAAGCAGATTGAACAGGACACTGAGCCTGAAGCATTTGGCTAGCTGACGTAAAGGGGACAGAACCATGTCCTACCAGTGCAAAAAGACTCTCCTTTACAAGTGGCATTTATGGCTTCCTGGCATTTCTTCTGTGCACTTTCAAACTGGCAACCTTTACAGCAGGGACTGTTCCGATCACTATGAAAAGATCAAAATGGAAGGAAGAAATATGAAGCCTCTAATTTTTTTTTTTCAGAGAAAAGAAGCATGACAAAGCCAGGGAAAAAAAACACACTGGGGGGAGGGGGGAAGTAAGCTACTTTACTGATACTGATTCGAAACCTTTGCCCTCTCCAACCCCCTCCCACAACCACCTTTCTACATAGTCATTCACTTTTCATTTACCAAATGTAAAAGCATTGAGAAAGAACAACATATTGAGAGACAACACAGGGATCTGTGCATTTATTCAAGACACCTGGATCCTCTTTTCACTTGCTGTGCACCTTTGGACAAGATCTTCCACTGTTTTCTCTACACTTTTTCCCCCAGTCTGCTCTGAATGTTACTGATCTTTATTCTGCACTCTCTTTATTCTCTTTGTTCTGCATCTAATGCAAGAAGGTCCTTAGTACAAACACAACTATTAAAGTTGAGAGAATTTCTGGCTCAACAGGAGCTGAATGACTTCTCTGCTGCTACAAGGCACAGAGCTGAACTCTGAGAAACCAGATTGGACACTGCATTGCAAAAGGGCCACAAACACCTCAACGGGTAAGAAAAGAAAGAGGACTCATTTAGTGCAACCACTGTGTTGTCTGCTCCAATACATTTTGCAGCAGTCTTGAAAATAACAGCATGTAATTCCAGTTTAAAGCCCCTTTACAATACAAGCAAAAACTGTATTCGCACAAGAAATATTTATTATTGTTGAATGCCTGATTTTGCTCTTAAATATAATAACCACCATCACCTTCAAGCTTGTAGCTCATAGCAGTTCTCAGAAAAAGTAACAGAACACTTTAAAAATTAACATATGCAAACAGTGTATGCACATAGCAGCCTTTCCTGAAATCCTATGTCTACACCTGACACATTTAGCCTTAAAGCCAGGAAACAGGTCTGTGCTGCTGCAGGTGGCTTGCAGAGCTTTCAGCCCAGCCCATCTCTCTCCCATGTTAAGAGAAGTTGCAGCTTATTTTCCCTTACCTGCATTTGGCACCATCTTTCAGTTTACAGTCTGCAGAGCAGCAGGGATCAGCCTGTTGGTACAAGAGGCCAGGATCACACTCCTCCCCTTCATCCACCCTGGAGTTCCCACACACTTTGTTGTTGCGCTCTTTGAAGCACTCCTGGGCTTTGATCTCTATGGTTCTATGGATGGATTTTTTGCTGCAGCTTGAGAACATCTGGAGAGTCACAAGAGGAAAGAGCAGCACTGAAGTCTGTACCTTTCTGTCAACAAGTGGCATTAAAGACAGCCTCCTTAAGCCTCCAAATTCTGGTGTATCAGAAAGCAGTTATTTTATAATGCCAGCTTCACACCTTGGAAAAATTTTAGGATGAGAAAGTAACAGTTGGGCCCATAGAGGATATTGCTACAATGCAGGAACACCACCACATGCAGCCTCTCTCAGAGTCAAGGAGCCTGCTCCAGGTCTCCAAGAGCTTCAGGAGCACTAGTGACCACCTTGGGGAAGGGATGTAAAGTTGTAGCAGAAGGGAGAGACTGTAGTGCCTCATGGAAGTGGGGCTAGACATGAACCACAACAAGTCAGACCAGAGTGCAGACAAATCATTCCTTCCACACCACAAGCTCAAGTTTACAAGACTGAAGAGCATCATGGCTGTAGCATCTGGCAGTCCCTCTCCAAAAAGAAGAGTTATGGACCACCCAAATGCTATTTGGTACTAAAGGTCCTGTATCTCACTCTTGCTTTTAGCAGCATGGGGCCACAGCAAATTACAAGCAACTAATTAAAAAAGCACCTGGGCGTGCTATGAACACCAGCAGTACTCAGAATCCAAGGATGAGCTTATCTTGCAGAGAACCTGTGAGATTCCAGTCAGGCTTTGCCTCAAACAATAACTGGCAACCTGAAGCACTACCTCCCCCTACAACAAATGGTATACAACAGGGGAGGGAGAGAAGGGGGAAGAAATGTTGCCTGGAGTTCTGCATAGGACTGGCCTATCACCCCATGCCAGAGAATCCTGCAGGTAGTGATACTCTTTCTTTCTCTCTCTCTAATGAGTGGGATTAATAATGTATTGTCTCAAGCAGTCTGAAGGCCTTGACAAGAGATGGGAGGTGAGGCTTTAAAGCTTGAGAAGAGACAGCCTGAGAAGAGCTAAGAGGCAAGTCATAAAGTCTGAGAAAAAACAGCTCCTTGACAGGCCCAGGTTGGATACTGAGGAGAGACAGTTAGGGGAAAACACCTATCCAGAAACTGTTAATTCTGCTGATACAGCAGACAGCAAACTCCAATGGAGGCAACCACTTGATGGAATTTTACAGGCCAAGTAAGGAAGAGCAACAATTGGCTGCAGCTGTGGTACAGCAAGAAATGGATAGCATAAAAGGAAAAGAGACTTTGCCCTTCTAGAATGAGACCACCACCACCCCTTCCACACACACACTGCTTCTGTGACATGAGATCAACAGAACACTGCTGAATCCCTGGGTGGTGACTTTCCTTTCTCTCTCATTCTCTCTCTCACTCTGCCTTTGGGTGATGCTTTTTTTTACCCTTGCTTTCTCTTTTTTCTCTCTCTCTGTAGGATTAGACTTAACGACTATGGTTTTAATGCCTCCCAGTTCTGTGTTCAATAAAATTGTGTAGCTGCACCCAATACTGTGTTATCTTTACTTTCCTTGTGGGATCCAACAAGAATATCCATGTTTCCAGCCTTTGGAACATGACAGAACCCAATAGCATGCAAGTATGTTTTCCTCTTATGGTTAATCCATTACATTTCTGATGGTTTCAAGCAACAGGAATCATGCTCTAAATAATTTCCATGCAAAGGGTCACTGACCACAATAGAAAACCTGTATGTGGAAGCAAAACTATGCAACTATACCTTGTTGTTTTCATGATCTCCACTGACAGCAATTGGATACATAACATATTTCCCTCCCTGGTCTTCAGTGGGGGCACATTCTGGAAGACTATCAGGATCATGCTCTGCTCCAAAGTTATGTCCAAGTTCATGAGTTGTAACCAGGTCAGCCTCCTGTTTTGAACATGAAAAGAACAAAAATACAATGCTGGAAAAAATTAGTCTGAGCAGGACATGAGAAAAGATCATAGCTAGTTCCAGGCCACCAGCAAGATACACTGAGAAAGAAAGGCATTTCACTGAACACTGTGGGTTTTTTGTTTGTTTTTTGGTTTTTTTAAGAAGTGGGAAACTGAAGGCAGATAAAATCATTTTTCCAAAGTCAAGTTTTCCAGGACTAAATCTGAATACTCAACAACTCTCAAAGGCAAAATGCTGTCCTAGAATACTGATTCAATCATGTTTTCAATGCAGTGCAGATACTTAAAATACAAAAATTTGCTTTTAAATAGCTAGAAGGCATAAAAAGTTGAAACAAACAAACCCAAACAAACATGAGCTACTAGGATTAATCAGTCTCTTGTTTAATGTATCTTGCCATTAGAATTCTTCTAAATGGAGGATGACAGTAGGAATGCTGAATAAGCACTGCAGCATTACAAAGACAGATATCTACAAATGTGGCCAAACAAGGATGGATTTCCAAAATCATTTATGCAAGACAGGACTCCTCTGCTGAGGATCCCAAACCTGCTCTGCCTCACTGCACTGTGCACCTCCCTGCAGCGCCTTTGGTGTCAATCTCAAAAGGTGACAGCCACAAACAAAGCTAGCAAAGAAAGAAATTAATCACACAGAACTAGCACTTAGAGAGAAAAGCAAATTTGAGTGTATAGCTGTAATTTCAGCTGCTGTGCAGGCACAGGAAGGACAAAGCAGTGCAACAAGCAGTACCCAGTGTAGGCACAGCTAACGCAAGAGTCAGAGACAGGAAAGCTGCCCAGAGATCACTCCAATGATTCATTGTGTTTTATGTGGGGAAGCGTTTTAAGCAGGTGTGTTTTGGGTTTTTTTTTTGTCTTTCAAAACCCAAGTGAACACTGAGACACTCTCCCTGTGAAACCTATCCATAATCTGTCTGCTGCCCCATGCCAAGCTTTGTGACTGTCACTGGGAAGACAGCAAACTCAATTTCCTTTGTAATCCAAGACAGAACTCCAGACTGGAGATTGATCAACAAATGCAAATAGCATGGCAACAGCTAAAGCTCTTTGTCAACATCCCTCTCACACAAAGCTTCACTGTCTTTCTTTTCCTAGCTTCTTGACAGCTTCTGTGCCAAGTTTTAGCCCACACATAAATTATGAATGCCCTTTATAATCAGGCTACAGAAAAGCACAGCTGAGAAGTCAGCAGAAGAGAAATATATCCAACTGTAATGATTTGGTAGATGCAAACACAGGCACTGCTCTGGTATCTTTACAAGTGAGACAAAGCTCATGTTCAGGCCTTTATATATAGAGTATCTCATCAAGTATTAAAAAAATAATAATAATCCAGACAGCATCAATTTACATTTTATTAATAAACCCAAGCTAAACCTGTTACTTTGCCTGCACCACTTTCATTGCTTTACTTTGAAAACAAAACAGACCAAGTGTACACAATCCCCCTTAGCATATTGTAGGTGTATGTACATAGAAAACACACAAGTTTTTTCTTATTTGAATCAGCAGAATAATTATCTGAAGTACTTGTATAATACTGCTTGCTCTGTTTGAGGGTTTGTTTTTAGTTTGTTTGTTGGTGTTTTTAAAAGCAAACTACATTGAAATTAATCTTTCAGATATCAAAATCCTGTTTCTATCTGGACAACCACAGCTCCTATTAGACACTAGCTGTTTCCTCATTCCTGTTCCCCGGTCAATTCAATCTTCAGTTCCATTCAGCCTGGAGTCCCCTTGTCAGCAAGAACAAAATTGATGATTTTGTGACCCACATCCTTGTCTCCAGGGACCTGACTCAATCAGAAAGACAGCAGACTGTTTCTGAGACAGCATGGAAGCTTGTCAGAACCCCACAGCAGACACCACCAACACGCACATGTACGTACCCTGTATGTTCACACCCTGCAGAGAGCACTCTCCTACCTTTGTGAGGATGGTCTTCCCATAGTTCTTGGTGCTGGTTAAGCCACTGTTCAGATAGATGTCTTTCTTTGCAATTTGACTATAATAAGCTGTAGAAGTGAGAAAGAAACAAATCAAAAGGGCCCAACATTTTTCTTTGGTTTTAGGGTTTTTTGGGGGAGAGAGCGATACTTGTCTGGGGATATGAACAGCTTGATTGTTCTCACAGGCTCACCAGTGAGATCCTGCTTCTTGCCAGCTTTTGGCGTGGGGAAATCTTTCAGGCCCAGCAAAAACAGCTCATGTATTGCAGTAAAGGGGAAAATACCAGAAATTTCCAAGACAACAGCATCTGCCATTCCAGAAGCGCTGCAAGATGCACCCACACAAAGCAGCCCTTGGTCTAGGATCCAACCAACTTGTTCACACCAGACAGCTTAGTGATTTTTATCCTTCCCTTCCTTCCTTCTCCAGCTCCAGACAAGAAAATGGTTATCTATTCTAGCCAAAACCAACAACAGTTGGTTGAACACATGAAATTTCTCCATGAAAGCTGGAGAAGATTAAACAAAAATAAAAACTGGCTTTCAACACACAACTGGGACAGATGAAAAAGAAGCCTTACCTTTGGGACAGATGCCACCATGGCTGTTCGGTCTGGGAGAGCCAACATAAGCCAATCCAAGTGTTCCCATGTCAAAATCTTGATATGTGAAGAGATGAGCAAGGCACACATGAGCTGCTTTTTCAGCAATATCAAAGCTAAATTGCTTTTAAAAAAATTATAAGAAAAAAAAGTGAGACACTTTACAATGCATATTAGAAGACAACAAACAAGAACATTTATCTAATGAGCCAGACAGGCACCTTCTAGAGCTGGATAAGTCAGAGGAAAGCACCTGTTATCTGTCCTACAGCTGTAGATAACTACATGAATACCAAGTACATTGTAAACATGCATTTACAAAACATGTCTACTCATTTCTCCTTTCACTGAGAGGGGAAAACCAAGTACAATAATTTCATGAATGTCACAAGATAGCCTGTCTCAGGGCAAGACGTATCAGGACTTCCCTACTGACTCAGGCACTTATTAATAATTCTAAGGTGTGTGTGTTGTATAATTATGCAACGGAGCCCTTTACCTTTACCATAGGCTACAGGGCACATCAGCTCATCTGATTTTGTGTAACATCAACAAGTCATGCAAAGGAAGTACAGGAGTTTCATCTGTTACTACAGAGCAGTTCTATGAATGAGTAATTCTTTAAGTTGCACAATTTTTCAAGGGTTATAACCTACCTCTAGGAGCATTTTCACATCCCAGGCATCTTTCTTATCATCTGGGTAACTTTTTGCCATATTGTAATGCTTTTCTCCATGTTTTACAAGATTTGGCTCATTGTGGATAATAATCTACATTTCAAAAAGGGCAACAACAATGTAGAGGAATTTTGATCAATTTTACAGGTACAGAAAAGCTTTCAATGTAATCTTAAATGTCTCAACTGATCTGCAAGAAGAAAAATTCAGACTCAGCATGCTTCTAATGTTAGCTTTTCAGCCTCTGCTAGTTAAGATACACTGACTACATCCTAATCAACTACATGAGCCACTTTACAGAGCAACATCAACAGATTGCTCCTTAACATTCTGCTTTGAGATGCATGTTACTCTGTCAAAAAAGACCACCCAAATACAACCAGGATTTACATCTAGTTTAAATAGACCCAAACCATTTCAGAGTTCCAACTAATCAAAACATATTTTAAATGATTCTGCTTTTTCTGTAACCACTGACTCAAGTCAGTGCATCATGTTCTTTCCCCCTCCCTGTACAATTAACTCTCCTTCCTCATTCCTGTAGATCTCTTCCCAGCAAAGGGACAGCTAGCTTTTACCATGTGTGTTTCACAGCACAGCTCTTGTAGTACTTTACAGATTTCTGTGCACTAACTTTCTGGAGCCATCATTAAGTCACTACATCCTATGTGTCCACCCTATACCAGCCTCTCCACTCTGATGATGTCTAAGGGGAGTTATTAAAGCTCTTCAGGCAGATTCCTGTTTTCTTTATCCGTGATTGGGGCCCACTCAAGATTTGTAAGTCAAGCACTAGCCACAGACACAAACTTTAAACACATGATCTGTATGTCTGACAGAAACAAGAATTGCTCGTATTTTGGAAAAAAACACCCTTGAATTGAGGTTAAACATAGAAAGATTTTCCCTGTAAACTCACATCTCAAAATATGCAAGGAACTGAAAGTGGGCATTCTGTGTCTGAACATTACCAGCTCCTCTGGAAAGATATTAGTTCAGTGTGCTCCCAGATGAATTTAATAATGTAGGATTTTATTATTTTATCTCTAAATCCAGATAAAATTGTTGGAAACCTTGATGACCAAAACATATTCTTATCTTTTCCACAAAAAAGCTTTTCCACAGTTCAGGGAGTACCTGCTCTATCTGTATGCCGTACCCATTGAAGGCTCCATTGTCCCAGGATGTGTTTCGGTAGATGTCATCTACTCTGTCTATCAATTCAATCTACATAGAAAAGAAAAACAAGTTATTTAGTGCCAAGCTTACATGTAATAAAGCTCAAAACACTCCAAGAAGATGCAACATACTTACCTAGAAACACTCACTCCAAATTAAAAATGAAACCTCATATAACATGACAGACATACTCACGGATGCCAAAACAGCAGCAGTTGGATTCAGAGGGTATTATCAAATATTCCTGAAACCTTTCCACCATGAAAAGCATGTATAAACTCTCGCATTTGTCACTTTCATTTGTGCAATGGACGTGTAACAGGATTCAGAACAAGACATCTTGGGAGATGCTTTGTTCATGTACTAGTTTTCTGGATTTCTTTGAAGGGAAGGACCGAGGAAGGAGTTGTTTTTACTCCTTTGTCTTAGCACAATACTTTACTAGTTGAACTGACAATTGAGGTCTGATTCCCTCTCCCAACCAAACCCCTATTGCTTTCCTCATTATAGTTCAAGCAAAAGGTTCCATAAAATTTATCATCAGTGCACACTATCAATGCTTCCCTTTTCACGCTGTTCTCACCTTCTGCTAAATATAATTGATCAAACATTCTCAGGATGAAAAGTGACATTCAGGACCATTGCATAATAATTTATGCTTTAGTTTTCCAGTCACTGTATTGTTTACAGTACAGATCTACCCAGAAAACAACAGTTGGTTAGCCTGGAAGAGTCATGCCAGATGCTGAGATAATAACATTTCTGCAAATACAAAACTTGAGTCTCTATTACCTGGAAAATGTAAACATTTCTGAGGACAGAAAGGTCAAAAAGTCAGCAAAGATGAAACACAGTGATCAGCATTTCAAAGATTAAGGATAAGAAAGAGACTCTTGGCAAACAAAAGGCCTCCAAGAGTGGTTTCCTTTCATTTTGTTTTGAGTCCCCAGACCCATACTCTCCGCTTCTGGTGAAAGGCTGCAGGTACAGGTTCTATTTTGCAAACACCTGAAGTAGACAGCCCCATTGTACTAGTTTTGTCTGGGTTAGTTGGTAACAAGTACATATGATGGAACCCTGCTGTTCTGAGGATGGCTAAACACCAGCCTGCAGATGGAAGTAGTGAATTATTTCCTAATTTTTGCTTTGCTTCTGCACACAGCTTTTGCTTTATGTATTAAATTGCTTTTATGTCAATCCATGAGTTGTCTCACCTTTACCCTTCTGATTCTCTCTACCATCCTATCAGGGTCCCATCCCATCAGGGAGAAGTGAGATAGGGCTGAGTTGCCTGCTGAGGTTAAGCCACAACATTCATGTACAATCAAGCAAATTTTTTACTGCACTTGCTTCAATTTTACTGTTCTGGACAAAAAATCCTGAGGACTTTAAAATAAAACCTATACAAATTGGGTTTGCCTCATATGAGCTTTAAACATGTTTTTTTAACTACTGAATTGCTTTTTTCCCTTCTGTTTACTCCAGCAAACTGTCAGAAGTGTATTTACTTACCAAATAGTTTATAGTGGTACTCTCTTCCCCACGGCCCATATACTTGAAAAAACGATGATCTGCCACTACCAACATCTTGCAGGTGTTTTTAGAGTTCTCTGGAACAGCTCTTTTCTTCCGATGGATGCTTGCTAATGTGAATATTTTGAAAACAATTAAATAAACACTCAATAAAACTGCCACTGTTGTGTCTATTACCCCTACTGAAGAATGAGTGTAAGTCTGGGTGGGGGGAGTTTTTAGGGGGCGCTGAGGGACATTTAGTCTTGGGTTTGGTTTTCTGTCTTTTTTTTTTTTTTTACAGAGTAATTCTTAAATTCTGTCTTCCTAGCAGTCCTTAAATTTGCTGCAAGAAAAGGAACACGTAGTAGTGAAATTGACAGTCAACAGATTTACCAGTGTTTATGGTCATCTCAGCCTTAACACCTCTCCCTCCTCCTGTTCCTAGTCACTATCCTCATACCTCTGTCACTACAGCTGAGAACAGAAGGAAGAGGTACCCGAAATTCTGGAAAAACCATCATAACATAAGACAGACTCTTAGAATGACCAAGGCCTAAGAGGTGCTGCTGCACAGTGTACAGAAGTATAGTTGTTTTAATGTTTGCCTACACTGCTGCCAGCTATCACAACAAACAAACACTACTTAGGCCTGGTGAAGTAGCTTCCACTCCTTAGCCAACACTTGCATAGAGCCAAACATGGTTTCAATAAGCCAGGAAGAAATATGCCTAGCAATAGTTTCTTCCTTTCATCAGTTGTTGGGGCTTTTTTGGATCAGGAGCAGGCATGAAGAGGAAGGCTGCTTCAATAGTTAAACTAGAAGCAGCAATACAGATTGCCCAGGTTCTGATCTTACTTGCCTCCACAACCAGAATTCAAGCACCGGTTTCAAAGATGTTGCTCTTCCATGGTAGAGACACTCACCTTCATTTTGCTTCCTGTCTTCCAGTCCTTTTGGCAACAGTTCTTCTTCATTCAGCTTTAAATAACCACACACCTTGGGGGACTGCAATCGCGAGAAATCCTTAATATCTTCAGATCTGTAGACCAGCAATCTTTCATCTTCCACATTATCTACAAATCGCCACAGTGGCTGACAGCACAAGAACAACAAATATGCAATTAGTTATCAACACAGTGAATGTGAAGACTAAGTCTATATTAGAAAGTAAATTTATATACCATCAAACCTCCACAGCTTTATGTGTACACACACAAATACATTGGACTACAATAACTGAATCCATAGCAGTAAGTCTACTGATAAAACAATGTCCCCAGGAAGGCCAACAGAATTTTGAATTTTTATACTACAAAGGCATTCAAACCTCTAAGATCATCTCAATGCAGCAGTGGCAGCCATCTGACAAAGCTGTAGAAGAGAGAGAATTTTTCTTCCCCTCCATAATTTGAGCAAGCTGAGGAGGGCTCTTAGGCTCCTCCACTCTCTCAATAGCAGTATGGAGAGCAGGCCAGGGAGGAGATACTCAGACTGTGCTAACACACACACTGACCAGAAGCACAGGAGCTGGTAGGGAACATAGGTAACAGAGACTATCAAAGTGCACAGCAGAATGCACTCTTCACAGCAGAAGGCAGCCTCCTCAGTGTTCAATAGCTACCCAAGTCACTTGTAAGCATTATGACTTCCCCAAAGGCAAAGAAAACAAGGAAACCATGAAGTTCCATGGTTTTCCTCATTCCCACAGCAGATGCATACTGTCCGTATTTTTTTTTTCCAACTAACACATCCTTATTACTACCTGTACATAACATACAGCTACAGCACCACCAAATCCAACATGGGTCTGTTCTTTGGGCAAGCCCAAGTAGTACAGCCAACCTCTGTCCACACTGCAAAGCACTTGGGCCTGGGTTGCCTCTTGCCCTTTAGCAGTGGTCTTTCATCTTCAGACAACTTACTCTACTTTCAGGTCACAGCAAAAAGATGCACAGGCTGTGCTGGCCTTGCAGTCATGTGTCAACAGTGCATCCCAGGGCAAAGTACAAGGGCATCAAGGGTTTATAGAAAGGTCTGCAAACTTTCCCATAATTGCAGGAAACAAAGGAAGGACACGGAGGAGTGGTTTTGTCCACGCTGCCTTTTGGGAATAGCACACATCATCTCTGACTTAACATTGGCATCATCTCCTCCAGGCTGGTTAGGGGTCAAAGCTGATCCAGGGATGCTAACAGGTAGGCAGTGTGGGCAAGCTGGAGCCTACAAATTACTCTTGGCCTTTATGAAGCTGTAGAGCCACAGTGAGTGAGGAGCAAGAGGAGCTGCATGGGAACTGAAACATGCTTACATTACTCTGGACCACAAACACAAAAATGCTTTAAACCACAATCAAATGCCTACTATATGCTCTTAATGCAAAACACAAGTACAGTGGTTTGGGTATTCCCATCACATTTTAACACAATTGAATTTCTCAGGTTTACCCATAATTCTGCAACTCCATGGCTCTGAAGACAATTACAATATGCATATAACAGTCAGCCATAATTACTGTTATTCAGCCATTCTCATACAGTTTGTGTATGTGAATATCCTGCACTGAACAACTCATTAGGATAGTCTCTAATTATGTATTTGTTGAATATTATTTTAAACCAATAGTTTAGATTAACAGAAGCTATGAAAATGGTACAACAACAGAAACAAAGCAGGGAAAAATACCAGATTTTCAAATAAAGCTCTAAAAATGGGAAAAAATCCAGAACATAACAAAGCCAACATTTTAGAAATCTCAACAGACCTCAACTTTGCTCAAAAGGCTGCACAGTTTATTATTATAGAGGACATGATCAACACTAATTACTTAAGTTACAGCATTTCTGTTACTAAATTGCTTTCCTGTTTAAAACATACCTTCACCCTGATGTATATACAACACATAAATGTCAGAGAATGTCACTCACTAATAAAACTCAACACTTGCGAAAGTCAAATTGGTTTCACATTTCTCTCCCTCCTCCCTACTCAGAACAAAACAAATACCACCACCAAATCTACTCTGAGCTAAAGGTGTCAGTGTGACTAACTAGAAACACCCACAGGGAAAAGAGAAGGTTGTTTAAATATTCCTTTCAACAATAAAGCTTACCTCTATATTGTATTCTTCTCCATCAGTATTGATTCTTACTGTAAAGTCTTCATCACCAATATGTGCCACAACCTTGGAATTATGCTCTCCTTTAGCATAAGCAAGGAAAAATAAAATTAATTCAGCTCTATTTGCACAGACATTGCTGTGGTTTTTTGGAACTGTTTTTAATCTTCAAAGAAAACTATCTTCCTCAGTCCCTGGAGAATGCTATACTGCTCAGTTTAAAGAAAAAAAGAAATGAACCAGCCCTCCCCTCTAACCTTAACTTCTCAATGGTCATAGTCATTAGGACTCAGATTTAATTGATAATTTTGAAGAACATGTTGGGATGGCTGTGGGGATTAATTATGGGACTCAGAATAATCCTGACAACAAAAGCAGCTTGCATCTTCCTAATATCATGGAGCAGTTTTATGGTATCAGTCTGCATTCTAATGGAAAAGACTTTCATCACAAAGGCCTTGAAAAATCAAAACAACACAGCAGAAGCATTAGTGTTAGACTGAAGTGGAGTAACATACTCTTTTTTTTTTATTTACAGAAAGAAACTCTTTACTTACAGAAAGTAGTCTGCAAAGAACCATCTTAAAATCTTTTAATGTAACAAACTGGGCAACACTGCATCATGACTTACTATCTTGGCCTTATGTTCTGGGACAAGGAACATTCAAGTCCTACATTCTAGTTGGAAATAAAGCCACTACCATGATTTAAAAAATAAAATAAAATAATGGTAATCTGCTGCTTGACTAATTACACCTTTGTGTTCTGCCAAATTAAACAGTAGAGTCCCATCTCAGAAGCTTGACACAATAGTTCACAAAACCCCCATCATCCACTAAACCATTAAAAAACAAAAACCTAAAACAAAACACAACCAAAACCCATCACAAAAACTCCACAACTAACAAAACCAGAAAACCCAAGGAGCATGAGAATTATGTTTACTTGTTCATCTTAACAATATCTGATAAAAATGAGGGCAACACAACATTTACTTTGGCCACAAGACTTGTGCAAAGCTGTGCTTTCTCAGCACTGCCAGAGTCCAGTCCATACTAACCAACAACATGTCCGGTGAAAAAGTCTTGCCACTGAACACGATACTCCTTTTCCTTGCCTTCACCATCCACAATTAATGCTTGAAATTTTTCTGAAAAGTGTTCAGCAGTTGCTGTTAAGTATAATTTAAAGTTCCTGTAAAAGAATTTATTTCCATTTATTTTTAAGCAAAGTAAACAGAAAGCAGATACACCCAGTCTCCATTAGTGGCGGTTCCAAAGAAGTTATCATTAATTTTCATAAGCAGACTACAAAAACATATACTGTGTAATTCAAAACTGTGAATACTTTTAGTAAGTATTTTTAAAGAGTCAGAGATGTTTAATTAAAAACTAAAATGTAAACCCCAAAATCCCAAGCAGTTATGGATTGCTCATGATGCATCTCCCCCACTTACAGTCACATCAAACCAGTTGCGCATAAGTATTTAAACAAAACCAAGGAATTTGTTCATGTATTGTAAATAAAATTGTCTTTAAGTTCTTATTTTCTGAAATAATACAGTCAGATGACTATAAAAAGAAATCTGAACTCAAGATTTTTATGATACATTATCATAAAAACTAAAAGCTACCCCAAGAATTAAGTAGAGAACCTTCTCTGGAAGGATCCTCAAGGGCTCTTGGTTTATGTGGGCTTTGGGTCAAAGATTTTTGCTATTCCCTGCTGCAATTATTCTGTAATTATAATTGGCAGTATAGCAACCTAACCATAAAGTCAGAGTGCATGAGGCAGAGCAAAATAGAGACAGCTAGACATTTGGTCCCATTAGCCTTTTATATTTGATACTTAAAAGTTACCCCTCTAAACATTTAGAGATTCGAAAAATATGCACAACAACTTGTACCATAGTTGTAGCTGTAACTGAGAGATGGGAGAAGACACACGAACACAGGAGGCAAAGATGACAGATGAACAAAATTAAGATATATTCTTCTGTACAAAGTATTATTCTCGACCTGCTCCTCCAAGTCAGATTCACAGTTTCAGCACTCAGATACAAGGCATTTCTGACACTCAGAATAAAATCTCTACAACCTTCATTCCTGCTCTTTTCTATCTCTCCTTTCCCTTTCTTCTATGCTTCTATTTCCCACTATATAAAAAAAAATTTAAAAAAATTGCTCAAACAAGTGGTTTTCCAGCATGGGAAATAAGCTACTCAGTAGGAAGAGGATTAAATCTCCATGAAAAAATACAGTGAATCTCTTGGGCAACATGCCACACAAAATCCCCAAACTGAAGGCATAAATTTTCAAGAACCAGAGGACAGTCAAGAATTTGACATGCTGCCAGAGAAGTGGCTCCAACTCAGTTAGTAGAAGTTAACATTAAAGCTAAGAACAAAGCACAGCAAATCTTATATCACTGCCACTTCAGCAAACAGAGTAATAAAATGGAACTCATTTTTCTGTTTCCTCTGATCCTCTCTGAAGTCATGTTAACTATGCAGATTATTAACTTAGGAGAACTGGCCAGTCATGACAGAAAACAAGATAACTATTTTGGGGTTTGGAAATGCACACTATTCCTCACAAACTGAAGGAAAATATTATACTATTTCATTGCTAGTGATTAAATTACCTTTGCAGGGCTGAAAAACTTAAGAGCCTCTCTACATGTGTCTCAGGCTGAAGGTCCCTCTTCTTCAATGAGTGCTGCTGGATGCTAGACTGAGAAAGGATGTCGTAGTCTGAAAGCATGGACTCAACCGTGTCTGGAAGAAAACAAGGAAAGTTTTAGTTTCAAGAGACCCTATCACAAATGCACACATCACACAGCAAAACAGAGCCTCCCATTTCAACAGCAAGACCACAGTGTACTCTAGTTTTAGGATAACTCTTGTATGTTTCTGTAAAAGTGTATTTTGTGCAGGCAAATAGAAATCATACTGTGAGATACACGATCTATGAGAGGCAAAGAAGTCAATTCACTTCTTATAGCAACTATCGAGAAAACAACTCATCATTTTTACTGCCACAGCTATGAAGAGTTAATGCCCTGCCTGGCCAGCTCCAGAAACTAAATAAGAGAGAAGGTACCAATTTCTCTGCAGTGAATGTCTCTCCTCACCTGATGGTACCCATCTGAGTTTAAGGAAGAAAATAATTTCACCTAGGAAACTTCTACCAAATTCACTACAGATGAGGACTGCACTTAACTGCCCTTCTGTCCAACAGCAGCCAGAAAAAAAAGATGTCTGCATAACATAATCAATCACCTTGCCACCACACAGAACTCCCTACACAAAACATGAAAACTTGCACAAAGGATGGAGACCAAGGGCCCAAACCCCTATGTGGGGGAGCACACAAACTGCACTTTTAGGTCATTTTCTACACAATGTGGGCTCCAAACCATGTCCTGTTAATAAAGCCTCCTGCTGCTTTCTAAGGCATTTCTTTCTTCACCAGGAACACCCACCCACAGTCCTCCTCCTCTGCTGCACCCACCACCTGGCAAGACACCTGGATCACCACCTCTGCTTCTGCAGCAACGAGCAATTCATTTGCTGTTTGCTGCCTTAAACAGGGGCCCTTATTCCCACATCAGTGCCTTTCTTCTCTGCCAGAGGTGTTCACTCTTTCCACTGCACCAAATGAGGACTAGATCATGTTTTACAAGAAGCAGAAGTGCTCATCTGGTCATTCTTTAGTTTAAAAATTCCCATTTTCTCCCCTCCATATTAAAGGAGATTTTTCCATTTTCTAAATCAGACATGATAGCTACCAAAGTGGGCTTATATTAACAAAGATGGCCTTCCACTTCTTCAGAGCCCCTGATCACGAATTACACCACTCAGCCAAGCAACCTCACACATTTTATAGACCTTTAAGGTAAACAGCACCACTAGTAAGCAGAGTTTTACTGGTTCATGAGAAACAAGCCAACTTGAAACCTAGATTGGTATAGCTCCTGAAGTACTTTTTTTCTGTTTTCTAAACCTGAACACTAGGTACTATTGTTTTCCCTAGATACATACCTCTAATGTCCAAGAAAGCCTCTAAGGACAGGTGCACTGTTGGGGACATGGCAAGCACCTTGCTTTTTCTATGGTGAGGGGCAGGTGGGGAGAATTAACCATCAGTGTGTGTGCACACACAAACTTCTGTGCACTGGAAGTGAAGGAGCTGCAGAAACAAAGATGACCCTGAGAGCCCTCTTAGCACTAGACCTACCAGCAGAGTGATGGATAGGTACACGACTGCCTTCTCCAGCAATAGATCCCAGGATTCTCCCTCCCCAGCTGCCCCTCCCCTGCCATTGAGCAACACAGGAAGGGCAGTGCACTTGCAATTTCCTGATTTCTGTTTACAGCCCACAGGTTGAGAGCACCTGCAATCCATTACCATGTGTTTTGGGTTACATGCAAAAGCAGGTTTCCACCACCTTCTTTCCTGTGGTGTGTTTTGGTTTGGTTTGGTTATTTTCCCTTATGTACCTAGGAGGAGAATGGGGAGAGGCAGGGAAAATCAATTATGAAAAAAAAAAACAAACAAAACACCCTCATTAAACCATCCAGTCCTAATTTTTTAAAAAAATTAAACCTGAGATTCTTTCAACACACTCAGAGAGAGCAGACCCCTGAAATAAAGCAGATGTTGATATATGGGATACCAAACATTCATTTGAGATACACAGCAAGTGTGTGTGGTATGTGGGCCATGAAGCAGGAGAGGTGTGGTACCACTGCTACACTGTTCAGGGACGTAGTGACATGGGGACTTCAAAAGCCCAAGGTCTGCCCAAGAGGCGTAACTCCAGCTGCAAAACCACTCCTGATCCTTTCCACCTCTACCTGCAAAGTGTGGCCCAGAACCAGGGGAAGGTCACACTAAAGAGCAAGATGCAGCTGCCACTGCAGCCAGACAAAAAGCCTCCCAGAGAATTCTGACAAAGAAAAGAATGGTGGTTTTATGTGATAGGCAAGGAGAGCTTCAGAAGTCCTGATCCACCTCAACACATACAAACACCCTTCTGGGAATACCTCACAGAGACATTGGAAGGGCAGTAAGAACAAGACCTACAAAGTTGATGAAGATGAGTAAGATGATTCTGTAAAAGTAACAAATGAAACACAGGACACTCCTAGTTCCTGTAACCCTGAAACAAGAATGCACTTGTTCATATTTCCTCTTGCCCTTCCTAAATTTGTTTGCTTTAAATTTTACTTGCGACATAAGTAAAGATGTGAGAAATGCTGCTGCTAGACATAAACCTGTGAAATAATTCTGGTATCAGACAGATGTAAAAAAAATTACCAAAATTTTTCTGTAAAATTTTCATACTGTGAAAATTAATTCATGGTCATAGCTTATTAAAAATAACAGATGAAGCATCATTATTTTAAGCATAATACAGAACTGTACAGAATTCTGTGGATGGGAGCCACAGCAAGAATACACTCTACTTAGTTTTTATTCAAATTTAATAATCTTGCTGGCATTCCTTCCTCATCATCTTCACTATGGTGTAAGAGTAATTTCCCATGGCCTTCAACAGCACTGAGCTGATTCAGGTTTTCACAAACCACTTTCCTGTGGTTCCTTCCCTTCCATCTTATCCTAGATACATGCATTCCTTTCTTTTTGCAGAAGGACACCCTAATTTCATCCGGATATCCCAAATACTTATTTACGATTGCCAGCCTTCATCTCACCTTATTCCCTGGGGGGCAGCCTCCTCAGAACATATCAGGTTTGTAAGAGAAACAGGGAAGAAACATCAACATCAAAAACAATACCCCAAAGTTCTCAAGAAGAAATCCACAGCAGTGATTTTTCCTCTGACCTCAACTTTGAACTCACCAACTCTTTCCTTCTTTTACCTCGTTCCAAGGCTAAAAGCCTACTGCCACCAGCCTCTACTACTTATCATGGGCAAGTGTCTTTTAAATAAATTACGGGCCAGCATGCACTGCAGCTGCAAAGAGCTCAAGAATGTGCTGGGCAACAGCTTAGCTGACTGAGTTGGAGGCCAGTGAATATCTTTCAAAAGAAGAGGTTTCACTTCCAATTCAAATACCAATGGCACCTTCTCCAACCAGCTTCATAAGCAGAACAGTAAATTCCCATAATCTCATGCCCAATCTATTGCCCAGAAAGCAAGAAGTAAATGTGGCATGTCAGACATTTCATAAGCATTATTTTGCACTGCATTATTTAGAGAAAGGTTAAGCTTATCTAGAAGCACAAAGTTTTAGCCCGGAAGATAATACTTTTACAATCCTCTTCACAATTATGAGATTATAGAAAATACTTCTACTTAAAACATGAGATACAGTAATATTTTAAAATAAGACTCCTGGGGCTTAAAAATGATCACAAAAGGGCTGGCATGAATGACCGCACTTTGTCCGACCATGCCAAAGGGAATAAAAATTGAAATAAATCTCCTGTCAAATGGCACAGGGATAGGCCATAATGGCACAGGATGGCAAGCTTACAGAAAGTAGACCTAGAATAAACACTTCAAACACACTCTGGGAGGATTTTGCAGAATGACTCTTAAAATACTGGCATCTCCAACACTGAAAAACAGGCTTCAGTCTGTGTTTTGTGTAGAATTCATGAACTACAACCTGGGTGCTGATCTGGAGCTGATTTCTAATAGCTATCAAACACCTATAAAAAGCTTGTGAGCAGATAACAACAATTTTTCCAGTTCAGCTGGGAACTGACCGAGTGGTTGAATATAATATTCTTAATTGTTACTATTTAGTTTTTTATTCTCCAAATTACGCTCTTCCTCATACATTAAAATACTTTAATTAAAGTAACAAAATATAATAACTTCAAATATTAATTTACAGCTTCAGTTAGAATTTGGACCAGGAAACACTGACTGTAGTCTTTAGAAGCCTAACTATGTGAGCTAAAGCAGGTCTCATCACCCTATATTCAACAGCTGCCCTTGTGGTTTTGGTAACAGCTGGTTACTGGCTGCAGTACAGGGAGATCATTTGACTAAAGCACCATTCCAGGGAATGCTAATGGAGAAGGCAAATATATTCTTATCTCAACTGGGCACAGAAAGAGTCTTCACCAGGCAAGAGGTGATGCAGTCATGCCTAAATGTTTATGGGTACTTTCTCTTATCACTTCATACTGCTTTAGGAGACTGCTGATCAAGAGGACAAATTGAGATCCATCCATGGGAAAGCTGTTCCCTAACAGCTCATTACACGTGCTGTTATGTCCTTCTCCAGTAATCTGGCACAGAGTCATTGCCAAAGTGAATTGAAACACTTACCCCAGGCAGAACACACCATGCTTTTTACTGTTTAGAGAAATCATGATTACTTGCTTCTACCAAAGAGCAGCCAGTGTCTTCCTCATCAGGTATATGTGAACTTTGGTGATAAACAGGCTCAAAGAACCAAATGTGTGCCAACCTGCTTATAAATTGTAACAGGATAAAGGTTTACACTCTGTTTAAACACATTTCTAGACAAACCTGGTAGTAGGAATAGCCAGCCACGTTAGCACTGCTGAATGTTCTACAAGATATGCTTTTGACTCGATCCCAACTGCACCAAACTTGCTAAGCCATGTGAGAAATTGGGTGAGACAGAGGTGGTGCTGAGAGGCAAGGCAGGCTGCTGATTTCCTGGCTACCAGCTGTGGGATGCTCTTCCTGCAGTTACACAAAGTAAACTGCTCTCCACATATTGACAAATGCCCAGTGATGGATACCATGGGAAAGCTGATAACCTACAGAACACCCTTTAGCTTATCTCAGGGAAAACTTGTTCATATTGCTGCACCCCTATATTACTCCAAAGTCTTTTTCTCTACAGTAAAGTAGGCATCTCTTTATGGACAGTGTATTTCCTTAAAGGTGCAAATTCCATTTAGCAGTAGCTGTACAGGTAATTAAACTGCCATTTCTGGTGGTTTTGAATACAGATGAATACCCCCAATAGCTGCTACATGGTACTTCACACATTTCTAGCCTTGAAAATTCTCTCCTTCACTAAACACATCTTAAATAGGGACCAGTGAAGAACAAAATTTATTCTGCTGGATCTTCTGGATTTTGTAACTCAGTCTGTCCTATTACCGAAAAGAAGAAAGCACTTTCTGAAGAAAAAACACCAAACAGCAAAACAAAACACACAATCCCCTCCCCAAGCAATATTCTGCCTAAATACTGACATTATAAAATACATAAAAGGAAGCCCACTGAATTAACAGCCTCTTATCCAAAGTGAAACATGGGCAATACAGCTGTCTCATCTTAAAACCAGAACAGCATCATATGAGTTGATGCTCAAAAAGAAAAAAAATCAATTAAAAAAAAAACCAAACCAAGCATGCTTTCATATATCCTGCAGACAAGAACAGCCAAATCACAGGACACAGTGTTCTCTGGAAACATGATTTATCTTACTCTCCAAAAACTGTCAGCCTCAGTGCTGTGCTTGGATACCACACCACAAAATCCTGCTGTGTCACAAAAGCCATGTAAGTGGAGCTGACTCTAGGTACAAACTAATTACTGCCTGGATTACACTTGGTGAGTCCAACTCTTCTCCCCATCTAACTGCATCTCTTCTCCTTGTGAATACAACTTTGGACTCAGACTTGACCTTCCAAAATGCACATCATGCCACAGGGACTGAGGGACTTCATGATTGCTGTAACAATCAGAAAGGGTGAGAAAGGAAATGAAGGAACACAAGGGATACCATGGTTTTGTTCACCAGCTCAGTAATTAGGGACCAACACTGAGTAGGTGGCAGCTATAGCTGTCTCCCTGCATAACAGAGCCACCTTCCTATCTCCCAGTTCAGGTACCAGCTTAGGTTAAAAATATAAGTACCAAGGAGTTGATAAAAAAAAGTACAAATAATTTGTGCAAAGAGCAGTACAGGAAGACAAGGATGGATCCTGTGAAGAGATACTGGGCACAAGCAACATAAGTATGGGCAGTACATTGGTATACATCTGCAAGAATAAAAGACACCAGAAAGACCATCAGAACCATTGAGAGGGTTGCAGGATATCCCCAAAACAAGCTAGTTTGTGTCTGGCATATGAAATCTGCAGAACAGGACAGCAGGATGTACTGCTCTTTGTTAAAGAAGCCTAGATCTTGGTTAACCTTTTATTACACAGAGCAAAGGGCTTCCCCTGATCAGTCAGGGGAACAGGCAAACTCAGACTCCTGCAGTTTATAAAAGAGCTGGTGGGAGGTGGTGAAAAGTCAGCCTGTTTATACTAGAAGTTAAATATAACTTCTATCTCAAAGATAAATCTCTACTTACTACTAAACACATAATTAAATCCTGGTGTAAAGTTAAGAATGCAATCCAGAGAACCCTGCACTGAAGAGCTGGCTGGCTGTGCATCCTTATTCACCCCTTCCAGCTGAAAAGCAGAAAGCCTCAGCAGGGCTTTTGCACACACACAGAAATTCCAGAGCAGTGAAGGGTGAAACTGAGATGAGTCACTGCTGCTATCAGCAATGAACAGCAGCAGTCAAGCTGTCTGGTTTTAAGATGGGGGAAAGGAAAACAGAACCACACCAAATCTTGGCACTGCTGAAAACCAAACTCACACTGAGCACTTGATATATATGTTAAACTGTGGCAATTACCATTACAAAAATCATGTAACAGTTTAAGGTAATTCTTAATAATTTGAATTCAATCTAGTGTTGACATTCTTCACTTTATCTACTTTCTTTGAGTTCACAGTGTACTTCTTCCAGGAATTATGCTTTTATCATTTTTTTTTTTCCTCCATATGGTGCATGGTGAGATGCACACCTAACCTTCTAGGTTGTAGACTCAAACTGCAAAATCACCTCAGTCCCAATTAACCAGCTTGCTTCAAAAGATATTAAAATGGGAAAAGAAATGGTAACAAAAACAGGCAATTAGCCATTAGGGTCATTTACTAGGCCCTTAGTCTCCAAGAGATGCTTCAGTCCAGGAAGAAGTTTAATCTTGCATAAGGATTTTGTCACAAATTATCTCACTGCACGCTCTTGACACTGAGCTAAACTTTTAACCTCTTAACTCTTTGGCAGCCAGTTACACTCCTGGCCTTACGGACTTCCTGTGTTATGTCACACCAAGCGTGAAGTAGAATTCAGAACTGTGAATGACTTGATGCTGCCTTCTGCAGCACTCAGCTCTACCAGTCTGTTCATCAACACCACATCATTTGTTTTATTCATTAAACAACTTGTAAATTCTAATTTTGATGTGCATTACATAGGTTTGTACAAACCATTTTTCTTGGGTCATCTCTTCAGCTCATGCAGTTCGTTTCAAGATTTGCATGGTATTTGTGTGGAGAAAAAACAACTTAAGCCTAAGGTACCTGCCTCAGATTTTATTAGTGCAATACAGGAGGTAGAAAAAGCCCTCTAGTGAGTGATTCAAAGGATATCATCTGCTCAGGATATGAACAGCTGATTTCTTTTAGTTCCCTGCCTAGCCTGTGATAAAAAGATCTCATTCAAAACAAGAAACAGTACAGTAAGGCACACTTTACATGCGGACTGCTGTGGGCAATCCTTGATACATGCTGCTTATCGGCAGTGCACTGGTGTCCGTGTTGTAGAACAGATTCAAGCAGTTCTTTAGATACACTCAGTGATACATCCAACAGCACTGAAGCTGGGGATTTGGAATGCTGTCCTTTCCAAGTTACATTCAGACCCACCTGAGCTCCAAGACAAACAGCGTTATCAACTAATAGTTTTAAATGTTATCTGCAGAGATAAACTGAGAATTTTTTTTAAGTTGACGTTTTTCAGAGGTAAAACTGCAAGTCATTGAATTGACTAGTAAAATCAAACATCTCCCAGAAATTAATCACTGCTGCCAATGTTGTTAAAGAGAGCACGAGTTCCAAATCATCTAAAGGCAACAGGTGGAGGTGGACTCCACAAGCAGAAAACACTCAAACAGAGACACCCTACTCCTTAACTGAAAAAAAACAAAACAAAAAAGACTTTAGCTCCCAAGCAGCTTAGGGCCATGAATGTTCTCAAAGGAATGGGGAAAGGGATCAGAAATCTGAGGCCAGGACTCTTGCAGTCCCAATTTAGATCAGTTTAGACTGCTGGAGCACCACACCCTACAATTACTTCATCTGAAAAATGCTGGGAAATGACCTATGTGTTTTGATCTATTTACTCTATTCTTTGTCAAATTCTCTTTTTCACTGTGTAACTCTTTTCCTTCCTGAAAAACTAAACTTTTAGAGAAAACAGAAAGTAAGTTCTTAAGAGAAATCACAAAACTATAATCCTTGAAACTTCCTTAAAGATACTGCCTGCCAGAAATCTGATTTGAGTTCACAGAACTCAAACTCTGAGGTTAAACAGCACTCCCAAAATAGTAAAGTAGAAGTTATTTGAAGGAAAAGATATTTCAGAAAACCAAGCTGTAAGTAAGATAAGGACAAGAGAATTCCAGCAAAAGATGAACATAAAACTACAGCAAAGTAGGCAAAGCTATTTTGAAGAGCAGCCAGTAAATGCCATAAAGTTAAAACTTCAAAGAGCTTTTACTATATCAAAAGAAATAACCCAGCCAAATAATCAAGGGGCTTGTAAAACAAGTAAGCTGTAAAGATGACCCAAGGAACATATGCTAAAGGCTGGTACCAAAAAGTAAAGAGAATAACTGACTTAATTCACTACAGAGAAGACTGAGCAGGTCTCCAGAAGGAGACCTTTATATTGTCTTTATAGGATTAATCTAAAGACCTGCCTCCAGTTAAAGACTCAAGAAAAGGTGCTTTAGAGCAAACCAGCAAAGTGAACAATAAGGCAACAGGACATGATGTACTAACCAAAGAGTTATAACAGAATCAAAGAATTAAATGTGTCAGTATACATAACACAGTGGAGCACAGTGGCATTTTTCAAGCTCACTCACAGAATACTTCTAAATATTTAGTTCACTGAATGACAGAACATCAAAATGCTTGATGATATTGGACGTCTGAATAAATAACATGAGGAAAAAAACAAACCTCACTACACCTGTGTAGCTGAGTATTTCAGTATTTCAGCGTAGTTACTACCACTCCAAATTTTTTTTTTAAAGAAGAGGAAAAAAAAAAGTCTTGGAGTGACTAGTGGAGAATAAAAAAAGGACAAAAACTTCTTGGAAAGAAAACATAACCCATGCCATTCACCATTAAGAATCCTCAGTAAACTTTTATCACAAATTCTTCCTGCAGTCCAGGTCAGACACCTCAAATTAAAAAAAAAAAATTAAAATCCAATACAAACAGAAAGTGTATAGACAAAACTAGCATAAAGTAATAATTTAAGAACATAAAGTAATTCTTTCCCACACTAGGATTTATTATAGAGACTAAGATTTTCCCAGTCAAAAAACCAAGATTACAAAAGAGAAAAATTACATAGGTCTGTAAGTAACTAAAAGTGGGAAGTATATAAGTGCTCTTTCCATAGTTACCATTTCTGACAACAAAAATAGTCGAAGTTCAAAAACAGAAAAAAGGAGTCTTCCCTCCATGCAGTATTTCATAAAATTGCACTTACAATACAGGCGTCATGGTACGAGGCCAAGAACACAAAAGGTATCAAATAAAGATGAAACAAACTCATAGCAGATAGGTCCTTCAGAAGGCACAAAAATCTGACAGCCCAAGACAGACAGACCTATTGTTTGAGAAGCTCCCTGACCTGCCCAAAAGGACTTGCTGTGTTTGTTACACTTCCTGGAGCATCCACCACTGAACCCCGTCCTTCCCAGCTTCCTGAGGTCACCGGTGGCTGAGGGCTGCACAGAACCACAAGTCCAACAACTCAGGTGTGGGAGAAGCAGAGGCCAGACACCTGCTGGGAGATCTAAGTAAAGAAAAGGGTCTTGAAAGAGCCAACACTAGCCATGGCATCTGACTGGGTACACCACCAAAGAGCCTCTGGCAAATGATAAGGTTTTGTCAACTGAACAGAAGTTTGCAGCTTCTTTATTCTGAAGTTTAGATGCGAAACTAAGTTTACAGAAGTTAAACAAAGCAACGGTTCTCATGCTTAAGCTTTTCTAGAAGTTACATTCAGCTCAAATAGCTTCAGGCTCTCTCTGCATCAGTGACTCTCCAACCAGCACTATGAAGGGAAGCCATTTATGCGATTATCTTGCTTTAATATAACGCAAACTCCTGTGAGGAAAACTCTTCAGCAGACCTCGAGCATGAAGATAAAGTGGTCTCACCACACCCCTGGGAAGAGCAATAACCCCCAGACACTGCCCAGCAGCGATGTCTGCAGCTACCGGGGGATCATCACCGCCACACCGGGACGGGGCGAGGCCTCCACAGCCTCCCAGGGTCCCTCCCGCACCCCCCAGCCGGAGGCAGGCACGGACCAGGCCTTGCCCATGGCGGGTGGGTGTCCAGCTCCTTCCCCTGCCCCACAGCCCTCTCCCCACCGCTACCCCCTGGCAGAGCCGGCTGTGCCCCTTCCCCCGCCCCTCACCCGTTACTCCTCCATCCCTACCCCCCGCCAGCCGCGGCCGCGCCCCGCAGCAATGGGCTCTCCCCTCGGTAGCCGGGAGCCCCTCTCATCCCCCCGGCCCCCGGCAGTTGTTTCTCCCCATCCCCCCCCTCCATTCCCCGCCCCTGGGCAGTGGTCTCTCTGCACCCCGCCGCTGCCCTTCGGCCGTGCCCCTCTCCCCCCGCCCCGCAGCAGTGGGCTCTCCCTCCCCCCCCCTCCCGCAGCTGCCGTGGTTCAGTCCTGCCCCTCACCGTAGCCTTGCCGCCGCCGCGGCCGCCCCAGCGCCTCCAGCCCGCCCGGCGCCCACACCGACACCAGGGCACAGGCCAGCCACAGTCGGAGCCTCATGGTTCGGGCGCGGCGCGGCTCCCCTCTGTTCCCTCCGCCCGCTCCCTCACACCGGCTCAGGGAAACTCCGCGCTCCGCCCTCCCCGCGGCCCCTCACGCCGTGCCGGGCCCGCCGCCCTCCTGGGCCCGCACCCGGAAGCGCGGCGGCTGCCGCGGAGCATTGTGGGTACGGGCGGGGCCGCCATCTTGAGCGGAGGGGCGGCGGGGCCTTTGGCTGCTCCGTGGTGTCCCGGTGCGACGTGGGCCGCCTCGGCACCGCTGCTCTTCCCAGCGACTGCTCCGCTGCGAGAGCACATGGGTGGGCCGGGTGCAGCAGTCCGTCCCTCACGGGCACTGGCTCACCAAGGTGCCCTTGCCGGCCTCCCGTCTGTCACCTGGACAGGGAGGGGACCCGAGGGTTTTCAGCCCCTCTGGGGGGACCTCGGGATGCAGCCGTGCCCTGGGGGAGACTCCAGCGCTCTCACACGCACAATTGTGTCACATATAGTTGTGTTTGCAACTTCTAGAACATAGTTTCTTCTCAGTCCACGCAAGTGACTTCCCAAGGTGGATTTCCCAGGTTTTATGTGACTGTCTAAGCATGACTGAGGACTCTGGCACTTAGTACAAATAACGAGTGATGGATTTGACGGTTCTGAACAGCACACCTTATTGCATTAAAAACGAGTTAGTTCCAGGAAACTTCAACTGGCGTACTACAGCCCAGTAAAGCATGTTTTCCTGGAATAGCTTGGTCTCTGATCTATTTGCAGATGCCTCTAGCAAAGTGATTGCAAGTGACGTACTCAACAAAACCACCATCACCCGTATTTCTTTTTGCAACACTGCTCATTAGTCAACATGAAATACTTAAGTAGCTATATCATGAATAAAAGTATGTACATTTTCCTAAGAACATAAGGACAGACACAGTGTTTAAACCAGGAACGTATGTCTCCCAGTTCCTTGTCACCAAAGACAAGGAGACTAAGAAGTCAGACCACTGGTGAAGCTTCCAGTGGGTCCATTTTGAGTTTCCAACAATTTGCATCTACTGACTTCCTAAATCAGAGGAAGTGTCTTCTTCCTTAGCATCTCAATGTATCTCATCCAGATGTTTGGCCAGTTGACCCTCTGCAGGCTGTAAATGAGTAGCATCCATACCATCCTGATGGTGGGAGTTCCAAAGTGTAATTGTATGTATAAATGGTATCTGCTTTCAGTCTGACATATCCTGACACCATTTGGTGATTCTAGCTTCTTGCTTTGGAGAGGACAGTAAACAGTTTTACTTTCTTTATGCCAGTCATCACTTTATAGGCTCTATGAGATCCCCTTTCAGTCTGGCAAGGCTTCTCTTGCAGGCTGACAAATTCAAGTGAAATTTAGTTCTTCCAGTGGAAAGTGTGTGTTGGTATTCTGTGAGCTTAATCAATTCTACTGTTTGAGTTTGTGGTGGTGGATCTGAAACTACATCCAGTGTTCAAGGGCATGCAGTGGACTTATAAAGTGGCACAACAATATTCCCTATCTTGTTCTCAATATTATTCTTAAACATTTCTAACATTCAATGTGCTCCTCATCTCCACTGAGCTAATGTTATCCTACAAATAACACTAAATGTCAAGAATCTCACTCCTGAAGAGTAAGGGTCAGTTCAAACATCATTATTTTACATGTAACATAGGACTCTATTTTACCCAGGTACATTACTTTGTATTCACAATCATTACTATTTTACTGCCACTCTCTAAGGCTCATTGCAGTTGCCCACATGTTGGTGTCTAGAGCTGTTTCAGATGACACAGGATGCCTCGCTGAGGCTTTGGAAGAGGATGAGTTCCATGGGGTCCTGTGCCAGAACCATTAAGATGTCTTCCATATCATCGAGCATGAGTGTGGGTAATTGAGCCCTGGGTATTGAAAGGTCTTTCTGCAATTCTCAGCCACACCTTCTCTTCCATGAATAACACAGTATCACCAGCAAGCTTGTCTCATCACTCTTTGCCTCCTTATTCAAATTATTTATGAATAAGCACAGAGAGATGAAGGTGCATTAGTGGCCTCCTTTCACTGTGAAAAGTGACCATTTACCCTTAGACTTTTAATCACATTTTAATCCATGCAAGGATCTCATCCCAGGGTTGCTTAAGAAACTTTGGCAAAAAAGCGTGGAAAGTCTTTCAGAAATCCTCTTTTCAAGTGCTTGTTTGTAAGGCAAGGCTTCTCTTTGCAAACATAATGTTGACAAAACCCATGTGTGCCTCTCCCTAGTAAGTATCTGTCCATGTGTGCTCTAATTCTATGCTACTACTCTGTGCAGATGAGGTATCACTTCTAATGATCAGTAGTTCTGCAACTTTCCTCTAGAAATATACTTTTTTTTTTTTTTTTCAAAAATGTAACATTTGATACAATCCACTTCTTAGATGCTAAGAAAGTTTTAAACAAGAATTTACACCACAGCATTTCAGGTATTGTATCCTCACGTTTCTTTGATGAACAGAATCTGTTGAGAATCTGTTACTGTTCATGTTGTCTACTCTTAATTTATGAAGCTTTTTTAAAACATCATCTCTGTTTGAAACAGATTGAAGGAAAGGCAGATGATGAAGTGTTTCAGCAGAGAAACACAGCCATAGAAATATCCTGTGGGCTTACCATTATGGCCTTATCATCTCTGAAGGCTGCTGTTATGGTCTGTTCAATTGTTGAGTTTCAGAACCTAGCAAGCTTCTGGCACCTTATACACTAAGATTATTGAAATCCTCTCAAATCCTCTCAAAAAGGTTTTGTTGTTGGGTTTTATACATTTTATAACTATTTCCTTTGACGTCACTCATGAGATCTCTCAAAACCCTCTGAGGCTTTTTTTTTGTCCAAAATGAGAAGTCCTATTTTGGTTAGTCTTCCATAGTGTGGAATTACTTCATATTTGTGCTTATTCTAGTTACCTCTTTCTGTATTTTTATAGCATACCCAGTCTGAAGTATATAAAATAACCTTTTCATCTTCTCATGTCTTAATTTGAGAGACTTTCCTATTTTTTGATCTCTGATGAGTACAGAGATGAGATGTCAGGTAGCTGATGCTCCACCAGCTTTCCAAGATCTCTTTCCAAAGTAGCAAAACTAAAGAAGTGCTAATTGTTGTGAGTAATTGTTGTAATAGGTGGAGGTTATACTTGGCATGTATAAACATCAGTCTTCATTTCCTGTTTTATCTGATGCCATTTAATATATGAGGGTCTTTCTGAAATTCCTAGAATCAACTTTAAGTGGAACTTAATGGGACAGGTTTGTTTTATCTGGTAACTAATTATCCCTATTTTCAGTCATATATTGAACTGCAGAGGTCTCAGTACAGATCCATTTTTTATTGACAGGTTGACTATACTCTCTCTCACTATTTTGTAACTTGAAAAGCAAGACAGAAAGGCAAGTAAAAGTTTATAAATATATAATAGTAATATAACAAATAATAAAATATAATAGCAAAACAGTAAACAGTAATTAGGAAAAGTGTAATTGATTTAGCAAAAATGCTTATTCCATGTTAATAACAATGATGTATTTTGTATCAGTATGTTAGTTTGATAGCATATCTGGGTGTGATTTTTTTAAAAGCTTACTTATACAGAATTATCATCTTCTGACCAAAATAATTTCATATATATATGAAATGTGTTAAAATGTGTTTTCCTGTGATAATAATAAAAGCTGGAGAGGTACAGAGACAGCTAGCTGGACAGAAGCTAACCTGTTCAGAAGAGGTCTTTTAAGAACAAATATTTGATAAAAGAGGTTAGCCTGCTAACCAGAGTGATTCCTAAATATGTACAATGTAATAATTTGCTTAGAAAGGAAAGTAGATATTTGTGGGAGGCCCTGAAGGAGGAGGATTACCTTTGTTTTATGAATGTTTGAATAGTGAATGATGCCCCGAGGAAAAAGGCCTGATCCTGGTTCTAAGCTAAAGAGATAAGCTGAGCCTCACCCCATCCATGTGGGAGATGCTAGGATGCATAAAGCTGCATATTTTCCCATGGGAATTATTGGAACCCCTATGACTTGTGGCTTTTGAATATAAGTTGGGTGAAGTTTTGTGAAGTGTGGTGCCTTAAAAGAAGTGGTCTTCCTTTGGGAGGGGGATGAAATGAATGAGTTCATAAGTCTCTTCCACCTTCCTGATCATCTGCCCAAAATTGTCTTAAAAGCATTTGCAGCTGCTCAAAGTAAAATAACCTCCAAAACACAGGGACAAACCCAACATCAAACCATCATCCATGTCTGTGTAACACAAGGAGGACTTTGTGTTTGATTGATACCAGGGACCATGGGACCTGATGGTGAGAAGAGATCTGCAAAAGTTACCAGACAAGGGTGGCATACTCAGGTACTGATTGCTGAGGCTGAGTCCTCTCCCTTTTGCTGGAGCAGGCTGTTCTGATAAATAGGATCTGGACTCTGGTGGCATACCAGTTCTGTACTACTCCAGGAAAAACTGAAGAAGTTTCTAGAATTCCTCTCTTCCTCACATTTTTCTTTTTGTTTACTATTCTCTTCTCTTCCATGCCTGTCTTTCACCGAGGCATCTGACTTACTCTTTTATCTCCATAGATGTTTTTTTACCTATACAGCCTTTCATTACTCTGAAGGCCTCACCCTCACTAAGTGCTGTTTGGCCCATTGTCCCTTTCTAAATGTGTATAATAGCATTCCACATTAATGATCCAGCAGCTTATGGCCTTAATAGTCTTTTCCACTATTTCCCCTACCTACTTAGCAAGACAGAAACTTGGCTACAACTCTTGAAATCTACATATTCCATTATTTTCTGACTATAGGGAACTTCTGTGATTGTCTATGGTCTTCCAGGACTATACTAGTACACTGCAACTAGCCTAACTTAGCTCCTGTGCTGGTTTTGAAACCTGATATTATTACAATATAAGAGGAAAAAGAGAGGCCAGCATGAGAGAGCTTTTTAAATGTTGAAGAAACATGAATTTGTTCTTTATAACTGTGTGTGATCTCCATGATTATAACAACACATGATGCTTTTCCTCCACAAAGCACATCAAAGTCAATCTTCTTAGGGAGGGAATATACTCTTATGAAGTTACTTCCTTTTACAATCTTTTAAAATCCACAAAGAAATTGCTTGGGCCTATTTTCTGACACGGTGGTCCATATTTCTTCTATCTGCCAGGAGATGGTGCTGCCAGTCTTCTCTCTACTCCTTTCTAGGTCTTCAGGAAGGTGGCTCCTGTTTGTGTAGAATTGGGTATAAAATAATAAAGATACTTCTGCCATCTGGGTGGTGCACTTCTGTCCTAATAAGGGTCTGAAGGGAAACAGAAAACACCTTTCCATATTAAAAGATTGCTACTGTCTCTAGAACTGGATATGCATATTTAAGATCCATCAGATGTCAATGACAAAGCCATTCAGGAGTTTTCCAGAGTTTCGTACTGTTCCATGACAGGATGATGAATAGAAACCATTCATCTTTGTGATCTGTGGAGTAGTTTCACATCACCCTTTCTCACCTTTACAGATGTCTCTGGATGTTCATGCTTTCATAGTCATCCCAGCCCTGTTTAGAGAGCCAGAGTTTTGACACCACTTTAAATGGAAGCAGGATGTGGATAAAATTTAATATTATCATAAATCACTTGAAGCAATTTAGGCAGTTCTCTTTGCATTAGTACTGGTATTAACCAGAACCTGGTGCCCTGGTTCCGCTGTGTACACATCCTGAAAAAAAGAAAAAAAAAAAAAAAAAACAAAAACCTGGACTTAATTTCAAATTGCTTGGGTTTGTTATGTTCTGGGTCTAAAATACATCCTGGTGACTTAACATATATCCTGGTGATTTCTCTTACCCACAGAACAGCCATCACAGACACTGGTAAAATTTACATCTCTGAGCCAATCTACTGATTTTCAGAGGACATCTGATATTCTTATTAGTTCTCTTTTCTCTCCTAAGAAAAAGCCTCTCTGCTGATTTGAAATACAATAGAAGAAAAGAGAATCTTAAGTACTCAGGAAGAAAAGGTGTACTTATTGTGGGCAATATTTTTTATCAGACTAATGTAACACCAGGAAGTATTGTTAGTGTAATGGCAGCTAACTTGGAACTTTTGGGAAGTAATGAAATGTGGGCTGATCTCCAGCTGTACTATTTTGGTCTATGAGACACAGAAGGAACTGATTGCCCATATAGACGAGCAGCCCAAGCAAAACCTGGCAGCTGGACAATCAAACATCTACTGAAATGGAAAAAAAAATAACTGATTAAATTTGCTTGCATTTGAATTTGGAAAAATCTGCTGGGAATCTTATGCTGACTGCTTTGGCTATGTATTTGAGTGTATGAATACATACCTATGTCTACATATAAATATGAACAGTTCCTGGATATGCTTAGAATTGTACAGGAAACTATAAGAAACAAATAAAACTTTTTCAGGCAAACTTTGAAATCTGTATTTAATGCCTTCACAACTGAGATTTATTCCTATAAGTGAGAGTTGCAAGGTAGAACTCCAGTTTGTTGTTGGTTTGGTTTTTTTTCCACAGGATATGTGTGCAATACAGGATTTAAGTCTAAATGGAGACAAGTGTGCTATGGCAAATTAATGTATTGAATGCTGTACAATCTGCATTACAAAGAAACAGAAGAAGAGTGGGCTAGAGAGAGGCTGTGCTGGAACGGATTGATGCCTTCTAGGATTTTTTGGCAAGATCTCAGATAGAGAGCAATTCATGGAATACATGGAACGTAGCATTGGACTCTGCTTGGTATTCCTCATTAGAGCTGTAGTGGGCCGTATTTGTGAATGTGCCATTGCTGACAGTTGCTCCATAAGAGACAAATAACTCAGCCAAGAAAATGAAACCATGCATCTTCCTTGGTTTCCACAGTGATGACAGGAGCCCAGTGCTTCCTGACAAATCAGGTACTCTTGAAAAAAGATCTGCTGTGATGGGGTGCTGCAGTGATTCTCCTCCTGTACAATGACAAGTTGTGTGTCTGTCTTGATGCTCCTCTGGGTACCATCTTGAAGCCTTAATGGATGGAAAAGACCAGGATAAAAGGAAGAAGAAATTCTGATCTCCTTTAATGACCTAGTGGCCTTGCAGCACGACAGGGCAGATTTGCCCTAACTTGCACCACTGTCTGAATGAACCCATTCACCCCAGAACTGGAGGAACACAGGCAGCATTTTGCTGAGCTGCTGCAGTCTGCAGTTTCAACAATCTATCAACCTGTTCAGAAGTTTCATTCTTATGCCATGTTTTTGACCCTGTCAACTCATTGGTATCTGAGCAACCACAGGGAAGGATTGCTGCTCCAGGCTAGCAAGTACAGGTGGATGCAACTCCTCACAGTTCTTTCTAGGACAAAACAGTTGTGCTGACTATGTGAGTGAGACCAAGAGGTTTTATTTTTAAGTCATTTGTTTGCAAAGAAAAGAGGTTCACCAAATGCCCTGTGTCTATGAACACTATACCAAAATTTTCACATGACCAGAATCCTCACAAGGCACCTATTTCTAAAGAGAAAAGGAAATCTCTGTGAGCAGCCTGCATCAGGTACTCAGTTCATCACTGCAGAATGGGTCTATGTGTATCTTTGGCTTGCAGACAACCTTCTGATGTCAGGCTTGGGAGCAGCAGCTGCCTCACTTCATCTGACAGCTGGAGTTCAGGTTACTCAGCCTGGCCATCCTCATGATGGAGCTTTGATGAATGAGCTGCACTTGAACTGCTTAAGACCTACATGCAATTCAAGAGTCACCTGCTCATCAGCTGAGATTGCAGCCATTATTTTTGTATGCCTTTGTATTTATATGCCTTTGATCTCTCATTTTCATGGTGCCTCATTTCTGTCAGATCTTTCAGTTCTGCATGCTGAAAATGTGACTCATACAATTGCCACTCCCCAGCCCTACCTGATTGCACCACTCTGAGATTTGCTAACCAGGTGGATATGATACAGGACACACAATAGGAAGACAAAAAGAAATATATTTCCAAGGAAGACTTCTGCCTCAGGGGAGTGCTGCTAGAGGGCATGTTCCCTTCCTACACCTGTGCAGATTCTCATCCTTCTGGCTTACCCGGAGACATTTTGTTGCAAGTATACTCTAATATAGAGTAGTGGCAACAAAAAGCCTTGAGCAATCTTCCCTCTGGGTCAGCAGATATGCCACTGAGCTATTTTATTCATTGAGTTGTGACTTAGATTTCACTAGTAACATAGCTGTACCATCAAGGGATCTGGGAGCACTTTGGTGATTCATTAATCACAAATGTCAAAATAGGTCAATAGTCTCCAAACAGTTTGGACCACTGGAGTGCACTGAACTCCCAGAACTTATTTTCCCCTCTATTAAAAGCCTATTTGAAAACATGTTTTCATATGGTTCTGCAGAGCACATACCAGTGGCTCATGGAGCACAGTAGAGAAATCACTGTCCAAAATGGATCTTCAGCTGTAACTCAAGGTACTCTACATGAGTGGGGACTTGGGCTAAGTCTTTTCACCTTTCTGTGTGAGAATTAGTTTTTCAGTGGTAGTGTGATTATTGATATACATTAAGTATGCCATGTGCCAAGTACTCATAGTTATTGTACACCTGCTGACCTAAAACACCAATTTAAAGAACTAGGAAATAACCTGAACACAAGTGCAGTGCTAGACCCATTTTTAAGTTATTTATTTTAGAGGCAAGAGAAAATTTTCTTTAGGAAAAGTGAGATGGATACTTAGGGCTCATTTCTTGTGTGTGACTGCATACTGTGAATGGTGAAGAACTGGTAGTCAGGAAGTTTCTAAAGTTTCTAAAGCAGAAAGCACAGGCACAGTTTACTGCAAATCTAGGGTGGGAACTTAGATTTGGTTATCAGTCTTTTAATGTTTTTTATCTCAAAGGAATACTGCTTTGTATTTAACCAGGGATGTTAATATGGCAGTTTGTAAATGAAAGTATTTTTGCACTTGAAGGAAAAGATAATAAAGGGAGTGTTTGAGTGAATGTCTGTTTTGAGCAAATGGATGTTAGTTAAGATAGAAGGTAAACAGCACTGTAATCAAAGGACTCAAACTCTTTTGAAGCTGATGAGGAAATGTGTGACAAATATCATCAAGAATGCAGTTCAAAGAATACACTTTGTATCTCCAAGACACGCACAGAAATCCTGATTCTGATCTCACAGTGCCGGTGTACCTGACCTCAGCTGAATCAAACTTACTCTGCTGGCAGAAACTACCAGTGGGTCCCTGCTTGCCCTGAGACACTGAGAAAAACTGATCCCACGGGACAAGGGCAAAGCAGGACTCTGAAACAGGCCAAAAAAAGTCCATGAAAGACCAGGATGTCAACAAGGTGATTAAAAAAAAAAAAAATTAAGGAAAAAAAATCAAACTCTGTAATGCTGTTGGAACTTTTGCTTGTGCAGTTAACTTTGTTAGTGGATTAGCAAAACCAGCTATAGGTTAATGGTTTTAATGCTTTGTGGGGCATTAAGTCTATTTAGCATCAAGTGTGTTTCAAACACAAGGCCCTGAGGAACCTGTAACTTTAAAGCTGGACCTGGTCTGAGAGGAGGGTTGAACCAGGTGATGTCTAGATGTTCTTTCCAGCCTTAATGATTTTATGACTCTAAAGCATTAGTGAAACTAGGATGCTTTTATTGAAATATTTGCCTCATTAGTGGCTGTCAATGTTGTCTACTGATAAGACCAATGCAGCTGTGATCTTAAGCTATAAAAAATTATAATGAGTAAAGTATAAAAGCATAAACCAACAACTGTATTTTATAAATATGAGTGCAATTTGCACAATGTAGAGAAACACTGAGATGTTTTTGTAAGGTCTCTAATCTTATTATATTACTTGTATATAAACACACACACATATATATATACCTACATTACTGTATATTACTTGTCTTGCTTCTATTAATTTAGTAATATTACAAATATAATAGCAAGTAAATCTGAGCATTTTTTCGTATGGTGTGAGCTTATTAGACTTTTACATTGTTGTTTTTACTGTCCAAGCCTGTAATATTTCTTGTAATAAACAATTTTCAAATGAGCTATTTGAAAAGTTGAATTTAATTAGAATGGGGATTTAAATGGCTACTCCTATGTAAGTCTTCAAAAAGCATGCAGAAAATAGGAGTTTATCTCTAAGAATTTGTACTTTTATTTCTGTTTTTCAGACAATATGACCAGTAATTCCTGTGTCCAGTGTTGTTTCTAAATAGTCCTCACCTAAGACACCATAATCAAAATCAGGTATTTGATGCAAAAAATTAACAACATTTTTCTGTCCCCATTTGAGTCCAGAATTCGGAATTATGCAAAGACATGAGTGGTTCAGAGAACTGCAAACTTAGAGCTGACGATGTGAAGTTACTGGCATGGGTTCAGGGTAGGTCCTTAGTAACCAAAAGTTGTTACCATCTGATTATAAACTAATTTCCAAAATGAAATGAGTCAGTCCTCTGAAAGCAGATGTGGTCACATGTCAGAAATATTATATTATATTGTATATATTTTTATATGTATTTGGGTTTGTTTGTTTATTTACTTATAAGTAAAATATATATTTCAGTATACACACACCAGCACAACTGAAACTAGTTGGCATACTACTTATTTTCTTATGCTTTTACTTCCCACAAAGTTTCTGCATCTTTTAGGTTACGAATTTACAGTGGGACTTCCAAATACTCTTGGTTTACTGATTGAAATTAATAGGAGTCTTGCCCTAGATTGTTTCATTTTATACGTTAAAACTTTTTTTGTGAACTAATTTTCTCTGGATAATTTTCAGATCATCTTGTTTTTTGTATTAATCCCATATTCTCCCATTTCCTTGATTACAGGCATCAGAACAAGGAGATTTCATTCTGGAACACTACAGAAACAGCCTCCCACACAATAAAGCACAGGGAGACTAAATACAAGGTTTCTCTTTTGATGCTTAATTTTATTTTTTTTTTAAATCCAAAGCCCACCTGCAAAAGTAGGAAGATGATTGGATCACACAGAATACATGAAAATTGTATTAAGATGCATTTTCTTACCATGTTGGTGTTCCAGGGTGACTGTCATTTGGATAGATGGTTCTGCTAAGGATATCAAGGTTCCTTCCCCAGTGAAGTTCATAATTTCTGTCTTTTAGATATAACTCTTCTTTTTGTGCAATGTACTTCTGAGTCATGGGAGTTTTCACCACTGTATCAGTCCCAAAGAGGATTTTATCATACAGCCCAAGTGAGTCCAAATCTGGTATCACTTACTTCTGGCCAACAACAAACATGACAAGACCAGACCCAGAATTCCATACAAACAAACCTGCCCCTTGAGTCTGACAAATTGAGATATTAAAAAGCCCTTGTCATAGAATCATAGAATCATAGAATCATAGAATTGGCTGGGTTGGAAGGGACCTCAGAGATCATCAGGTCCAACCCTTGATCCACTACCGCTGTGGTTACCAGCCCATGGCACTGAGTGCCACATCCAGTCTCTTTTTAAATATCTCCAGGGACGGAGAATCCACTACTTCCCTGGGCAGCCCATTCCAATGTCTGATCACCCTCTCTGTAAAGAAATTCTTTCTAATATCCAACCTAAACTTCCTCTGGCACAACTTGAGACCATGCCCTCTTGTCTTGTCTCTTATCCTCAGGCTTTTGTTTTGTAGCCACATCTGTCCAACATAATCTGCATTCTCATGGGGAGGGGTAGTCCTCCTGGTCTCTCCTCCCATACATTTTCCTCACTGCAGAGCTGGCTCTGTGTGGGTCAGCACCTGCTTGGAGAAGTGATAAGTGAAAGGCCCATCTTTGTCTTCAGTTTTGCATTCCAGCTGCCTGATGCCAGTCTGAGGGAGGCACTGGGGACACCCAGAGATGAGAAGGCAGAGGGTTTTTGGGGCAGTTCTCATTTATGTTGCACTACACTGACCATGGCTTCAGAGGGATTCTTTGGAGCATGGATCCAGGGCTGTGACTGACAGTCAGCAAGGAAGGCAGATCCCAGGGGGACAGGCTACCACTGGAGCTTTGTACTGCAGCAATTCCCATTTAATGAAACAGTCCTGAGACACTGCTGGCAGCAAGGATCAACCAGCATTGCCTTTGGGGTTCTCTAATTTATCAGGCTCAGGCTGATACATTCCAACAGTTTTTAAAAGCAACTGAAGCCAAAGATCTTTAAAATAAGAAAACAAGTAAACAAATTACTAATAGCAAATAAGAGTTCTGAGTGTGGGTGGATGCAAATGAATATGAAAGCTGAGTGACAAGGAAGAAAACCAAAGAAAAATACATCAGACTACATCTGCTAGTAACTCCAGTCTCAATGAGCTAGATCTCTGAGACAGATTCCCTGAACAGCAACAATCTCTTTGTTCCATTTGGAAAAGGAAAACATGGAAAAAAAATCACAAGTTAAGGGAAAAAAAACAGTAAAACCAGAGAGGAAACACACTTAAATGTAGGATTTTGAATTTTTTTGTAATTTCTTCCAAAAAGGGCCCTCAGTAGTCAGACATTCCTCATTTCTAAATTTTAAACTTTCTTAATTATCGGAATATTTTTTCTTATTAACCAATAAGGTTTTTATAATCCATGTGTAATTATTTGTATTTCAGAAGATTTTTTTTTCTCAGTCTGTTTTAGAAATTGAGATCGCTCTCCAGAGGAAAATACTTTATCAAGAGGAATGCAGGGAATGGAGAACAATCCACATCCCTGTATCTTGTCCTTGTCTCTGGCTCCCCAGATGGCAGGGTATAGAGATCTCTTTCTTTGATCCACAGCAGGAGGAAAGAACTAATTGCCAGTGCCAAACAATCACAGGACTGGTCTGAAATTTTACATCTGAGAAAGCATGCAACTGACATCTCCTTCATAAGCTCCACAAAACATTTTGTTCATAAGTTTGAGCTACAGTACAGGTTTTCAACATCCTGTAACACAAAATACCTACAGAAGAAGACTGGAAGCTACAAGAATTAAAATAAAAGCTACAAGAAGAGGTCAGAAGAGCAGTCCCTGCAGTAGTAGAAACTATATGACATCATAAAGTTGCAACAAGTAGCACTCTACTCCACGTTCTTTTACAGAGAAGGAAATAAAACTTAGAATATTTCTTCCAAAATGATTCTGAGGCAAATTCTTCCTGGGTCTTGGTTGGTGGAGCATTCATCCAGTATTTGGAGATCAGAATTGTGAGGAATCTCAAAGATCTTACCCACTTTCAGACAATAGGGAGGTTTTGTGTAGTTTTCCAACAACAACAGTGTGTTGTTGGTCAATGTAATCTGCTTTTTGAAGTTCAGTATCTCACTCCTTGTCACCTAGATGAAAGTTTTTCTAAGCTCATTTTTATAATCCTTTCTCACCTTAATGCTACATTCAGGATTCTTTTTCACTTGGTAGGTGATTTGGTTTGTAGGTATGACATGAATAATGTTAATGGAGAATGATATGGGTGGGATACATGAGATGGGAGTAAAATTCCATGTACAAACGCTGCAGCACGAGAATATGTTAATAACATAGATTTCAAAGATGTGTCCAGTGATGATGATGTTGCATTATCTAAGTAGTGATTCCAAAATTCTTAATGTCCCAGATGGAGAATACTCAGCAAGAAGCCAACTGGAAAAGTGAAGGGAAAGGAAAATGTGGCAAATAGTCAGAGAATATTTTACTTGCCAAAAAAAATATAACTATAGACCATGACAGCCAGATCATGGCTGATGTATGAACAACATTAAAACAGTCTTAACACCACTTTAACCAACTACGAAGGCAGTGTAAATTTTAGTGATAATTTCACAGTGTGCTGTGAAATTATAAAATTATATGGCAAAGCAAACTATATAATTTGTGGACAAGATGTGATAATGTAGTAGTCTGCACAGCACTGCACTTCCCAAATCCTGTTGCAGATGGGTTGTGTGGGATAATATTAAAAAAGGGCATAGACTGTTTTACCCTGACAACTGCTTCACTGCACTGTTCTCCAAACTTGCTTGTGTTCACCCATCAGCTGCACCAAGCAGATCTCTGATGCAGCTGAGAAAGCAGTTCTGAACTCCAGGCAGAGCAGCTGTCAGGTCAGTTCCAAAGGCTTCATCCAAAAGCCCAACATAAAGACAGGAGGCTTATGGCATTCAATGAATCAGCACTTGCAAGGTGATGGAATCAAGAGCAGCAAGATTTTTTTGTTATGCATGGAGATCTGTTTTCCATATTTTTTTATCCTTGTTGTCGGTCATGTGCTTGCATGACTAGATGGGGAATCAGAGATGGCTCTAATGGAAAAGAAATCAGGTCATTTGGTCCATCCTGACTGCCAGGGCATGACTGTTCCCTGCAGTATATCACTTCCCACACAGCTATCTTTCCAACTCTCTTCTGTAAGATGGAAATGCAATTCAGAGTCCCATTTGGCCATGGCTACCAGAGCTTTTTAGGACTTTTCATTTGGACAAAAATCCCTAATGAGAGGCTTAGAGCTGGCAAAGTTAACACATCTAAAAGAAAAAAAAAATAAAAAAAAAATAAAGAAAGCAAATTTCAGAATTTCAGTCTTAGTAAAAACTTTTTAATAGGAAAATTGTGCAATATTTAAGATAATTGAGGACACTGTTTTCATTCAGAGAGGAAATAGTTTCTATGACTCAGTACTACAAATTAAACAATAGGTTTCCTGCTGAAGAATCAAACAGCCAGTTCAGTAAGTAGTTCAGGAAACAGCCAGTACTCGTGATGCTCTGAGCAGAGTTTCAACAGGAGGCTTGGCATTAGTACTACCTGACAGTAGATGTTCCAGGTTGCCTTGATAAATTACTCCAAGTGCTTGGCTGCCCATCCTTCAGCAGAAAACCTCAGTGTGCAAGCACTCAGATTATACAGAGCTGGATTGGTTTACTAAGGAAAAAAGTGAACAAAAATGGAAAAATAGTGATAAAACCTACATGTAAGGAAATGGCAAGCTACTTCCATTTTGGCAACTTTAGCATTACTAATTTCCATGCTGTCTGCAAATGACAACAACCCCCTTATTTTAGCCCCTTGACTGCCTCACCACACTCACTGGGTAAATCCAGTGGTTTCATCTTGTAAGTGGCAGTCCAAATATTTCCCTATGGGTTGATCTCCTTTCCTGAAGGACCCATTGCTTGGCTTTACCAGGAGGTGCCACCACATTATTTCATTTAAGGATTGACTTTCCTAATTTAGGCAGGGATTCTCCAAACTCTCATCAACTTTGCTACAACATTTCTTTTTGCCACCTAGTTCTCAGTCTTCTGTGCCTTCATATACTACTGTACATCAAGTCTTGTAGTTTTTTGACCACCATCCTTCACTGAAGAATTCTGTTTGCATTACACCTTGCAGAAACATTTTCATTGGAGAGGACCCAAGAGCACTTAAGGAACTTCAGCAGAAACCCAGCAGCTCAGAAACAAGCTGATCATGATAAAATTAGTAATTTCTTCTCTAGATCTTCTCTGAGAAGATTACAATCACTACAACTTCAAATATAAGTGCCTGTCATTGCTCCTTATATCCCACCAGAAAAACCGTAAGATTTTATTGGTGAGAGATGCCTTTTTCACTCCTCTAATAGAGTGAGAAGGGTGCTCCTGAGTTCAGGAATTAAACAGGTCAGACTCTATAGCTGCATTATTAAATCTGCAAATTAATCCATATAGTTTTTCCTTGTCTTCAGCAAATTAGACTTATGACTACAAACATGGCAGGTTTATTCCATCTCAACTGTAAACCCAGAAGTCATTGTCAAGCTCTTACCATGCTACTTATCCTTTCAAGTGAGTAAGAGCACTCTGTGTTTCATTCTTTTACATAAATAATGCTTGAACTTTTGTTAATATAAATGTCCTTGTAGGGCTTTACTCCATGGTTTTAGATAGTCATTGAAGCATTCAGCTGGTTACCAAAGTTTGTCAAAAAGACACCAGTCATGAAAGTAGGGCTAGCATGTCAGGGACATGACTTCTCAGGATATTTGTATATGTAATGCTCTCCACAGCATGGTTGTAAAACTTTACTGTAATGAAGAAAAAAAAAAAAAAGATTCATTCTGACATGAAAAATTTCATGGTATGTCTTGAAGTAACAGGTTTCTAGATGCCACTTGTAAAGATCATAGAATCATAGAATAGTTTTGGTTGGACAGGGCCTTAAAGATCATCTGGTTCATGTGCAAGGTCAAGGACACCTCCCACTGGACCAAGTTGCTCAAAGTCTCATTCAACCTGGCCTTAAACACTTCCAGGGATGGGGCAGCCACAGCCTCCCTGGCCACCCTGTTCCAGTGTCTCACCACCTTCACACTAAGGAATTTCTTGCTAACGTCTATCCTAAATTTATCCTCTTCCAGTTTAAAGACATTACCTCTTGTCCTATCACTACACATCCTGGTAAAAAGATGTGATAACTAACAGAAGAACACACTAAGTTATGGTGGTTTTGTAAACAAATCTTTAGCAATTTCATACTGTTACAGAAAAAAACCCACCAAACCCCAAAACATTCCAGTATTACAAATCCACAGAACACAGAGCTTCTTTTCTTTCCCATTATTTTTCCTACTGCACTATTTAATTCTAGTGATTTATTACCTAGCAATGAGACCTGCCTAGCTGTCTCAACAAGTGAAATTTAGAAAGCCAAGGAAAAGACATGAAGTTCCAGGATGCTGATGCCAATCTCCTATTTGCATCTGTCTGAAAAAAGGCTATGTTGCGTTTAGAAGTCTTGAGCATCTCTTAAAAATTGAAGTGCCTTTGACAAGAGCGATCCACCCTTTCTCCTCTGATTCTAGTTGGACAAAAGTAGTATTTACTGTTAGCCCATCAATCAAGAGAGACAGATAAGCAATATTTCCTGCCAGTGACTAACAAATTTTATCTCTTAAGATAGTGAAATAACAAGTGATCTGCTCTTTAAAAGAGCAGCAATTTGGAGAAAGGAAATAAAATGTTTATTTCTTTTAAATGTCCATGCCCATGCTGTCAAAGATCATTCTATTAGGCAAACAAAATGAGAATTGAGAGGTTTCTCCCTGCTCAGCTGCTTTTTTCCCTTTGCAATTTAGGCTCCATACACATGCACACAAAAACAAAATGTCCTCCTTATTGACCAAATAAACATTGACAAAATGCAAATCTAATTATTGCAGACCACTTAGAAGCAGAATCACCACTAAAATTAGCAAAGCCCTGAACAAAAGAATGAGCAGCATTAGGACCTGCCTCTGAAAACCAATTACTGTTACAGATACAACAAAGCTCTGCAATTCCTACCATGCCTGCACAACACTGCGAAAGGTTCCTGGAGCACTCTCATCTATTAATCTATTAATTAATCTATTAATCCAAGATTCTTCTCTGTGCAGCCATCCTGACAGCTGAATGCTTGCTGGATTTTAGCCAACAGGCAATACTGACACAAAACCAAATGAGTATAAACTGGCTAAGAGTAAGATTTTTACTTGGATTTCTAGCTATCTAGGAAGGTGAGGACCTGGAACAGGCTTCCAGTGGCAAAGGAGGAAAATAATTTAAATGTTAGGTTTAATAAACATTCTCTGTAGTGCCTGTGATGGGACTGAGTGGGATTGGATGATCTAGGAGACTCCTCTGATCTATTTTAAGTACACAAACTACAGCATCCATTGTCCCAGTTTGAAGCACATGCCTCTAACTGGTTAGACAGGCATGCTTTCTCCTCTACTGAAACCATTCATATTATTATTTCTATAAATTAATACTTTTTGTTATTTATCAAAGCTGCTGATTTTGAACCACATTCTATAGATCCACCAGAGATGCCTGTGCACTCTTGATATGAACAGCACATGTATTGTCCCAGTGCTTGTAAGGATGGAGCACTACATACATTGAGCTATGAACATCTTTTGAGCCTTGACTGTAGAAGAGACCCTCATGTCTCTACGTGCCCATGCATCACCACCTTAAGTGACAAGATATTTTAAATTCTTCCTACTTTAGATGTAATAATAAGAGACAGTAGTGTTTGCATTCAGTACTACTCTGAGCTATGAGCACTCTTCATTTTTGTGTTCTCTTGCCTTACTGTGTACATTTGGTAGTGATCATCTCGCAGCATCTTCTGCCTTCCAGAGTCCCACCTGTATGCAGAGCCCAACAAATATTTTCAAGGTGCAAGATATCAGAACCACTCGTAGCTTCAAGCACAGCACCTCTTCACTGACCAGTGTGCCCAGCCTTCACTCCAGACCCTTAGGAGGACAGGGTAGAGAGCAAGGGCACGTCGAAGGAGAGGTGGAGCAGAGAAGGAAAGTGACCAGAATATTGGAAATGCGTAGAAATGTAAGTTCTACAACAGAGGAGTTTTGTACTCAGCTGGTAAATAATTACAGAGTGGGACTAACAGAAGCCATTGCTTTATATCCCAATGAGTATTACTGAAACTGCCACAAATGGGATTAAAACTGAGGGAAGGGACAAGATGGATTCAATTAAACTGCCTCTAGCTGTAGTACTACTGCACACAAAACCTTTCTAGTGATTCTTAGGTACGGCTTGAGGGGTTCTTCCTGTTCCTCCCACTGATAAAATCAAAAAAAGCACAAAGTTTAACAGCAAACTGACATGAGAGTAGCAGAGTTTCCACTTGATGAAATATTTACTAGGCACTAACATATATTTAATACATTTTGGCATGGCTACATATTAACTAAGAAAAACATTTTGCAGACTCAGAATAAAAATATATTTTATGTGGGTATCTCTAAAACTAATGCTAGTATTGTTTTCATAAAATCTTACTAAAGTCCTATCTATAAAACTTGAGTTATATTCTCATGGCCCCGTATTTAAACTGGTTAATTCTAACATTAAAGGTGAATTAATCCATAAATAAAGTTCACCACGTACTGGAACTTTTAAAATCGATAGCATGATCTTGTTCAGACCCTTTACTCCAAACATGATTTATTAAATTAGCCATATAAGTGGCATTTAAACCACCAATACAATGTAACCAGTGGAAATTACACTGACACAGAAAAAGCAACTTTTTATGGCACTCTGGATTTTTCAAAAGGATGAAAGAGCAGCAAAACCTTGACTCTGCCACTTTCTAAAATAGCCCCAAAGCATTCTGTTGTCTCCCATTTCACATTGACATAATTTGTTCTGTGCATAGAAACTTAAGTATTTTCTAACCTAAACCTGAGCTGATTCACACATCCTGTACTACAGAGGCTACAGTACTTCTAATGCATCCACAAAACCTCTTTGCAAGACTGAGTTATATGAAGAACCTTGTAACATACAGTGTTGTTACTGCTGCTGCTGCTGAAACCAAACTTTACCACTCCCTGGATGTACACAAGGAGTTTTATTCAGATAATGAAATCTAAGTAATTAGACATAGAAACAAATATCTCTTCCTTCCCTCCCTCTTACAGGGCCATAGCAAGCCCTTTCTATAATTTCCAACAGATTTACAACAAATCTGGAATACCCAGCATCTGCTCAGCAATAACAAGATCAGCAGCCCTGAAAAATCCCCATGCTCCACCCCAAACAGGTTTTACAAACTATGCTTCTGCTTCCAGAAATAGAGGAAATTTACAATTATGATGTCCACAAGAGCAGGAATAAGCATTTAACTAAGCAAAGAGATTGGACAACTGAGAATATAATTTGCAATAACACTTTATGAGCCACTTCTAATGGCATTTACAGAATCTCACCACGGGGATTCTTACGCTGATATCAACTCACAGATCCAACACTACAGAAAAACCTGCCTTAAACAACTTTGCACGTACAGCAATTTAAGTCTTATAATACTTGATCACATAGTTTGGGGCTACACTTCAATACTAGAAATGTATTCATGTCTGTTTATCGATTTAAGGACTCTGGCAGATGACGACAGAGGAATTCCTCTACCAAGAAGAGTCTTTGCAGTGTAGTGGAAAGTATCATGGCAGTAATCCAAAACTGGTACTAACATTTCACCCTTCCCACACTGGCATTTTATTCATCTGAAAGCTGGCCAAGCTGTAATTGCTGGAGCTTTCAGCAGGCATGTCATCCAGCTATGCTCACACAAGAGGACAGCTAGTTCTTGTTACAGTGGTCTGGGATTTCAGTTGTACAATTGGGATTTCAAGGTTGTAGTCTTTCAATAATGTTGGGAATAAATTCCAAAATTTGTCCTTTTCCTTTCTGTGATGATTTACTGCCTTATTTCCCTTCTTGGTTTGATATGGAAAATATTTTAGGTGGCATCAGACCATTCCTCAGATATATTTAGAATATTACTATTACTTTGAAAGCCACATTAACATTTAAAACATCAGTATACTTCGTATGCTCATGTAAATTCTGGTTACCCGAAGCAGTATTTCTACTGGCTTCATATGTCTGTGTGATGTGCATGCATAAGTCAAAAGCTTTCAAAAAGGCCCCCGAAACAAACGCAATTTACTCTGGTCTCCCTACACTGCTTTGTACTGCACAAAAGAAAATAAGGTGCAAAGTAGCAAGTGCATAATTTGCTTTACAGAATCATAAAATAATCTGTCTCCTGGTATGACAGGTACCTCCTATCACACAGAGAATACTGGGACTAAACTTAGAGACAAGGAAAATAAAAGCGTGTTTCTGGAAATTACTAATTTCAAAAAGGATCTTGAGAAATTGACTTGGTTTACTGCTGATCTGAGTTATAACAATGCCTCAAAAGACTGGCTTTGCATAAAGTACCATCTTTACAACCATCAACCATGAGCAGAGAAGTGAGCTCTCTTTAATACTCTGAAAATACATCCAAAAATACTAAGAATGTGAAAAGGTTAATGAAGTACTGTGAAATTAGTTGTAGATGTTAAGACAGTAATTCTGCCCCACAGGATTTACTGTATAAAATTTTATTCAGCATAGACTCATTAAGGTAGGAAAAGACCTTCCAGATCATCAAGTCCAGCCATAATCCAACTACCACAACCATTAAACCATATCCTGAAGCACCACAGTTAAACGTTTCTTGAACACCTCCAGGGATGGCAACTCCACCACCTCCCTGGGCTGCCCATTCCAGTGTCTCACCACTCTTTCAATAGAGAAATTTCTAGTAATACCCAACCTAAACCTCCCCTGGCACAACATAAATGCATTTCCTCTCATCCAATTGCTAGTTTCTTGGGAGAAGAGACCAACACTGACCTCCCTACAACTTCCCTTCAGGTAGCTGTAAAGAGCAGCAAGATCTCCACTGAGCCTTCTCTTCTTCAGACTAAGCAGCCTCAGGTCCTTCGGTCACTCCCCATACACCATGCCCTCCAAACCCCTCAACAACCTCCTAGCTCTTCTCTGGACAAGTTCCAGGACCTCAATGCCTTTCTTATACTGTGGTAACCAGAATAGAACACAATACTCAGGCTGTGGCCTCACGAGGGCCAAGTACAGGGACACAATCACTTCCCTACTCCTCCTGGAGACAGTTTTTGATACAATCCTTCTTGGCCACCTGGGCACACTGCTGGCTCACATTCAGCCACCCACACACCCACCAGTACTCCCAGCTCCTTCCCCACAGGGCTGCTTTCCAGCCACTCTTCCCCAAGCCTCTAGCCTTTTCGACCAAAGTGCAGGACCCAGCACTTGGTCTTGTTAAGCCTTGTCAAAGCATCCCCTCCTTAATATAAAAAGACACTACTGGTGTAACTAAGGAGTCTTGTATAGTACTGTCAGTTGTATGTCTGGTTTGCAGTCAGCATGGGTTTTGAGCTGAGGTGTTGGTGTGCCCAGTGTTCCCTAAGCTGTGGGGCATGGCCTCTTACATGAGGTGGGACAACATGGAGTGCAAATTATCTCCTGGAACTGGAAACCATCATCCCACATGAATGTACCCAATTACTCTGGGTATTGCAGTTTCAACTTTTTTTTTTTTTCTCTTCACAAAATGTAGATGCAACGAACTAGAGACAGATAGAATTTGCTCAGCTTGACAGACATTAGAAAGAACACTTAGTAAATTAAACTATCATCTAGATACAAGGCCAAGGTACTGCTCCTGCAAGGAAAACTGACAACTCCCTTGACAAGTTGCAAAAGGAAGGAACAAGAATGGCATTAGCTGACAATGTAGTGCAAGCTACAACAGTACTCCAGAAAAGAGCAAAGAAAGCAAATGCTTAAATGAGCAGATAAGAGTTGACTACCAGCATGTCAGGACCAAAACATTCTTCCTGGAGAATGAGAGCACTTAGGAGTTAAAAACCTTCATGAAACAAAGGATCAATAAGAAATGCATGGGGGAAGGGAAGAAATTATGAAACCAAAACACTGATTGAGAAGCATATGAGTTTATGTAGAATCCTGCCACATAATACTTGGACAGCAATTCAGTGACTTCATGAAGAAAATGGAATTGATACAATTTATTTTTTTAAAGCAACGCATGTCAATTGAAGCACATAATCTGAACAGTTTTATTGTTGGAACACTCACTTGTGCACACTCAGAGAATGAACAAAAACATGGAAGGTGGAAGATGTACCATCAGAAGCCTGCAAGGACTAGCAAAAAGTCCTTTTTCATAATGTCATATCCTGTCTAGCCAGGACACTAAAAGGAGTCAAATATTTTCAAAAACCCATAAACATGGGAAACTAAGAGGTAGAGGTTTAGAAAAAAAACTCTTCAGTGATCTACGGGAAAAAAAGAATAGAAAAAAAAAAAGCAGAGCATGTATTATTACAAAAAGCTTTGAAAACTGGGGAAAACAGTAATACTAAAAAGCAGTCTAAAACCAAGAGGAAGCAGATTATGATGTGGCAACACACAAACTCGTGGTCTAGCGCAGCACAAATTCTTCCGCATTCCTAAAAGTGTGGCTGGAATACTGTAGTAATAATGATGACTATCAGTGCAAACACACATCAGGAGGACAGATGGGAGAATTGCAAAGGATTACAATAAATTGCATAATTTAGAAGATTTGCAAGTCCTGGAAAAATATCAGGAAATTGGCTGTTTTTTCTTAAGTAATTATTGAGGCGAAGCCATTAACTCCAGCAGATTCAGTTAAGAAGTCCACATGCCAGGTTAATTAAGAAAAGTTATCCAGGATATATTCATAAAATGAACACTGTTAAATACGAAACAAGTTCTTTTAACAGCAGACTTTTTAGAAGTATGCACTAAATTTGAGAAAGACACTTCTAGCACAAGATACTTACATTTAAGTTTAGCCCTTAAGCGATTACATGGAATTGTTACAAGTCAACAGTAAGTGGTTTATAAAATGTAATTTTATTTCATGTTACTTTGCTGTTACAGAGGGCATAACATTTTCACAAGGCTTTTTTGGGACTACAATCAATGATTAGCAACACACAATAGTGGTCCAAACTCTCTAAATAACAATCACTGGACAAACTTGACACCTTCTCACATGTGCACAAACCTGCATGGAAAAGTACTAAATTTTATACTTGGACATGTGAACTTCAATTGGTTTTCCCATTCCAGTGTATTAAGAAATGACATGCACTTTAGTCTGCCAAAAAGCACTGCCTGCACTCTGGCAGTAACATGCTGCTTCTAATACATAGTAAAGTGAATACCAGAACTACGAAGGCAGGAGTGTAAGTGAACTTTTATTGGGAAGGGATACCAACTTAAACAGCAGCAACTGAAGAAGAAGAGAAGCCTCTGTTCTCAAACACACAAGCTTCTGTATTACATGATACAGGAAGCGACTCAATTTGTCGTTTTCCAAACTAGAAATGCTCAACTTGATCTGGCCCAGTACTTCCATATTCCTACTGAAAAGAATACACAGTAGCATGTGAATGTCAATTATGGAAAGGAAACCCTGCAGAATAAGAAGGGAATGTGGAGAATTAAAAGCTATGTGGAACACTCTTTAGTTGCAATTAACTACATTTTCATATCTTACTGTAATACAAAACACAGTCAACTGGCAGGAACTGGTTCAGATTTGTCTTTAAATACCAGGTACACTTTAGTCCGCTACATAAGTGTTTGGAAGTTACTTATGTTTATATGAAATGAAGCTATTAATACTTTTCTACAGCAGTAACCGCACACCAGGAAGGCCAGGACAAACACACATCAAGGAATGGAGTTTTCCCAAAGCTGCAGTGTGAAAAGACTATAAATTGATTTCCATACACATGGATGGGTTTTCTTTGCTATAGGAAATCCAAGTGGAGCTATAAGGAATGGAGACGTGTAAAAAGGTTTCTTGAGAAGGAAAGGGAGACCGACGCCCCACGTGCAGGTTTAGTTTTCTGCACCTTCTGCAGCATCACATTCTTCTCCTGCACTGTCTGATGTCCATAACTAGAAAAAAAGAGAAAAGTGTCATATTTCAGAAGTTCAGCTTTGCTTCCAAAAAGGGACAACTATTGACTGTGTAGAAATTATACTGCATTGGCCTTAGAGATGTCTACAAAGTACCAGTGCACTGGAGGTGTACTACCCTAGTACTTGCTCCGAGAGGTAACTGGAAGCAGTTTCCTGAGCACAGGGCAAACCTGGCCATGCACCTCACGTTTTAGAGGCAGAGTGTGCAGTAAACAAGCCCAGACTTTTGTGTTTAACAGTGAGCTGTGTCATCGATCCTAGATCATTCAACAAGTCTGAACAGTAGCTCCATGAGTAACATCCATTGCAAAAGCAGCCATCTGAATCCTGAAAGTGAAGATTAGCATTTTGATTACTGAAGCTAAGCATTTTATATTGCTAATAAAAAGAAATGTCTAGTGAGGGAGTACTGCAAAAAAATAAATGTTACTGTAATGTTAAATGCAGTGAATATCCAGAGAGAATATTCCTAAAACATTGTTCTAGTTACATATTTTAATAGAACAAAGTGATTCCATTAGGTGCTTTTCTTAAATGGTTGATCTTTAAATTACATATTCAAACATCAACTGATTTCATTCCTAATACATTGAAATTCCATATTGGGAAAATGGATAAAGCAAACTGCACTGGATGCATAACTAAACAATAAGTTTTGTTTTTGAGGCCATCACTTAAAAGTTTGCATAACAATCCTTTACAGATCACAGGCTACTGGTCTTTGAACCTTTGTAGTATCTTCTAGGTTGCTAGCTGAATGCACCTTCTCCTCCACTGAGAAGGCTGGGAAACAATAAAGAATATGAGCTATCCAATCATGATGTTGCTGACATGAACTTACACTACATTCAAACTTTGTTACAAAAGGTATAGTTACAAAAAAGGTATACAAAAAAGGTATAGTAGGGTAAGTAGCCTGCCCAAATCACTGCTACATTTTTCACTAGAGTGAAATGTGTTTTGTTTCATCACAAATTCAGTCTAACTAAGCAAATAAATGGTTACAGAACCAGATAGCACATAAAAAGTCAACTTACTGTTAGGTTGTCTCTAAGCAACTGCATGATGAGAGTACTGTCTTTGTATGAGTCTTCATTCAGTGTATCAAGTTCTGCAATAGCCTCATCGAACGCCTAGGATAATTAAATTGTTTTTATTCTTTCTATTAACTTATCATTAAACATCCAGAAGCTAAGCGTATCAGTAAAGGTATCTTAAAAAAACAAAAACCAACAAAACAAAACAAAAAGCAAGCTATATGACAAGTTAATGACTTGAATTGTTCTAATTGAAACAGTAGCATGAGAAAGGCATAACAAAAGCTTGCTGTGTTGCTGAAGATTTAAGTCACATTGTAAATACAGCCTGCTTGTACCCCCTCTTAGGACCAACAACAGTATCAGCTGGGAAACTAGATACAATAAATACTAGATCTATATCATATCCTGCATAAACTCTAGGAAGCAATAATTCATATTATTTTAAGCATAAACCTTTTTCTACTGTCCCCACAGGCATACAGAAGAAAAAAAGGAACTTACTGTCTTTGCCAGTGTGCAGGCAAGCTCAGGATTGTTGAGAATCTCATAATAAAATACAGAGAAGTTAAGAGCTAGACCCAAGCGAATTGGATGTGTTGGCTGCATCTCCTTCTTGCTGATATCAAATGCCTCCTGATAAGCTCCCTGTGAGTTTTCTATTGTTTCTGTTAAAAGAATGAGAAACATTAAAAACAAAACAGAAAAACCTTAAAGATATGACTATCTTAAGTAGTCCATTAGCTGAAGACTGAACAGTACTCTGTTTGAGCCCCTGTCTCAGAAAAACACTGCACTTTAATCAAGGTCATGATTTGGAACTCATTTTAAGCACAGCTGCCACACTGACAAAACACTGGGAGCAAATTAAGCTACTACAGAGCAAAGGTGTTCAAGAGACAGATGAACACAAGTCAGTAAATGAAAACAGCCAAGATGAGTGTATTACCTCAGTGGCTTTGATATTTTAGGTACAAAAAAAATAATTTGTGCATTACTTTTTCTATGGATCTCCTGCTTGATTCCTTGCACAGGATGGACATGCTTGTGTCAGCTGGGTGTGCAGAGTAAGGATGGCTACTTGTATGGCCCTGCTTCTTGAGAAGTTTGGAAGGCATGTACTTCCTGTTCCTGAAAAACTGAAAGTCTGCCTCCAAAGACTGGGTGTAGACACGTCAAGACAAAAAACTCAAGATCAAGCCCAAAATAACTGGGAGAAATACCATAGAGGAAAGAGGTCACCAGGCCAGAATATACTTAAAGAATGCTACACCTTATCTATTCCAGATTCTCTTCCAGGAGACAACCAAAGCACAAACAGACACCCTAAATATGCCTGCACAGAATGGAAGACCACAGGTAAAGAAAAGCTCAGAATACAGTCTTCTGAGGGAGATAATACCATATTTGCTCTAGAAAGTACTGAAGAAAAAAAAAGAAAAAAGAAAAAATTGTATAATCTCTGAAGTATTTAAAAGCATCACAACATAGATTTAGGTTCTCCAGTATTCACACTGTAATGAGTGCTAATGAATTATTAATTTTTTGAGAACAGGTGAAAAAAGGCAAAAACCACAGCAAATGCAAAAAATATATTAGCTTATAAGCACACACTATATATATTATGCAAAGAAGATAAGCAGATGCTTAGAGATGGGACATCAGAAAAGCTTCAAATAAAACTATCCAAGAAGTTTGTGAGAAGTCAAGCAGAAAATGTATGCATGGTGATACCTACAGCTTCTCAGCAAAACACCAAGATATGCTACAAAAGGCTATCATTCAGTCCCTCTTCTACACTAAGTATATCAGTATGCATATTGATTTCAATGCAGCCTTTTTAGCCAAGATAAACTAGCATTTCTCTGCTCAGAGAAGCCCACAGATTTGTAACTGTTGCCCAGGACAAAATATAAATCAGGATATATTCTCAAAAGCCAAAGACAAGTTGTTTCTGCTACAGTCAGACCTGTATCTGTAATTCGAATCAGGTGAAGAGAATTTCTGAACGCACCTCATTAATGCAAACACTTTTACTAAATTTTGTATACTTTAATCTTTAAACATAAACATTGTTACACATTAAGGAGACTAACAAAGGCCTTATTTAAGTGACAATCAGCTCTGTCCTCCCACTTTGCAATTCAATCGGTACAAACTGCCCAACAATTCCCAACAGACACCTGCAATGCCAAATGCAAAGGGACAATCACTTCAGCACTCTGCTGCTCCAGCAGTCCCACATCTCCTTTCTGTGTCACAGCATCATTGTAGGACTAATTTTAATTTGTTATCTAGAAATGTCTCCTCGTGTATGCCATGCCAAGAGTTTTTAATATCACAACAGCATTTGGGCACCTTGCAAAACAGTTCTTATACTTAATTCAATACAACTTATGAATAGAGAGTTAAAATACTCCCCAGAAATGCTTCTAGGGGTGCTTAACAACTACCTATGCACGGTTTAGCTTCTAGGAGTGTTCTACATTCTCAGGATGTCCTGTATCAAGTGACACTACTAGCTGCAAAGTTTTCTAAGACTCTTCTGCTGGATCAAAAAGGGGCAAGCTAAAATTACAGGGATAGTATTATCCCCATGAACATAAACTACTTCTGAGTGCAGCTCACAGGTCTTTGAGTACTGACCTAAAAATTGTTGTTTTCTTATAAATATAGGTGACTACAATGAAGCCTCTTTTGCCCTGAAGTGGTTAAAACTTACAGATCAACAGGACTTCATCATACACTATAACAATGTTGCAGAAATCCGTTTACTCTTCCTCACTAACTTTACTTTAGTGAAGAAATACAAACTAGCAACCTTAATTGTGTTACCAGACCTTCACCTAATTTTTTTTTTTTCCAAAACTTCGGAATAAGCCTAGAGAACATCTATCAAGAAATTTAGGATACATGACAGGAACACCAGTTACAATTTCCTGGCACACTATGCTTAAGGTCTATTCAGAATTTTTCTCTGTCTGCATGAACACTGGAGATTTCCAACTAATAGAGCTGTTCCCACTCAGCTAACTGGCATGAACTGGTGTAGTTCATTTACTGCTCCCTCCCCCACAGCCCAAAACTGAAGTTCAGTAGCTATGAAAGACCTGAAGATCAAAAGGTACTCACGTTTCCTGTCATCACCACAGGCAACTTCAGCAAGGTATCGGAAGTAGTCTCCCTTCATCTTCAGGTAGAATACCTTGCTCTCTGGATTAGTTGCATTAGCTATTAAATATTTGTCCAACAGCTCCTGAAACAACATCAACAAGACAGGCATATTACATACACCGTTTCAATTAAGTTAAATTTATTTTTCTTCTCTCTATAAAGTTTGGATGGACATAGAGTCCTTGCTTGAGCCATGACAAAAGCAATTTTCTTTCTAGCAATTTTACTTATCAGTTAAGTTTCTTCTAAGTAACTGCACCTACTGAAATTACAGTATGTTTTCTGTCAGTGTCTGCTTCTGGGACTGATAATGCTCGATATTTATATTTAAAATTGACCAAATGAAGTATTCCATCCCACACACATCATACTCTGTATAAGTCTGAGGGATCATAGAACCACAGAATGGTTTGGGTTGGAAGGGACCTTAAAGATCACCCAGTTCCAACCACCCTGCCTGGGCAGGGATACCACCACTAGACCAGGTTGCTCAAGGCCCCATCCAACCTGGCCTTGGACACTTCCAAGAGGGGGGCAGCCACAGCTTCCTTGGGCACCCCATTCCAGTGTCACCCCCACAGGAATAAGTTTTTCCTAATGTCTAACCTAAATCTTCCCTCTTGAAGTTTTAAACTATTTCCCCTTGTCTTCTTCCTTGACTGAGCTCTCTTTGATTATGTCTGGCATTCTGATGGACTCTGGATCCTGGATCTGTGTTTTCCCAAATCCCTGTGTACCTGCCTGCAGCTCCCATCTGCCAATGACCCCAGGAGCCCAGTCCAGGACTTTCCCTGGGCCAGACTTGCAGCCTCATGGTGGTCTGAGAGTTATGGACGAAGTGTGACCTCACTTTTGTACATATTGGTATATATTTTGTTACTCTTTTTCATCATTAAGCTGAGTAATTTAGTTTCCAACCAGCAAGCCTATCCTTTATTCCTTCCTTTCCCTCTCCAAGGGGGGAGAGTGGTTGATAGAGAGCATCTGTTACTTCTTTAACTGCCCTCCCAGTTTTACAGTGACACTCAAATGTTTGCTACAGGGGAAAGTGGGGTTCTAAGGGCATTTTAGAGATATCCATACTTATTTAAACAAACTGTGTAAAGGCACAAAGCTAGAGACTACATTAAGATGATCACTCAGACACCCCATCTGACTGCAGAAAAATTCACAAAAGATAAACTGACATATAGTTTCAGGGCAAAGTTTAGTTTCAGGATATGTGATTTTCACTTCAAAAATGTTGCAAATGAAGAAGCTTTTTCTGAAAAAAAAAAAAAAAAAAAAAGCAGAAAGTTTCTAAGCCATTTATAAATAAGAACTTATTACCATTCCACAGGGAAAAAAGTATGAAAACCAACTCTGCTATTTTTGGCATAAATTGCATTCATTAGACTCTGATAAGGAACCTCCAGCCCACCTACCAGAGAGAGCCAAGGATTGGAACCTGTCCACTTGGTAGGCAGCCTCACCAATCCATAGCAGCCAGCACTTTGTGAGGCTGTGAAGTACCACCCACTCACTCTAGCATAGTAGGGAAGCATCCTTCACATCCATCCTGCTGCTCTTGGGAATGGGAAGAGCTATACAGTGCTCTTCAGCACACCCTAAACTTCTGCTGACATTGCCTCACTGGTCTCCTACCTGATAACCAGAGGGACAGGTAAAGGTACACAAACCTCCAGCAAGAAAAGATCAGTCTCTCTCCAAGGCTGCAAGGCTTCCTAGTCCTCCCAGAAAAGAGAGTACTTCAGGAAACTGGCAAGGAGAAGAGCTGCTTCTGGCTGACCTCCAATGTCCCTGAGCCCAAGTTTTACCCAGACCATTACCACAACCATCTCATGTTTTCTGGAGTTGACAAAAGATGTGAATAAGCAAACCCCACAACACTCAGAGCAACTTTACACTAAGAATTTAAGTGATAAAGATCTGCATTCAGTTACTTGGAAGATAAACAGGTCATAAAAGCAGCAGAAAGTTTCCACAAAGCTTGCAAACTGGCTAGGTAAGTAGGATTTTTGTTAAGGGGACGTGTATCCAAATTCATGAGGCAGCTACAAAGGACATATTTTAGGAACTGAAAGCTTTCAGGACAAAACCCCTTAGCATTTTAATTAGCAACTGTAGCACTACAATGAAAATGAGCTAATTTTAGACACAAACCTATTCCCTATGCATACCACCGTACCATTATTACTTCCTTAAATAATCAACAGCAGCAAAGCAATCCAGCTCCAACTATTGACTCATTCCAAGCCCATTTGAGGTCTTAGCAATTCTTTTAGACCAACACTTCTAGTAGGGTACTTCAAACTGGGTGAAAAAAGGCTTTTTTTCCCCCACCTACACAGTATGCTTCTCATGGATTTAAGACTGAAGACAGACAAGCTCTCTTCAGAGAGCCCCTTAACAAGGCAATAAAAAACAGTAAAGAACTACAAGTGCTCTTATTGCTACCCCAGAATTAACAGTGGGAGTGATAAGATGAAACTGAGCATGACACATCCTTCCACTTACAAACATTTTTAGGACTTTCTGTAAGGCCAGAAAACCACAGCCAAAGACTAGACACAGGCTAGTATGGCATAGGGTTAAGTGGGGGATTTGCCTAAATTTAACACAGTGAAGTATGCAAGGGTCTGAGTAAGCACAGTGAACAGTAGATCTCCCTGGTTCTATAGAAAAGCAGCAAAACAGGCACGTTTCAAAAGAGACTTCGTAGGCAGATGGGTAATAAAACCCCATATTAATACCACTATTTTTCGTGAGTCATTCCCATGTTAGAATGATTTATTCCCAGTCTGCACGTTTCTGCAATGAGAAAAAACTCACATTTTGGCTCAGTGTTTTCCCGAGGCTTTTCTCCTGTCAGTGCTCAACACTACACAAACCAGTTTCAAAGACTTCAAGACATCAATGCAGCAACCTCAAGTTTCACATAAGTTTTTGTAACAGACCTGTACTTCCACCTATACTTCTGAAAGTTTGCATTAAGCAGCAGAGATGCGATTTATCCATGTGCTCAAATGTGATGTGAAAAACTTACCGCAGTCTAAGGAGCACTGATCAGGCAAGGAAAATGATACATTGAACAGGATTTTGAACCAGCTACTTGACTAAACTGTATCTTGGATTTTTCTTTTAAACGCCAAAATAAAACTTCAAGATGTCACAACTACATCAATAAGAGAACCAACAGGCACTTTTCTTTTATGCTTTCCAAAATCTAAAGATTTATCGTAAACTTAGCACACAAAAAATATTACTGATCTTATTACAAAATAGAGACAGCTCTAACAGTCGAGTACCGGCTGTAACTGATACAGCTTGGTTAGGGCTTAAAAATATGAACACCCTGGGATCCAGTGTACACGAAAGAATGTTTAGGGAGGAGAGTTTTAGCATGTCTAATTTAAGCTGAGCTTCAAACCTACATTCCCTAGAGCATTAATGACTATTTCCCCCCCCCCCCGACAGGGTATGCCCAACACTTCTTCCAGGAGCACAAAAGGATTTTGCCATGGCCCCTGACCTACCACAAGCATGTATAGTGCAGCAGCCTGTGTGTCAGTGCATCCTGAAAGTGCTTCCTCCACTATGCATGTTTGAAAACCAGTGGTTTTGTGCAGATTTCTAAGAAACTTAGGGGAAAAAGTGAATGCTGGCAGTGAACTGTTTTTTTCAGACAGCAAAGAGTGGATTACAGACACTGCTTTATTTCTCCCAGTTTGTCTCTAAGACCTCCTATCCTTACCACAGCACATGATAAGGGAAAGATCCATGCCTCTTATCAGCTAGGGTGAAACATCCTTGTTCTGGATTTTGGTGGGGTCTTTTGTTGTTGTTAGGGGTTTTTTGTTGCTTGTTTGTTTGTTTTTTTGTTGTTTTTTTTTTTTTTAAATAGCCTTATGGAACAAGATATCACATATGAATCATGTAGGATAGAACAGAATACAAACAAACTTTGAGTAAAGCTAGTTATTTATCCAGACATCTTCAAATCAACAATGTATACTGGTACACTTAAGTGAGCCATTCATCTCCTAATTTCTTGGAAGACATCTTACCCTCTAACAGACAAAATGTTGGCAGGGCAATGAGAGCAAGCAGACAGCAAAATAAGCTAAATTACTTACTTTACACTGTTGTGAGTCAGTAATACCCAGGGAAACTCCAGATTTCCTACATCTGTTCTCCACCTTTCCCCACTAGAGCTTACCTATTTTTTCCCTCAGAACACCATCAGCCATGAATTCTCATTTTAAACATCAAATGATAGAAAGCAAAATGACTATGAATGCCTGATCAATGAAGGAGACCTCAGACAATCTCAAAATTGATTATGGTAAATTTTAACTAAATAGAGCCTGGCACTGCCCCAGTGATGAAGTCAGCAAATACTGCCAGCTGTATTCACACACAGCAAACATGCCCACTTTTTTTTGGTCAAAGAAAGTTATGTATCAAAACACAGTGGCCATTATCACTACGAACTGTGATTGTTCTCACTACCTTTTAAACCAAGACATGAGCAACCAGCAATTACAGGCTCTACAATGTCTAACATGCCTCTCATTGCCATGAGAAGCCACAAGATGTTTGAGCTGCTGGCCACTGGCCTGCCCTGTTGATGGGTGACTCTCAGAACCACAAGCAGTAGCAAAACACAAGGGATCAAAACTCTGTCCTCAAGCCAGACCCTTCAGTTCACTGTGCAGCTGCATTAGAACAAGCCTGCACTGTGATGGTTTGTGGCTGGTATCTGATACTTCCCATACACTGATACATTATTTCAAATCACACACTGGTCCTCCTGTCGTGTGACAGCATTTCCCACCTCACTTCTCATTACTGTTGCTCATCTCTCTCTTTTTTCCTACCTTCACTGTGCTAACACTATTACTGTCCTAATAGCATTGTATTCTCATGTGTGATGTATTTCTTCCCTGCTAGAGAAGGCAGATTTATTTAACTATTAAAGAGATGCCAGAAACAAAGGGCTACACAGTCCCTGGGACAGCTCTGCAGCTGCCTGAAGGAGCCATGGGGAGCAGGCTCGGAGCCTGACAGTCAGACACTTCTTCCCCCTTCAGAGACGGAAAGAAACTTACATTTCCACTGCCTTTTTGGATCCTTCTCCAGTTCCACTTTTGTTCTTTCCCAACTGAGTGACCTTCCTTTCTAAGTCTCTTTTCCCTTCTGCTTAAGCAGGAACAAAGGTTGAACATGTGGTTATAGTATCAGATCATTGCAATTAACCAGAACCAGAAATATTAAGTTTAATTCATCTACTCTCATCACTTCTCCATTATTTCCATTTTATGAAAAGCAAACCCTGAAGGAATATGCCAGCTGTTATCCTGAAGTGCCTGAAGACATAGCTCCTTGAGAATTATTTGTTGCATATGTATCCAGCCAGGCTCTCCTTAAATACACCATGTATGCAGCAGCTGCAGTTCATGTGTTAGTTCCACTCCACGCATGCTTCTTACTTGTTTTCAGGAAAATCCCAACAGAAAGTCCCACCAACCACTGCCTGCACTCCCCCCACTATCTAAGCCAATTTTAAAAGGTAAGCTTAAGACTTCCAAATTCAATTACACTGTGCACTCAACACTTTCTGTACAATTTAACTATGTGGCAGGTTCAAGTGTCAGAAAAATATCACTACTACCTGCTATGTGCTGTTCTTTCTTCACACACATTCAACTATAAACAATCATAACAGCAAAGATGAATTAAAAAAAAATAATTCTGGAACAAACTGACCTTTGAGCTGCTGTCAGCACTTGAGCCATTTAGAAGTAGGCTTCAATAAGAACAGTAAATATATAAGTAGAAGTCTCTGCATATATTACAATTCTATTAGCTAACAGATACATTCTTCACACCTATTCATTCAGTAACAGAAGATGAATGTGAACCATGTCAGCTCCAGAGACTGCCGACTGATCACAAGTAGTTCAAGGTCACTTTTCAAAGCAAGCTGAAGATACCATGTGCCTAGGTATGACAGAAGTTCTCAATGTGGCAAACTGAAGGAACTCAAATGTATTTACAATGCCAGCATCACTCAGATTTCAACACCTAAGATATGTTTGGGTCACATCACCAGCACCAAGTTATTTAATGTCATGCTATTAAAAGAGTGGTCTACATTACCACTTGTGTTTCTCACCAACCTGTAAATATAAACTGGTTAAGTTGCTGCATGACTTTAGCAAAGAGGAGGCATGCCAAATTTCAAAATTGTTGGCATAGGGTTTTGTGAATGAAGTCTATATGAAGTTTATTTTCAGGCTTTTTCAGCAATGTTCTTGAGCCTAAGGCAAATAAATCTTAGTTAAGTTTGTTTAAAACACCTTATTTCAAAACCAGCTTGCATCCAACAGACACGCTATGTGAAGTGTGTGACACTACATAAATTCAGCCAGGGCTGCAGTGCACAAAAATACTTGGAAAAATTCTTCACTCCCAAGTATTTCTGAAAGTCCATTCAGCTACACCAAGAAAAAAAAAAATCACCTACAAGCAGCATATGGGGGAATTGTTTCCACCCTAATTGCAGTCAAAAAGTAAAGCTAAGAAGTTAGTGAGACAGCTCAGACCAATATATTCTCTTAATGAAACTGTTATACATGAATTTAAACACATTCAATTTCCAAAGTGTTTGAGAGCACAAATGATCAGTGTATGTTTCAAGAAGGCTTCTACTCACAAATGACTGCCTGTTTTAATCGTCTCATAAACTGGTAGTAAGACTTCTTGACTATTTCAAGTATAATCAGTCATTCCAAAGTCCACAGTATGACTCACTGAAACCTAGGTGTGTTTTAACATTCAGCAGTTGTTTTCTTGACAGGAAAGGGAGAGTCCCCTGCTGCAACAGTAAGGTCGATTTACTTTCAGAAGTGTAATGCAGCAGAAGTAAGCTCTTCATCCTTTTGGATGCAAGTTCTATGCATTAATTCCTTTTGGTAGAACACCAAACACTTTTCATACAGATCTAATTAGACCATTAGTATTTTAGTTTATATATTGATGAAAACACATTCCAGTAATGGCATGGCCTGAAGATGACCTCACAAAGCAGAGACAAGTGTACCTGGCATGGAAACAGAGAAGGTGATCTAATTCATCTTTTCCATTTGGTTCTGAACCTTTGTCTACATAGTTTTAAAAACTGGCAGTTGATATTTAGGATTGGCTCTGAATGAAGTATCTGGAATCCCACTTAAGAGATGCATTGGAAGCCTCAGCTACAGCATGTCTGCCCACACTATTCTCACCTGGGGCTGAGATTAATTTAATCTAAAATTTAAATTCACTGCTTACATTTCTCCTTAAACAAGAAGTCAAAGTTCTGTGGTCCCTAATGGACTAGTAAGCCAGGAACTAGAAGTGTGTGGAAAGACAGTTTCTACTTTCTCTAGATTTTCATTACACAAAACCAACAATCCAGTGAAAGTCAAAGAATTATTCAGGTTTCATGGATGAGTTTAAAGTTTTCCAGTTTCTCTCTTCCAAAAGTAAAAGATGAGTCTTCGAAAAAATGCTATTTCCCTTTTCAATCATTGTAAATTTTTGCTGAAGTAATAGCCATAAAACACAATCAAAATCCTTCAGAAAAAAATTCTTGGTTATCTCAAATTGATTATACATTCTTCCCTGATTGCATTTTCCATATATCTAATTCCTCAAAATACTCCAAGTGTTATCCTTCACTTGGTAAGCATGCATCTTTCCCTTCAGAACCCTAACTACCTAAAAGTTTCTTCCAGCATCCTACACATTTGTGATCTTTCATAATATGACAGAATCAAACAAAAGTCTAAATTTGCATTTTAAAATATTTTTATGCTCTGCAGCTACAGAAGCCCTGAAGGTATGATTAAACTATTGATATATATCTAGACTAACACTCCTCAAAACAAACAACAGCATGCAGAAGTTACATTGGTCTAGGGTATGTTGCCCTTGTGCAAATTAATGATTTTTAAAGCCACCATTTGTTGATTTAAAACAAACTCTGTCAGGAAAGCCTGAGAGTTATACTAGCTTCAGTTCTGCTGCTTGGGAGTCCTAGATCAGAGGCTTGTGATCACTGAAATCGAGAAAGATAACCAAACTGATGCTCTCTCTTCCCATTGCTTAGCGCACCTTCTGCTCTTTTGAACTTCATCTTGAAGGAAACACAGCCATGTATTATTTCATTCAGTGTACTAGGTGTGTAATTTGTTATTCTCCACATGAGACAACCCACATCAATAAAATCTAACTCTGAAGTCAGAGAAAGTTGAATTCAACATTTCAGATAACCTTGTCACAACTATTTCTCATATCAAGTGAACCTTGACACTCTTTCTAAGGCCCTGCTCCCTACTTCCATTTAAAACAATTTCTGCTTACAAGAATTTTGAAAATGTATCCAACTTCTGCAGAACAGAACTTCTTCCGAAGTGCTGTCCAGGAAATACGAAGCAGTCAGTCTGATAAGAGTGTATGTTGTGCATTTAGAAAATTTAGCAAATGGCAAGTTTTCTGTTTTCAGAGCCTAGCATGACTCCCATATCCAACTACTTCACCAGATGGATTGTACACATTAGAGGGCAGAATAAAGATTGCTAAAGCAAGGAATAAGCTTTTATCAGTGTTTGAAACTGCTAAATAAAACCCTTTATTCCTTCAACTGAATAAAGAGACAAGCATAAGCAAAATCACAAGTAGTTTAAATTGATTACTTTCTAGTTCATTGGTCTTAATATCTGATGTGTTTTGGTCAGTGCACAGAACCACAGGATATAAAACTCAGCACTCAAATTATTTTCATTGCCTTCTATGTCTAACTACGGGGTTCACATTAACTGTTATTCAGATGTACAGAGCAACTTAGCAAATTACAAGCTTACAAGTCAGGTGCATGCTCAGCTGGAGGATGCTTCCCAGCATCCCCAGAAGCACAAAAGATGAGGAGGTACCTGTAAAAGCCAGGTCAATGAACTCAGGAAGAAGCACCACAAATAAATGCAGTGTTCAAGAACAGTCTTAATTACCTTACCTAGTCATTATACATTAAAATTATATCTTCAATTTTATGGTCAAGTACAAAAGCACTTAAACACAAGCACCAAGTAACATCTAGGGGCACTAAGCCCATCATTACCAAAGTCCAAGAGCATACTTAAAAAGGGGAAAGATCCACACAAATAAGAGAACACTGATTTATCACACACCTTCACCTACTGGTGACTTAAAAAGCAAGTATACTCAGGCACTTTTACCAGCCTTTCCTGCCCATCTAATACCTTCCTCTGAAAATCAGGTATTCCTCACTACTGAAAACAGAAGCTTTTGTGCCCACAAAGAAATGGGTACAATCTACTGTGTTAATAGAGTGCTAAACAACTTCAGTTTGTTCTGTAGTGAAGAAATCAGTCACTACTAACTTTCAAGCTCAACTATGCTCTTTCCTCATCAAGTTCTTTCTCTTTGATATCACAGAATCAGAGTGGTCTGGGTTGAAAAGGACCTTATTAAATGCCTGCTATGTCTTACTTCAAAAAGGCTGCTATCATATTAGTAACTCTCTGGCAGGTAAGAATGGAAGTGATTTACAAAACAACAAAAATGTTAAAAGCTTCACTGCATTAGCAGAAAAAAAAACCAGAATTTGTATCTTTGCTGACTTGTTCTAACTAGTTGAGCACACCCTACTTTCTCAAGGCCACCAAACCTGTAAACATCCTCCAGGAATTTTAATTCTCGATGTAAGAGTGGACCAAGTCATAGTATAGACAAAGCTTTAATACTCTTAACTACACCAGGCTAGTTAATCCATAGCTTAACATCATTTAAAAAATAGATTCGACAGTGAATATAGATGAAGCTTTGGCTGCCTCATTCTCAGCAGCTGGTCACCTGCATTGGTATTACTATTTCCTATTTTCACTTACTCTACATCCTGCTTCTCACAGGATGTTGACATGCAGGACAGGCCTTTTGAAGCTGTTAGAAGCTATGACTTTGCAGAACTGAAGTTTGCTGGTGGTCATTTCTAAAACTTTAAAGAATAGCAAAACCTGAAGATCAATTCGATTTTCTGCTTTCAACAGGCATTAAGTGTCAGCTTGATCTAATGATGGAGATATCCATGCAAATCAAAGCTGTGACCTACACTCATCCTGGTAGCTTCTGAAAAAGGAAATGACACAATGGCACAAGTTTTCAGAATCTCAAAAATAATACCTTGCTGCCATTTATTTGGTATCTTTCACCAGCTTGCTTGTGTGTTTTAGAAATTCAGTGCCCAGCTGCAAGAGGAGGGGGCAGCAAGTGATGACTGCACACGATGGCAGCCTCAGATACCATCAGAATTCCTTGAACCATTTTGGGTTGGGTTTTAACCACCTTCAGCCACTTCAACAACCTCAGTACATTCTAGGCTTTGTTTCTACAAGTGTCAGTCATTTCTTAGAAATGGATTCAGTCCTCCTTGCACAAAAGGAGCAACAGATTTTAACAAAGGGCAAAAACTGAAGAAAAGATATTGCTGTGAATAAGTTCAGACAATGAATTAAAGTTTTAAGTATACTAAACCAGGAAAGATTCATGCATTAAGATCCACAGTACTTATTACAAATTTGTTAATGCTTGCAAGAAGTTGTACTACAAACACAAAGGAGAATCAACTCTCTACCACATATTAATTTTCATTAAAAACCCCCCCAAACTATTGTTATTCCAAGCTTTTTTTTAACACTCACTCCAAAAGTCTGCATTTCCCAAGAAGTAACATTCCCAACCTAAGATCTGTCTTTGAGTCATGAAGTAGCTAATCCTTTTAGTCATTTACTTAAAGAGGATGAGTCAATAGCATTTGCTTTAATTTACAAAATGATTTTTAAAAGTTAATACTTGAAACAATGTCCCAACCTCTATCAGAGCAACCAAGGTCCAAAAGGAGTAGTGACTTCAGTGATTAGAAGGCCCAGTCTTCAGATTCAAATGCATCATAAATAGCTCCCAATGTGTAATATCCTTTTACTCAGAAACCAGTTTCACCTCTACAACACTATGCATTTCTGTATAAACACCAGCTGTTCACTGAAAACAGGAAAGCAGAGGGAAAGGATTCACAAGACTTGAAACTGTTCATAGAGCAGCATCAAGCAGATACTGAATCTGCCAAACTTCTGCATGTATGGTAAGAACCAGGATTTCACTGTTCTGAAGGCCAATGATAATAGGAGAGAAAATCAGGGCTACTATCAAAGCTGATGAATTATCTAATGTTAATCAGGTATTTTAGGTGACACAAGGAATCCATTTGCTGCAAGAAAACACCAACTTTATTTTCAATGAAACAATGAAGTGCTGCTGGAAAATGCTGCTTTGAACATGACCTCCTAGTATGGAGATTTCCGTTTTATTTAAGTTATTTACTTTAGAACTAGATCTACAAAATGGACAAAGGTCAGCAGTGGACACAGATTTTTACCTTTGGTTTTATTAGAATTTTCTGTTTCTTAATTAAGCAAAGCAGAAGTACTAACAACACTGCAACCTGGGGAGGAAGGGAGGGAAATTACAATAGCAACACACTTGACACACTTTCAACAATTAACACTGCAGCCTTACAGAAGTTTAAACATTTACAAGCATCTGCTCAATCTTAATACAGTAAGAATTGAAAGTAGATACACCTCACAGCTCAAGACTATTTCATTGCAGGCATTGTCACAGGGTATCAAAAAGAATCAAGAGCACAAGTAATGCTACTGTTGATTCACTTTTGAAGGCTCATGGTACCCTTGCTTATTTGTAGTGAAACTGCCCAACATAAGCCTGACACAGGGCAATGTAAAGCTGGTTAGAGAGGACATAGAAAATATAGAAGTTTGGAAATTACTAAAAAGCCTCATATATCTAACCTTTATATGGAAAAAAATAACTTAAAAGCACATTAAAATAAACCTTTAAGTTTCAGCTACAGATACAAGGAGTAGCTGCATCTTCAAGTTTAAAACTATAGAGCAATAGATTTCATGACTGCTTGCCCACGAAGAACTCTAGCATCAGGACCTAGAACATATGGAGAGCATCAACAACAACAACAAAAAAAAACCATGAAAAAACCCCAAATTCTTCCATTGCAGGTGGAGAGTAAACTCCTTTCAGGCAAGGACTGATGTCTTTTCTTCCTTTACATCAGTTCTCTCTAAAAAATGAAGCAGCTTGAATGCAATGTGAGTTACTGCTATGCAGAGGCCCCACAAGGCTCTCAGCAAACCCAGCAGTTTTACCTACTGCCCCTTAGAAATTACAATTCAGAAGTTACCCTTTTTGAAAACCTGAAGCCACCATATGACAGGGTGTATACACAATAAAGCATTAGTCTTGTACCATATATTCCATCTTCAAACTTTCACATGTAATTTAACTATGTGAAAGTTGCTGCTGCACTCAGACCTTCTACATCATCTAGTATCTCTGCCTTGAAATCAGGGAATATAAAGAAACATCGACTTTGTGCTCAAGGTATGTGAAAAAACATACTTAAACTTTATCTTGAAAAAAAACCCCACGTTGCTAAGGTGTTTGTTTATTCAGGAACAAGAGTTTCAGGAACAGTTTTGAATCATGCCTCATGAATCACAGTCAACATAAATCCTCTGTATTAGCATAGAAGCAGTCATTTAAAACAGGGACTTCAGTAACAGCTGCTAGTGTATGTTTCAAATAAAGCATTCATGGAAGATGTTTGACAAAGTAATACCAGTTCTTCATTAAAAAGCTACTCTCACCTGAAAGACCAGTCACAGAACTAATGGCTAAAAAGGGTCCAGATCACATCTACTCTTAGCTTGCAAGACAGACAAATAAATGTCTTCACTGCTTGGCATAAGATGGAATATCTTACTGTGAACCTCAACAATAGTTGTGAATTAAATAATTCGTAAAAAAATTAAATTTTATTCATAGATATGTATTTCATTTATATCAGCATAATTTCAGATGTTTGTATTCTAGTGGTTCTTTGTCAAACCACAGAAAAAAAAGAAAACAAAAAGCTATACATATTTTGCTTGAGCTATTCTTTACATGAAAATATAATTGCAGCTAGAATGTTGCTAGCTTTATTGTTGCTTTTTTTTAAACAAAAATGCAGAATTTTGTAATGCCAGCAGAAGTATGTCTAAATGAATTTTCTAAACAAGATATATTTCACTTTGAAAAGTTGTGCCATACCAGTAATAATAATTAAAAAAAGCCTTCTGAAAAAACTGTTAGTAGAATGACTAACAGCAGCCACACTCCACCCAAGGCATCCACCCTTGCTAAATCCAAATACTCCAGATGACAAGCAACCTTTCCATGCTACTTGCCAGAAGTCATTTCAGTTTAGCTGCCTTCCTGGAACTAAAAAAGCATATTTGAGATTCAACTTAAGAGATCTAAAAAAGCAGTTACTATAGCATTAGTACAGTAGAAATTACCATTCAAAGAAGGAGGAGTCAAAACCAGTTCGTGTCTCAGCTTTAAGAAACCCATCCTTTGTACACTGGGAGTTCCAACCTCTCAGACACTGACTCATTAATCATAGGAGTGGTAGATGGGGAAGGAAACAGAAGCAGAACAGAACACAACTGCACATGCACCTCAAAGGAAGAGTAAAAATCTTAAGGCTTGCAGTAGATGGGTGACATCTGAAACCAAAGGGTGGCACATCTTTGCTAGCAGGGCTGAACAGGAAAAGCATGCACAGCTGTAGGTCTTGGTCTGCACTACTTCCTGCTGCCTTCCAGACAAGAAGAGAGAGCTCTCAAGCACACCACCTTCTCTTAGGGACTAGATTTGTTAGAAGGACAGAGGGAGATTAAGAAATCTCAAGAGTGAGCTTTATGAGGTCCCAATAAGTTAGTTCTGAAGTGGGGCACTGAGGAACAGAGACAGACAGTAACAACAGTACAAATCCTAGCACCCCATCACACAGGTTCTCGTGAAAGTCTTATCACAGGAAACAGGAACCACTGCCCCACACAAGTCATGTTATTTTCACAAAGGTGAAAGTTTTGCAACTTAATCACACCTGTTAACTGTGGAAAGACATGTACTCTTCAGCGTCTTAAGGAATTAACTGATTCATCAAGCTAATACATTTCCAAGTTGTTTTCAAGGAAAGGTAACTCATTTTGACTGATTCAGCAAAAAAACCCACCTCGATGGCAGTATGCATGGAGGCATATAGGTATTTTCAGCACAATCCAAAGAAGCAAACAAACCACTCTGTATCATTTGCCACGTAATTACTATTACATTACATACATGCAGCCTCCTGCAGCAACAACTCCCTCTTAACACAGAATAGGGTCTGGCAGCTTACACACTGCTGACTTGCATCTCTTCAGCTCCCACTACAGTGCAGTACAATTTCACTATCGAGAGCATCTGGAATTCTGCTGCTTGCACAGAAATGTACTCCTGAGCTACGATGCATGCTTGAGGTGTCATGCCAGTATTAGCACCTCAGTTTTATATTGTTCCATAATTACTGCAAATTCATGTCAAAGATTCCCCTGAGAAGTCAGCTTGAATATGACCATCAGTTATTTCCATTCCTCAATATAGACATCTTACTTTATAAAACCATATTGTATATCCAAAAACTTTTACTTAAGGGTTCTTCAAGAGACATTTTATTTTTATCTATGAGAAGAAACAAAATGCATACATAGTTACTTTAAATGTTTTAAATGGGTTATTAGCTCCAATCTGAAGAAATAAAGGGGTTTCTTCACTTTCTTTTCAGTTTATCTCATGAAAAGATAAGCTTACTAAACAGAGCACAGATAGAAGTAAGGCTAAATTCTCTCTATCTCTGCAATTACCTAGCACAATGCTGCATATAGATCACTCCATCCAAAACCATACTCTAATTACATACTCAAAATTTAGTATCTCAAATGCCTCTACATATATGGGCCCCACAATATAGTGCATATAAACTTCTGTCTCACAGTAACCCATTCAACATTGCAGAAGTTACTCCACTGACTTCCCCCATGCCAGCATAACACTCTGCATGACATTACCCAGTCAAGTTCCCGGTCTTAGTCCCCAGGACAGCAGCACCCGTGAAGACTTTATTTCATTTTCTTAAAAAACAAAACAAAAACCAAAACAGAAATACAGAAGCAAAAAAGAAAAGTCCCCACTCACCAGCACAGTGGTGCAGATGGACCTGAGCTCAGACTCCACCTTCTCCCGATAGTCCTTGATAAGCTGCATCTTCTTGTCACTGGTGTCTGTCTTCTGCTCAATGCTAGAGATGACCCTCCAGGCAGAGCGTCGTCCCCCCACTACGTTCTTGTAGGCGACTGAGAGTAGGTTGCGCTCCTCGTTGGAGAGCTCGGCCCCTTGCTCAGTTACTGCCTTCATGCAGGTGGCCATGTCATCGTAGCGCTCAGCTTGCTCAGCCAGCTTGGCTTTCTGGATCAACTCGGTCTTATCCATGGTGGCTGGCAGTGGGGCAAGAGCAGTACAGTGGCAAAAGCAGGAGAAGCTGGGGATGTCACACTACCGACCTGAGAATGCACCTCGAAACCTGACAGAAAGAAGACAGCAAGCATGCTAGGATAAAACTCCACTGACCAGGATGTTAACCCACCCTCTAAAAAAAAAAAAAAAGGGGATCACAATGAACCTCGCCTTGCCTCCCCTTCCCCATCTCCAGGTGCTTCTCGTGGAGAGATGTACTGCAGCATCCTATTCTTCTATGCAGGCCTAAGGGGAAAGGCACTCGTCTCAAGGGTCCACCCCTAGGGAACCCACGACCCAGAAACCCAACTGGGGAAGGCACTGCCAGTGCTAGCCAAGGGACAGGCAGACCGAAGACCAAGCGCTAGAAATAGCTATTTTTCCATCAGAGCTTAATTTTTGTCCTCATCCTGCATTTCTTCTTTGCCTTATGTGAACACATTAACACGCTGCCCATCGGGGACCTGGGGAAGGACACCCAGTTACCACCGGGCACCCAGTTACCCCCTGTGCCACAAGCCCTGCAGGCGAGAGCCGAAAAAAGGCGGGTGCCACAGCCGGGACAAGCGGGGAGAAAGATTAGAGCTCGTTCCGGGGGGGAGTGGTAAGGAAGGGGTTAAAACCCCAGGGGCTAGCAGAGCGGGCCCGGGATCCGCCTCTCTCGGACACCCGCGCTCCGCCGCTCCAGCGAGGCCCGGGGCGTTCGGAGCGGCCGGGGCGGGGCGGCCCAGGGGCCAGGCCGGCGGCCCAGGGCGCTTCGCCTCCTGGCGGCGGGGCGCAGAGGGGCCCGGGGCTCCCCGCCTCCCCCCGGCGGCCGCGGCGGGAGTGACCGCAGGTCCCGCGGCGGGACGGCGGGCCTCGGAGCGGAGACCCCGCACTGCCGGCGGGGAGCGCGGCGGCACGGCAGTGGGTGGGGTCTCGGGCCCGGTAAGGGCGGGGGCCAGGGGCGGCCGCGTCCCTCGGGACGGCGTGGGGCGCGGGGCGGCCGGCGCTGCCCCCGCGTCGGCGGGACGGAAAGAGGAAGCCGGCGGTCCCGCCGGGTGCGAAATGGCGGCGCTGGCTGGCTGCGCCTCCCGCTCCCCGGGGCCGCCGAGCGCTCCACGCCGCGATCACAAAATGGAGGACGCGGCGGCAGAGGCAAGCAGCGGCGGAGAGGGGTCCGGGCCCGGGCCCGCGACGGCCGCCGGAACGCGGCACCGCGCTCACCTGAGTCCGCTGCGCTAGGCCGGGCCGCGGGCGCCACCCGATCGGCTGCCTCGCTCGGGGCGGTGGCGGAGAGAAAGAGCCGCTCCCGTCTCCGGCGAGAGCCAGCGCTAAAGGGCGTTGGCACGGACAAGCCTACCCGCTGCTCAGCCCGCGCCCACGCCGCCAATCGCAGCCCGCCCTGCCAGCCCGGCTCCGCCCCTCGGCGCCCCGACAGCCAATCCGAGCAGAGCGCGCCGCCGCGGGGGCGAGCGCAGGCAAGGCACAAGCTCGGTTGGCCCGTGGGCTGCGGCTGGGGCCACGGGGTTTCCTCCAATTAGATCCAGGGTGAGATGACGTCACTGTCGCCATGGTGATGCTGCTACAACCCCCCCCCCCCTCTCCAACCACCACCGCCGCCCTCCCCCTCCCCCTCCGCTCCCCCTCCGCCCTTCCCGGGCAGCCGGGGCGCGACCGCCGCACGGGACAGAGTGGGGGAGCGGGGGGAGCCCCCGGCGGGGCGGGAGGCGCCGGGACGGGACGGGGCGGTGGGAGGGAGCGAGCGAGCGAGCGAGCGAGCGAAGCGGACCCCGCCGCGTAGCCCGGCGGCCCTTTGCCGTCCGAAAGGGCAGCGGCCGCTCTTCCGCCTGCGGGTGGCCGCGCCCTCGTCCCGCCTTTCCCCTCAGCCGGCGGGCGGGCGGGCGAGAGTGCCCGGAGGAGCGGGCCGGGCTGAGCGGGCCGGCGAGCCCGGCCCAGTCCGGCTCGCTCTGGGGTGGCTCGGGCGGGGCGGGGCGCGGCGGGCGGTGGTGTCCGGCGGGGCGGCTGTGCTGGGGCGAAGTCCGCCCGGCCGCGGCCCGGAGGAAAGGAGCTCGGCGTGACCCCGCGCCCCTCCCTGTCGGTGCCGCGGCCCCGGGTAGAGGCGGCAGGAATGTCATGGGGATTCCGTTCCTGACACGGGTTTTTTTCCAGTGGCAGGTTCTCAGAAGGCTGTCTCAAGTGAAGGTGGCTGGGCTCTGCCTCTGGACCCCAGGGACGGGAAAGTGTTCCTCAACAGTTCATGTTCTTGAGGCCCTGTGCAGGGTGTGGCCAAGCATTTCACACACACACACAGACACACACACAGACACACACACAGACACACACACAGACACACACACAGACACACACACAGACACACACACAGACACACACACAGACACACACACAGACACACACACACACAGACACACACACAGACACACACACAGACACAGACAGACACACACACAGACACAGACAGACAGACACACACACACACACACACAGACACACACACAGACACACACACAGACACACACACAGACACAGACAGACACACACAGACAGACACACACACACAGACACACACACACAGACACACACACAGACACACACACACAGACACACACACACACACACACACAGACACACACAGACACAGACAGACACACACACACAGACACACACACACAGACACACACACACACACACACACAGACACACACACACACAGACACACACACACACAGACAGCCCCCTTGATTTCTCCTGAATTTTCAAGAAGTCAGAGAAGCGATGGACACAAACTGGAATCCTAGCTCCATGCTACCATGCTATTACAAACAAATAAAATGTTACCTACTTACGAGTGCATAAACAGAAGGCATCTCTTGGTGTATGGATGTCCAGAACACTGGCAGAGTGGATGCATGGTTTTGTTTGTGCTCATGCTGCCTGAGTCTTAGAGGATGTTGTAATAGCCCAGTGAGTTTGTACTTTGAGTCTTAGCAATTCAACAAAATCCAGGTGAGGATCAAACACATCTGGTCTGTTAGGGCTCAGGTTAATTAGGGTTTCTGGTGTCTTTATGCTATACCAAGTCTCAGCATGAAGTGATGAGATTTCTCACCTTTGGTTTCAGCATCACCAAATATAGTCATGCTGAGGAACTTCAGCATCCAGATGGGATGATGAATTCTCTGAATCAACCCCAGGATGTTATTGTCTCAACTCGAAAAGCTCTTGATCCGTGTTTGGACTGGGACTGTGGTTAGGTACATGGAAATTGGATCTTTGCCGTGTACAAGCCACTCTTTGTCATTTGAGTTTGGGAAACATTTGTTTTTGCCTTTTTGATCTTCCTTGTCAGTAGGATGCTCTCTCATTTTCACCAAAGTCCCTAATGATTATCTTTACTTACACATGAAATAAAGACTAAAACTTGCCAAATGTACAACAAAACCTTTCTTGGTTAATATCATGTCTCCATCAGAGAGAAAACTAACCATTCCATCTGTACAGCTCAGATGAGTGGGTTTTATTTGGGGAAAGACAGCTGACCTAATCAAGATTACTTCCTTCACTGATTCCCCTCAAAAATCAGTAAGATACTCTAATTACCCTCATATAATTCAGATCACATCTCTCTCCCATTTACTGAGAGGTTGCATTAAGAAATGCTAAAACACCTCAAAAACTGTGAAGAGCTGGGTACAGCTTGTCTGCATGCATAGAGCTGTGAGGTGGATCCAGACTCAGCTGCATGCATGGCACAGGCTGATGCAGAGGTGCAGAGCAGCTGCATGGCCTCTGTGTCTGGCATCAGACCTACAGTGTGCTGCAGCTGCTTACTTTTCAAGTTTGGGTCCTGTGGGCATATGTGCCTTAAGACTGCACTGTGATATGTTTTTTAATCACATAGCCACAAGCTCATTTCCCCAGAGGAACTGCTAAGTAGGAATGATGTTCTTTGGGGAACTCTTATAAGAGAAGGCTCAAAGAATTTGTTGTGTTTAATTTAGAAAAGAAAAAGGTTACCATGAGATTTGATGTCTCAAAAGGAGAGTAAAGAATGTGGATGTAGAATTGTTATTTCAATGGCAGACAAATATGTGTAAAATTGACATTAATGAATTTAAGACTGTAAATTGGAAGTTCTGGAATTTTCAGAGCAATGGGGTTGTAGAACAGCTTCCCTGTGCTGAGGGCAGGAAGCCCATCCACTTTGAAAGGTGGAGCCTGAGCAGTTTATAAAAGTGCTTATGTGATGTAGTTGCCTGAGATAACAGGACACTAAACTCCAGAAGCTTTCCAACTCTGCCTTTCTATTTAATGTGGTGTTTTTTTATTGCTTAGTCCATATCTAATTTAATATACTGTTTACTGCGTAACAGTATCCTTCACTGAATTAAAAAAAAAAAAAATTCCTTCAGAGCTTTTCAGGAGTGCTACTAACCATTAATGACCTTACCCTTGTCATACCATTTAGAAATGGTTCGCATTATCCTGCCCTACATCCAAAACAATGAAAATTATCAACACTTCTGGGTACCTGGGTGGAGAAATGTAAGACCTTAATTTTCACAGTGGTAAATATTAGATCAAAAACCTTCATCTCCAGGGTAGTAAATGCTCTATGTTACCCAGCATGTACTGAAGTCCACCTCTCACCAACTGCAGATGCACCTACTCAAATTCAGCATCTTTGTAGCTCACACCACAATTTTTTTCAATTTAGGGAGAAAAATTAGGAATAATGCAAATTCATTAGATTTACATACAAACCTTAGGTAAGAATCAGAATCCAGTTTTCCATAGGCACAGTTGCTGTTATTTGCCAGTTATTTGTAGCTAATGGTGGGTGCTGTTCCATTCAGACTGTCTTCTTCTGGTGGGAGAAGAATAATCAAGGAATACTTGGGTTGGGAAGGTGACTGTCAGTGTGGTAGAGTGCTACCCAACCCCAGTTTTGCTGCCGAGTGCCATTTGACCAGTTTAACCTGCTGCAGGATAAGTGTATCTCCATGCTGGGTAGTTTAGTCTTTGCTTGTGAAAGATAATATTGATGAATATTGATATCTGCTGCAGGGTAAATGCTGTTGAAACAGCTACTGCTCATGGTTATAGAAAACTCTTAACTTCTGTCTGACATTTTTCTCCCCTCTCACTGTTACAGTAGTTGATGTTAAATCCCATTCCTCTTTCTAGGGCTGCAATATATATCACCCTATTGAATGTAACTGTTTTTCTGCATCCTTTCCTTCAGTGGCATGGGGCACTGAAGTGTAGAAAAAGCTCTGGGGAGCAGAGTGAAACTTATGTTACCTCTGTGAGGTATCTCCCCACCTCAGGCAGGTTTCCTTTCTGCCTGTTGGCCTATGAGGGAAGATGCTGGCTAAACAGAACCATTCTCTGTGCACTTGGCCTAAAAAATACAGGTTTCTTAGTACTTGCCCTAAGCAAGTCCAGTGAACCTCTCGTGAAGTGCCTCCAAACCCTTCAGCCTCAGTGTCCTGCTAGTGCCAAGAGACAGTCATGGAGGAGTCCCATAGGGGATTCCTCTCCAGGAATACCTTGCACCTTACTGGTCTAGTTGGACACAAAGCTTTAGCAGATCTCCCTTGGGCTTCTTTAATGTTTTCCCAGGCCCTTTCCCAGCAATTGTGACTTACAAGCGGAGGACAGGGGAGCCAGCTGGAGCTCAGTGGTAACTGTGAAAGTTGAGGTGTGTTTTTTTGTTTTTGTTTTTGTGGAAATGAAACAAATAGCCTTTTAATGGCTGCTGTTCACTTAAATGCAACTTGCTGTGCCAAAGCATTATAAAGGGCCTCCGTTTGCTTGTGCAAACAGGAATGACAACAGTCAGTGAAATTGTCAAGTAAATTTTATCCTCCTATCAGAAGGCAACAGTAGGGCTCGTAGAATTAAGATAAATGAAACTAATTTCCTTTTCATGGTGATTTGATTATTCTTTCATTACAAGTAACTAGTTCCCTCTTCTAATTATATGGCTTGCTTTTATCCAAGAAAAATTATCCAATTTATAGGAGTGGACCATTAAAGTCAGTCATCCATGAACAGTTGATTGTGGTGCTATGAGATTTCTGGTTTCAGAAAATGTCTGTATTGAAATAGATACATATAGATTTTTGGCTCTTCTGCTGTTTTGTCAGTGGTCATAACAAATGAGAAAGCAAGTAGTGGGTATGGATGTGCAAGGCAAAAATGAAATGCAGAGGGCAGAGAGCAAAAATCGTGCACACATTTGGCATGTCTTAAAGGGAGTAAGATGTATTGGAGAGAAAGAGGGCACTGGGGAACAAGACAAGTGCAGGAAGGTGCACTAGTGCTTTGAAAGGCTTATCAGCTGGCTCTCTAGTAAATTCAGGGAGAGCTCTGTCTGTTATGCTGCTGATATCAGCATTCATTGCTTTTTATCTCTATCTACTTCTTTTCTTGCCGCTGCTGTAGGAGCGTGTTATCCAAACAGGAGAAGGGAGATCAGTCAAGCAGATGACACCACAGGGGCTGGAGAGGAGGCATTGGAGGTGTAGCTGGGAGCATGGTGAGGTCGTGAGAAAGCCTCAGGTTCTGTAGGCAGGTCTCTGCAGGCTACTCTGATTAGTTTAGTTATAAACTGGAGTAACTATGATGAGCTAGAGAAGTCCACAGAGTAAGCTGGTGCAGAGAGACAACAACTCATACTAGATCAATTAAAAGTCAGAAAAATAGACAAGCATTTGATCTGAAAGAACCCCATGTAGTTTCTCTATGTAAGCTAAACATACTTTTTTTTTCTGTGACATTATTGAAGCTGATGAATATTTGAAGGCCAAGTGCCCCTCTGCATGTGAAAACTGCTAAAGAAATAATGACTAATTATACTTGTACACTGTTGGTAAGCTGGGGTGATTCCCCACATGGAAACTCCGTTCCAGAAAGAAAGCCACTTTTATTCTGAAACAGAGTGCCTGCTAATAACAACAAGCTACAATTATCAGATTAGTCCCAGTGCAGACAAGCCATGAGAATAAAGGAAGGAAAGGCAGAAGACACAAAAGACAGAGATGGAAAGAACGTAGTTAAGCAGCTAACCAAAGATAGCTGTGGGAAGATAGGATATAGCTATCCTTTCTCATGTGGCCTTCATAGGCTAAAAGAAAGCTTGTGGTAAGCCTCAGAAATCTGTTTAAAGATAGGATATTTTTTTCAATATCAGTTTTGAAGAGTTCTTGCTCTTCTATAAGCAAAATGTGGCAGCAGGATATGTACGTATTGAATTTTTCCTTACAGTTTGTAATGACAAGGTTCTTGGGGATGAGGTCTCAATACTGCCTTCCATGTACAAAGATCAGGAATCAGAGGACTGTGGAAAGTGTGTGTTAGATCTCTGGCTAGTTCTGATTATGTACCTGGTACCCCATTAAAAATGAATTATAATAGAGTATTAAATAATCCTTCAGTGGAAGAAGGGGATGGCGTATGCGCATAGATACATTTTGGGATGAAATGCTCTTTGACAAGCCAAGAACAAGACACTGTAAATGCAACTTTAGTAACTGAATTAGTTTTGGCAGTTAATATGCTGAATCTTTGCTTTACTGAAATGCTTCCACTGCTGTACTTATTTGCCTTCGTTATAAGCAAGCTGCTTAATGATGGACTGTGCTAATGCAAATTGTATCACATAATTACTTGCATTAATGTTGTAGGAAGCCTCAGATACACAGAATGAATGTCCATGGAGATACAAGCAAGAAAAAAAATCTTCAAGCTAGTGAAAAAGCTATCTAGGCAATGGATTGTCCTCTACATTAGCAAGATGATCTTACCAACAGGAGGTGTTGCCTTCTGGAGAAACCTAAATGAGAGAGACATCCCCCTCTTTCTCATTCCATGTTTTGCTGCTAATGAGAGAGTAGAGCTTCCCGTTGAAATAAAGAGCTACACTTACAACATATAGGCCAAAAAAGAGCAAGATAGGAAATGTGTTTGCTGTGTTGGTTGGTAATGTCTTTTCTGCAGTGGGAGATACTTTTGAATTAAGAGATTGACATGAGGACCTGATACATGAATGACTACATGAGGAGTTTAGTCTCCTAAACATGATGTTAGCCAGTGATGCTGGGAGAAGTTTTCAGATCTAATTTCCATGTATTTGAACACTGAAGACTTTCAAATAGAACACACAGGAAATCTGTAATTAAATCCCAGTATTTATTTCATTCTGCTTCTTTATGGGATTCCTTCCACGACAGCTAAATGATTCCTGTTCTTCTCAAATTATTCTTCTTTGTGTAAACTTCAGTAAAGTGTTTCTGAAAGGTTAGATTTACAATGTTTATATAAATCTCTGCCTGTTTTTCTGTTGTCACAGATTACCACTCTAACTATTTTATTGAAATGTTCTCCTGGAGAGATGGAGCATTAACTTCCCTGGGTGTGTTACTGGAGGAGTACTGATTGGTCAGTTTGCTTTATTGTTCCCATTCCATTGTCATCAGAGCTGGATAGGAAATGAATGTCCTGCTCTGTTAAACTCTTCACAAGTTCAGGCTTCTTACCCTGAAGGAGAAGGTTGCAGAACTTTTCTCATGAAAAAAATTAATAATATTTCTACAATTTGAATGAAAGCCCACACCTGGTATATGAGGTCTCATTTCAAGTTCCTGTTTTGCCATTTTTTAATTCATTGGGTTATTTTAAGCGTAGAGCCATCTCTCCTGTCTTTTCCATATCTTCATCACAAGAAGCTTTTCAAAGTAGAATTTTTATTGATTGTCAATTTTCCATCAGCCCCCCCTCATATTTCCACAGTTAACTCTGGAAAATGACCATCTGTTTTTCCTGTCTTCAGTCCCAAATTGCCCCTGAAAATAAATATGTAAACTCCCTGTCCTTCTTATACCATGGAATCAATGTGCATAGTATCAAAGAAACATCTAGCCATATACTATGATACAGAAAGTTAAACTTTTAGTATTTAGTATTTATAGGCTTTTCCTCTTGGCATGCTTAGTTTAAAAAATAAGTTATGGCTTTTATTATGGCTCTTGTACTAACCAGTGCTGGAATCTATATGAGAATCATAAAATCACTACATGAGAAGTGAAGCTCGAATGACATTTTCCTAGAACATATCAGAAGCAAACTTTGTGTGAACTAACTAATAAAATTCATCCTTCTCAGGGCAACAGTCAATACCTTCTGCTAAAGAATCATCTAAATCTGTGGCCTGCAGATATTGTTTCCTAAATATGAAATATTTTATCCAGTGTGCCAAATGGATCAAATCTGCTCCATGAAAGTCAGTTTCTGGCTTCCTTCTCTGTGTATTCACTCTCCCTCTCTCTTTTTTTTTTTTAATAAATCCTTTTAGATAGTAAGTGGCCATCAGCTATACCTATCAAATATTAATTTCTGCTTGAAATGGTGTTAGTGGGATCTGTGCCTCGGATTTGGTATCATAATGGGCTAACTTTCTCTTTAGGCCAGCACCCTGTTGTGTTGAGGGTTTTGAACTTTAAGGTAGTTTTACCATTTCAAGTAGTTTGTCTTGATTTCAAATACGTTTGTAAGAAAAGGAACCTTCGGTAAAGGTGATTGGATTTTAGATTCTTTAGAATGGGCAAGTAGATATTACTGAGAGCAGAGGAATCTTAAATGAAAAAGTCTGTGTGTCTAGGAGAGTATTCTAACTAACACGTATTTGGCTTGACACGTAGCTGCCAATATAAGATTTAGGCATGGCAGGGACAGAAGTAGTTGATACAGTAGTGATGTGAAATATCTGTTTTTGTATAATGGGCACTCATTTGAGAAATAATTTGTTCTCCAGCTGTATGATGAGTTTAGAGGGGAATCAAGTACTTTCAGAGTCTTGTGTAACAATTTAATTGAATAATTTAAACTATTTCACTGGGTATATAGTGAAGGTGTATTTAACCTTATAGAATCATACAATCATAGAATGGTATGTGTTGGAAAGAACCTTCAAGGATCATCTAGTCCATCCTCCCTGCCATGGGCAGGGACATCTTTCACTGGATCACATCACTCACAGTCTTGCCCAACCTGACCTAGAACACTTCCAATGATGGGGCAACCACAGCTTCTCTGGACAATCTGTTCCAGAGTCTCATTGTAAGACATTTCTTCCTTACATCCAATGGAAATCTATCCTTTTTCAGTTTAAAAAAATTTTCCCCCTCTGTCACTAAAGGCCCAATAAATAGTCCTTCTCCATCTTTCTTAAAAGGCCCCTTTATATATTGAAAAGCTGCAGTAAGGCCTACCTTCTAGATTAATAGAAGAGTCTATCCTGGAAATGTCAAGTTTGTTTCCCAAGAATGTGTTAGGACACTACACAAAAATACAGATGGATTTCTCTTGCAGGCATAATTCCAAGTTGCTGAATTTTGGGGCATAGTAGCCCTGGCATCTCTTTATAGCCAGTGGAAAGCATTTCCAGGGAACAATTCTTCCCATCCCACTGTGCCTCTGGAGGTCTCTCTTTCCAGATCCTTAAGCAACTAAATAAAATGAAATAGGCTGAACATAAGCCAAAGCCTACAAATATGAGAGCAATTTGATGAATATTCATAATGGCTGAAGATTATTCCTAATAGACCAATAGAGAGACTATATACTAATTGTGTGCAGGTTGCTCACTCAGGAAGCAAATAAGCAGTCACCAGTTCTGTACGTAGGGCTAAATTTCATACTGCTTAAAGTGTTATTTGTTAGTGGATTGAATTATCCACATTTTCCCCTTTCATATCATACTTGTATATTTCAGTTGAAGTCATATATTTTTTCAGGTCAAGAGGTATATTCTGTACTGCCAATGCAGTAGGTTTTACTATCATTCTTGGCACACAGATGTTTAAATGATTTGAATGAACAGCAGTCGCAGGGCCTGATAAGTAAGATGATTATCATCAGGAGACATTTAGTGCTTTGCCTTCACAGAGCACAAACTCCTTTTGATTCACATTCAAAAGATAAAGCTAGATTTTCAACTAGTGTAAATCAGAGAAAAAAAATGCTGCCTGTTATGAATGTGTATGTCTTTCATATGTCATTTATTGCTTGAGTATTTTTCTCATAAGTCTATTGTAGGATTTGTACAAAGTCATTTAGTCCATCCTTGTTTCTGAAATTCTTATAGTATACCTCTGTATTTACTGTTTCATGTATGTCTCTGTGACAGGACACTTCACACTGCACACTGTCTGCAAGTGTTGACTCTATTGATCTAGGCAGTGGTTTAATGCTTTCAGAACTTCTAATGCTTTTCAGGACTTTTCCAGTGCTTCCTCATATTCTGTCAGCTTTTTAGAGTGATATGAAATGCTATGCAAATGTTGTTATTTTACTGACCACATCAATACTTAAATGGTTTCTTCCAAGACTGTACTTGTTAACATGGGGTTTCTGCTGTTTTGTGTTGTCCATTCAACCAGCATTTGTTAGGTCTGTATGCAGTTTTTTGACAACCTCATCTCAGGCTTCTGTTTTGACTGTCAAATACCATTGTGTCAGTCATAAACTCACCCTGTTCACTCTCTTTCCAGATCATTAGTCAAGACATCAAGCAGTAGCCTGCATCTTTAGGCACTGTGTGGTTAATATTTGGCCTGAGTGAAAAGTAAAACCTGTATTACCACTTTTTTTTTGCCTACATCAGGGATTGATGCATCTGAGAAGGTGGCTAAATAAATCTTCTTGTCCTTGCAGACTTCAGTACTGGTTGACGTTTGAACCAGTTGGGATAGAAAATTATGTTGTGAGCTGTGGCACAAGAATCTCAGAGTGGTTCCAAGAAACCCATAGGAGCTGCGGGAATGGGGCCCATGGATGAAAGGCTGATGGTGTGCAGAGTCTTGCACTGGTTATCTGGAGTCTGACTACCTCAGACTGCCCGTGGCCAGGAGCTGATCACTCGGGTGGAAGGTGAAGTGTGGGCTAAGCTGATGAGTGTGTTCTGCTCTCTACAATATGCATAAGCCTGACTGGTGCACTGGTGATGGTACCTAACAGGCTTGACTGCACTGGGATCAGTCTCTGTACCTTTTTCTCTTTCTTCCATCAGTCTTTCAAGTCGTTACCAGAAAGGGGTGCTTCTGCACACCCCTTGTCATCACTGTGCTCACTCTATGAGCATGGGATAGTACCAAAGTCCACAACCACTGAATTCTGCTCTCCTTGCTATGTTGTATTCCCAGAGATTAAATATAGCATGACCGGCATCTTTTATGTTCCCAAATGCTTATCTGACTCTCAGTCAGAAAGGGGCTTTCCACTCTTCTCGTATTGCTGAAATATTGATTCTGCTTCATTGCAAAAGAGCTACTTAAGTCCCATGTTTAAGTACAAAAGCCTGATATGAGACATTCCCTTCATATCATCCCTCAGAAGCATGTGGGCAGCTTGTGGAGAGAATGGCTTGGGAACTGGAGAAAATATGTGAGCAGTTGGGGAAAGATGGGATCAGATATCAAAACACCAGGATAGGAGTCCCAGCTGAAAAATCCTAGCAAAAAGAAGTGTTTCATAAGTTGGAAGAAGGTGGTCTTGTCTAGTCCAATTTGGCAAGGAAGATCCGCTTACTTTTCAGTATTTTGCTAGATCAGCTTCTGAGGAAGCTGGTCCTGCAGGCCTGTCTGCACTCTGAGGTTTGTCTTTATGAACAGTAGAAGTATGCTGGGGGTGCCTTTGGGGAGGCAGTATGAGGGGTGCTGAAAGGCTCTGTACTTCTTCACTGAAGGACAAGAGTGAATTCTGTGCATGTTTCAAGATAGGAGCAAGCCTGGCTGCCTGTGTCTGCCTCAAATGCTGCAGTCCTACCTTACAATTCTCACATACTGCCCACACAAGCGTGCCCTAAACCTTCCCTGTTCTAGCCCCTTTTCAGCTTCCTCCTTTCCTCAGTCCACCAAAGCAGCTTCAGCACCTCTTGAGTCTGAATTTGTTGTTTTTCAAACAAAAAAGCCCAGTGTCTTAGAGCATCCAAGTGAGATCCCAGTAGGACTTAAGGTGCTAGAACATTCACTCTCTTATTGGTGAAAACCACTCTTCTTATACTTCTTGGCACTTTAGTTTCTCAGCCCTGCATCACATTAGCAAGGGCTTGTCAGATTGTGCTTAGCTACAAATATAAGATTAGCTTCTATTTTGCTGCTAAATTATGGGCTTCTATATTTATAGCAGAAATTCTGGTCTTAATGCCTAAACACATGAATTTATACTCCATGAGTTTTAGTTTTATCCTGCCTATTTTACTCTTAGCCCATCTGTATTATATTCTGGTCTTCCTCTGCATGACACAGACTTTGAATCTTGTGATATGCTCCAGTTTCATTAGCATGTTTTCATTTTCTTGTGCCAAGGTTGTTAATGAAAGTATTAAATAAGACTGGTTTCAAGGTCCCAAGTTTGAAGGAGCCTTAATTGGTTGTGCAAAATACATTTTGTAGATAAACAAAGGACATAGCACAGATCCTCATGGGAGCAAATCATGGTGATCTGCTCACATCTAATCCTGATGACTTCTGTAGAGTTAATCTGCTTATTCATAGGATGCTGCTTCATTTCAGTCTTTTGTCTTTCTCACTGGTAGGAAAACAATCATGTCCTATGGCCTGAGTAGCTATATAAGGACAATGAAATATGATTTGGAAGAAGCATGGTTGGATGGATAACACTAATACTGAGGAGGAGGAAGGGCAGAAGTACTAGGGTCTTACTACTGAGTGCATTCTGCAGCAACTTTGTAAGGGAAAAAACCAAGAAGGTCTTGTGCAGGTGTGGGAAGAGGAGGTGGATACAGGACCTGAAGTCCCTGAATAGCCAGATAAAGAACCTCACAGAAATGCTGTATGTTCTTGGGGGCAGAGAGACAGAAATGCATTGTGCTCCTGGTGTGCAGCCACTTGTGAAAAACAGATGTCTTTTTATAAACCATTAGTCAAGATTATTGCATGCCTTCTTGTGTATGGATTGTTGTGATTCATGTGTACCTTATACCTTATTTTATGTGCAAAATTAATCACACTTTTGTGGAGTGGAAAGATATTTTCAGTGATTTTTGTGATAAGTAGCAAGGTGTACGTAGATCTGAACAGTGCACAAAATAAAAACTAAGAAGCATCTGAATAGCAGCTAGAGTATTAAAACCCATGGTCTCCAGGAGGATTATCTGCTCCTCCATGATCTCCAAGAATTGTTGTGTTCTATTAGTCCTTTTCTCTTCTCTTCTCTTCTCTTCTCTTCTCTTCTCTTCTCTTCTCTTCTCTTCTCTTCTCTTCTCTTCTCTTCTCTTCTCTTCTCTTCTCTTCTCTTCTCTTCTCTTTTCTCTTTACTATACTGAAGCTCTGGGAAAACACAAAGGAGAAGAACAAGAAGTTACTTTCCAGTTTACAGGCATTAACCCACTGCAGATGTCCTTTTGCTTTTTCTTCAGGTTTGTGTCTTCATTCCCAAAAAGTCTTTCCAGACCTAAACAAATCCGAAGTTACAAGGATTTCATCTTTCCAGATTTTTGCTGGTCCCCTGGACCTGTTGTATACATGCAGTGGTTTTCTGGTAACCCAAGAAGTTAATGAAAGACAGCATGGATTTTTAGATACCCAGGGAAGGAGCGAGGGGGTAGAAAGCTATCAGATGAAGGGAGGCTTTGGGAAGTGTTTGTGTCTATGTTGGGAGGGTCAATGGCTGCTTTTGGTATGGGGCAGCAAAGTGCACCAGGGGCCAATTAGTAAGTGGGCACTTTTAGGGCTGTTCTCACTTGGATGTCACTGTCAAACTTTTTGCCAGCAGGCAAAATCAAATATTTTAATAAAGATGAGGACAGAGGAGGAAAAATAGATCTTATTGCTTCATAATACTGCCCCCAGACTGGACACAAGAACAATCCCAGTATGAGCACCACTAGAGAGCTGTGTCAATGTGCAGCCTCTATGCTAAAGGACAGCACTACTTTTGGCAGAAGGTAATTTAATTCCATCAGGTCAGCATGAAGTACACAGCAAAATGACAGGAAAGCTGCAGAGAATTCCTTATAGCAACAGTCAGAATTGCTTTTCTTTGGCAAGTGTCTGCATACTCTGAGCTCAGCAATTTCCCTCATAATTATAATTTATGCTGGCTCAAAACTGAAGGCATCAATTAAACTATAAGCCAGCAACATATCTCTAAAATTTCCCCCTGGCCCTTGTCCAGTAAGCACTGTTAGAATAAAAGAACTCTTTATTCCAAGTGATGTGTTTTTCCTTTAGTTTTGGAATTCTTTGGCTGATGTAAGGTCCTATCATCTGGGCAAGAAGCTCAGTGAAGGAAGCAGGAAGCTTTGTGATAGATGTGGAAGGGTGATCTGGGGGGCTTCAGCAGATTGTTGTTGTCTGCAATCTTATTTGTTTTGAAGATAGATATTTTTATCATCTCTGAACATGTGCAGTGTAATGTATCATCTGATATTGTTTGGAATGGTCCCTTCACCAGTCTACAAGGTAAGGTGATGCTCCAGCTGGGATTCAGGGAGAATCCAAGCAGCCAGGTCTTCAGTAATAGTATGCAATAGTTGGCCTTATTACTTTTTCTTACTGCCCTAGTACCATTCTTTATGGTACTAGCTCTATTTTATCACATTGAGGGCCCTAACCAGAGTTGCGTCCATCATCTGCTGTTTTCCCTGCACTTAGCACTTGCCAGTGATGTGTCCAAGAAGCAATCTTCTCAAAAGGTCATAGGCTCCAGGCTTCAGTACAGAATTGTGGTGGTAAACTAGCTTGCCACCAGCTAGATTACTGAAGACCAGCACTGGGCTCTTTGCCAGGACACAAAAACCAAATACCAGGTAGCTGGCAGATGTCTCTTCTGGTTCCAAAGACCAAAAGAGAGACAGTGGAAAAGCTTGTGTTTCCTTGGCTTGAGTCTCAACTGCATGTGAAGTATTGTCCTTTTTCATTCCTACTAGTGTTTATGCTGTAGTTCCACTGTTGTACTAGTCCTCAGGCTTAAGAAGCTCTCTGAGTGCCCTGGAGAAGGAATTTTCATTCCCACATGGATACAGTTGTTCCTATTTATTGTGTACTGAGTGTTCATCTCAATGCTGTTAAACTCAGAGCGAGTTTGTAAATTGCACTATACATAACTCCTATCCCTCTCACATCCATCTGGCTTGGAAAGGGGAAGACAAAAAGCTGTCTCCTCATAAAGCTCTTCTCTTATTGTAGGAGATCACTTCTGTTCCATTTCCCCACATTCTTTGCATTCTTTTGCAGTCTGGGCTGGGTCTGGAGTGAGAACCAGTCAGACCAGGAGCCTCCTAGGGCCTGAGGCACAAGGATGAACCTTATCAAATATTCACTTGCATGGAAGGGGAAGTGTGGTTTGTGTAGCATCTCCCTCTTTCCATTGAAGGCTTAGGGGCTTTGTCTCCAAAGGAGAGGGGGGACCATTAGGGGTGAATATCTCCTGGTCAAATCTATTCCCTTTCAATGACAAGGAGAGGAAAGGCTCCCACTCTCCAGTCAAAAAAGCAGGATCAGCAGTAGAGTTGCTCCCTGAACTCAGGACATCATATTGCCTACCTTCTCATATGAATTTTAACACTTGTATTCCCCCACATCTGGGCAGAGGTTTCCTACCACACTTCCAGGAAGATGTGTCAAATTATGCTATAAGCTATAAGAACAATACCTTGCATGTACAGAAATGGGTTCACTCCCATTTCAATTGCAAGCTAGCACTGACAAATATTTGGGAGCAACTTAGTTCTTATACTAATGCAGGTATATGTATGCTAGTTGGATCTGTTTTGAATGTGATATTTAAAATATTTAAATTGCAGTCCAAGGACTGGTTTAGAACTCATAATTTTAACTGAAATCATTAGGAACCCTGAAGCACTGGTTGAACCCTAGGCCGGAAACATTTCTCAGCTCCTTTTCATGTTTCGTAAGTTTAGCTTTTACCCACAGATCTAAAGTTCCTAACTGTTACAATTGCCTCTGTTTATGAAAAAAATGAGATTGTATTAACAGATGTCACGCAGTTTGCACACTTAATTGCTTGTGAATTACCTCAAAGCCTCATTAAAGGCTGTGGGAGCTGGACACTTACTCAGGTGCACTGGCTGATGTCCTCTGACACCAGGAGGAAAAGCCAAGGCAAGCCAAGGAAAGCCAAAAGCAAAGCACGTTTCACTTTCTAGATCCTTTTTGCAGGTCCTTTCTTAAGGCATACGTTGTTGTTTACAACAAAGGAAATATTACAACTAAAACACAATTCCCAGGGGGCACTTCCCTGTCTCCCTTAACTGGAGGAAATAAGACACACCTTTCATGTGATCTGAGAAACTGCTTTCTAATGTGCCACACAGACCTGAGGTAGGCAGAGATGCCAAAACCATCCTTAGGCTGCTGCTTTACCTTGTAAAACATTGCAGCATTTGTTAACACATGTGAGCTCTGGGGAATTATATGTTAAAAAGCAACGCAATGCTCTTGAGTACTCACCAGACCCCTTTTCCACTTCAAAGGTTGTGTGTTGCTGTGACATATCTTTAAATAAGAAAAGCAATCCTTCTTCCAGAGAAGCTGAAAGTCGCACTGCACACTGATACAGATATGCTGTCCTATATATAACATGGGTCATTTCCCACTAGATGCAAACACGAGCTTGACTTCATGGAAATGTTGCTCAAGCTCTTAAAGTTTGTTGGCTTTAGTGGCAGCTGGGGCTGATATTGTGTTGTGAGGGGTTCTCGGTGGTTTGCAGGGTAAGTTTTCAATAGTACAGCAGGTCCCTTCATACTTCTGGATTATAAATTTTGCCCTTAGGTTGGTTTCCATATTGAGAGTTATGTTACTGAAAAGGTCAGTACTTTATCAATGTAGCTGGCAGCATCTCAATTCTGAGGACAATTGATATTTCAGAAGAGCTGAACATCCCTGATTCTCAGGCTTCTGGAAGCTCTGTTCTGAGTTTCAATTTCTGTGTTTAACTGTGATATTCATCCTGCATTTGTTATGCAAGCCATGAAGTTCTTTTTAGTAAAGCTCTTTTACTAATAATAGGCTGAGTCAAGTTGCAATGCTTTTTACCCCAAATACTTTGTTCAGAACTTGCTTTTGATAAATGCTGAACAATTTGATGCCAGCAAATATTTTTCATTCCTTCCAAGATCATTGCCATGCTGTTAGGCTTCTAAGTAGACTACAGGAGAATCCTACATATCTTCTGGTGGCTGCTGGATCCCACCATCTGCAATGGGGCTCTCAGCAAGATGCTCAGGCCAGGCCAGGCCACAGCAACAGAACCCTCATCTAAAGAAAACAGCAAAGGCACAGCAGTTACAATGCTCTTGCAGAATGGTGCCCAGTTCTAATCAGCAGAGGTGAGCAAAACAAGAGGAAAAACTGGGAAAAGCCCACAGATTCTCCAAAAGCAGTGCTTTGAAATACTCCCTGATATAACTTGTTGAAGTCACCGAATATGAACTAGGTCCAGCAAACTCATTGAAATTTTTATTCTATAAATAGTTTCTTCTCTGCAGCAGTATGAGTTTAAGACTTAATCGCGGTTTGGCAGTTTCCAGGGAAAAATCTGAAGGCTCTGCCAGTTTGCTGCGAGGGAGGGGCCGAGGGGTGGTGAAACACCCTTCGAACTCGTTCCCACCAGATCATACTGACTGAAGGTTTGAACTTAACCCCTTTGTGGGATTCAGTATGTCCGATTATTTGGAAAACACAGGGAATGATAACCCCTCGGGGTGGCTGCTTTCCCCAGCACCCTTCCTGGCAGCCTGACTCAGCAGGCCCCGGAGCCTCCTCTGCTCCTCGAAGGGAGGGAGAGCCCGGTCCTGTCAGGAATATCAGTTTTCCACAGTATTTCACACTGGGTAACAGCACCAAAAACGTTTGGGCTTTATTTATTTTTGGGTTGGGGTTTTTTTTGTTTGTTTTTTGTTTTTTTTTTGGTTTGGGGTTTTTTGTTTGTATGTTTGTTGTTTTAAATAATTTTCCTTTACAAGTTGCTTTCCCTGCTCAGTTCTGTGTTGCTAAGTGGAAATGCAGAGTTAAAGGAGGCAGCACTGGAATTACTAAAGAAGCCAGGCAGGAAAGAGAAAACAATGCCTTGGATAAAAAACATTCCCTGAACAGAAACGGATAACCATGCAGAGAGGGATGAAGGGGGACCCCTGAGCTCCATCCCCTGTCTGGGAGTCAGCTTTGGGAAGGATGGGGAGAAGCAGGTGAGCTGAACTGTGGGCATGGGAGCCTCGCAGGAAGGGGGGAGCTGGGGGCTGCTGGGGTGTGTCTGGGGGAAGCTGGAGATGGAGGGAGCCAGCATTGCTCCTAAGGCTCCTGAGGATGAGCAAATGGGACTGGCCTGGGCTGGGAACAGAGAGGATACGTGTAGGTAAGGGAATATGCTGGGAGAATTATATTTGCGCTGGGGGGGCTTATACCTTGGCCACGTGTCACTTTGATTTTTGGTGGGGATTTAAAAAACAGGTTTCTTGTTGCAGATTCATGGCAATCAACTGGCAGAAAGTAAACATTTTTTCTGGGAGACTTGAGGCAGCTGTAGCTGGTCACAGCTTATTGTGAGCCATGGCAAAGCCCCCCAGGAAAACAGGGAGGTACAGGAGCCCCTCTGCTGATCCAACATCCCCCCTGAGACTCCAGGAGTGGGGAGTGTCTTTGGCTCAGCAGTCACAGTAGGACCAAGTTCTCATTTATTATTTACTAATGTTAAGTCTTCAAAAATCACACAAACACATCAGACTCATCCCTACCTCTGCGGTGGATCCTCAGTTTGGAGGAGGCCCTGGAGGGAATTCTTTCAAGGGCAGTGGACTGGCTCAAGTTACAGATCTGCTTCGTATCACTGTCACAGCTGTGGGTGCAAAGGAAGTGCACTGAGGAGTCCGTGTCTCTGCATGACCCAAAGCACCTCTGTGCACTGCAGGAGCTCTCCTACATAACAGGGAGAGTCTGCAGGACTGCTGGTCCTTCCCACCACCATTGCAGGTGCAGCTAGCACTTTCCTTTCAGGAATGTATCCTACTCAAACAAGAAAAGGGGAAATGTCCTCTCCAGAAGACACATGAGAGTATCAAACAAGGAGATAAAAACCTCATAAGATTCTCCTTAGAGGAGCTTTTCATGGGTGTCCCCTGACATGACAGGAGTGGGATTCATTGCTCATTAAGTCACAACTCCAACTCTCATCCCTCACAGTTCTGCCTGGATTTGTACTAGTGTGATCCTCATGGCCCAGGTGATCCACACAAAATGTCAATTGTCCTGCCTCTTGTTTCCAGCAGTGTTTTGCTGCTGATTTTCAGTCCTGTGCTTTTGCTCTAGGATTTTGCATCCTCTTAATAGGCCTTTCTGCTCCGGGGCAGGGCATCATCATGGTCATCTAGTGTTCAGGGGCACCAGTACAAGGCCTGTGGAAATAGGATTCATTGGCATCTCAGCTGGCCCAGGTTTGGCCTGTTGCTCCTTGCCCACCCTGGGTGCTGTGTATGGCTGGGCAGGGAGAAAATATCTTCTCCAAAGACAGTGTCCTGCATTGCCACGGCATAGCCCTAGGGCAGGTATTTCCATCTCATGCAGAAAGGGGAAGCTTAAATAACAGCTTAAGCTGTTCTTAAATCTTGTAAGAGTGAGGTGTTTTCCATTCATAAAACTTTCTGAGATCCTTCTCCATTTGTCTTTTCTTGTTTTCATTCATTGTGCAAAGAATAATGCATGTATGTTGTTAATAAATAAAAATACTAAATATTTCATCAAATAAAGTGTTTTATAACAGGCACTCCTGATTTCATACGCTAGTTATTTATGGTAGCTTAGGTTAAAAGTATTGCTCGAAGGAAAACACTATATTCTTATCCCAGGACAAAATGTTTCTCAGCCCTAGTCATTAGAATTACTTCGCTGTGACCCTGATCAGCAGAGTAGTGCAATTAGTTCATAAATTGACTTTTATATTAGAGGCCTGAGGAAAGATCACAGGCTGCAGACATTAGAGATTGTGCGTGGCATTATTTTGGCAAAGTTGTGCTGTTAATATTTAGATTCTGGCCAATTTTCAAGTCAGATAACTAGAGGTTCCCACGTGGACTGTCTCCTGTGTGTGGAATGAAACCTGGACCCACCAAAGGCAATGCTGGACTTCACAAACATTTGGGGTTAGATTCTCATTTGGGGTAAATTGTGTTTGATATATGGACTTCATGTGCCTGTATGCAATACATCTACATGGAAATTCATGTGTGCTTGGGCTTGGTTTAGACATTTAAATATGACTTATGTTATGCTATTTCCATATAGAGTACAGTATAAAGGAATACAGTATATTCTTTGTAGCCTGATAAATTGCCAGTGAGCTTATAGGTCTGATGCAATGTACCTGTGATCAGGGACAGCTGAATCAATGATTGAAAATGAGCTATCAAAGGAGGTGTCATGAAACCAGGTTCAGCCTACTGTGCCAGCTCATCTAACCTTTGGCTGTGGGGGGAAGGTGTGGGTGCATGTTCTTTCTTCTCCTGTGGTTTGGGATCTAAACCGACTGCATTAGTGACTTAAAGTAAATAAATTTAAAGAAAAAAACCGGCAATCTGTTTCTGTATTCTGTTTCAGCCCTTATTCTAATGGTATTTTGTGAGGACCACAGTCCTATAGAGTAAGTTGCTTGACATCAGATAATTTTGCTGGAAGTTGTAAATTAAAATGAGAGAAAGGAAATTTCTGCTCTTTCTTCTTTACCAAAAATTGTCATCTCCCTTCTTGGTCATACAGCTAGGATAATTCACACACAATGGACTTGTGCACCTCTCACAAATCAGTAACTCTGCCGAAGTTAGGACTCATCTGCATGAAAAGTCACACCACTGTAATTACAGATATATTGGTGTAGTTATGCTATATAATCTCCCATGTGGAGGTTCTTATTACAGGATAAAGAGTGACTCTTTTTCAGCTTAGTTTAAACTACCTCTTAAGAAACATCAACTATATTAAAAATGGCCACAGCTCATTTTGGAAGAGAAATGCTCACCTGGGGAGTTAGGTTGCCAGCATGATTAATTAAATTCACACTTTCCTTTATACTGGTGTAATTCCCCTTATCCCTGGTTAGTGTCAGGTTCAAGATAGTGTTAATCCTTCTTGCAGCCTTTTGAAACTTCTGCTGAGAGTTGGCTGGTAACAAGCTGTCCAGAGAGCCTCATTTCTGACTTTTTCCCAAGAATGTCCTTTCTGCTGCTGCATTGTGGCTGAGGAAAGCCAGAATTCACCAGTGTAATCATGTCCCTCAGACCTCAAAGCAGTGGGCAGTGTTTAGTGAACACTATTGTTCCAAGTTTTACATCCTTTTTTATTTGTGCTTGGTATAAAACACAAAATCTTGCCCCCATGAAGTCAATGGCAGAAACTGGATAGGCTTGGAGCAGGACAGGTTTTCCAGAGACCACAGAGCAGTTCTGCAGGGGCTGGCTACCTTTGTCTTGGTTCCCTCAGCCCAAGGCTCACTCCATCAATCAATGGTTGTCTTTTGAAAGATTTAGTGACTTCACTAAATCTTCCTCCATGAGCCAAGTTAGTTTTATCAGATGTGATTTCTATAGCATGCAACCCTATGCACAGAAACTTGCTCAAGTCTCTGCACAAAGGCTGAGCCTGGGCTGGTAGTCAGGACTGATTTTTAGCCCCAGGGCCATCTCTCCTGGTTGTTTGTCAGGCTGCTCTGTAGAAATCATAATGATCCTCCTTCCATTTCTTAATCTGACTGGCAGAAAAGGTGCAATATTGTCAAATATTGCAGTCAGCAGTCTTGGTGTCAGAAGAGCTATTCTCCAGCAAATCCCAGTTGGCTGGCAGGATGTTGTGCATCATGCCATGGTGGGTGACCTGCCCCAGGACAGGATGGTGCAATGATGTTGGCAATGTTTGCAAGGTGACTTGATGCCTTTTTGTTCTGTTTAAAGACAAATTGAAGAAAAATGGATACTTTTTGTGTGATTATTAGATGTACACCTTCCTGGTTTATTCCACTAAGAAAATTAATCCTGTGGTTTTGCTTTAGCATATGCAAACCTTTGAAAACCTAGGTTAGAAAGAAATTCAAAATGCCTTTATAAGCTGATGAAAATGCTGTGAGTAAAGCTAAATCAAGAAACAGCTTCTGCCTTCCAATTTGGTTATATGAAGGTTCAAAGCTGAAATCTGAGGTCAGAAATCTTCCTTCTGTATCTTATAGTTCTGGAAGGTTTAAATCAGAGGTAGGATCATAGAATGGCTTGGGTTGGAAGGGCCTTTAAAGATCATCTAGTTTCAAGCCCCCTGGAACATGGACACGTTCCACTAGATGATGCACATCACTGAACAGAAAAGCTTTTTTTTTTTTTTTTTTAAGGAAAAGTGTGTTAAATTATACTGTCACTGAGACAGTTTTGACCAGTGCCTTACTGTGAGTAAAAAATGTTAAAACCTGAATTCTGCTTTCTCCATAAAGAAGTGCACAGAAATCCCCTTCTGCTTTCATTGATGGAGGACAACACATGGTACCTGCACAGGGATGATCCCAGCTTAGAAAGGGTGCCATACACATGGATCACAGCTAAATGGGGCATTGATATCTAAAGTCAGGGCTGGTTTTTGTCACTCTCCTGACACATTTTTCTCCTACATGAAGCTGTAGAATGTGATGCAAGCTGGAGCATATTCCTCTTACCACTTTCAAAGCACAGCTTCACATTTTGTATGTGATAGCTACAGAGCAGTTTTCCATACAAGAAGATATTGGTCCAGCTTGCATCCAGACCAGAATGATTTCTGTGATCAGACTGCTCCTCAGTCTCAGCCTCCAGCAAGCTTAAAACCATGCAACATGAGAGCTGATTTGTAAAGGTGATGATGAACATTTATGGTGCAATAAGGGTTCTTTCTTTAGCTGTGATTTTTCAGGGACGAGCTCAGCATTGTTCAACCAGCTCTACAAGTCCTTAGAAGTGTGTCTCTTTCTGCTCCAAACCCAGATGAACTTACTTGACCCAGTTTTCACTGATAACAGGGCACAGCAGGGAAGATGTAGCCCTGAAACATGGACATACCCCACTCTTCCTGGGAGAAGGGAGACCATCACAGCTGATGAATGTCAGCTACCCCTGTGTGTTACTGCATGGATGGATGATGCACAGGAATGTACAATAATGTGCTTTTCCCTACAGTTTGTGTCTGTTCCTTTTCCCTTAAGGGATTCTACATACTAGACCTACTTCCTCAATACTTTTAAGTCATTTTATTGACCTGATACGTTTGGCATGCAGAGGTGATACTACTGATCTGAGTCACTCCCGTGGGATGAGGTGATGTCACTAATGGCTTCCCTACATGCTGGGGCAGCAGCAGCTTTTCCCTGTAGAAGTGGTGATCCAGAGGTGGTACAGATGATCATGGCTGCTCCTCCTCACAGACCTCACTGCTGCAGGAGCTATGTTCTCTATTTTTCATTAAATAGATTAACCCCATTTCTTCAGTCTTACTTTATGCTTTCTTTCCTGTACAGCCTGTGAGAAAATGCTAGTCTAGCTTTGCTGATTAATGGGGGCACAGATCAGGAAATCAAGGTTTCCTTCTTATGCTGTGTGTGAACATCTCCATGGAAAATGTCCTCCCTGCCCTCTCTGCAGGGTGGAAACTCACACCACACCCTTGGAAGAAGCCTTGGCCAGTGGGAGCTCCATGTGTCACATTGCTTCATGCCAGGGGGTGTCCCTTTTTCCTTGGGGTGTCCATGCTACCTCCTCCTGCTTATGCCTGCATCCCTCTGCATCCTTCTGTGACCTTCCTGTACATCTGGGTTGTGAGAGTGAAGTGTTGGGCCAGTGGGCAGCCTCCTGCTCCTCCTGCTTCCCCTGTAAGGAAGCTGCCAAACCTGACAAAGCAAGGCTTGCTGGAGGCTGTGCCTGCTCTCTTAGCTTAGAGGCCATTCACACTGTGTGGCCTATATATTTTTTTATAGTTATCTCACTCCTGGCCCAAGTGCTGTTCACCTGGAGCAGGCAGGTTTGCTTCCAGCACAACAATGTACCCATAGCCCTGCTAGAACTGGCACAGAGAGCATGCATCTGGGGACATGCCCGGGTGCTCAGACAGACCACCAAAGTATTGTTTTGTTTATTTTTGAAACTTATATTTTAAAAACCTATTTTACATTTCTCCCAGCCCCTTCCCTGTGGCCAGGAGCAATCCTTTCTGGCAGGCTGTGGTCCCAGCAGCAGGATCTGTGGAGGGACACCCCTGTCCTGGGGACCACAGAGCATGCAGGGGACCTTGTGACCAATCAGGTGTTATTTGCTCTTGCAAAATTGCCAAAAGCAGGTATGAAGCTCTAATGCCATCATAAATTCAGCCTTTCTGGTTCTGGTAATTCTATATAAGTGTAATTATGTGCTGGTGTCTGAGCTAGCTTGTATACACACCAGTGTATGGTCTCTTGCACAAATCTAATGTTGATGTTTGATGACAATGATGAGCCACAAGTTCTCATAAAGAAATGGTCTTTACCAGGACTGATGAATACAGGACAGGGTGCTGGTTCTGTTGTGCTATATGCTGTTTTGTTTTTTTTAACCATTTGTCCCAAGGGCATGCAGCAATAAGACAAGGAGTAATGACTTTAAACTGCAAGAGGGTAGATTTGTATTAGATATTAGGAGGAAATTCTTCAGTGTGAGAGTGGTGAGACACTGGAACAGGTTGCCCAGGGAAGTTGTGGATGCTTCATTTCTGGAAGTGTTCAAGGCCAGGTTGGATGGGGCTTTGAGCAACCTGGTCTAGTGGGAGGTGTCCCTGCCCATGCATAGGAGTTGGAACTGGATGATATTTAAGGTCCCTTCCAACCGAAACCATTCTGTGATTCTATTGGGGTCAGTCAAAAGGCAGATGACACTTTTGGCACCTCTGAGTTTCTCAGAAGTTTCCCATCACCATGAACAGTAATTTAGCTCTGTGAGCATTGCATCCGTCATGTTCAGCTGCTGTTTTCCACAGCTACTGTCAAAGGAGAGGCTCACAGAAGATACAGTCAAAGGGTGCAAGTCGTCTACAAAATACCTGTATCTTCCCCAAACTGTTCAGGAACCACCTGCTAGATTTTATCAGAACACTGATAAAGAAGCTGAAGCAACACTCGCTAGCCTTTAAACCTCAGATTTAAGTGGAGAAACATACTGGAAAGGCTGTGAAATTCAACATCTAGCTTTATAATAGAAACACCCACATACACATGAGAGCAGTGGTACTTGCTTGTTTGAAGTGTTCAGATTTCTTATGCATGCTGTGACATTTCCCTCCCATTTAATGGCACTTATCCTACATTAGGATTGCCTTAGCTTGTTGCTGGGATGCTCTTCTGCCCAGCAGTTGCTACAGTTGAAAAAATGAATACTTTGTGGTGTGCAAAACTTGCCCTTTGGGTATTATTTTTGCCTTTTTGTCTTCTTTTTCCTAAATTCCAGCACCATTTTTCTCTCTCTTCCTCTCTCTTGTGTGTTACTTTTGGTGTAGTGTGAGCCCATCTGCATTTAGCTGGATGAGTGGGAACTGTGGGCACGCAAACAGTACGTGATCCCTTCTATTACATAATTAAATTGCCATAATGTATATGACTTAGGAATATGTCTGAACAAGTTGCTATGAATCATACATTTTTCATCCTGAAACTGCCCTATTTAGCTTTTGTTAATCATTTCACTGTTCCTACATTTTGAAGAAAAGCTTCCCTTTGCTTTAACTCCAGAAGCAAAAAGATGGAAAGGGTGAAGCACATTTCCATCTCAGTTATTCTAGTGACGTGTGAACATAAGGTAAATTACAACACGTGCAATTGAGATCAGAATCTGGCACAGCATCTCTGTGCCCCATGATAAGAAGTTTCTGCAGTCCCAACCTACAGAGTGATCAGTATCAGCAAGCGAGTAGATGCGTAATTGTTGGCGTTCAACATCTCAGATATTTTTTGGCACAGGTCTGCAGGGCAAGTGGAAGCTTTTTAAAAAATTGGTCCTTAAATCCATTGTTTTCATCTCTTACCAGTTGCCAATTATCAAAATAAACAAAAAATAAATCCCATTCTGAACAAATCCTTATCTGTAGCAAAATCCTACTCTGAGCAAAACCTATCTGGTCTTTTTCAGAACCTCTGTCTGATCAGAGAGCATCTGCCAAAAACATGGGAGACATTTGGCTAAAGCAAAATGCAAGAAGTCAGTGGTAAAGGAAAAAAACCAAACACCAAAGCCTGCTTATTTACTCTGTGTAAAACCTCTTTTTCACTTAATTTAATTTATCTTTCACCATGCAGCTCAGAGCAGAGCTTGGTGCTTGGGTGCTTGAGTTTTTTTCCCAGTCCTGTTTGAGTTTACATTAAGTAGACAGGGTAGCTGAAGTGGTGCATTTGGGGAGCAGAAACATGCATGAATCAAAAGTACCATATACCACTGGATTAAAGAAACCCACCTGGTTAAGGAAGCTTCTGCTAGAGAGTTGGGACCATAGGGAGAGGCAGCAAATTCTTACCTGGTGCCCTGGGCTTGCCACCGTTTGGGGCAGGGTCTGGTCTCTGGTGGCTGCCACCAGCCAGGAGATCAGTGGGTGGGCTCAGTTCCCTCTTGAGTCTCTGGGGGGGTCTCACTGGTTCTCCCCCAAAAAGCCAGCACCAAGAGGCAGCCCGTGTTTCAGGCGGATTTGGTGATTCACACTCCTCCCTTTGTTCCTGTGCTGGTTCTGCTGTGTCCGCAGCACAGCGGCCGTATCTAAGGGACATCTCATTACTATGCAGAACTTTATACTGAAAGAGTAATCAAACCTCTGCAATATATTTTAGAGTCAGGCTTGCAAAATCTCTGGTCTAATGAAGGATCTGACTGCTGTGCAAAGGAAACACAGCCCAGTCCTGCCCAGCGTCGGGGCAAGGTAGTGAACGCATGTGTTTTGATGAGAATTTCTTCTTCTGCATCTTGCAAAACATCCTCAGAGCACTGCCTGCATGGGTTCAGCCTCTTTTTTCCACATTGCAGCATGGAAACTGCATGAAGTGAATAGCGAATAGTTTTCATAGTGAATGCCACGTTATTTCTCCTGGCATCACAAAGCAGAAAGAAGTAGCAGTTTGGAAGGGGAGGGGAGTCTTTGTCATGCCGATGAAAGCACTGGCATTCATTCAGGCAGAGGCTTTCTCAGCAGTCTGAGGTCTCTCTGCCGCTTTACTCCTTTGATTAGAAGATTCACCAGTGTTTTTTCTATTCTCTTCTTCGTATAGACGTCTAGCATGAGCTTATATTTAATTCAGAGTCTACACCACGGTTCAAGTTATGAACAGTTTACTACTGAGCACAATTAGAAAACTATAGGTGGTGTGAGGAAAGAGCAATCACCTGCTGGTTTCCGTGGTTATGCCACAGAATTTTCCTCTCTTGCACAGTGTACAGTTGTGATGCCAGGGTTGTAGGACACCTCGTAAACATTAAGTACTAATCTAAGTCCCGACTTTTGGACTGTGTTTACTGGATAAGAAAAACAGCAAATTACCTTGCACAGCAAACTCAAACATATAAAAGACTAATGGCAATAAGGCAGGGTTGTACCCACCCTGAGAAAGTTAATTAAAGGAAATCCCTGCTGGAAGCTGATGATGGGAATGACCTTCTCCAACTACACAGAAGTAAGTGTGACCTGTATCTTGCCTCCCAGGGATTTTCCATTTTAACAGAGCTGTTTGGACATACGTGCTGCAAGATACTCTGACGCCCAATTATTTTTAGCCAAAGCTGAGAGAGCTCATCACTTCTGAACCCATCCAGCTCTAAGGAGCAAAATTTCAGAGGCAGTCAAGCATCCTAAAGGTTAAGTACAAGGTTAAGTTCTAAGTGCTATAGAAAATCTGGCAGAATATGAGCCTGCAGGTCAGTGGCACAAGCAGGAGGACAACCTCAGAGGTCAGTCCTGCTTTCCAGTCCCACATTTGGCCCGTGCACCAACTCTGTCATCTGTTTTCCCACTGTAATAGTGGTTACTTAGATATTTTCTCCACACAGTAATATCCTTCGAGAACTGTAACAGACTGAAAATACAGTGGCTTTGTCCAGGTTATTTCTTCTGTGTGTTTTTTTCAAGCTATTTATAAAACAAGCCCTTGATGTAATTCCAATATATACAAAGTCACAGAAACTACTAAATAAAACAATAAAACTGACCCTATATGAACAATACATCCTATTTTTTAAAATAAGAGTCTGTTGCAGGTTTTTCTTTGAGGGTGTAAAAGTAAAGAAAATTATTAGAACCTAATCTTGGAAAATATTACTGAATTCTTTTAATTAATACTTTTTTAATAACTATTCCAGTGGAAACAGTGCAGATGCCTGGGGAGGAGTACTTCAGGTTTCCAAGCTCGTGAACTTGGAAGAACTCAGCACTTCTGATTCCCACTGCAGTCTTTCCACCCTGATAGGCCAGATAGTAGCTTTCTGGATGTTCCCTAATCCACTTTTTCTTGGGAAATTCATTAATTTTTATCTATACTAGTCACTTCAAGTTATCCTTCAGTTTGGAGCAAGAAGTATGGAGCAAAGAAGTAATGCTTTACTTTTTGCAGAAACGAAGAAGAACTCAACAGTGTCACATTATCTTTATTACAGTGCAAACACTAGGTAACTCTCTTCAGAGGAGGATGCTTCTGTATTTATCTGGATCTTTACAGCTTCTGATCAGTTCAGAGAGGGAATAAATGAGAAGGCACTACAGAAACTAAGATCCGTGATCCTCCCTACCATGTATTTTTCATTTTTTGAGAGCCTACTGAAAAAGGGGTTAAACAAGATGTGCAAATAAGTACACTTGATAAATTATGTCACCAATTTAAATGCCATATCCTAGAGTCAGATGGTTGCTCTCAAATGTAGCACCTTGCTTTTGTAGACTGCAACAACAGAGTAACCAAACAACCAGCCAAGGACAACATTAGCAAACTGGTCCAGATCATTGTCAGCTCCAAAACTCTTCTCAGAAAACTGGAGTCAATATTATGCTTATTTAGAAGGCATTCGTAGTCAACATTTCATTGCAGGCAAATTTTTCTTTAATTATTTTAAAACACGTTTTTCTATTTTTATCACTGCTGATCAACCAAACCAAATCAATTTGTGTTAAATTAAAGAACTTCCCATTGAATCAAATTAGTTTTTAGTGAGACTCTCATTTTTTACTCCCGGTACAGCTAAAACACCTGCCTTGCGTACACAAGATAATAGTTCCTTTTGCTTAACATGCCCAGATGTCCTGGAATGCAAGAGGATAAGAATTTGTGGGAACTAACAGGTTCAACTAACAGTTCTGTTACTGGGGGTTTGCGTTTAGGTCTGGTTGGTTTGTATTTTGCTTTTTTTTTAAATAATGGAAAGTAACGTAACTCAGGAGAACATTATTTTGTATTAAAGTTGGGAGATTTAATCCAAGCCTTGTGAAATGCAGAGCATTTTCCTCTGTATTGGGTGAGCTTTGGACCAAGTTCCAGACCATTTGCTGCAGAGGGCATCTTTCTTTGGGGGTACTGGTACCTGCTGTGTGATGGTGCAGAGGGCTGAAGGGGGTGGGCAGCAGAGCACCACTGGTGCTCCAGGGTTCCTACCCTAAGGGTGTGGGCATCCTTGGCTGGCATCAGGCAGCAGATCTGAGAACTAAACAAATGGACAGTTGTCCATGTGGTTTCAAGGCATGCAAATTTTAAAAATAAACTAATTTGCTTACTTACAATTGACTTGCTAACATTCATAAACAGTCTTTAAAAACAATATTGATTTTGTGCTGCTGAAATGCAGCCCTGGTAACTGAAGTTATTGCTCCTGCTTCAGGGAATGATCAGCAAAAACCTTCCCTGTGCACTGCTGGCAGCCTGCCTCATCTCTGGCCAGCAGGAGAACAGCCTTTGAAGTATGAGGATGAGTTATTTGGAAAGAGTGGGACACCTCAGAGTCTCATCTCACCCTGGGCTTATTGCACAGGCAGTGGGCTGGAACGAGTGTTTACACTGACTGAATGTACTGGGATTGGTGTGGCTGACCTGCAGGCTCTGAGGCTTGTTTGCACCATGCTGGGATGTTCAGGTCCTTGCTATGTGCCACGTTACCCTTTCTAAAGTCAAGCCTGTTACCTAGAAACAGAAATTTATTAAATCTAAAGCTGGTTTAGCTGAAGAAAGTCTTTCCCTCCCTAGATTGTGAAGATCTCTCATATGGTGCATTCAATTCATAACGGGTTGTCTTCTGCAGACTATGCACTTGCAAGCAAGCACTAGATCCACAGCTTTCAACCCTTCTCCAAAGTGCAGACCCTAAAATAGGCTTAGAAGTAGTTGTTAACCAGTACAGGGATGTCAGACATGGGTACAGCTTAGTTCTGCCTCTAATCAGACACTGGACTTCTGGTGAAATGTGTCCAAGGACAAAGATGCTCTTGTTTGACTCACCTGCAGGTTGCAAATCTGGGAGTTTCATGTGGACAAACGGTGGAGTAAATTTTCAGAGAAACTTTTACATGTGATCTCATCTCTGGACAGCACTAAAAAAATTCTCTGTGCATCTCTTCTGAAGTGCCATTTTTCCCTCTACAGTGGTGCAAAGCCCTTCCACCTGCAGCTTTCCCCATCAATTCCTGTGCTCCATCTGAGGCTGAGGGGCTGGACTCCCTTTTCTAGCATTGCAGTTATTTTATCTACTCAGTGAGTGAGGGATGTCTGCCTCTCCCTCCTTATTGGAGAGCAGGAAATGTGCCTGAGTCTGGAGAGAGAGCTGGACTCAGAACTCCAGCCAGCCAGTCTGTAAGCAGGGAGTCCTCCTATACCCACTCCAGAGAAGAGCTCTTGGGCTTTCCTCTGCACTGGCTGGGGAAGGCAGGGCACCTGGGAGCCTGCACTGTGATGCTCAGGGAGCTGAAATCCCAGTGTCTGTATTCTGAGGTGGCTGGCAGTGGTATCTTAGGAGATACAAACTATGATTAAATCTTGTGTCTGATGCTGGAAAATAATGCCAGTGTACCAAACTGAAAGCAAAGGAAGCCTTTCCTGGGATGCTCCATCTGCAATTATCTTTGGAACTGCAGAAAGGGAAGAGAAGGCATGTTGTTGTTGTTGTCGCTTTTTTTATTTAATGGATGTCCTCTATTGAAGGACATTATCACAACAGTAATTTGGCAGTGGAGGTGAGTTGAAGCTGAAAGACCAGATGCTCAGGTGGTGTAAAATGGCATTAGCTTAATGGAAATCAGTGGCATTTCATTGCTTTACCCTTTACAATCTGATTCATAAGCCCTAGCACCTGTTTCTAACTGCTAAAACAACTTTTTCTCTTAAATAATACTTGTAGGATGATATAAAAAAACCCTTTCACTAGATCAAACAAACAGAAAATTAAAACCTTTTAAATTAACAGATTTAACTGACTCACCTTATTTTAGTCCTTGGGTAGTTTGCTTTTAGGAAATGAGATGACATGAAACTGGGGGAAGGGACTATAAATAAAAACCTAGCTGGATCACATAACCAGATAAAAGCCAACACAAAAGCCAAATGCTTTTATTTTAAAAAGTAATTATATGATGCAAATTCTTCTCTTTTGTTAATACGGCAGCCCTGGGATAAAAGTTTACCTAATGCATTGGGTTTTTTCCATACCATATCTGTCACATCCTATCAGTGCTGTGAGGTTCTTCCTCCCCCTTCCCCATCTAGTTCAGCTGTAGTCAGTGGCTGATGGGGCAGCAGTGGAAGATCTCCAAGCCTGGCAGATCTGTGCCTTGTGCTTTGCTTGCTGCTGGTCCCTTACCCAATGGCCACAGCATTTCCTTTGGTCTCATCATCATGGAGTGATGAATCTACAGTGGCATTCCTGTAGATTTTTTCCTCAGTGATGTTAGAGGACTGGCTCTGATGGTCCTTAGCACTGCCTTTATCATAGGTAGAAAATCCGATCACATGTCTCATACTCTGTGTTATCTCTCTAGGCACAGTGCTACTTGCTTGTCTCATCCTCACCTTCAGGAAATCTTCATTGGGGTATGATGCTGTGCCAGACCATTCCTTCAAAATGCCTATGGCAGCTCAGTGAAAACATAAAACAGAAAGAGATTAATATATTTCATACCCCATTTTTTCCTAAGAATCTAGTAGGCAAAGCTATACTTGAGGGTCCCAGCACGCCCTGCACAATTTGGAGTGGATGTAACAAGACAAACAGCAGACAACTGCTTTGGACCAGGTGATGCCCAGAGGCCCCTTTCAGTCTCAACCAATCTGGGAACCTGTGCTTAGAGTCTGGTGCCATGCAGTTGCAGAAATGCAATCACAACCCCAGTTTAGCTAGCACTCCTGGAGGATTTCATCCTCCATCAGGATAAATAAAGGGGCTGTGCTGAGGAGGGGTCAAGTGGGCTCCCAGTCTGTGATGGTGCTGCACTGCCCTGGTCTGAGGTATTTGGGACTGTTTTTTCCCTCCCTATATATGGATGATGTCATTGCAATCACCACAAGATCATCTTCTGGGAGAGGTGCTGACGTGGAGGGGAAGGAGGAGTGAGGCTTCCTCATGCCACACCTGCCCAGGCGGGTTTGGTGCCAGCAAATCTTGGGAGCGCTGACACGGAGTGAAAATGTCAGCAGCCCGCAGACAAAGCCGATGCAGCAGTTTCTACTCTTCCCCACCCTGAAAGCAAAGATCAAAAAGAAACTGAAATACCAGAGGATGAAGCGATAAAGCTGGAGCAAACTGATTTTAATATTTTCAGATTTATTTCTATGCTATTTTTAATTGAAGACCAAGCATCTAACTAACTAAATAAATAAGAGTTCACATAATTGCTGAACAATAATAAAAAAATCTTGGCTCTTGGCCTTAGTAAACCATCTGTCTTATACCTAGCAGGAGTCTGCACCTAAGTAATTTTTTTTCCTTTTTTCTTTTTCTTTTTTTTTTTTTTTTTTTTTTTTTTTCCCCTTGTCTGCTTGTTGTATGAGTTATTCCTTGCCCTGGATTTCTTCCATCTCTGCCTCTTGTGAGGCTGAGCCAGTTGCATATGTCAGGTTTCAGCAGGCAGCAGGCGGCCTGCCCAAGTAGCAGATTTAATGAAAATTCTCTTTTCCCATCCAAGCAAGCCAGTTATCATCCCATGTGCACACAAGAAAGGCACGATAGTCTTCCAGGCCAAGAGCTGCCTCATCAGTGACAGACCCCTGGTGCAGGGCTGCCAGGGACAGGAGTGTGTTCATGAATGCCTCATCCTGCTTGCGTCCTGAGGATTTACTGTGTTTGCTGACATATTTTAAAATGTCCCTTTTGTTTCCATTTCCTACTCGTATACTGCCTTTGTTGTTTCACAAAATGAGGCAAGCTATTGGTATCACAGCTGAACTGTAAACTGCACCTATGTATATGTATGTGTCTAACTAAAACACCACAAACCTCAAATTTCTTCTTTTGGGAGATTTTTCTGATTTTTCTCTTCCCCATAACTGCCGCAGTCCTGTAATGCAAGGGTTTCTTCTTCAGGAATTCAGGAGGTGAGGCTCAAAATCCATTGCATTGAACTGATTAATTTTAGCATGCTGTGTTTCTACACTGTTCACCTTCCTTCAGATTTTAAGACAGCAGTCCAGGAGTTGTTGTAATAAAGGAGATGTCCTTGGCACCACAGTAGCCCTTTCCACAATGGGGTGTTCTCTGCTGGAAGAGGAGGAATTTCTTCCCTCGTTGTAGATCCCCTGGGACAGGGAGAGAGTCACAGGACAATAAGGATACCAAAGGAGGGTGTGAGGGTTTTATTTGTTTAAAGTCATTATTTGTGAAGATGAATGGTTAGCAATACTAAAGGCCCATACATGCTCTGTTTGCAGGCACATGGCAGTGAGATACTGGTCAGGAAGCCAGCACTGCTGGGGATGGTGACCCAGGTCCTTTTGCCCAGGGTCCCCAGTCCCAAGGGTGTTTATAGCACTGCAGACATCCCCTGCTCTGTCCACGAGCAGTTTTCAAGCAATGTGGGGCACATGGGAGGGACAGCAAAGTCAGGAGCTTACCAACTTGATTACATAGATGAACCCCAGTCTCATCTCTCCCATCTAACACGATATTGCACCATTCGTCTAAAGAATTCTAATCCAAACCTTTACTGTTACTGCAGTTACAACGGCTTCCCTAAAGTAAGACTGAATAAAGCTGTGTCACTGTGATCTAGTTTAAAGTGGAATTATTATTTCTGGATGAAGTGTTTGACACAAGGGTGGTGGCATTCCCTGTGGCAGCTTGACACAGAGTGACAACAAGATGAGCTCTGACTAGCTCAGTACCACTATAACATTTCAAATTAGAATCATAGAATCCTAGAATCCTAGAATCCTAGGGGTTGGAAGGGACCTCGAAAGATCATCTAGTCCAACCCCCCCTGCCAGAGCAGGGCCACCTAGAGTACATCTCCCAGGAACGTGTCCAGGCGGGTTTTGAATGTCTCCAGTGAAGGAGACTCCACAACCCCCCTGGGCAGCCTGTTCCAGGGCTCTGTCACCCTCACAGTAAAGAAATTTTTTCTGATATTCAACTTGAACCTCCTATAAATTCTTTTAGCCCAATTGAAAACATTAGGTACTGGAGGCACAGCCCAGCCATAATCCAGTCCAGCTGTAGCAAAGCTCAGCCAGATGGCTCATAAAACTGCAGTTCAGAGGTCAGAAGGACTCATCAGAAATAAATTAAGGGTATAAGAAGAGGGAGGTATAGGAGTGAAAAAGGAAAATAAGTCATGGAATTTTGCAAACTGCAAGACAGATTTTTTTGTTACATCACACCTTCAAGTCAGGCAAAGATGCTGTGGTACTACCAGCAGGAACCTTTGTAGAGCAATGAGCTCAAGCCCTGCTTGGACAGGGTTACCCAGAGCAGGTCACCTAGGGCTGTGACCAGCTGTGTTGTGAGTATCTCCATGAATGGAGACACTACAAGCCCTCTGGTCAACCTGTTCCACTGTTCAACCACCCTTACAGTTAAAAAAACGTATTTAACTTACTTTAAAAATAATTTTCTGTATATATGTTTGTGTACATTTGCTCTGGTCCTGTCACTGAGAAGAGCCAGGCTTCATCCACTTTACTGCTTCCCCTTCAGGTGTGGAAAGACATTGAGAAGATCCTTCTTGTTTCCAGGCTGAACAATCTCAGCTCTCTCAGCTGCTTCTCTTGTGATAGATACTGCAGGCCCTTCATCCCCTGTGAGGTCCTCACTGGACTTTCTCCAGGATGCCCACATCTCCCTTATACTGAGGAGACTCTCAGATTCCAGATCATGTGACACCAGCCTGATTTTTGCCTCACAAATCCTCTACATGCTGTCAAACAATAAATAGCCATTGCTCAATTAGTTTTTAAAAGCCTTATTTCACAGGAAGTCTATTTTAGCCTTAAATCTAACTTCTGCATGACAGTGGAAAGGTATCTGACTAGAGGCAGCACTGGGGTACACAGGGTGAGTTGACTGCATGTCTGTACAGAAATAACCAAAGCTCCAATAGTGCATGCAAGGGAATGGAGGCCATTTGGAAACCTGTATAATTAGCACAGAGCAGAGAATATTTTTTTCCCTGGCCACGTGCTTCACCACACTAACCCATTTTACTTATCCTTGAATAGACTTTGCGCTTTTACAGATGTGCTTGATACTAAAATAATTTGGCCAGGGGTTGACTAAATACATTTCCCTGAGAATTTTTCATTCCCCAGGATAATCCATTGCTCATGCTGCAGGAAAAATCACCCAGCTCATACAATGTGATTTTTGCTTTCTGAGCATCTGACTGCCAATTTGTTCATGTGTTTTAGTGTGTCCAAGCAGCAATTTCCTGCAATCTGTAAGATCAATGTCTGTCTCCTGAAGTATTTATGATGTCTTTTTCCTACAGGTGCATTAGCAAGAAGTTAGTTTGTAGAAGCAGTAATTGAAAGTGAACAAAGTGTTTTGTGTGGCATCTAAGCATGAAGAGATGGAAGTGGGAAAAGACCTAAGCACTGCATACCTGTCAAAGCTGTATGAGCTCTCTCCTATTGCAAAACAAAACATCAGTGGCTGTGTGGTTGCTCCAAGCTCAGCCTTACCAAGGCAGTCCCCAAGCTCTTGCACAGCAGAGCCCCAGCACTGCTTTCTTTGGTGAACACCACCTCAGCTTTCTCATCAGAATCAACAACCCGATGAAAGTCAGACTTTTTGACAGACCCTTAAAACAACACTCATGTAATTACTTCAATATTTATTCCAGCATTTTTCCCCAGTATATAAGGTAGGTTATGTCTGTACCTAGTAAAACCATATGGATATAAAGAATGGGCTCAAGGCACTTGTGAACTTGTGTGTACAGAAGAGAAGGCTTATTGCTGAAAAATATTGCTGCCACAATACAGAAAAGTGGCACTAAACTGTAGTCAACTCCAACAGAAAAAGGATTGTGCCTCACAGCACTCAGGGTAAGGAGGGATGAAAGGACTCAGTCCCACTTCATTATATGGTTTCAAATAAGCAATCAAACATCTTTGCAAGAAGAAGTGTCCTGTCAAGTCTTTTCTGTGGAAATCTGTAATCTCTCAATTCTAACCTTCGTGACAGAAAGAATTCAACTGACTTCAGTTTTCCATTTCTTTAAAATAAAGATGTGGTTGCACTATGCCAGTTAAAGGCTTGAACTTTTGCAAATGCATTGGGAATATTAAAAGCCCGGTAAAAAAATACTGGATTAAGAATTGTGTATTTATCTAGCACCTAGTACAGAATGATGTGAGCGGGTCACTGGGAGTCCAGGGTTCCATACAAGTCGTGAACACTTATAAATGTACTGTTTATGCAGTGTAAATGATATTGAGACACCAGTTCCTTGGTACAGCCATGTATTTTAAGGTTTCAGGGTTTTTTTTCTGTCAATTATATCACTGTAGTTAAAATAACTAAACATTTTGAAACAGGCCAAGCTTCAGAGCTGTAAATTTAAATGAAGTTAGATGGGAACGTCAATGAAGTAAAATGATAAAGAGTTACTATTATGCATAAAATAAGAATATTTGTTCAAATTTGGCTTAGTGCAGGATCCAAATAAAGTCTCCAGAATACGTGTTTGGGATCAAATTCTTGTTTCCTTCATTATTTTCTACTCTGTTGTACTTCCACTGAAGTGAGTGAGGATCCTAGCAATGCCCTTGTGTCATTTTGAACTTTCCAGCTGCCACTGGCACCACTTTACATAGTACAAAGCAATTTGTTTCCATTAAAAAAGGACACTAAGGTGATGTAGTTGAAATTATTTTGTGCCCTAAACTACATAATTTGTTGCCCTTGAGCAATTGTGCTCAGCTTCCATTACCACAGTCCAACACCAACAATCCATTTCATCTTCCCAGACCTGTCACATCAAGTATTTTTTACAGCACTGTTACAACTTCATTTCAGAAAGCTACCGTGACAAAGACAGGGCTGCATTAGATTCAGTGTCAATAACGATCTGATTTGCCTCTCAGAAATTTCATTAGGCAAAAATAAATTAGAAAGTGACACATAGAGCATAAGTAGTTCAAAATCATTGAGAAATTAAGCCCTTTGTCAAAGTAGTGCAATTCTTGCGCATGTCCCAGCAGAAGCATCCTTGACCAGTGATGCCTCCTTAGCAGTGACATGAATTGCTGGGCCCATCCTCTCTGCTCTTGTCAGCTTCCAGGAAAACCTTTGTTTTCAGACCCACATTCTCTAGAGTAACTTGTATCCTCATCAAGGTGTCTGCTTCTCAGGTGACCGGGCCAACTCTGGTTTTAAATAGCATGAGATTAAAAAACAATAAAAGTAGCAGCATTGAGTAAAAGGGATGCAGGCTTTGCTGGGAGGAGTCCCTGTGCCCAGGACAGTCCAAGTGCTGCTGCTGTTTTCTATGGGTCTGGAGGTACTGGAAGGGGCTGAGACAAATACATTCAGCTTTCCTTAGCATAGTGCATTATTCCTACTGCCTTTCTGACCACTAGACAACCCTTTTGTTTTTTTAAACCACATTCAGTGCTCATGGTGCATTGCACTGGTTGTTCCAAAACCACTTCATCTAAGAGTTCTTAAGGCTGCTCTACCTTGCTTGGGTCAGACCAACATTGTATTTTAGTGCCTTTAAAAGCCTTGCTTTTGAATAGTCTCAGTTTGCTATATGTTCCAGATCTTTCTGTCCTCCCCAACATTTTCTGCATTTGAAATTTTACCAAAAGTGTTTTTTTGCCTTATAGATAATGGATAAAAATTCTGGAGAGGTATCAAGCTCCTGCTGATCTTTCTAATAGAGATCTATCTATAGATAACGAATCTGTTTGATGAACAAAATACTTTTGAGTTGTTTATTAGTCACTTCTTAATCCACTTAATGCTTAATTAATAGTGTATATTGATAATTTCTAAAAAAAATGCCAATATGGTGCTCAGAAAAAAAAACCTTGCTAAAATCTGTTATGTCTTCACAGTTGTAAATCAAACACATAACCTCCCAAAAGAGTGAAATTTTCTCTTTGAAAGCCTTATCTTCCATAATTATATTTCTACTCCTGTCCTTCATAATCTTTTTTTTTTTTCCCCTAATGTAAAAACTCACTGTCGTTCAGCAATTGGTCAGAGCTAATCTGATATTTTTGAATATGCCACTGTGAAGTCTTCTGGACTTCACAACCTGCTCAGGAAGCTGAGGTTTATTCAACAGCACCAGCAAAGGGAACATCTCAATGTTTTATTATCATTCATCCCACCAGCTAGGCCATTTTCTTCTAAGAACTTAATTTTCTTTACACATTTCCTACATTTTATAATAATGGATCTTGATTCCATGAAAGGCATGAAATAGGTCAGAGTAAATATCTAACTGATGTCTTCCTTACGTTGTGTACTGACATTTAAAGGGCATTTCAGCTGTGCTCATATAATGACACAGCATTGGTAGCACTTATGGGAGAGGAGAGAGTCCTTGGGGATGCTACACAGCCCCACACCAGCACAGCAGACCAGACCCTGCTCACATAGGTTTTACCATCAGTGGGGTCCATCCAAGTCAATGTTTCTCAAACTTCTTGAATGTACAACCTTGCTTTTGGCTCATTCATTTAGATACAGCTCCCCTGAGCACAGACCCCAAGGTTAACAGCTGAACCCATCGTGTTTCTCTGCAGAGCCAGTCCATATTTAGTGGATCACTTCTTTTAAAGTTAGTGACCTTAGCCAATGCAGAGCTTGTGTTCAGACACCACTGACACCCCACAGTCCTGCCTAACACCCGCTCACCTCAGATGAGGCAGCAACAGTTTGGCTTCTCCTCAACACAGAGTAAGAAATATCTTTTGTTTCTCTGTAAAGTGTCTATACTGCTGGTTACCTTCAACTGCTAGCAGGTGCTCAGCACACCCATGGTGAGGATGAAGTGTGTGTAGCTGCAGAAAGCAAAGGTCTGGGTGAGTGTCCTTCCTCTGCAGAGATGTGTGATGTGCACCTTGCAGATGAACCCTGGCAAGGCAATGAGGTGTCCAAGACCCATCCTGGGAAATGTGGCTCATAGCTCACTTTTATACCAGTCTGGGCATCACATCATAAAGGAAACCCGTGAAAAGGTGTTTGCATAGTAGCCCTCAGCAGGGATTATGCTGGCTGTAGCCAAGCACTCCCTGCCTGGCCTGTGGTAATTTGGCTGAGAGTGAGAAGGAATGTACAGGAGAAAATGGCACTTATTTACAAGTTCAAGTACAAGTTCAAGTACCAAAAAAGTCTTTTTTTGTTTGTTTGTTCCCCAACATATAACAAACAAATCTTACTGTTTTCATCGTCACAATAATTTATATAATCGGCTTTTGTTTAGTTTTGTTAACTTAATTCTTTACTACATTAAGCACACTACAGACACTACACATTACTAGCTTTTAAATTAAGTTCCCTGCCAGCCAGAAAGCATTAGGAGCAACTCTGCACTGCTGAGCCTGGGTAGTTCATTGGTCAGCAGGTTGTCCCTGCCCATGTCGGGAGGGAGAGATAAACATTGTGCAGGACATGGGCTGCTGCAGATCAAAAGATGTCATGATGAGCAATAGGATCATAATTTTTCACTGTTGCCATAGAAATCCTCTTTTTTAAGAAGCACCAGCTCCTTTTGTTACCTGTGTTAGCATACCCTAGTGTAATTTAGTCCTCTGTGAGCTTGACTTACATTTCTACTACATTTCCTTGCTGCATCCTCACACCTCTGGCAGGACTGCAGAATGAGATTTAGAACTACAAAGAAGATAAAGCACACAAAAAATAGGATGACTGAAAGTGGATGCTTAGGGAAGAACACATAAATATGAAAGATATAGGAGAACTTCCCCATGAGGCTTTTCCAAGTAGCTCCTGAGTAAAGTATTACATCTTTGTGATAAATAATCCTTGATATATGCTGTCTTCTATCAATATTTTCCATTCACTGTTTGAACACGTAAGATTTGTGACATCCACCAATACAATGTGTCAGCGAGTTCCACAGTCTAATGACACACTGTGTACAATTCTTGTTTTCACATCTGCCACTAGAAAGTTTTAGGTGAAGTCCTCTAGCTTTTTTTTTTAATTATTATGAGATGTTAAATAATTATTCCCTCTTAGCTTTCCCTATGGGTCTCATGATTTTATAAACCATAAAATATATTTCTCAAAGTCCTTTCTTCCTTAGGTTGAAGACTCCTTACCTCTGTCAGGTTGTTCCCTGCACAGGAAAAGCATTCTTGCATCCTGTCTTTGTGTACTTTCTAGTATTACCATGCTGCTTTGGAAAGAGATGCCACTGATGCACACTGTAGAGATGTATGCTAAGATGCAGGCATATCACCATTATAATATTCTCTGGTTTGTTCTCAATTTATTTTCTAACATTTTTTCTAACCAAATCTAGTAAGAAAAAAAATCTAAAACTAAATCGTAGTTTCTTGCTAACAATCTAACTGAATTTTCTGTTCCTCACATTTCCAGATCATTTATGAAGTTGTTGTCATATGATCCATATGATTCATATGACTCATGATATAAGACTTGTAGGACTTCACTGGTAATCTTCTATGTCCAAGAACACTGCCTATTCCTACCTCATTTTCTTGCATCTTTTAAGGGTGATTTACTGCAGCAAGTTTACCAGGAGACTAGCTTGCAGACTTACCCAGGGAGAGTGAGGATTGTTAGTGAGCATGAGACAAAATGTATCTTGTCTGCTCTCCACAGTAATAACCATGGATATTACTCACACATTACATAGGCCATGCTTCCTGCAGCAGAATATCTTCATGGGCTGAAAGACACCTCAAGGGACCGGGCATTTATCTGTTGAAACACAAAGGGATAACCATGAGATGTTTGGGCCTGCTTGCTGCAACTCTTCTGTCCCCATTCTTGAAGACCTGTCCTAATCTAAGGACACCTGGCAGAAGAAGATTTGAATGTACATTGAACTCTTGCAGGCTGATTCCTGAGTTTGCATTTGAACAACAAAGGACCAGAGGCCTCTGAAATCCCTGGGACAGTGATGTTTGCTGTGCTGGCAGTGCTGTACCCCATGCTGCTTTTGTAAGGAGAGGGGGCAAATCTCATGAGGAGAGGTTAAAGATGTTGCTGAAGGGAGCTTTGGGGTGACACCAGAAAAGCAAATGAAAGAGGCAGTGCTACCCGTGTCCATGCCCTTGTTGATGTATGCCAGCAATGACGTGAGCCAACATTAACTCACAGTTGCAGAAGCACTTATCAACAAGGATCCTAGTTTTTTTGTTTGTTTATTTGTTTTATCCAGGGCTGCCTGGGGCTGAGAGAAAAGTGTGTATCCACACAGGATCACTGCCATGCCAGGAGCCTGCGTGTTGGCTTCTAGTGACACTACAGAGAGAAGCAAGTTTTCACCGAATTTTCATTTGAAACCAAAATTGGAGAGGTTAAGTGTGTAATTTTCTTTACACAGGCTGATGCACACTGTGCTGCCTTTATGATCTCTTAAGAATGTGGAAAAGCTGTCTCATACAAATACCTCTTGTTAATAAACATAATAGTTCACCTTCAGTGAACAGTGAATAGTTCAGAGGTCTTTAAATAGGTAATTCCATGATGTGGTGCTGGTAATGAATCATACTCACTTGTGAAATCCTATTTGCCTATACAACACTTCATGTTCCAGCCAGCATCACATTCTGGTATAAGCAATTTCCTAATGAAAATTAATACAGAAATAAAGCAATCATTGGTAAGAGAAACTGTCATGATGTTTTCCCTGTAATAATAAAATTATTTAATCAATATAATAATGCAATGAATACCAAATGTTTCATTTGGTGTTAATCTGCAGGGCTCCTGTGCCTGTGGTGAGCATTGTGATATCTTTGCTTAGCTGCACTGAAATTGCAATGCAATAGGTAAACTTCTGCTCCAGCAGTTGGATCTGGGGCACACCTATGGCTGGGCTGTGTCTTCTTGGAGTCAGGGACTTTCTGCTCCAGACCTGATCTGCCAGGGCAGAGCTGGACCCAAGCAGGGTCAAAGCTAAGGAATGTGCTACAGAAACCAGTTATTACTGTAACTTTCCTTCCATAGGGCTGCTCAAACCTGTCTGAGAACAGACACTTGTAACCTGTGTGTCTCACAAAAAATGCATGTTCATAAGGAAGAGAGGGTTTCACTTCTAATTATACTTCATGGTGAAATGAGAATTCGAGACTTCATGGCTGGATGGACCTTGTGATACCCAGTCTCAATTTGGAAAATTTTCCCTGCAATCACGAAGAATAGAAAACTCATTAAAAAAGAAAAAATGGAAAGCATAAAAGCTGCCCAACCTGAACAGAATACAAATAAGCTGTGCAGGGTGTGCTGATCCATACCTTGCTGTTCAGTAGGTCTGGTATGAAGGTGGGCCCTGAGGTGAAGCTGATTTCCTGAAGCATGGAGAGGCAGATCAGAGCAACCCAGCTCATGTAGGCAGGTTGGCTTTTAGAGACCACCAGACATCACTAGTGGCCCACAACTCACTGCACCCATGACATTTACCCCACAATTTCCCTTCTTCTCTTCTCCTAGGTCCCCTCATGTTCATTACCTCTGCCATCTGTAACACAGAGGCACACTGAAACATCTCCAGTGTCTCCTACATGACCCCAAACTTGCACCCCTGGAGCCCTCCATGTCCCCAACCCACTCATGACTACAACAGCCATCCTCCATCACTCTTCAGACAAGACAACATCCAGATTACCACTTGCTTGTCCCTTGGGCTGGGCAAAATGAAACAGGGACAGCTTGGCCACTGTCCAGCAGTACTTATGTGCCACTTGGCCAGCCAAATGGTATGTGTATTTTCACTGGCCAGGAGCCTGACTTCATGTCCCTGCAGCCTGATGGGGCTCTTGGCTGCTTCTTGTGGCTTCTGAAGGGGATACACAGCTCTCACCCACCCTCAGCATCTGCAGGGCTCAGTAAGTTGCCTCAGGGACCATATGTTGCACAGATTTTGTCCCAGTTTCTCCCTCTGATGCTCCTATTTGCTATCAGGGAGTGGGCTGGGCTTGGTCAGAAGTTTGTTTCGGACACTGGTAGTCCTTCTGCCAGGGGGAGGGAGAAAATTTAATTTTTAAGAGTCCCAGTTGATATATAACCTTTAAGATGGATGCTAAGAAATTAAATGAGTTTTTGTAATGTATCACTGACAAATCTGAATGCTTTCCAGTAGAAAACAGACCTGCTGAAACAGTACAGATTCTTCTCCCCACTCCTAGCTCATTGTACCAAAGACTTAAAAAAAAGTGGTATTTTTTCTTACCCCTGTAACATAGCCTACTAATTCTATATATGATACTGAGACAACCTGGATTTTAGTGGGGGAATACATCAAGGAATAGGTCATCTTTTTGAACTTCATTGAACACTGAACATTTTTTCTATTCCATCTTATTTTCAAGTAACTATCAACAATAAAACAAGAGGAGGGAACTGATGCATAAGCAGCCCCTTAGTCACCTGGTAATACTTTTCACAAGACAACAGCAGATTCTTAGCATGGAGACTTTGTAAACTGCTTTAGAAATGGTGTTTCCCTGACATCAAGCCAGTATCTACTTCTCTGAAACAAAGGGCTTCAGTGCAAGCTGTGACAGAGCCAGCACACATGGGCTCTGACATGGGCTTCAGAAGATGCTCTGATGTCAGGCAAGTGCAGGGATCTTTGACCAAGCTAAAAGGCAGGGAAGCAGAAAAATAAAAATCTTTCATTTGTATTAAAGCACTGTCAGTGACAAACCTGCAGCTCACACCCTCCAAAGGATAACATGATATAAATATTTTTCATCAAATATGTCTTCAGCAAAAATACTTCGGATTTGATAGCTGATGTCATTTAAAGCAAACTATATTTCCTCCTGCAGGATGGTTTGTGTTCCTCAGTATTCAGTATATTATTCAAGGCAGGTAAGTTTGTCTGATGACACTGCTGTGGTATCGAGGTAGCAAGATGTGAAGCATACATAATGTTTGCAAACTGGAGAAGGATGGCTGTGCACAAGTGTGTTCTGCAGACTGAGAGGTGCTGTGCTTCCCAGTGGTGGCAAACATAGGATTTATTGCTCCGACCTTCACTTCTTGGTGCACGAGTAGCCATGAAGGTCTGTAACAGCAAGTGGGTGAACTGTTTTTCTGCAGGGAGAACACCACAGGTACTGTGCCAAGCAGCAGCCTCAGGGAAAGTGCCAGGCCCAAGCACTCCCCAGTATGGGGTGGTTTTCTCATGAGATGGTCCGAGCAGATGAAATTATTTACCATCTCCAAAATTTCTCTTGAATTTTCTGAGGTCAAAGTGGCTATTGCCTCTCTATTCCTCACTAAAACAAGCAACCAGTTAATTCAGGCTCTCATGTTCAGCTTTAGCTTTTCATATCCTGTCTTGGAAACTGCATTGGTAATATCTAAAAGGTCCAAGATTTCCATTTCTTTATGACAAGGTGTTTTTTATTTTAAACACAAGAAGACCTTTGTGCATGAAAAATTTTCTCAGCAACTACCAAGCAGTTCTGAGAAAACTATTTTCAATGTAAAGCTATAGAGCAAGTGGGTGTAAATATTCCTACAGCTGCCTTTTTTTCTGAAAGTAAGTGATATTAACTCATGGTCAGCACTGTGTTATATGTTGGGAATGAATTTATGCAAAGTGCTCCTTTGCCTCTGACTTTGGTGTTACCAGCCACTGTCAGACACCATATTAAATGGCTCATTGATTTGCTTTAGAAAAGCAGTGTTGGTGTTCTTCCACAGCTTTTGGTGAATACCTCACACAACAAGATCTCTGGCAATTCACTATCTTCAAGTATCCTAGTTTGTCCTGCTTTGTAAGCTCTAATATTTCAAAAGAGGGGTCAGAAATTATGCTATTGATTTGGTTTTATTCAGAGAAAGGATCACAAGAAAATACAGCTTGAAGCGATACTGGGGATGCTTTTGTGGTCCACCATCCTGATCCAAGAGAGGATCACCCCTGCCTGATACAAGGATGCCAAGCATTTGAAAAGGTCATCTGGGGACAGCTATAACAACTGAGGTAAACAGACCTATTCTGGATGTCCCACCACTGGTGTGTGTTAGCTGAGCCATTCAGAACCGTCAAGCACAGACGTTTTCATGGAGTGATCTTTTAAAACCTTCCTCTAGAAGACTCAGCTGGTCTGAGCTGTTCTGCCCATGGTGGAGAAGGGCAGAGCTGTTCTGCAAGAGCCCTCTGAGACCCAGAGCATTCAGCTGCTGGTCTGGTGACCAGTGAGATGCTGCCCTGACATTCCATCCCTTTTCCTGCTGGCACTGGGGTCCCTGCTTCTTGGATTTAGAGTGTCCTATGCATGTCCTATGTGATTTAGCATGTCCTATGATGGTAAAGATTTCTCAAGCAGTATTTTAGACTGTTTACACAAACATTATTTCCTGGATCAGTGATGCTGAGGTGTTCCATGGGTGAGTCTGAATGTTGTCATTGAAATGCTGACGCTCAGGCACAGTGTGACCCTCACAACTAAGAACTGTCAGCAGCATCTGCTGTAATGGCAGCAAAATACTTGTGAGTTTATGCTATTAGGCAAGACCTGTGTCAAACAGAGCCTGGAAACAAGATCAGTTTCCAGCTCTGCTGTCTATCTCACCTTAGTCCCCACTTACATTTTGTCCCTGTCCCTCCCTTTGTAAGATGAGAATAACAATGCATGTCACCCATTAAAGGCTGGTGCCAGGTGTAAACTAACAAAATACATGAAGCATACAATGTAAACCCACAAGTGAAACACTCTCTACAAATGCTGTCAAATTATCGTTGCATTGCTCAGACATACAAGTAGCTCTGTGCTGATGTCTCTGGAGTTCAGTTCTCAGAGATATTCTCATGTAAGTGACAGTAAATGACACAGGGATTTATTTTCCATTTGGCTACTTCTCCGGGTAGTGGCCCATCAATGTTCAGCTGAGTAGCACAAGAGCACCCTGCAGATAACCTTACTACACTAGAGATCAGATTGTTTTCAAAGTGATTGCAGGCTTTAATCTGAGACGAAATGTATGATTGATACTCCACGGTTTAAAGAGTCAAACTAATGCCTTATGATTCATCTATGATTTATAAGTAAGCACATGCACTGATATAATAATGGGATCACTTGATGACTCGTGCATGATTTAACGTGTGTGCAAAGTTCCTGTGTGTGTCACTCAGTGAAACTTCAGGCTGAGTTTGCTGTCTCAGCTCTGCCCTCAGGCAGGTTCCCCAAAATGCCTGCTGAAGAGCAGCAGCAGGGAGACCCAGGGTGCTCACATCTCCTGTGAATCCTGTCCTCTCCCAAGTTCAGGCGGGTGTGATGCAAAAGGCACAGTGACATGTTCTCCAGGGTTTTGTTGTTGCAATTTCTCCAACAAACAATTGCTATGGCAACCTCACTGCTGCTCAAGTCTTCTCATTTCCTATTTATACTAAAATACAGATGCAAAACATGACTGCTCCAAACACTTAAAAAGTTAAACTATTAAGAGTTCCAGATGAGGAAGAGTGGACAGAGAAACGTGATCAGCCCAGACCATGAGATGACCCACAGGTCTCGTTTGTATGCAAATTTCAAATCTGAATTTCAGCCAGGAAATTGTGGTTTTCATTGATGTTACGGTTTTCTTTTCAAAAAGGGTGGGCTTTTCTGGCCATGGTAGGCTTATACCTGGTAGTGAGGCTCAGGAAGGACTGAAGCTGGATTTCCCCTTGGATGCTACAGCATTCCCAGTGCTGAAGGAGGTAGGTCTGCTAAAATGAAACATTTCTCAAAAGGTAGTTCATGGTAGACCTTTGCAAGGTATAAGAAATTCATGCACAGCCTGAGAAATTGTTAGCTCAACAGGCATGCAAAGAGGCAAAAATCAAACAAACACATACAAGAGAGGGTCTGAGTGCATCACCCATTCCCAGCAGAGTTGGCCACTAGACACACACCCCTGGGTGCCTGCATGCCCACCGGATTGCCAGCCTGTAATGAAACATCCTAACCCTCCCCTTATTTTAAAAAATATTTTAAATGAATGCTAAAATGCTTGCTTTTGTTTCAGTTGATATTTTTAAAGACAAATTCACGTGGGAATTTGAAGGACAGCTTCACCATGAGGATCTTCTGCAAAAATTGCCTGGATTCTCTGAACAGCCCCTGCTTTGTGGATGCCTGGGCTCATCAGGCTGTGCAACACGGTGCCTACTTGCTTCCTGAATCACCAGATTTTGTTTTCTACTGGAAAGAACAGTTTTTAATTGGAGAAAGAGCAACTATGGTGTTTCTGAGCAAAAGGTTTGTGTCTCCTCTGTTCTCAGAGAGTTCCTGCCTGCTTTATCTCCTGGTACAATCTAAGTAACAGGTCTGAGGAGGGACATCTCAGACCAGCTTCTAATCTGATGTTGATTGAAAATTCATCTTTTCCAGCTTGGGTTGCTTACCAATCTCTAGATCTTAAATCTATTCCTGGCTCTGCCACACAGCATGAACTTGGGGAAAGCAGTTTAAATTGTCTATGCCTGACTTTCCACGTATGCAAAGTGAGGATAAGAGGAATTAATTTGTTGGGGGTTATGAGATTCATTATAATCATGCTTTGAGATCTGATTAATGGGACAGAGTTCAAGCATTTATTGTTTTCTTTGGCTCAGGTTTCTCCCTGTAAAAACAGACACAGTGGTCATGCTCTAAAACTGTTTGTGTGAGAGGTTGAGGCAACCCCTTAGAAGGAAATCGGGAGCTGTGGAAGGAAAATGTGGACAACCACACAGGGGGGAAGAGGCTTTCCTGAAGAGGTGAGTCAGTTCCAGGAGAGAGGGGTGGCTGTGTCCAAAAATAACAGTGCCAGAAAACACAAAAATCTGTGCTGAGAGTATTGCCCACCTGAGGAAAGTGTTAGGTTTCTTCTGCAAGTTCCTTCTCTTTATTCATCGGACAGGTCTCTTATCTGCATTGAATGCCACCAGACCTGTGTTTGATGTTTTTTGAGTCCATGTTAATCTGGCCTTTGAAAAATACTCTGGCTGTGTTTGGCTCTAGGTCCATGGTAATTTCAAAGATACCCCGAGGAAGGAATTAATTCCCAAGGGTTAGTTTCAGTTTCCTTGTATTTTTTTGAAGGCAAGTTGATTAGCATGCATTTGTCTTCAGATTCTTGTAGGTCTCTAATCATTCCCTTGTGTTTAGGCTGATTATACCAAACTCAGGATATTCTGGCCTGCTACTCTTGTATAATGCCCATAACAGTCATCTGCCCTTTAGCTTTTCTGCAGTGGCATTGCTGCTGAAGGGCCTATTCATCCTCTGTGACTCTGTGAGTGTATAACAGAAATACTATTCTGAAGTATTAATCCCCAGCATGTTTAAAGCAGAATCTTAATTGTTGCATTTGCTTGTTAAGTAGAGAAACAGATCCCTTTAAAATCCAGACTTTTGCTGTAGAAAGAGGATAACAAGATCTTCGTATTATCAAGTTTGCAGTTTAATTACACTATATGAAAAAAAATCCAGTAATATCCAGGACTGTCACTTGCATTTGAGTCTGTAAGCAGAGGTAAGTCAGAATGATCCCCCATACAGAGAACTGGCCCTGGCATTTTACCTTCTTTTATCTGTGTCAGGAAGGGAGAGAGGAAGGAAGAAGATTTTCAGGAAAGAGAAAGCAGTGGCTGTATCCGTTTGAGAATCCCCACTTAAAACTCCTGTACAGCTGCTGGTCTGCAGGGAGCTGGCTGGCTTGATAACAATTCCAGACACTCTCCAGCATCCTCCCAGGGACCAGGTTTAGCTCCTGGGGAGTAACATCTTCACGTGCCACAACAGTGTGGTCCACCTTACATAAATGGCAGGTTACATGAGGTGGGACCATGATATTTTTAGCTAGTCTGGCACCTGGCATGTCCCATACACTGTAGGAAGGGAAAGCGTGAGAGGCCAGGAAGAACTCCTGTCTCAGATGGTTCCAAATAATGAGGCTCAGAAGGAAGCAGAGTCTTCTCCAGGTTGCCTCAACTCTCCTCATCTTGGTTAACATCACTGACATACCAGAAGCATTGCTGTACCATTCAGCATCTCTGTGCTCTCATTTTCAGTTAAAAAACAGGTTTCTTATATCAGAACCAAATTTAAAGCAATTCACTTGCTTTTTGATTTAAAACACAGGTTGAAATAAGTCTTCTTTCTCTTTGACATGCCTATATAATGCTTGGTAATGGTTCAGTAAGAACACGGCATGGGTACCTTTCTCATCAGACCACAGTAGTGTGTCCAGCCCAGCCTGCTGGATGTACATGGTGTTACTGCTTATGGGAAGCTATTGCTTGTCTAATATCCCACCTTAATGATTTGCCCAGTCTACCACAGATGTTCATTTGGAGAAGGACTGTGTCAGATGATACTGGCATTGTAGTAACTGTAAACACACTTTGGGACACACCTGAAGTTTTATAAATAGCTAAGTGGAGAAAAGCACCTATTAAACATTTCCAGGCATTTGTTGAGCGAAAATCCGTGTGCTTTGAGCTTTGCTGCAGGTAATTTTCATAGTATCCCATTTTAATAAGGTATTTATCAATTTGGAATATCTGTTAATGACTTCAGAGGAACTGTGGGTTTGTTTTTATACTGCTAATAGTTTAATGTTGAAACACAAGCTCTACCTGACCTACCAGATAAGGACCACTTTGTGGACTCCATTATCTGTAATCTTATTTTCTTGACATTGATTTAACTTTTATTTAGCTTATCTTCCTCAGGCTCTAAGGGAGCCTTACAAGAGGTTTTCTGATTTAAGGAAAGAAAAAGAGAATAATCTGTTGGTGCTGTCTCAGACGCACAGCTGGTTTATACATAGCTTCAGATTTTTATTAGTTGGTAATAATAAATGAAAAAGCAGGGCACTGGCACCATGACATGGCTGCTCACACCAGTACTACTGGTTTGAACTCCAGACTGTGTTGTGTGTCTGGAGATGCAGTTCCTCAGTGCAGCCCAGCAGCGGGGTGGTGAAGGTTTAAATGCCAAAGCAGCAATAGAATGGACTGGATTTTTGTTAGCAGAGGTGAATGATCCATGGAAAGGGCTGTGAGCACTTTTGGGCAGAGCAGTCCCTGATGACAGGTTCAAGGGGGCATGTGAGCTGCAGAGGATGGGCAGGGAGCTCACTGCCACTTCCCATCTCCCTCCCACCCTCTGACAGTCAAATCCAATCCCATTTTCAAACTCACTGTCATTTTCCCCTGCTCTGCTTCCCTGAGAGCTTTCCCAGATCCTCCCTACTCTAATGGGCCACAACTGTCTTTGCATTTTCAGTCTGAAGCCATCCTGAGCAGAGCAGCCCACCTGCTCTTGGAGTGCAAGTGCTGACATCAGCCCTGCAGTCCCCTTAATCATTCTCATGCTCCCTAATGTTTGCTGCACTAATGGAGATCACAATCACCTTCACTCTTCCAGGATTTACTGGGCTAAATCAAACTTAATTTCCTCCTGATCATCCTCAGAGCCTGTCCTTGAGCCTCATTGACTTTGGGTGCCCAAAGAACAGACTGTCCCTCTGCTGGGCTGGCACTGCCTCCTCTGTAATGTTGTTGGCTCAATCCTGCATTTCACACAAAGGTAATTCCTTAATGTATTAAATAAGTTTTACTCCAAGACAGTAAAACTGGAGAAGCCCAAGTGCTTTAACTGGAAAGTTTTATAGACCAAGCAAGGACAGAGCCAGCACTCATGCTGTAAATCCAGATAACCTCATTGGTTTCAATAGGCTTATCCTTGCCTTAAACCTGTGACTTTTCAGAAAAATTACCTGTTGCACTTTTAAGAGCAAACTTGAATTGGGATTTTCATGCAGAAATTGGTTAGATGTCTGTGCATATTAAGTCTCAGGACCTTGAAGTCGTAGGTCAGAGCACACGGAGAGGGACAAATCACTTCCCAGGCAGCAAACTCAAAAGAAAATTTTCTATAGTGAAAATCAAGGTAATATGCTGAAGCTGGGGACACTATGCACAGCTCTTGTCTTTTTCTGTGAGGTTAAATCCAACCATTCACATGGAGTTGAAGTACAGTGAGGGAAACGGGAAAGAACACATCTAAAAAATGACAGTGAAAGCTATCCTAGGATATTCCCTGGGAGCCCAGTCGGAAAGTCTGTATTAGAAAATTTGTCTGGACTGTTCCTCTACTGACAGCCCTATTGCAGTCTTCATAATTGCTCTGGAAAGATCTTGGATTCAAGCCCTGTGGGATGCCATGTACCATTGAATAATGAAAAATGTTTGCAGGTTAAGACCCCTGTAAAATGAAAAAAAAATTAACTGTTCCATAACCAGAAACTCTTGAGGTGTTGGGTGGAGGCTCAAGTAAAGACCCTGATGTTCTGCTTCTCAAAAAAAAAAAAAAAAAAAAAAAAATTGTTAAGCATTCTGTAAAACCACTTTTAGCCAGGGCTGTTTCCCATGCTTCAGTGATTGATCTCCTAGTGTGTACTAATATGGGATTTTCCAGGCATGTCACAGCAGCACAAACCTTTCTTGGGAATTCCTGGCAAATAAGCCTGAGAGGGGTGAGGCTGCATTCCCAGATAAATGTTCTGGGGCAGGATGGTTTGTAGGCAATGTACTACTCTGGATTTGCTTGTCTTAAAACCTCACTAACCCAGGTCTGGGGTTCTCCTCTACAAACCATCAGAAGGATTCGGAACATGCAAGTGAATACCCACCATGAACAGGTGGCCAGCAGACCAGTAAGGTCCAAACAGACCATAGCTGTCCTCCTGGCGACTACCTGTTCTATGTGCTTTTGCTATCTTTGATAATTTGATAATAAATGCAGCCAAAAGGGAGTCAATACCCACCATGAATAAGAGGCCATGGTGCAAACTTCTTTCATATGAGACATCAGAGAATCATAGTGAAGCTGGTTTTGGTAGGGACCACATGACAGCCCTGTGGGACCAAATGTCCTCCAGGAGGTGGCTGCAGTCACTGCTGGTTCTGCACTCAGGTCTCATGATGCCACTTCTCACATGGGAGTGTGTATGATGCATCACAGATCTAAGGGTTTTTAGCAGAAGACAGAAGAGACCTTTCAAAATGAAAAAAAGGCAGAAGGATGCTGTGAAGCACTGTCTCAAAGGCTGATAGCCAAATTTCTCTAAACTTGACATTTTGGCTTGTTGTAGAGAAGATTATTGTTACACTTAACTCAGACTGCTCTCTCACCAGAGAGGTTTCAGAGGCATCAGTGAGGAGCTTTCTGCCTCGTGCCATAAAGGCAGGTGCTCTACAAGAAAGATTTTTAGAGGAGCTAAAATCCTTAATTCACTGATTCAGGATAGCAGTTCTAAGGAAAATACAAGTAGGAGTTAAATCTGTGCTTGTCTTACACTGCTGATCAAATCACAACTCAAAGTTATTCTGGAATTAGCTTGGGAAATGTGTCTCTCTCAAGTTCCTTAAAGAGGATTTAATTTCCTTTCCCTACCAAGGTTTCAATTTTCTTTGAGTAGGTTGTCTCCCTCTTTGCTGGGGAAGTGCAGGCCACCAGCTCAGGCATGCAAAGTAATGGTTAGAACCACGACTTCAAATTGCACATTTGAAAAAGGCTTCTTGGAAACATAATCCTCAGATTGTGAAATGATGAGGCCCACGGGGCTCTGCATATGTGGGGATGTTCACAATGGAAATTTAGCAGGCGTGTTATTACAGGAGGTACCTGGTGTGTAACCTGGAGAGGGTGAGAAAAGAACTAAACCCTCTGTGTGATACCTCAAAACTGAGCAAGAATAAAAGCACATTATCCTGGCATGAACAATTCTGAAGCTGGACTTGGTTGAATTACTTATTATAAGATGTCTTCAGCACATATTTACTTCTCTTCTGGACAGTTTATAGCCAATGAATCAACTCTGATTTCCCCTAATTGTACCAAACCTTGTTAAGGAGATTGAATGATTGACAAATTTTTAGTCTCCTGGCTCACTGAATTGTTTGCCTCCATACATGTGGTGCAAGGCCATTCCCTAGAACAGAGGCATATTTACCAGCAATTTAGTGTCTGCCTCTGGTATTTTTACAGCTACACCAAGGAGATAAGCCCTTAATAAGCAGTTCTACTGAAATCAGGAAAACACCAGGACTTGAAAATGTGACATTAATACCTACCAATTGTTTGAAATTGCTCTAAGCACTTTTTCTCAAAGTCCGTTAAACCTTCTCCATATTAAAATTGCTCTACATTAGTAGTGTACATGAAATGCATAGATTATTCATGCTGATCATTTACTTTCAAACCCTTGACAGTAGCCAGAGAGGGAACCAGAAATGGTCTGTGTCTCCCCAGGCAAAGAATGTGGATTTTCTAGCTATTCCTCCCCAATTCTCCCACTTTATCTCGTGACTCAGCTGCCTGATGCAAGGGTTTGCAATTACAGCTTTGATGATTAGCTACCCAAATTTGTGCCACAGTTTGAAGACTTTACAGGCAATTTTGACAAATGTATGTGTTTTACAAATTCACTTTTGAAAAGGACTTTGCTGTCCTATTTTGTGAGTTTTCCTCTGATAAGCCCCAATAACTTGAACATGAAAACCATCTATAATCCAAGACACAAGAGCAGGCAACAGACCAAACCAAGACTCACCTCTCATCTTAAAAACCCATTCAGTTGTTTGCTTAGAATAGGTGATAGCCTCAGCACGGAGAGGATGCTCCAAGCAAGCTATCTCTGGGTGCCAATGACCAAGACACCATTGAACCAACCTTGGTTTCCATCAGCTTGGCTGGGAAGCAGCCTGCTAGCAGGTGCTGCATCTGTTAGGGGGGTTAATGCTCCACAGATGAAGCTGTAATTAAACAACAGAGGAAAGTTCCTACTGTTTGTGCCTGCAACCGAAATAATCTCTCCTGGACCACGTCAGCTCAGCTGGAGGAAAGGCCCCTGGGGCTGAAATGGTCTCTGCTTCCTGTTTTTCTCTTCGCAGTGTAAACGGGTTTCTAAGGTCTCCAGAGACGTGCCTGAACCAAAACCTCTGATCTGAGCATCCTTGAACTTTTGGCAAGTTTGGATTCAGTTCTGGATGCAGAAATTGCTTGTCAGATTTATTTTTAATATTATTTATCCGCAGAAGGTTCTGCCCCTCCTCCCTGCACAGCACGGCGGCCACGGGAGCTCCTGTACCTGTGAGCTAACACGAAGTTAAAAGGAGAGGATAAATCTCAGCTTACCAAGCAGCTGTGCACTTTTTCCTTTGTTCTCCTATGATGTATGAGTTACAGAACTGGGTCTGTGTAAGTGAGGTCTGTCGTTGGCAAACCCCAGTTACATTGGGGATAAGCTGGGGAAGGAGCAGCTCCTTCCTGCCTCCACTTCATAGCTTCTTCCAGCACTGTGTGAAACATCAATAACACATTTTAGCATTCTGAAAAGTAGTTTCCCCTAAAAGTCTTCATTTTACTAAATTTCCATTGGTCTTTCCTTTATTTATTTTTAGACATTTGAGTTAGGAGGTGCAATCTTTATAAATGCAGATATCAAAATCAGAGGTCTGGTTCAAGCCACAAAATTAAACTAGTTTCATCAGGGTTTTTTGTTAATATTTACTGTTCTCCCAAGAAACAGTGCAAGTGGAACCAAGTTGCTCAACTGGAATCACAACTTTCCAGCCACAATTCATATGATTTTCGGTTAGGTTTTTGCTCCCATTGGTTGTTAACTGCTGATTATTAAAATGTGAATTAAGAATTAAGATGAGTATAATCATCCTTGGGGTCTCATGGAAAAAAAACACCTGGATAAATCCACTCTTATTTTTCAAGCCCTTTAGCCTGAAAAGGGGCATTTTTCCTCTTAGAAAGTAGGGCCCGTGTAGCCATTTCAAATTTTTTTTTTATTATTTTATTTTATTTATGGTGTCTGTGGGCTGAGATGGTGAGGCTGATGTCCAGGATGTGTCCTCAATGTGTCCCATTAATTGTCACTGACACAGACAGAAACACAAACCCTACAGAGAGCAACTGGGTTACCCAGGGAGTTTGTCCATCCCAGATAATGTGTTGTGAAAAACTTCCATTTACAGTTTTGGCCACATGTCCCATAGAATGTTCAGTGCTGCTTGTGAGGATGCAAAACAGTACTCACAATTCCTGTGGGGGGGCTGTGTGTCAAATTCAGCTTTCTAGCCAGGACTGCTGGTGTCAGATGATGCTACCTTGCAGTTTCCTCACACTTTTCTAATTCCATCCCTAAAGTGTGCAGGTGAGGTTTTGTCATCCCCTTGCCCCCACATACACAGTTCCACTCTGTGTTTCAATTAACTCCAGGTATGGTGTATCCAAAAGTGTGTGCAAGTTCCTGGGTGCAATTTCAGCAGCATTCATGTGTTGATGCCCTTGTGGTGTCTTCCCTGGAGCTCAGGGAGAAGCAACTTCTGAGAGGAGGTAAAGCATGGAGCTGAAGCCTCCATCTGCATCTGGGTAAGTGGGGCTTTCTACTTATTAAAAGAACAATATTATTCCATTAAAGTAGAAGATAATTCCTCCACCAGCTAATGTGCTATTACTTATTCATGTAAAACCTCCACCATGCTGGTTAGTGAATTATCTATCTTCCTGCAACCAGTTTTAATTTGTCTCATAGGGGTTGCTTGCATTTCAGGATTTCTTGCCTGGGTCCAAGAGCAGATACTGGTTACAGCCACACAGAGCACAACCTGTGCTCCAGCACTATGCCCTAGGACTGAGCCTGGACATCTCACCACTGCAAACACTTCCCCATGGATCAACTGCACAAGGCACATGAATACAGCCACAGAAAATCACTTGTGGAAACCCCAGAGCAAAATATTTAGGTTTCTTGGAGGAGTGCTGCTTTTGCCCTGACTACTTACACTGTGTTGAGGCTGGGTGTTTTAAGACAATTTCATTGCTGGTGAACACACTGGGGCACCCAAAGGCTGAAGAGATGGATACTGGTGAGAGAACATCTATGGCTCAAGAATGGCTCCACCAGCTGCCACAACACAGACTGCTCTTTTTAGTCAATTACTTATCTTTATTAATTTTAACTCAAATATTACCACTTCCCCCTGCAAGTTCTAGGATGTTCTTATGTCTTACCTCTTGTCAACAAAAGGCTAGCAAAGGTAGTTTCTGCACTCATGCAAAGGTAGCATTCAAGACAAAAACATAATCAGAAAAAAATAGTTTACTCCTAAAGAAAAGACTTCTAGTTATAATTACTGAATCTGCCCTCTGATCCAAGCTGTCAAGGAGAAAGCAGGGATATGTATGCTGGAGGGGCTGTATTTTCTCATGCTTTGTGTGCTTTACATGCTGATTTGGGTATTCTGATTATTTACCCCACATGAAAAGGGGTCTCATTCTCCCAGTGTTACCTGGAAGCTAATAGCATCGGAAGAAGGGAAACTACCTCCTAAGTACAGGCATTAGACATATAGATAATGGCTTTTAGCTTTCTTTTCCAAATACCCTCAGTCCCTATGGGAGTTTCACAAATCACCCTCTCCCAAGCTGCTCTCAGGCTGATCTTTGCAATAAGATCTTTGCATACAGTCCTTTTGAAAGCTATCATGCAGATCTGTCTATCTCACTTGTTGTGGGCTCTCACTGGGAGTCCAGACATGATGGGATGTCGAAGGCTTGTGCCTCCCACTCAGTGCAGCATCCATAGTCTGGGAGATCCCTTTCTGAAGCCCACATCAGCTAAAGCTTTTCTGAGTTCAGGAAGGATCTCTGAGGAGTTCTGTTTTTCTCTGAGGACAAAGCCATTGCTGGACATGAAGTCTGCTGCTGCCAGCAAAGACCACCTTACCAAGGAAGACCAGTGGCATGGCAGGGAGCATGTGGCTGCTTCGGTGATTCCAGAGAACTCCAAAGAAACCATAGTGTTAATTAACTCTTCAGAATTAATTAACTGAATTGCTTCTGTTTGGTGCTTACTTCTCCATGCAAATGGAAGGTGGTCTGTTCCTGCCTCCTACCACATTAAAGGGCTTCTGCTGGAAGTGGTTCTGCTCAAGCCCCAAAGCAACAACCTCATCCTCCATCTTCAGGTTATCTTTTCCCACACATTAACATCTTCCTGACCCACACCACCCTGAATGTGTTGTTGTATCACCCAGGTGTCACTGCTGCTCCAGAACAGCCATTCAGTCCCAGTATGAAGGTCTGGATCATGCCAAGTTCTGTACTCAGTCCTGTGTGGTTTGCACTGAATTGCTTCATGTTGGTTTTGTGATATATTGGCATACTGGTCCACCAAAACACCCTGCTGATGTGCCCTGTAGAAAAGCCTTTAGAAAGCAAAAACTAAAAACCCCTACTGAAGAATTCTGTGGGGCAGCTCAAAAATTTTCCATCATTATGCTGGTACCTTCTCATACAGTGATATTTTTATGCATGTATATAACACTGGTATTGCCTTTTTGCAGACTTTTGGAATAAGTTTATTTGAAGTAACCCTGTTATGATGAAGATGGAAAAAAGTTGGGCAGGTTTTGATGTTGTTACTGATCTTTGTAAAAAACACTGTCAGGAGGTGCCCAGAACAACTTTCCTCTGGTGCCAGAGTCTGGGGACATCCTCCACCCTGGTTCTGGAGGCATAAAAGAGGGTGAGGAGAGCATCAGGGAGGACAGAAAGAGATGGCTATGTCCACTTTCTGCCATCTCCTTTGGCAAGCAGCAGTCCTTGCAACACACCACATATCTGCCAGTATCTAGCAGGATGGAGAAAATGGACTCAGACATCTGGTGACACTGATGTGGGGAACAGGAGATGGTAGACACAGGCTGTTCTCTGCCCATATCTGCCCATAACGACCTTATCACATTTCCAAGGTGAAATTGCTTGAGTGACCATAATGGCTCCTGATCAGAAGGTGGCATTTCAGCAGCTGTGCTGCATGTTAGAGCAGGCATGGTCGATGAAATTCCCAAGACCATGCTTGCTCTTGCTTTTTTGACTGTGACATTGATAATAGCACTTTATGGAAAAATACTTTTGAAATAATATATTCCAACCACCCTAACATGGAAGGGAAGTGACACAGCAGACTGCACAATAAATAGGAAGGCAGATAAATCCAGGGCCAGATTTGTCAAGTGACTATTTTCATCATCGTTTAAAAGAAGTGTAAAACATATGCTAATCAGAGCAAAAAGATTTCATTTTATATTGTGCAGACTGCTAGACAGTGTTTGGACAGGCAAAAGTCACATTCAGCACAGCTGAATGTTTTGGGGCACTGCTGTGCTGTGGGGTGGGGTGTTCCTCCATGCCCTTTTGTAACATCACTGATTCCTTCTAGGGCCCCCAGTCAGTGGGGCTGCAGGGGTCCTGGTGTAGGTGCAGCCTTCACAAGGATGTACACAAGAGAGTTAAATTGAAAGAGCCTGCTGAGAAATGTTTGCACTTAAGTGGATACAGGTACAGTGGATCAGGGCACCTCCATGGGATTTTTTCAGGAAGGGTAGGGTGCTGTGGGTGGTGTGGGGAGTCCAGGCAGTCTTATTTCAACAACTGTGATTCCTAATTAAAATATATTTTTGCCTTAGGTACTCCCTGCTACTCCACAATGATGGTAATTTTTTACCTCATAAAGGCAATGTGAGGGTTAACTAGAGGAATGTGCAATTTATTTTGGAAATTAAGACTGTTGCTTCATATATGAGATAAGTATCATTAGTTGTAAGAAGGTACGCATTTCTTTTGACTAACCAAAATAAACAGGAAATGATGTCTTTGACTATCGATTTAGCTCATGATTTTGAAGGGTTTAAATTACAGGTGGCTCAGACTGCCACCTATAAAATCCAAGTAAAATCCAAATAAAATCCAGGCTGGTAACACCTTACTACCACAGAAACTATGTGGCCATGTGGGTGTGACCCTGATGCTACCCCACTCCAGCCCAGAGTCCATGGATATACAGAGGGCTAGAAATGAAGATGAAAATCAGGATCTCTCTGTGCCCAGTCTTCCTAAAGCCACTGACAGGTTGGACTCGGGTCCCTTATCTAGTTGCTAATTAAATAGTCCTGCTGAAATAGTTCATTACAATGTGATTTCCCCTCTCCACTGCCACTGTGTGACAACCTCATTCCCACTGGGCTTTTCCCCATCTGCTGTCACCAGTTTCAGGGGACACCCAGGACATGGTGCAGCCTACATGTGCTTGCCCCATAAGTGACAAACTGGAGGTATCAGATCCCAAATCCTCTTGAGAGGATACAGAAATACCCATTTCATGCTCTTCTTTAGACATTACATTACTGAATGAGTCCTCGTCCTCTCCCAGTTCCTTCCTCTCTTTGGGTGATTTTCAGACAGAGGAGCTGCTAAGCTGTAAACAACTTTTTTTTTTTTTCTTTTTTTTTTTTCTTTCATCATCTCACTCCATAAATGGTTATTCTGTCTGCAATGTGGCAGTTTTTATTGTATGATTAGGCTGACAATATGCTAATACTGTAGACCTTCAGCATTCCTTAAGCAGAATTTATGCATCCAGAAAAAAGCTCCACAAACTGAGGATGCAATTTCTGTACTGTAAATTTTGACCGTTTGTCATGGCTTAGTTTGCCAGGTCTGTACTCTCTGAACCTTGCAGCCTTGGTCAGCTGCTGCTCCAATACCTCCTAAGCCATTTACTTCATCCTGCAGGCCTATGTCATCTGCTTTCCCCATACCTGTGGTCCCAGGGGATGGAATGGTCCCAGGGGATGGGAGCAGAGGAAGGCTGCCACTGGCACAAGGTGAAGGTGAGGTGCAGCCCCCCATGCCAGGAAGGGGTGCAAGCTGAGTGCTGACACTGTGGCTTTGAGTTCACTGCCGCTGGCTCAAAAGCAAAGATGAGCTGAAGGGTGCTGATGGTGCCTGGGGATCTCATGGTGAGCTGGTCCAGGTCTCTGTTCCACTTCCTATCAACAAGGTTTTCCAGCTGTCCCAGCTGTTGACAGCTCTTCAGTGGGTGACTGTGTTTTGGATCAGGCTGAAAAGTGCTGTAGGGACTTATGGGGGGGTTAAGGAAGAGGAAAGCAAGGGATGCCTTTATCATCATTAAAATGATTAAGCTGCAACTTCTTTCTTGAGGAGTTAGGTGGTTGCTTAAGCCCTGGCTGCTGCCACAAAATTTCTGGCTTGTTGAGTTGAAAGTCTCTCATGGTGCTCCTAACCAGCCCCCCCTGCAGAGCTGCTCTCAGCTCTCTCCAGCCTGGTCCATGCCTCAGCTGGGGTGCCATGCACCCTCCTCTAACACTGTGGACCCAGCTAAGAGGATCAGTGCCTGTGCAGACAAAAAAAAAAATTAAAAAAAAAAAAAAAATCCACAGATGAGGCCTTATACTAAATCTTATGAGGATGTGCTTTTGACTTATCTGTGATTTAATCATAACACCAAAATGGGAGGAAATCTAATAAGAGACATCTGTAGGATCCCTGCCAGTTTTTGGTGTTGCAGGTACCAACCCAGTTCCCAGGACTTGGTTAGGCTGTCCTAGGTGGATCTGCAGAATGCTGTGCCAGCCTTAATCCTTCCAGCTCTCCAATTGGGAGGATGATGCCTGCAGGTACCTGCCCTCTGCACCAGTGTGCCAAGGGTGGACACGACATGTGCTGTGTGAAGTCCTGCAGCATCAAGAGCAGCCAAGCACCTTGTAGTGTATTTCTAGTCCTATAAAATGAAATAAGAATCTGAGGTGGAAGGGAGGTTTATTTTCCAAGGAAAAGCATCACAGAACAACATCTCAGAGCTGGATAAAAGGTCCAAGCTTTTTGTGGGTAAAGCCAGAGTTGGGCTTCCTTAGTAAGAAGTGTAAAAAATGCAAATACATTCTTGCAAAGAAAGTAGGAAAAGATAAAGGCATAACAATTTAGCTGGACAACTATTCCTACTTCATAGAAGTCTTTCTATTTCTATGAAAATACATTGAGAACTTTGTTAAACTAAAATTTAATCAACGATCCTTCAAAATCTTATTGGTTAGTAAACCCATTTAATATGTGAAAATAAACTCTTTTTCTCTGGAGGTATGGCAATTTTACATGAACATTACATATTTTTGGTGTTGGGGTTTTGCCCCAAAAGATGTGCTCAGTTATTACTCGTCAAGTGTTTATGGCCACCACTGGGAGAGGAAGGGTCCATAAAACTGCAGGTCTCCTTAAAGCAGAGATGGAAAGAGCAGCCAAATGCCTTCAGGTAGTTAAACCAGCTGCAGACAAAGGCCTAATGAAGGCATTAGTCTGCCTGGCCAGAGCAGAGGTAATCCGTGCAAATTAACTCGAGCTTTTTCTGATTACAAAAGCAGATCAGGGGCTGGGGGGGACCTGCTTGTGGGCATGGGGCTGAGCATCCCTGGAGGGGAGCAGAGATGGGCCTTATGATCAGAGGGGGAAAAACCAAAATGCTTGTTTTCTGGTTTGAAGAATAAGTCCCATTTACATGGGTTGCTCACCTGCCTGGAAAGTCTCCTTCCAGCCCTGATTTTGGGCTGAGGAACAACCAGAGTGCCTTTGTGAGGCAGTGCTGCACACATGGTGATGAGGATCAGCTATGAATGCAGAGGAGGAATAAATAACCCTGACCACAGTGCTGGCCTGCAGCCAGCAACTCACTGGAACCTGCCAAGCCCCAAACCAGTTCAAAGAGCCACCGAGTGCATACTCAAACACATCCACCTGCTGGCTGCTTCCTCCTCTGCCTCCTCCTCCCCTGCTCTGCTGTTCAGGAGCTGCTGCCCTCTGTCTTCACTGCTCTCACTCAGCAAAATTTAGCCAACATCGCCTAAATGTAAAAAAAAAAAATAAATTATTCCAGTGTTTAGATGGAAAAGAAGCATTTATCCCCTGAAACTGGGGCGATCTGAAGCTTCCCAGTGCATAACCGTAGGGGCTTTGCATGAGCCAAGGGTACAGGTCTTGGAAACTGCACTGTTGCAGATGCAGTTAGTTTTGCAGTGCTTCACTCATGTGCATTTTAATGTTTCTCTCTGCAAAACTGCCCTCCAGGTAACCAGGTAACTAATGCACCAGAGTTTATAAACTGCTCTGCTTAAAAACATTCCAAAATTAGCTTTTCTGCAGTCCAGATGGTGCATCATGAATGCTTAATGGCATGGTATAAAGATTTTATTGACACTGATGAGGGATGATCCGAACTCGTGCCTCTTCCCTCCGTAAGTAATGCATTTGTCAAAGCCATGCCAGGAAAACTTTGCATCCCACCACTTCATATTTTGTGCGTGTGTGTGTATCCAAACCAGTATTAAATGACAGAAGATGATGTTGAACAAAAAGCTCAGCAAGCCACACTTTACACTGACGCTATCTTGAATATTCAGCTAACACTTTGTTTTCCTTCCTCATGCTGACTTCTGCTTATTAAGTATTTTCATCTCCTGGAAGTTCAGGTCCTCCACGGGGGGATAAGCAGTGGCACGATGGTTGTGCTGTGGATCAGGTCCTTGCTGGATTTCCTGATTCCCAGGGAATGTCCAGACTGAAGCACTGAGACCACAAAGCCTGAGGATGAGCTATCAGGCTTGAGCCAGGTATCAAGCTCCAACAGCTTCTAAGGCCTTTCAAAGCTTCTTCCTATCCACCAGAATGATCAAAGTTCATTCCAACAAAATAGCTGCTTCCAAGGACTCCTGAAGTACTTTTGGAGCATCAATATTCATGGTTTACTTTTTTCAACATTAGTATATCCCTTCTTTTCTCATTTTATTTTGAAAATAAAATCACAGATGACCAAGACAGAGCACAGCAGTATTGGGAAGACAGTGGCATTAGCCAGCATGCAGTCAGGGCAGGGTGACAGCAGGTTTAGCTTTGCACTGGCCATGAGACAGCATAATGGGACCCTGGGTTTCTCCAGTTCTCTGAACACCTCCAAGAGAGGAGTGTTGGAGAACAGTGAGACATGCCTGTTTGGGAGATTGTTTGTAACACTGCTGCAAGAAATGTCACTGGGCTGGAATTCACATGAGTATCCTGAAACATAAAATAGCCAAGGCCCCTCTTTGCTGTACCCATCAGCACACATTAATATCTCCTTGATGCTCTGCATCTTCTGGAAGGAGAAAGAAGAGACTGGGAAGCTTCTTGACAGAGAGCAGGGTTTCTGAAAAGTTGTGCTTGGGAACTTCAGGTGAGCAACTGCAAGAGTGTTTACAGCAGGGAATAAGGGACACTTCTTCCAGTAGACAAGGAGCCTGGTTTTTGCATCTTTGGTGGAAGAAGCTCAGACCTGAGCTGCATGGCATCATGAGTGCTTTGGGGCCAATCTGATCTCCCCACTGTCTGCTGCAGCACTGGGGATGGGAAGCAAAGGCACGGAGTGCTGCCTGCAACACTGGCACTGGAGATGCAGTTCACTAGGGCTGGTGCCACGGTGATGGATCACACAACCTAATGGCTGGAGATTTGCATCGCTGGCAACAGGGGGAGCATCACTGGTTATACGAGGCCCACAGATCCCTATCTGATGTCTTGCATTTACTGGGGGGGGGGGAATTTCAGTATGCCACCTAATACTGACATTTATGGATAGATGAAATAGAAGTCTGTTTGAGCAAACAGCTAGTTAAGGTCATATATAAAACATGTACTTGGCCAGATTTAATTGGGAGGGGAGAAGGCAGAGCCCTGCCCTGCTCAGCCTCCCTGGCCCTTGGGGTTTCCACATGAAGAGGAGAAGGTGACTCCACAGTTTCCAGTCCTGCTCAGCCACAAATGTGGGTTTTTTCATGATGGTCCTCCGAGGCAAGATGTGGGCAACCAAGGCAGTGGTGTGAGACCCCTCATGCCACAGGGGCTGTTTGTCTCTTTCCTGTGGACCTGGGCACAGGGGGAGGCATATCAGAAAGTAGGGCTGCAGCTTTGCTGTTGTTTCTTGTTACGTGGTATCCATGGAAACAAGGATGATTTTCCCATCCTTTTCTGGGAAAGGCAGGGCATTCACTGCAGTACCATCTCTCCTACTAAAATTTTGCAAAATAACTCCACAGGGTGACTGTTTTGTTTTTTTTTTTATCCAGAAAGCCTTATGTGGTTAAGGGAACAAGGCCCTTTAACTCTCTCATGCAAAACAACATTTCTTAGTGAGGCTGAGGATCCTGCTTTCCAGATGGGTTTCATGGGAGAGGAAGGCAGCCAGCACCCCACACGGGCACCAAACCCTTTCCCAAAGTGCCTGGGAATGGAGAGAGATTGTGGTGGTGAAGTGTCAAGGCTGTGGGGAAGGAGATACTGAGGGAAAGCAACCAGATGAAATACTCACATGGCTTCATGACTGGGACTGATTCAAGGCCACTGGTACTTAAGACATCACATGTGGCAGGCACCATAAATGCTGGGGGTCTGACAGGGAAATATTGTCTGGCCTAAAACTAGAAAATTTCTGGAAGTTTTGAAGGCTTGAGGGTAAACATATTTTTCAAAAAAGCCACCAAATTTGGGAAAATACAAATAATTATCAGAATAATACACTGCTTATCAGAATGATTCTTTTTTTAATTCTTTAAGGGTAAAAAATGTTTTGTGCAGTTAGCACAGCAAAGAAGCTGATGGGTACATTTACAGAGTACCAATTTTTCACTTCCAAATGGTGAGAGAGATCATCGCTACACACTGAAGTACTTACATGTGTTGCACACTAATACATTTCTACCTTGAGGAAAAGTAAGCTGCTGAAAATTAAAAGCAGACACCTAGCTGTCTTTTAAACAAGAAAAAAGGCTGTATCCTCTAGCTCAGCAGTGACTTAACAGAACAGAGCAGAAGTCTGAAAAAATGAACATTTGTTTTCTCTCTCCATAGACTCTGCAAGGTAGCAAACACAACGCCCCAGTCAGGACCAGTGTTAAATTAGGCCCACAGTATTGAAGCATGGAGCTTGTGAGCATTTTAATAGTTTTAATTTTTTAAATAAAAGACTCTAATTTGAAATAATTCAGTTGCAGAAAACATTTTGAAGAGCTGAGAATAGCAGAAGTAGTGTCGTGTTAAATATCTCTCTAACTTTGCTTCACTGCTCACTCTCAGCAAAAATTAATTTACGAGAATGTTGCTTCTACATTTCTTCTCCAACTACATGGTTTTCCTTAAAAAAAAATATGAATAATCAGAGTGTGTTTTTTCCACAAAATTCTCCTGTGTTTCAGTTTGCTCCTGATTCTTCCACACTTATATCTCTGTACAGGATTTTCCTGGGCTTCGAGGGAATGGAGTCCTGTAACCAGATGTACCATATCATGGATTTTCAAAGTGATCAGAGACTTTGCTCCTGTCAGTTAGAAAAGACATTTATACACCCAAACAACTTTGAGACATTTGGCCCTATCATTGTTCTGTGCCTGCATACTGTTACCGAATGAAGGAGAAAGATTTGCTTTGGCTCATTGGCTTTCCTCACAATTTGTTGCTCTAGTTTCCATTGGAAATCTGCCACTCTACCTTCAGATCTTCCTGTTACAGCCACTGAACCTGATGGTCACCTTCTCCAGCACTTGGCATCTGGTAGCTGCTACCAAAACCCTCTGGGATGTGGTGGGCAATGGGTACACCGGGTGGACAGGGGATGTTCCTGGATATGTGGTGGTTGTAGAGGCTGGGACTTGATGGCTTCTTACCTCACCCCATGGTGGCACCAACTCTGCAAGAAGAGGGTGGGATGGAGTGGCCAGCAGGCTCCATGACTCCATGGCAGGATGGAACTTACTGGCTCTGGGTGCCTGAGCTTCTGCCACCCCCCTTTTACAACATTGCTGCCAGGAGCCTCTGCAAACACTTTATATTGCAGTCCCTCCTGTTGGGAATCTGTTTTTCTGTAAAGTATCACATCCATTAGCTGTGCAAAAATAAAGATGCTTGAAAGAGATCATGTGCTCGAACTCCTGTGAAATCACCTCTGACAGTAAGTTCCTAGGTGGGACTTTCCTCTCTGAGGAAATGTCTAATTAAACTTTAATCTTGAACTCCCCTGCTGAACACACCCTTGCTTTGCAAACACAGCCACAGAGCTCTGGCTCCAGCAGTACAGCTGGGACCACTCTGGTGCTGCAGAGGGTTTTGTTTCTTCCCAGCCTGTTGGTCACATGCAGGGAGGGCCATGGGGCAAGCCATTCACCACTTCTGATACTCGCTGTTGACAGGGCCATCCCAGGTGCAGAACATTATATCACAGACCCAGCCATAAAGTTTTTCCCCACCCTGGTGAATGGTAGAATCACAGAATGGTTTGGGTTACAAAGGACCTCAAAGAGTATCTAGCTCCAGCCTCTCTGCATGAGCAGGGACACCTCCCAGCAGAGCAGGCTACTCACACCCCCATCCAACCTGGCTGTGAACACTTCCAGGGAAGGGGCAGCCAGAACTTCTCTGGGCAACCTGTGCCAGTGTCTCACCACTCTCACAATAAATAATTTCTTCCTAATATCCAAAATAAAACTATACCTTTTCAGCTTGAAACCATTCCCTCTTTTCCTATCATTGTGTGCCCTTGTAAAAAGTCCCTCTCCAGCTCTCCTGTAGTTCCTTCATGTACTGTGAGGCCACTATGAGGTCTCCCCGGAGCCTTCTTTTCTCCGGACAGAACAACCCCAACCCTCTCCGCCTGTCATCACAAATATTTTCTTTACCGCACTGCATCATTTGGTAGACCTGGTTGTTCAGAACAGCAAAGCAAAGCAAGGTATGGGAGACAACACCAAAACCACTGACATCCCCACCTCGCTCCAAAGCAAACCATTTTCTGCAGAGTTGCTTCTGCACAAAACTCTTTTCATTGCGTCTGACATGGGATTCAGCAGCCAGACAGCAGCACGAAGAGACTAGACTTGATGTTTGTTTGGTGGCTGCACAGAGTCCATGGAAACGTGCTGGAAGATTTTTCTTTTCCCTTGTTCAAAGCTTTACCTGTTGGTGAGTCACCAGAGGGCTGGCTGAAGGAACATATCATGCATAATTATTTGGAAAAGCAATTTGGTATGCGTAATACCTGTCATAAAATGTGTGATTTATCATGTATAGAAGGACAAACCACAACAGAAATGCATTAGAGGATCTCTTGCTTTATTTAATTCCCCCCATCGCAGTCTTAACCAAGAGGCAAGGAAGATGTAGGACTCAACATGCACTTCCTAGGCACAGTCCCTGGTGCTTTGCAAGCACCAGAGAAGCCATGGTGCAGTGGCCAGGAGGGAGCAGCTGCTTCTGTCCTTCCCCTCCTTGGTCCCTGCAGGTGGTGGACCCAGGTCTCCCAGCCTTGGCAGGTGGTGTGAAGTGACAGCCACAGAGATGTGGGATCAAAGGTTCTCTGTCTCCCTTTGATAACCAAAAATGTATTTGCTCTCTTCTTTCCTCTCTCACGAGGTGTTGCAGGATAGCAATAGGTAAGTGGAAGATGAGTCTGGAACATCTCTACAGCACAAAGCTGGTTTGCTCCATCCAGAAGGCTTATCTCTTCCAGAGCAGCACAGCAGGACAGCATCCCCCAGCAAACCCTCTTTGCTGTGGTGGTGCTGGTGGTCCAATAAGTGTTAATTCTGTTGGAAATAAATTACATTTTGATTTTCACTGGCAGCAGAGTACTAAAGGAAGGCAATAAAAATTAAGTATGAAAATGAAATAAAATGTCAGGCTTTCAGTTGTCCTTATCTAGTCATGTCAGGCTGCTTCAATCATTCTCTGATGCCTCTTCTCTCCACACAGTGATGTATCTCTCTCATGGTACAGCATCTTCAGGGCTGTGGGTCCTTGTATGCATTACCTTTCCCAGCAAGACTATGGTCAGAGCAATAACAGACCTGATGTGAATTCACCTATTCCTCTCTTCCCTGATTTATACATCCTACCAAGGCTCTCCCACCCTGAGATGACCAGGTTTCTGGTCTCTGGTTTTCTGAAAACTAAGCACAGGACTGGTGGCAGACTGAAAAACAAGAAAGGGGAAGGGAGAAGGAAAGCAAAGGCTGCATCGCTGGTGCAGCACAGGCTGGGAGGGTGATGGCTCAGGGCACCATGCAGGTTGATGCAGTTTATGATGATTTTGCATCTCAGGACCTTTTCTGACATAGTCAGGGTAAAGATGCAGGTGAAAAGAGTTGCTCCCAGGACAATCTGTTTTACTTATAAAAATGCTGAGTGACTCAAATCTCCTGGGAAGAGATCAGGCTGGTAGGACAGTGGGCTCTCTCCCCAGCCTATGTGAGTAGTTTGCAGAGTGCTACTCCAAGGGAGGTCAGTCCTCTCAGGGTGCAGAGGTGGGAGTCACTGTTTGTGTTTCAGGCAGAAGGATGTCACTAGCTTCACATCAAAAAGAAGAAAAGAGAGTAAGAGTCCACTTGTGACAAAGGCTGGTTGCTGGTGACTTGTGGGGGAGGATGGATGTGGAAGGCTGGGGACATGAAGAAGGAGTTTTTGATGGCATTTGATGAGGAGTGGGTGGAGAGTCCACACACCACCACCAATTCTCCCAAATCCTACTGCTGAAACTGAGGGGAGGGTTTTTCCTCTGTCCCTTTCCTCCTTCCTTTCAGGTCATTGTGGTCCCAGCACATCAGCTCTGCATTACCTGCTGTGGTGTAACACAAGGCTCGGGCTCTGCCACACACACCAGATGTGTCTCACCAGTGAGCAAACCCTCAGAGGCTCTTTCCCAGAGTCTGGGGGACCTGATTTGGGCAGCCCTCACCCTTATGAGATGCCTCATGGCATGGGGAGGGTTCCTGTGTAGGCAAGACCTGCTGCAGACGGGAAGTTCCTACACCCTGGCACAACCCCAGAAAGCAAAATATTAGTGGGATTTGTTTCCCGCATTGCCACACAGAGGGCTTCCATTGCTCTGCAAGTCAGGTTCTTTAACCAGACATTTCTTTCAGTCAGTGTTTTAATACAGAGCTTCCAGTGGTGTTTTGGCATGTTGTTGCTGCTCTACATTCATTGGGAAGCAGCTCAGTCCTCTTGTCTTCCAGCCAAACATCCCTGGAGGGAGGTCAGAGCCCTGGCCTGTGTGCAGCAGCAGGGACACACTCCAGCCAGCTTTGCTCTGGGCCTTTTGGGGTGCCTGTGGCCCAGCCCAGCAGCGTGCCAGGTGCTGGGCAGTATTAACCACATCCAGTTGTGCTCAGCCTCTGAGTGCCTCTCAAAACTCGCATTGTCCAACGCCATCTCCAGCCAAATTGAAATGGAAGTCAACCTGCTGCCAGCTGCTGGCTACCAGTCACCAAGGCCTATTCAGATGAAAGTCTGAGAAGCTGTAGCCTAAAGCTGCTTAAGAGAAATTAGGGTGTCCCTGGTTATTTACTGTAATGGTAACAGAGAAGAGCAGGAGCCGGTCTTGCAGCAGCAGCACAGGATTTGTCAGTACAGTACCTACCAATACAATGCCAATCCTTGGAGCTCTCCAGAGTCCTGGGAAACAAAATAACTTCCTTCCAAGTACAGAAGAACACCCACATTGCCATCAACAACTCTGACTCAGGGTTGAGCTCTGAGCTTGCTCAGGGAGGAGAGTAGCAGGGTGTGCAGCCACAGCACCAGGGGCTGCTGGAGGTGACAAAAGCTGCTGCTGCTGATATAGCCAGGCTGTGTTTTTATGGAGTGACAACTGTGAGTCTTCCTTGCAGGAAAAGCAAGGCACCAAGAGGAGCAGGGAATATTGTCAGTGCCCGGAGGCAGAGCACTGAGCCAAAATTTCCCCTGGGGTCTCTATGTGCAAAAAACCACTCCCCATCCACATCACATGCATCTTTGCAGCTGTCAGTACCCATAGAACAGTGGGAATCATGTTCTTCCTATCAAAAGGGGCTCAAGAACATCCTGACAGTGCTTCCCAGCAAACTATGTTCCATAGTTTGGGGAGCACAGGAATTTTGATAAAAAACACAACAGGTCAGTCATCGAGGCAATTCAAGTTGCTGTGCTGTAAAATCCCCTGGTGGCAGAAGCTGTGCCAGGGTGGCATCCCTACAGACAGGCTCAGGATCACACAGAGGAAGGCAGAAGCAGAGTGATACCTGAGTGTCTCCCACCCACAGCATTGACTATATGTTATCTTCAGGAATGAGCAGAAAAATAAGCAGGCAGGAGTTGCAACAAAGCTATGAAATAAAAGGTCTATGGACCAGAAAGAAATAATTTGAGAAAAATGTTATTGCAAGTGGCAGGTAGAGGGTGTACAATAGAGGGTTCTGGAGCTACTCCTGTAACCTGCATCAAGGTTTCTTACCCAAGGTATGTATCAAAAGACTGTCAAGCACATCAGTAACAGAAAGCAAATTGTACCAAATCATTATGCTGACCTTGTAATTGATGCCTTAGCAAGGTAATTCATCCATTGATCTCCTCCTACAACAGAAGGTCAGCAATGCCCAGATGCCAGGTCTGCAAATTCCCTATTAACCCAAGAAATTACAGGCTGTACCTAAGTATTATTTGCTCTTTTAGTTAATGAGGTTCTTATTAGAAGCTGCAAACCCTACAATAGGTTAAACAAACTGGTGCAGGATTGTTTGCAGCTCCCAGTGAGGGATGGAGCCACTTCATTTGAAGGGTTACACTGAGTAATTCCACCAGAAGTAATGCACTGGGCTGGTATAAGCCCAGCACTGCTCTTTGAGAGAAAGGCATCTTTTTGTTCTTTTGCTTTTTTGTTTATGTCCCTTGTGCTACAGGGGAGGTGTGCAGGTGCATGTGCTGCCAGTTCATTGGTAGAGATCCCACTGCCCATGCACCAGACTGTCTGAATCCCCTGCCTGTGTTCTCTGCAGCACCCATGGTCTCTCTTCTTCATAATTCTTGTTACCATGAGCTTTCATCTACCCTCCCCTTCCCTTCATTCAAGGACCTTTCTCCTCTGGGGCTTGAAGGTCACTCCAATTTTTTTTTTTTTTTTAAGAACTTGAAAAATTGAGAGGTCTGAATCCCATCGAAGAGAGCCTGGTACCAGAGGGGGCCCCAGCACAAGGACCCCTGGCTCAGTTTTTTTTTTGTGGGACCATGGCACAGCTCCCAGTGTCCTTGTGTGCTGGTGCCTGGGGGCTGCTGACTGACAGGCACTGCCAGGGTTGTCTTTAACTCTTCTTCTGCACAGCCTACAAAGCCAGGCATGGAAAAGGATGTGCAGGAGGGGGCAGGGTACTACTGCTCCCCAGATGTCTCCAACTGAGCTGTGCCACCTCATGCTGCTTTTGTGTCACCTGGGAACCACTGATATGAAGTGAATGGTGCAACGTACTCCTTTCACAAGAGTTAATTGTGGGGTCACTGTTGATTCAGAGGTTCTGTTTAAGGCTTGGGAGTGATGTAGGCTGATGGCCGTGGGCAGCCTGACAGTGCCTACCCAGGAGATCAAGAGGGTGGTGATAGGGGACCCATGGAGATAGTTCCTGCACTGATGTCAAAGGGTTAAGTCAGTGATATGAGAGGGACAGTTGTCTAGGTGACACAAACCAAACCCACCTCCCCTGTCAGATAATGCTGGTCTGATTCTAGATTACAGAGATTCTGCTCTGCCTTATAGAATTGGTCAAACAATTAACCTAATTTTTCATTTTCCAGAACACACGTGTCCCATAGGAGTTTAAGTATTGCCAAAGAGCTAAAGCTGTATCTGTAGTTTAAATATAGCCTTCCGGTAGCTGATAAGAAAATAGAAGAAATAAATAAATTTAAAAGGCATGTGCAAGTGAAGACATTTTTAGAAGTCTTAAAACCAGAACAGACCAAAAATAGGCTGTGAGCAAATGAGGAACTCCAGGCGTGCACCTGGAGTGTCTGACCCTTGGACTGAGGAGCCTGTGGAGGAGAACAAGAGGTTTTCTCTGTACAAAGTAAACTCTGTTATGAACTGGGCCAAAGCAAACCCCAGTCTGTATCCCTCAGCTTTGTCTCTGTGCTCTGAGCAACCTTCTGGTCACCAAGCATCAGCTCAGACAGATGTGATGCCAACACTGAGTATTCAGCAGGATGCTCCCTGTACCTGGTCTTATTGCCTAAATCTCCAGCAGCAGCTGCCAGGCCATGGGCCTGCATGTCCAGAGTGCCCTAACCTCAGGTCCCTGCAGGAGCAGGTCCTTATGGCTGGACATGATTTTGACAAGTTTTAACCCAAATCCAGTATTCCCTAAGCAATTTCCTCTGCTTCTCTGGCTCATAGTGCTGCTCCTAGGCATCCAGCTCTGGTCACCTCAGATTCCAGCTGCACTATTCTGCAGTGATGCTGAGTAGCTGCTTCATGCTGAATGTAACAATTCCCATCTGAACTCCTAACAGTTATGCTGTTTAGTTGGCCACTTGAGGACAAGGAAGTGTTTTAATGATGTTGCCCTTGTTTCTTAAAACGCACTTGTCCTTCTTCAGCTGTTTTCTGTTTGTTTTGGGGTTTTTTTTTGTTTTTCTTTTTTTTTTTTTTTCTTTCTTTTTTTTTTGTTTTTTTGTTTTTTGTCACACATCTATCATTAGCAAAGGTTTGCTGTGGGCCCCCCAAGACACCTTTCTCAATAGGCATCCTTCACTGGTAGCACTTCAGTTGCTATTGAAGGTGAGGGCCACATGGGCACGTGTGAGGAGCACGTGGAAAGTGGCCAGAGGAACAGGGGATGCTCAGTGTCCACATCCCACCAAAGCAGTGCTTCCTTCTGTGTTTACCGGAAGAAGATGAGAAAGGATTTGGACTTATGATGTTTTGGGGGTACAATTTAGGTTCAAAGTTGAAGCAGTTACCAAAATCTCAGTATCTGGAGTGCTGTCATGGTTGGCTTTTGCTGCGGTTGCTGGAAAATGGGGGTTACACAACATCCCCACCAGCTCCAAGTGAAAACTGGAAAAAACATGTCTTGGTACTAGGTAAGAACCAGCATGGCAGGGCTGGTGTAGGCCTGGAATATGCATTGTGTGGGCTTTTCCTTTTGTGGATTTTTGGTGTGGGATTTGAGGGTCTGGTTTGGGTCTGCTGGCTTTCAGTTGGCAGGGAGAGCTTTTAGGCAAATGAAGAATTGTCCTTCATAATGCATGATGCTGAGAAGAAAATCTGCCTCAAAATTAATTCCTCATCTCATATCTTTCGAATGGGCTCTGCAGAGGTAAGAAACCCAGAAGGTTTCCCTAATTCTGCCAGGAGCTCTTGAATAGATCCAAGTGTTTTGTTTTCATTTCAGCAAGGAGCAGGTACCAACCTCGACACAGCTTTGAAGGGATGCTTGAGCTCCAGAGATGAAAAGTGTTATTTTACCTCTGTTTTGACTTTTTGTTGCAAGACTCCCATAATTATTTTGCTTTGTTTGTTTTGTTTTTAACCAAAGAAATACCGTTTCAACCTAAATTTAGTGCTCAGTGTTTGTGTGTGATGTGCAATTAGCAAACAATGTATGTCTGTGTGCCATGGCAAGGGAGAAAAAGGAATTGTGTTAGTTTGGTGGGTGATGTTTTTTCCTACTAAATAAGAGGATGAAAATATGGCTAAGCCCATACATTCCTGACAGCTTTTTTCCTGGTGCAAACATGGATATTGATGGTAGGGCTATTGATAGAAGTTGTCTCTGAACTGCTTCAAAGATTTCAGCAACGTGTTCCCCAGCTTGCTCCTTCCAACAGGCCCCTCCAATGGCCCATCTGCATCCCACATCCTAGCTGCTCAGAAGGTATTTACAGACTTTGCTTGCTGCTACTGTGGTATTCAAACCAGAAAAGAAAAGCATTACATATGGATAGTGCCCTTTTACAGTATATTTAATTCCTCTTTAATATAATGGTTGCAAACCCCATGATCCCTCCCTAACTGCATTTTTAATGATCTGTGCTAGTGCCCAAGTTCTCTTCCTTGGCCTGTCAGCTGCAGGATGGATGCATGTCTGTCTCTGCCTCTTTCCTTCCCTTGCCTGAGAATGTGTCTGCCAATATATTCAAATTTTATTATGAAAGAGAACAGTTACTCTCCAGCACGCTAGCTTGGAAAGGGATGAAATTTGCATTTTAACTCAGAGGAAGGAGATTTGCTGCCATCTGCACCTGGTGAGAGAAAGCTCCACAGCTGGAGGCAGCTGCCAAACTTCTGCCAAACACCCCACCTGTGAAACAAATCAGGGTACTCAGTTCTGCACTGGATACAAGTGTTAAGTGTACACATATATTATTGGACGAATTCATTTTAATAACAGACTATATTTGGATTGCATCAACTGGATCTGAGCACGACAGAAAATGGCCATCCACATGCAGAAAGAGATTTTTCCTTTTCCATATTTTAAGCAGTGAGATGCATGTGTTTTATCCCAGTGCCCATGGAAGTAAGTACTAAACACAATTCAGATCCCCTACACATGTGCACTGCACAATAGAATGAAACTTCTGGAAATCTTACATCAGCTATAAACAGCCTGTTGTCAACCACATTACCTGGGTCTGCTAAAGAAAAAGAAGGGAAACAAAATGCTCATGCTATTTCCTTATTGCATGGGCAAACACCCTGTAATAGACACAGAGTTTTCCAAGAGCAAAGTCCAGGACCAGGAGGGGTACGATAGCCAGGGGTAGGTGCAGTAGGTGATGACATTGTGGGTTAACAATGACATCATACTGACTCACATAATCTATTTAGATAGTTAAATATACATAGATTTTATTCTTCTGTTGATTAATTCCTTCAAGCCACAGCCAATAGCTGCTAGAGACAGTGGCTGTGCAGGGCCACAAGCAGACCCCCATCAGCCCCCTCTGTGGTGCCTTCCCAGGTGAAGAGGAGGCAGCTCCCAGGCTGAATTCTGGGGTGCACATGGTGTTGTATCCTGCCCCCCTTCTGCAAAAGCCTCCACCCTTGTCACCACCCTGCAGCAAAGGTGGTGTCACCAGTGTGCTGGCTTGGGAGCAGAGGTCACATCTGGAGGACAAGGTTGCCTTGTCCAGGCCCTTCCAGGCTGCCTCAAGGGGACTGTGGCTCCTTGCCATGAGCACACACACCAGTGTGTGGACACCTGCCTGCCAATATTTGGGCCCTGGCCCTCAGTACTGTTCTAGCCCAGAGACTGCATTTCTAAGGGCTCAGAACAAAAGCTGAGGCTACTATTTTAGGATATCCATCTGTGTAGTCCACTTCAGCCAGGAGCTGAGGAGCAAACAAACCTCACACTGTCTGCCAGCAGGAGAGCCCCATTCTCACTGGAGAGGGCCCAAGCATCGTGCCAGTGTTTCTTGTTAGTGTTTCACTGACTCAATTGCAGAAAAACCTGACCACATTTAGTTCCCATCTCACCTTATTTGTGTTTTGTGAGTCACTCCGTAAGTAACTATCCAAGTGAAATGCTCAGCTGGGGAGGTTTTGGTGTGCAAAACTTTCACTGGGGAGGAGCCTGGCATCACGAGCTGCAGATAAACCTGCAGGTGGTCTTTGGATACCACCAGCAGTATAGTCATTTGGCTCCTTGGACAAATACAAATTGAAAAGGTAGTATTTAATTGACATTTAAGTAAGCAATATGGTAGCAAGTGATCTTTGGTCAGACTTGTTAGTTCTAGTACAGCTTCTGCTCAACATAAAGCACGATCTTGAGGGCTCTTCTGTTCTGTTCCCAGTCATGTTTTCACCTCCATATCTTGCTTTTCAGGAGTCTGCACTGCAATAACAATTCTTCAGCCTTGCATGCTCCTGTTCGTCTCAGGCTGCTGTAAGTCAGGGAGAAAGTTGCTAACATCCATGGCACCAGCGTAAAAACCACGAAAGAGCCACATCTATCAAAGGCTGGGCTTGAATGGCTGTTCTGTATGCAAAGGACAGGCAATAGCCACTGCTCTCAACTCCTCTAGCCCTCTGTGCCTCTTGTGTCATCCTTTTATCCATCTTGCTAAGGAGGTTTAGTGTGTCAGAGGGAAGAATGGACTCATGAGAGCCATGCTGTGACTTTTGCTTCTACAGTTGTGGAGGGTGCTTGCCAATTGGTGATATCACATGGGACCCTTCTGCCTACAGCCCAATATTTTGGTGTCATAGAGACCCTTCCAGTAGAGACTCTATGGGGTGGTCCTGTGGAGGAGTGGGAGGCAGGGAGTGCCGTGGCTGCACAGGGATATGTACATACATGTAATTTAGGTTATAAATATTTGTTTTATTATATTTTTTTTAATTTATTTTACTGGAGGGGACATGTTGACTGTTGGATGTGATGATCTTAAAGGTCTTTTTCAACTGTGACATTTCTGTGATTCTGTGTTTCTGTGAAATCACACCAGGGTTATGGATGGCACTCAGCACTGTGAGCCAGGTCCAACCCCAAGCTGGAACATGTGAGGAACAGTGGGAGATGTGAGGCCATGGCAAGAGGACCAGGAGAGGACGAGCGAGTGCCAGGCTCCCACCTCTGCCTTCCTCCCTGACCTCTTCCTCTTTGTTTTCTTCCTGTTGTTCTGAGCAAGCTGCTGAGTCAGAGCAGCAGGAGCAGGAAATCCTCTGCTTGGAGGCTGAGATCAGAGTGTTGTTCCCACTAAGCTATAGCAATTTATTCTGCTTTGCTGGCGATTTCAGTGCAGTTGGGGTGGGAGCCTGGGCAGCAGGCTCCTTGGCTGGCAGGCTGCTTGCTCTCCTCACAGCATCATAACAGTGCATCTTGAAAATACAATTACATTGGTTTCACAAATTAAGTATTGCAGGTACACTGTAATGAAGTGTGAGTCGGATTATTAAGAGCAAGTCATATGACTTTTTTTCACACCCATTTTCACAAGAAGTAATTATAATTATTCCATCCTGAGGATTCTAAATTTTAATTATATTTTAAATTGTTGCGAAATGCTCAATCTGACATAGGAGAAAATGTACAGGCTGGAAAAGTAGCAGCCTTTCATCTAGGGATGTTGTAATGGTTAACAGGATGCTCTGTTCAAATACATTTTGGTTTAGAAGTTTTATTAGCTAAGAAAGTATTTTGGGACTTCATATTCAGGGATGTATTTTTTTTACATCAATTTAATTGGTTTTGTCTCTGAAGGCTTACGAAGAGACACTTTCATTGGGCTGCAAATGATATTCCCCTTTCAATGCAGAGGACGTTCTGTCTCCATCTAAATGAAAAGCACAATTCTGTTGCTTTTCTTCATAAATGGCCCTTTCAGTAAGAGAGTTTGCATAGTAAAGCCCACAGAAGAAAGAGCAAAAGTTGAGTCTCTAAGAGCCTCTCTCAAGGAGCAATGTCAGGATTTTATTTCAAAATTTTTAGTGCAACAAGCAAAAAAAATTCTTAAAAATGTAAAGCATCACTGATTTGGCAGTGCCAATTTTGGTGAACAGTATGTTAGTTTGAAATGTCCCAAATGTGTATTACATCCTTGCTTCATATGAGTTGTGGCAGCAGACTCAAAGCCCTCACAATTCACAATGCCCACATGTTAATTTTTATTTTAAAATTATAGTTAAAGTCTTCATCCTCTGTCTCCCTCTCTAAAAGTATTTAGATGAGGTACCCACAATTTTGATGTCTGGAATCAGGGGACATGCATCTTGCCTTATATGTGAAAAGCAAGCTGAAGAGCTTCCAGTTTAATTGCAAAAAGATGTAGTTAGGTTTCCTTGGTCCTTTCTGAGTCTGTTTTGTGGCTTGGGTAGCACAGATCTGTTGGAAATACCACAAGAGTTTCTCTCTATGGGAAGAGCACATCCTGCTTTCTCCAGCTTCCCCTTCTGCTCAGAGGTTGGCCAGGCCCTTGTGGAACTGGAGTCAGGGGTAACATGGAAAGGTGCTGAGCATTCCTGGCCCCTCTGGAGTGCAGCACACCCAAGGATCTGGCCCAGGTCTCCTGACATGAGTCAAGAGTCTTCTTCCATGCTCTTTGCCTTGAAGCAGCTCTTGATGTTTGCACACAAAAATGCAGCCTGGCTATTGCTTTAAAGTTGTAGGGGGAGGAAGGAACATACTTTCAGTTGCTGCTTTTTCCCAAGGATATTTTTCTATTTGAAAAAAGAGCTACTTCTTTTTTTTTCTTTTTTCTTTTTTTTTTTTTTTTTTTTTTTTCCCTACTATGAAATGGTGTTCTACTGGTGTCATCTGAGTACAGGCCCTCTTGGGTGAAGAGACATCCACCAGTGACCTCCTGACAAAGGTGAAACCTCTGAGGTTGGTCACTCTACCCCACGTGTTCTCTGCTTGAATCCTCCCAAGCCTTCATTCCACCTGCATGCAGAGGTGTGAGATGGAGGTGATAGGAGGAGGAAGGAGCTTTGCATTGCTAAAGAGCAGGTAGCACAGCTTGAGATTGGTGGGGTCTACCTGCTGATGTCAGGATGTGCAGCTGGAGCTGGGCAAGCTGCTTGCCAGTTTCTCACTTCCATGAGGGTGGAGAGCAGGGATCCATCTTGGGTGAAGCTTTCTTGTGCATGGAAAGAAAAGGCTTCTCTAATGGACAGTGTAATTAAACAGTGGGTCATTAACATTTTCATTTCCTGCCCTTGGAGGATAATTACAGGTTAGGCTGTGTCAAAATGTTCCTGAATACATTTAATGACACAACAACACAAGTTGCTTAAAAAAATTTCGAGAAAATTATAGGATCCCAAATATCTCCTGGCACTTGACAGTTCAGGCCTTGGTCCAATGAGGCAACTCTCTGGAACTGCTCACAAGCAGTGGTTTGGTAGCAGGTAGCTGCCATGCCATCTTTCTTTCCATTTGCTTACAGAAAGACTGGGAAACCTTCCACTTCTTTTGTGGAGTATCTCCTTTTGTGATGAAGTACTCAGAAAGAGGAGTACAAGATAAACAGCAAGAATTTCATGGGCAATGCAGAACAGATAAAAATAAGATTATCTTCTCCATCAGCCATCTGGTGATAAAATAGGGCTGTGCGTACCGTAACTGGTCAGTGAGACAGCTGTTATTTATAGACTGCTCTACATGAGCATCACATTTCTCAAGGGCTGAATCTGTTAGGGAAATTGGAATTAAACCCCCAAAGAAATCACTTCCCTGAGGAATAACACTACAAATGGGTGGCCAGCAGGTGGAAGATGGCAGCCCATGGCGAACTGAACAAGTGTGGTCACCTCAGCTGTTTGCTTGTTCTCCTTTCTCCCGTGGCATTTCCCATTGCTGTGATGCTGAGGCTGATCTGCATTGCATCCTGCCTTCAGGCCAGAGGTCCTCCCAGCCAGGCACTGCACAGCAGGGGAATGGAGAAACTCTCCTATGGCTACGGGCTAACAATTTAGTGTTTTCTACTTCACTGCTTCATCCTTCCATCATATTATCCAAGTTCAGCAAGAAACACAAACCCCGTTGTTGATTCAGAATGGCCAAGATATTTCCCCTCTTGTGGGAAAAATTAACACAAATATTGGCTGTAGGTTCTCACCAGCTCCTACTCACTTTCAGCCTGGTGCATTGAGACTTAGAGTACAGATTAATAATAATACATAAAGACACAAAAGTTGCAGTGAGAGTTTAAAACTTATTTTAGTCCTTCAGCATATCATAGAAGGATGCAGCATTGGGTTGCTCTGTGCTCATGGCTACCCAGGTAGCAGGATGGGTTACAGCAAAGGTTGTGCCACTTTTGGAGTGAAAATGGAGGACTGTATTTTAAGGGGTGTGTTTATGGTGTGCAAGTGCCGTGCAGGTCAGGATGTGTCACACACAGATGAGGGGTCCCATGCTCAGTGGCCCAGTGTCATGTGCCCAGCTCTGCAGCCAACTCAGCAATGTTGCAGCCTCAGCTTCTCTGGCCCTGGTAGCAGCAACCAAAATGAAGGTGTATCCTGATTTTTTTTTCCAGGAGTGTGGGGGCTTGGGGTTTGCATTAGGATGGGCACCATGCTACCTTTGCTACCATGGGAACCCAAGTGGCCACTCTTCATATGCTTGAATCCCAGAAGACCTTTTGAAAAAGCAAGTACAGTAAATAGTTCCCTTTATTAAAAGATCCAAAACTGATTTCCCGCACTGACCACAGTTTAACAAATTATGTTTCCAGCAAAGTTTGCAGCTATAGGTTTGGAAAATGTTGTTGCTACCGATGCCCTTAGCAATGTCAAAACCGGCTTTTCATCGTGCTCTGACTGCTTTTCAATGGAAGCTTTGTACTGCACAGGACCTCACAGTTTTGACCATTGCTCCTGTATAATTTTCTGCTGCTGCTAAGGGAGCTTGTATTGTGTTAGTGCTGAAAGTCACATCTCCAAGATTGCTGCAGGAGAAGGTCTGAAAGGATGACTGCAGAACTGGAAATAGCTGGGAGGGGAGGCTGGCCCTATGAGCTGGCCACTGCTGCTGACTGCTGGCCACCACTCCAGGTGGTGTTCCAAATAGAATATTTGGACCCCTGTGCTCAGGCTTGGGCCAGCCCACATGTGAGTCCAGAGGTTTTATCACACAGCAAAGCCATCTGCCAGTGGTGGCCAGGTGACTGCCTTGTTTTTCCTTCCTGCCTGCAAAGCTCTGAGCTGCAATGGGTTTGCAGAGCATCCACAGCAGAAAAGCACCCTGACTGCTGGATCCCCACCTCCCTCTTGGTGTCTCTCCTTCCCTTCATCCCAGCCTGAACGGGTCTCTGGGATGGTGAGTGTGACAAACAGGAGAAGCTATCTGTGAAAAATCTATTAAAATAAAATTCCTGATAGATAGAACATTTGCATGTGTAATGGTGGAGGTGCTTTCCCTGGGTTATGCCATTGCAAATTTGGGAATGGCCATAAGGCATGTCTGCTTGAAGCTATGGTGAGCAATACTGTAAAGAGCTGGGTGGAGCAGGGAGGGGGGCAGCTATTATGTGCACATGGTCATTACACATGTAAACATGATATTAAAAATAGAGTTGCCTGAATACTGCCAAGCATTTCTCTGATTACCAGCTGGAATTAGAGTCATGGGTTTGTCCAGAGTCCCTGCCATTTTGATGACAAAATGCTCCTACAACCATCTCAGTGTGAGAGAAAACACCTGCAGAAAAAGTATAAAAAAATGTGTGAGTGCGAGTCTTTACATGAGAAAGTTGTGTTCCTTATGAGGTGGGACACTGTTCAGTGCAGTGGCAGAACAGGATTCCTGAAACCTCCTGCCAAGGATTTGCATCCCTCCCTCGAGGTGCAGAGGCTGCTGAGATGCAATTGCCGTAGGTGCACACAGATCACACAGCAGGGCTCTGAAGGACGAGGGCTCCTGGAGGACTGATTCATACCAGGAAAAGAGTGAAGATCAGCATGGTCACTCTAAAGGCTGCCCTGTAATTTCACCCATCATCATGAGAAGCTTTTCATTCCAGAGACAACCTGAAAAAGTGGGAACCTTTGGACTGAGATTTAGCAGACTGGGACAGGTTGTGAAAGGGAATCTGAAGCCAAGGACCCTCAGGCTGAAAGGGTGAAATTGGTCTTCAAAATTCAGGAGGGTTGAAGAAGCAGTAAAATATTTTGAAGGCTCAGAAAAAAGTCCTTTCCCCTTGAGCAGTTCAGTTTCTTTAGTTTATGATAAAAAGACTGAGAGGTATAAAGATACTTTCCTAGGGAGAAAGCAGTGCATACTGAAAAGGCTTTAAAACCAACATGGTCTCCGTGTTTCCTTATATTTTCCCATCTGTTTATCATATAAACCCAAGTGATATAGCAGGAAGAAAAAGAAGAAAGAGCTGGGATGAAATTTTCATAAATTCATTTGACTTCCATGTGTGAAGTGCAATTACAGCCACCATATTTTGAACATAAGTTGCTATATACTGAGTAGGTGCCACTCAAGAGTGTAAAACCTTATGAAAAATAAAGGATTCTATTTTCACCTTTTGAAACTTGGAATGCAGTGGGTCTGATAAAGGCTTTCACCTGCCTGCATCCTCTCTTGCCTTCTACTTGATGTTATCTCAGGGTTTGGAGGTGAGGGGAGAGTCCTGGCACATGCCAGATCCCCCCAGGTCTCCAGCAGACAAACCAAACCCAGGGGGATGCTGGTGGGAAGCACACTCTGAAGCGGTTAATGGAGTAGTGCTAAGGGTCCTTAAACCTTGAGAGATTTTTTAAAAGAAATGTTATTCTGTCCCAGGAACTAACTTGCTTTGAAGGAAATTAGGGAGGAAGAAAGGAAAAGTGGTATCATCTTCAGCTGTCACCTCTGCTCCTTGTCTTTACCTGAGGGATTAAGTTGTTAAAACCAAATGTGAGACAAACGCTTTTCAGACAAGCTCTAGCAATCTAGAAACTTACCTTTTTTTTTATTTTATTTTTCTTTCCTAAAATTAGTAGAAACAAACCCAAACCCATCACCCATCCCCTCTACACTTGCATCCACCTACAAGAGATGTAACTTGGTCCTGGCAGGGGATATAATCTGCAAGGTGTTTCGATTAGTAGAAGCTGGCATCAGCACTGGGAATAAACTGCAGAGGTTGATAAAGCAAATACTAGGTCGGCTGGGATGGGAGTGCAGAGGGAGGGTGGTTTCTATGGCGATGGGAAGCAGCAGTGATGGGCTGTACTTGTGTAGGTGGCAGCGCCCGGCAGCTTTGCTCCCAGCAGAAGTAGTTGGTTGCTTTGGAGACAGGTGCACACTCAGAAAAAAAGCACCTCCTAGGGACTAGGATGGAGATGGAGGAATCGTGGGTTACCAGTTATGCTGGACCTGGGCTAGCCAAGAGGCGAACAAATGAGGTTCTGTCAAGTGTGATGCATTTTGCTCATTAAAAAGCCTTTTCTGTGCCAAAACACCACAACTGCCAGCACAGTTCCAAAACTGCACGTCTGGAGGCCAGCATCCAGGTGACAGTGGAGAGGGTAATGAAGAAGTATACAACAGTAGATAAATGCACAATTGGTGGGAGGAATAAAAATGACATTTAAAAATTAATGCAATTAATGCACACACCTTACTGAAGCAGCTGCTGCAGTGGATCTTAGCTCATGAGCTGATCAAGCCTCCAGGAGCTGCTTGCTGGGCTCCCACACCACCAGGAGAGATCCATGGGAAGATGTCAGTGGGAAGGTTTCTCCTCTTCCATATAGTTTCAAGATGGGAAAACACGCAAGGAAATATTCAACCTAGAGACTTCTGTTACCCAAAGAGGGTAACTTCACAAGGTGGAAGTCATAAAAGGTGAATATGACTAAGTAGCTCATAAAGTTGCCCAGTGGAGAGACCATATACAGTTGATGTTTTGGGACATGGTGAGATCATCTCTCTACCAGAAGATGCTCTATTTGAAGAATGAAGTTGTAAATGAGCATCTCTCCCAACCTGTCCTGTACTTCTTCAGCCACAATCCAAACAGGGACAGAAAGACCCTACCAGAATTAATTTCTTCAGGCTTGGACAGGTCTGGAGCTATGAGACACAGCTGAAGTACAACTTCCAAAGACTTCTGTTGGATCCTCTGCCAACATCTGTATAGCCCTAGTCACAGCTCCAGATGTTTTGGAGGTGTAAGCAGTTAATCCTCATGGCACTCACACCAAGTGTCAACACTTAAAGCTTCAGAGGCACAGATGTGCACAAAGAGGGGTGGCTGAGAGCCCACATGAGGAAGGAGGACATCTCTGCTCCCTCGCTCATGAGGATGGCTGTGGGTGCTGGGTCTCACCTGGGGTGAGGGATGGAGTGAGGGGGTGCTTGCTCCCTGCCTACACCCCGAGCACCCCAGGGATGTGCAAGCACAAGGAGGGAGTGTGGAGGCTGTTCACTGCCAATTCCCAGGAGTGGCCAATTCCCAAGGAAGTGCCAGCATCAAGCATCGGTGACAACACTAACACACCTATCCACAGCTTCCCCAACTTAACATTAATACTGCTTTGCATGCTATCTCCATTTGCACTACTTCATTAGTGATAGATGAGCAACCTTAGATCTTCCTCCTGAGTCACAGGACTGAACAGCAAGTTTGAAGTTGAAGGATTTCTAGTTACCATAAAGAGTCCTGAAGAAGCTCCTCCTTCCTCCATCCTAGAACATAGGATGGGGATCACATACATAAGTCCATTTGTAACAGGGCTTTAGCAAGCTGCAGAAGGCTTGAAAAAGTAATGCTGTGTTGAGAACTACATCTACTAAATTTACTGTGCTCATGGGAATGCCACCAGATTCCTTTGATAGTCAATATAACTGATTTTTCTGGAGCTGCTCCCATCCTGCACTGCCTGGCAGGTCCCTGTCCTGAGGAAATCAAACTTCTCCAAACTAAGTTTAATCCTGACTCTACCTCCTTTTCCACCATTTCATCCTCATCCACTTTATTTTGGGCCCAGTTTCTTGGCAAAATTCCTCCAAAATGTGTTGTTGAAGTTATTTTATTTCTGTAAAGCTGCTAGCATTTATTTTTTTCCCCTGAGTTATATTGGGATGGAAAAAGATTTTAAAATTAGCTGGGCCGTCTGTTTTGATCATTTTACTTGAAATTTTTAAAGGAGAGGTTGTGAATGAGTCCCTTCTATAGCAAAATGTCTCGGGGAGCTGAGATGAAATAACCTGAGCATGATAAAATCTTGGTGAATTTGTTACAGTATTTACAAGACAACTCCTTTACCATCAAAAAAGAAGCTTTCTGGGGAAAAAAAAAAAAATTGAAATAGAATTGCTCATGCTCCTAAACAGTTTTCAAGAGAAGAAATTAAAGATAAATTCAGCTTTATGAGCAATTATGACTATTAGTCATTTGTCATTACCTGCTTGTGAGCAAGTGAGATTGAGTATATTTCTGCTTTGTTTCCACAACCTCTTTCCATTTTCTCCTACAAAGAGCACAGATTTTTTTGTTTTTTTTAAATGAGAATGTCTCTTCAAAGTTTTTTTAAACTGGAACTTCATTCTTTACAGTCCTGCCTATCTCTCATTCCAGCTGACTTAAGCCACACTTAGTTTCATGGAATGGAATTAACTAAAGGGTATTCCACACTGGAATGGGATTAATGGTGATAAAACCCCTCAGCTTTATAGAAACAATAGCCCATTGGAGCAAAACATGCTCCCTGAGCACTATAAACACATTCCTGTAGCCAACAGGAGACCACGAGGCACTGATTTAAAGGTGCAAATGTCCAGGAGCTTCATGGAGGCTGAAGTTTCACCCTGGGAAGCAGAGGAGAGATTCTCCTGCTCTGGGGGCTCAGCTGACCTCTCCCACTCATTTCCCAGCCTTCCTCAAAAACCTCCCAGCCACACACTGAAGCCAAAGGATCCTACATTTAACATGGTCACAGAGTGAAGTGGTTCACAGAAAGCTCCTTGTTCTGCCACAGCAATGACCACACACGGGTTCAGAGCATTCTCCCATGGAACTATGTGCTGCAGTCTTCTAAAAAATCCCTGTGCAAGCAGCTAATCCTGCAAATCCTATAGCAACTGCCTCCACAATGCATGGCTGGCTGAATTCAAATGTGCAAGGCTTATAAGAAATGTTATATTCAAATGGAGAAAACTTTCTAGTAATATTAATATTCAGCACCCGCTATCAAGATATGTTAGCACTCCAACAAGATCTGGCTAGTTTGAATTATTATTCATGTACCATGGAATATGTATTTTTTTAAGGAGCATCGTAAATTATTAGTAGCAAAATGCAATTTATAATTTAAACGTAAATCAGAATTGAGTAAGAATATAATTAAGCTTTGAATGCCTGGGTAGTATCTGCTAACCAGACTGTTTTGTAGTGTTTTTTTTCACTGAAATTTTAAAGTGTATCATTCAGCCTTAATGCCTCTATGCATATTATCTGTATCTGTGCTACAAAAACTTAAATAATAATAAAATATTAGGTTACACACTGTTGAATTCTAGATTGAGACATTTCTGTGAAACTGAAAACTGATTTATGCAGAGTTATATGGGATTCTTCACTGGTGCCTAGAGGCTGATTCAGCCAGGCAAGTGTTAAGAAAAGTCCCCTCATCACAAATGGTGCTTCTGCTGCTTGTATTTAATATTGGAACTGAAGCAAAAACCATTATGTCCTTCATACTAATCAAATGTAACATGGCCAGGTAGCTTTAAGTGGTACACAAATTTTATATTAATATTTTATTTAATGCAAGATAATTGTAACTATATATAGGATATATCATGTAGCTTTAAGTGGTATACAAATTTTATATTAATATTTGATTTAATGCAAGGTAATTGTAAGTACATACAGGATATATCTATAAGTCTATTTTCATATTGAAATCACCATGTGGTTGTATAAACATTTTGTTACTGGCCAAGCTGGTGTGCAGAGTTCCCATTGCTCTCCCAGCCTGCTGCTACCCCTCAGCACAGGTATTTCCCCACTCTTGCAAGCAGCTGTGGGCTGGGCTGTAATGTGGGGCCACAGGTATTAGTGAAATGATCTCAGTTAAAAAACCAAACCACACTGCTGCAGCATTAGAGACAGCTAACTGTGAGGCTGAAATGTAATTTAGATTGTAGCATAATAAAAATATTTTCTTATGGAAACAGGGACTTTGTAGCAAGGAGCAATTGGCAAGACTATGTGCTTGAGAAATTGAGGATGTTATCTTTAAAACAAAGATGAAGGACTGATCAAAATTAGAGTAGCTAGTTGAGAAAGACTTGGACACACCACATTTTTAAAACAGGTGAAATGATTTAAAAATCCCTCTTTTGATCTCAGGGGATCTCTTTTGATCTCTTTTGTACAGAGGGAGCTATCAAAATGAGGGAATTTTTTTTCCATTCTTTCCCAGAAGATAACAGGACCTCTTTGTTTCCCATAAGCACCTCTTGTAGCTCAGAGCTTTTAGTCCTGAATCCCAGCTTCAGTTGCCCACACTGCCATGGCTGTCAGGATGAAACAGTCTGGGTGGCTGTGGACTGCTCCCTGCTGAAGGAGAGCAACAAGGAAAGGGCACGTGGGAAGAGCAGGTGAAGGCTCTGGGGACCAAGCGTGGGGAGAGTGGCATCTACCACCCCCCTGCCTCCAGCACCTGGAGATGACAAGAGGTGTTCTCAAATGTGCAGTTTGCCTGCAGGCTGAAGTTGCCATTAAATGAATGAATGGCCAATTGCTATGCTTGTAGCAAAAAAAAAAAAAAAAAAAAAGCTTTTTAATTAAGCACTGGAATTGTAAATTATTGGTTTTGTACATTGGGTAACTTTACACGCTAAAGTATCAGGGGCCCAATGCCTGCTGACACATGGCTGTAACCCTCTGACAAGCAGGACTGATATTATTACTGGCAGCTGAAATTAAGTTTTTAATAATTACCTGAGCTCTTCTTTGCACAGACCCAGCAGGAGAGCATCCTACGGTGTGCTGTGGGTCAGCCATTTACCTTGAAGTAAAGGAAAGCTGAGTCTTTGCAGCACTGTAAAGGTGTTCAGCAGCTTTCATCATTGGGCTCAAGCATGTTTTCTTAATGAGAATAACTGATTGATGTTCAGAGGGAAGTCCAACCTTGTGTAAAGGTGAAGGCAGACAAAGCTCAACAGCATGCAGAGCATAAGTGATTTAAACACTCTGTAAGTTTAACAGAAAGAGAAAACAGAAAGGGAACAAAATGTTTTAGGGGAAGGTTAAGAGAAGAATTAAAATTATGGCTTCTCCCTTCCCACTCTTAGGTACTGATTTCATAACCAAACCCCTCCTTTCATGGTTTATATTTGACTGCATGCTTGTGGAGCCCGTCAGTATTGTTTTGATTTGACTTAAGAAAAAAAGATGGTACAACCTTTGCACATGGGCAAGCTCTGAGTGCAGCTCTTGCCTTCTGCAATGGCACTGTCCAAGCACAGCCTTCATTGTCAGACCCTTGATGTAAAGAAACCAAGACCTGTTACAGGGGAAAGCTGTCTGCTTTGAAGATTACAAAGCAATAAAGAATACAGTTAGGAAATTCTGATGCTGCAGGGATGACCAAGGGTGGCTAAAGCCATTGGCCTCTCTCCGATGAAAGGTTGTCAGCTGGTGTAGGAACTGCTTTCACAGCTGCTGAGGAAGAGAAGTCCTTCCTCCCAGGTAACTCACGTGTGGCCATTCATCACATTGTCAGGCTCATGTTGCCTTCTTCAAATCTGGTGCTTGGTTATTAATTGTTTTCCCACAGATTTCAACTCATTGAAGCACATCTTGTAACTTCTAAGGGGCTTGGGACTTTGTGAACTTCACTGCACAGAAAACCTGATGATGAGCTATATTAAGTGTAGGTAGATGCTTATCCAGGTTGTAGGGGATACTGAAGAAAGAGTAGTTCATCAGAACTCTCATTTTTGCTTTCAGTGAAAATTTGCAAGAAGTGTATGTAGTACAAGACATTTAAATCTCTAAATCACATAGTTGAATATATAAAGTGTTATTGTTTATATGCAAAAATGTTTATATGCAAATTCTAAATAATTCATCAACATAATCTCATCATCTTATCTTAAGACTTAATGTAGGCCTACGCACACTGAAATATTTTTTTTCTGCTGAAACTATATTCCACACTTCACTACTTTTAGTCTTCTACCTGTCCAGTCTTTTGAGAGCTCAGGTCCCTGCAGGGAAGGGAAATGCCATTGCTGCTTTTCTGTAGCTTTGAGAAACACGGTGACTGAGAGGCACTGGCTGCACCAGTAACTCTGTCATGTAACTTGGTGCAAGTCCAGCTCAGAGGCTGAGATCATACAGAAACCTGGTAAATCTTCAGCAAATAGGGCAAGAACAAGGAGAGGAGAATGAATAGGAGAACAACTTTTTTACCATCTAAACCCTCTTCTTTCCTTTAGCTTCTGCTCAGTTACTTTCTCTTCCCATTTGCAGTGTCATTGACTTGAAGAAGTGGGAAAGAGGCAGAAGAACCAAATTTTCTTCACTACCATGAAATGTGTGACAAGAACTTTCTACCTCGATCCAGCACTGCCTCTACTGCATGGGTCCTGCCATAAGGAAAGGGGGGATGAGGGGGTGGATATTGCTGTGCTGTGAGTTTCCTTATGCATGAGACACTGTCAGGCAGAAATATACCTTTGGTGTACCTCCTGAGCAATAAATTTAAATCACAGCATTTCACACAAACTTTGACACAGACCAGAGATTTCAGAGTGAAATCTTTTAGGACTCTTCCCACCAACCATACCTTTAAGTAAGACAAAACACCTCACTGCATAGTTTGAGCAATGAAACCACTTTTATCAGAAATCTTTGAGTGTGAGGAGATTAGTCACAAGATGACTATAAAATATGAAGCTTTAAAAATATGTGAATGAATGGCTGTTTTCAGCAGAACAAACTTTAAGGAGCCAAAATTTTTTTTTTCAGTCTCACATTGTATGCTCCAATGGAAACACTGCAATTAGGCAGATATTAAAAGTGTGCTGGTCTGATTCCCTGTCAAGGGAGTAAGTCTTCTTTCATACAGTAATATCACAGGGGGAAAGCAGGAATGTTGTCACTTGGGACACTTAAAACTGGATGGGGTAGCACTAAATCTCAATATAGACAAGAATTCAGCCTTGGAAGGGAAAGGGGCAGTGTATTGCAAGACAGTAATGTCCTTCCAAATAATGCTGATCTGAGAGAAAGGAAATTGTACATTGCCATCACTACTGAAGGATTCAGGTGACTTTCATACTGACTGAAGTCACCAAACCCAGTTCCTACCACTTTTATCTGTTGTGGTGGTACTTTGCGAGCAGGGCCATTTGTCTGGTTAATAATAACTGCACTCCTTTTTATCCCAAGGGTGCTATGAGGATAAAAATATTTCAAAGCCCTGACCTAAACCCTGGGTATTGCTGGGGTAAATTCCTATTTCATCCTGGGACCAGAACCTGTGTGGTCACACCAGCAGTTAGATTAAGAAACAGCTGAAAGTCAAAGCTAACTGATTTTGGCTAAAAGTTACCATGGTTTTGGCAGCTGTCATCACTGAAGTTATGAAGCCAAGGAACTAATGGAAAGAATTAATTCCAAATTATACCTTTTCTTAGAAGTTTGCATAGGGATGTATGATAACTTTGCAGCAAATTGTTAGTGCCTTGAGAAAGTATTTAAACAGAATATAACACTTAGATGGGAAAAGAACTGTGTTTAGAAATACATACCCATCAGGCTCCCTAAGGATGTCCCACATTTCTTTTCTCCCCAGTTGCCAACAACACCAAATACTCTGTAATCCCTTTGTGCATACAGTACATTCAGTGCAATAATATACATTCATAATAAGCAGCACTTACAGTGCTTGATATCTTCAAAGGTCTCTACAAACCTTAGAAAATTAATCTGTTTCAACATCTCTGTGGGCTAAGTGTAATTATTCTGAAGAAGCTGAAAGCAAAGAGGTTAAATGAGTTACTGTAGGCCACAGACAGCAAGGGACAGCAGAGGGTTGGGAGCACTGCTGCTGGCCCCCTCCTGCCCTGTAACTTTCCTTTTCATGTCTTCACACACCATGGACTCTCAAATATATATTAAACTAAGAAAACTTTAAGAAAACCCCACAGCATTATTAAGGTTTTTATATGGTACTTATTTTGGAATGACCTGCTATTACTCATAGTTTTGTCTGCAGTGAGCAAGGTGACCCTAAAGTTACATAACAGACTATAAAACAACAATAAAAACATCACACTGCTCTCTACCATCATTAATGGGAATCCCATGGGGATCAAGACATTAAACCTCAGAGTGCAAATCAAATCAAAATCTAGCATCCTGGTTTGGATTTGGTGTGTGGGTTTCAAGTTTTAGATAAGGTTGGAGCCTATTTCCAAAGTTTGCCAGAGGGTAGGTTTGCACCATCACTCTTCCTGATAGCATCTCCATGCCTCTACTGACATTTATCTGTTCTGTTTGATGAAAAAAAAATTTTTCATGCTTTTTAGCCCAAACTTTTTGACTAATGTAGATATACAAATTCAAGATCATGTTCTGTCCCACATCCATTTTGGTTTTGGTGAATCACTTGTTCTACAAAAGATATAAAATTTATTACCCATGTGTTTTGAACAGAAAGTTTGCAATTTCCTGTCTGATTGATATTATCTAAACCTTCCCTTCACATTTCTGTTTAAACTAATATGGAAAAGAACTGCTTTGCACTGACATTTTTTGCAAACATGGACGCATTTTAGGATATTTCTGAACTGCCAGAAGCAGTTGTAGAAGGCAGATCTGCCCTGGTGACCTCAGTTATGCAGATGAGATCTATGTGCCACAGCTCCAGCACGTTTTCACGCCTGTGCTTACACACGATCCAATACTCCATTTTTCAGGGGGTTTCAAATTCCTGTAGAAAATAAGCACAAACATATACAACAAAAGTGTAATTAGTGGATGAGTCATTACTTCTCATTATTCCGTGGAAGAAGCAGAGCTGTTCCATCAGGGGGGTAGCAGGTTGCTCTAACTGACTGTTAGCAATCTAAAACACATCCATCACAGTCAGGTTGCTCCCCCAGGGAAGCATCAAGGAAAGAAAGATGAGGATGCTGGGGCTGATAAGCACTGCAAGGCCCAGATTCTGCAGAACACCAAAATATGGGTGTTTCAGTCATGCTGACTTCAGCAAGTGGTGGAAAAAAGCATGGCTATAGATACTCAGCATCAGCAAAATGCCAGTTTATTAAGATTATCATGCCTAAGGGAAAAAAATAAGCAAATTTCTTTAATTTATGAGATGCATAATCCTCTGATGCCTCTTGGTTGTGACAATGGTCTCAAATCAGGCTTATAATGTGATAACCTTGTGGGTTTTAATGGGTCTGGTCCTTGTTCACCATGGGTGTAATCAGGGCTAGCCCACAAACTGAGCTCTCTGCCAATGCCAGAGATTTCACATACAGTTTCATAATCAACTTCTTATTAATTTGTGCTTCAAGGTGCCTAGTTTAAAATAAGATGAATTTTAATTTTCTAGCCCAGCACATCAAGCATCAGAGGACAAGAGGTGTTTTTATGCTTAGTGCCTGGTGCTAAGAGCTGAAGTCCAGACCACACACTGGCTCTGGGTATCTTCAAAGGCTTCTGAAATCTTTAGAAAATATTGTATCAAAAACATTCATGTTGGTTAGGATACACACTGACTGTGGCAGGTCAAATTAATCCCTGGTGTTACTTTGGCCCCATCCGTGGATTAATTCCAGGAATATCTTTAAGTTATTGTCTTCGCTTTCATTTTCTATTAAATGATTGTAAAAAAAAAATCAATAGGGAGAAAGGGATGTACAGATAAAGCAAACTAAAAATAGCCCAGTGAACTGCTCTCACTGGACAATATAAATATTCCTTTCAGGTTAAAAATATTTCTTTGAGGATCCGGAGCCCTCAAAAAAACAGAATAGATCTTGGACAATGACACTTCCTCACAACCAAGGGAGTAACATGTTTTTGCCAGTAAAGGATGTGCTCTGCTCTGCAGAGGAAACTCCTGTTGGCTAATTTCACCATGGAAACTCCAGGCCTGACTATAAAAAGACAGATTTATCTCCTGACAAATATCCTTATGCTGGGAATAGCAAAAACTAAGCACGGATAGCACTAACCCCAGGTAAGGGGACAAGTTCTGGCACGAAGCAGCCCCAGGGGCAGCATGGCATGGGCTGGTCTGCACAAAAAACAGTGATGAGAATCCAGCCATCTCTAAGTCAATTAAAAAAACCAGCCTAAAACCAGTTTTAGCATCACTCTCCTCAAATCCCCCATCCCCAAAGCAACGAATGCATTTCTCTCCCATTTCTGGGACAAACATGAATTGTGCAGAGGTGAGAATAAGGTCCAGAGTTTTCAGCTTCAAAAGTATATATGACCTAGAACTTTCTCCCATTGCCCCCTGGGTCAGTGGATCTCCAAGGCTGGTTTGTTTGAGGTGCAGAGCACTTGTGCTGTGTGCTGGAGGTGCTTTGGTTTCCTGGGTCTGGGCTGCAGAAGCTTTCATGTTTCTGTTCACTCCTGGCCTGGCTGCCTGCTTTGATGCATTTTTAGCACAGACCTTTTCAATTCCCTCAAAGGACCAATATATAAATACACAACATAAATAGAACAATACCAGCAATACTGAATCTAATACAATAAGTAATACAGACAAACATAGCATAAATAATAAAATACTCTTGTTGATGATGGATTAAGAGGGCATGGTCACTAGAATGTTTATTTTTAGTACTTCTGCAGACATAATGTTTTCCAGGTTTAATTATAAGCCTTGTCTGTCTGTCATTGTCAGACAGAGAAGCATTAATACACTGTGGGTGACAGACTGGTTGATGGCTGCAAACACAGCTTAAAATGAGTGCAGATAAGGGAAAGGCCAGTCCCAATAATCAGAAAGCAGACAAACTTGTTATAAAAGAGCATCCAAAAAGAATGCCGTGTCTTTTCTACGTAATCAGAGACACCTTAAGAGTGATAATGCATGGGATAGTTGGTCTTCATCACCCCCAGTGTAAAAACAGGCAGCATAGAGGAATGTGGAGGACTGTAGTCCATGATGTCATGCCCTATTAAGCAGAAAGATGCATCATAGCTCTTGTTTTTATATTTCAGAAAATCCAGAAGGGAGAATGCATTTTTTTTTTCTAAATTAAAAACCCCAAACAACCCAAAATGAAACAAAACAAATAATTTGCAAGTGTTCAGGAGTGGTGAAAATAATTTTGGAAAGTGCTCTAGGCTTATTTTGTGAACCACAACAGAGCCGTAGTGGGTAGAAGCACTTTCATCTTATTTATTTCTCTCCGTCTTTAAATGCTGGGTTTGTTAGTATAAGTTTCTCTTTCAAATCCACTTGGCATGACCTATATTTTCTTGGTTATGAAGTGTCTGGCCACACAGGTACAGACACAGACATGCCCAATGTGCTTATGATCTTTCTGTCCTACACTAACACTGGACAAAATTTGGCTTGGTTTTCCAGGCAAGCTTTTCACCTCCAATGATATAAAAATCAACAAGGCTGATTATTTTCCATACACCTGGGACTGTGTTTTTTCTTCTCACCATCAGCAGAATGTGTTAAATCGTGCCAAAACTGGGAGAGATGTGCTGCAACTCTCTGTACCCAGCATGAAGTCTGCTGGGCCAGGGGTGTGGTAGGTACCTGCACAGTACCTGCCTTCGACCTGGCTCAAGCACATGTGGGTTGGCATCACCTTCAAAAGATGTTTGTCAAGCAACGATGCAGGTGAAACCCCTCTCCCCACAGCTTTGGGTCTTTAATCTCTGTACCACCCAACCATGGTCACCTCCCACTCCCTCATCTCCTGAGTCCAAAGGACTACAAACAGGGACTTGTGGTCAGGACTTACAGTAGGGATTTGTATACCTTTAAAGTCTCGGCCACTGTATTATTTTCCCACCAAAATTGGCCTGTGGGTTTAGGAACTCTATCCCTGGTCATTCTCCCTTTTCAGAAAATTTCTGGGAATTCCGGGTGCCTTCTGTGAGAGGCAGAGTGTGTGTGCCCCGGGCTGACTGCACACTGCAGACAGGAGGACCTCCAGAGGGAGCATTTGCCCCATTTTAAAACACCATCTAAAGGGAGGAATCTCGTTTCTCAACTGTAGCTGGTTAAAAACAAGCGAAATGCATCCTACCCGAGCTTACAAGCGTGTAGAATTGGGAGTGAGAAATAGCACTTTCCAGCTTTTCACAGGGAAAGCAGTCCAGGAGGGACTGTAGACACCTGAACCAAAAGCACAGTGCCTGCTCACCAGTGACAGATTTCCCACTCTGTAACACACGGGTTCAGTTTGGAGCAGTAACCAAATCCTGACGTGGGGTGTGAAACACTTGATATTTGGCTGTGTTGTGTAGCTGCTGAAGCACATACAGACTTGTGAACATTTGCAGATCTGAGAGGCAGAAGAGTCCCTCTGCAGGGGTTGTGGAACTGATCTGTACCATTTTGGGGTGACCTGAGGCCAGCAGGAATAGAATCATAGAATCATAGAATTGGCTGAGTTGGAAGGGACTTCTGAGATCATCAAGTCCAACCCTTGACCACTACTGCTGTGGTTACCAGATCATGGCACTGAGTGCCACATCCAGTCTCTTTTTAGGAGGGGAAGAGCATCATGTAAAAGGGATTCCTTTCCAGATGGCACTTATCTATACATGGTGCTCACTTAGTCCCTCATAACAGTGACCCACTGTTAAATTTATAATGATGTTATCTAGTAAGACATGACCTCCAGCTTCTCACTTTAGACTTAATTGTGTTTTTTTTATTTTTGTCTGTTCCTTTATGGAGGAAAAAAGTAAGACAAGGCCCAATCTCAGTTCTTCTGCAGTGTGACACATTATTTAATAAGTTGGAGAGAGCAGGTGAGCTGGGATTCTGCTTGAGTGTCTTCAGCAAAATAGCTTCAACTAGTGTAATGGTAGGAGCATTCACTTCCAAAAGAAGAGAATGTTCAATGTTATGCAGTAAATCATCCTTTGCTTTTCAATAATTGGGATTGTGTATCCAATAGAAAAAACCAAAAAAAACCCACAAAGCTTTTCTAGATTTTCCCAAAGTCATAGGGAAATTAAAAAAAAAAAGAGAGGGGACTTAAAAAGTGAAGACCTACAAACCTGGTGGTAAAGAACTAGTTCTACATCACTGAACTCATTGGTTAAACAAGAGAAACAGAAGATCCAAAGGAAGCCTTTATCTATGTCGCATTTACATCTCTGTTCACCATTCACTTCTTCAAGGATGTCCACAAAATGCAAGGCCATTAGAACTGTCAAACAGGTAAGAAAAAAATATGTAAAATTGGCTTGAAGTACATAACCTAAAACTGAGTAATTGTGAGACATTCAGATCCTTCCTAACTTTGTCCCGTCCCTGTTGTCTGTCACCTCTTTGGCTCAAGCTACCACCATGTTACCCCCTGGTACCTAGGGTGGCTTCTCTGGCTGCTGTAGAAAAGCTTGCTGAGGTGCAGACGTGGAACCACAAAATCTCTGGGTCATTTCTCTGTGAAGTATCTAAAAGCAATGAACAAAGCAGCTCAAATTCTGAAGGATCCTTTTTGGGTCTAGTGAGAGGTTTTGGGATCTAGGCTGCAGCTCCCACTCAGGGCCCATGAAGGAGAAATCTATTGAAAATCTGAGTGTGAGGATTCACTGGTAATTTTATTCTGGCCAAGAAGTTGTCTTCCTGCAGGCTGAGGGTGACAGCAGCTACTTGAGGTCTCATTTTGGATGGAAGGGTTTTGGAGCATGTTCTGGGCAGAAGGTCAGGAGAGGCAGAGGAACTGCACAGGGAGTGCTCCAGGGAAGTTGCATCTCTTACAGAGAGGGGCAGAGAGGAATGTGATGGGGGTTATCAGGACAGTTGAGGGGCTGGGGTCAGCACAAAGAAATTCTAGCTCCCACACAGCAAAGGAGGGGGGGGATGGCAGAGAGGACCCTGTCATTTGTAGCTTCTAGAGAAGAAGAATCACAGAATCAGCCAGGTTGGAAAGGACCTCTGAGATCATCAAATGCAACCCTTAATCCACTACCGCTGCACTGAGTGCCACATCCAGTCTCTTTTTAAAAACCTCCAGGGACGGAGAGTCCACTACTTCCCTGGGCAGCCCATTCCAATGTCTGATCACCCTCTCTTTAAAGAATCTTTTCCTAATATCCAACCGAAACCTCCCCTGGCACAACTTGAGTCCATGCCCTCTTGTCTTGTTGAAAGTTGCCTGGGAAAAGAGCCCAACCCCCCCCTGGCTCCAGCCTCCTTTCAGGGAGTTGTAGAGAGCGATGAGGTCTCCCCTGAGCCTCCTCTTCTCCAGGCTGAACACCCCCAGCTCCCTCAGCCTCTCCTCATAGGGTCTGTGCTGGAGTCCCTTCACCAGCCTGGTTGCCCTCCTTTGGACCTGCTCCAGGACCTCAATCTCCTTCCTGAACTGAGGGGCCCAGAACTGGACACAGGACTCGAGCTGTGGCCTCACCAGGGCTGAGTACAGGGGCAGAATCCCTTCCCTGGACCTGCTGGCCACGCTGTTCCTGATCCAGGCCAGGATGCCATTGGCCTTCTTGGCCACCTGGGCACACTGCTGGCTCCTGTTCAGCTTCCTGTCAATCCACTGGGGAGTAGGGGAGGCCTCTCTTTTTCCAGGGGGAGGCTGTGATCCCCGACTTTCCCCCTTTAAGAAGGGCAGAGCCACAAGATGTTTTTCTGGGCTCAGTGACACTGGAGCACTCTCAGGAGACCCTGGCACACAAATCCTCTCTTTTCCAGACCGCATCTTCCACCAGGGGACTTTCACGTGAGAGGTGGGGACATGTGCAGAGCAGCATCACATCTCTTCAGGAAAAATGCATTAAAGCTGGGGAGCTGGCACAGAAATTATAGGCCCCCTTCCCTCCTTTTCCCATAGTATGCCCATCCACAAACCTTCCTTTGTATAATGAGAAAAAGACAAGTCTTCCTTGTGACTTCTGATTGTATTTTATTAATGAATAGGAAGTAACATCCTTCTTCTAACACAGCCTGTTATAACAAGCTTACTCAAAAATGCCAGCTCCATAAATGTTTTACAGAAATTACTATAACAATTCTGCAGCTTCTTCAATTATTTTTTTCAAGAACTACTGAAGTGCTAGAGAAGTGGGCACTTCCAGCAAATTTTGGGGAAAAAAACCCCTCATGATCTTGTAATTGAAAGTCAAAATACACACAGATGCTCACAGAGGCCTCAGTTCTATCTCCACAAATGATGTGATCTTTCTGAACCTGGGTGGAAGCAGGCATGATAGTTCTCATAGCAGGGTTGGGATGTGAACCATATAATTTCGGAAATTTAGTTAATTAACTTATGTTTTTGTAGGAACTAGTTCTGGTCATGTTAGTATTATTTTTAAATCCCATTAAAATGCACTAGAAAATACTCACTTCCCTGCAGATTTAACCACTTGTCCACTACAGAGACGTGTGTAAATTATAACCTACTTTCCCAACTCTGCTTCTACCTAGATTTCCTCTTTCTTCCCCATGCTGCATGCATCAATTTTCAAACATAAGTGAATGAACTAGCATAAGCATTTAAGTGTGTTTCCACTGATTCCCATACTCAAATTAAACATGCAAATGAAAACATTAAAAGAATGACTTATTCATGTTCTTAGGCAAAGCACACATTAAATTAATGTACATGTATCAAAGAAGGCACTAAGTGCTGACTCTTGGAAAGCCTTGTGTAGAAAAGTGTACTACAAACTGTTAATATTTTTTATTGCTTAATATGAAGCTTAGGAAGACTGACTGTATTGATTCTATCTTAAATATTTGACAACATATGCTCATTTAGAGCAACCTCCTCATTTCCAAATATATATTTAATGAAGCATATGCCATTTTAGGCAGATATTTAAAGCATAAATTTCATCTCTTTAACATTTTAGAAGTATATGTCACATTAACAACTATACAAAGGAACAACTTCTTTGATGTAGCATGTCATATGGGAGGTTATCAGTAACACAAAGCAGCTCTGCAGGGTTGCATGTGCAATGTTTCAGAAGTACAGAAAAATATTTTTAAGAATGACAGAGATTGTTTTTAATTTGTGCCATTTCTTTGCATCTTGTTTTTGTTTTCTGATTGGGTGAAAATTATATGAACATGCATTTTTAGATCCTTTTACACTACAACAGAAAACTGGGGGGGGGGGGGGGCTGGTAGAAATCAGACAGCAGTGGGGTTTTTTGTGAAATGACTTCTTAAGTGTGCTAAAAAGGTGAAGTTTTAAGTTCAAGTACCAGAGTTCCTAGCAAGAAAAAGTAAAAGCATGTCAAGTTAACAAAATCAACAAACAGCTCAAGGGCAGAACTAGAAGTGATGGTTTCAGCACGTCTGGAATGCTTTCACAGGAGGAAAATTGTCTTTAGTGGCTGAACTGCATTTTGTATATGGAGTATCACAGTGCTGGAGTTAAGGCTGGAGCAGACACAAGTTATCTCCCGTTAATAGGTTATGAACCCTCCGTTAATAGGTATGAAACACAAAATGAAATAAACGGGGAAGCAGGAAAAAACTGAGATAGGAATCTGCAAAGCAAGGAGAAAACACAAAGTTATATTCACAAGGCCAGGTGAGCAAAAGGCAGTGGAACAACTGTTTGCTTGGAATCAGAGAGGCTTGGGTGCAAGAACTGGTGGCTTAGACACTGAGTAATGAGCCCATGCAGTAAGATGTAGGAGACAAATCTTTTGGTGTAGAAGCTAAAGCCCACAGAAACAGAGTGGGATGTCCCTTGTGACTGGAGCACAGGTGTTGAGAGGAAGGGAGTACTCAGAAAAGACAGAGGTAGAGGTGACAGTGAAGCACTGTATACACTACTGATGGGGCTGTGTGTAAAGAAGGAAAAACATCATATAATCAAACTAAACAAGGCCCACTGCCTTCTGGAAAAGCACTGTAAAACTACATGTCATTACAGAAGTAGCACAGATCCACTAAAGATCCTCTAAATAAAATCTGACTGTGGCTATGGAACCATGGAATAGGATTAGACAGTCAACCAGACCTGTGGTAAACCTCTTGTTCCTAGATACAGTTCATAGCAGAATGATACCAATAATAAAACTGAGGCTATGGGTGGTGAGAGAGCTCAGGTGCTCCTGAATCTGGACTGCTGACAGACTTTTTTCCAGCCAGATATTTACTGAGCCTGCAGGAGGTAGACCTAATTTAGACTTTGTGAGAATCTTACAGAAGAGGTGGCTGTAGAAAATAGCCCTGATCCAGCATATCATAGAGAATTTTGATTAAGCTGAATGGTAAGATAAAGAATTGGTTTTCTGCATTCTCACATTTGGCTTTTTTAAATCACAAAGCAGTCAAGTAAACGGAACTGAGAGACCTGGAGATCTGACTGCAAAGGACATTTCTGAAGTTGAAATTATATAATTGAATCTACAACTTGGGAATGAGGAAAAATTCAGAGAGAACAACTCCAGGCCCAGCTGATGACAATCCACCTTGAAAAGGATATGAACAGTAGGCAAAGGGAAAAAATGGGGGGAAAAAGGGCTGATTAACATGGAAACTTGCATCTTGCAGGTCAGAAAGTGTGGAGAGAAAGTGAGATCTGCCAAAACCTGGCTTATGTTAGGCCTTGCAAAGGAAATTAAAAACACGTTGTAAAATGTTCTTTAGTCATATAAAGAAATAAAGAGCAAAAAGAGTAATTTGAGGCTGCTATACAGTAAAGGTTGGGGGTGGGGTTTTACGATACCCTAAACCTGGGCCAAAAATGAAATGAAAACTGCTTCAATTTTCAGTAAGCATGGTCACATGTGGGGCAAAGACAGACAGACTCAAGGGAATGAGAGAACACCTGGAGCAGACACAAAAATCCAGAGGCTTCATATATTCAGACAAATGTGGTAACCCCATCTCTATCCAAAACCCTGGATGAACCGACACAGGAATCTGACAAAAGTAGTAAATGGTATGTTAGCCCAGGAATGGGTGCTGGGAAAAGAACAAGAGTAGCTTCTATATTTTAAAAAGCATGAAAATTTTGATACAGGTAAATATCAACTGTTACTTTGATTTCAACAAAGGTAGACAAAAGAGAATATAGTTTAGCACAGATTAGTTTGAGGTAAGTCACTCAATTCTACCCTGATATATATCTCTGATAAGCTTAACTGATTCTTACCAGGGAAAATCTCTACATTTTTTCTCATCTTGTTTTCAGTAAAATATTTAAGGTGATGTCACTTTAGAAACAACTACACAAGGAACATATTTAAAGCAGGTGAATAATTTGCTAAAATGGAAATGGCAACTAAGTAAATGGCTGAGGCAGAAGACAACTATTTCTGGAACTACCAGAAAAAAACCTGAGCTAGGAATCAACTTACTGTTTTATTAGTAATCTTTACAGAAAAAGCACAGCAACACTAATGACATTTGTCACTGACAAATATATAAAAATGAGAGTATAGTTCAGAAAAACCTGAAGGGTTTTGAGGATTGCAAGGATAAGAAAAGAATGGAATTTTAAGAAGAGAGTAATGCATTAAAAAATGTTTTTGGTTTTGCTTTAAGCTTGGAATTAATCTATTGGAAGTCAAAAGTCCTGAAAGGATTAGCAGACCATTGGTACCTCTGAGTCAGGAAACTATGGTGAAGAAACAGATAAATTTAGTGTTTGCAGCCTTAGGTTTTCTTTATAGTCAATGGAGAGAAATGGTAACTTCCTATTTGAAAATGAGATGGACAACTCATTTTGCTGTTCATGAGATGAAATGTGTATGGGACTTATCTTAAACTTATATAACAGAGTAAGAATGTTTAAAGTTAGGTTACATGAACCTTCCTGAGAAATATTTTGCATGAGAGCCCTGCTTTCTGCTATATATAATGTACTGTGTGGTGCTGCTGACTTTTGTTTGAAGCAGTTAATGGCAGGTAAGGAAAGCTAAAAAAGTCAGACACTTAAAGTTTCAATTGTTTTTAAAAGACCAAATGTCTCAACCCTGTCTTTGAAATGCTTTTGCAGTCTTCCTTTTGAAACTGGTAGTGAGCTCAGCCCCAGCAAAGGTTGCTGTGGGTGGAGGCCTTCCTACAATAGTGCTTACTAAGCAAGTGTGACTGCACTGATTCATGCCATGAAGAGCTGCTGAATGCTCCACAAACACTTAGAGTTACATCATCAGAAGTCCAAGGTTTGGGGTCATATTTTTGTGCAATCAGTGGCCCCTGCTGATTGCTGCATTGCAAAGATGAAGGTGCTGGACTCAGCTGGAAGTCTGAGGAGCTGGATTGGACACACAGCACAGATGCTTTCAAATACATCCCAGGCGGTTGTCTCTGGAGGGATCAGCTTGCCTTGGAGCTGACATGCAGGAAAGCAACACCAGACTGTGACTTATCAATTATTGATGACTGGATTTAAGCCTAATTTGCTATTCCATATCTTGTTGAAGTCTGAATTTTCCCCTCAGATGTGTGCATAACACTGATGCAAAATTCCAGCAAAACTCCATCTTTCTGGTCCTGGTTTTGTTTTCTACTCTGTGCATTTGTCACCTAAGACCAGGCTGTTGCTAGGAGACAAAATGTGTTTTGGCAGCATCACTTGACTGCTGAACCGTGTGGCTGGAGTTCCCATATTCAATTAGAAATCTTAAATTTAATATTATTTTCCTCTACCTGCTGTGATCACCAGTAGTTATCCATCTGCCTATTAGAAGTGAGTGTTAACACACACATGTATGCACAGCTCTTCACAGTTCACACTCAGGGATGGAAACAAAGGCTCCCATTACCATTAGGGTCATTTTGTTTATAGAATCATGGAATGGTTTGGGTTAGAAGGGTCATCTAGTCCAACACACCTACAGTGAGCAGGGACATCTTCCACTAGACCAGGTTGCTCAAAGCCCTGTCCAGCCTGACCTTGAACACTTCCAGGGATGGAGCATCCATCCACAGCTTCTCTGGGAAACATGAGCCAGTTTCTCACCACCCTCACATTAAAGAACTTATTCCTTATATGTAGTCTAATTCTACCCCCTTTCAGTAGAAAACCATTACCCCTTGACCTATCACTACAAGCCCTGCTAAAAAATATCTGTGCCCATCTTCCTCATGGGCCCCCTTTACATGTTGAAAGGCTGCAATAGTGTCCCCCTGGAGGCTTCTCTTCTTGAGGCTGAACAACCCCAACTCTCTCAGCCTTTCCTCACAGGGGAGGTGTTCCATCCCTCTGATCATTTTTGTGGCCCCCCTCTGGACCCACTCCAACATGTTGATATCCTTCCTGTATTGTGGGTTTGAGAACTAAACATGAGAGTGGAGTAGAGGGGAAAATAGCCTCTAAAAATCACCTCCCTTGATGTCCTGGCCATGCTTCTTTTAATGCAGAGGGTGAAAATAACCCCAGAGCACAAAAAAAAGTTGTTCTTTATTTTGTATGACCTTTGTTTATTGCTTTTTCCTAAGAAAACATAGAAAAACAGGATGCAAGATGGGGTGTCACCAGCCTTTCTCATCCCAATGCAATAAGGTCCGCTGAGTGCTGGGAGATGACTTTGCATTGCAGGAAAAAGTGGGGGGTGCGTTGCCTTTCTCTGCTGTCAGCAAAGATTCAGGAGCACTACCCAGAGGAAAGGCTGGGTGCTACTGCACAAAAAATTTATTTTCCAGGACTGGGTTTATGCATGAGGAGCAAGCCCCCAGGACCTTACAATGCAAAACAATAATTTGCTGACTGCAAGTCAGCAACTGTTACTAGGCTGAGATGATGGAAAAACTGTTTGGCATATACCACACAGTGTGGGGAAATAAAGTCATCCTGGACCAAATTCCCCTGGCACGATGAGAATCCCTTGTAAAGAGAGCTCTGAGAAGAGTCTGAATTTCTATTGTGGTGGTACCATTTTCTCTCCAAGCACCTGCCTGCATGATTAGATGATAAATTCTGCCTTGCGATCACTCATCAACCCAAGTAAGACCAACAGGGGCAATTAAATGCTGGAGGAAAAGATAAGGATCACTAATCAACTTGCAAATCATCTAATCAAATCATGCTGTTCACATCCCACTGTTCCAGTGGATTTATAACTATAATTATCCTATTTTATTTTTTTTCTCAATCAATTTTACATATTTATTTTTGTGCACTAAACATATTGTCCTCCATAGACTTGAGGAGTTTTTTATAGTCATGCTTCTTAAACAGCCACCTTGCATGACAACTCTTAACCTTGACACAAATATAGACAGAGACAAAAAACATTTCTAGGTAATTGCTCTAGGCTGAAGTACAGAATTTTATGGTGTATGCTTATTATGTTTTGCTTACATAGTTTATTTTTCATTAGGGATTTTGTAAAAAATCTGAATAATACTAGATGATTTAGCTGTACTATAAGAGAATACAAATTAAAAGCTACAGAGTAAAAGATTGCATAATCTTTTTAGAATAGTTTGATTCTAAGAACAAGTAAAATCCTCACATCTTTAGCATTTTAGTTAGATGTGAGCCTTCTGTTTTCAACCAGTTAGACCTAATATATTACATCTTGCAAGAACAGTATTAATGTGGAGACAATTAGCATATGCTCAGGTTACCTAATATTTTACATTTTAGAGGTTTTTAAAGGACCTTCTGGAAGACTTTTTTTCCATACAGTAGTCCAACAGCAGTTAAGAAGAGGCCTCACTTAGGTTTTGAAAAATTTCTTTTGACTGGAAAAGTTGAAAAAAGCAAAGGATCCTCCTATTTTCATGTTCCCCAGGTCAGAACCCCTCCATGTCTCAGAAGATGTTATTTCAGGTGGAACCTGGTAGATGGCAGAGAAAAAAAATGGAGCCCCCTCCTTCTCATTTCAGCTGCCCAAATGTGAGATCCCATTGGCAAGGCACTGCAGCAAAAGCCAGACAGCTATAGATTCAGGCATTTATATCTGCTACCTGGCTTTAATACCAGCATGCCTCATGGACTTCCAATAGATTCTACCAATAACATGAGCTTTTGTATCCTGGCATGAGTTTTGTTAGTTAAGCACTGAAATTTCTGGCAAGAAGTTCAGAAGCTACACAGTCAAAAAAGGGGATGGAAGCCACTGAGTTCATTAATTCCACATACAGGAAAATGTAGTACTGCTGTTCATACTGAGCCAATGTGCTCCTTAAGGACAAAACCAAAATGAAACAATCACTACTATATGAAAAACTTGTCAAAAAATAATATCAATGACAGAACAGTTATCAGGATTGTACTGTATGTAAAGCCAGGGAAAATATAGTCATTCTAAGCATAAAGGTTTGGAGCAATGAAAGAGATCTATTTTCCACAGCTATATATGAGTCTTCACCTTTATGCTGCACTACTCAACCTGTTATGATAAATCCCACCATGAAAACCTTTTTTAATGACCCAAGAACTTCAATACCCAGCCACAGCTTTCTCCATTGCAATTAAAGCAAAGCAGGCTCATCACAGCAAATATCTGACACGCAGGAAATTTGAAGGTTTTAGAAAAAAGAAAATAAATCCCACCTTTTAAATCAAGAAGCTTTTGTAACTATTTCTGTTTTCCATATGCAGTGATATTGTACGCTGAGCCAAGAATATCTTTACATCCCCAGTCTTAAAGCTGAGGTAGCTGTAACATATCAAGCACAGTTCTGTGTTGCTACTGGAATAAAAGACTTCACCAAGCTGCCAAAAAAAAAAAAAAAAAAAAAAAAAGAACCTCCTCTCTAAAATGTATTCTTATATTTCAAATGGTAGAGACAGTGGTGAGAGATGACAAACAGCTGGCAAAGGCAGCAATTCATTCGATCGATAGATAAAGCACACAAATTCCAAAGGAAGCCTTGAGAATGGCATTATTGAAAAATAAAACACAGTCACCAGGGTAGCTCCTGCAGTCAATCATACCACACATTTAAGGCAATTCTGCTCCTCCTGGGTTCAGGGAAAGTTGACTAGGAAGAAAAAAAATCCCCAGAACCCATATGAAAGAGCAGACTCTGCAACCTCAGTTTTAGGGTTTGATTCGGGGTTAATCCAGATCAGTGCTAGTGGACCAGATTCCTGGCTAGGCTTCTCCATTGCAGCTTTACCAGCAGTGAATTCAGAAATGTAAAATAAGAGTGAAGGTTCTAGCCTATAGCTCCCTATCTGACTCATGGCTGGTGCATCCCCCTGCTCTGTGGGATTTATCATGTCTGGAGCCAGCTGTCAGAAGATGCTGAATATGAATGGGACATGAGCACAGGCCAGGAGAAGAGCTGTGTTCAGGACTGTGCCAGACAAACCCACAACCCCTGCAGGGCTGGCTGTCAGGATGCTGAGCATGCTTTGTCCCAGTGCCCACTGAGAGTTAAATCTCACCAAGCTCCCAAATTGATAACAGGATTATTAAATCTGCTCAAACAGTAACAGTTTGTAATTTTGGACAGATGTAGGAGTAATAGCTTTTGTTTCTCTCTCTGAGACCTGCTTGGAAAGAAGTCCTCCAAATCTACCTCATTTGGCAAAGGATTTTTCCCCTACAAGAACAACTGCAGCCACTCCTTGATGATTGTCTCAAGAAAACTGGAAACTGTCAAAAACTCTAACACTTCCAAACTTTCAAACAAGAAAATCAATAAAATGAGAAGTGGAAATCCCAGACTGATAAAAACTCTGGAAGCCAAACATATTAAGGAAGAGGATGCTTCTAGGTCAGCATTGCAGCAGTAGATACAATACTGCAGTATTTAAGATATGTGATGAATTACCTGCTGTCACTCTCTGTAGCACAATCTGGATAAATCAATGACACGTTTAATGGGACACTGGTGTGAAAGCAATTATTAGGATTCAAATAAAGAAAAAAAAAATCAACATGACAGTAGAGGATTACATTTCTATTCATGCTTCATTCATCAATGACTGGGATAGCTACCTGTACTCCCATAGGCCCCTAAGATATATATACCAGAAAGCTGAAATAGTTGAAGCCTTAGAAGCACATAATTTGATACCCTTGTTTCTAAAGAAAGATATTTGTTAAGCACAAGCCAGAAGACTTTCCTGAACTTGGATATAAAGATGTACATACACCTCAAGAGAATTTTAAAATGCTTTGTCAAATGCAGATAACAAACTGTATAAGGACAATAAGCTCAAAAAGGTGTTTTGTAGATGGTGGCATTACATTACTTAGGAATTCAGCTCAATTTTATTATTTGAACACATAGCAAGCGATTTATTACTATAGCTATATGCTTAGGGGCACAATTAATAAATATTTATGCAGCTGTTTCTGTTATATATATGGTGTATCAGCAGAACCTCTCTGGGTATGAATAGTACCATTCAAAACCAATATACCTTTAATGGTTTATTCAAGGATAAATTAACCTGTATAATGCCATACATGATAATGATGTGATTCCATGTTTTCTTTACTTGAAGGCATCCAGACACATACTTTTTGGAAGCAAAAAAATTTTTTATTACATGGTATAACTGCCTTAGATTGAAAAGCAGAATTGTTACACAAAAGCTTTGAAGATTGCTTTAGAACATTGTGATCTCTTAGGTGGACAATTTGAAATGGCAAGAATATATTTCTAGAAACAATATGCCATAAGCTTCTTTATTTGTGTTGCTTGGAAGTAATATGGTGTCATGTTGACAATGTGTTAGGAGATGTCAACCTGCATGTCTCTTGCAGGTACAGCTCCCATCTACAGGACAGGGTTTTTTGTGAATAACTACCAAAAGGCTCTCTCTGAGGGTCTAACTCTCTAGCAGAAAGAACATGGCTTTTTCCACTCCAGCCAAGTAAGATGCTGGAAAGGACTCTGGCAAGAGCTGGAAGGAAACTGTATCCAGTTCCAAGCAGTTTGATCTGTTTGTCATCCTTACCATCTGAATCAACCAAAGGAAGCTGAGAAGCGAAAAACTTAAGCTCTCTTCCTGATGCAAACTGTATGCATCTTCTCCAAATGCCACTTCTGCCCACCATCCACTATTCTCCAGCTGAGATGCTGGAGCCTTGCCTTAATGAGACAGCACAATTTTCTACCTAATTCACTGTAGCACTGTAACACAAATGTGCTTGTCTACAGACTGGAGCCACAGGGTATGACACAGCTCCATGAGCAGTGGGAGCTGTAGGAGCTGTTGTGTGCACATGAATTAGTGACTCCCATCAACATTTTAGCAGGATACATGTTTCTGTATAGTGCTAAAATGCTGGAGTCATAGGTTCCATCACAGCTACCAGTCCCAAGGCTTCAGGATTTTTTTTCCCAGCCTGGTGAGACTGACTTATGCACTTTATTTTGCTTGTAGGAGTGAAACTAGAAGTAGGTGTGCACATGCAGACACTTTACTACTTCCCATTTTCTGAAATAGTTTGGGTTGGGTGTAGTCTTTTTTTATTTTTTAAAGGCAAGCCCTCTGATTTCTATTAAGCCTTTGCTTCAAGAATGTCATCACAAAACTTCCCACAGCTTTTCTTTATAAAAGATGCAGAAAACATCAGCTGTATTGACAGATCTGCAGCAGCTGATGGCCAACAGCCAGCCTTGCAGCTCAGCTCCAGGGCTGGGCACAGCTGCACAGCTTGTACATACCAGGGCTGCATTTGAAAGCTTGTAAACTTCTTTGCACTGTTTGTATTTGTTTCACCATATTTACTTGTTTCTAATTTGGCAATCAAGGATATGAATGTGTAGAAGTATAAGCTGTATTGGAATGCAATCTGTGTTAAACAAGGCAACAGTGAAAACAGCCTCAGTGCAATACAGCAGCCAAATCAAACTTCTGCCACAGCATAGAATTGTTGTCTTTGGAAAAGACCTTTAAGATCATCAAGTCCAGTGGTTAAACCAGCACTGCCAAGTCCACCACATCGACGTGTCCCTAAGCACCACATGTACCCATCTTTTAAATACCTCCAGGGATGGTGACTCAACCACTTCCCTGTGCAGCCTGTTCCACTGCATGAAGGCCCTTTTCAATGAAGAAATTTTTCCTAATGTTCAATCTAAACCTCCCCTGCCACAACTTGAGGCCATTTCCTCTCATCCTATTGCTTGTTACTTGGGAGAAGAGACCAGCATCCAGAAAAAAAATCCTAGCTGCTTGTTTTTTCCTTGACAGTCATTGAAATGTTGTTTAACAATTTAGAGTGTGTGTCCATACAGATCCTTTAGAAACAGTAATATGCAATGAGAATCTACCAGTGTAGGGGATGGGAAGGGAGGAACAGAGTTTCCTCAGGGCAGGTTTCACAGCAGTTACTACAGCAAGGCAGACAGAGAGTGTCTGCTGTAGCAAACCTCCACAAAACCCCAGTCTTCTCTAGCTGGGGTTAAGGGTGTTTAGAAAAGGAAATAGGAACAGATATGAAAATCTTTTCTACTTTCTCAGACAGGGAACTGAGAAATATATTATTTTATAAACTATCATATTCAGTATAAGCACAAAGGCATGCAATTATGGAAATATGGGCATATTGTTCCAGCATCTCCCAGTGCTTTGAGAGAAAGACATGTTTATCACACAGCCTACTTTAGGGATCTAACCCAAATATGATCCAAATGATTGAAATTAAGGGCTTGACTTTATTAGAGATGTTCCTGACAAGCTGAAAGAAGTGGACTGTTGGGATACACTTTCTGAGTGGAGGTGCTGCTGGCAACACTGAGAGCTTGCACTGTAGAAACTCAAGTACAAGTCATTTTGGATGGAATTGCAACAGCTATCTCCTAAATACAGATGACACCTGAGTGCAGCTGGCCAGATAGTTTCATGTCTCAGCAGCCTCCTGCCATCCACACCAGAGCAATCAACTGGTCTTACCCAGCACTGGGATGCTGGTGGCTGCCAACACTGCTTCTTAGCCAGGGATGGCTTTTCCATGGAGCAATACTAGGAAAAAAAGGCAAGACATGAGAGTAAATAGGCAACTTTGCCAAGGGCTGTCATCTGTTCTCAAAGGGTCCTGTAATAAAAATCCTGAGAGCTGAGTGTCCTTTGGGTGCTTCACTTTGTGTCTTTGGGGTTAAAGGCTACTCCTAAGACAGAGTGATCAGAAGAGAAAAGCAATAAATATCTTTCTCTAAGGAGGGCAGGGAAGGTGAACAGAAAAGAGGACACAGTTTGGCACACACCTGCCACAAGGGACAGGTTCCTGACCAGTTGTTGTATATTGACTGCAGCAACCACATCTCTAATGAACCTCACAGTCTTCTGGTGATAAACATCCCAGACAGAAAGAAAATGACAGACCCTGGGGTTCAGTGACAATCAATTTGTGATCCATGAATAGTCAGTTGCAAAAAGAAGTAGCAATCGTGATTTTTTTCTATATTTTCTGCCTCAGACAAAAACGTACTCTGTTTTCTCTTTCTACTGGAAATGTGCTTTATGGTACTTTCTTGAGTTAGGCTCAGATAATATTCAGACTGTGTGTTAATTCATCCTCCAGCCCTGCTTCTTAATACAAGACATTCCCAGAAAGTGGTGGTTGAGTGGAGAGCTGTGAGAATTGTCACGATATGTTAAATAAATGTATATAAAAATATATTTGCCTCTCTGCAATCTCCTCACATATTACTTTATCTTCCTTAATGATGAAGTCTTTGCAGCAAGGAGTGCATAACTGCATGTGTCTGGAAAGCACTTGGCAAACCCAGTGAGCAGCAATGTCACAGCTCTGCCAGCCTGGCACACCTCAGCTCTATCTCCCCAGATGCTGGGGTGTGCTCTGCAGCAACTGATCAGCATCTTTGCATGGGACACCTAGACTATCAACATCAAGGGGTGCTCTAAAAATCTGAATCATATTTTCCATCCTTTTTATGGCCAAAATGTGTATGTGTTTTACCTGTTCTTTCTTTTGATGGTTACACCCTATCCAAAGGGTGGTGGAGACACAAGGATGGAGCACTCAGACCTGACTGCAGGTCTCTGATCTCTTTACCATCTGTTACCCAGCAGAGTGCACTTTTTCCTTCTCAAGGATAATTCTGAGCTAGACTGCTTTGTTTCCCTGAGTGCTGCTACAGAGCTACTCAGCCATGTATGTTTTCCTGTGTGGGTGGAGATAATATCTCTGCCTTTGCCAGAACCTTCTTAACTCTTTTGAAGCTAAGGGTCACACAGGAGTACTTTCTGTTGCTGTCAACCTGAGCCTCAAAGTTATTTCAGACTTGCTTTGTGAATGGATTATTTTTACATACCTTATTATATAATCTTGTTGAAAGAACTTCGCTGCAAGTTTAGAAATCATGAAGTTAACTAATAAATCATGTGTTGTTTTTTCTCATGGGTTTGTAAATTAATAAGGGTGGAAAGTGGACAGATTTTCACTTCAGATGTTAATTCTGCACCAGTTTGATGTATTTGCCTTGTATGTGCAGACCTTTTTTCTCTTCTTTTCTCCTCTTTTCTCCTCTTTTCTCCTCTTTTTTCCTCTTTTCTCCTCTCCTCTCCTCTCCTTTCCTTTCCTTTCCTTTTGCTCTTTCTTTTTTTTTTTTTTTTTTTTCCAGGCACTTGGGTGTAGCAAAGAGGCAAATACATAAAATTTCCCCCTGCATTGACAAAGATTGAGATACCCCTATGACCATCACTCAAAAAATTCAAAGCTCATGCACTGGGCCCTGAGTATCAGTCAGTTAGTCCAAATTTCTTTGGAGCAGTTGTGGATTTTGATGTCTCTTGAAATTTCCAAGCCTTTCTTGTCCTTGGGTATAGATAGAGGAAAACTGTGGTATCTCCCACATTTCTGGAATGCAGTCCCTGATGCAGAAGTTCTTGTCCTACATCTGCTTCCCCTTTCCATTCCCAGCCTGTATACCAGCCCTTTTCCCAGGTGTGCACCTCTGCCTACTCATGGAAACTTCAGGCAGAGCAGGAAATACCATGGATCCCTTATTCCAGACTCCCAGTTCTGGCATTACCCAGGAGACAAGAAAGAAAGATGAATGGATGGGCTCTTCCTACTGAAATTCTCTACCTGAGAGGTTACCAAAGCTATGGTTCAGTCCAGGCCAGCAGCATCACCAGGGATGTGACAATGCCTAATACTGTAGATTTTCACAGGAAAGTGGAAGAGATTGAAATGTGTATGAGCTACAGAAAAACATTTTGACAGCTCATATTTTATGTACTTTTCAACTTTTTAGCCTAGCAACTATTTCATTATTGATTTAGAAAAATATTTAACACAAAAGTTTTTCCTCCACATTTCTAGTTTTCAGCAGCAGAAAATTTATAAAAAGGGTAGAAACATTCCCCTGCCACCATCCCCCTATTTATTTTTTTAAATCTTCACCTATCTACTGCCTTCTCCCTCTCCACTTCCCTGGCTCTTGAGACAGAAATGCTGATCAGGTGGGTTTTGCCTTCCATACTGAACTTTGTAGGGTTTGTCCCATTTCAGAGACCAGCTCCAGTCCCAGGAAAATGCTGTGAGCTACAGGGAAAAAAAAAACAACCAACAAAAAAATGTTGGCAACACCACAAAATACAGAGTGTGTCTGTAGGAGGAATATATTCTCAGGCTGGGGAAATACTGAATTTTCACAACATTGAGCAGATAATCTGGAGGAGGATGGAATTTTTTTCCCTAGCACTCCCTAGTACAAATAAACATCGATGAGAAAACAAAGTTGTTTAGGTGAGAGAGTACTGAATTAACCCGCGGTATTCATTTGTGGTCACCTAAAGCTGCTTCTATGCAGATTGCTTATCTTTGTTTACTGCTCTAAATTGCCTAAATGGTGTGAGCAATTCTGGGGATGGGTGTATGCTGTTTATGCCTTTGTTTGGGTTTGCTTGCCCTTGTCATATGGACAGGGATAAGATGAAAATAAGATTCCTGGCCTGACTTTAAGATCTCTTTTTTTTCCTTGTGAAGGATACTTAAATATATTAGACTTTTTAGATGAGTAAGATTAATTCTTCCATCCCTATCTCGAATAAGCACAGGGTGTCTTATGTGTGTAGCTAAAAAGAAGAAATGGAAGAAAGATTCTGAAGGCACCAGTAATTTGGGCACGTGGCCTTTTCACCACACATTATATTCATGTGAGAAAGAAAACATCTATCTTGGCTACCATAAAAAAAAATCCTTGTGTAAAATGAAGTCCCAGATCCCTATTCCATGAGGCCACATGATTTCACATACTACCTTCAGACTGTGATCAGACCACTTGCTGAAGGTGACTTTATTACAGAAGTATTTGCTGGTTTTCCTCCAGGCAAGGGTGGGATTCCCAGAGAGCTCCATGTGCTGGGGATTTTCATCCCACCTTCCCTCTTCCAAAGTCTCTCCAGAGAAGAACTTACTCGAAGAGGCACTCTAGGTAGGCTGCAGGGATAAGAAAGAGAATTACTGTTTTTTAAAACCACTATATCCAGTGTGAAGTGTTTTCTGTGTGTAGACTGAACCAAGAAGGGGGGACTGTAAGAAATTTCATTACTTACAAGTTCCTCATGTGCCAGGAACAGAAAAGAAGGTATAAATGAATAAACAAATAAAATAAAATAAATAAATAAATAAAGACATGGCATGGAAAGAAATCCCTGATGCAATAGTAAGCTATCACTCCAGAATTATGTGCTGAAAGATTGTGTACTGACCTGACTGAGAGAACTTGTGGTCTGCAGATCTACAGATCCATCTGCAAGTGGTGACAGTGATACTTCTGTTTCCCAAGGGTGAGCTAAGGCTACATCCATTCAGCTGTGATAATTGTTATGATGTGCATACATAAACCAAGTCCAAGTCAGTATCCAAGAGGACATAATCCAAAATCCATGGAAATGAGTGATTTTTTTTTCCTGCTGCCTTTAATGTGCTTTGGTTAGGATCTTGAAGTTTATACTTTAATGAGCAACCAAATAGTTTTTTGTTGTTGTTTAAAATGAGAAAAACAACTAGCACTGACAATGCAATTAATACTTTTAATGGTATTAAAAGGCTGTCAGATGGACATTTTTCAACTGTAATCAATTCACAGTCCTCAAGTAAAGACTATTGTTTAAAAGCTAAAAACCCTGAAGATGAAACATATCAGGAAGCTGAAAAAAGCACTCATGCCTACCTTTCCTCTTCTCAGACTCTTTGCACAAAAGCTTATAAAATTGTTTCAACGTTTTCCCCTGATTTTTACCCCACCCAGAGTGCTGTGTCCACCTCTGGAGTCCTCAGCAGAAGAAAACATCAACCTGTTGGAGTGGGTCCAGAGGGGGGCCACAAAAATGATCAGAGGGATGGAACACCTCCCCTGTGAGGAAAGGCTGAGAGAGTTGGGGTTGTTCAGCCTCAAGAAGAGAAGCCTCCAGGGAGACCCTATTGCATCCTTTCAACGTGTAAAGGGGGCATCTCAGTCCTGGCTAGAGCCTTCCTGCACTTCTGATATTTCCACCATAAAATTGACACCTGAACCAAATACCAGTGCAATCTTCAGCACTGCAGGAGCAATGTTTTCCTCTATGATCTTTCCATGGATCTACAGAAAAAAACTTGCATAAGGCTATTACATAGGGGTGAAACTAGGAGGAACTACCATGGTTCTGTTCCCTTGCTATTAGTAACGCCAGCACCACAAACACTGTTCAAAGCAGCATGGGACCTTGTGGGGACACACTATATTCACACTGATGTGAAGCTATCTGGGTCTCATAGCATGGGATAACTTATAGGCTTAATCAGGTTTTGAATGGGGATGATGAGCTTTTCTTCCTTCTGAAAGAAAGGATAGAAAATAAGTGGTGAGAAAAGGAGGACAAAAGCCATGGGGAAATGAGATTGCAAGTCAAAGCAAACCTATGCCTCTATTTTACTATATTTTCATTTCTAGTATTATAACAGCAAACAACTTTTTATAGCTCCTCCCACCTTTTAAAATATAGCTCATATACTGCAGGGGGTTCTACAAATGTAATTGACTTTTTTTTAAATGTTGCATTTAGAGCAGAAAATACATGTTTGTAAACTCTCCTTTTAAACTCCACAATCCTGCATGAGTAATAATAATAATAATAATAATGCTGTGTATCGTGGGTGTGGAAAAGAAATTGAGAAAAAGATTTTTTTTTTTATTGTAAGGGTATCTTAATTTCATTTATTTATTTATTTTTAAATTTTCCTTGCAGAACATCAACTTTGCCAGGAACATGTCTAGTTTAGAGTGGCATTTATCAAACATTCCTTGTAACCTTGAACACACACACACACACACCAGTTTTGAAGAGTACAGCATCCTGGCAAGAGTGATCCTACTGGTTCTTCTGGATTTTCCTGAATGCTGCTGTGATCTTCTTTTGACAAAGACAACTTGGAAAGTGCAGATTTGAGTCCAAAGCTTGGGAACATTCTGAAAACGGAAGTCTGTATTCTGCTTATTTCCATTTCTTCTAGATTTGGTTCTCCTTCACCTCCGTGTATTCTAATGTGGAATCATCTCTTAATGTGTTTTCTTTTTGAACAAACATTGGAAACATGTTCCCAGTCCTATGGATCCATGCACCTTGGCTCTTGGAAGCATGCTGGAATGAAGTATCATAGGAAACGCTGCAGGGTTTTTTGAGATTTCAAAATTTCTGAAACCAGAATAGAAGTTGTTGACTCCTTCCATAGCCTTGTTATGTCTTTTTATGAATTTTCTCCTACTACCAAGCCATCCTATATGTGGTTGCATTTAAATTACTGGGGAAAAATTAAACCCATTTAAAATAAACCATTAAAATGGTCTGAAGCAACCATTAAGGATACAGTAGATATCTCCTGTTTACCAAAACAGTGTTTGAACAAAAGAGGAAACTAAACTCTATTAAGCAGAGAGGATATATTGGGCTTGTCTGCTAAGACTTGGCCTTAAAAAGAATGATTTCTCACAATTGCTTTCACATGCTGCTTGCTTTGTATCACGCTTTGGGATATTAATGACTGTTCAGTTAAAAAGGATTTTGAAAGTGGTATCTTTTCTAAAAATTTAACTTAGAGCTCTGCTAGTGTGTAACTAATTAAAATCTTCTGGAGCTGAAACTGAGCTCACTGTGAAAGGGGTAAAAGCATGTAAAACTGCTCAGTGTTCAGGTCCTGCTCTGGACTCAAGTTATGTCATCATTCAACAACCAGACTGCTATTTACCTCAGCAATGGCCTCTCTAGCACATGAAGAATGACTCTGGCATCACAGTCCCTTCTTTTTTGTGTAAGTTTCTTTAAGGTCTACCACTTAAAGAGACTTTTAAACTTGTGCTTATATAAAATACATTTTTAACATTTCATCTGATAACAATATGTGCTGAAGATAAAGTTTCTCCTGCACAAAAGTACTAGGAAAAACAAATAATTTTTTTGGTTTGCTTGTGGCTTTTTGTTTTGTTTTGTTTTTAATACCATGTGCTATTATCCACATATCCACAAGCAGCTCAGAGTTCATAATGAGAAATAATGGGAGAGAAATGATAAAAGAACCGTTTTATCAAGACTATTCTTTACTTCTGTGCAGGAACACTGGCCAGCAAATACTTAATGTGATGGATTATGTCCATCAGTGATGCCATCTTTGCAATCTCTCAGGTTATGAAGCACGGGCCAATATTTGGGCCCTGGTGTTTCTAACTATAAATGTTAATGAATGAATGAAGAAGAAAATAAACCTGCAACCAAAATCTACATAAATAATTCCAAAAATTATCAGCAGTTTTGAGGAATTAGTTAATGATAGAGTCAAAAATGCCCTGTGAACAACAACATCCCCCACGAAGGCTGTGTAGGACATAATGAGTACTTTGCTTCCCTGATTCTGCTGCTTTCTGCATTTTTCTGGCAGTCTGACATTCCTGCCCACCACTGCCCACAAGCATGTGTCTGTGCTGCCCACTTGTAGTCAGCAGAAGAGCTGAGTACTGTGCACTCACTGAATGTGCACAGACATGTGCATGTTTACTGGGCTAACAACATCCAGAATCCAGTTGGATCTGAATGCTTAGCAGTGAGGAGCTGTTCTCAGCAGTATTATTCAGAACCCTTTGACGAATCCCAGCTCCACAAGGTGGCTCTCGATTCCTGTTAAAACACCACTGCCTTCCTGGATTAAATACCTGTGAGAGAGATGTTGAGAATACCCTTCAGGGCCCTATAAAGGGCCCTAGAACCCATCCACAGTGCTGTGCATTTTTCTTTCATGATAGCTGGAAACAAAGTCTGACACTATAAAAGTATTACAGCTTGAAGGAATGTTTTATGTTAGCTGCTCAATAAAATCTAAAAAAGGATAAAATACAGGCATTATCCACACCTGGAGTGAGAAGTGGGACATTGAAACACCCACTGTCTGCTTTATTCTTTTGTGGCTGCTCAGGTCACCCTCTGTCCTAGAACTTTTCTTCCCATATTCTGTAGGGTCAGGTTAACACAGTGACCAGCTACGAGGGAGTGCAACTTCTGCTAATAGGGACAGAGAGAAAGCAGCTTGGTGCTCCTCAGGAAAGAGATCCTGCCTTTAAGGCCAGGTGACAATGAAGTCTTTACTTGACCTGGACTTGCCTGGACTCCAGCATTCTCCAGGCAGATCTCCCAAATCCCTTCACCGCTGACTACATTAGCATGACTTCAGATCACACAAGGAGGTTGAACCTAAGGAGTTATACCTCCTAGGTAGCAGCTTATCTGAATGTGAGGTCCTTCCCTGTAGTCTGTGTCTCCAAACACCCCTGGTCAGATCATCACAGATGATCACCAGCTCTGCATGGAATGGAGTGTCACAGGTGAAAGTGGAGTGAGGCTGTGGCACCACAATGTACCTCTGTGAGATGGGCTGGGCTGCAACATATGTACAAAGCAGAAGCTGCTGATGTGAACCCTAAACTTGGTTCATAAGACTGGATAAGTCTGACATCCCTCCTGGGAGTTGCTGGTAATCAGACATTCAAAAATCCTAAGAACAGCCTCAGAAAAAAAAAAAAGAAAAAAAGAAAAAAAAAAAAGAAAAAAAGAAAAAAAGAAAAAAAGAAAAAAGAAAAACGTTATCTGCTTTCTGTTGTTTTGGATTTTTTAGGTCATATTTTAATGGGCTAGAAATGTATTTAAAAAGTAAGATTTGAGAGCTGAAGCTGTATAATACACTAACTATTACAAGGCAATGCTGGGTGTGTCTGAGCTATAAGGTTAAATTCATTCTTCTTGTCGCTTTCTTCAAAGCCCTGCTGAGCTCAGCCCCTCCCTGGTTATCCTCCCCTGCTGAGCTTGCTGCAACCCCTACGCTCTGCTGCTGCTCCCACCTTTGTCCCTTCTCCTCATGGCTTCTTGCACAACTCCATGCCTTTGCCTCCACCACGCTTCTGCTTGCCACAGCTTTTCTGCTTGACCCTTTCTGTAGTGTGGTGTCTTTCAAAAAGATCAGAGTGAGGCCATCTGCTTCTTGTTTTTCTAATTTCCCTTTTGTTTTCTGTCTGTCTTTCAGTACGGGCTCTTCCGTGGAAAGATGGTGCAAACATCAAATTATGGGTGCTAATAACTGTGTATGGTTGTTATAAACCTGAGCCTGGTAGATTTGCCCTGTGTTGTTCTGCACTACCTTTAGAGCAGCTGAGGTTGCATTTCTGCTCTAACTCCTTGTAGTAGGTGTCTGACAATGGGTAGAACTCTGGGGAGACTCTGCCACAGAAGTTTGTATCCTGGAGCCAGCACAATTTCAGGAGCAGTATCCTCAAGGAAAGGCCAAGGGACATGTGTTTCAGTCCAGTATGTAGCTTTTACGTTTTCACATGTAGAAATTCTGCAGTTAAAAGCCAGAAATGTGATATCAGCAGTGGAACCCAGTTCATTAAGGATGTAAATCAATGGAAACAACAGGACGTATTATTTATCTAAGCCTTGAATCAATCTGACTACTATGCATAATGCTCTTAATTAGAAAAGTAAGCCAAAGCAGGAAGACAGTCTGTCTCCTAGCTTTGAAATTATCATACTCGTATCAGTGTGCTTGGGTAACTCATAATAAGGGACAAAGGTTACACATCATTTTATATGCTGAAAAACCGGTTTTGTACATGTCATTTCAAAAAATATTTAAGAAAGAGATGTAAGCCTTTCTACTCCTACTAGGCTTTGCTTTTTTGCTACCAGATTACTGATCTGCACTAAATAATCGATGATCTTAAGAAATACCAATACAAGCTTTGCATTTATACAGAGCCTGGATACTAATAAGTAACTGGTGATATCAGTTTTATCTTTGTACAACTTCCCCTACAAAGTTTGGTAGCTTTTCATATTTCTGTTTCACCTGCATAAACAATGCAGCTCAGAAAACAGCGTGGGTTGTCCCAAAGCTTGTCTGTTCAAATATTTTACTGGCATGTCACACCAGTATTCCTAGAATTACACCAGTATAGTTCCCTGTGCAGTCACCCACCCTCTCTTCTTCCTGTTATATTTATCTTCAACTGGAGCCAGTGAGTATGAAGTGTTCCAGTTTTGAAAAGATGCCAATGTACTGTGATTATGCTTTAACTTTTTTTTTGACCAGCTGTAATTAGAAAACAGAAGTCCCGCCTCATCAAAGCAGGATGCTTTCCATCCTTATTTTAAACAACTTCTTCAGTTTACTTAAATCCACTGAGCAGACCCACTGCCTGCTCACAGCACTGAGCCACACACAAGCACTGGTCCCAGCAGGAGCAATGCCTTGTCTTCAGGACTGGAACACAATTCTCCCTGTTCTATCACAGATGCAGCTACCCTGATTTATTTTCAAGGTAGTATTTAATCTTAAAATTTCACTAAAAAAAGATCAAACTCCTTCTGTCACATGAAATGGCCTTGCTTTCCCAGAACAGTATTTCCACAAACAAAAAATATGGTAATGAAAATCACAAGTAGGATCTGTTTCATCACAGTATTAGCTACATTTCTGTGAGGTTAACAATCACCTTTTTTAACATGTCAGGAATTATATGCGTAATTCTCTTTAATGGATGTTACAAATGTTCATCCCACACTGAAAAAAGATCACAGTTGGTATGAGTAATAACTTTTTTTTCTTGAACATCAACAGTTCCCCTCTAGCTCTGAACATATCCTCCAACATCAATGTAACCACAGCTGTCAAGGCAGCTTCACCTCTTTATATGTATATTTTAGCTTTAATTTTTTCCCACGCTTTCACCTAGTGGACTTTTTTTTTTTTTTTTTTTCTAAGGGGCCTAAACCTGTTCTCCAATTTTGTGGGCAAATTCATTGCAATAACAGATCTCCGTGTTTAGACATCTTTAAACATTATTATTAGTGTGCAAGAAATTAGAGACCTACATCAAGATCTGGAGGTTTGGGGTTTCATTTTTAATTGAGAGCGAATTTCAAATCATCGTTTCCCCTCATTCGAGGATCTCCAAACACTTTACATAGATAAAGGAGTTCTTGTGGCCTCCTTTCCTACAGGCAGCAGCAGTCCCACTTCCAGCAGATGTGACACAGCCCGGGTCCTCGCCCATCACCTGCACCCTGCAGACGGGCCCGGCACAGAGCCCTGTGGGCTGGGGACGGACGGGGATCTGTCCCCTCCTGACCCCGGGACACTGCATCGCGTGTCCCCTCAGAAGTGCTGCATCCCTATCGCCTCAGGGAAATGCTCCGCGTCCCCTCCTGGTGACACCCACGTCCCCTCAGAGAAGTCCTCAGGGTGCCCCGGGAGCTAAGGTGCCCAATGTCTCCTCCTCAGTGAATCATAGAATCATAGAATCATAGAATCATAGAATCATAGAATCATAGAATCAGCTGGGTTGGAAGGGACCTCAGAGATCATCAGGTCCAACCCTTGATCCACTACCGCTGCAGTTACCAGACCATGGCACTGAGTGCCACATCCAGTCTCTTTATAAATATCTCCAGGGACGGAGAATCCACTACTTCCCTGGGCAGCCCATTCCAATGTCTGATCACCCTCTCTGTAAAGAAATTCTTTCTAATATCCAACCTAAACTTCCCCTGGCACAACTTAAGTCCATGCCCTCTTATCTTGTTGAAAGTTGCCTGGGAAAAGAGCCCAACCCCCCCCTGGCTCCAGCCTCCTTTCAGGGAGTTGTAGAGAGCGATGAGGTCTCCCCTGAGCCTCCTCTTCTCCAGGCTGAACACCCCCAGCTCCCTCAGCCTCTCCTCACAGGACTTGTGCTGGATCCCTTCACCAGCCTGGTTGCCCTCCTTTGGACCTGCTCCAGGACCTCAATCTCCTTCCTGAACTGAGGGGCCCAGAACTGGACACAGGACTCGAGCTGTGGCCTCACCAGGGCTGAGTACAGGGGCAGAATCGCCCCACATCCCCCAGAGGTGAAGCCCCCCCGGGCCACTCCAGGGGGGACGCGCCCCTGTCCCCTCAGAGGGCAAGGGCCTGGTCCCCGCTCACCCCCCGAGGTCACGGCAGTGGCTCTGTCACCGCCCCAAGCAGCGCCGGGGCTTAGACATCCCTCAGCGTCTTCCAGCCGCACGGCCAAAGGCTCTCCGGCGAGGGCAGATGGGGGGGGACGGGGCCCAGGGTTGTGGGGGGGCTTGGCGGCCGCCCCGCCGAGGACAGCCCGGGCAGACAGGGGCGGCCAAGCCGGCAGTGCCCGGCCCCAAGGCGAGACCCGGAACGCAAGTGCCTGGGCTGCCGTTTCCAGGCCGGCCCGGAGTGCGGGAGCTCGGCGCGGTTGCCATGGTGTGGGCCCCGAGGCGGCTGCCGGCATGGAGGAGGAGGAGGCCACGGTGGGGGCCGGGCGGCTCCGGGAACGATGGGGGCGGCTGGTTTCGCTGGGCCGGAGGGGACTGGCGGAGCGCGGCGGCTGCGGACGCGTGGGAGGAGATTTCCCCGCCGGGCGTTCGGCGGCTGCGGGCGGTGGGGTGGGGGCGTCCCGAGGGAGGGCAGAGGCGCCGCCTGCCCCGGTTCTGTCCCGGTCGCGGTCCGGAGGCGGCTGGCGAGGCCCTGCCCGGACCCCTGGCCTGTCCGCCCCGGGTCCTTTGTCCCGGCCGGGGGTCGGGGGGTGGCCGGGGGTGTGCCCGGGCCCAGCACGCTGCTGTGGGCGGCTCCTGAAAGACTTGGGTTTATTCTGCTGGTTTCTCCTTTCCTTCCCCCCCCCCCCCCCCCCCGGTTTCTCCCGGTTGTCCCCCTTTTCCCCGGCACGTCTCTCCACCCACTTGTGCAGATTTCCTTCCCTTGCGTGTGTCTTCAGTGTTAGGGAAAGTAATTTTACTTTCTTCTCTCGCTCGCTCTTTTCTGTCTCTGCTTCCATGTCTGGTGGGTGGGGTTTTTAATCCATATTCCGGGTGCTGGGTGTGGATTATTCCCCAGATGCAAGAGCTGATGCGTGTCCCCTGCAGTTATTTGTTCAGTTATCCATGTCTGACAGCAAATGCAATGATTACTTGGTATCAACCAGAGCTATCATACACCATATAAACATTATTCTCCATTAATAATCTCAAGAGCCGTGCAGTAGCCTAGTAATAGTGCCATTTGTTTTGTTTGAACATACGTGATACTCTGTTTCTTTTTCCTTTTAAGAGAGACTTCAATGAACGCTGTGCTCAGTGTTCAGAAGTGAACTGGGGTATCACTGATGGAGGCAGATTTTATTGCAGATCTTGTCACAATGTTACTGAGGTAAAAAAACCTAAGTTATTGGCCTTGACGTGGGTTTAGTTTGATTGTTTCTTCGTTGTATGTTAAGAAAGTTAGATTTTTGTCCCTGGCATTAGGAGTTGAATGCAGTGTTGTGATTCTTTTTTCATGCTGTACTTGACACTGCTTAAAACTAATGTTCCTTGAAAGCACAACATTTAAAATGAACCATCCTAAGATGCTGCAGAGATGCAGTGATGAACTGGCAGGCTGTCTAGAGATCTGCTTTAGAAGTATTGCCTGGGTGTTGCTGTGCTTCTGTATAGTCCCATGTAAGCATACCCTGATGCATGTCACCTGCATGTCCAGGATGGTAATTCTCTATTTTTGCAATTTCTGAGTAAAAATTTGAAAACATCACCCCTTTGTTGAGGAAATTTGAACAAGTTCATCCAATCTATTTTATTATGAGACAATCTATGTGTGTTAGGACTATTTTTGTTATGTTTTTTCTTGCTAAAATATGCGCCTGTTTTGCAGAGAACTAGAGAAATTGTAAATGCTGATTTTGCTTCTAATGCAAGAGTGCAAACAATATCCAGAGGTTCAACAAAGGAGGAAAATGTTGGTATGTATAAGGATTTTTTCCATATTTTACCTAGGAATGGCTGTTCAGCAAGTGTTAATCTGGTTCATTATGTCTGTGACAGTGCCAAAAGCAGATAGCTAGGAAAACCTATAAGAACAGGTACAAAATACACTCCTCAAATGCTTTCAGAACCTTCAGAGGTCATCTTTGGTGAGACTGTGAGACTGGCCATGTTTTTTCTGCATTGAACCAGACTGTGAATACATAGTTCTTAATCCCACTTTGATTTATGAAAGCCAATACTCACAGAAGATACTAGTGGCATGCATGCAGATGTGGTGATCCCTCTGTTCCCTCCTCGTGGTGGCTGTCACAAAACCCAAAAAGTTGTCTCTCAGCTGTCTCTCTAAGTGTGATGCAGTGGTGGTTCAGATCTCAGAGCATCAGTCTGGCTTGCACTACAGGTACTTGGCCCTGTAACCTGTTCACAAACATACATGGAAGAGATTTCATGCAGTTACAATAACTAAACCAATGTTACATCTTTCATCAGAGTAATTTATGTATCTTTAGTTTTATGATTCAGAAAAGTAATAGTCATCATGTGTGACAATCTGTGCCATAAGGCTGATGCTAGAGCTATGTATGTGTTCTCTGATGGCTGGATAGAGGTTTTACTGCTGTGGTCACTTTCAAGAAGTAAAAATGCAATACAGTGCTAAGAGAAGTATGGGGTTGGTTATCTCTGATCCACTGACCTATCTCTACTGTACTGTGGTGGCAGTGGATTACTACATTCCTTTGGAAAGAACAATTGTGGGGAAGTGAATGTAGTAGTGAAAATGGGAGCAACCTTAACAGGTTGTCTTTACCCAGTATTGCTCTTGGAGTCTGAGCTGTATGCCACTTCATGCTCTCTAATCCTCTGTTAGGGAAGCCATTAGCTATCTTTTTCATTAGCCAGGCTTGTTAAAAAATCATCAGCCTCACATGATTCCTTCTGTGAGTGTTATACTATGACCATGTATTTGTAGGAGTAAACTGTATCTGTGGTTAACATTATTGAAGCTGGGGAGAAGCTTTGGGCAGATAACTTCTAAGATGGTGATCTGTAAAGTGTGATTGGAAGGAAAAATGGTGGAGGGAATGAAAAGGAAGCTGAAAAATGCAGAGAAAATTTCTGAGACAAAAGTCTGCACTAAAGGAGTTGTAAATGTAGAGGATTAAAGGTGAAAAGTAAATGTAATGCAGCCCAAGGGAAAAATTAATAGGTTGGAGAATGCTCATTCCATATGAAATCATGTTGTGCTGAGATTTGCTAGAAGCTCTGAGTATTTGAGAAAGTTTATGTCATTTAAATGTGTATCATTTTGTGGTAGAGAATGGTGAAGAACATGGTGATACTGGTTGTTTTTTGCCTGACTCATGAACATAATGTGTTCCAGTTTCCTGTGCTGAGGATGGGAAAGAAATGCTTATATTTAATTTGTTAATGACAGGTTCTCAGTTATTTTTAAAACTGGTCACTTAAGAACTCTCCACTCGATTAAAAATGCCACACTGGAAATTATAGTGAAATATATTATTCTTGGGAAATGTGTGGAGAAAAGTGCTTGTTCAGTAGCTCTTACTCTTGATGAAGATTAAATAAATGAAAATTAATGGAGTATTCAGTGTAGCTGATCTGTTCTATAGAAAAGACCTAAAATGATTTATTAGAGAGAAATGTGTCTGTCCTAAATTCTGGAGAAAAGAATATTACATGGAAGTAAGTGTGTAGAAAAATCCCACAACAGAACAGTGTAAATATAAAAGCTTTTTTTTTTTTTTTTTGCTTTTTTTTTTTTTTTTTTCCTTAGATGGAGGCTGTGAATGGTATGTTTGTGAAGGCTTTCAGCTTGTACTGAAGAAACAGGCTGAAGCTTTAGAAACCTTAGGAGTGTGTCCACAAATGAAGGTATGTAGATGTCAGTGTGATTTGTACACACTGTGTTTGTCTTACAGCAGGTGCTATTTTAAAAGATTGTAATTTTTCAAATGAATCAAACAACTCCTTGTCTAAAAACACTGAGCATATGAAAACAAGCTTAGTTTCCCTGGTAATTTTAGAACATAGTTTATAAATCACAGTTCATAGAAAAAGAGCTGGAACATTATTCAGATTCTTGAGTTAGAAATTATGCTTCATTCTCTCAGGAATTAATGGTCTGTAAACTTTGCACTAATCACTATCCATTTGTATTTATCAGGATGAAATTCTGTGCAATTTTTGGAGGCATTATCTTCAGAAGACCAAACAGGCATATTGCAAGAGACCAGTTGGAGAACCTATCAAAGCATTATCAGTAAGTAGAAAACTCAAATCCCATGAGATGTTTGGTATCTTTTTAAAAAGCAACAGAAACCTTCTTTGTTAAGGCTGCCTATGCAGCTTGTATTAATGTTACTTCAGTATGAAGCACGTCTTCTAAACAGGGATCCACATGTCCCTTTTTTTGTTCTTTGGGATTTTTTTTTCTTTTTTTCCTTTTTCAAGAGACAGATACTTCTCTCAGTATGAAAGCTGGTTGTTTAAAAATACTGCTTTGTCTTGGCTTTATGTGTGTAGGAGATAATGCCATTATCTATGTCAATAAGTAGAGCAGAAATTACAATACAAAATGCACCTTCAGCTACCCTCCTTTCCTGCCTGCTCTCTTGAGGTTACTTATTTCATGAAGCTTTTGATTCTACATGTTACCAACTTACTGGTCATTGTTGCAGCCTGCAATGCTAGGTAATTACTAGAAATCTTTTTATCTTGAGAAATCTATTAAAAATATATTTTGGCAGGGTTTCTTTATGCAGTGGTGATTCATAGAGAAAGTAAAAATAAGAATAGTTTGGGTTTAAACTTCCATTTACTGTTGATCTTGCATCTGTCAGGTTTTATTTGGTTTATTCAGGTTGAAATGGTAGGTAACAGTAGATAATGCAATGATTTATTTACCAAAACCAGGTGTGTGATAGCAGTACTGATGTGGACAGTGACCCAGGGAGACCTAGCCTTCTTCACTTGTTGTCTCTCTCTGAAAGTGAGGGGGATCTACAGACTGACTGCAGCTTTGCCTCCTCAGCTAGCAGGATCTCAGGTAGGACCAGTGAACTGAAATATCTGGAAACCATTTTTGTATAGCTTTTTAATATAAGTAAACATCTATACATTGTGTTAATGTACAATAAAATGGAGGAGCTGATTGGAAAGTGTAAAGTTTCCAGTCCTGTTTGCCAGTAGACTACTTTATGTTCTACCAGAGATAGAGGACTTCTGCTCCCCAGCCCTCACCCAAAGAGATAAAAATTGAACAAGACCTGGAAACACAATGGGAAATGCTGAAGGAAGTTCTATTTGTAACAAGTTTGCTTCATGCTTCCTGTTTGGAGTGAGAAGAAATTGCTATTATATTTGCAAGCTAGATGCTGACAAACATGATCACTTCAAAGACTAAGCACTGGTTTAGTTAATAGCAGGGCTGTCAGTCAGAACTTCAATGTTAAAAAACATTAGTTTGTTCTTTGAGAGTTTTTTTTCCCTATTCTATAGATATATTTAGCTTTCTAATTTTTTTTTCATGGAGTATTGTTATTCTGTATTATTTTGTCTCTGCATTCTTTTTATTACTTTCCCTATAACCCCTTTTGTCAAAAATCTTCTTTCAGCATTCCATCAGTTTTTCCTTTCTGTTCACAATATCAACTTAAAAATACTTAAGATGTATAGCATTTTTAATCTAAAATTATATAGAAAATTGGAGTGTTTTGTTCTACTGGGCAAGTGTAATGTCAGACAATGCTGCAGTGTCTAATAGTGGCACATTTGAAATCTTTTGCTTTTTAAACTTCTGATGGTTTTTTGGTTTTATTTTTCATTTATTCTTTGCTTGCCTTTTCCTTCTTTGTGTATTTCAGTGTTTCTTTTCCCCCTATTCTGTACTGACTTCTTTATGTCCCATTTCTCTTCTTTCCATGATACTGCCTGCCTGCCCTCAGAAGAATTCAATTGTTTTCTTTTATGGTTTTCTCTTTATTTCATAAAGTCTGTATATAGTAGTGGAATAAGAAACTTGACCTGCAGCAATTAAAAAAATAATAAACTTTAAAAAATCCAAACAGAATTACTGAGGAGAAGAAGGTGCAAAAATGGTGCCAAAATTTTTTGTGAGCACAATATAAGTACCTTTCATCCTTATATATTAAAATGACACAAAATTCAGGTGAAGAGCCACCTTATGTTTGTAAATGTAGCAGATCTTTGGTGTTACATAAATATATTATTATATAAAGAGGAAAGAGCTGACTGAAAATTTTCTAGTGAAAATATTTCATTGAATTTTCTTCCTCCTTTTGATGTCTAGAGAACCCTCTTTCTTCCTTGGTACTTGTGCCTTTTAATGTTCCTTTCCTAGAGTTTTAGAACAGCTGTATAGTTTTAAAATAGGCCATAATTTAACATATTCTTTCCCTGTTATTTTAGAGTTTGATTTCAGCTTTAAGTAGTCATACTCATTTTGCTAAAAGCACTTGACCTGGATTAAGAGTTCAGCAAAACTGGAAGTACATTTTGGTGAAGTGAAACGTGGGAATTGTTTCATGTATTGAAGTTGAACACCAGCAATGCTGTACGTGTTCTAGTTGACTATAAACTCATGTGAAGATTCAGAGGTTTCCTTTTCTGTGCTGCTTTTACCAAGCTGTTATTGCAACAGGTTGGAAGCCTCAACGCCCATTTTCCCCTAAGGGGTTTGTTTGGTATGCAAGCATATTTATTATTTTATTTTATTTTTGTATAGGGATAGTAGCAAATTCCACTCAGTATAGCACTGAGATATTGCTAGAGAAGCCTATTAAACTCTTAAATCATTAAATGTGTGTAACTGTGTGTTGTCATGCCTTGCATAAGCTGGAAGAAATAAAAGGAAATTGTGCGCCATCATTAAGGCCACAAATATAATGAGGATTATTTTAAACTCAGTTGAATGTGAAATTAGTAATGAAGCTTCAGTCATTAAGCCGCCTTTAAGCACAGGTATCCCTGCAAAAAGTGGAACTGTTGTTTAAAAGGATTAACAGCTGTTCCTGCTTTTGTTCTCTGATGCACCTATCCCTGATGGACCTCGTAGGTGCTGTCATGTAGAGCTCAGTCCGGAGGAGGTGTGTGTTACAGCCGGTTCTGTTGACCTGTCCCTACATCCTTACTGCTCTGTCCGCCGGGTTGGGAGCCAGTAGGTGGCATCAAAGACCAGTTCTGGCTCAGGAACACGATATTTACAGTCCCTGACATCATGTTGGGTGTCAGTGGGTGCTGGACTTCTCCCACTGACCACTGTCACCTTACAGTGACTTACCTTGACTGTCACCTGCCATGGAGCTGCCAAGATCTCTAAAGTTTGAAATTACTCTTACTGCCAGGGCCCTGCAGCTCCCAGGGGGAGCTGTGGATTCAACCCTTTCTGCTCTTGTCTGAACAAGTGAACACTCTCTTGGGAAACAGTGACAAAATCTCAGCAGAGTTAATGCTGGTATTTTGTGCTGCAGTGCTTTAAGTAAAAAACGTTTTCATTTGTCCTAGTTGCAACCTGATATAGGGAAGAAAGGTGTTTTTTTTCCCCTCTTCTTTCTTCCCCTTAACTCCCAGGTTTCACTTCTGAAAAGGTTCCTAACTCATAAATCACTCCCCTAAGTTAAATTTCTCATTGCTGCTTCTCTTAATTTTCAGTGATTCATCTCAGTAAGGAAGTGAGGAGGTTTGATTGTTGGTGTTTTTTTCATCTTCTTTACCATTTGTTATATATTTGTTCTAAAGGTGTTTTCATCTTCATTGAATGAAGTTGTATTGTTTTAAAACAATACTTATGTTCCCACGGTTAGAGGTTATATGGCAGATTGTTATGTACTATAACCTCAGTAAAATTTCTGCAATGTAATTCATGTTCTTGTTAAAGCCCTGACTGTGAAATTTAAAACTCTTGTTTTAAGCTCCAACTCTGAGGCGTTAAGCACATAAAATTTTCCTTTTTTCTGCCATCTGGTCTCTTGTATAGAAAATAATATGTAGATCCAGATAATATGTATTGTCATACAGGAGCTAATGTCCTTCTCCAGCTGCAGGTTTAAGTTCTCAACAAAAGGCTTGTTTTGATGTGTACTAGACTGAGTTTTGTTGTTTCTTATAATCCAGTGTCTTAGTTAAGTGAAGTAGCAGTTTATGAAACAGGTTGTCATCTTGTATCTCTTTACGTTTTCAATAAGTTAGAGTTAAGTTCTTTGGTAGAGAAGTGCAGAAACTACAGAACTACTCAGAATAATTATTTCAAAATGTTAATAGTTGCTGAACAAGTGTCCTTGTATGTTTTTTCTGTACACTCTAGATTGTTTGTATATCATATCATATGTAATTTACTTTCTTTTCTGCTTTTTAACATAAACCCAAGAAAGCACCTCTGTGTGCTCTGGCTCAGTAGATGGTAGCTTGTATTTACTGAAGAACCAAAAGGAGAAACTGAGGATGACAATGCCAATGACCCTTTCATTTTGTTACATGGCGTTACTCTGGTTGAGAGAACCAATGACATTATCTGATCTCCTAAGGTATGAATATTCTCTAGTGAAATATTTGTTGCTTTTATAAGTAATACATTTTAAAAACATAGATCTGTACTATTGCCCTCTTACTAATTTGCTCAGAAATAATGAGAAGCACTCTCTATTTAGTTGTCTTACCTTTTCTATGACATAACAATTTTTTCTGCTGCGTTTAGAGAATGTTCTCTGTTGCTTGCAATGAATCTCGAAGACCTGCAAGGTCTTGAGAAGGTTTTGGAGCTAAAGAAGTTTTTATCCTTCTGAAGATTCACTAGAGGCATGTGTGGTCACACACTTGCTATTTTTGCTGTTGTCAGTATGCCAGAATTAAATGAGTGAACATTCTCCAGGTCTTACATCATTGTCATCATACAAAAAATACCAACAGTATGTAGTGATCTGAAAAGTAGCTAAGTAGCTTCACACAATGGAGTTTGGCACAGAAATTAAAATAGGAAGTCCTTTCTTGCCTTCATATCTTTGTATCTGTAATTATCAGAGTTCAGAATAATACAGCTTTTAATATAGTAGAGATAAAATGTCCTAATAGTAGGGTTTGATGCTGAGTGGAGACTATCAAACTATTGCTGACAACGCAGCTCCCTTCTTCCCTCTACAAAACTGTGCACACATTCCATGCTTCCCAGCCTGGCAGTGTTTAAGAGGCATTTAGGCAATGCCCTTAACAACGTGCTTTAACTTCTGGTCAGCTCTGAATTGATTGGCAGTTGCAATTGATTGGCAGTAGGTGATCACTGTAGGTTTCTTCCAACTGAAATAGTCTTTTCTACTTAAGGAATAAAAAGTAATTCAACTTTCCTTGTTACCAGTAAATATTTTAAATCAGACCCAAATAACTTAAATTTGGGAATTCATAGATTAAACCAGGGCATAGATCTTTATGGGAGACCTTTTTCATACTGGTACTCCTTTTTAAACGAGTGTTGAAATACTGGATATTTAAAAGAAAAAAGGGGAAAACTGTTCTTTTGGCAAAATTTAAGGAACAGAAAGACTTAAGTAACTGTATGCTGGCAATTCAAATCGTAAACTCAGACAAAATACAGGAGCAACTGGTCCAAAATTCAGTTGATATGGTAGATTTCAGTTCTTTAATTTTTATTCTTCAGATATATAACCTGCTAGCTAAAAGGCAAGGCAATGATTACATCACCCCCAGCAGTGGGGCATGTAACTAATATTGCTGCTAAAAGTGTAATGAAGCAAGGGAAGTTTACCCAAGAGCATTATCTTCCCTCATGGTCTCTACCCTGGAGAACACACTTCCACCTGCACTTGTCTAGCTTTGTATAAACTTTCTGAGAAGGATGGGTATTGAAAATGCTCTTTTAGGAGTAGTTTTTAAAAAGGGGAGGTTGGTATGTCTCAAAGTATGGTAGTTAAAAACAGCTAATTTATTTCTATGTAAAATAGTATTTAACACTTTGATTTAAGGGAAGGCCTGTAAAATGTTCAGGAAAATGATAACTTTAAGCTAACACCCTGCATTACAGAAATACTTACTTGAGAGAATTAAAATATAGTAGAACTCAAAAGTAGTTTTCAGTGACAAGATTTATTACTGTTAGTATTTTCCTAAGGAAATTCCTTAGGAGTCAGAACTGCCCTTAGCATATTCTGTATAATCGTCAGTTATTAGAAAATTAATATATAAAATTTGTCTGATAATATTTGTATATGGAAAAATCCAATTAATTAATTACAATTACAGAAACAGAGAAAATGGATCATAGTAAGAATTGTTGTTTAGCCTGTCCTGTTTGGAGAGAAAAAAGAATAATTAAATACCTATTATTGGTTACTTTATTTTGGAAACTGTCTCTGGAAAGCATATGGGGTTATACAAAACAAATACAACCTCACAAGATCCTCCATTAGTGGTGTGATTTGGGAAAAAACAACAAAACCATAACAACAACAACAAAAAACCCAGCTATTAAAATAACTGTTAGGAGAGAGGATAGATCTGCTGTTTGCATATTAATGGTATATTGGATTTGGCACCTTAAAAATTGGGGAACTGGAGAACAGGTCCAGAGAAATTGTTCAGAACCTGGGTGACATCCTTTGTAAGACATCCTTCAGAGATTTTTATATTTTCTTGAAAGGATATTGAGGAAACATGGAAGTAGTAAAAAAAGCTGGAAAAGGAGAAAAAGGAACTCAAGAACCAAATACAGCACAGAAAGGCACAATCAGAAATTGAAATAAGATTATTTGAATGAGAAGATATTATTACACTCATACATTGTATCTTAAGTAATTTTAAAAGTGAGTAAATTAGAATGATATGGTGACTTCAGCTGCATTGAACATGTGAACTGCATTAAGTGCAGAAAGTTACTTTTAAAAGAATATAATTTGTATTGCAAAGTTTTACCATGATACGATAGTTCTATAAGACCATAATTACATTGTTATGCTTCCCTCCCTACCCTTAAGGTCTTTATCTTTCACAAGTTTGATGAAGGGAAAGGGGTTTTAAATTGTATGAACCACCATAAAATACTTGTTTTTAAACTTCTGAATATTTAAGTTAAAAAAATCAGACAATGTTACCATTTTTACATGCATTAAGATACACAGATCAAAATAGCGACAGACTAGGGATGAAAACTATGCAGGGAAAGCATTAAATATTCAGCATTACCTTTTAAATCTTTATAGGCAAATTGTTTTATTTAAACCAGCCGAATTGCACTTGTGAATAAAACTCTGCCCTTTTTTTTTCCCTCAGTTTGGTTTTCTCCCTACCCTGAAATCAGCTGACTACTGCTCCTCCCTTGTGATACATGCTTAGGCACTACAGTAGGGCAGTCTGCCAGCTTTTAAAGGATTTACAACACCAAAAATATATTCCTCCTTGCTACTTGACACACTTAGCAGAAAAACCACTACAATTACCTGCTCTGACAAGGACATTTTGGTTTAAAAATAACACTCTTAACAACCGTCTATTCAAGTCTATGCAACACATTACATCCTTTTGCTTTGTGAATAGTCTCACAGTATTCAACATGCTGTATGTTATTTATCTAAATAATAAAATTGTTGCCTTGTGGAAAAAGTTTCAAGGTGCTAGACTTTGGGATTATGAGAACTAAAGCCTTTCCAATGAGGTTATACTGAGCTATGCTGGCAAGACTAAACTTGTAATCAGTTTGTAGCATTGCTGCCTGGCTTTAACAGATGCATTGTTTCCTTGTAGCATGCAGAGGACCTGGGATTTTTTTCATACTTGGACCTTAATAATGTGTGCTGTAGCTGTAATTAAAAGGACAGTCAAGTTTTCAAGCACTTCATTGATACAATGTAGTCTTACAAGTGTTTTGATCATCTTTCTGTTAAATGAAGGGTTAGGAGAACAGCAGAAGAAACTGTTCTGATGTGCTATTCCAAATCTGGGCTCTTGGACTAAGTGTTAAAAACCTGAATCATCAGTGCATTGTATTCATAACAGGGTATTTATGCTGTTTCATGTATTTTTAGAATGTAAAACCAACTCTTAACCTGAGAGGGAACAGCATTTTTTTTTGTATGGTGACAGTAATTTCAAGCTAGGAAAGACGTCATTATTCTTTAAACAGTTTCAATGTTTTGCTTGCTACTGCTGAGTCAGTGTAGACTTCCTTACATTTTAAATCCATTTTGATGGACATTGCCAGTCTCTTGCAGTGTGAGGATGTGGTTCCAACATCAGTTTAAGCTGATCTGGGTTTCCGTTTCTGTGGTCCTAAATAAATATTCCTGCTTTTTCTGTTGCCCTAGGTACTAGCATCTAGTTTGTTAGGTGAAAGAAGTAGAGTTGCAGAAGCTAATTTTGCAAAATAAAGTTTCACCAGACATTTTAGCACCAGTTAATTTGCTTCACCACAAGCTCCTTTCTGCCTTGCACTGGCAATAATGTTCATGCAGTCAGCTGAGTCTGGAAATCTGTCCGATTGAAATCAAACCCTGGAAAACAAAAGATTAGTTCTCAATCTAATCCTCTGTCTGAGAAGTCACACAAGTGCTTTTGTCAGCAGGGAGGAGTGTGTGGCAGAGGACTGAAGGGTGGGATTTCCCATTTCAGAGGCAGCAAGCTATTAGGGTGGTTTGACTGCAATCACCACTACACCACACCCGAAGCAAGGTCTTGGTTGTTTGTCATCTTCCAGCTGTTGCTGTGCTGACTCTGGAGGTTGCTGCTCTCAGTCTCTTGGTACCAACTCTTCAGATCTGACTGCTAATTGTGTGATTGCACCTTAACATGTGTCAGCCAAAGCTTATCATCTGTGATGGGTCACTGGTGCTGAAAGAGGAAGGTCTTGCTTCCCTTTCTTCTCTCCTCCTGCCTCTTGCACTTGTTGGAACCATCTGTGACCCTCTGCAGTTTGTTTCTTGAAGCAGGATAATGGGCAGGCTTTTGCTGTTACTGAGTTACATTTGTGGAAGAGGGTGATGAGCAACAGGAGCACAGAGCCAGACCAGAAGGCAGGAACTACAACTGTTCAGCTTTTAAGATGGCTCAATGCACTTTGTGAAACCAACCCTCAAGTTTAAGTTCTTCAAGATCGTGCAGCTGAGACTAAAATGAGCTAAGGAGCTGTTGAACAAGCTGCTCAGCAGATCATGCAGGTTGGCAAGGACAAACACCTGGTGCTGGGTTTGGATGATAACCTCACTGTGTGGACCAGTGCACATCTCCACTCAGTGTGGAAATGCTATTTACACTGATGGAGGAGAGCTACTGAAATTTTGTTAGCAAACTGTACATCAGAGCTTGATCAGAAAGGATTGTGCAGTGTTAAAGTTTATATATAGATATATATATAAAAGCAAACTCTTTACTGATACTTCTCAAAAAGTGGTAGAAAAATACAGTATACACAGACTATTCTGCAGAGCTTCAGAATAAAAAGTATTGGGCTGTGTGATTCTTCAGATTGCTGTTCTTCAGAAATTATTATAAATTATGGGTTAATTTCAATGGAGGGAGTGTTGGTTAAGAAATGCACATTCATTTTAATCATTTTGAATTTAAACTGAAAATTCATTAAGAATATTTTGGTTTAAAAAAAAAAAAATCCAAACAAGATGTATCTGTAAACATAGCAGTAACTAGGAACCCAGGAGGGACTTTCAGAGTTCATAGGCTAAGAAGTTACTATTGTGCCTACATAGCAAGATCAGAGAGATACTGTTAGATAACACAGCTGGCAGGAGAGAAAATTTTCAACTCTAATATTATTTAAAGAACAGGGCCTTCCCTGTTTGAAATTATAACATATTGCAGTTTAATGTACTCTTTTAATGAAACTGTTTTGGAAAAGACAAGACAGGAAGGCAGTTCTTGCTTAGTCGTAGGGGAGACCACTTAATATGCTTTAATCTGGAACAAGAGTAATGTCTGTTCCCTTGTCAGGATCAGTTCTTGTTCAGTGCTTGCTTTCCTTGGTGTGCATGTTGGCTAAGATGTGGGGCAAAAGCAGGGGTTTGATGTGGTTTAATTGGGAGCTGCTTTGAAGTCCCATCCTATGTGTGTCTGTGTCTGTGTATGAAAAGTCAAGAAAAATCCCAAATAATACTGTCAGCTACTTACCAAAGCCATTTTTTAATCAGAAAATTCATTATTTGATGCAAGTAAAAAATAATTATTTTGTATTTATTACTATACCAAGTAATTTCTGTTCACACCCGAATAATACTTTTTTAAAATCATAGTACAGATGGAATTAATAGGGTCTCAGTTCTGTGCATCTGCTTCATTCCATGACTTTCCTCCTGCCACATAACCTCCCTCCAACTCCTTTAGAAAATGTGTGTTTTAAAAGCAAAATTTACTTAAGGCTTTAGAATCTTGGGAAAACAAATGTTAAAAATCCCATGCCATTCAAAGCAGGCTTAAAGCAGTTTCAGAAATGCAGTAGCTGCAGAATGTGCAGAATGAGCCCCATATGAGCATGTTGATTGTAAGCTTACTGCTGTAACAGTGTTGTTTGTCAGTCATGACAGGCATTAATGCTTGAACTTAAAGGCATGTTAAATGATTGAGCTGGGTTTTGTCTGTGGAGTGTTTAGGGGCATGTAACTTGCTTCAACAATATAATACTGGTGTTCTTTCAAATCAGAAGTTGGTTTCCATATTAATTTTAGAATAAACACATGCATTTGTTCTAAATACTATTTTGATTTGGTCTCCCTTTATTTTTTTTTAATACAGGTTTGTTGTTGAAGGTCATATTCCATATCTGAATGTTTTTCAGCATTTTCCGGAGAAGATGAAATTATGTGGACTTGATCTTAAGATCTTTAGCGTAGAGGTAATTTTTTTTCCTAAAGAGAAAGATTTTAAAAAAGATCAAAACCTAGTTCTCCTGTGGTATTTTAATTTTTTTGGTCACTGTACTGATAGATTGGTTAAAGCTGTTCTTATGTTGCACAGTTCATGTTTTGCATTATTGAAGCCTGTGACTTGGAGTGCTTTAATCTTTAACCAGTCTTATTAATCTGATTACCTAAGTTAAAACTAAATCAATTAATACTTGTGGAGAAAAAGTTATTTAGAACTGTTCTTGTAACACTCAGAGATAGGATTTGGCTTCATATCTAAGAGCAATGCTTATTTGAAATATCCCTTGAATTTGTTTGTAATTCTGTATTCTTTTTCATGAAATGTGGTTTTCGTGCTACCACTCATTCTGTTTCTTTCTGTGCTGGTTGAAATATGTAAAACTTAAAAACCACATAAGGGGTTAGAGCCCTTCTAGAAGCTGACCAGTGATGGACAGTTTGAGCAAAATGTAGATTTCTCTTATTGATGGTTATTACATATTGTTGTAACAATTGCCCACTGGTGTTTGTGTTGCAGAATTTAAAAAGTTGATTATGTATTTTTAAAATGTGCAAATGAAATCTTCACTTTTAAGAGCAATAAGCAGCAGTTCTGCTAACAGAAAGAGCTAGGTTTTAGTCAGCTTAAGGTGTTGGTAGCCCAAGCCCTTGGTGGTGATGTTGCAAGTAATGTTACCATTTTCCAATATGTAGCATACATTCAACAGCTCCTGAGTTGTGCTTAAGTTAATGTGTAGCCTTCTCTTCCTCTTTTTTTTCTTTTATATTTTTTTCCCCCTTTTTTAATACACTGCTACCCTCAAATCAGGAAATTAATTTAAAATAAAACCTTTTGATTTTTTTTTTCTGTCTTAGATATTTCCTTAATAGAAAAGAAAAATCAGTATGAAATGTGGATGTATAAAACTCTTAATTTTCAGTTACTCTGTCCTTTGGCTCCATCATCCTTTGGAGATGGTTTGTTGGTTTTTTTTTCCTCTCAAAAATGGCTACATAGAACCTGTATTCTGGGCTAACTAAATAAAATAACCCCCTTCCTCACAGTCCTACAAATAACACACATAAAATTTTCATATGAATTGCAGCTGTAATACTTGTACCATGACTTGTAGAGAAGAGGTGACAGTTCCCCTTGGAGCGCCCTTCTGCTTTTTTTTGGTATGGAGCTGTTTCTGGCAGTCAGGATTACCTGATGCCAGTCCTGAGGATGATTTCAGCAGTTCCTACTAGCTTGCTTTCTTCCAGAGCTCTCAGTTTGGAGTATGCTACTGTCCCTCCATAAGCCTGCTTGCACAATGGATGCTCTCATGCCCTGATGTGTGAGTGGGTCTTCACAACTGGAAAGCCACAGGCTGGTCAGTTTTATCTCATTCATAGAATCACAGAATGTTTTGGGTTGGAAGGAACCTTAAAGATCATCTAGTTCCAACCCCCTGCATGGACAGGGGCACTTCCCACTAGACCAGGTTGCTCAAAGTCCTGTCCAACCTGATCCTGAACCCTTCCAGGGGTGGGGCAGCCACAACTTCTCTGGGCAAACTGTTCTGGGGTCTTGCCACCCTCACAGAAGATAATTTCTTCCTATTATCTAACCAAAATCTCCCCTCTTCTATTTTAAAGCCGTTGCCCCTTGTCCTGTCACTCCATGCCCTTGTAAAAGGTTCCTTTCCAGCTTTCCTGTAGGCCCAACAGGTACTGGAAGGTGACTATAAGATCTTCTTGGAGCCTTCTTGTCTCCATTCCACCTTTTACATTAAAAAGGAAGTCTCACTACTTCACCCTCTGTTTTAAACTCTCATATATCATGTGTCAACTTTTCTTTTTTCACAGACTGGGGGAAAAAAACAAATCTGATTTTTTAAAAAAACTTATTTTTTATTTTAAATATTGCTTATGGTGAATCTGTATCTATTGTGGTCTGCTATTTATCTTACAGGAAATTGGTGATCTAAAAACTGAATTTGTGTAACTTTTGACTTCCATCTTGCTTGCCTGTGATGCTGACACCTGCACCCCTCACTTTGAAAGTATAAGTAGGAATACCTACCAATCAAGTAATCTCTTTGTTTTCACTTAGCTACATAAGTAAAGTTCTGTAAGCTTACTGTACAGTTTCTTTTCCAGCCACTCCAGTATTACTGTGGCTTCCTCTTTCTAGGAATATTTGCTCCTTGGTTTTTACCTTCAGTGTTCCTTTAGTACTGCATCCTCAGTTTTATTTAGCTTTAATATTTTTAACTGCATCATTTAGCTCATAATTTCAGTAACCTTACTGTTTCTTACATCTTATGTTTCAGAACTGATCTGGCTGCTTGTTGCAGCACTGAGATTACCAATAGTTAACTCTATCTAGTTTTGACATCTGAGTTTTGAGAAATTCAAGAGATGAGGTTATTGCCCTGGAGCAGGAAGTCAGATTGTGTAATACCCCATCCTGAAAATACAGCCTGCATTCTTTTCTCCTTGGTGTTCTGTATACTTCTATTCTATAGACAATTATCTTCAAAACTTTTATGGGTTTATGACTTAATAACCAGGCAGGTAAGATTCTCTAATGCCATTATTTGTTGTGTTTTAAATGTAGTGAATACAAGCTGCAAACATGTTAAAAAATCTTGATAACTGACAGTACTATCCAATTTTGGACAAATTCTTATTCTCCTTGTATTCTGTGCTAGTTCCCTGGAGCCCAAATTTGATCCAAGAAGTAGTTATGTCATAGTAGTTTAAAGGATTTGAGGTGATACTAAGTATCATTTTATCAGTTAAATACAGATGAAGCCCAACTTGATAATGTTTATTTTATGTAAAAAGCTTATCAGTGGATTAAAGTGTTTTTTCACTTTAGTAACATTTTCCCAGATACCCAAAATATACTGAATTTGTACAGGCTTGAAATTGTTGGAGCTTTAAAAAAAGAAATGCAGCAAATACTACAAGGTGAGTCACATCTACTTTCTAACTGCCTATGCAGTGCCATGTGTATGTTTACACACACAAGGGTTTTTTTAATGCTTTGTCATCTAGTAGTAGTATTTCATATGCAAGGAATGTGACAAGTCTCAGGCTTTCCAGCTGATGAACTGCTCTCCTGTGTAATACAGCCATGGAGTCCATATCACTGGCAATTTTTCCCTGTACAGTTTAGCAATTAAAGGTTATTGCAGCATCTGTCATACAAGGAGAGGCTGAGAGATCTGGGGTTTTTAACACTGAGAAGGCTTGGGGGGGATTTCAGCAATGTGTGTGACCACCTGACAGGAAGGAGTGTGAAGCCTATCTCTATTCTCAGTGATGTGCAGCTAAAGGAGAGGAGTCAATGGGCACAAACTGAAATACAAGAAATTCCATTTAAACACAAAATCATTCTACTGTCAGCATGATTGATTGCTGGAGCAGACTGCCCTGAACCACTGTGGAGTCTGCATCTTTCGAGATGTTAAAAACCTGATTGGACACAGTCTTGAGCAATGTGCTGTAGTTGAGCAGAGGTGTTGGACTTGATGATCTCCAGAGGTCCCTTCCAGCCTTAAGTATGCTATGATTCAAATTATATAGTGTGCCTTGTATTTTGTTTCACATTTTCAGTGTAGGTGGCAAATAAACCCTTCATATTTTAGTAACAGAGCAGCTAATAAGAAGGGCATAATTTTTCATTCTTTCTAAACTAAACTGTATTTAAAATACCCACCACATAAGTTATTGTATCTGGACATTGCTTTCAAGAGGTCTGGGAGCTCCAGGCATAACTGCCTCATAAATAAAGAGAAAAGGAGCCTCTACCTGTTCAAATCACCTTTATCACGATGCATAACTTTTCAACACATCAGGTCATAGCTGGAGATGAGTACCACTTCACAAGTATTTGATGAAGGAGAAAAGTAGTTTATAAATTATCTTTGTGTAAAATGTTTGTCTTCCATGTGTGTTTATCTTTCCATTGCTGCTGGTCTCTTTTCTAAGGCTTCACTTGATTAGTCATCCTATTTATCCTTTCCTCTATTAAAATCATGTGTGTTCCTAATACAGGAGAAGTGCAAGTTTTCATCTTATTCTAAAAAATTTCACTTTTCTAAACCAAGTGTTCCTATTCCATTTGATTAAACCTTTTTTATGCATCAAGAAAGAATACTTAAGTTTTGCATTTTGCTCTGCAGGAGATCATGTTATTTTTCTTGCTGTTTGCAATTTATTTAACTGCTGTAAGTCCCTGCTGATCTTGAGTCTTGTGCCAGTGGCATGCAGTCATCTTCTGTCTTTCAGGTGAAAGTCATCTTTGCATCCTTTTTAATGCAGAGAATATCTATTTCTTCAAAAGTCTGTTAGTGTAGGAATAAAATGAATTTATAAAGCAGTAATAGTTTGTGTAAAGTTCCATGACTAATTTTCTTTCAGCTTGTTTTACTTTTATTTATGGCACCGTTCCTCCAGTGAAGCTATGCATAAAATCCCTCTTCTATTTCTGCTTAAAAGTTTAGTAAACTAAAATACTGAAGATAATAAACACATCACTTTGGAATATGTGCTGTGTGGGATAGGATAGGTGTAGTCTCAAATATATTCTTTTGATCCTGCTCTTTGGAAGAGATTTCAGAATGGTTGTCTTTTTAGATGCACAAATATCTGGACTTGGCAACGAGCTCATTGTGTGACCTCAGTGAAGTTCCCTTCTTTCAATCTCGACTCCAATTTTAATATAATTGCTATCTTCCTAAACTTATTAAGAATCTCATTTTTTCTCAGAGGTGAGGGGGCTTGGAGAAAGTTGAGCTTTGTGGGTGTTAGGTGAATACTGATCATAAACTGTCCACCAAATTGCCCTCATAGGTGTTTACCAAAGAAACAGGTGTTTACCAAATTATCTTTGCTAATTCTTCTACCCTGGAGTGTGGTCATGAAATGGCTTCTCTATCTAAGCCTTTTTCTTTTTTTTTTTTTTATTTTTCTTTTCTAATCTTAGATGGAAGTAGCTGCACAATTCTAGATCAGTCTGAAACCTTTTGTCTTTTACAAGGAAAGCTCCAGTCCTGACAGTGTTGTTAATATACCTTGCTGTCTGAGAACCTGTATCTTAAAAATGCTTCCTTTTTTGTTTAATGATTTAATTACATTTCTGTCTTCCTCTGTGGGTTTGGAGTTTTTTAATAATCCAATGAGTATGATTCTATTGCTGCCTATAACAAGAAATATCCTTGTTTAGAAAGCTTTGACCTTGTCTAGTGAGAAAATTAATATCTAGGTTACTTTTTGGTTGTCTTAGTATACATCATTGTTTTGTTTCCTTTAATACATCCTTCCTCAAATTTATCCTTATTAACAGAAGCACTGTTTACTTTGAACTCTGGTCAATATAGTTCACTTATTTCCATTCCTGAATGTCTTGGTTCTTAAGTAACTCATAGTGTTACTCTTCAGGTTTTTCCATGATACAGAAATGCTTTCTAAACTTCCACCTGAGCAGGATGTTAGCATCTTCCTTGCTTTGCCTGTGGGAAACTCTTGAATGCATCCAAATGAAGTGGCAGCAATATGGTGTGCTGGTCAGAAACCAGTCTTGTGGACATGAGGAGAAGAGGCACCAAACTCAACAGACCACATCAGGATTTTTCATCCAGCTAACTGAAAATCTTCTTGTTTCTTTCTTGTCCCTGATGTACTTTTCCTTTCAGGCTTAATCCCTATCATTCTACATTAACTATGTCTATTTTTGTCTGTGTCAGATTATGCCAGTAGCTCTGGGCAGCTCTCCATTGTGTTAGGTTTAACAAGAATTTTCATTCCTGCTTCATCATGGACTGATGTTGACATTGATAGGAAGAGTTTGAAAATAAACATTTGCTGCCCTAAGAAAAGATCTAATTCATCCAGAGTCCTCCTTTTCCTTTAAGTAATTTGTGATAGTGTTGAAGTAGGTACCATAATGTATTTATAAAGCACACTGGAAAACACTAAAAGTAAAAAACTACTGAAGTACATTAGATCCTTCAAGGATGTGCCACTTCAGTGTGGAGTGGTTTATTATGTATGATGTTTTGGATTTATTTTATTTGAGTTGGAAGAGTATATACCTTGCACCCTTGCACTCTAGCTTGGATTATTAGGTTTCCTCTTTTATTTGGGAATGGAAGGCTTGCTTTACACATTAAGAAATGATCACTCTTGTCTATACTGTATGGAAAATTTCCAATTCTTTGGTTTATTCTCTTGTTGTATTGTATAGCTTGTATTTATTTTTTTTCCTTCCAGTTCTTTATCTTTTTTTTTTCCCCCTTTATTTTACTCTTGGCAGCACTTTTGCATCCATATTTCTCTGCCACTAATCCTTCTGACACACTTCAATCAAATCTCACTTCTGCTGAGAAATTGAGAGATCTGATTTCTGAGATGAATTTGCTAAGGTACTCCTCTGGTATCAAGAATGTTTGTTTTGCTCCCTTGTTCTGAATGTTTTGCTTTCCAATAGAGCACCTCTTGAGGTCTGAGGAGAATTTTGAGTTACAGTCTTCCAGTGACACTTCGTGGTAATTTTTATTTGAGTATTCCATAAAGAAGAAAAAATGAGCAGGAGCTTCATCTGTCTCTCTCCTCTCCTGACCTTGTGAAGGTTTTTTGACTGGCAGGATATATATTTAGCTTCCATTTTTCCCATTGCCATTGTATTATTTTGTGCAGGATCCATGCCAACTAGAGTTCCTGAATCTCCCATTTTACATTTTTTTAAAATACTGCATATTAATAGGAAGAGTCCTTTGATGTTAAGAATTTTTTAAGATTATTTAAAAAGCAACATTTGTGTTTCAGAGAGCTCCTTAGTTATTTCCTTTAAGCTTCTTGTGTGTAAATTATCTCAGCCTCTCCTCTAAAATACATAGTTTTATCAGATAGTGGTCTGCTTTTTTGCAGACATAATTTTTCTCTTCAGATTTTTATTTTTCCAGACACAGAACAATGTTCCACTTTTTGTGGTGTTGTTTTGTTTGGTTTTTTTCCCCCATGACTTACTCATTTACCTGTGATGTTGAAATCCAAAGTTTTGGGGTTGTTTGGTTTTGTGGTTTTGGTTTGTTTTTTTTTTTTTAGTTTCTATGCTGCTTAGAGTTTAGCTGCCTTTACCTCTTGTTTCATTGCAGAGTATCTATAGTGCTGTTTCCTGCCTTTTTTTTATCCAGGAGACAATCCCTGAGCACTATGCAGTCAAGTCCCTCCTCTCTTCAAAAGGGTGATCTTTTATTTATGGTTTTCCCTTTATCCCATGATCCCACAACAAAGAAGGCTATAGCAGACACCTCTGTGAGTGTAGCGACTTACCAGAGCTGTATTTGGAGAAAGCACATACTTTCTATATCTAGGAGCTACACATTTTTGTATTGTTTGATATCATACTTGAGAACAAAGTTTGAATTCAGGACTTTTATCCTTGTGCAGAACTACTCAGTGCTGGACTTCTCTTCCAGGTTCATAATGATGATGATGTAATGTTCATCATTTATATTACAATATGCTTAAATCTTGCAGAGTTTCGCCATGGCTGGAAGGTGAAAGATAGTGAAACCCAGATCTAGCCCCTCTAATTCTCTTTGTTACAGGTGTTACAATTTGAATACAGTTATTTATACTTGTGTGGTATAAACATTTTGTGACCATCTAACAACATGGTTGCTTGGCAAAAACTAGTTGAGGCTGTGCCACAAAAGTGTATTTGAATCAATTCAGCATTGTTCAAGCATCATGAAAGCCATTTTGTTTTGTAAATTTAAACAGACAAGTTGAAATGGTTTTAGACACTTCCTGGTTTTGATTTCCCTGTGAATGCTGGGGGCAGAAGAACTGTCAGGTAGCCTGGAGGAAAACGTAAAATTGGAAGGTTTCTCATGGATTAACAAAAAATGATTGCTCAATATCTTGATGATTGCTTGCTGTATATAATCAAAACTAGGACTTGGATGTAGTCTTCAATTTTTGAGGGTAATGATTCAATTTTAAAAGTAATTTGGCATTCATAATTTTCTCTGCCAGTATGGAATAAAGCATGAGAGGGTTAATGTAATTTACTTTACTAGAATCTTGTGAATAATTTGTCTGGTTTTTGACCAGAAGTAGCGTGAGTATTGATTTCAGGTTTCTTGAAAACAAGTTATTTGAATTTACAGTATTGAATAATACGTGCAAACTATCACTTCTGTATCTAAGTGTATTGCTCAGCTTGTTCTCCTTGGAAACTGTCTGCGTTTTCTTGTTATGTCCTTTGAGCTGCTTCTGTTTTGTTTCCTTCAGTCAGGAACATATCACAAATTGATAAAATATTTTACTGTGTTTGAAACGCCTAAACTTCGACAGATAGAATCTTCCTTGGAAGGCTTTGAAAAGTAGGTACCTCTCACACTTACTGAGAGCATTTTCATTACATAAAATGTAGCTACTGAAGAAGACAGAGATTAGATAGAGATTAGCAGAGGCACTGTTAGTGGCGTTACTGATGCTTCTCCTTGTCTACACTCAGCTCTTTCCCTGCAGGGCTCGGCAAGCTTGTAGAGTTTGCATGCTGCTTTCACTCATGATGGTAATTCTTCCCACCTTGCACCAAGTACAAAGCCTAAGTACTTTTTCATCATTCCTTTGAATACAGAAGTTTCTTCTCACACAATAAAATAGGTAAATGATGAATGATATTGTGGCAGAGGAAAGAGCCATGTCCATACTCAACCCATGAGGTGCTCAGGGAAGAGCACGATGTCTATGAGGACAGTGTTACTTAGGAATGGCTCTAGAGCTCATTGCTCATACCAGCTTTTCTCCAAATGTAGAACAAGGGGCCAGATATTCTGGACTAACTCTAACTTTATATGGCATAAGCTTATATAATGCTTTAATATTGACTACTGAAAATCCTTAGAAATTTTGTGATTACTGTTTTTTAGCATTGCTAAAAATATAAGTATTTGTCCTGCTCTTCAGGCTGATGCCTCTCTCAGGTTTTCTGGTATCATTCCTTGATTTCTATTCTAAACTGGATGCACTGTGGCAGAGTGCTTTTATACAACAAATGATATTTCATTCTTTGTGATTGTTTTGTATGAAAGATGCTATTTATGGTGCTATGTTTTCATCACCTTAAAAGCAGAAGGATTAGCATTTGTTTCAATATAGAGTTTGTATATGTGAGTAGAAGTTTGTAAACTTGGCAGTATTTCTTATGTGCTTGTTTCTTTAGTCAAGGGTGTGGATTTAGTCTCCTAATTATAGTACTCTTCTAGGGGAGGAGTAGATGAAGTGAATCACTCTTCTAGGGCTTTACGGTTTTTGTCCCACTGTCTAAGGAGGAGAGAAATTCCTCTGTATACTTTTGCATTCTGAATATTGCATGAGGTCACTGTACTGAAATACTTACTGTGGAAATTATTTATACCATTTGGTAACTGCTTTGATACTGCTAGTAGGTGACAGCAATGCAATGTCTAAACTTACATTACTATTTTGACTGCTGATATGTTGAATAATTTTCTAGTCTGAATATTGTTTTTAAAATTAAATGGTCTGCTGACCAGTTTTTATGAGTAAACTTCGTAGGAAAAAGTAAAATGCAATATTATTGATGTCAGTAAAGAGTATCTAACTTGCAGAAGTAATTTTAAAGAAGAACGATAATCTTAAACAAAAAAATTACCAGTGTAAGCAAAAGTTAGTCTTCCTCATTATGTTTAGTCTCGATCTTTTCACTTTTGTTCTTTCTTGATAAATTTTAATTTAATCCCATGTTATGAGAAGTTTGGAACAACTCTTGAAAAAGTGCTGCTCTCTTGATTTGATTTATTGGAGAGGGAGGAAAAGAAAAAAAAGGCAAACCTACCCCATTCTTCATCTACTGAAATTTATAAGCTTCACAGTTATGAGAATACAGATAGAGCAAATACAGCATGAGATTTCTCAAATTTTATTCCTGTCTAACATTTGGCTTTAAAAAAAGTATCAGGAGTCTATTTGGATAAAATAGTTATAAGTAAAGAAAAACTGAGTAGAAAGTTAAAGACAGATATAGTGGAAGTTTGGTGGTTTTGTATGGCATTGTTACAGTGGGTATGCACTACATGTTTTTGTTTTCATTTTTAAAAGATTGTAATTCATTGAACCTTGTGCTGCTATTAAAACACACTGACATTTTTTTTTCCCACCAATGTCTGTTTCATGTCCAAGCACACCCATGAAGTACATGTAAATGAACATATTTTTCCATGCAATTATGTTTGTTAAATAGAGAGAGATTTTATTTTTTAAAAGAAAAAAATCTGTAGCTCTCTGAAAGTTGGCATTATCAGTGCTCTTAATTAAATGTATTGGTCTTAATTTAAATATCTGTGTGATTGTAATTATACATGTGTCTGTAATCCACTAGTGATGCTGGGTTTGAACATGATGTTGGTTGTAGCCCAGCTATATTGGAATTATTTTCTTATAACTCCTGACTTACAGTAAAGAGCTGGAGAACAACTTTCTTAATGTATAAATCTTATCATGCACCCATATTTTAAAAGCTTAATGGAATTCTGCTTGTGTTTGTTTTTTCTTGCCCTCCTTCTTTTCAAAGTTACAGAAGAACTAAGAGGTACATAGTGTCACAACAAGGATCATGATATGCAAAGAAAGTTTTCCTGCAAAAAACAATTAACTTTTCTACTTTTTAACCTAAAGAAGAGGTGACTAACAGGAAGATAGGGCTCTAGAACATGCTTAGGAGAGAATTATTCAGTTTTTTTTCCAATACAGGGACTGAGAGGTGTCAGAAAAGGTTGCTGCTCTCCAACATCAGAATCAATCAGCAGGAAATGTTGCTTCAGATTTTTTGTGAGTAACTGGTGAAACTCCTTGCATTAGGATGTTCTGGATGTTAAAAGGGCCACATAATGACTGGACCGATGGCATGAAGGAACAGGGATCTGGAACTAGAAAAAATGCAGAGACTTTACTGCTGACTCAGCCCCAAATGGTGAGGAGCTGGACAGATTCTTGCTAAAGTGCCCTCCCTGTGCATTGAATGTGCTTGCTGCTGGATGCAAGACTAAGTAGAACTTTTTGGATGGATGTGGCACAGCCACTGGTTTTTGTTTTGTTTTGTTTTGTTTTTTTTAATGTGGAATTTCACATAGAGTTTTACTTTCTGGAAAGGCTGTTTTTAAGATTGTAAAACTTCATTTTTCATTAACTAGTTACCTCATGACAACTCTTTTTTTAAGTCATAGTTCAAGCCTTTAAATTAGATGAACTAAATACTGTTCTTTTAAGTTTCAGATTTAGAGATCTGGGGATGTTTCTTATTCAACTTGAAAGATGTTGAATAATGATTAAATGGTAAAAGTATGCAAAATCATTGCTTAAAAGCAGTACCTCTAGCCTATGGCAAAGAATCCTAAGCAATGAAAATGGTAGTTTTCTTAAATAGAAACTTTGCTTTTCGAGGAAATATTTTGCATCCTTGTATTTTTCTAGCGATGCTTTGGTTTGTTTTGGTGGAGGAACTAAAGGAATTTCTTGTTTCAAAGCTCATAATGTGAAATTTGTTACTGCTGAGTAGCAGTGATTAGCGCAATGCCAGGAGGAAGAAGGAAAGCTTGCAAGAAGTCTGACCTAAAAATGTGGCAAGAAGAGAAACGTGAAAAGCCACATAAGAGTAAATCAGTTCTAGGTCATGGGGAAACTATCCTGGAATGGCAGAGGTGGCAGCTTAAGGGGTTTTCTGCTTTACCCATATTATTTCTACACAACCTTCTATGCATTTTTTTTTTTTTTCCTAAAAGTAATCACAGGTCTAGGATTGGTGAATAGATTAAGCTAATACTGTCTTCTTTTCATGTCTTTGAATAGTGATTCATGTTTTAAAGTTAAGCATATGGATTTAGGAATTACTAGAATGAATTTGGTTTTGGCTGAGACTGGTGCATAAGTGTGCTAGGGTGTAGTCATGAATCATTTTATCTTGCATGGTTTCTAAACCAAATATAAAGTCTTAGTTTTGCATGTGGAAAATAATGAGCTGCTCTGTATAGCTTTTCCTTTTCTTTATTTAATGTGGGAGTTTAAGCTGTCACTAGTGCATGCCCATTGAAGCCAGCACTTGCAGAATATTTGTTTTTTTCTCTTCTTCTGATGCTGGTCATTCCCTCTTATCAGCCTATGGTGCCTTCAGCTGCCAGTGGGTGGTTGTGTGCTGCTCTAACCTAAGCTGGAGAACAGAGAGCTGCTGGAGGCAATGGGGTGGGTTTGTGGCACCATCAGGAGGAAACCTGAAAATTTCCTAAATCCTGTAAAGTTGTCCCCATATTTCATTTGTTTTACACTGGCTTTTCAAAGGGATTTCATATCAGTTAATAATCTGTTGTGGGTAATACCCATGTCTTCAAGCCATCAGGCAGCTCATAAGAAACTGCTGCTGTTTGAATTGTCTCACACTCCACTTTTTGGTGAATTGCATATTTATATTTTAGTTTGGTTCTGATTCAACTAAGTAATTTCTGACTATATCTATTAATAACTCCATGAATGCACATCCAAATGTTTGCTCTGTTTTTTCTCAAAGTGTTCAGACTAGAGTGACAATGGCTTTCCACTTCCCTAGAAAGCACATACACCAGGTTAGCTTTTAGAAACCTCTATTTGCTGAGGTCCTTTACTAAAAATATTAAAGGCCTCTTTTCCTGACTAAAATCTGAAGGAGCTTAATTGCCACATTTTTCTTTTCTTTAGTTGTAACTGTTTAAAGAATTCAAATTAAGACAGAAGCTGGTCATTCTTGCTTATTTTTAAAAAAATCTTCTAAGAGGTATAAAATTCTGCCCAAGCAAATTCTGCTAGTCAGCTGCTGCTTTTACTTTCCAAAACAAGCACTGATTCCTGATTTGGTCTGCTGGTGTCCTGAGATACCTTCTAATCTTAGTTTTGTTGGGGTGGGTGTCTTTCAGTGGGATTTTATATTTTAGTCTGTCTAACTCTGTATTTTTTGTGCATTTTAACAGGTGGATGTGGTACTTGGTCAGGGTAGAAAGTAGTGCAGATTAAATAGAAGTAAGGGTGAGGCTTTTATTTGAAAGAAAAAAAAAAAAAAAGCTGTGGAGGAAGTTCACTGCTGAAAGGGTTATTGTAATCAAGTTTATCATGGGAGCTTGCTGTTGTGTAACAGAAACTCTAGCTTGTCCATACCTGTCTTAAAGCATTACTTAATGAACACAGAAAACAAGCCTACCAAAATATTTATGAAATTCAATATTTTTTTCCCCAAACTCTTAAATTTCAGTACATTACAACAGTTCAGCTCCTTATTTGATTACTCTATGCATTTGTAGAAAGACTAAATTCTTTAGAAAAGTTATATTTGTCAATTAGCTTGTGAGCATGAACAGTCTACCACTGAAGCCTGTTTCTGTTAGTTTAATAATATTGGAACCCATTTATTAAAAAAAAAAACATTTTAGCTAGGAATCATGTAATGAGTAAGAAGTCTGCCTCTGAGAGTAGCATATTAAAAAGTCTGTTGTGCATCAAACAATTTTTTTTCTTTCTTTTTTATTTTTTTTCCCCCAGGAAAGGGATACATCTACATCTATAGAATGTTCAGTTAGCTTTTTCTCTTGTGGGGGAGTACTGGTTCAACCACATGCCTTCTTGAATTCTTCATTAAAACTGACAGTGTCAATTCAGTGTAGTCTGTATCCTAACACAACTAGATCTTTTTCTTTCAAAAATATGCAAAAACATTTTTAATTGTTTCATCTTCTAAAATTATTTTTTTTTCTATTTGAAGATCCTTCTTACTTCCTCAGCAACAATGATCAGGAGTAATTTTGGATTTTAAAATGTAGTAGTTGTTCCAACTGATCTAGTTATCAAAGGAGAGAACAGATGAGAGACTGCCACTCTGATTTTTCAAATTGTATATTGACTTCTTATTCTTCTTTTTTTAAAAAAAAACTATGCATTATTGCCAGGCAGATAATTTGGGTGACATGCTTGCTTGGCTTCAAGGTGGACAAATTGATTTCATTATGTTGTGTTAACCTTTCAGTTATCCTTTCTGCTTTATGAGAAGCCTGTAAAGCGGTAGCTCTAAGTGTGTGCTTGGTCTCTTAGTGTTTTTCTAGTGCAAGAAGTCTCATGAGATGCATATTTCTTAGCAGTTATCTAAGTGGAGTTGTAGCAGTTTCACCTGTCTTTGTTCTTCTTGTCATTTGGTTCTCTTATTAATCCCAGGCACACCCTCTCACTGTTACATCAGCATCTGTATGTGATTCATGGATATCAGAGTTATGTTAGTTATATATGATCATCTATGTCAGTTTTGCTGTCTAACTTAGATGGGAAAAAAGTGACTGCTGCTTGGGTTTTGAAAGTTGTTATTCTTAATACACAGTGTTAAAGCACGTTTATTTGTGTATGATAGCTGTTGCATTAGTTTGCTGCTTTTCCAGGTGGGATGGTGATGGTCCCCAATAGCTGGACAGAGATTAAGCAAGAAGGAAAAAAAAAAAGTCATTTAAAAATTATACTTCAGCAGCATTCATTGGTGCATGTTTGTATGGGGTGTTGACAGATTGGTAGTACTGTGAGTGTACACACAACACTGAAAAAAAAAAAACCTTCAGTAATCCAGTTTGGGATAGCTGACTATGTTAAGGTTTTAGTATATATATATGTATATGTATATATATATATTTCATATATATCAGTTTTAAATACTTACTAGGATGTAAATTTCACAGCTGATGCAATTATTATCTTTACTGTCAATTCTTTTATGTAACCTGCATGCAGTGCAGCTGGTGTAATTTCACATCACACTGATGCTCCAGACAACCAGATCTATCTGAACCAGTTGAGCAGCAGAGGCAAAGTGAGGTGAAGCAGGCTCCATAGAGCACTTGACTGCTGTGGTCATTGTTGGTTCCTAATTTTACCTCACATAATTTTAAAGGTAGTTTGGGTTCCTGGCAGAGTATGTTTCAATGCAGGCTACATTCAAAGATGTTTACACATGTTAGGGCATCTGCTTGATTTATTACTTTTACAATAAATATCTTATTTTATGAACATATCTTGCTTTATGCGAGGACTGGAACAAAATTCTGAGTTGTGTTGTATTCCAACATTTCTAACTTGATGCTTTCCAAATATTCAAGTTAAATTGCCTTCTTTGTCCAAATCCTGGCACACTCTTTTTCATACTTGGTCAAAGTGACTTGGTCATCTTAAAAATGGTGAAGCCCTTTCTGGTTTTTAGATAATTCCCAAGCATATCTAAACTCCAAATGTCAATGATTCCTAAAGACCTACAAAAAGTCAATGAAAAAGTGAAGTCAGACCTTTACAGATTAAATGATCATTAAAAGAATCACTTAGGAAAGATGTCCACTGCTGAACATGAGCAACACAGGTTAAGGAAGAGCCATAGAAAGTGTGCAGGAATAGGAAGAACAGGTTCCTGGGATGGAAATTCACATGTAGAAGGATAACAGGGAAGTGAACTGTGCTTCAAAATCACCTACTGAGCCAGAGAGGAGCATGGAAGGGGAAAAATGTAAAAGGGAGAATTCAAAACAACCCTATAATTCTTCTTAGAAAGGATGGAACATTATCACAGTAAAATAAACCGAACTGTGAATATGTACTTACATATCGACTGCTGGTGTATTGTGCTGCTACAGAGGAAGGAAATGGCCTGTACAGCTCTATAAGAAAGTCAGTCAGACCACGTTTAAAGCAAGAAGCTGTGGAGCCTGCATATGAATCTTGAAAGCCAACCAGTGCATCTGTTTTCTACTTGTTTATCAGCAACATACTGTCCAAACAAGCAGGAGAGGCTGCAATCTTGTCTTGCCCAAAACAATTACTTGTTACTGTGATCTGATTATCATGCTAATAGTTTGGCTAGTCTGCTTCTGAAAACCAGCTTGTTATTTTCTAATACAGGTGAAAAATTCCATGTAAGTTTGGAAAATAAAGGCAACCAATTTGAATAATCTAATGAATACTTACCATCATGGAAATCTTGTTCTAGACACCTCTTCAACTCAACAGTGTGTAATTTGCCCTCCTGTGCTCTGTTGATGATGGGGGAAAAAGGAAAAGAAAAAAAAATTCTCAAGTAGTACTCATCTCTCCTGTTTTCTAGAGAAGAACTGAATTGCTGTAGTTTTCACGTGAGAATAAGATACAAAGACTTCAAAGACAAAATATTTAAGAAAAGTTTTTGGTAACCTCTGTACCCAATCTAGACAAGTTATAGATTCTGTCAGTGTTGTTGATCAGTCTTGAAGGAATCCCAGCTTGTAAAACACCTGACAAGGCTATCAGCTGGCATAAGTTTAGAAGAGCTTTCCATTGGTCTTCCTGAAATTATGTGCCCTCATAGGTTTGTAATTGAGTTTTAGTATGTGGTGTGTTTCTCAGGTTCTCACAACGAGGTGTTAGCTCAGTAGCTCCATGTGCTGATGGACAGGGGATTTGTCCTAATACTTAGCCCAGAAATGCAGCTTGAAAATATGTAATATAGATGTTTTTTCACTTATGATTGGATAAGGGAAAGTTATACTTGGAGAGCATGGGGTGTATGATCTAACCCTGTCCCCTCTTGTCCAAGTACTCCTCCCATGGGATTTGATCACAGGGTGCTGGAGGCAGTTTTTTCACCTGAAAGAGGGAAGCCCCAGCTCTAGATCGTGCTTTCCTAGTTGATTTCCTGGTTGACTTTCAGTGCAACTTGTTTTATCAAGTTCTTTTCTTCTGGCAGAGATACATAGCTAGGTAGAAGGTGATAACTTGTATTAATTTCAAGGGTGCTTGTTTGTTGTATCTTGTTTTTTCTTGATATTTTTCTGACATTTACCATGTTGGTTATATGGAAATTGGGTGTTCTTTCTGTTTTAAACTTCCCAGTATGTATAAAACTTTGCAGAATAAGAGATTTTCTGTATGAACTCACAGCCCTTTCAGAGTTAAACAGAGTACAAACAAGGTATGTAGTGACCAGTGAAAATTATCAGCACTTTTTTACTGAAATGCTCTACAGTCTCCTCAGTTCTCAACCTTTCAGCCTTCAGCCCTTTGCTATGATGTGTCCTGCTGAGATGTGATCTTGTGTTGGTTCCAGCTTACGCTTGCACTTTACAGCCCAAGAGATTACTGAGTACTCCTGGAAGCGTGGCATTCAGTTCAACTTGCACCACCGTGACTCAGCACAGTGTTGTAGAAACATGAGTAAAACAAAGAATGTGTTTGAGTTTAGGGGTTAAGCCTTGGGAAATAGCAACTGATTTGGTGGATTAGTATGCCCTTCCTAGATCTGCACGTCCCAGCTGTGTTTACATCTCTTTATGAACACACATCTACTAAGAACAGTTTTTATCTGTTAACACTCTTTTTGAAATAAGCCAAGTGATGGCTCTCAGTACTAAATTTTATTTCTAGTTTTTACACCATTTGTGTTGCTCTTCAAAAAAAAAAAGCATCTGCTGTTACTTCTGAGTAGAGTGTTTTATTGCCATTTTGAAAAAATAACTGAATTGTCTTCTTTATATTGGAAAAAAAAAGCTTTAAACAAAAGTCAGTGTTGGGCATGAGAAGGAAGGGATGATTCAATGGTTTCTAGGATAGGAAGCCTGTCTCATTACCCTGTCACTCTGAGAAGCTCGGGTTTAAGGTGATACAGGTGATTACCTTGAGTCTTCCAATTAGGAGGTGTATTCCTTAAAGTACCTCAGTGTGAAATTAGACTCTTCAGGTAACTTCACTGGTGATAGTGTGAGAATGGGAATACTTCAATGTATATACTATATACATAATACTATAGTGATATATTACAAAAAAGATACTACTGCAACTGCTTTTTATTTAAGGAAAAAACATATTTCCTTTATACGTATTTAGGAATAGTATTTATGTAAAGCTTCTATATAAGTTATCCAAAATTTTCCAAATATGCTCAAGAGAACTTACATATGATTCAGGGGTTTTTTACAAGATTGTTTTAGTATTTAATTTATCACTGCTTTTAAGAGGAATAGAAAGTACTTTGAGCCGACTGTAGAAGTCTGGTTATGCGTGTTTTTCTTGTTTCTCAAGGTAGTCCTGTAGCTGTCTAAGCCAATTTTTAACACTGTTTAGCAAAATATAATGAACAAGATACAACTTCTAACTGTTAGAAAAAGTTACATGCATGATAATAAGTGACAGCAGATTTATTCATTTGCTTGTGCATTTTTTCACGCGGTTAAGCAAGTTTGAACTGAAGTCTGAGGGGAGCTCATTTTAAAAAAGAATAGAAAATGCTGGCAATCATTCAAAGTAATAAAATTTGAGCATTGGCTACATAGCTTAAAATAGACTGAATAAAAACACATTATTTCAGTCTTCTTGTAAACATGATTGCCCTGTTTCTAATCTGTTCTATTAAAAAACCAAGCCTGAGTTCACTCTTCTTGAGGAAAGTTTTGAACCTGTGCACAAAGTGTGAACCCCTGCTAAAGTACCTTATTTAGGTAATATGCACAAATTGACTTGATAAAATATGAATACATGATAAAGTGATTTGCTGAATTAGAAGCACCAACTAAAGCAGAAGCAGCGTTGGTAGTTGTATGTTTAAAATGGTAAAGTAGCCTGAAAGTTATCACTTGAAGAGTTAAATTAAACTAATCATGAAAAATATAGACAATAAAGAATTCTTAATAAAATGGTTCAGGTATTAAGAAATGAGGGTCAATCTTAGAGTCCATACTTTCACAAAGTCAGGTTCTGCTGAGTTCATTATGAATAAGCAGGTCAAAATCTGCCTGTAACTTATGGTCTCTTCTAGCAGGGAGACCTCAATAGAAATTCAGAGAACTTTCTTCATGCAGTCAGTAGTTTTAAAAAGGTATTTGTGATGTATCTTCTTTAATAAATATGTCAATCTGGGGGCACTTCCTCTCAGTCACTGGATACCACTAAGGACATTCTTGTTTTTCTCTTCTGCATCCTTAGTTGGGTTACATTACTTTGGAATACATTACATTACATTGGAATACATTACTTTACATTGGAAGGAATGTTACATTACATTCCTTGGAAGTTGGCATGGTGGTGGAACTCAAAGAGTTGTGGTCACCAGCTTTATGTCCAAGTGGAGTTCAGTGACAACTGGCATACCTCAGGGGTCAATATTGGGACCAGTGCCATTTAACATTATCTAGATGATCTTTTAATGTCCCTTCCAATGCAAATAGTTCTATGATTCTGTGAACTTTGGAGCATCTGGAGGCAGAATGATCGCTTGGCAAAAAAGGTAGTGAGTTGGCTGTGGATCTGAAGCAACTTTCTACTGAGTCCTTACTTTCCTCACACGCTTTCAAACGAGCACATTTCTGTACAATACTGCACTCAGGCTACATCCTTCTGTGGGGGATTAGTCAGAAAGAGTCTGTATAAATAATTCTCTATTAATAATACAGATTTTAGCATTGGTAACTGATATCATTACAAATATGGTAATAGATCAAATGTATATTAAATGCCCTTTAACCCTGTCTTTCAGTCATGGCCTGCATATGAAGAAGTATACAGCAAAATGCTTGAGCTTGCAGCATTTTTAGACCTGCCTCGTTTTCCAGATATAACAGAGAGCTGCTTTCTTCATCCAGACATGCTGTGCATGAAGTACTTGATGGAAGCCAATTTACCTGGTAAATATTTTCCCAAACCCAAAGTGATAAAATTTTTCTTTGGTTTATTGGACTCTAGCAAAAAGTCTTAGGTTACTATAGAACTGCCTGCTTTTCTCCTTCCAATTTACATCCTTGTAAGCTTCCTAGAGTATGTATTACAGGTCCAGATATGCAGGGGCACTCTGGTGCTGGCTCTCCGAGGCTCTGGAGTGGATATTTAATTTCAAATCCTTCAGTATCCATGTGAACTAAGAAGTTGAATTGATGTGATTTATTAACTCTAGTTAAATGATTCCTGAGGATGGGACCTGACTGCTCAGCACTGAAGTTCTCATATGTAATATTGACTGTATAAGCTATGGTACTGCCTATTAGCATTAAATTTAGTATTAACAAGCAGCAGTGTCTGACAAATCATCTGCTCTCTCACCTGATTCCTGATTTAGTTGTGAAATTGTGTATTGCATAAATATTGAATATTTTTGTGTATCCTAAAATTAATTTTTGAATATTGAGTTTTTAAAGAAAGACCAGTAAGTCCTAGTATATGAGCTGTCTGTTGAGCTATCATATTTAAACAGCCTGTAAATTTATTTTTTTCCTCAAAGCATGAAAAAAAAATAGTTTGGGTGTTTCATTGTCTTATTTTGAAGTTAGTTAAATTGAATAAAGCTAGCTGGCTTTTCTGTTCACTCACAGTTGAATGAAGATTAGATAACATATAGGCATAACACTAAAATTCTAGATGAGAAATTCTGATTTTGTAGTTTTACACTGGTGTTATGATCCTACAGAAGATGACATAATTTTTGAGATTTTGGATTGTCAATTGAATCATAGAGAAGCTAGAAATTTGACATTTTCAGATTTATTACAAAGAAATACAAAGGTAGCTACTCTTTGAAAATTACTCTAAAACATGAATATAGTGTCCTTTACTTTTTCCATGTAATTAGGCTTTTCATCATGTAGAAGCTTTTTTTTACAAATCGAAAAAGGACTACTGTTGTGTAACAAAACAAACAAGCCGTGACTTGGCAATGTTTCTTAGGACACTAATTACTAATTAAAAGGCTATTTGAAATATCTGAAATATACTGACAGTTTTTATAAGAAAATCTGGTTTCCAGATTTTGTATGACTTTTACTGTTACGTACAAGAGCACAAAAACTTAGTTCCTACTGAACTCTTTGTAAGCAGCAAGAGACTACAAAGTGTAGCTGGATTAAGGTTGTACTTAGTCATACATTGCTAACCTTTGTGGAATCTGATGGTGATGTAATCAACACCTGCATTTCTTGCTGAACAGGAAAGGTGAGAAATTTGGGGGATTTGTATCTGTGAAAAATAAGCATAGAGTAATAAGAGCCTCTGTCGATGTCATAGTTCTGCTTTCAGAGCTGTAGCTGTGTCTGGCAGAGCCCAGCTTTGCAGTGCAGTGTCAGGTGTGAGCTCAGCTGGGAGTGCTGCCCTGCCAGGCTGGGCTGCTCTTCATCCCCAGCTACCTTCTTCAAGATTAACCCAGTTCCTCTTTGCAGGACTGAATCTGGGCATTTAGTAACCTGCAGGAAAAAAAGGTGGAACAAGCTTTTCAGGTTTTTTTGAGCTATATTTGAGTAGCTCTAAGATATGCTTTCCCGCAGCAGTGTTCAGGATGATCTAACAGTATCATTCAAGTAACATCAAAACAGTGTAAAAATTGTGACTTTTTTTTCCTCCATGTGAATATATAACAAGTTACAACTATTTTACATGTAAGCACAATGAAGGTTCTCTTAATATTTTTTAAAATACCCAAAAATACTTCTTAGCCTGAAAAAAAATGCTGTCTAATGGTCCTAAAAGACATAAGCATTGTTTTCCTCAAATTACCAACATATTTGCACTGTAAAAGTAATTTTAACTTCTCTCAGCGTATTCATTTTATATTTTTGTTTACATTAATCAGATGAATTGCATAACTGGACTTGTCGAGTGGTGAAAAAGACCTGTACTGGAGAAGCAGATTTCCTGACTCTTGTGCCTGGAAATAAGTCAACAAGAAAAGTGAAATATGATGTTCTTGCTGTAGCAGTTATTGTAGTAGTGCTCAAATTATTGTTTTTGTTAGATGATCACTATGAATGGTAAGTGTACAGGCAAATCAGTAGCAAAGCCCAAATTTCAAATAGTGCAAATTATTGTCTTGGAACATTCTTTCTTCAGTAATATTACATTTTTAGCATTTGAATTTTGACTAAGTTTGGTAGTATAAAACGTATAGACTTGAAGGCATTTTAGACATTAAATGTGACATTTAAAAAGATCATTACTTTGAATCTGAACCTTGGAATGAAAATTAGAGTTTAATTTTTGTAAATTGTATTTGAACTTCTTGTGAAAATTATAGTTTTTGGATCTACAAAATAGATTTGCTTTTTTTTTTTTTCAGGTTACTTTCAGATTTTGCTGAAGAACAAAATAAAAATAACAAAGAAGGTACAAAAATATTCTAGTAGAAGCCTGTTTAGTGATTTTGTAAATTAAATAACTTTGTAATCAGGCTTAGAAAGACTTGTCTTATTGATTATCAAAATGTGTTTTTGTCCTTTATTCTTTTAGGGCAAATCTTTATTCAAAGAAAAGAGCATGTGTTGTTAACATAAAATCATCTCAGCTTACCTGCATAATTCTTATCATACTGGATAAGGGAAATTTGTAGACATGTTGTTAAGTACCTTACTGCTTCTCCTTTTGCGTGTTTGTGTCTTGGTTTAGAATTTTCTGCATGGTAGTTGAAGATGAATGGAAGCACAGTAAAGAGGGAACACACTTTGATCATAAATAGCAGATACTTGTTAGGGGCATCCAACCACATTTATGATAAAATCCAAACTTGTTTAGTCTTGTTAAATAAAATATCTTAGTGTGGAACGTATTTCAGATGTAATCTAATTTCTTAGTCCAAATAATCCTGAGAGAGTGTGGAAAAGCTAGCAGCAATTAAGATAGAGAAGATAATGGTGTGAACATGGTTCTTTGAGGGCAGAAAGACTAACTCAAAGATTAGAAGTCTTCAGGAAGATGTTCCATGGCCTGGTCTAGATCACAGTTGAAGATAAGCTCGAATGTATGTTAGTGGTTAATCTTTTAAGCCTTCCATCCAACTTCGGGTCCATTTTGACCCTTCTGTTACTTTTTAAAAATTTAAGCCAATTATAAAAGTGGTGTTAGCCATGAACACAGTTACTGCTGTATCTAGAGAGGGTCATCACTGTTAACTAAAACCAGTAATTCTAATTTTCAAGGGGATACACAAAATTTGTTTGGATCTTATTTCTTTTTCATTTCCCTTGAAAACCTGAAGTATGTAATAGTGACAAGTTGTGCAACTACTTGCAAGCTGAGGCTAAAAGCCATGAATGTCTTCATGGGGTTTCTGCCTTATTAACAAGTCTCATTGCCCTTGGGAATTAACAGCTCATTCTTTGCCACTTTTTACTTTAAAATCTGCTGGCGCAACGAGCCATATTTGTGTTATGTTGTCCCCATCCTTAAAATGTTGGGGTGATGGGGAGCAGCTGTGCAGAGAAGCTGATGTGAGAATTCCTGTTAGAGCACTCAGAGCTGGAGCTCAAAACTCCCTCTGGCATTTTCCCAAAGTTAGCATGCTGAAATGAGTAAGAGTTAATACTGAGTTTTAAAGATCCAGTTTATGTTGACTCCATTCTCAATCTAACTATGCTGTCTCCTTTTTTCATTTTTTTTTTTTAATTAAAAAAGAGTAATTCTTTTTATGCAGTTTTCCAACTCACACTAGAAGCTGTACAGAAGATTGTTGTAGTTAAGAAGTGTGTGTGTATGTTCTGTGAACTGCTCACTTACACAATACCATTTATGTTCAGATAAAACTTGTAACTGAGATGTGTATACATATGTCTGTATCACAGAGTTGTGTGTTCCCCAGTCAGCTCAGCTGTATGACCATCAGACTAGCAGTACTGGCCTGGTGAATGATTATTATATTGTAACATGATGTCTCTGACAGTAGTTTTGCTTGTAACAGGTGCTTAATCATTCACTGGAAGTTTAATAAAAATTTCCACCTTCCCCCTCCAGACTGCCCTCCCAGCACTTGAGGACCCCTCACTTAAACCTCTGGGTTTTAGTAATTCATAAAAAGGGTTGTATCCACACCTTTGAATTTTAAGAACTACTGAAGCATCTTTCTTCCTTGATTTGTCTGTTGTTTTTTGAGTCCGTCTGTATTTCTGGCATCTAAGGCATCCTGTGCCAGGATTACTTGAATAATACAAAACAAATGTAAGCTTGATTATACAAACACTATGTTCACCTTCAAAACAATTTAAACAACTAGCTGGCAAAGCTAAGCATGGTGCAAGCATCACATGCAGTGCAGCTGGGGTGATGGGGAAATGCAAAGCCTGATTAATTCCAAATGCAGATAATCCGCCCATAGGTAATAAGAGTTGATTCTATTTTAAATATATAAATCTAAACCATAGTTTTCTTTGGAATTCTGGCACTTACTATATGTACCCAGTTGGTCTACTTCAATCCTCTACCTCTTTGGAGCATAGATGATAAATGTGTTGCTAGAATGCTGTATGCCTTAATGGTTTAGCTTGTGCTGATAAATTTTGTTCATGTATCAGTGAGTGAAGTTCCTGTCCTGAAAAACATGGGAGGCTGATACAAAGCCAATATCATTATCTATTTTCCCATCCCTGGAAGGTTTTATGGGTAGTAGGATAGTCAGTGGGGAGTTGATGAAACTTTGAAATTTTAAATCTGGTCTTACTTGCTTGAACCTAAGCTTGATGTATAATTTCATTAATCACTTGAAGTCAATTTTCAAACAAGTGAAGGCCACTTCAAACTGTGGCAATCTAAGGGAAACTTTCAGACTTCATTTTCGGAAAGGAGGGAAAAGATTTGAATTGTGCTAAATCTATGAAATCTCTTTCAATCTAAGGGGCTTCTTTGTACTCATTATGATTTACTGCTCCTTCACTGTGCTTCTCTTATAGAATTGTTAGATTATGCACACAAAATTCATAATAGGTCTGGATACAGGTGGAAGAGATAGGGTCTAACTGCATGGAGATGACCTTCTGTGTACTACACATTTCTTCCAGTTCTTCCCAACCTAAAATTTGTATCTTTTATTCAGGTGGTCCATATTTTGAGTTCAAAAAGTGGTACAAAGTTATAAAATGTTCCTTGGATGTGAAGCAAAAGAAATTGGATGAAGAAAGAGCCAAGTAAGAGTCTTTTAATCATTTTTTTTAAGTTGCCTTTTTTTGAGTTTTATGTGAAATTCTGACCCTGCAGAAATTAAAAAGGTTTGAAATTTGCTCCACATTTCCATCCAGCAAAGTTGGGTGAATAGAATGAGTAGATCCCTACCTTAATTTTTATTTACATGCATAACGTTTATCTAGCTTATTAATTAAAAGCTCATTTTCTGTGACAAGTAGCTTATGCAGCTGAAGAATTAACTGATGACAGTAAATCTAGGCTTACATGCCTTGGTTTGTCTACTCTGAAAGAAGACTTCATAGATATTTTGGGGGCAGATGCTTTTGATGGCACTAACTATTACATTATTTTAATTTTATTTTAATACATCTAGCAGTGTTTGTAAGAAATACTCTGTGTTTGCTCCAGGTTGTTTGGGTTTTTTTCCCTAACAGTTCTTATGTCTCTTATGGTAGGTATCTGTGGAGATGTGAAAAGCCACTGTTTTATTCAGACAAGAATAAATCTAAAGTTCTCAAGAGAAGACGTGAGTAACTTTGTCTCTTCCCATCAATGCACAAATGTGCTCCAACTTTTCCCATCAGACAAAATCTGAAGAAGTCCTGACTATGATAACATTTACATTTTAAAATACTTTCTCTGCTCTCTTTCATCTCTGGGTGCAATTAATATAGTACTGTTTTACAACCCATGGCTGGAATTCTTCAGACAGGCATTTTCCCCATGCCTAACTAAAACTGACTTTGCCAGTCTTCCTAATGACCTACTGAACCTCATTTCAGAATGAGTACTCTGTCCTTATCTTCACTGGTTTGTCAGCTGCCTTCCAATAACTGTAATATTTGTGAATCACTGGTCTTCCACAGCTTTCCTGTCCCTTTTCTCCTTTATTTTCTTGTATCCTTTGGTAGAGGGATCCTAATGTGTCCTTTGGTAGACCTTGCATGTTCCTCTTCTCTCCCACTCCTTCTCACAGTCTTCTGTGGAAGTAAGGAAGGCTTGTCTGGACAAGCTCTGACTTGTATGGTTACCTGTCAGAATGCAAGTACATCTACATTATTTTCTTAGCTCTAGAAGTACTTATAAGAAATGTCTGGGTTTCACATTGAAATAAAAGCAAACAGCAAAAACAACAAAGAGCCCACTTATCTGTGGAAATATGGAAAAACTGAATTTTATTCAACTAAAGTAGATCTGAAGTTCTTCATTCTACCTTCAGTAGTATCTAGTACGCAGCAGACATTTGATGTACAATGTTACGTATGGCAAGTGATATTTTTCCCTTCATTTATGACACCAGTTTCTGAAAGTAAGTGGTTCAGGGGCTTCTAAACATGATATACAATGCTATTTGGTTTATATAATTCAGATTGGATTTCTCTTTCAGGAATTCTATTGAGGTTTTTTTAAGTTTTCTTAGTCTTAAATATTTGTTAGGGATAGTCCTGGAGTCAAATCATGGAAAAACATGTTCAGGTTTAGTTATTTCAAGCTGATAATTTTCTTAAATGCCCTTTAGTTTCCTGCTTTTGCAAGAATAAAGATTAATTGCTCATTATTTCTGTGGCACTTTAGATTGCTTTTCTGGCTCTGCTTCTCTGTGAGCTAGAAGATGACAGCCTATATTATGGAACTTCACCACTGGCTGTTGGAAGCAGGAATATCACATAATGCCATTGTAGTTGGACAAAATTAATTTTAAACCAAATCTAAAGCCATGGAGACAAAGAGTACTCTGGACCATTTACATGCCTGATACAGATTTTTCAGAAGCCCTCCTCAGCCTTTGGTTCTGGTGGTAGATACTGGTGTCCTCTGGAAAAATAAGATTCCCAGTCCTTGGATTACTTAAGGATTTGAGTTACCCATTTAGTGGATGAGAGAAGGGTTGTGAATGTCGTTTACCTGGACCTTAGTAAAGCCTTTGACAGTGTTTCCCACAGCATTCCACTGGAGAAACTGGCTACATATGGCCTAGACCAGTGTCCTCTTTGGGTTAAAAAAATGGCTAGATGGCCAGACCCAAAATGTTAAATCCAGATGGTGGACAGTCCCAAGGGGTGTTCCCCAGAGCTCAGTGCTGGGGTCAGTTCAGTTTAATATCTTTATCAATGATCTGGACAAGAGGATTAAGTGCACCCTCAGTAAGTTTGCAGATGATGCTGAATTGGGAAGGAGTGTCCTGCCCAAGTGTAGGAAAGTTCTGCAGAAGGATCTGGACAGGCTGGATCCATGGGCCAAGGTCAGTTGTATGAGATTCAACAAGGCCAGCTTTCAGGTTCTACATTTGAGCCACTGCAGCAATGCTACATGCTAGGCAAGAGTGTCTGGAAAGCTTCCCAGAGGAAGAGGACCTGAGGGTGTTGATCAACAGCAGGCTGAATATGAGCCTGTATCAATTCTGATAGAAAGGAAACTGCTTAAGAAACCTTAGCCAGTCTGAGTGATGGCATATGTACATGTAGCAGAAGGCATCCTAGCAAGAGTTCTGTATCAAATTAAAATACCAACAGCATCATATGAATTTTACAGCTTTTACTTAGGGGGTGACTTTGGAGGGTACCCCAGTATTAATATCATCAGGTATGAAAGACGTGGCATTTTGAATTGTCTTTCAAAATCTTTCCCTAAAACATGTGACAGTTGAATTTTAAATGGAATGGAGGTGAGAATGTACAGACCTTCCAGGTCTCAGTATTCAAAATAAAGGTTTAAAGAGAGAAGAAACAGGTTTTTTTAAAGGCACAAATACCCTATTTTCTTCTTGTTTTACTCACTTCTAAGCAGTGTTCTAATACTTAATCGTTTTGTATTAATCTGTTTTGTTTTGTTTTTCTTATTTGTACAGAAATGGTTGTGAACTTACAAAATCAGTTTGGCAAGCTGTCTGGTTCAGTGCAACCTGCTGAAAAGCCAAGTCCTTCAAGTTTTCAGTTAACCTGGTCTGAAGAAAACACAGATGGAAGTTGTTTTCACAGGCATAGCCTGAAGGGAGTTTTACAAGAAAAATGTGGTTTACTTACAGCCATGAACCCTGACTATTGGCTGTGTACAGTTAAACTATGTACTGAGAAGTAAGTATTGGGTTTTTTGTTACATACATTTTGGAAAGTTCTCCTAAAAATAAAGTGCCATAAATATATTTTTACAAATGACAACTATGAGGTGTGTACATGGCTATGAATTCACATATAGTTAAAATAATGTCTAGAAATGGGTGTGTGTGGAATGGATAGTCTTGGGCTGGAAGTAGACAAATTGTAATATGAAGAGTGATCAAAGTGAGCTTTAGAGAAGACAGGAGTTGAGACAAAATCAACAAGTAGAGTTACCTGGCAAGTGTAGCATATATATACAAATATTAACTTCCTTCTTCAAGTATTCTAGAAAAAACTTGCACCACAGCTCTCCAGAGAATGAAAAAGAGTTCCATTTCTCTTTTCCCTGGACCCCAAAAATGCAAAGGAAATTATTTGTTTAAATTACCATCCTTATTTTGCTATGGTCCTAATCAAAAGTAAAGTTAAAATTAGCAGCCAGAGTTCAAATAATCAGGCAATTAATACCTCCAGAACATATTTTTAGAAGAATAATTATGAGTGAAAAGGACTCCATTAGTGTTTCATCTGAGGGTATTGACAATCCACAGATGTATTTTTTGCAAGCAGAAAAGTAAAACAAGAAATTTTATCTACTAGAAAAGTAAACGAACAACTATAAAAAAAGAAAATAGTTTGTAATTAACGAAGTTTGGTGTTTTTATACTCGAAAACTGTTACCAAATCCCGACTTCACAAGTGAAAGATTTTTTTTTTCAATTATGATAATATCTGAACAGTCATGCCATTTTTAGTAAAAGTATATATTACCTAAGTAGCAAGGAGAATGATAGCCCAGCTGATCCATCCGTGTACAAAGTTATAGAAATACTTCAGTGTCTGCCTGGATTGAATTGAACTTCTCAATCTTCCTCTAATGTCTTCCATCAAATTCTGCAAAAACTGGTGGTTTTTTCATTCTGATGGGTGCTGGCAGAAAGCCATGGCCAGAGACAAGAAGGCAAAACCCCTACTGAGGTGAAGGAGTGCTGGAGTTTAGCAGCATTTATTCCAATGAATGGAAAGTATCTAAAACAGTGTTTCTCACAAACTGTCTTGGTGGTGTAGATAAGGCTTCTGAATCATACACCAGATTTTGGTTCTGCCACTGGTTGTATTGTGGAATCCCAACCCAAAAAATTAATGTACTGGTGGGTGTCAGTGAAAAAAATTAACTTTACAAGTGGTTTAGATTCTCCTGAATTTTTCATGTGTGCAATTGGAGGGTGTTTTTTGGAGAAGAGATTGGGGTATGTTAATGTGAAATTAGATTTCATGAGTGTATTGAATAACATCTTCAATCTTTATCTGTATCTACTTCTAAATGTCATACTTAGCAGAGAAACAGCCCCTACAAAATTTTAGTGGTGTGTTCCCAATTTTTAAGACATTCAGTGTTCCCCTTTGCAGTTTTTTCTGGTTTTCAATGGGTTTATTTGCTTATCTTTATTTTCCTTTTCACATTACCTTTCACATATCCACCGTGACAGAAATGGGTTGGAATAATGTAAACACAGTGTTATATTACAAGAGGTTTGGTTGTGTGGATTCATTCTTTTGTATGAATAAGAAACTTTTTTTTTTTTTTCTTTTTAAGGGAGTAGAAGTAATAATCTTTTTACCACAAATTTGCGTAAATCTTAAGTATACACTGAGTGAGTGGATATCTCAATGTATGTTTGTGTGAATAATCTTTCATGCAAAGTCTGGTTTTAAGCCTACATTTTCATATGTAATATATTAAAATGTTAATGGCAAACTGTCATAGCCTTCCTGAAACAAGATTTGAATTTAAATTCTAACTGGTTAAATTTCCCATTATATCATTTGCAATGCAAGTAGTTAATTATACACCTGACACTTACTTAACTTTGGAAAACATCATCTACTCCCTCAGATATGAGGTTTTATCCTATGCAAGTGTGTGTATATATATAATAGATCTAAAAACATACTTTCAAATTCTCTTTCTCCAAAAATCAGTGTGGTCTGACTAGGACTACTGAAATGCTTTAATCGTAGGATTAAGTTATTATTTCATTGTGGGGAAATCTGAGATGGGTCAAGTGGCTGGTAAAATGCTTTTACATTTTCTTTTATTTTAAAACTTTCAATTTTAAAATTAATTCGGAAAGTTTATTTGGTATAGAAGTATTAAGATGTTATACGATGAGGTATTACAGTATGTGAAAATGTTGAGAAAAATGGATTTCAATTATTGCATCTAAAACATTTTAATGTTAAAATCCAAAAAAACATCCCCAAATCACTTGGGAATTTGTTTGGCTCTTCAGAGTTGCAAAATGAGGCAAAACCATCAGTGTGTTTAGGTACTCTTCTAAGAAAGTGCAGCTCCAGACAGCAAAGCAGGTGTTTTACAGTGTTGATGTAATATGCATTTACCTCAGAATTATACAATATCACTCCCTTGCCCTCCCTGTTAAAACTGAGATTTGATGCCTGGGTTGCCCTAAGAGCCATAATTGCTAAATCTCAAGGTTGAGACTGGGAAGTAGCAACATGTCTTAATTCATATTTGCCCCAAAATGCAGATTGGGTTCAACCAACAGTTCTCAATTAAGCTCAAATTTAGCAAACATGTTGGCTTATGGGGTTGGCTTGTTTATTATGCTGCTGCTGAAATGTCTGATTAATTTAGTTTTTGTAAGAAGTCACTAGCAGCCTCCCAGAAACATGAGGTTGGGCAGAAGATGGGACATTTGGCACAAAAAACCTAATTTCCAATCTGACAGATCTTGGGAGGTTTTAACCAAAAATTTTGCTCTCCAAAGTGCACCTTATGTGACACTCCAGGACAAGGCTGTCTGTTCCTCCAGTTGAAGGTAAAATGTAAACCTTTGTTGGGCCAGAGGGAGCAAGCAAATGACTCTATAGTCTAGTAATTAGCACACTTGCCTGTAAATTGGGACAGACAAGTTCCAGTCCTTCTTCTGGTGAATATTTAAGGCCACTGCTCTGAATCAAACTGAGGGGAAATTTGAAACTCTGCTGCTCTACATCCCAGGGCAATACCTAGTAAGCCAGAAGATGAATAGGGCTTATATGATGAAGAGCACCTAAATCCTCATATGAATGTAAAAGATTTTTTTAAAATTAAGACAGCTAGATTTTATACTGGTTTAAACCTACCCCTTTTAATAAAAACAAATTTGGGGGTAACCCAGGACAAGGTATTACTTAAATTGCTGAACTTATAATTTACAGAGATATTTCTGCAGTCTACTTTAAGGCTTGAGAGGAGTGGATGCCTTCACAGAATTTTCCTTTTTCTTTCCAGATCGTGTGGTCACTTGGCTCACTACAAAGAAGTGGACTTTCCCCAGAGTTATCATTTTGTACTAAGGTTATTCTCATTTCTTCTGAGGATACAGCCCTCTTATATCCATGATGAGGTGTGTGTCATAGAACACAAACTTTTTAATAAAAAACTCGGTAAAAAGCCAAAATACAATACAGTCATAAGGAAGTAAAAAGCCCTGAAAATAACAGTATTAAAAACCATGTAAATTAGTTGTTTGGACCCCACACTGTGGTTTTGCATCTTAACTTCCACTGATCCTTTTCCCTGTGTGGAAATTTTCTGTAAGAGAGTAATGCTGAGATCTGCTGTACTTTAGGTGTAGTGCCATTTTTTTACCTACTGTTGTATGACTGTAAATCTATTTCTAGAAAGTAATGTTTGTTTTGAAATAATGTGTTAAAAATTAAAAGGAGCAGCTCATGTTTTCACTGCAGTGAGTTTTTTAAGTCATTGTCTAAAACCAGGCTGTTCTGGAGCAACTCTGGCACTGTTTTCTACAATACTTTGCGTCATATATATCTCCCAGCCTCTTGTTATGCCTGAGCATCCTATTCAAGTTAACACCTTTCACATCCATGTTCCACTCCACATTCACAGATTTTGCAGCTACTTTTATACCTGGAATTACCAATCCCTCTTTTTGTGCAACAGTAAGTGCCAGGTCCTCCTATCATTCTTTGGCAGGGTTACCATCATTCGGATATCTTCTGACTGCTTTATAACCCAGTATCTTCAGCCTGCATCTCAGCCATTTTACCAGTTTCTCGTTATCTTACTTAAGCATTGTATTTTTAAACTCTCCAGACAATGTGTAAATGAAGTTGGGTGCTGCCACTACATTACAGACACTGTAACATATACATATGTTGAATAGAATTGAGTAGATACTCAGATGAATAATGCTGCTCTCAGTTGAATTAAATAGAATTCAGAAACTCCAGCCATCAGTAGGGGGTATAGAATTTGCCAAATCTATTTTATCAAAACCAAAATCGACAGCTGTTTCTAAGGATGTTCTAAGAAATATGGTATCTGCAGACTTTAAAAAGAGTTAATAGCTTGCTTCCTTAGCAAAGGCTTCCTTGAGATGTAGTCTGGGAAGATAATTAGTCAGTAAGTAGACTTTGAGTATGGTAGGAGGGTTAAAATGTTGCAGTTCAATCCCTGAAGCCGTTGTCTAAACAATGAGAGCAAGCAAATGACAGGAGAGGAAAGGTGCTGCCCTGGCTGTCTGGGGCAAACTGTATCAAGCATGGGTAGAGTAGACAGGACTATTAAGGGTAAGTTGTAATAGCTACTTGGAAATACTGGCAAACCATGAGGCTTCACTGGTTTTGCAGAGGCGGGAAGCAGTTAAGCATGACATCCTGATTTAAGGTGACAAGACAGAGTTTGGGTGAAAGTTTTTATACTTTTTCAGATATTTTAAGTAGTTACTGTAGAACAGGGATTTAGAGCAATGGTCCTATATAGTGACTGTCACATGGATATGGGAAGGTGTGGTTTTATCCACAGAGAGCTAAACAGCTTCTGAAGGAAAAGGAAAGAGCAGAGTGAGTTGTTGCTTGTTGTATGTGTTAGAGGTTTCACAATTATTCATTGTTCTTTTTTTAGATGAGTATTTGGATCAGTTAAATATCTAGAGGCCTAATACACATTGTCGGTGTTTTCAATAATACTTGCTCAAGTGACTGAAAGTGCCGTATTCTTTCTACTATAATATCTGTTAACATTTTGAATTAACTATCTAAAAGACCTTATTATGTATAAGGGATTAATTCAAAAGTCTTTATTTGAAAGATTTACGTACTTAATTATAGGTACACCTTTCTTTTAAAACTACTGCAGTAGTAAAATCTGAGCTTCATAAATTAAAAATACTGTGCTCATTGTTACATTGTTACAAATGTAACAAAGCTCCCTTAGATGTTAGAATAAATTAATGCTCTACTTTAATAAACTGGAATAAAGCTTGGAGTTAATCATCAGGAGCCATGTGCCTTCTGGACACATAGGTTAGGAGTCAGATTTAAAAGTAAAGGGTGTGCCCTTTTAAAATACTTAATGTTAGTTCTATCCAGTTTAATCAATCTACACTTATGTTGGAATAATGATGTTTGAGAAGCTGATGAACCACAGGAGTGCCTTATCACCAGTGAAGTGTAGTTGTGTTCTCCTGGGACAACTACTTTGAGTCCAGTTAATATAACCCTGAGGTGGAGCCACACAGGTTGAACAGACAGCTACTGGCAGATAGCTGAAGGGTAGGGTGGCTGCCACAACCCAGCTCTTCCAACCACCTCCTCTATCTGCTTCTGAGTTACAGCTCATTTCTCTAACTATTTGCTGAAAATGTCTGGGGAAAGCTCAGCTTTCTGATAGCTACTTTTTGTACTTCTTCCCATGGACATTTTAAGTAAGGAGGCAGCTTGGGGTCTCTATTATAAAAGTTGAACGAGAGTTCTTAAGTAGAGAAAAAAGGCCAGTGTGTTTTTAGATAAAACTTTGAAAATATGATATATTGAGAAGACAAAATAATTAAATTATTAACTTAGATAATAGCAAATCAGTTATTCTGAGACCTTGATGTGCCTTCTAAAATGAATTGAAACTTTCCTAGTTTGTGTGCTATATTTTAGTGCACCAGTTTTTTATATCTTTAGTAGTGCAAAAATAACTTTGCTTGACGAATTCTCTTAAATAATGCAGCCTTTCTGTTTTTCTAGTGAAGAAATATGACAGACATATAATTTTCTTTTAAAAAATACAGCCTTCAGCAGAATTAGAATTTTACCATATTAGTTTTTCTCTTCCTTTTATGCACCTGCAGTCTCAATATCAACTTAATCTCAGCCAAGTATTTGTCTTTTTTAAGTTTTTGCCATTTTCCAAACATGAAGGAGAGATATTTTGACTTTCTCCTGAACCTCTTAAATTGTGAGGACCTGGAACCTGGTTCCTAACGAGAGGATGAGAGTCAGCAAAGCTCAATGCCTGTAAGCAATGGGAACTTGTTTTCTCATATCTTCCTGGAAAGATCAAAAGTCCCTTCTTCAAAATTACTTTTTCTTCCTTTACAGACAAACAAGACTTTTGCTGGTGGTCTTGAAGAATGATCTCGCAGTATTTATAGAATGTTGTTAAGAGGGTTCTTTTGCAGGGCTGGGAGCAAAAGAACCAAGACCAGAACCCACAGGGCTTTGGGGAGATATAAAGTCTGGAAATGTTAAGTCCCTGAATATGAGGTTGAGTAAGTTTTAGCTGCTTCACAGGCAGAGAAGAATCAGGATAACTTTGTTCAATGAATCTCTTTTTTTTTTTTTTCAACCAAAATTAAATGGGCATCCCAGCACATACAGTCATCTTTTTCCTGGCTGAACATGTTGGTATGTAGGTTGGTAAGAGCAGTGCAGTGTCTCTCAGTGCTTTTGTCTTTGCAGAAATTGCAGAATGCTTGCTTTCCAGTATCTCCTCCACAGTTACTGATCTGGTTGCTCCTCACATGCGAAGCTCCTTTGTTCCTGCCCAGACTACATGAGGGACAGCAAAAAGGGCATGCCAAGATGTGGAAACAAGTGTACATGAAATAGCTTTCCTCACTGTTGCTTGTGCTAGGATGCTTCTGAAATGATGAACAAGAGAGTGAGTAAGGATTGACAGAACAGATGATGAATGCTTGTGTCCTCACATGAGGTTATAGCTGCCCTTGTACAACTGCTAATGGCAGCGTTTCCAGAGCCAGAATACTCCTCCCTGATTCTCAGCATCTACACTCTGCCAGAGGCAGTACATCTAGTAGTTTTAAAAGAAAATAGAAGCACGTTCTTCTAATAGTCTGACATGGCTGCTCTGGGTCATAGAAGTATTGTGTGTCTGCTCTGTTTTCCTAGCACTGGCTTTGCTCATTGGCTGCAGACCCTGCCATTGCCTTGTGAGAATGCCACGGAGTGTGTTTAGTGTCTGTGTTGCAATTCAGAAGCTTGGATCCTGGGGTACTTCTCTGCTTCCTTTTAATGGGGGATGCCTGTGGTGGCTATCTGAGCAGGCATTTCCTGACTCTGACAGGGCTGCCTGAGGGGTTCAGAGAAGAGGCTGCTGCAAGAGAGGAGTGAAGTCACCATCTCTGCACAGGCCCAGGGAAGAAAAGGGTGTTCTAAAACTATATCCAAAGTGCCCCAGCTCTCAGGATCAAGATACCAGACTGCAGAGCTCATGAGTTCCTGGTGAGCCTCCAGCTCCTTGCAGGCTGGGCCAGCTTGATGTCTGTAAGTCAGGATGGTTCTTGTGCTTCTGAGCAGAACTTTTACTGTGGTCCTGCAACATGGTGCAGAAGGGCTCTGACACTGGGATGTGAAGGAATCCACCTGGCCTGGGGTCTTATCAGCACAGTAAGTCATGCTATGTCATAGGATTGTGACAAAACAGTTTTGTTTACTAAGCTGAGATCCATAACATTCGTAACTCCTAGCCAGGCAAGTGGGTGGTTCCTATGCTGCAGAGCAAACTGTGGGTTAGGCAGACAACAGTATTCAGTCAAAGCTGCATGTGGTGTACTCCTGGTACAGCTCTATCAGCCTGTGCAGCAGAACCTACATACACAGAAGTCAAACCCAGAGGAGAGATGAGAAATGTCCAGTGAGACTGGATGGCATGCTAAAGATTTTGCTATCAATAAAACTATAGGCTTTGGGCTATTTAATATGTAGAGTGCTGCAAAACTGATTCATTTCCATTGTCATTTCACAGTATTGGGCCAATGGAGCTGTATGCTCCCAAAAGTTTACAGGTTATCCTCAGTGCTAATTACAGAATGGAAAGGGAAATATTTAGCATGGTGTAAGATAGCATATAAGGATATGACTGAAATGAAAAGCAAACTGTTTCTTTTCCTGTCCTGTATTTTGCACATTGTGCTTTCATTTCTTTCTTTACTTCTTTTTATCCTCAGCTTTTCCCATCTTTTTTTGACAAGATACTTCCAGCTTCTTTTTCCACTGCCACTTTTCTATTTCCACTGTATCTGCTTTCAACTCACTTCCTAGTCAGATCATGAACCTTTGCCTGGGCTTTTCTCTCTTCTTTTCAGCCCTTTAATTCCTCAAGCTAATTCTGGGGGTCAGTGGTCAGCTTTGGGCTTTCTTTTCCAGCTCTATAGTCAGTGGCCACAGCCCTGCTGCAGAAAAGCTCGCCTGGTGTGCTGTGTGATGCAGAAAAGTATGGGAGATTCACTGCTCTTCACAGCCTAGCCCTCCCATTTTAAGGGTTCAGATTAAGTAGAAAGTACCTTGTTTTGATTCCCTGCTGCGTTTTGTGAAATCAAAAGAACTGTTACTAACTTGATGCAACTTGTTTGTTTGTTACACAGGTGTGAATGGACAGTGTGTGTTGATGATAATTATCAGGTATGAGATTTTAAAACCTTACTTGTTAGGTAAGTAAGTCATAACAGTGGCTAATCCTTGTCCAGAAAAATTCCCAGTTTCTCTGGACAGCGATGTCAAAAGACAGAGTAGGAAGAGGTGTAAACACATTGAGACAGTGCTCAGACAGATGTTTGTGAGTGGTGCCTAAGTTTGGTGAGGTTCCTTGAGTGGTTTGAGTGGAATTCGTTTAAAAGGAAATAGATGCGTGAAGAAGGGAAGGAGAATGCTGAAGGCAGGACAGAGGGAGAATTGGAGGGAAGGGCAGGAGGAGAGTGGTGAGATGGAGGTGAAAGTGCTGAGCAATGGAAGAAGTTGAAGCGAATGCCAGGCAGTGCAGGGCAGGGGAAGCCCTGCCAGGGTGCTGCCACATGGAGCTGGCCTGGCTTTATGCCCAAGCCAAAGCTCTGCTAATTCCCGTTGTGCTTCTTGCCTGGTTGTATTTAGCAATGATGCAACCCAGTTAGTGACATCACAGAAATACACCTACAAGTGTTGTTACAGTCTAGATTGTGACCGGCAGATTAGTCAGTGGTGTCACAATCCAGTGTTTATATCGTTGTCTCCTGAATGTGGAAGTGATTGTTATGTTGATAACTTAAGTTTTCATTGGAGGGTCAGGCTGTTAAGAAAAGCTGAAGGGAACAGCTTTGATTTATTAGGAATAAAAAGGTAAATTCTAGTTAAGTAGAAGCACCAAGTGTGGCACATTACTAAGATTTTAGCAGTTTGGGTGCAGTGTAAACACGTGACTGAACTTTAGCACATAACTGCATCTGGGTCACTCACTGCTATGGGGCAGTGTATTTTATTGTTACAGAAAAGTGTGCATATGTGCCAAAAAGCAGTGATTGTGCATCTCAGAATTCTATGGACAGAAGTGGAGAACAGGAGGACTGAATAACACCTGAGAAAGTTACCAGTTCTTTCCAAAACTTGCAATTTTCAGCTGGTTTTGTAATTTGTATTGGAAGCAAAGCGAGTTATACTCATTCAGAAAAACTGAACTTTCTGACATCTTAATTGGTTGACTTAATAGTTTAATTGGTTCTTAATATTTTTTTCATATGTGGAAGCCGATAAATCTTCTTCTATTCAATCTTTAATTTATTATTTTAAAATGGTTTAAAATAGAGAATAATTTTTATAGCACGTCCTAAAGAACAATTTATATCAATTCATTTCACTTTGTAGAGCAAGATCCTAATTCAGTAATGATACTTATCTTTGGCCATCCTAATGGCAATGTTTGCAGATCCAGACAAAACGTTTTGTTTCTAGAACACTACTTGTAATCCAGTCAGAGGATATTAAGCAACTTCCAGGAGTAGACCCCGGGTGAAAGTTTGTTCTCTTTAGTTTCTTATTTCCTTCAGCTGGCTACTTGAGTTGTCCTTCTATCATTTGGCATTGCAGTATGTCCTGTACAAATAGGGAAGAGATTTTGACCTAGAAGGAGAGACCTCTTATTAGTGTGCATACTTTTAAATGACAGTAGCTATCTGGAGCATCTTGACATGTGATAGATAGTAGTGTTGCTATATGGGTTTGATTCAACTTGATACTTAAACAAGCAATCTCCCACCCTTATTTCTCAAGGAGAAACTTAAGATGTTTCTGATTTAAAGTCACATGCACCACATTTTATGTATCTGATGGTTTTGTGATGTTGGTGTTAAACAAGAGGATTTACGTGCATTTCCAGCAATAACTCCATCAGAAACCTGCCTTTCTCCCCAAACCTGGGTTCATGTATGAAGCACATAATGACACTGGGACCCGCCACTTTATCCATCAGTGCAGTAACCTAATGCTCCTTCTGTAGGTTATAGACTTTCCTAAAGAGGGATTAAGTACAGGAAAAAGAAATATTAGATGTGAGAGGGAGAAAGGGAGACTCCTTTTTATTGCAAAAATAAATCCCAGGGTGTTTCCCGTGTAAACTTCCGTGAGTCTTTGCCCAGGGCCGGGGTCCCGTGGGGTGGTACCCCCATAACGCGGCCTTGGGGGGGGGCTCGGACGGGCGCCTCGGGACCCTCCTGTACCGCGTCCGGGAGAAGAGTGATGGGGACTCCGGGGAAGCTGCGGTCCCGGCAGTGAGCACTCCACGCGTGGGGGTAGCGGTGAAACCGGGCGGAAAAGGGTTTTTCTTTTTTTGTCTGGGGAAAGCGCCCTGTGACAGCTGGGGGTGCTGTGGGGAGGTCCCCAACAGCGGGGGAGCTCCTTCACCGCCACGTTTCATTCGTCCCTTCCTTGCGCCATTCCCCGCACGGTAAGGGAATCAGTCCGGTTCGTTCGTCCGACCGCCGTCCCCTCCGGTTCGGTTCGGTGCCGTCCCGGTGCCCTCCGGGTCCCCTCAGCGCAGTCCCCGTCCTCCCCGCAGCCCCGATCGGGCTCTGGCCCCGCCCCCCCGATCCCTCCCGCCCAATGGGGGCGCGGCCGCTCCGCCCCGCGTTCCGCGGCAGCCAATGGGAAGCGTCGCGAGGCGCCCGTCCACCTGCGGCTGCGGGAGCCACCTGAGCGGGCGAGAAAAGCCGACAGAACCCGTCAGTGCGGCGGGCTGCGCGCTGCTCTCTCCGCTCGCCCCCGCCTCGCCCTCCCGACCAGCTGGGCCAGTTCTGCCGCCCGCTGCCTCCGCCAGACATGACACAAGACTACGACAAGTGAGTGAGCCGGGTGGAGAAGAGGGGGGGGGGAAGAACCGGGTCTGGTTCGACCGGTGCTGCCGTACACCTGGGGGGGTTGCGCCGTCAGGGGCTCGCCGCCCGAGGCCCCTGTAGGGTCGGGCCGGGGGGAGCAGCTCTCCTCCAGGGCCCGCCCCTTCCCTCTCCTCGGAGGATTATGCGGAGGTTGCGGTGGGGCGGTGCGAAATGAGGTGGGGGGGAGAAAGGGGTGTGAGCCCCGGGGCGGGTTGGAGGGGGGGGGGGGGGGATGCCCGGAGGCCCATCGCGGCTACCCCGGCGGCCACCCCGCCTCAGCAGCGAGCGGCGAGGCAGGGCCGGCTTTGAAACTCGACACCGGCAGTGAGGCGTGGGTCAGCGCCGCCGCCGTCCGCCCCCCGCCCCGCCGCGCCGCGCCTTAAATGCGGGTGGCGGCAGCGAGCGGGCCGCGCTGTCGGGAGGAGCGGGCGGCGGGCCGGGCAGGGCTGGGCTGCCCCGCTGCCGGGGGCTGAGAGAGGCGGCCGCAGCGGTGGGGCTGTCCTCCCGCCCCGACCGAGCCCTGCGCTGCTGCCGGAGCAGCCCCCATGGACTTCTACGAGGCGCACCCCTCCGGCAAGGTGGATTTCGGCAGGTAAGGGGGCGGCGGGAGAGGGGAACCCCCCCGGGAGCTCGGCTGCCCCGTGTTGCACGGACCGAACCGGGGGTTGAGAAGAGACATCCGAGTGTAGCGAGTGTGTCTGTAACCTCGGGGTATCGGCTGCCGAGAAGTCCCCTTCCAGCGGATCAGTTTCAGTGTTTAGAGACTCGGGTTTGGTGGTTTTTTTTCTCTTGCCACCGTGTCCCTCTGGAGTCGGTGGCTGTGCACACTGTGAGTAGGAAATGGGGCAACTCCGGGGTGATTTGGAGAACCGGTTGTAAAATCGCTGTGTTTGGGATGAGCAGCGCTTCAGATGCACTTGTTCCCTGGGGAGAGCGTAAGATTTCTACCAAAGGTTTCGTGGTTTTTTAGCTTTTTTTTTTTTTTTTTTTTTTTTTTGGGGTTTGTTTTTGTTGTTTTGTGGGGGGCTTTTTGTTGTTGTTGTAGTTTGTTTGGGATTTTTTTTGTTGTTTTGTTGTTTGTTTTTTGTTTTTTTTTTATAATATACTGCTTTCTGAAAAGAGGACTCCTAGCGCAGCAGCTCACTAACTTGGCGCTGTGGTTCAGAGTTTTAATATTTTTGAGTCCCTTGCGGCTTAGCAGATGGGGCTGCAGCAATTTCAGCACACACGCTTCGTTTTTCTGGCACGTAGGAGCCGGTGTAAGAAATGCTCCCTGCTGCCTCAGCAGTACAGATGTGCCCCATGCAGGAGCAGGTAAAGCACACACTGAGGCTGAGGAGCTCCTCATGTCTCCAGTTAAATTGCAGGGCGAGGGAGAGGAAAGGTGGTTTTTGGATGGCTGGAGTCAGTAGGAATACTTTCTGTGACCTGAGTGCAAACCTGGCAGGCTGTGGGATCCTCACAGGCAAAGAGAGTATCTGCTTTTTGTAGTATTCCTGTTTCCACTCCTAGAAGTTATTAAAATTGCAGTAGGAAACTTATTTCAAGCCTTGGCTGGGTGAGTCTACTGCTTTGTGAGCAGACTCATGTACCAGTAATCTTGAAACCTAAAACTTAAGAAAAGTAAATGATTTTCTCTCTTATTAAGGTGTTCTGCTTTTCCTGACAGAAGCTGTGGTTCCGTTTGAGATTGAGTTACTGCCAGACCCTCTGCTTTTCTCCAAATTCTGCAGCTAATTTTTTCTATGCTGCTTTTAGGGAGGGTAGGTTACCTATGGGGCTGCGTTAGGTTTAAGTGTTAACATGACAAATCGTAGAAACATAGGTAGGTTTGGCATTTGATGCATCTCTGGTTGGTGTCTTTAGTTCTCAGTCTTTTTGGTTCTGCCGTGGTTTTCTCGTGGCGTGTGAGCAGGGTTTGGCTGGAGGGAATCAGCTCAGGGGTCTTGTGAGTCCCAGCAGGGCTGCCTGAGCCCTTCAGCCTGGCAGGATGGATCCAGGGAGCTGTGCCCAGGTTACTTCAGTCGCCTTTTGTTTGGTGAGTGACTTTAACTGGCGGATTCACCGAGCTGGGAATATTCCCAGTTTCTTACATCACATCGTATAAGACTAAAAGCTTGTACCACGTCCCTAAAGAAAATTCCACTTTATCCTCTGCTGTGCAATCTGTTTGATAGAAAGTAGATGTCCTCGGTACCAAAGGTGTCTGCGTTTTGGTACACTGCATTTTGGTGTCTGCGTCAGTGTGTACACAAGTATGTACAAAGACCTAAAGAAAGGGCTTGCTGCAAGAGCTTGTCTTTTTTTTGTTGTTGTTGTTTGCTTTTTTCAGCTATATAATACTGATTTATAGCTGCAAAGTGCTCTTGCAAGTCCTGGAAACTCCCACCGGTTCTAAGTGTCTTCAGCTCAGCTGAGCTGTCCCACTCCTTGTGTGACTGATAAAGGATTGAATGCGTAATTTGTAAAGTGCTTTGCAATCTTTTTTGTAGAAGGTTGTGATAAATGTAGGATATTGTTAAGCTGATTATAGTGATTAGAGCATTTCACAACTTTTTGTATTTGTAGTATATTTCAGTCTCTGAATGCATCTGGGTAAATAGATTTTAAAAATGCTTATCTATAGGAAAGGGTGTGATGGTTGTAGGGAACACCTTTTGTGTGGGCTTTAGTTTTGGTGGGGTTTTTTGATTTATTTATTTTAAACCATTACAAATTCATTTAAAAATAGTGAGTTTGGGATCAAGAAAGTCCCCTCCCTGCTAGTCTACAGTAAACTAATGTTAAGCTTGCACTGAAAACTGTTTGAACTGGTTTAAAAGTTAGGTTTATACAACATGAGCTTGAACTGACTTGAAGGGTGAACTTTTACCAGCTGAATCAAAATATACTGAGTTGCCTAAGCTTGTAGGACAGCATTTTCTACAGATGTCCCACTTTCACCTGTGGGCAGAAGGTCTAAGTCATCTTGAAGCTTTCTTGTTCCCAGCAATCTGGCAATATTCAGAGTATTATATATTTTTTGTGTTCTGTAACATAAAGGGGAAAAACTCCATTTTTTTTTATTTTTTTTTTCTCTCTCTCTCTCTCTTTTCCCCTCAGTCATCTGCTGAGGATGTTTAACTAGTGCCACAGAGTATTTCAACAGGAACCAGGCAATAAGTCTTTGCTTTCCTTGTCAGAAAAATTAGCTGCCAAATTGATTTGAGGTCCCTTTGACTAGTTTCTCTGTGTAGTCTGACTAATCAGCAGCTTCTAGGTGGCATTTTCAGATACACTCAAGAGCAAAGACACTTTCTGAAAGCTTTAGGGGACAGAGGTGTTTTGTTAATTCACAATTTCTAGCCCCACATGGGAACAGGAGCAGGTTGCAGCTCAGTTGTATTGCATAGGGTGTGCTAGAGGTTTTATAGATGGTAGGCCAGTAAGCACCTGTAACTTTTTCTGAGTGCAGTTGTGCTAGTAAACAGCTTTGCAATTTTATATAGACTCATCTATTCTAGCTGAGTTTGGTCAAATTAATCCTAATTTACACTGAGCGTGAGTGAGATCAGAATTAGGTTTCTGGGCTTTTTTATGTTGACTAATCCTTGTAGTACACTGAATCAGAATATGAGCCCTGTGAATCTGGGCCAGATAATTTAGAAGAACTTTAGGAATGTTTTTCATGTGTTCTAACAGGTGGCTTTTTTCTTCTTTCTTTTTTTATGATCAAGTAAAAGACCTGTGTTGGTTCTTCAGAATGACTCTCTCTACTCTCAGAGGCGTCCTTACACCAGTGAAGATGAAGCCTGGAAAACCTTCCTTGAAAATCCCCTTACAGCAGCCACCAAAGCTATGATGAGCATCAATGGTGACGAAGACAGTGCAGCTGCCCTTGGACTACTGTATGATTACTACAAGGTAGATTGGCATGGGTGTGCTCTGGCAGCCAGCAGAGCTCTTATTCCACCTGTGGAAAAGGTGTTGTTTGCTAGAGGATTTTGCAGAAGCCATGAATGAATCAGGAAGACTTCAAACTATGTGGTTTTAAAATTGAAAAAAAAGATAATAAATCTATGTCCCTTTTCTTAAAAATTGGTTTATTTTTAGCTCAGTAAAATAAGATGTCCTGGATTTTAATGTAATGGGTCAAAACTTCAGCAGCACTTGGTCTGTTGACTCTAGGCTCTGTAGAAAACAATGTATTCTAGAAATAGTTGTGAAGAATTTGGAGCATGTTTATGAATGTAAATACAGATGTAGGAAGAAACTTTTCTTTTGCTGACATGATCCCTGCTCTGGTGGGGCTGTTGGCATTTTCTGGGGCTTTGATGTGCTACCTCGGTATGAGCTGATACTAAGCTATAACTATGGGCTTTTAGTGGTGTGTGGGGCAAAAATACCTTCCTGAAGGAGCTGCTGTCTGCATCCCTTTAACCTCCAGTGAGCTTCAGCTGCCATAGTCTGTTAATCCTTTGACAGCCACAGTTGTCTTCCCCAGCATTCACGGTCTTCCTAGGTATTCACAGATTAAATTAACAGTCAAATAGATAATATGGTTTGTGTTGGATATGTTTTGCTGAGCTTTCTTTCCTACATGCCAGAAGTATACAGCAGGGTGGTTATCCAGGGTGGTTGCTGAGTATGTAGGGAGGCCATGAGGCTGATGTGGCTCACGTACCTGATGCCTTGGCTAGTGTCTTTTAACAGCAGTGAGTGTAATTGCCAGCCTCTGTATGCTCTTCAAGCATGAGGAGAGGTTGCAACCTTTTGCATAAAAAAATCTTTACTTGCCCTTTTAAGAGTTAAACATATCTTATGTATAAAAATATTCTTGCAATGCTTAATATGGAGATTAGCACTACAAACACACGACAGAATACCACAAACTCACTGATGTGGATGTTATTTGGCTAGTTTTGTGAGAAATCTGGTGTTCTGCTTTGTGCCTGTGCTTGCTATGCTTTTGGAAAAAAAATCCAAACACTTTCACCAGAATGATTTTAATCCACAAAATCAATTTCAATTTCTAAACCTGTAGATTACAGAAAGGATGTTGATGTTGATCCTTCACGCTTGGCAAAGCAGAAGGGATTTACTGTACATTAATGTCTAATTTGGGGTTTTCTCTTGTGCTTGGGTATCAGTGGGTGTACAGAAAAATCAGTGGAAGAACAGGTATGCCTCATACTCAGGTGAAGCAAAATGGTTAGAGGCTGAAAGATTTATTGAGGTCTGTTATGAAGTAATGCTGGAGAGATGATGTCTAGGCATTTGATACACCCCTTCTTGCAATATTAAAGGCAGTTGATGAGATCTCTTTTGTATTAAAGAGCCCACAAAGCAAGAAGACCAAACAATTCAAGTTGTCTTCCATTTGACTCATGGGCTACCCCAGCAGCTCAACTGTGGTTAATAAAGCCTTGCAGGAAACAGATTTTTTTAATTAAAATCTAGAGTTAAGGAATGTTGCACTTGAGGCCAAAAATGTCTTGGAAGACCCTTGTTTTTCAGTCAATAGTTAGCATCAGCCTTCTAGTAGTACTCAGGCAGTGGTTCTCCAATTCTGCTGGTTACTGTGGAAGATCCAACTCTGTATTATTGGAGATGTGAGGTTATGTGGAAGAGACAGGACTTAGGTTTTAGTTGGAGGCTGTTCATGCAGGTATGCCATCTACCTTCAGGCTGTGAAGTGTTGGTGTCCTGTGCTGCACCCAAGCTGGAAAACACTGACAGTATCTGAGGAGGCTTCAGCAAAGGAGGGGGGTGGGAATCTACTCCTCCTCCCATTGCAAAGTGTGCTTGGAATGACCAAAGTCCTGGGCACAATACGTGTGTTAGTAAAGGAGCCTGTGTGGACTTACTGTGCAGCTGAGCAGAGCTGAACACCATGGGCTCGTGGAGGTGAGAGCTGTTTGGGTCACTGGGTTGCTGACTCTGTGCTCTGGTGAACCAAGATGCTGCAGGTTGAGGAGTTCACTTTCTTCTGGGTACCTTGGCCTTCCAGCACAGCCTGGAAAGTGGCACATGTCTGTGTGTCAACTACGTGGCTTGTGTGATTGATGTTGTTGTGTGTGATGTTTTCAGGAAAAAGTCTGTCTGTGGCACAAAATAAAAGGAGCAGTGTTGAGCTGCCTTAAAACCAGAGCACTGGTTGTTAACCTTTTATTTATGAAAGATTTAATATGGTTTGGGCCAGTGTGTTCTACATGGCCATGCACAAAAATGAGCTGTAGCATCCCAATATTCTTATTTGACCTGGTCCTCTCTAAATTCCCTGGTTTCTGAGGAGAAAGGAAAGCCTCAAGTTGTCTTTGGGGTAGTGACCCAGAGGGCACCTGTTCTTGGGAAGATGCTCTGGTGCAGCATTCTTCCCAAGCCTAAGCTCATTCAGCAGCCTGAACCCTGCTGCCCTGCAGAGAAGACCTGCACCACCAGCACAAACTTTGAGGGCTCTTCTCCTAATCCTGTGCTCTGATGCTCTGGGCAGGGATGGCACTTTTCCACACTGCTTTTCCCACTGCCTGGTGCTGTTGGGAGCCCAGGGTGGCACAGTTGGCCAGGTCAGCAGTGTAAGGGTCTGTGGAACATCACCTGGAGTGGACATTGTATCCCAAAGCTATGCAAAGATTGTTCAAGCTGTAATGCTACTAATGACTGGTATCAGAGTGGGATGCTTTCTTAATTTGACCAAATGGCTGTGTTTTCAGGAGCTAACTTTTTTTGGATGAGAAGAACAACATAGAACATACTATAATTATGTCTTGTATTTCCCAGGTTCCAAGGGAGAGGAGATCTTCGACAGCTAAGCCAGAGGTAGAACATCCTGACCAAGACCACAGCAAAAGGTGTTAATTTCTACTATTGCATGCCTGCTTATCTCCCTTCCCTCCTAGACTGCCAAAGCTGCTGGAAGTAACCTGTGCTTGAAGATAATTTTTTTTTTTTACTCTGTGCCTGAAATTCCTGTGCTGCTCTGGGAACATGATGGGAATTGGAACATTATTTGGAGAGCAGAGGCCCAACCTGCTTCTTGTTGCCATCTGTTTGTTGTACTGGTGTCAAAGTGTTGCAAAAGCTGCTCTTTTAACACCGGGCACAACCTGGTAGCACAGGCATCCCTTCTGAGGCTGTGGAGGTGGCTGGTAACTCTTTCATGTGGTTGCCTCAGTTGCTTGCTACTGATTTTGTTCTCAGGCACCAGCAGCATTGCTTCTGCATGCATGGGGTGATAGGGAAGGACTTCAAAGTGCTTGTGATTTAGTTTGGGTTTTATATTATTTGTGGACTTCTTTTGTGTTCTCTGGAACATCATCTTCTTTCCTTCCTCCCTCTCGTACCTGCCAAGCAGAAGATGATACTTATTTAATAAATATTTGGACAATGAGGTTCATTCAAGCCACCCTTCTACTGCTACCATCCTCTTTTTTTGGATAGACTAGGATACTTTAAGGGCTTGGGTGAGGCTTTGTGGTCTGGCCGAGCAATCGAAAGACTTATTGGGAAGAGCCATCTAGTTCAGAGCTATGTGTTCCCACTGCTCCCCTCATACTGACTCTGGTCTTTCAGTGACCCATAACCTAGCAGGAAAAAAAGAAGTGGCAAGCTCTCTGCCAGTGGAACAAGCTGGACTGGCTGACCAAGGGGATGGGGGAGTGTCAGCATTGGTGCAAAGGAGAAGGCAGGACCACTTTGTGGGGAAAAAGGGAGGGCAGGAAGGCAGGCAGGCAGAGTTTGTGGCTACTAGCTATGAGGGTAGCTCAGCCACAGATCTTGGTGTCATCCTGGCAGAAATGAGTGTGGTGGGGTGGAGGTTGTAAAGTTACGCAAAGCACTCCAGGGAGACTCAGTGTGGATTTTTTCAGGGAGCTGTGCATGAAAGAGGGGTGTAATTTCCCTATTAGTGCTTCCTGGATGGTGTGCAGTCTTGGGCAGAGGAGCAGCAACCTTTCAGTCCTTCTCCATCCACCAAGGAGCAGTTTAATGGATCTCCCATGTACCAGTGAGAAGGGCTTCAGGGAGCTTTAGTTTTGGACTGCTGTTTTCTGGGCAGTGAACTCTGGTTTTTCTCCAGGGTAATTCATCTCCAAAATGGGATTGTTAATAGTGGATAATGTTTATTTTTTTAAATTGGTTTCTTGGCTTTTCAAGTTAGGATTGAGTTGTTTTGCACAAGCAAAAGAGTTGGTATCGTCTGCCCTTGTCCAAATGGCTGAGAATCATTTCTAGTTCTTGTTTAAAGAGAAAATGAGCTGTATAATTTATGCATGACTTTTTTTTTTTCTTTGTCTTTTAAAGAAACAGCATCCCAAACGTAACTGAACAGTCACTCATTTCTGCTGGAGAAAACAGAGTCCAGGTTCTGAAAAATGTGCCTTTCAATATTGTCCTTCCTCACACACCCCAGATGGGCATGGACAAGAGAGGTCACCTTACAACTCCTGACACAACTGTCACCGTGTCCATTGCCACCATGCCCACCCATTCCATCAAAACGGAGACACAGCCCCATGGCTTTGCAGTGGGCATCCCACCAAGTGTCTACCACCCTGAGCCCCCCGAGCGTGTGGTGGTCTTTGACAGGAACCTCAACCCTGACCAGTTCAGTTCCAACACTCAGCCTCAAAACTCCCAGAGGCGAACTCCGGACTCCACCTTCTCAGAGACTTTCAAGGAGGGCGTGCAAGAGGTATCCAGAGAGACAGTGACTGTGTATGCATGTGTGTGTCTTGATTTAGATGGAGAGATCTAATTCTATCTTTAATTGTTCTTGTTGCATGAGACAGGAATCTGTCCACTGAATGGGGAATAAACCACTTTCTGAGAAAGCTGCAGGAGTATAATTTAGTAAATAAAATCTACACAACATTGTTATCAAAAGCAAATGACTAATCTTGCTAGTGACAGAGCCTTTGGCTTGCAGAGTGTGGAAAGAGTTATTTCAATCTGCAGTACTGGGCTAGGTTTTGCAAGAGTTCAGCACTCTGCAGTACCTTCTCAGGTACCACAGTGAAGTGATAGTCTGCAAGCCTCCTTGCTGCCAGTTTCTAGGTGTGGTTTGTATCAGTGGAAAACAGTTTATTCAGGGGCCTTGGGTGAGAGTTGAACTTGGATGAAAATGTGTGGGTTTTGTTTTATGCTGTCAACTGAAAACAACAGAGTAACCAACTGTATTTTAATTTTTTTTTAAGCCAGACCTTAAGGAAGTCTGTAGCTATATCCTTCCTTTGAGATTTGAGAAAGCTTTAAAATATTGTCTCAAGCTGACTCAGAAGGCTTGTGAGGTGGTGTGCTTAGTTGACACCCAAAAGTTTTGGACTAAACCCCTGCTCGAGTGTCCTGTTTGTACAGACCAAAAAATCACTTGTTTATCCGATGATCAGTTTACCTGCCAGAAGTCCTGTGGTAATCAGTATCTGTTTAATCTTGACTTTTTCTGTTGCTGCTGTGTTAATTGTTGTTTTCTTTTGTCTACCCCAGGTTTTCTTTCCTACTGAGCTGAATCTCCGGATGGCCAACATGAACTCTGAAGATTATGTTTTTGACAGCATTTCTGGGTAATGACTTAAGGCTCCCTTTTGCCCACGTGCTCCTGTTCTCTGACAAGTGTCCACAGGAAAGCAGTCCACAGCTCATACCCTTCTTCACTGGGTCTCTTTCAAGCACTAGGGGGGGGGGCTTTGGATCTCAAAATCACAATAGTGTTTGCTTACTTGAATTTCTATAGTTCAAAAGCATACCTGTATCTTCAAGGAAAAGTCTTTAGGGAACACTACCTGCAGGGTTGGAAATACCACCCAGTTTGAGTTGCTGTCCTTGTACCAAATTCCTCCTCCATGGGAAAATGCAGTGTATATCTGCTCTGCAGTGGTCTCAGAGCTGGTGTTCACCTGTGTCCTCCCTGGCCTCTTTGCCTGGGTCACTCTTTGTTGGAAAGCTACAGCAGAAATAAGAAGCATGAAACTCATCTGAACTCCAACGGAAAGGGTTAAACTAGTTTGGTTTGCTGCAGTAGACCAAGAAGGAAAAGGGGAAGGCTATGGCCACTGAATGGCTTATTAGCTTGAGAATTTTAATTTAATTGCTTATGGATACTTTTCTGTTCCACGGGAAAAATTTGCTGCTCTCAGCCTGAATTGGGAGCTCCAAGTCTTGCCTGCTGATGCGACTTGGCTTTAGCTTGCCAAGAACTTCCCTTAAATGTTCATTCATGAAGGAAATGGTTGAAAAGGGGGCTCATCCTGTTTTCCAACTTCCTTGCCTGTCGATGGCTTAGTGAGTCAACTAACAACTTTGGAATTTCTCCAAATTAAGTGTAGATCATTTAATCGGCTTTCCAGGAAAATGCCTTAGCAATCACTGCCCTCTTTGCTCCATAGGAATAACTTTGAATACACTCTTGAAGCCTCCAAGTCCCTTCGACAGAAGCCTGGGGACAGCACGATGACGTACCTGAATAAAGGTCAATTTTACCCCATCACTCTGAAAGAAGTCAGCAGCAGCGAAGGAATCCATCACCCCATCAGTAAAGTCAGAGTGAGTGGCAGCTCTTGTGGCTTCTTGGGGAAGAGGGTGTGTACAATGGTAGCCTTAAACTCCCCCAAAGTGCAATAATCTAAACCAGAGCATCAGCAGTAAGGCCAGCTTACTCCTCCTTACGTCAACGTTCATTCCTTTGCTGTCCACCTACTTCGAGACCAACCCATCCTGGCTCAGTCTGTTAAGAAGTGGTGTCAGCACTTGTGTAAAGGTGATGCAACACGTGGAATGAGATCCTTGAACTCCAGCTAGGAGAGCAGTTCTGCTCACCTCTGTTTATGACCCAGAAAACACTGCTGTCTGGCAGCCTTGTGCCAGGTATGCTGCAGTGCGTCAAGCTGGAAAGCCTAAAGCAGAGAAAACCTGAGACCAGGGAGAAATTCCAAAATAAATGTACTCGCTGGCCTTTTCTCTTTCACGTGTTTGTGGTTTATTTTATTTTAATCTTACCTCCTTTCCCTCTCCTTTCAGAGTGTCATCATGGTCGTGTTTGCTGAAGACAAAACAAGAGAAGATCAGCTCAGGCACTGGAAATACTGGCACTCGAGACAGCATACTGCCAAACAAAGATGCATTGACATAGGTAAGAAACATGATCATTGGTGATGTCAAACTCTAAACCTAATTCCTTGGCAAGGTCTGTTCTTTCTGCTGAGGCTTTGTTATTTTAAGGAACCTCTGGATCATAATCTCTGCTATCCATAGCTTGGCTGAAAGTCCAGGGGGAGAGCTCTTGATTGCTTAGAGCCACTGCTGTAGTTTGTAGGGACAATCAATGAGGCTGAATTTTGGAGGATTTTCTGTGGTTGGTGAGCAGGCTGAGTTTAGGCTTTTGTGTAGGGAGATCTAATGTCACCATCCAAACTACAGTTGCTTTGGCATATCCTGGCAATTGTAACTTATAGACTCTGGCTGTCCTAAGTACTGTGTTTCTTCAAAGGACAAAATCCTTGGTAAAAATACCTTGACAATTATGATGCTTCTTCCCACTACTGTTTTTTGGTACATGTGAAAAAAGAAAACACTGCAAATTTCCACTTGCCTCCAGACAAGGCTGGGGTTGGCTGGTTTCCAGCCTCCTCTGGTTGAAGGTTGGGTTGTACTCCTAGTCCCTTCCTTCTGTGAATAAAAGCAGGGATTAATCACTTGGCACTTAAAGCAGACGCGCATGCAAATCTTTGTTTGTTATTGAAAGAGTTTTATTGAGAGCTTATGTCTCTGCTGTACAGGGCAGAGTTTCCTCCACACAGCAGGCTGTGTCGCGGGACACGCAATGTTTGGGATGTCTGCCTTTCTCATTGGAGTTTCTCATTTGGAATTTCTGCCAAGTCCCTCATTTTTCTCCTTTTCTTTGTTTGTTGTTGTTTTTGTTTTTTCTATGAGGACCATTTCCATCCTTTTTAATGATCCATTCTTAAGTACAGTTCAGCTTCCTTTGTCCCCAAGGGGTTGCTGGGACATTGCAGTTTATGGATGCTTTGTGTGATTAAGAACTCCAGTTGGTATGTGTCCCTCTTTCTCTCTCTCTCTCACGCATCTTTCTTTCTAACAGCTGACTACAAGGAGAGCTTCAACACCATCAGTAACATCGAGGAGATTGCGTACAATGCCATATCCTTCACTTGGGACATCAATGAGGAAGCAAAGGTATGTGACCATGATTATATTTCCTGTCCTTTTTAGCAGATTTGGGGGCTGGGGGAGGGGAAGGGTGTGTGGCCTACCTGGTGATTAGCATGTAACAAGTTTGTTTACGCTCTTACATTAGGCAAAACCTTCTGGCTATTTCTTAAGAGGGTTAGCATGTGCAACCGCAGAGAGCTTTGCAACTGCTTTTAGGTTCTTGGCAGAACTGCCTACCTGACAGACAAGTACTGACAAAAGGAAGTGCTGAGCGTTTCCAGAGCAGATGAAGCGGTGCGGGAGGTGTGAGGGAGCATAGCTGGGCTTGGCAGACACAACAGTTTCTTGGAGGATCCCAGCAGAACGTGGGGGGCAGCTTCTGAGGGGATTAAGGGCTTGCCTTCAGCAGAAGAGGGAGTAGCTGCTGCTGTTGAGCTCCCAAAGCTGTGTTGCTTAAACCACAGATCCCAACACCCAGTGACCTATTTCCAGCTAGAGCAGCCTCCTGGTGAACTCTAGTTTGACTGATCTTCTTTCAGAACTGTGGGCACTACCAGTAGGTGTGTAAGTACAGGCAGCTTCCCTAGCTAGTAGCTAAGTGTAGCTATTTGAAGCCTCTTCAGCTTTTTGAGAAAGGCCCAAGAATAGCAGGCTAGAGAGCAGAGCTGCTTCCTTCCATTCCAGAGGTGTTTCCCACTGGTTTGTTGCTGGTGTTGAAGTGCGGGAGTTTTCTTTGAAGAGTTTCATTACTGTCTTGCTTTCTGTTAAAAACTGCGAAGGGTTTCCATCAGTTTTTGGAGTTTAGCTGTTCCCTTGCTAGTGTGTCATGTGATAGTCAATTACCATCATGGGAAGAACTGTAGCTGTAGAATGTAGGTGTCTGTAGAATGCCATGCCTAGGGAGAGCCTGGCTTGGGGACATGGGAACTCTCAACAGAGAATGCAGGGGTTCTTCTTCAGAGCTCTGTAGGAGACACAAGGGATGTCACTGCACAGAGCTCACTCACCAGAAGATTTTCTCTGCACTGTGTAAGGTCTTCAGAGAGAAGAGACAAGCAGAGGCTCTGTGGGGGCCACTCTTGGGTTTCAGCTCAGTGAAAGAAGTTTGGGGCGCTTGGCACGCAGCAGCAAGGAGCTGTGTGTGCTGCTGGTGAGATCAAGTGGTGCCTTGCAGCATGCCTGACATTTACTTTTGAGGCTGGTGTTGGGTGCCAGGCTTCCCTGTTCACCAGTTGGCTGCTGGCTTTGGCTTCAGTTGGGTTAAGAGAGGATGGCAGGGAGGTTCTTCCCTGCCGGAAGATGCCAAAAGGCTGATGTGGTTTTTGAAGCATGAAGCATTTTGCTACATGAACAAAGAGATGGAGCTCCAGAAGGGCTGTCAAAAGGCAGTAAGCATTCCCAAAATGGTATCCTCACAGAGCCAGCTTAACACTGTCCTGTTCAAAGAACTCTGAATCTGTCTGCAAGGTACTAGAGATCTTATGATTTGCATGCAGGAGTGGTTCATGCAGACAAGGCAATGACTTCAGGTCCCCAAGGAGTCAGGAGCACTTTGCAGCTCTGCTGCTCTCTCTCTGCTGGCTGAGCCATCCTACAGGAGAAGGGACAGGCTGCTTACCCAGGAGGAAGGCTTAGGGCTGCTGCTGAGAGCCCTGTATCTCTTTCCACCAGCTGATAAGAGCCCTGCTCTATGAAGCTGTTGCAGGTGGTTATTGCCCAGGGGCTTTACTGACTCCTCAATGAGTAGTTTCAGTGATTGCAATTCCATGGTGAAATTGCCAGTAGCAGCTTGAAAAGGTTTCTAAGGACCCTCAAGGTGGTATTTCATCTCTGGGCTGAACTTCATGGGATGAGGTGGTGCAGCAAGGCATAACCCAGCCTGGCAAATTAACCTCCTTAGTGTGTGATGTCCATAGACTGAGTATTGGTTTGTATGAATCCGCAGAGGGAACCATTGATTCTAAGTGTATAAGCCTTGGCTCATGGAATCACTATCATATTAAGACAAAAATACTCTGGGCTTAAGTGGTCAAAGAATTGTCATTTTTATCAAGTGCTCTCTCTGTTTAAGTGTCTGTTAACTTTATTCTTTTTTCCCAAGTGGGTTCATTTTGTAAATGGTTGGATTTCTCACCAGTTGAGCTGCAGTTCTTTCTCAACTCTTCTGATCTTATCAGGAGATTCCTGAGCCAATTTCAACAATTTTTATTGCATGGTTCATTTACCTTGCATGCTCTCTCTTTTTTTTTTTTTTTTTCCTCCCTCCCCGGCCCCAACAGTAGTCTTGAAATGTATGAAGGGAGCAGGGAATAAAGTTAGATGACTTTCTGATGCTACAGAAAGTCCTCCACACTAATAAATAGTCTTATATTTCATATTAGCAGCAGTGTTGTATAGATGGTACATTTAACCTGCCAGCAAGCCTTGATTATTAGGAACTTGCTTCCTTAGCCCTGGAGTTACCTGGACCAGAACCAAATGATTCGTCTGGGGTTGCTGTTTCTCCCATTTCCCTCCTACTCTTGCTCCTAGTTTGCAGTGGGAAGGATTTGATCATGTTCAGAGGTGTCAAATGGGGTAATGAGGCTCTGTGTCTGGGGTTCTTAATGTAATTACACATGCAGAGCTCTGGGTGTCTAAATGAGTGTTGGATTTAAGGGGGAAACAGTGTATTGTCACAGGAAGTTGCCCCTAGCAGCTCTGGGACCAGGTACTTGCTCTTCTTGTGCTCAGTTGATGTAAAGGAACATCAGATCTCTTGTCTGAAAGACTGCTCTGCCACTCCCCTTGGGGCTCTGTAGGATTTTGTAAAATACAGCCTTGTGTTGAAGAAACCCTGTTTGCAGGCAATGGAAGTCATGTGCTTGCTTTGTAGCAAGTAAAATGTGCAGATTTTGCAGCTGGGGAGTTGGGGGGTGAAAGGGAAGTTTGAGAGAGACCCTCAGCAACCAGCATTTCCCCTTGCATCATGCTGGGAGGGCTGAGGGCACCCCCAGAGCTTTGGATGCCAGACACAACAGCCAGGTCTGGTTCTGCACGGATGGAGCTGTCACACAGCTGGCTGCCTTGCTGTGCTCTCTGTGAGCCCATGTGTGGAGAAACCAGGAATAATTTTATGCATGACAGACTTCCCGCTCTTGGACCAGACGGTATCCATGGGTTTCCGAGCAAATGCTGCTTTCTGGCAGCTCCTCTCTGCCCTCTTCTGTTGCTTCGGCACAGCACAGGAACAGCTAGAAATAGCTGCTCGGCGAAATAGGGATGAGTTAGATATTGTCCTAGTGTGTTCGAGCTGAAAAAATGACCTAGGATCCAAAGCCTCCTTGCTCTGACACAGTGAAGGGAGCTCAAAGTGGAAAGGAAAGACAGACTGCTCCGAAGTGGTGCTTGGAATCTGGAAGGAGCATGAGGATAGGGTAGGAAGATGTTCAGGAGATGCTGCTCAGGGGGGAAGTGGTGATTCTGATAGGTTTCCAGACATCCATGTCAGAGGCATGGCAGATCAAGGACAGGAAAGAATTGGATGAGGAGGCAGTCATGCTTTGTGAGGAGAAAAAACAGAGATGGTGAACTGGGAATTAGTTCAGAAACTGGTGAGTTGTTGAATTAGATATTTAGGAAAGCCAGTGCACCCACTCAGTCAGGAGCCACACTGGTTGGGTGGAAGCATGGTCTGATGAGTCTGACAAAGATGTGTAGCTGATACTTGCATTCATCAGGTAATGCTGGAGTTACCCCGAGGCTTATGGAGACTTCAAACAGTTTCCCACCCTGCCCTGGACGTCTGCTGTGTTGGGCAGACAGTCAAGGTGGGGTTCTCCTGTGAAGAGCTTTTAGATGTCTGAATACAAGCTCATCATCTTTTGCTTCTATGACTTCACTAGGGACAGACATCCCATCTAGAGCTGGGATAGTGAAGGTGCCTCCCCCTCCTAGCCCTGACTGAGCAGGCTTGGCCATCTTTAAAAAAAGAGAGAATTTTGAAGGTAGGGAAGAGGATTCCTGCCCTTGCAGCCCTTTTTATGTTTGACCTCTATACGTCAATCATGAGAAGCATTTGTAGGCTCAGGTCATGAGTTCAGAGGCTGGAAACCTCAAAAAGACCTTACCAGCTCTGTACAGTGTGCCCAGTTCTCCTTATCTTGGTCAATACCATTAGAGGTCTTTTAATGAAAATTGTCATTACTTGCATGGTTAAATTACATGCACATTTCTTTTTAAGTATTTCCTGCTACTCTTTTCATAATGTTGGCTAATGTCCTGTTACCTTTGTTGTGTTACCCGTTAGGTTGTGTAGGAAATTCTCTATCCCTTAACTCTGGCCTGGGGACATGGCCTGCTCTCAGGTCAGTGGCAGTTCAACAATCTGGACAGATTGGTTTCCCCAGGGTTAACTGGCTTTGCTGGATCCAGCTTTCCTGAAACCCTGTCTGAGCAACTGGCCAGTGGAGCAGGAGGGTGAGGGCCTCCTGTCTGAACAGCTGTTTGCATGGGGATCTCTCTGCCCCATTTTTGTAGTGCTGGCAACACAAGGACACTTGCATGCTGCCAATGGGTCCCTTCTGAAATGCAGCATTGCCCCCAACACCTCCCAGAGAAGGGCCCCTGTGGAGGTCTCCTGTCTGCCTTGCTTTAGGCTGGAGGGTGGGAGTGTAGCCAAAAATGATGTCATTGCACATTAAGGGCTCTATTGTCCTCCCACTCCTTTCCTCAAAAAAAAGGCATTACAAGCCAGATGCTCTGGGTGAAAAGACACTTTCTACTAAAGAGTGAGGGTGTAATGGGGTTTTCTAGCTGGAGAACATTATGGCTGAACTTTTTGCTGTCTTTCCACCACAAGAAATGTGTTGTGGTATCTCCTAGGTGAGGAGACCTGAATGACAGAGCAATAAAACAATGCTGCTTTCTCTTTTTTTCTTCTTCTTTCTTTCTTTCTTTTTTTTTTCCTAGAAAGGTGGAATGGTCCTGTATTAAGTTAATTTGCAGCTAATTTGTAGTCTTTTGAAATAGCAGATTGGGCAACGAGGGTGGTCTTCTGGCAGATCCTCATGTGAATTTCTTGGGCAGGATTTTCTGTTGAGATGATCCACCCGCAGTTTTTGGAGAGGGTGGATCTCTTGTTAGAACTTGAAGCCGGGCTGGTATGTACAGCACTGATTTATTTTAAGAGTTTATTCTAGCACAATCCTCGCTTGGTGTTCACTGTAGGAAGAATTTCAACTTTTTTGATTGATTAATATTGCATGCATTTATACGGATGCCATTGTAATGAAACAGCAGTCATATGCCTCATTAAAGAAGGTGTTGCCACCTTCAGCAGCATTGAGGAGATACAGGTTTGGCTAGTTGGAAATGAAACTGTGAAATGTGATGAGTCAAACATACTTAAAGGAAAGAGGTTGGTTTGAAGCCAAGGCTATAGACCACAAGTACTTTGAGGCACACAGCATTTGGAGCAGTGACATAGGAAAGTCATAGCAAATATTGCTTACCTGACTCTTAATCCAGACTTCTCCCTACACTGTCCTGGGTATTCTTAAAACCAAGTGTGTGTTGCCCTTGATTTTAAGCCCTTCAACATAGAAGCAAGTTTTCAAAAGCTTTTCTTCAGAACTTGGTGTCTCAAACTGGTCTTCCAACTAATTATGAAGCCCACAGTGAGACTCCTAAGGTTGAAAGAAAAGTCCTCCTAATGTTAGCTTTTCTATAGAGGAAACTGGAAGGTGCTGTTTTTCTTTTTTTATTATTCATTCCTTTTATACCTGGCAAAGCTTCCTTTTCAGCCATTTTTGTACCTTTGTAGGCTTTCGTTTTTGCACTGAGGCTTTTTTCCTTTGTTTGGGAGTTTGGATTGAGTTGTTTTGGTTTTTTTTTACATGTTGCCACTTTTTAGCCACACTACTGTTTTTACTTTCTTTACTTACTAAACCAACAAAAGTTGGCACCTAGTCCTGCACTTTTATCTTATCAGAGCATAGGGTGTGAGGAAGCATCAGTAGGACTGGGAATCTCTGTCCCTAGGTTTCCCACGTGTTGCAAGCAGAGACATTCTGTATTTCCTTGTCTTAGAACGGGTTGGAATAACAATCAGTGTTGCTCTTTGTGAGCAGGAATATGTATTTTCATTACCATTAATTTTTGCTTCACTGATGGAGTGAACTTGCTAGGAGGATGTTCTCTTATCCGGGGCTGGGTTGTCTTTCCCATTTGGAATTCCTTGGCGTGGTGTGGGACCCACGGTGTGTTTTGTGTCAGTCGCCCAAACTGGGCTTGGTAGGTTTGAATGCAAAATAAGTTCCCCAGGCTGGGAGCAGGATGGTGCTGGGGCTGGCTGGGCGGAGCTGGAACGGATGCAGCCCCATTGCACATCTGCCAGACAATCCTTATTTGGAGCATCCGATCCCAAAGGCAGGAGGTGGCTGGGGAGCCCACAGGTGCATGAGTTGCCCAATTTTTTTTTTTTTTTAATCTCTTCCTGGCTCGCCTCCTGCTGATGCAAAACCTATGGTGCATGTGGGAGGTGAAGAAATGAATGTGAGAGCAGCAAGATTAGCCACCTCTCAGGTGATCTGTACCAAGCTGGGGTTTGTTGGTTTGGTTTTGTTTTATGTTTTTTTGTGGTGGTTTTTGGTTTTTTTGTTTTTTGTTGTTGGTTTGTTTTTTTTTTCTCCCCAACTCCTTTTAAAAGCAGAACAGTCTTTCCAGCAATGCTTTCTTAGGACATGCCTTCATGGATGTGTGCAGGCAGACCTGTGCTTGCCCTGCCTGCACTCTGAGCTGCCTGGCTGTGACCCAGCACCAATCCTGGAAGCCACGTAGCTACATGTGGTGGCCAGGCTGACATCTGCCTCTCAGAAGGGCTTGGAGATGAGCTCGTGTAATTTATAAGGCTTTTGGGCTGGAGGTGACTTGCATCCAGCCAGCTCACAGCACAGATAAAGGACCTAAAGACCTAATAAATGAAGGACCTAAACACCTAATAAATGAAGGACTTAAAGACCCAATTTGTCAATATTCATGTGGACAAATCTTTAGGATCTAAAGACCCTTTATTTTTCCCTTTTATGTTTGTTTGGGGGTTTTTTGTTTGTTTGTTTGTGGTGTTTTGTTATATTTTGTTTGTTTGTTTGTTTTTTTGGTTTGTTTTTTTTTTTTTTTGTCCAAGCCTTTAGAGAGAGAACATGATTTCAGCCATCAGCATTTATATAACAACTTTTGAGTTTCTGGGTAATTTTTTTTAGTGGCAGGCTGATAAATGAGTTGGTTTTGGCATCTGGGTCCAGAGTTGCTCCTCCAGCTACCCATCCAGGAGGAGTGCTGTACCATGTGGCTGCATATCCCTGAACTGCACAGGGAGACCAAGCAATCTGGGGGCTGCTAGGCTTTGCATTGATGCTCCCAGAATTCCTGCTGGCAACTGGGATGGGGAGTGGCTGTGTCCTGGCATTGATGGCAGCTCTGTACCTTTCCACTCCCTAGTGTTGGATGGTGTCTTGATTCTCTGAGGGAGTCTGTGCAGATGGAGGAGGATGGAGTTGCTTCATGTCCTTCTGTGTCTATACCCAAATGCTTTTTATTTAGGTTTGAATCCTTTACCTTATTTGGTTTCTAATCCAATGTTGTAGCCTAAAAGGCTCCTCTTTATCAGTTTGGTTGAGGGTTTCCATGACCCTTCACCCAGCAAAAGGTGAAAATAGTGTGTACATCAAGTCGGCTGTCCCATGACTGCTGCCCTCCCCAGCCAGAGACCACAGGAAAGGCCTTGCTGCTCCAAGGGAAAGCAAAGGGAGATGCAGCGTGGGTCCTGTTGTGCAAGGGCTGAGCATGGCCTCAGGCTGATCTGTGAGTGGGATGCATGGCAGTCAGTCCACAGGTGAGACAATGCCTTTATGTTGGAGTAATGGTCCCAGCACCCCTTGGAGTCCCTTTGCCTACTGTGTCTTGGGCAAAACATTTACATTATTTATCCAAAGTTCAGAAAAAACTTATCCAATAGCATTCCCTGGGAAGAAGTATATCAGCTTAACCTGACCCTGGTTGTGGTGGTGTAGTTTTTATCTGAATTCTCAACACAGAAAGAATTACCTGTTGGACTTGGATTCTTGAGCAATACCTTCATCCTCATGGTACAAAACTGCAGTGGAGCATAGGTGAGGGGAGGTGAATTCAATTTCCTTTTCTTGAAATGAAAGCCATGTGGAGCAAGGTGATCAGACTGGAAGAGGCCCAAGCCTGTGTATGTAGGATCTTCTCCAAAAAGACATAAGACATGGAAGGATGGGGAGTTCTGTTATGTGGCCATTATGGTCTTTTACCATGCCTGTGTCTGCTGGGGACTGGCAAGAGCCTATTGTGTGCTAATAGCAAGGTGGTTGCCATTACCTGTGGCAACCCCAGACACTGCTGATGTGTGCCTATGTACCGTTCCTTTTCAACTTTGCTTTGCAGTGAGTCAGAAAAGCTTGTACAAGGTGGCATTTCATCTAAAGCTGCTGCATATGTAGCCTTTGGACTAATCAAAATTGCTGGTGCTTTTTGTGTGACAAAAGAGCATGGCGTCCAAGATAAACCAAGGAGAAGAGATCTGGGTATGCAAGCCTTCATTTAAAAAAGTCATCTTTCATCTCGCTGACAGTGAGGTTCCTGCAGTGCTTTGATTGCCCTTTAATTATGCCTGTATTTCCTGGTTTGTTTGAAAGGCAGATCTTGTTAGAAAAAGGTGCTGTGTGGAAAGAACTTGGCTGTCTCTGCTGCCCTTCCTTGAGGGCACACAGCAGACCTGCCAGATTAATTTTTTTTTTTTCTGCATTATTAAAAGCAAGGTTGTTTGTCATAGATTTGCACATAGGCACCGTGTGTTTCTCCTGGGGTAGGTGAGGAGGGGTGTGAGTGGTTGGGTGGCCATAAAGCAGATGCAGGAAGTCATGAGGCTTCTTCCTATGCCAACTTCCAATGTGTTCCCAAAGGAGATGCTGCTTTCATCCTTCTGCCTTCAGTCTTTCATTGTGTGCAGCTGGGCTGCTGCTTGTCTGCCCCAAAGGCTGCAGGAAACCCAGCCTGGTGTTGGTTGGAAGAGGGTCTGTAATGTGTTGGGGTGAATTTCAGATGTGGGGGGTTAGCAGCTTACACAAGCTCTGAGGTTTCATGCTGTTGCTGTTTTATTTGAAACCTTGCCATTGTGGAGCCATTTGTCTTGATGAGAATCTCAGCTTTCATTAATAATCATTTAAAAGCATGGAAAAAAAAAATCAACAAAAAAGGAAAAAGGAAACAAAGCCTGGCTTTGGTTGGAGAGCAAAGCCTGGAAATATAATACAAATATAGATTAAAGGGGTTACTGCTAAACAAGAGAAATAACTTGAGAACAAATTTCTCATCCTTTTGGAGATATGTTTTAAAGAAAATTTCAAACTTTTGAGGGCTTGGCTCATGTTTGTAAGTGCTTGGACTTGACAGTGCTCTATTTTTAAGCCCTGTCTTTATGTTGAATCTTGGGAGGAGAGATGGAATTTTTTTTTAAAGTAACAACAAATCTTAATATAGCTGAGAATGCGGAACTGCCCTTAGAAAAATAGGTTGGACACACGAAAAGGAATCTTGCTCAGCAGGCTGAAGATGCAGAGCAACTTCTGTGGTTACGTTTTTCTTTCTTCTGGCAATTTTGGGGTGGGGATGTGGCTGGCACAGTCGCTTGGCCTTGCGTTTCTTTTTGAACATGAGTCAAATCTTGGTGAAGAAAAAGCACCTGGTTGAAACTGTTTTAGCCCAAACTGGAAAAGTTGTTCACTAAAACTCCATTTTTGTGGAACTTGAGGTAACCAGAAGTTGTTCCAGAACAGGAGTTTACAGGATGAGCAGAGAGAAAGTACGTGATCTCAAATAAACTGAAATAGTTTTCTGTGAACAGAAGACAGGCTGGCTGGCTGCTTCTTCAGAGAGGTGATTAGGTTTTAGTTGTCATCTCCTGCCTAGAGTCCTGAAGACTCAAATGGCATGAAAATGAAGTCAGCTGCTTAAAGCCAAAGCTAATCAAATGAGGAGACTCTAAAGTAGGAGGATAATCTTTGTCATCTGACAGGCAATCCCAAATTCCCATGGGATACCAGTGCAGCTCTGCTGTAGTAGCATGTGTCTGCCATGCTGAGGCCAACCTTTCAGCCTTCAGCCCATCGTGCTGCCTGGCCTTTGGCTGGTAAGCCATGAAAACTGCAAATGTAGACCTGAATTCTCTGCAGAGAAGTGACACTGTTTGCTGAGGAACTGGTGGCTGATGCTGCACACTGAGTCCACTGCTTTCCACATTTCATAGAAGTTTTGAGGCTGTGGTGGACCTGCTTGGCATAGCTGCTCATGTTTTCTTTAAGAATGCAATCATTTCTTCACACAGAAATGAGTTGTGTGTAAATATTCAATATGGGTAAATAAATTTAAAATTTAAATTTGAAATGTAAAAATATGCAAACAGCAAAGTTGAAGCTCTTTTTAAAATATCAGCCCCCCTGCATAGGGAACATAAATTGTTCAGGCTGTGCATATGTCTGATTACCTAGCTCTGAAGTGGGTGAGGACAGCTCTTCAAACTCACTGAAGCTTTTCCCCAGGGTGTGCCAGCACTGCAAGCAAAATGCTCTTGTAAAGCTGCAGGTAGCAAAAAGGGAAGGGGGGGTGGATAAAAGCTATCAAAGCCATCATTTGGGTTAGTCTGGGCAAGATTGAGAAGAGTCTATTGTAAAATAATTTTCCTGGCTGCTATTTGAGATTTATTTAGCACTTTTAACAAAAGTTTTCGTGGATCAGCATGGGTTTGAGGTGCTGAGATGCAGGCTGGAGGGGTGGACAGGCATTGAGCACTGGCTCAGCTTTGGTGCTGTCCTCGTGTGTCATCCTGGCTTGGGCCACCACAGAACAAGGGGTGTGTGTGTGTGTGTGTGTGTCTGGGGCTGGAGCTTTGCCAGCACACTCCATTGGCATGAGTTGGGTGTTGCATCACAGATCTTGGTGTCCCTTTCACAAGTGGAACTCAGCAGGGACATTGCCAGCTCTGTGGGATGCTGTGTGTACCCAAGGGAAAGGATGGGGACCGTTTGCTGAGCTGGAGTCCCAGCAGCTGATGTTCACAGGGCCTGCAGGAAATTGCAGGTGAATCTTGGACATTCTGACAAGTTACCATGAGTGAAGACACTCAGCTATACTACTGTTGGTCCCCCACCCTCCTCATCCCTCCCCTTGGCTTTTTATACATTTTTGTTATATGGGGTAAAGGGAAGATCTTTTCATAGAATCATAGAATTGTCTGGGTTGGAAGGGACCTCAGAGATCATCATGTCCAACCCTTGACCCACTGCTGCAGTTGCTAGACTATGGCACTGAGTGCCACATCCAGTCTCTTTTTAAATATCTCCAGGGACGGAGAATCCACCACTTCACTGGAAAGTCCATTCCAATGCCTGACCACCCTCTCCGTGAAGAAATTCTTTCTAATATTCAACCTAAACTTCCCCTGGCACAACTTAAAACCCTGTCCTCTTGTCTTGTTGAAAGTTGCTTGGGAAAAGAGCCCAACCCCCCCCCGGCTCCAGCCTCCTTTCAGGGAGTTGTAGAGAGCAATGAGGTCTCCCCTGAGCCTCCTCTTCTCCAGGCTGAACACCCCCAGCTCCCTCAGCCTCTCCTCATAATCCTTATTTTATCCCTACTCCGGTGTTAGTTATTACATTTCCATTTCCCATCTTTTGTTAAACCAGTAAAGGATGTTGCAGAACCTGTGTGAAGAAGCCCATCCCAAGTGCTTTGCAAAACCACAAATCCACCCCAAATCCTTAAGCTTTTCAGCGCCCACTTGGAGACTTTGCAGCACCAGGAGGGCTCAGGAGGTGGCAGTAACTCCCTGCAGAGACTGCCAAACGGGGGATGCTTCCTGTGGTAGCGAGAGAAATGGGAGATCAGGTGGTGGGACAGGATTCCTGCAAAACCTCTGGCAAGGTGCTTCAGGCTCCCGAAGCTTTGGTTGTTTTTCTAAAGCAGTGAGATCCCAGCCTTTGCCCTTGAGGCAAAGAGGAGGGGAGCCATTGCAAGTCCTAATAGCTCATAAATTCCTGGTAATTAATCATTGCACCTTCTTCTGAGACATGCCAGTAATGAGGACCCTGTCTGCAGAAAAGTGTGGCACAAAACAAGAAGCCCGGGTTCTGGATACTCTGGTGTCTGTGTTCATACCCACACAAAGGTGTTTCTTCCTTATGTTACAGCAGCATTGGGCTTGTTCTTTGGTTGTGGGTTGTCTATCTTTTCTCAGTGTTTGTTTCTCCAGGCAGTTATGAAAATGAAATTATTTATGTTGAAAATCACTCAATTTCACCCATAAATCAGTATTTTTATTAGAACAGTAAAAATACTGCTATTTCCCTTTTGATCTGAAGATTAACAGGATATTGTAGGTCTTACAGGGGCATATCTGAAGTAGTGTTCATCTTCAGTGTAAGCCCAGAAACACTTTCACTGAAATAGTGGCATTATTCCTTTGTGTAAAGATAACGTCTGATTTATTTTTTAAAAAACACTTTTAATATAATTTACAAAAAAAAAAAAAAAAAAAAAAAAAAAAAACAAACACAAAACAACAACAACAAAAAAAACAACAACAACAACAACAAAAAAACAACTGAAAATCCCCCAAGTAGTTTCAAGAATAAGCTTGAAACTTGTGTTCATAGCATTTATGTAAAACTCTTGGAAAACTTTGTTTTAACTTGCCCAAAGGAACATTAATTATTCAAAGCATGGTTGTGTTCTTACCACATGCTTAAACACTGGCCAGTGAAGGTTGGATGTAAAATTTCTTCTGCTAAAAATTTGATTATGACATATGAGATCTCTTGGGCACAAATATCTGGGAAAGATGGGTGAAGTCTTCATAAAGTTTGGAGAGTTTGTTGAAATTCATTTTGCACAAAATGGTTTGGTCCTCCGTATTGGCTTGTATAAAGAATTAAGAATGTTTTACTGTTTCTTGGGGTGTTAACATGATCTTTCAGAAGAAAGAAGGCCCTGTCTGTAGAGGCAAGACCCAGCACTGAGATCTCAGCACTCACTGAGCAGTCCCTTGCTCAGTGGCCAAGGGTCTGTGTGTCACTACTGATGGGTGCTGCTTTCCTCTTATGCAGGTTTTCATTTCTGTGAACTGCCTCAGCACGGACTTCTCCTCTCAGAAAGGAGTTAAAGGCCTGCCCCTGAATCTTCAAATCGACACCTATAGCTACAATAACAGAAGTAACAAACCTGTCCACAGAGCCTACTGCCAGATTAAAGTCTTCTGCGACAAGGTAAGGTTAGGTTAATGTACCACTGATCCTTTGAAAAAGACTGTTCCACAGCTTATCAGCTTTTTGTTTTCCTACCACTTGCTATTTTGGCTCACTGAAAACTCCCTTCTGTGTTCAGCCTTTGCAAAGAAAAATTTCCTTCTGTTTAGATTGTAGATGTTATGATGACCTCGGATAAATCTGCTGCTCTCAAAATGCTAGAGCACGGAGATGTGCTCCTTAGCATCTGCTTTGGGGTCATTCTGTGGCAGAAGACTCACTGTAGGTAACCCAGGCACTGGAAAGTCCCACAGTCCCTTCCACAGGAGAAATCATTGCAGTTGATTAGAGCAAGTGGAGGCTTGTCCTTTTACCCAAGCTATATCATGTTGGTCCTTTTAAGCTTCTTTGTGCTGTTCTTACTGCATTTGTTAGTAAAAACCCCACCAATTTGCACATCTTGTGAACAGAAAATGTTGCTGGTTTTATTGTGCTGCTGTGAGGTATAGCAGTAAAATGAAGCTCATTTACAAGCTGGTTGAGTGCTGTAATTTGATTACTCTGCCGAATGCGATTAGGGCAGAGTTAACACCTTTCCCAAAGCCACTGTTCAGTAGAAGCTGTGAGAGAAACAGCAGGAGCTGAACTGAAAGCAGCTGTAAACGCTTAACTGAATTTGCAAAGAAAAGACATTTCACACTCTTTGTAATCTGTTCTTGCCTGAGCAGTCTTTTCAAGGACCAGAGCAAGTAGTGTGCAATGTTGCTATTTCCAGAGTGAGCAAGGTCCTTCTAAGAGGGGTAAATGATGCCTGGATTTTCCCAGTCTTTCTTTTGATTGCTTTGGACGAAATGAGACTGAGGCAGGAGTGTAATCTACAGCTCTTCCATAAGTTGTGAGTCTTGTGTGCTAACAACCTTTATTTTCTGCAAGACCAGTGAGTATAGATATATAGGGGATCTTTTACTCTTAAGTTGCCCAGTCAGTTACTGACACTGAGCTAATACTGACAGGCTTCAGCCCTGCTGCTAATATGACAAATTAATTAATGAAAGGCTAGAGGAGTTTCCAGTCCATAGCTTATTTGAGTCTACATCATAAATTTCAGGAATTCCAGTGGTGCAGTAATGCCAGTATATCTTCCTTTGAGATTTTGACCTTTTCTCCTGCTTTTTTCCTCCAGATACTTTGCAAATTGGACCTGAATTAAAAGGGGAGGGAGAGAAGGAGAAAATATTCTCTGTATTTAATCTGATTGTTGTTTGTTCAGTGAGTGTACAGCCAACGTGAGGTTGGTACCTGAAGGTTCTGCAGTTCATGTTCATAGAAATGCTGTTGAAGTTTGCTGCCTTTCAGATCCAGGCTGGGTTTGGCAATGAGAGCTGGGTCAACAAGCTGAATAGTGATTGTCAGCACATTGAATCCAGCTCCACTCAGATGCTTGTTTGAGGACCTGGGACTGTGCTCCTCTGTCCTTACAGCTGCAGGTACTGACTCTTAGACCCCAGCTTCTCCAGTAAGAGCACTGGTATTTCAAACCCCATGCGTTTTCTTCCCTGCTGGTGGCTTTCAGGTGATCAGTCGGTTGGGTCTTGTAGGTTTATAGGACCATTGTTACTGTTGCATCCACACTACTGCAGTCCTTAATGTATTTGTCCTCAGTGTGCCACTCTGACCTGTGGAAGTGCTGTTAGCCGTGTTTTCTTTGTGGAGAGCCAAGTCTGTGGAGGTCTGTTGGAAAAACCAACACAAAAGGAGGATGCTGAGGCCATCTAACAGGGACAGCTCTGTTTAGGTCGCCTCTGTTTCTTTGTCTGTTTAAGCTGTGCTTGCATTGCATGCTTGAACTGATTTTGAACCCAGACACTGGCATGGCAATGCTCTCCTCCCCTGCTCTTTGTGTGTGCAAATCAATTGACACCCTTTGGAAGATCAAGCAGTATAGTTAGTGGTGTGTGGTGGCCTGAGCAGGGGAAAGGAGTAAAGGAGGAGAGTTCCCATGCTTGGAGTGGAAGGGAAAGCTGCTGCTTACTGGTCCTAGTCTTTGACTCCTGCCTCTGAGACCCAAGTTTCTTCAGGCATTTCTGTCTTCCCATTTGCACTCCCCCTGTGGAATTGGGGGCTGCAGGCACCCATGACCTTTGGTTTTCATCCAGCACTGACTGCATTAGATGTAGAGCAGCGTGGGTGTGATGGTGTCATCCCCTGGCATGCTATAGCACAAGCTTTGCTCAGGCTTGGCTCAGTGATCTTTGGGCTGTGCAGAGATGGGGGTGACCTGTCCCAGAGAAAGATGACCTCTGCTTAAATGGTGCCTCATCTAAGCACCCATTTGAGGAAAATTAAATACAGAATTTCAGAGACTGTAGGTAGTGTTGTCCTTTGGGACCTGCTGTTAGGCTTGTAGTGATTTGTCATGCTGTTGTGGAAAGGTTTTGATGGGATCATAAACTCATAGAATGGTTTGGGTTGGAAGGGACCTTAAAGATGATATAGTTGCAATGCCCCTGCCATGTTCTGCCTGTGTGTGGAAGTGGGGAGTCCCACAGTGTCATGAAGGGTCCAGATCCCACTGTGTGGTGACCTGACATTGTACCCAGTCTCTGCACCTCTGTTGTATATCAAATACATGACCTTCCTCCCAGGATGTCAGCTCATCCCAAAATGTCATTTCCCTTTCTCAGCTCAAGAGTCTGTTACCCACCTGTAAACTTTGAAGGAAAGAACAACAAAAAAATCCAAAGCAAAACTAAAAAAAACACACACACAAAAATAACCAAAAAACAAAAAAAAACCCTTCAGCCTTTAACACATAGACAAGAGTGTGAAATCTTTGCTTTTAAGACTGCAGGCAGTTCTCTAGGTAATGAAGTTGAGAACTTCTTCCTAATAAGCTTATTTATTCAATACTGGTGGAATACAGGATTACCAGTGTCTTTTCTTCAAAAGTATTTGATCCTGGGTGTTGCCAAGATCCACGGGCAAGGCAGGAAAGCCTGTTATCAAGACACAACTTTTTTGTGTAGCCTGCAACAAGATCACTTTTCAACAGAATTCTGCCTTGTAAGTACAGGAGTGGTAGGCAGAAGTTTCCTCAAAATGGATGATTTTGATGGGTTGGCATGAGGAAGCAGGTGCTGTTCTGTAGCACAGAGTTTGAGTAGCAAAACCTTTTTCCATGTGGAAGTTAAAATGCAGGTCTGGAGCCAAATCTGATCTTTCTGCTGTCAAGCTGAGGTGTTGTGGCTCTTAAGGGGTCAAGGAAAACTGGCAATGCCTTTGTCTTCATTAGCAGCTTTTCAAAGAAGTTGCCTGAAGCTGCTTGTTTCCCTGCTGCTAGGTGATAATGCACATCAAACTTCTGGGCTATTTTTCCTTTTTATTGGTAGTACAGACATGCCAACTGCTACCTAGCAGGCATAAGCATCCTGTCACCTGTAGGATATTGATTTACTGGGAGATCAGGAGGGCTGCTTCCCTCATCCCGTGGTGTTGGGCACCGTTTCCCACCCCATTGCCATGTGCTTTTTGTTACCTCCTTTGCCATAACTGCAAATGAGTCTTCCCCCAGCACTGTGCCAGGCTGTGGGTGTGTCTTGGCAGCTTTGCAGGAGTGACAATGAGAAATAATGGTTTCCTGGGGCCAGGGAACTGTTAACTTTTACCCTGCTTTGCAAGGAGGGTTTGCCAGTGATCTGATTGTAGCTCCAGGATTGAGTGTTGAGGATCTACTGTGAGCTTATCACCTCATGCAGGGTGATATCCCTGCCCTAACCCATAGTTATATTGGAGGTCTGGATAGAGGTGGAGAATGAACATGATTCCAGTGCGTCCCTGCTTCCTTCTTTCTCTCTCTCTGTCACAGATGCCTGCACCTTGCAGAAAATGTGGCTGTCAACCCACTGCTGCTTGGTTTGAAGGCCCAGGAACCATGTAGGCATGAATCCAGTTAGGTACATGTCAATTCCTTCATAGCCTGCCCCTGATTAAAAAGGGGTGTAATGCCTGCCTTAAAATGCTGCACATCTTCAGCTTGAGATCAGTGAAGGATAATTTGACTCCTGCTCCCTCTGTGTACAAAGTGCAGGAAGATGTCTTGCACTTAATGATCCAGGAGTGGCGTGACTTCCATAGATCAGGATTCAATGATGAACTAGTGAACTTTGAGACTGAGGGAACCTGCAAGTTCTTATTGTTTTAAACACATATATATGTGTTATCTCTCGGGTATCCTTTGTCGTATTGTATCCCTGTCTGACTTGAAAGGAAAGCAACTAATTGCATCTTGGATATGGCTGTTGGATTTCATTAGATCACAGGACTCAAAAGCAAACAGATCTCAAAGTTGCCATGCTCTGGTAAACCTGCAGCTCGGGTACTGCAGACCTCACCACCACAGACACAGCTCTGCAAGAATCTGTGTGCCTCTGCAGCTGAAAAACAAAACAGAAAACCCTAATTGAACCTTCTCTCTCACCTTAATCTCTTGTCTGACAGGGAGCAGAGAGGAAGATCAGGGATGAAGAGCGGAAACAAAGCAAGAGAAAAGGCAAGTGCACTGACCCCAGCTCTCAGTTGAATGCCTGTAAGTAGAAATTATTTTATAAGTATTTTAAATATTAGATCTTATTTTGGTTAACAGTAACTTGTGTAATAGAAATCTCCTAAGTCAATTTTTATGTCCAAGACAGGGTCCTGCTATGCATTCAATAAAGTGTGACTTTTAGCAGTTCAGATTACAGGGTGAGGGTGTGATTTTTGGGCACTGCTGGAGACCCTGAGCTCCAGAAAGAACTGAGGTGTTCTTAATGTGTTTTTAATGTTCCAAATATTTCCAGCCTGACCTAAACTTAATCTTTAATTTCAATGTGTTTGCAACTGCTCAGCAAGATGTGGTGGTAGCCTTGGGACTGAGCCTCCAGCCTCCCAGCCCTGCACTCACTCTTTTGGAGTTAAGTGATCCTTAGCAAATAATTTCAGTAGAGATTCTTTCTGCACAGGTGAAGGCCTCAGCAGTTGTAGTGTGTAGAGGCTGTGGAATTCCTTCCTGCTGAGCATCTTCCTTTAGCTGCTGCAGGTGACTTCAACAGATCCTGTCTTTGGATGACTATTTGCCAGCAGAGCTGCTTAGAGGAAAATGTGTCTCCCTGTTCTTCCTTTGCACGGGACAGACGCGTGCTCTCCCTTGCTCTGCTCGGTGTGCTGCTCAGAGCCAAGCTGTTAACAGTCCAACTGGTTTAACAAGCATGTACCTCACGCTTGCTGGGCAGGATTTTCCTGACACAGCAGGTACAAGCTGCTGGAACAGCTTTGGAAGATGATAATGCCATGGGGGAACCCATTTGCTCACAGGCAGTTGCAGAAAGGGCTGGGGTTTTGTTTTTCATGATCTACTTGAGGGGAAAAAAACAGGTGGGTTTAGTATTTCACAAACACAGCCCAAACAACTCTCAAAAGATTACTGTATGCAGCACTTTGCACAATGGTTGGAAAGTGCAAACAGTTGCAATACTCATTTCCAGGATCTTAGAATTTTACAAAAGCTGCTTTACAGTGTGAATTTCCTAGGCTTGGGATTAGTCTGATGTGACCTTTATTTTCCTGGAAAGTACTGTCCGTTGCTGTTTAGTTCTTGTGTGGTAAGTTTTTGATTGCTTTAAGCTGTAAGCTGTTATACACACATCCAAGATCACAAATGCCATAAGTGCATAGACTTATAGCAGAAATAGCTTGTTGATTCTGGACAAATTTGTTTTCATAATTTTTCTAAGGAAAAAAGAAAAAGTATGTTTTCCAGTGGGACATGAGAAGTGAATTGTTTTCCTGCAGTTGGTTTGACCCAAAATCAAAATGTTTCCACATGGTAAAATAAAGGGAAGTCTTCAACTGGGGTCTGGCAGCTTGGGGTGACCAGGATGAACAATGAGATGAACAAATACATGAAAATTGAATTCTGGACTTGATGTGTAACTGAGCATCTCATCTTGCAAGAAATAGTATTTATACCACCTCTGCAGTGTCACAGTGCTTCTGTGGTGCAGCCTCTCTTTGAGAGGCTCCCAACTGGCACCACCTGGGTTATATTTTTCTGCCTTCCTGATACAGGAAATCCAGCAACCTTTTGAGGGAATGGGTAGAGAGAATGTGGGAACTGGACTAACTTTTTCCCTCTGTTTGGATGGCTTGCTTGGGACATAGGTCTTCTCTAGTGGGATGAGTGGCCAGACCATTCTCCAGCCCAGGTTAATATCTGAACAAAGTCAAGCAGCCCACTTAGAGAGTGATGGAGCAGACTTCTGTTCCCCTGTGAAATGAGTTGCTTCCTCAGGGTTCAGTCCCTTTTCTGAAAGGTTCAAACTCCTCTGCTACAGGATCTTCTCCCTTTGACCCTAACTACAGAGTGCCCTTGTTCAACAGCATATGTGCCTCTTCAGTGATAGAGGAGAGCAACAGCCCTGTCAGTGTTTTCACCATCCTTTATTTCAATATTTCATGTCTCTGCAGTTTCCGATGTCAAAGTGCCAATGCTTCCCTCACACAAACGTACAGACATCACTATCTTCAAGCCCTTCATGGACTTAGACACTCAGCCAGTCCTTTTTATTCCTGATGTTCATTTTGCAAACCTTCAGCGTGGTGCTCATGTAAGTAAAGCTTATGAAGAGGCTATGGGGGACGTATTTGCAAAAACCTGGGTTGCTGTGTGTATGTATATATGTATAAAATGCCAGACCATCTGCAGTGATCCTGTAAGCTCCTGCCAGCTGAGTCTCACGTGAGCAAGAAATGTTGCTTCATAAGTGCATTGTCTGGAGTTAACTCAGGATGTTTTCTGATTAAGTTGCTTTTCTATGAACTCCCATTAACGTGAACTTGAAAGGATGTTTTCTACAGCATCTCCAGCCAGGAGTTCACAGAATGAACTGCAGGCTGCCTTGCTCTTGGACAGTCTGCTGGGTTCCTCTGCGCCGCTGCAGACCTCGGCTTCTCCAGCCCTCTGCTGCAGGGTGAAAAGCTATTCTGTGGAACTGGCAAGGGTGTCAGCTCTGTGATCTGCTGCCAGAGTGCCCTGCCTCAGTGTTCCTGGAAAGTCCCAGCTGACAGGAAACTGGAAGGGAAAAAATTAGAGTGCAACCAAGTTTCAGAATCTTGGAACTTTCTTGCGCTGGGAGTTCTGGCATGCTCTAACAGAATCAAATCCTTTTTAAAAAGGGTTGCCAAGCTCCTAGCAGCAGTGGAGAATAAAAAGTCCTCAAGGCTGTCTAATCCCCATGTTTTCCTATGAAGGGTCTTGTGCTGAGCTCTTTCAGAAGACTCTCTGCCAGTCCATACAGAAAGCTGCTTAGCTCCTGCATATTCCTGTCTCTCATTTGAGACCCTTTAATTTCTCTTTATGAAAGGAGGGAAAGAGGATAGTTACTGGCTTTGGAAGATTGAGTCAACATATTGTTTGATACAGGGTTGAAAATAAGAGGAAATTAATTCTAGTTCTGTTTAAAATTTTCACAACCCTAAGCACAAGTATTATTTGTATATTAAAATGAAGGCAAATTTTTATTGCTTCTTTCTTCTAGTAGTGTAGTTGTAGCTGTCTCCCTTCTCAACAGGCTTGGTTTTCTTTGTCCTATACTGATGTGATGAGTGAGTTGGGTGGGTGAGCATATTCCTTGCAGTTTGGGCTGTGGGCTCAGGGCTTTCCTGTCCTTTACCTAGATCCCTGTTGGACACTGCTCATGCTAGATGCAGCAGGATTGTTGTTCCATGCCAGTGACTCTTGAACACTATTGCTGAGCTACCAACAGATAGCACTTGAAGGGATTGAGAGATCCTTGCTGACAAGACCATATTACACCAGCTAATGGTTTTCTCTTTGCTTTGTATCTTTTCTCTTTCAGCTTTGTATTATTCAGAGCCCTTTGCAGTGCTTTCTGAGGCCTGCACACCACATGAGGTTCTCACTAGATAGCTAATTGTGTGTGCTTTTCTGCATATGTGAAGTAAATTTCTTCTTTGTTTTAAAAGGTCCTTCCTGTTGCTTCAGAAGAAATGGAAGGTGAAAGGTAAGAGCTGCATTACTTCAGCCCACTGCAGAATTTCCCTCAGACAGAGGTATCCTCTGATTGTACCACTGCTAACTTTTATGCCTTGTCAATGACAGCTCCAACCTGAAGAGAGGAGCCTATATGGGTGAAGAGGACTTCATTGCTGCTCCAAATAAGATGGCCAGGATAGAAGAACCAAAAAGAGGTGGTATTTACTTGTTTCAGAGACTCAACTACTGGAGTATTTCTCCATCATTATAGAGATGCAACTGAGGTTAAGGACTTGTTTTAATTTATTTTGGAGTATACTTTAACCTGATTTTTGGGGTTTTGAGTAGTAGTAGAAAGAGTTCACATATCAGGATATAGTTCAGCTCCATAAATCCTTTACAGTGTCAGAATTTCTGTTTTTTCTGACAACTTAGACACTTAACTGGCCCTCAGCCTGTAAGGAAAAAGGTTGAGAGGAGCTGAGAAGCTTGACAGTCTCCTTGGTGGACCCGGGGAGAGAATTTGTGGCTACAATGTAATTTGGAAATCTTCTTGGACTTCAAGCAATGAATGCCAAGAAGGGGTTCTGAGTATAAAACTGTTGTATCTTTCATGGTGCTGGAAAACAGGCTGGTCACTGCTGACAACTAAACTGAGAGAATACTCTGCTTATTTTTAACCTGTTGATGTGGGATTGGATGTTGCTGTGGAAGCCCAGAAGCCTCCTTGAAGAGGGTGTAGAGGATCACTGGTCTGAGTCGTGTGTGGAAGGACCACCAGGACAAAAGCTTAAGGGATTAAAAGGGGAGGATTAAACTTGTGATGGGGCAAAGATGAAGTCTGGCAAGTCTGACCTTAATGGGGCTGCCCTTCTGTAGTCTGGGTAAACTAGTAGAGAAGGATGGATTTTATGAAAGGAAATATTCTTGTTGCTGTATGCCATAAAAGGAGACCCATATGGGAATCTCCCTCCTTTGACTGGTATATCTGAGAGTGTGTGTTCTGTCTTTGATTTTTTTTGTTTGTTTTGTTTTGTTTTTTGTTTAAATCTACCTACCATCCTCCTTTTTTAAAAATAGCATTTAGCAGAGGAAAGCCATCAGGGTGCTGAGCTGTCCTGAATTCACCTTGTTCAACTTAGATATGCCAGTAATTGTTCCATGTTCTGGGTGTGTCAAGGCTGTGGCTGATGAACTCTTGTAAACAATCCAGGCTGCAGTACCCAGTCATTAGAAGATGGATCAAAGACAGCAAAGCTGTTAAAGTCCAAGCCTTCTTGCTCTCATGGCTAATTCCTCAGTCTTAATGCAGTTTTTAATGAAGCTGATGTTACATGTAATGACTCTCTGGTAGCTTGAGAACGCTAGGGATGCTTACCTAAAGAGGTTTCTTATTCTTTTGTTCCCCTTCTAGCAGGACACTGAGCCAGCAGTGTGTCAGCTGGGGTGGTATGAGTAGTGCTGAAACATGGCAAGGGGTAGGAAGAGAGATGAGACAGTGTAGGAGGAGCAGAAAGGTGTACAAATAAATAATTTTAAAATGAGGAGGTGGCCCGGTTGGCTTCACCTTCTGTGGTAGCATCTGTCAGATAATTTTACTTAGCAAATTCTTACGGCAGATGACCTGTGAGATATGAATAAGAGTCTCAAAGCTGTGTGCTTTGTGATTCACCTTCCTATATTTCAAATATAACTTTTGAATATACTTTTTTTTTTTAATAATAGAGAAGATAGCAGACAGAGAACAATTGAAAAATATTTTACAATAAGGATGTTTGAACATGCAGTGTTTCTTTGTGCAAAGAGTACGTTTTGAGCTAATCTAGCTCTGCATGGTTTTGATGCAGTCTTAAGTGTATATTGAATATATGTGTATCTCTTCATGAGATATTCAGTGTACATTACTTTGTACTTGGCCACTATCATATAGAGATCTTTTTTGAGGAGCAATTATGCAGTAAACTCCTCTCTCTGATTTCTTTTCAGTGTTGCTGTATGTCCGAAAAGAGTCAGAGGAAGTCTTTGATGCACTGATGTTAAAGACACCATCTCTGAAAGGTTTGATGGAAGCGGTAAGTAGTAAGGCTGCTTTATAGACCTTGCCTTCAGTTTGGGAAAAAGTGACTGCAGGCCCTTGCTGTCCTATCCTTACACACTGGACAGTCAGAGGAGCTAGACTCTTAGTAGCACCTTTGTCCCCATACTCCTGCTCTTCTGGAAAAGTGCAAGGCTGTTTTTCTTTCAATAGTGCAGTGATTACTGTAAGTAATACTTTAATTCATTATTAGGGGACATCATGAACCTTCCCTTTTAAGGGTCTTACCTCACATCTGTGGGATCTGGGTGTAAGAAAGTGTTCCTTACCCTTCCTAAGAATCCAGGTGTATCAGGCTTGATAACTGGAAACCTGAGAGAGTCCTAGTATCACAGCTGCTGCTGGAGAGAGCTCCTTCCAGGGTCGCTGCTTTGGCAGGCTCTGCTTTGGCCAAACTGCAGAACAGGCTCTGTAGACTTTCACTTATCTGCATCAAAAAATGGTCAACAAACTCCTACTCTGGATGTCCCTCCCTCACATCAGAGAGGTCTTTAGATTAGAAAACTGAGTGTTTTCCAGAACTTGTTAAGTGGATGGGGTTTATTTCATTCTCTCTTTGGTGGCCTCCCCTCCCCTTTTGTAAACTGCTTATGAAAAGCTCCAAGTTCCAGTTCTTCACTGTGCTTGAAAACTTATGTATCTGTGCACTTGTGCATGAAATTGCTCTCTGGTACTTCCAGAATAACCTTTCACTGCCCCTGCTGCTTCAGTGCTGGAAAGAAAATACAGAGCTTAACTGCAAGGAATGGTGTAATGGTTGGCATGAGCTCAAAACTGATGTTTCTAGCTGCTTTCTGTGACTAATGCCTCTTCAGTGATCAGAGGATGGAGGCTTTGGGCCTGTAAAGCTACGTCTTGCCTTTAGCTTTGGGACCAGAGGTGGTTCTGTAACCTGAAGCTCTCTCTTCCTAGCTGTGGAATTTTGCCAGCACTGGCAGGCTGGAGATGGGCTGCCTAATGGAGAAGGGGAGAGAAGGCTATGAAATTGTCTGATTCAGCAGTCCTGAAGCAAAGATGTGCCTTTGTTGTTTTGCTTGGACTTCTTAAAGCAAAGAACTTCTTAAGAGGTCACAACTGTAGCTTGGAGAAAAACCCCTGTGTTTTGCAGCCTGAAATGGTGTATTGGTTTGGTACTTGCTGGTGATCTGACAGAGCAATTTGCCAAAGTAAATCAGGCTTAGGTTACTGACCTCATGACTTTCTAGAGGTTTCTACAATGAAGTCCTCTGGTGGCTGTGGTTTCACACTGAGGTCACTCTGCTGGGTCAGGGGGGCATTTCTGATCAGCTTGTGTCCTTAGCACCAGAGGTTCTCACTCTGTTGCTGCATTCCTGCACCAGCTGCTGTGATCACTAGTTTTCTTTCATCTTATCCATTTGACACTGAATTTAAAACTGGTTTTTTATATGCTAGGAAGAACATAGATCCAAGAGGTGATGAAAGCCAGGGTGTGGGGTGGGTTTTTTTGTGGGCTTCTTGGTGCGAGGTTGGAGGTCATTGTTTGAGAAGTCAGTGGCCAGTTCTATAACATGATTACATTTTTTGCACAGAGGTTGGCAAACTGCAGATGAGGGATTCTCATCTGTAGACTTATGCTGTAGTCCAAGATTTAGCATTGCCTTTATAGGGCAGAGCAGTTGTTTTCAACCACAGACCTTTTTTGCTTCCTTTCTGTAAAGTAGTAAGCAGAAGACAATGTCCATACCAGCTTCACCAACACTTGCTTTCTTCGTTCTAGATATCTGACAAGTATGAGGTTCCTTTTGATAAAATAGGAAAAATCTTCAAAAAATGTAAAAAAGGGTGAGTATATACCTCTGCAACAACTGAGAATGAACCTCTTTTTTCAAACCTGTATTTTTTTTTTCAAACCTCCTTTATAATTCATGCACTGCATGTATGCAGGTGCCATTTCTGGATGTGCACATGTACATGCAATGTACTAATCCTGTTCCGGTGTCATTAATAGAGGAAAAAGACTAGGAGGGTCCTATAGAAATATGCAGTCTGACTTCCTGGGTAAATACATGTCACAGGAACAGAGTTAATTGCTATTTGAACCAGAGCTGATCATGTCAGATGAAGAGTTCAGATTATTAAAAACTTCCAGTGGCAAAGAACCTACTTCAACCCATACTGAATTGCTCTAGTGGTGAACTGTATTCACTGTATCTACGTTTTTGCTACAATTACTAAGCCTGATTGTCTTTTTATGGGCTAAATTGAAGAAAATGTGGCTTATGCAGTAGCTGTTCCCCATAGAAGCCACAGTCCAGAACCCTTTTATTTTGTAACATAAATAATAAGTTCCTGAACATGTTTGCTTTTGGTTTTCCTTTTAATCTTTTTCTCTCTAAAGTCATTTTAGTGTCTTTACCCCTTAAGCAAAGCCCCTCTGGCCAGAAAAATATACTTCCATCACCTTTGGAATGTAGTTTCAAGCGTTGTGCTTTCAGAGGAGAATTACCACAGCAGAAAAACTACAGAAGTTTTGAATTGATGGTACCTAAACCATTGCTGATGACAATTTTGTGTGTCAATCTGCATGCTCACATACACACGTGTGTAAACACACACAAACACACAGATATTGACTAGAAGCAGCCCAGCATCAGTGGTTTATTTTCTGCAAGCTCTGTAGGATTTTGTACTGATTCTTTATAGCTGTCAGAGCAGTTCAAAGCTCTAGGGCTGCCCAAGTATCTGCAGCTTAGGAAGGATTTCTGCCACTTCTGAGATCTATTTCCCTCCCTGGGCCAGGAGACAGAGCTAACCCTGTTGTTCAGATCCTCAAAGTATGGGTACAAGCCTTGGTGACAGGTTTGGGTAAGAACACTCAGATCTGCTATAGGGAAGAACACTCAGATCTACTATAGGGAGCCATGGATCAGAGACAGGCAAGCAGGGATCTTGCATTACCTGTGGACAGTCTGGGTACACTGAGATTTGAGAGAACCTGTGCTGTCTTTGGCATTTAGAACTGTAATAATGTCCCTGACTTTATTTTAATTTTTTCCAGAATTCTGGTCAACATGGATGATAACATTGTGAAACACTATTCTAATGAAGATACCTTCCAGTTGCAGATTGAAGAAGCTGGAGGATCTTACAAGCTCACTCTCACTGAGATCTAAGATGATGGATCCTCTGCTGATTTTAAACAAAGGTCTCAATTGAACATTTTCCCATAATTTAGGATACTGGGCAAAACACTAATTGCATTCTCCAGAAGAAAGCCAGGTGTTGACTTGTTCTGGGGAGCAGAGCAGTGTTTTAGCTTAATATGTTTGTGTTTCTGTTCTTTCCAAAGAACACTAATGCTGGTGACCTTATTTGCGCATGAAATGAGCGAGCAAAGATCAGCGATTAAATAGAGAGCATGTATAAAACACTAGTAAATACTGGAGGGGCAGCTCCTGGAAGGTGGCCTTTTAGAGTGGTGGTATCTTATTTATCTATTCAGTAACCATGTTTGAGCCCATTATCAGCTAATACCATTTTATTGGACTGTTTACTGTTATGTAGAGCTGCAAAACTGCTAATTGATATTAGCAGGAATTGCGTGCAGGTTGGACAATAGTCTTTATAATGTTTACTCTTGAACAGGGCAGACTGAAATCACTTGTGTCATTTGGGGGGGAATGTAAAACTGCCTTGCTTATGAAGAACTCGCCTTAGTAACTGTGTGAACTCTCATCAGATGAAGCTATATTGTATATAAGTGCAATATATTTTTGAAGGTTTGTAAATGTGTACATACAAGTGATATATAATATATAAAATATGGTGTTCTGTATATACCGTGAATATATGCAATGAAGCCCATCTAAAAGGATGCCATATACAAAGAAAATGGATATTTAATATAGCTATTTAAAAACAGACAAATCCTTAACATTCACCAAAGGTGAGCACACATTTGTATGTTCATAGAAGGCACAAGAGACCTGTTTGTTCAACATGGATCTTCCTCTGTGGAAGGAAAACAGCACCAGCTCTCTCCTAAACCCTCCTGCACAGCAAGGCAACAACAGCACTCTGGCTGCTCTGAGCAGCTGCTACTTTGAGCCCCGAAATGGATGTGTACTGCTGCCCTGGGGAGGTAATTTGGGCTGAGCCTCAGAGCTGAGTCCTGAGAGGAGCTGAGCAGATGCATTTTCCTTGGAATCTCACTTCTGGGGGTTAGGGAAAGTGTCTTCTGGAGGGTGGAATATTTTTTTTTTTTCCTTCTTCTGTAGCAGTGTACTTAAGGCTCAGCTGGATGCTGCCTGCAACAGCAGCACAGGCTAGATGAACCCATGGATTGGAGCCAGCTTGCAAAGTCCTAGAATGTCAACAACTGGAAGTGCACAGGCAAGGCTTTTGAGAGAGGAAGGTGTCAATCCCAGCTCAACAGGCCCAGCATTAGCAGAGACTGGGGGCTGGAAACAGGTTAAGCATTCCTGGTATGTGTACATTGCATTGACCCACTGCTGAGGTGGAGAGACCAAATAGGCAGCTGGGAGCAAGTGTCCTGAGCCTAGCCCCAGCTGGGAGTGCCAAACAGCCCCCAAAAATATTACTCTGCAGTAGATCATACTGTGTTTACACATCATGTGTGTGTGCTTATGATGGAAAAGCACTCTCTGGTTAGTAGCAATTTGAGAGAGGAACGTTTAAACAGCAGCATTTGGCTCTAAGGTGGAAAACCCACATTACAGGGTGAGTGTTAGTGTCTTGGTTAGGGATCTGGACAATGAAAGAGGTTTATAGTGCTTTGATACAGGACAAAACTGCATGTGCCTCACCTAGGACATTAATCTGGATAGGCTGGAGAAATGGTGAGGAAAAGTAGGATATAATTCTACTTACAGTCAATGATTCTACTTAATGGTTAATGAATCATAACCAAATGTTGTTCAGCTGTGTTGTGTTGCTGTTTGGAAGAAGGAGGCAAATGCCACACTGAGTTAATAAACAGAAGCATGGCCTGCACCACCTTTTGCTCTACTTGGCACAGCTGAAGCTTCTGCTGGAGCACTGCTCCCTGTGCTGACCCCCAGCCCTTCCAGCAGAGCCTGCTCCTAACCAGTGTCCCAGAAGCCAGGCCACCAGTCCTTCAGGCAGAGCTCAAGGTCTGTGAGTTGGGAGGGCTGGATGAGTTGCAGGGTGAGGGATGATCTTCAAAAGGGATGGTTGAGGGGAGCAGCCTGACAGCACGTGCAAGTGTTCTCCTAGTCCATTGTAAGCATGATGAGAAGTAGTGGGCATAAACTGCAGAAATTCAGGTTAGGCATCAAGGTGGTTTTACTGCAGAGAGAAGAGCAGAGGTTGCCCAGGGAGGGAGGGGAGTTTGGCATGGAAGGACTTTAGAGACAGGCTGGGACATAACTCTAGGCTGTCACAGGTGTATTTGGTCCTCCCTTGGTGCTGAGACTAGATGACCTTTTGAAGTCCCTCTCCACCATATTTTTTTTTAATGATTTAAATGAAAGAAAGTATTTTAGGATGTGTGCTCAAGCCAATCCTGAGCTGGTTCATAGACCACTCCATTCCCCCCTCCTCCTCCACTGATGGGCCCCATGGAGGCTTGCTAGCACCCTGGGCACTGTGTGCTCCCCTCTTAGCTCTGCAGCTGGAGCTGAGCAATGCAAACTCTGTGTGGATGCTTCCATGACTGTGGGCACATGGATGGAGCCCATGGGCTTGAGGCCAAAGGACAGAAGCTGACATGCAGCACAGTGCTGAAGAGACTTGGCCAACACGTGCCACCCCGTGCAGGAATCTACTGCCTGCAGAGCAGCCACAGGACCTGCACCCAGCTGACACCAACCTGCTGCTTGGGCTTCCCTTCATCAGTCATGGGGAATAATGTTACTATGGCAAGGGAATTTTTTAAAAACATGATATATAGAATACATAGATATATATATTTACACATTTTTATTGAAAATGGAAGTTTTATTACAGGAATTCAGTCTAGGGTCAGGGAAGTAGATTTAGAATTTCCTTAGAGGTAGGATTGACATGAATGTTATTTCTTTCTACTGTTTAATGAAGTATGTGAACTAAATCTGACGATTGTTTTCCACTAGAAGATGTTCTGGGACACGGGTCTTATAACAGTAGCAGCAATGTCATGTATGTTTTATGAAACCGATTTTTTTTGTTTTGCCTGCTGTTTTTTAATTGAAAGTGTATTTTAAACCAAGCTATTAAATTTTATATGTTCATTTCTAATTATGAGTCTTTCATTGAGTAACACGCCTGCCCTTCTCCCTTTATTTTTCCTTTGTCAGGGGATCTATAAAACAAAACCTCAGTGATTGTTTGGTAGTTTCTTCTCTTTGAAAAAAAAAAAAAAAAAAAAATCCCCATGGCAGCCTTGCTGTTATTCCCACATAAGAAAAGGTTATTCATTTTTGAGTGTGTGGAAGCTGTGCAGCATCATGGTTTAGTAGGACACTTTCTTTTGGCAGTAACACAAAACCTAAAAGCCATGAGTGGGTTGGGCTGTGTAGTGGGTGGGTGATACCTGCTGGTCTCTGCTGGCTGTTGAACTAAAGCATCAGGGGCATTGCCACCTTGTGCACCCTGTGCAGCAGTGGAATGGCTACAGAGAGAGGAGCTGTGGGCTCACAGCAGTGGCCACCCCTGATCAAAGGGAACTTCATGTAGTCACCAACCCATAATCACTCCAGGGAGTGGTGAGTGCCTTTCCAGGAGCAGCTGGTGATAACTGGTGTTTCCCTGCTGGCTCAGGAGGACCACTGGGGAGAATGAAGGTGGCTTTAAGTTAAGGTCCATGTTAATTCTCCAGACTAATCCTAATGCTGCTATTGTTCTTGTGTCTGGAGAGATGTTCACCTCCTCTTTTTCACCATTAGAAGATCTCACCATCAGTAAGCTTTAGCTTTAGCTGTTTCCCCAGCCCTGCAGCTGCCCTGGGCTTGCACTGACGTGCCTGGGGCTTGGTGGGGAGCAGCGTGGGAGGCAGAAGATATCTGGGCTAGAAAAAGGCACGTAACAGCTTTTATTTTTCATTTATTGTGAGTTCTGGTACAGGCTGTGCTTGCAGAGTTTGCATCTCAGATGTAGAGAGCTGCTGCAGGATGTCACCCAGAGAGACTTGGGATGTCCCAGGGGCTGCAAGAGTGCTGAGCATCAGCTCCATCCAAGTTGGTGCTCACTGAAAAGTCAAGTGGGGTTTAGCCCCAGGTAGTTGGTTTGTGGCGTGGTGGCCATGTCGCAGTGAGCCTCAGCATAAGGATGGACCCTCTGCAAAATGGTGGCAGTGCCACTGACTCTTTGGGCATGTGATAGCTCTGTCTTCCCAAGCCCTTAAGCAGTGTGAATGCGTGTGTCCACACCTCTCCCCTTCCTCCTCACACCACCCCCTTGGTGTTTTTCTGTTCCTCTGGTGAATTTAAAGAAAGTGTTTGCAAGCAGCTGTTATCTCCACTGGAGCATCACTGGATGAAAGGTGAAATCCCAAAGATGCAGCTTTGAACTCCCAACCCAGGAAGCCTTTCAGGGAGAGCTATGCTACTGCCCTGGGGCATGACTCAGGGCTCTAATACCACAAACATTTAGTTGAACTTTTAACATCTGATTTTTTTTTAATTTTATTTTATTTTTTAATTTTTTTATTTTTTTTAATGGGAAAACTGAATTCTGCAGCTTATTCAAGGATCTTTTGCTGGAGCTTTTTCCCAAGGCTTACATGCTCTTCCATTTGTTGGTTTGTTATTCTAGAATATTTTATTTGTTATTATGATTAAATAACTAGATATGGTATTATATTTAGATGATCCTTCAACTAGATTAATTCCTCTATATAAAAAAAAATATGAGCACTTACAATTTATTTTGACATTTGGCCCTTGGACTACTCTACTACACTACCAGTGCTCTTCCTTGGGTAACTTCTCATGGTTCATAGTATTGCAGAAGGGGTATTTTGGCTTTTCTTCTCGGCTAGTTTCAGTAACTGCTGTGGTTGGGGTGGTTGCAGGGTTTTTGGTGCATCTTGCAGTTTCTTGTTTGCACAGGGCAACACTCCATTACCCCATCGATCTGTTTGCCTGTGCACACAGCTTGTGGATGGACAGCGTGCCTGCTGGCTTCAACATTATTTATTTTGCCATCCCTCCAGCATGGCCATCCTACAGACTGCAGGTAGGTGCATCTGCAAATACCAGCTGTGACCAGTGGGAATGGCAGCTCCTGCTGCAGTGCTGGTTGTCTCAGGCAGCATCCTGAGCCCAGTGCTGGCCTGCGGGTCAGTTACCTCTGCTGCAGTTTGATGGGGAGAAGCACATGCCAGGCAGAGGAAACCTCCATGGCTGAGCCTGGCAGCAGCTCTTAAGAGTGGGAAAAGTGTTTGGGGGGTTTGATACCTGGCTGTGGGGACAGCCCTGGGCTCAGGGATCAATGTCAGCAAGGGGTGATGGAGCATGGTGTGTGGGTGGCTGCTGTCACTGGGCTGGTAAAGATGGTATAAATTGGAGTGAAATCTGGAGAGGGTAGAAAAGTGATGTGGGGAAGAACAGGTGAATTGAGTCCTGTTTTTTCCTAGTGTCAGGGAAATCAAGTCCTGTGGTTCCACAGTGCCAGGAAAATCAAGTCCTGTGGTTGCTCATTGCCTGGCAGGGGAGGGGATCTGTTTGGAGCCCCTGAGGGGCAGCACTGGCTCTGCCAACCTTTCAAATCAACACCCATGGTTTATGGGCTCAATGGCTTGGGGTGAGGAGGGCAGAGTCCTGGCAGTGCTGCCAGGCAGGGACTGTGCCATGGGGAAATGCTCAGCCCTGCTCAGAGGGGTGATGGGTGCAGAGGATAGACACAGTCCCTGTCGGGCAGCTGTGCCAGCTGTACCAGGTTTGTTGCCAGCACTTGGCTTGATGCTGCTGTTAATTCTGATAAGGTGTGCTTGATTGTTTTGTTTTGCTTTTCGTAAGTAAATAATAACATGAGCTTTGCAAACATTAGTAAGTCAATAAAGTTAAAATGATTGCTCAGTGGTCAGCTCTGCATGTCGTACCTCCATAGCCTGCCCTGTCACTTTTCTCATGTGAAATACATTGCTTTGAGCCCATCAGTCAGGACTGTGCCATGGCACAGGGACATTCCCAAGAGAGCTGGCACCTCATGACAGCCGTGTTTAGGCCCCATGGCAGGGGCTGAGCTGTGCCTGTGGGATGCTGTGTGCCTGCACCTTCCCAGGGTTCAGCAGGGCAAATGGTTTCAGCAAGAGAAGGATCCAAATCCACCCCATCTCTGCAGAGGGACAGCTTGTCCCTGCTCCTCTGTGTGTGCTGCAGAGCTGGGCACTGCATCACTGCCCCAGCTGTGGCCAGCAGCTCCCTCAGGACCCCACATCAGGATCCTGAAGGTTTTCTTTACGCTGCATTACATATATGCATTACCCTGCTGTTATCTAGCTCCAAAGGTACATCTCAAGGCTTTAACAAAGCACATTTGAGCTCCCTGATGATGATGCTTGTGTAGGTGCAGTGCACCATGACAGACCCTGTGAATGCCATGGAGTGCAGAGCAGCTGGAAATCTGGCTGGTGGGGACCTGGGTGGCTGCAGCAGAGCTGGGATTTCTTAGTGCTTGTGGAGCAGAAGGAACAGCAGGCAAGGGCTCTGTTTGACCATGAGGTTTGGAATTTCTGAGTGTATGGGGAAAGTTTTGGGGTGAAAGCAGTGTTCCTACCCCATCCATGGCCTTTCCTATCCAGCAGAAATGAGATGTTCATCCTCAAGTCTGCTCTTCACAGTCATGGCATGGCTGAGGTTGGAAGGGACCTCAGGGTTATCTGGTCTAACCCCTCTGCTCAAGCAGGGCCACCCAGTACCGGTTGCCCCAAAACATGTCCAGATGGCTTCTGATTATCTCCAAGGATGGACACTACACAACCACCCTGAGCAACCTGTGCTAGTGTTTTGTGATCCTCACGGTAAAAATATATTTCCTGATATTCAGAAATTCCTCCTGTGTGTCAGCTTGTGCCTCATGTCTTGTAAAAGCATCTGGTTGGTCTCCTGGAGGAAACAATGCCAAGAGAGCAGAGAGATGAAGTTGTGATTTTGTTATAAATATGGAATACAATGGTACCTACTGGTACAGTAGTGTTTGAGAGAAGACAGCAGACACTCAGCAAATGGGACAGTGAGAGCATCTGGGATGACTGAGGTTTGAATCGAAGCAGGAAATGAGGTGAAGAAGGGGTGTACCCTTCCTCTCACTGGAGGGTGGGTGAGATATGAGGCTTGGATACCAGGAGAGGACCAGAGGCAATGGGGATGCTAGGTATCAGAGTTACAGCTCCATGCCCAGGCATCGTGCTGTGAGCCCTGCAGCTTCACTTTGTATGTGCCCTGGCAGACTCAAAGGCTCAAGCCCCATGCAGCCCATCAGTATGGCTTTACAGAGCCACAGCCAAGAGCCAGGAAGACCCTTGCTGACACCCTGGAGCTTAGCCACCTCCTGGTACACCAAGTACTCTCCTGCTTCCGTTACCATGGATTTTAACTAGACATGGGATCCATGTCACAGGCATCGCAGAGATCATGAGATGGAGTTTTCCTGGAGGTAAGAACATCCTGGATCTCAGGGCGTTGCTCTGAGAAAGTTTCTTTACTAAATTCCTCTCCCCTTTCCACCTTTCCATTTCCTAGGTTAAACCACTGAGTAAACCACTTGGTATTGAATATGGTATAATTGAGTTTTACCCACAAACTGAATTTAACCTAAGGAAGCTGGGAGAGGAGAAAAAGCAATCACAGAATTGAAACAGACTTTTGAGGGGAGTAAGGCTTCCAGTGTTAAATGGCTTATTTCATGATGGGGAACTTTCTCCTGGGGAGCATCAGCACCATGGGATGCCCAGTGAGCAGCAAGGAGGTCTCTCTGTGTCTGGGAGAAGGTTATTTCTAATGGAAAGCACAATCAGATTTTACAGGGAAGGGCAGATATTATATGAAAGCTGAGGGGACAGAAAATCTGTAGTGGGAAAGAAGGTGGCTGAAGCTGCTTCAGCTTCAAAGCCTTGGGAAAATGTTGACTAGCAAAGCCCTGCAAATTGTCCATCAAGTACTTCACCAACTCAGCAGAGGGGGAAAGTCAGACCCTTGGCGATACTGGGAATGACAAATCATGTATGAAACCTGGATTTTTTTTTGCCCTTAGACAGTCTCCTGCCTTCTCCCCATCACATGTATTGAAGGGACCTAAAGAGCCTAAATAATGCTCAAGGGCTGGTTGTGGACCCTGTCCATTAAACTGGTGAAGTGACACAGGCTGGGGGAGGCAGCACCCGGGCTGGCTTTGCTGGTTTGCAGCCCAGTACTCCCAGCAGCTGCACCTGACTGCCCACAGCTGCATCCCGGGGTGGGGTGTGCAGGTGGGGGCACCCCTGGACAACACCCAAGCTCTGGGAAAGTTCTGCAACCCTTGGTGCCTGCTCATTTCTCTGCTCTGTTGGCACCGTGGAAGGATGCCAAAAATAGAGTGTAAACAGTGTTGGCCATACCCAGGAAGGGGAAATAGCTCAGCTACAATCAGAAGAGCCACAGCCCAGAACTGGAATCTGAGTTTATTTCACATCAGTTGTTTCAGTGCTGCTTCTTAACATCCTGAAGCACTGCAATAGTGGAGGGGAAGTGTACGCCTGAGGCTGACATAAGGACTTACCCATGATTAGAAAAAAAGGACTTATCTATGATTAGAAAAAAATGGGAATTCCTTGCCCTTTTTATGTGAATAGTGTAAAACTAAGTGGGACAGTGCCCTTCATGGGGGGCACTGGGATCTCTGCTGTGCAAAAGGAGCAGCAGCAAGTAAGTCCAAGCAAGCACCAGTTATGAGAAAAAGCATCAAGTAATGCAAAGTCAAATCCAGCAGCCCGGCCTGGTGGGATACCAGGAGTGAGACAGGAGTGGGCACAGCACAGTCCAGGGAAAGTGGAAGAAGTGGAAGAAGGCAGAAACCACACCAGTGAGGAGTCTATTTATAAATATTATGGGTTACCAATCTCAATTCAGATGTCAATGTAATGTGACATTAGCAGCCATGGGGAGGATTTTATACAGTAAAATTCATGGTGGCACTCAGTCCTTATTTCAGGCATTTACGTTTTGCCATAGGCAGAAGCAAGTGAAGCTCAGTATGCAGAATATGGGTAGGTCAGCTTTTACCTCTTGCTTCTCTGCTTCTGCAGGTTCTGTGCACCCACAACCAGCGAGGTGGGGAGGACCATCCTCCCAAAGCCAGGTTCTTCAGCCCTGGCCAGGAAATGACTGGAGGCAGGTAGGGCTGAGCCTTGGTGTCTGATGTGCAGGAGGGTGGTAGTAAAGTCTTGACTTTGTGTTTGGTGTCAAAATTGGTCACTTGAAAGCAGCTGTCTCACCCGGCCCCATCTACTCCACACAAGCTCCTGTGCTTACTTCTGTCAAAGTACACCCTGGCTGGTCTCCTGCCTCTCCTCAGCCCCCTCATCTGTCTTGTTTTCCATTAGGGTCATTAACTACAATACAAGATAGCTGGGGTGGATCTTTCTTGTTCTTAATGTTTTACCAGAGAAGGGCCAAGAAAGTAAAGGGCCATGCAGAAGGCTCTTCCCATTTCTGCATGGCTGGGGAAGGGAAGGGTTAGAGATCAAGCTCCAAGGTGGAGTAGGGTGGGCAATTTACACCAGGGATGTGTAAGTCATTAATTCCCCAGGAAGTGCAGGGTCCCAAGTCATCATGGGGTGGGAAGTGGAAAAGTACAGATCAGGCACCAGCAAAGAAGCAAAATGGACAATTATTTTAAGATCTGCTTAGAGATATCACACAAGAGGCAGTAACTTTTCATGGGACAACCAGGTTTCAGATGCCATGACCCTTTCCAAGCATGTAAGAAAAGCCCATTGCCAGAAAGCTGTTGGAGGAAGCCTTTGATAATGCTCAGTATTGTTGTCTCAGGTTATCAGACATGTCAGGGGATAGAAGTTGTACATCTGAACCATGGTGAAAGCCCCTCTAATATTAACCAGATAATCCAAAAGCAGTGCAAGCAATGGGGGAAAGTGCTAGGATCTTAAATGAGATTTTGTGTCAAGACACCCTTGATGAGCTGCTTGCTGCAGCCACATGGTGAGACCACACTGACCATCTCCACATGGACCTTGGCTGAGAGCCAGTGAAGAGAGAGCTGAAGGGCATTTGGTGAGACAGCTGAATATCTGTCATCAGCAAATTCCCCCACAGGCCTGTCCTGGGCTTGGCACCACTCTGTGCTTGGTGCTGTACAAGTGCACAAGTCAGTATGGACAACATCCTAGAGGAGATGGCAGTGCTGGTACTGGAGGACCTTCTCCCTGCCAACTCCTTGTGCAGGGTGGAGGTCTGTGGTACCCTCAGCTGACAGTGTGAACTGTGCCCGATGGTCCAGAAGCTGATCTCTGATCACAGGGGACATCTTCCCAGCACTGGAGTGCTGCATGAAAACACTTCAACATTAATAAAATGAGAAAGATGATTCAAGCTGAAACATGTTTGTGCTTAGCCTTGACACCTGCCCAAGCAAGTCAAAAGATGACCAAAAGAGCAAAACATGGGTCAGCACAGCTCATGTTTAATATACTGTGTGTCAGAAAATACACATGCTGTGTGACTTGGTGTGCTGCTCATACAGAGCTCATTCAGCTTAACTTGCTTAGCATTAGTAGCTAAATTTGGTGAAGCCTTAGGCCACAAGCTGTGAACTTCCACCCAGATTAGTTGATCTTTTACCTAGTTAAGTAAAAGAAGGGCCCAGAGCTGGCTCAAGCCTTAAGATAAGGAAACTACATTCATTAGCAGAAGCTGCAACCTTAGAGACAGGAAAAGAAACAGCCCACCCAGAGACAATAAAGTGACCCAATGAGGAAGGGGAAGACCCCAGACTCTGATATTACTATTGGTCCAAACTGTTGCACTGAGGGGTGGAGAATTTAGACTGTAAGGGTATAATAGCCCAGGCATTTCACTGTTCAGCATCCCTTTTCAGAGGCACCCAGCTTGACCAGTAGTACTATTAATAAAAAGTACTTATATAGAGGAATCTATCTTTTGGCTTATTGATTCAGCAGAAACCTGGAGTTAAACCTGTTGTGGTGGCTGGCATATATAGTTTCCATAACACAGATGTTTAGTTAATAGTAATACTGAGGTCAAGAGAATGGTGAAAAGGATGAAGATATCCACTTAAGCAGAATAATTAATAAATAACATGCCTTTTCTTTTTTTTTTTTACTGGTATTTAAATCCATCTTCCAATGCCATTAAAATAAGATCAGGTCATGAATAACAGCAGTAAAAAAAACAGCTGGTGTACTCAGGCAAGCAGATGGTGCACTAGTGTGTCATACTTATCACTGTCACTTATTATTTCTATTAAAGTGGATCTGTGGACAGTCCTCACCTGTAATCAATAGTTGTGGATTGGATTTTTTAAATTCAGTAAACATGTTTCACATACTCAGAAAAAATCATTTTGAGTTGTGATTTCTCTCTGTAGTACTGCCAAGTCTCAGGAAGCATTTGATGCAGTCAGTATTTTTTCAGGTAGACACATGTTTTGGGGAGTGGAGAAAAAAAATTGACAGCATGCATTTATTCTATAAGCATTCCAGCTCCAAAATCAAGTGGGAAACAATCTGTGTAACCCTCCTATAAACCTTTTCCTTTTGCTGCAACCTGGTTATGTTTCCTTGTGCTGTGCTGGCTGCTTACCCTCCCCTCGGACACTTACCTACATACTGGAAGCTCAATTTGTTCCTTAAAGTGAATACAAAAGATGCAGGTGAGGAAGAAATCAACTTTTGACTCACGAGAGTTGGGGAGGGCAGGCAAGGAGTGTGAGTTTTGTCCTCCCTTTGGGCAAAGGCTGCTGTGTCACAGCTTGTCCCTGCTGGCAGACATGTGGGCAGTTTGCCAGGGGGGAGGCAGGGGGATTTGAAGCTGTGCTATTTGACAGTCCATGGCAATAAACGAGATCTGCCCCTGGGCAGCCGGGCTGCAGCAGTGTGACAGTGAGGAGGGACTGCACTTCTCTTCCATCTCATGCGTTGCCCTGTGCCTTGCTCACATCCCTCAGCACGCTGGGAGCACATCCTTCCAGCTCCACGCTGCTGCTGGGCACAGCGACAGGCGTGGGAGCAGCTCTGGAGTGGGAGATGACTGCATGGGCTGTGCAGCTGCACCCGCTCGCTTGCTGGGCAAGAAGCAATCCATCAACACCCCGCTCACAGACACTCGCTGTCAGCTGAGGCCAAAGTCTGCATAAAAGCTCCTGGATTTATCATTGTTTCTGCACTCAGAAATTATTCTAGCAATAAATATTCCTCGTTGGTCTGACTGCTTTTTTTTCTCCCGCTCTCTTTTTTCTTCCTTTCCATCCTCTGCTCTTCATAGATTTCCTGCATATAACTCTGTGACCATAAATCTCTCCTGTAACTCTGCTGTTCCCACTGGGGTTGGTACATATACCCCGAGGGTGAACCCCTCCACTCCTGCTCCTGCCCTGAGCCAGGGGCTGCTGCAGTCAACCCCATCAGCTACTGTCAGGAACCACCTGCCAGAGCTGCTCCATTTGCTCTGTGGCTGGGAGTTTCTCTTCTGGCTGCTCCCACTGCCCCAGCAAATGTGTTTTGGGGTAATCCGGGGCTGTGACAACTCCGACTGCTCCATCCTTCAAGTGCACAAGAGAAAGGAGGGGATGGTGAGATGTATCCTACACGTGCATCACAGTTTTTATTTTCTTCTGCTGTACCTTCTCGCACCTCTTGTACAGGACCTTACATTTATTTAATCCCACCCCATTTGCTAGGCTATCTGCATCCATTACAGTAGCCTGCTGCTGTAGTCAGACAGAGAAGATGCCACTGCCAAATTGCAGTAACTCTAAAGCTGCACCCCAGACAACTGCTTTGGTCTATTTTTAACTGCTGGTAAATATTAGGAAAATGGTCTGAGACCATAATATTCTTCCTCTGGTTTCTTTTGAATTGTTTCTTGTATAATTATCTGCAAAAAGGGAATGCTGGAGGGCTGCCTGTATGCCCTTTAGTTGTTTCCAGTCTACACTATTAAATATTTTCCCTCCAACTCACACGCAATGTTTGATTCTTTTCTTGTCTTCCCAGCCAAAAGGATAAGATAACCCGAGAGGGACCTTCTCAGCCCTCAGCCAAAGCGACTTACATCTGCTCGTTCCTACATCAGAACAAAGACGTTGCCTATCTTTGACAAAGAAAGCTTTCCTCTGAAGTGTTTGCCAACAGTCTGAGTTACATGGGCCTTTATAAAACCAAATGATGCTTGGAGAGGCAGCTCTGATGGACATGGAGCAGCCGCACTGCACGGTCAGGCTGGGGGAGGATGGCTCTGCTGGGCTGGGGGTGCACACCTGCATCCTGCACCAACCCACAGGAGTATGCCCTGTCAAGCTCTTCAGAAAGGAGTACTGGCAATATTTGGTCCCTGTTCTAGGTTTCTAGCTTCAGGAGGGAAGCCACAGGCAGCATGGATCATCCTGATGAGCACACTCATATTCTGGTCAGGAAGCTCTATTATTGGTTGAAACCTACAGGGAAGCTAGTGAGTGTAGGCAGAAAATACAAAGAAACAAAATAATATTAACTGCATTAACATTCACCTCAGGAAAGAGAAAGGTGGGAGAAGTAAGAGGAAGATGAGCTCCAGGCTGTTAGGGCTGGGAGCTCAGGCTCCATGGAGTTCAGACCCATGCTCTGCTGCTGACACCAGATGCGAGGATGAAGATGCTTCTTCCTCACCTAACACTGCCAGCAGCAGAACAAAGCAGACCAAGCCATTTTGGTAAAATCTTTGAGGATCAATATTAACAACTTTAGCTGCCATTTTTAAGTCAGCAAAGGGAAACACAATCAAACACATTTTCCCTATGGTGCAAATCAGCGTACAGACGTAATGTCACCGCGTTCAGCTGGCCTGGCATCTGTGTGCAGTGTACAGCAACTCCCACCTGGGGACTCACGAGTGTGGGGGGAGAGTCTGTGGTATGTGACATGGGATAATATTCAACTGGGAGTCAGAAGAACCGATCCACTCTGCTTCCCTGTGACTGCTTCTTCACCGGTGAGGTTGCTGTGCTGCCTTCAGGTTCTATTACTCAGTTAAAAATCTGCACTGTAAATGACTAAGGCTGTGTAAGCACTTTAAGCAGAAACCGCATGTGTTCCAACAAGCAGCCACGAGACGAATACAACAGCTTCTCAACTACAGCAGAACTGGGGAAATGAAAACCAAAAGGCACAGTATTTTCCTAGGTTTACAGTTCCCTAAAGGTTCCCCTTGATATGGGACCACGCAAGTGGCTCTGCTCATCCAAAGAAAATCTGGTTTTATGTACAGAAGGGGCACAAGCTTGCAGGTTGCAAGCCAGAGGCAGGAACAGTGGCATGCAAGAAACCTTGTGGGACCGTCTGGAGCGAAGGGCTTTGAGTGGCATCAGCTGCCACAGTTCCTGCTGTGGGACCCCCCCAGCACGGGAGATGGTGGTGGGCCTTGCAATGGGGGAGAAATAAAAAAAATAGAAAAAAAAAAAAAAAAGAGAGAGAAATGGAGAAAAATGAAGTTAAATACTGGAGGCACTAGGGTGAAGAGACACGAGGTGTGCTCAGATGGACAGGCCAAGGAGATAATTTTAATTTGGTATTCAACGGGCTGGGAAGTAGTGTCACTGAGGAAACTAAAAAACTGAAGTGTGTGAAATGCACAGTATGGTGATGGTTTAGAAGCTACATGGAGAGCAGGGCAAGACCAGGATTCAGAAGAGCTGTAATGGAAAAAATGAAGCCCAAATTGAAGCTAGCAGCAAAAGGAGATGAAAGATTCAAAATGATCCCTCCCATGTCCTCAAGGAGGATGTCCCGCCTTCAGAAACCGAGGACGTAGAATGCAGAAAACCGAGGAGGCCACAAGGAGTGCCACCTCTGCATTTCGTGTCGGTGGCCAGCGAGGAACCCGCGGGCCCGGGCTGGGAAAGCCGCAGCGCTGCCCCGGGAGGCTGAGGCGGCCCAGCCCGCTCCCCCGGGGCTCTGCGGGAACCGAGCTGCCCTGGGCGGGGAACGGGGCACCGGGCCGGTGCCGCCGAGGCTGCCGCCAGGATTCGGTGTGTCTGGCGGAACCACAAACCCTGCTGGGAGACGGAGAGATCATGAGTTTCAGCTTCCAGAAAAGAAAACAAACAAACAAACAAACAAACAAATAAACAATCTAACACAGGGGTAACGACCTGGGGGTTTTCCGGCAGGGCTGCGTCCTGTGCCGGAGCCCCTGCCCCACCCAGCTGGAAGGAGCCAGGAGGGGACCGGCCCCTTCCCCACCACACGCCGCCGGACACGAGTGAAACGCTCTTGGCGTGTGTCACTCGGCGGTGACGGTAACGGGCCGGTCCCGGTGCCGGCCCCGCTGCCTGAGGGGCGGGGGAGGCAGGGGAAGAGCGGAAGGGGGGTGTGGATGTGGGTGCGGGTGTGCGGGGTGTGGGTGTGGGTACGGGTGAAGGGGGGGGTGTGGGTGTGGGTGCAGATGCAGATGCAGGGGGGGTGTGGGTGTGGGCGCTCGTGTGCGGGGTGTGGGTACGGGTGTAGGGGGGGGGGTGTGGGTGTGGATACGGGTGTAGGGGGGGGTGTGGTTGTGGGTACGGGTGTAGGGGGGGGTGTGGGTGCAGATGCAGATGCAGGGGGGGGGGTGTGGGTGTGGGTGTGGGTGCGGGTGTAGGGGGGGGTGTGGTTGTGGGTACGGGTGTAGGGGGGGGTGTGGGTGCAGATGCAGATGCAGGGGGGGGTGTGGGTGTGGGTGTGGGTGCGGGTGTAGGGGGGGGTGTGGTTGTGGGTACGGGTGTAGGGGGGGGTGTGGGTGCAGATGCAGATGCAGGGGGGGGTGGGGGTGTGGGTGTGGGTGTGGGTGTGGGTGCGGGTGGTGCCTGCGTGCCGTGCTGCACGCGCCGCAGTGTGGGCGGAGCCTCTTCCCCGCGCCCCGCCCCGCCACACCCCCGCGCGCACGGGCATTCCCGGCCGCCGCCCCGCCCCCTCCCGACCTTTCCCCCAGTTTCCAGCGCGCGCTTCCCCCTCTCTCCTCTCCCCCCTCTCGGCCCCGCCCCCTCCCGGCCTTCCCGCCCGCCGAGCCTGCCCACGCGCCGCCCCTCCTGCCGGCAGCCCCGCGGCACGCCGCGATCACGCTCGGCCGCCGCCGCTCATTGGCCGGGTCTGGGCTGCGGCGAGCGGTGATTGGTGGGAACCGTTCCCACACCCACACCCCCGCACTCCACTCCCCCCTCCCGCCCCGCCCCGCCCCGCCCCACCCGCGCTGTCTGGCGCAGGGAGCGTCCCCCGGAGCGCTCAACCCAGGCGCGCGGGCCGCTCGGTTGCCGGGGAAGGGGAGGAGGCGGGGGCGGTACCGGCGGCTGCTGCTGCTGTCGCTGGTGGTGCCGGTGGAGGAGTTGTTCTCTGCGTGCACGCGCTGCTCCGGCTGCTGCTCCCCGGCCACACAGCCGCCGCCCGCCGGAGTCGTACCATGCACGGCTCGCCCTGCCCGGAGATGGGAGATGCGTCCGCGGTAAGCACCGGGCGGGCGGAGGGAGGAGGGGGCGGTGTCCCCCGTGGCGGGGACAGCCGGCACCGGTCCGGCACGAGCACGTGCGCTGCGGCTGATGGGGCGCGGGGACCGTTACTGCCTGAGCGGCGGCGGCGGCGGAGGGGGGGGGGGCCCTCGGGACCGTTTCACCCCCCGGGGGGTGTTGGCCGTCGGCGGCACCGTTACTCCCCTCGGGGCAGGGTGGTCGGTTGGAACCAATACGCGCCGGGGGGGGCGGTGGGCCGGTACCGTTCTCTCAGGACGGGTGCCGCCCCGGTCACCTGCGGGGGGTGGGAGGCGGCGGCGGCCCTCCCGCAGCGCCGTGCGGGGGTGGCGGCAGTGTCAGGGCGGGAGCTGCCCTCCGCCTCCTCCTCCTCCTCCTTTTGCCTTCCCGCCATCCGCTCCTCAGCGGCGCCGCCCGGCCGGGAGCATTTCGCCGTGAGGCGTGGAGCGGGCGGGCGTGGCGGGCTCCTGCGGGCGGGAAGAGGCGCTGCCCGGGGCGGGAGGGGCCGCGCTGCCGGGACCGCCGCTGCCCGCCCTGCCGGCGCACGTAGGGCCCCGTCAGGCGGCGGGGTGATGTGAGGACAGGCGGCCGGGCGCGGTGAGCTATCGCCTTGGCAGCGGGAGAGCCCGGGCTGCAGCGCTCGCCTCGAGAAAGGGTTTTTCTCTTGGGCTTGGTTTGTTGCTTTTTTGGGGGGATTTTTTGTGTGGTTTTTTTTTTTTTTTTGGTGGTGTTTTGGGTTTTTTTTCAGCGAGAAATATTTTTTTCGTCTTTCTTTAAGGGAAACTGCTGTCTTAAGACATAGGGCTGGAAAAAATAAATCATCTGGCTTGGCTGCCTGCAGTCTCACTTTGAGGAACAGTGCAGAGCCGCGGCTGGTGTGGCTCCTGTTTGACAGCCATTCTCCGGCCATGCTCTCAGGGAACATCGGTGCTGCCCCTCCTTCCTTTCCTTGCATTGTTTTAAGTGGAAATTCGTAGCTGTCTCTTTCAGAGCACTTCATAGAATTACAGAATGGTTTGGGTGTGAAGGGACCTTAAAGTTCATCTAGTACCTAACCCCACTGCTGTGGGTGGGGACACTTCCCACTAGACCAGGTTGCTCAGAGCTCCATCCAACCTGACCTTGAACAGTTCCAGGGAGGGGACAGCCTTTCCTGGCTGTACGAGTGTCTCTCTACCCTTATCATAAAGAATTTCTTTTTGTCCAGTTTCAACCTACTGTCTTTCAGGTTAAAAATTGCATTAAGGATTTATCTCCTTCCTGCCCCCAGTCTTGTCATCTCTATTTGTGGTACCTTGTTTTAGGCCTCTGTGAGTTCAGTATTGGCATTTTGGATCCATTATGTTATCCACAGGTTTGCCAGACATGTCCCTTTAGTGGAAATAATGTCACACAGCTTTGCATCTTTGTGGCTCTGTTGAGCCAGGATCATTCTGTGTTACTTTACAAAGCTGGGTAACAAAACTCACTGACGTAAGTGTTTGAGTGATGTCACCCAACAAGCATAGTTCCCTCTAGGGCTTTAGGCCATGGTTAACAGTGTGGTGGTGCTTGCTGTTGCTTTTTTAGTTAAAACTTTTTTGCTGCAGTGTGTAACCACTCTGTATAACAGGATTAGGCTCAAGAATCTTGGTCCATGCCTCTGAATCCCCGCCTTAACAGTCAGCTGGCATCTCTAAAGACTGGAAGAGTGAACACTTAGTTGAGACTGAGTTGGAATGTAAGCCATAAACCAATAGTGTAATGTCCCTTTTGGAGCCACTGCTCCCCTGTGTATCCTTTCACAGAGAAGTCGAGTGTTTTGTGTGCATGTGTGCACATGCAGAGATCTTCTGTGATCCTTGCAATAGGAAATATTGATGTCATTACATTTATCTTCATGTTCTGTGCATTTGGAGATACCTAGCACCTATGTAATATCGTGCCTTTCTGAAGTACAATGTAAGCAATTCTCACTGCACCTTAAAGACTATTTTCCTTCCTTCCCCCCAGCCTGGTAAAAATAAGATTAAAGCGGTTTTGAAAGGTGTGGTACTCTGAATTGGTGATCATACCTTAAAGCATCTTACTGTCAGCTGAAATGTGTCCAGAATGAGATTAGTCAGTTCTTTTGGGCCCAGGGAACAGCTTTATCTAAACAAGGTTGGAAGTCAGGATATTTTCCTTAAAAAAAAACAACCAAACAAACAAAAAAAACAGGGGGAGGGAGGTGATCTGTTGGGGGAGGGTAAGAGTGGAACTGGTTGGTAAAAGTCTTGCCATGGGCTTGGGATATGTTTCAGATGACCTTCATGGTGAGCAGACAGTACGTGGGTGTTGCCAGCTTTGTATCCTGACTTGTCCTAATAGCCAATAATCCAATTACATTTAGGTTGACATTGTGGACATCTATGAGTCTATCCGTGAGAGGCAGCGTCATGACAGCGAGAGGTCTACCTGCAGCGCCCTGGAGCAGAATGACATTGAAGCTGTTGAAGCACTTGTTTGTATGAGCTCCTGGGGTCAGAGATCACAGAAAGGTGACACACTAAAGATAAGGCCACTTACGCCCTTCTCGGATTCTGGTGATTTCACAATGCATGCTGAGGCTACGACTGAATTACCAAAGGACTATTTATCTACACTGGTAAGAAAAACATTAATTCAAAATTATTATACTTGAGGTTTGTGTGTTACATCTCTGCAATGTTTTAACTTGGCTGGAAAAGAGCTTGTTCATGTAATCCTGTGTAGAATAGCTGCAGTACATCCCATGCTCTGTGTATATACATAGAACAGTCAGGTGGGCATGTTGAGTTTGGGTTTTTCTGCTGTCTCAGGAATGGCAAGTATAGGGGTTTGATCCCTAGTTACATCTAGATGTGAAAGCCCTTGCTGACAGGTTATTTAACTTGACAGGTGTGCTGAGGGTGCTGTCTGGATGATTGTTGTAGATTCCTCGGAGCACTTTGAGTAGCAATGGCAAAATGAGTCTCAGGTAGTTGCACTGACTTATCTCCAGGCACTGTATGCAAAGGACTCGTGACATTTGGCTTCTCTCTGATAATTATAAGAGAAAGTACAGATTACCATGTTATTTCAGGAAGGAGGAGAATAACAGAGGAAAGAGGCTGAGACAGTATGGCAGCTGGTTGATGGACTTCTCTCATACTCCTGCTGCTCAGTGTGGCACTGTTTCTTGAGCAGCACAAGAGAGGCCTGAGTTTTCCATGGTGAAGGAAGAAGGAGAGGTGGTGACAGCAAGAGAGTGTAGAGAAAAGAGGATGAGTAAGAAGGGAGAGAGCAGTTCCATGTTTTTTTAATCTCAGAAGTAGCAGCCAGCTACCCCAATGGGGTAGTCATTGATAGAAGATCTAGGGCTTGCTTTAAGCTTTAAACTGAAATGATAAGGGTATTGTTATCTGTTGTAAGTCTGTGTTCTGTGAACAGCAGAGTTCTTGTAGCCTCTTACAGCTGCGCCCATTACTGAGGAGAAAGGAATGAGAAGGTTTGGGGTTTTTTGTAACACAGTGAGTAGTCATGCAATGGTTTAGGCAGGTTTACACCTGCCTTCCTTTTATTAATATGCTTTTGAGCATATGCAGGATGGCCATCAGATGATGTATTCTTTAACCAGTTTGTCCCAAGAGGAAGGTTTAGAAATTCTAGGGAGGGGGTGTAGTTTTGTTTATTCACAGTAAAGGTAGTGAAAAATTGCAATATAAAATTACAATGCTGTGTAATGTTTTCTTTTTTGCAGTGCATGACCCCTCCACACAGCCCTGACTTTGTTGAGATATCAGCTGCTATGCTCCTCTCCTCACAAGTCACTTACTCCAAACCAAGGACTGTCATGGCAAATGCAGCTGCCTGCTCGGTCACATTAGCGACCAGTGCCTCTCCTGTAACCAAGCCATCTGTTATCAGCATGGAGCACCAGTGCAGCCAGAAGCCCACAACATCTGAATCCTTTGCCTCTCAGCCTTGCAGGGCCATGGCAACGAGCGTGATACGTCACACAGGTGATAGTTCTGCTTACCATCACATTCCTGCTGTGCAAGAGAAAACAAAGGTATCTTCAGGCTACAGCACTTCCAGAGACTGGTGTGGTGCAGATGACCGAAGACATTCCAGACTGCCACAGGACACGTGTGCTGTGGATGATTTAGTTAACAAAACCTCCCCAGTACATCAGCCTTATTCACATGACTCCAGTGATATTTTGACCAACAAAGGACAACAACCAATACGTCCTGTTTTGCCACAGACCCACTTACCAAAGAATTGTGAGAATGACTTGCAAAAAAGAGCTACCCCAGTGACACCCACCCCAGTGACGTCTGCCCCAGTTTCAAGCCCCCAGGTTCTCTGTCAAATGATCCCTTTAAATGGACAAAGCAGCATGATCAATGCCTATGTCAAGCCTCCAACTCCAACAGTCTCAACTCCCATGAAACCTATTTTACCGCAGACAGCCCCACTCTCTCAGCCTGTACTCATGGGACCTTCTGTGCCTCAGGGGACTGTCATGTTGGTTCTTCCACAGACTGCTGTTACACAGACACCACAGTGCCCGCAAACAGTCATGACTGTTGGGAACACAAAGTTACTGCCCCTTGCTCCTGCTCCTGTGTTTATAGCTTCTGGTCAAAGCTGCACCCCCCAGATGGACTTTTCTAGAAGGAGGAATTATGTTTGCAACTTCCCTGGATGCAAGAAAACCTATTTCAAAAGTTCCCACCTCAAAGCCCACCTTCGCACTCACACTGGTGTGTATGACAGGGCAGGTCCTTTGTCACTGGCTCCAGTTTGCATTGGGGTGCTGAAATGAAAATTTTTTGGGGGGAGGGGGTGGGAAAGGGAAAAGGCAGGTGATCAGGAAACTTCTGCTCATCTCAGAGAGAAATGCTCATTCTCCATGGGCAAGCAAAACAGGACAGACTTTGTTCTGAGGCCTCAGCTGACCCCATAGTGTTAGTTGAATTTCACATGCTTTAGTTGGAGTGAAGCTTTGTCATCTGTGTGTGTTTAGATTTGAGTGGCATCATGCCATCTGGAGTAGATCATAATTAATGGTACAAGTTCTTTTTTTGGGGTCGTGGAGAGGTCTGGTGTAAGTAAACCATAGTATTCGCAGTTGGTCTGAATTGTTACAGAAAAGAGGGAAGGATAGGAACTGCACAATTGTGTAGTTTTGTCTAGGCCAGGTTGAAATGCATTAAGGTTTTGGGCTACTGTGTTAGGAAGTGGAGCTGCTACAGGAACATGGCAGTTTATTCAGTTACGGCAAGGGAATTTCAATGGTAAATGAAAATTAGTTGTAATTAATATGAGCTGATTTGCTGCATAAAATCTGGTCACGTGGGAACAGCATTCATGTGTTTTACTTATCCTTTTTCTGGCTTCAAGATCCTGAGATGCTGAGGGGCTAGCATAGTGGGAGATGGTACAGAACAGTTCCTTCAAAAGTTTGTCTAATTTTGCTTTCCCCCCCGACCCTTCCTTGCCCCACAGACACTGTGGTTTAATGGAAGTCAGCTTCTGTGGCAAGATTTGCATTGTTTTGCAAGCATGTCTTTACAGTTCCTTTAGGAAAAGAGCTTAAACGCCTTATGAAGCTGATAATCCTTGTAAACAAGAGCTCAGAGGTAGAACTTGATGTCAGAAGCTTCTACTTCTGGCTTGAGAGTCAGTGCTCCAGGCTGCTGAATTAACTTGGCACTGCAGGATAAACGTAGATGAGCATCAGGTGCCTCACTTTGAGTATGTGCTGCTGCTGATCCATAGGGTAGCTCTGTGTGTGTGTCCCTTTATCCTGATGGGAACTAGAACATATATGGATGGTGGAGCACACTGACCCGTTAGCCAGTACGTGTTACAGGATTGGGGGGCAGAGTAGTTGAGCTTTCTTTTCCTATCCTTCTTTTCTCCCTGCATGCTCAGTAGGTAAGTGATATCACATACACCAAACTTAGAACTTTGCTCTCCATAGCTGAAATTAGAACGTTTCTGCGGGGCTTCATTTCTGCTGGACACTTTTTTTTCTGCTCTGGAATGTTACCATAAATTTGGGTCATGTGATAGTTGTTTATCTTGAGGTTTACAGGGTTTGTAGGCTGTAGATCATGTTGTTTCTGATAGATCTGATGTTAAGCAGGATGTGCAGAAACTGAGCGTGGCCAGCAGGTCCAGGGAAGTGATTCTGCCCCTGTACTCAGCCCTGGTGAGGCCACAGCTCGAGTCCTGTGTCCAGTTCTGGGCCCCTCAGTTCAGGAAGGAGACTGAGGTCCTGGAGCAGGTCCAAAGGAGGGCAACCAGGCTGGTGAAGGGACTGCAGCACAGACCCTATGAGGAGAGGCTGAGGGAGCTGGGGGTGTTCAGCCTGGAGAAGAGGAGGCTCAGGGGAGACCTCATCACTCTCTACAACTCCCTGAAAGGAGGCTGGAGCCAGGGGGTGGTTGGGCTCTTTTCCCAGGCAACTATCAGCAAGACAAGAGGGCATGGTCTTAAGTTGTGCCAGGGGAGGTTTAGGTTGGATATTAGAAAGAATTTCTTTACAGAGAGGGTGATCAGACATTGGAATGGGCTGCCCAGGGAGGTGCTGGGTTCTCCGTCCCTGGAGGTATTTAAAAAGAGACTGGATATGGCACTCAGTGCCATGGGCTGGTAACCACAGCGGTAGTGGATCAAGGGTTGGACCTGATGATCTCTGAGGTCCCTTCCAACCCAGCCAATTCTATGATTCTATGATCTGTCCTGACTGCCATCAGTCCTGGGCATGCAAAACATTCCTTTTTGGACCTCCATCTGTGTGGGGCTGGTAGGGCAGCGGGCAGGACTGGCCAGTCCTCAGCAGTGCCCACTGGGGTGGTGTCTTTGTGTGTAGTTTTGGGTCACTGGAGCAGCAGGACTCCGAGGCTCGGTTCCGTACTTCCTGTGGGCCCACAGTACTTACTGAGGATGTGCAGCAGCCATAGAGCTTTGGTCATAGAATCATAGAAAAAAAAATAGTCTTGATGAAACAACATTTAAAGAGGTAAGAGGGAATAAACAGAAATTATACCTGTGATTTTTCTCTGAAACAGAAGCTTAAGCTAACGTTGACTGCACACATGAGCAGTTCTGTGGAATTCATCAGTTTTTGCAAGGCAGCATTTTAGTTGTTGGATAAAACTGTAACGTGGATTCTCAGAAGTAAATCACGCTTTTATGTCATGCAGGAGAAAAGCCTTTCAGCTGCAATTGGGAAGGCTGTGACAAGAAGTTTGCCCGCTCAGATGAACTCTCTCGCCACCGTCGAACTCACACGGGAGAGAAGAAGTTTGTGTGCCCCGTGTGTGAGCGCCGCTTCATGCGCAGCGATCACCTGACGAAGCACACCCGGCGCCATATGACCACGAAGAAGATCCCCAGCTGGCAGACAGAGGTTGGCAAACTCAACAGGATTGCCACAGCAGAGAAACCGAAAAGCAGTAATGCTCTGAGCATGCTCATCCCCGTGCCATCCTCAGTCTGTCAGGGCTAGTGAGAGAGCGCTGTACAAACTTTCTGGAAATCAGAAGAGCTCTCATTTTATCCAGCAGAACTGACAATGGCTTACCCCCATGTTTGTGCATACTTTAGTTTCCTTTATGTTCTCTGTTAATAATGCTACGTGAAAAATCTATCGTCTCTTTCTTTGTCCCTTCCCTATTTGTTCTTTCAATATTTGGGCAAATACAATCACCAGCACTTCAGGAAAGCAGAACTCTTTGAAAATTATTTTGGCAATAGGTTAAAAAATGTCACTTGTAATCCTTGCTGTTAATATTTTGATGAACAGTAAAACAGGGTGATTTTTAATTTTTATACTAGTATTTTCTATACCAAATATATTTTGTATTTATTGATTTTGGTCTTTCTCTGCAGGCAAATTACTTGACCTGCATTAATAAGTTTGTGCAGGATGAGACCCAGAGTTTTGGAAACTCCTTTTCAGTAAACTTCTAGAATTGTATTCAGAGTGTTTTGTAAAACTTGTAATATTTGATAGCTCGCAGTGGTTGGGATGTTGACACTTGCAGATCCTCATTCCACAATGGGCTGGTGCTGTTATACTCTTCTTATGCAGGTGACATTGGAGGTTTGAGATCCAAGTGTGTCATCATTTTTAAACCAAACGAGAATTTCTTTCAGAAAAGAGTTGAAATCATCAACATTTTATAAATTCATACCTTTTGCAAGTGGAAGCCACTGTGATTTTCAGTGGAAGTTTGACAAACTGGGCATTCCAGAGTCCACACTCCACTGGAGCAAAATTAGGAGGACCCGGACCGTTCCAGTGGAGGTAGAAGCACAAACACTAGAAGTTTTGGCACTAAAAAATTACACTTTATTTTTAGTCCAACTAAGCCAGCATATCAAAATCTACAGAAAAAAATGTTGGAATGGCAACATAACCCATGAATAATTAGCTGGGTCTCTGCTTATATTTTTTTTAATGTAGGAGAAATAGAAAAGTAAGGTTTCTTTATGTATCGTGGATGGTTGTGCACCTTAAAGGAAGTTGCTCAAGGCTTTCATTTAACTGTATCAAAGCACCAGAGGATGTATTAATCATGTCTTGACTTAAGAAATAGCCACCATGTCAACTTGATAATGCTCTTCATGTGGCCTTATACTTCACAGTACTTTGTATAAAATCACCCTTTTCTATTAAATGAGATACTCTCCCCATTGAATGGATTTTCTTTTACACCAAGTGTAAATTTGGCTAAGCAGTGGAATCTCTGGCTGCAGGAGTGCTGTGTTGTAATGGCAGGAGGACCAACAACAGGGAGTACCAACAACAGGGAGGACCAACAACAGGGAGTGCCTGCAGGACCTGCACACGTCTGGTGTAGGGGAGCTGACAGCAGAGCTGCGGTGCTGTGAAGCACCAGGTCTTCTGCTGGGAAACAGCTCACCTGCCATCTGAGGTATTCATGCAACTTTTATTCCTTCTGGACTCTTCTCCCTTCAGCCACTCCCACACTGAAGCTTAGTCGAGCACTGAGGACTGTTATTCCTGGATGTGTAAAATGTGGAAAATTAGGAATGCGCTGTCTCTTGTGCTGCTTTGTTGTTCTAAAATGCTGGTCTTGCTTCTCAGTGTGGGCAAAGCACGTCTCTCACCTGTATAAGTGCAGACTTGGTCTCGGCTAGGATGCCCCTGAAATCAACAGAGACCTCTTTCAGTTTAAAGCAGAACATGTCATTATTTTTTACATTTAAGTCTGGTTATAATCGAGTTTTCAAACTGCACTAATTGGAGTATTGTGCAAAGTGTACTGAAGTTTTTGTGCCTGACCTTTAATATGTCCACACCCTGTTCACTAGACACAGGCTGCAGTCCTGGTGACCCCTGTACCTGCTGGTGAGTGCCTGTGCAAAACCTCACATTGCACACTCCAAAGGGCTCAGCTGGAACCCCTCTTCCCAGTTAAGTGGATGCTTGTAATGTTGTTCTGTGTTGATACTCAGTTTTCCAAATCCATGTGGTGAAGAAAGACCATGCTGCTGGTTTGGGGGTTTTTTGTGTGGTGGTTTGTTTTGTTTTTTTGGTTTTTTTTTTTTGCTTAGAAGTCCCTTCGAACAAGGACTTTGACTTTTGGATGCCATTTTAGCATGCTTTTAGCTGGGGGAAGAGCATCCTGTCTCAGTCCACAGTAGCCAACTTAGTATCTAATTTTTTACTGACATTTATGGTGTTCACCTAAGCAAAACAGTTTGGAAACTTGTGTAATAATTTAATAAGTTGTTGTGTTAGATTGCTGCAATGTAGGGGGAGAAACAGTGGACTGGAGGACATGGAATTTCAAAAAATGTGTGTTGCTTATGTGTGTCATGATGGGGAAAAGGAACAGCTCCATTTTCATTAGGCTCACTTACCTTGTGATGCCTTGTAGCCCACTCCTGAAAAGTGTGTGCTGCCTCCCACCACCTGTGTCTGGGACATGCAGCTCTTCCTCCTGAGGGTGTCTGTGACCAGCTGAGCTGCAGTGTGGCTGCCTGAGCTCTGTTTGTTCTTTCTGTTCCTTCCTGCTGCGTTAGGATTATTTATGGATTAAGCATGACTGGGATAACTGCTCTCTTTGCACTTTACTGCCTGAACTCTTGTTCGGTCTTTTTATTTTGAGCCTATATTTTAGAGAAATGGAATGACATTTTTGTATCTGTTTTTGACTTTTATTAAATAAAAGTATGTAATGTGGCTTGTTTTAAATCATAAAAATTTGTGAATTTTCAGGTTTCATACATGTCCATTCCAGAACTATGTAAATCCACCTGGATTAGGTTAGGTATCTAGGCCAGCTGAAGACTTTGGGTCTTGCTAGTTCACTTCCCTGTAAAGGCAGAACTTTTTGGGTCCTGTTGTAAATTGACCAGTACTTGTCCATTTATAATTTTACACCATGCTTCTTGTGTATTTTCTGGGATGTGTACACCACTGCCAGGGTTGGGGTTTTTGCATGCTGTCTGAAAACAAGTTTGTAACTGTGTTTCTAGCGTGGCCACCAGAAGGTGTCAACAAAAGGGGGATGGATTGAGTGCTGCTCTGTTAGTGTTCCAGGCTGTGCATGGCATGAATGCTGGAAATAAAGGAGAGTTGAGAATTTGACTCAAGTTGGCTGCATTAACCCTGGTTCTTCTGTTCTGTGTGCCTGTGCTCTAGTGGGGATGTGGCTCTGGCAGGCTGGGTGTCGGTCATCTCAGTTCTCAGCTGGGCAAGGGTTATCCAGCCATAGTGACAGTAGCAGCAGCTACTTTAAATGTGTAAGCATCTCTGTGCCCACATTGCAGGGTTTCTAGCCGGCTCATGTTTTAATGGAAGAGAAAGGGAACAGAGGGTGTAGTACCCCCAGCTTTCTGTCACAGCCTTTTGCTGCAAAGTGACTCAGTCTCTGCAGTCAGAGCCCTTGGATAGCAAACTGGGAGTGGTGGTTCCAAACTGTCTGAAGAATATCACATTGTTCTTGCTAGAGCTTGGAAAATGAAAGCAGAAGAACGCATGGATGATCCTGCACCCCCCTCAGGAGACCACCTGGAAGGGAAAGCTTTTAATGCTCTGGCAGAATAGCATGAACTTTGCAGCCCAAGGGCTCAGCAGATCTCCATAATACTTTTGACTCTTGGGGAAGATGTCCTACCTGTCTGTTCCCACTACTATTTCTCAAGGAAGGTTTTTCTGAGCATTAAGTCATATCTTAAACAATACCAGCATTTTTTTTTTTTTTGTCAATTTTTACATTGTCTCCCTCACTTTGCTTATGTGAAACAGGACTATGGAATTCTCAGTTCTATGCTCATCTTTCTGTAGAGCCAAGCTGTCATCTGAACTATTGCGTGCAGCCGGGAGTGTACTCAGTACACATCCTGATGGGGCTGGAGCCTGGAACAGCTCCATCCTGTGAGAGAAGGCAGCTTGCACGTGAGGAAGCCTTCATGGCTGCTGTGCTGAAACAGGCAACATGTGGACAAAAGTGTTTCTATTGTGAAGCTCTGGTAAATACATGAAAACAAGCAATTTTCAAAAGAAAAAAAATGGATGTGTGCTTAAATGGATCCATTGGCTCATTGCTACGTTTGCAGTTGGGTCAGCATTGCTCTCCTGGCTGTGGTTGGGTCAGTGTTGCTCTCCTGGCTGTGGTTGGGTCAGTGTTGCCCTCCTGGCTGTGGTTGGGTCAGTGTTGTTCTCCTGGCTGTGGTTGGGTCAGTGTTGTTCTCCTGGCTGTGGTTGGGTCAGTGTTGCTCTCCTGGTTGTGGTTGGGTCAGTGTTGCTCTCCTGGCTGTGGTTGGGTCAGTGTTGCTCTCCTGGCTGTGGTTGGGTCAGTGTTGTTCTCCTGGCTGTGGTTGGGTCAGTGTTGTTCTCCTGGCTGTGGTTGGGTCAGTGTTGCTCTCCTGGCTGTGGTCACACAGCCAAACCCCCAGCGCAGAGGCAGCTCCCCACGTCCCACTCACAGACCGATGAGCTCTGATCTGCTTGCAGCTTTCTGAAGCTGTGCTGCTGGGCAGTTGCACGCTGGATGTGCTCCTCTAGCCGAGGCTACAGCTCTGGCTAACTCCATTTCCAGCTGTGAAAGCTGTGCTCAACATCCTGTGTGTGATGGAGGTGGCACTTCATCTGCCATCTCTTGTGAGCCAAATCCTGCCTCGGGGTTGCATCTGGTTTGAGTTCATCTGCTGGGGTACATCTTGTAACAGGTTTTGAGGCTCAATCTGTGAGCCCACCTACCTGTTTACCTTCCATTTATGCCTGGCAAAGCAGCTTGAGGCAGGCAGGCCATGGACTCAAAAAGGCAAACTTCTTCCATCCATAGAGAAAGAGTAAATGGTGACTCAAACCCTGGCAGCCTGCAGGCTAAGGAAATGGTGTCACAGTTCAGGAAGATGCTGCAAAGCCTCAGCATGTCTGCTCACAGTCTGCATGATGTGTGGGATCACCTTCCCTGCAACCAGTATGTTATCACTGAGGCATTTTCCTTCCAGTTTAGTTTCGTCCTCCTTCAAATGCAGCTTTTCTCAATTTCTACTTCAGTCTTGGAGCACAGGAGGAAATCTGATGGCATTTCCATCCTGATAGGTGCAGAAGACCATGGACACATCTTGCAGTGCAGAAAACTGGAGGAAGCTGGAGCATACCTTTGCCTAGGAAACATTTTCCTAGATGAGAAGAATATGTTGGGTTTAGCTTTCTCCTTTGTAGTGTCTATGAAGTCCAGAGTAATTTCCTTTAGTTATTGTTCAAATTTACCCACTTCACCTTGCATAAACACTTGCTTTGCCTGAGTCCAGAGTGAGGGAAGAAAAGGAACCAACCTTGTTGTGGATGCAGTCTGTGCCAGGCAGCTGCTCTCCAGCTCCCTGGCCATGTGTTCTGGGGAGCTCCAGGGCTGTACCTCCTCCTGGACACTGGCTCCATTTTAGCTCCCGGGGTGAGTGTGCAAGTTCTTTGCCTGAAAGCTTCTGGGTGTTTGATCCTCAGGATAAGGAGAGTGAAGAGCATTGCTGGGGTGGTGATGGGAATGGGAAGGTGTGTAGATGACAGCAGGGTGCTAGACATGATGTGCTGGGGAACTCTTGCCAGGTTAGCTGCTCTGCCCTCAGAGATCTTGGCAATGGGATGGTGGGAGATAGATGTGTACAGGGACCATCCTCACATCCACCAGGCATAAGGACCAGCATTCAAGGTCCAAGGGCCAGAGATGAACTGTGAAGACCTATCCTGAGGAGCTATGATGATGATGACTAGCTGTTCTTCATCATTCTTTCCAGCCATCTCACCCAAGCATGGATCAAATCACAGTTTTTTTCCCCACTCAAGTCTAACTACAGCTCTCAAATGAATTCTTGAAGCCTGTAGGAGATTTCGCTGGACAGCTTCATGCCAGATAAAAGACAACTTGGTTCTTAACTGCTCTGTCACTTTCCTGTTCCCTTTGTTTTCCTTTGGTAAAAAGTTCTGCCCATTTTCTGGGCTACTGAAAAAATAAAGCTCTGCATCCTTTGCAGTGCTGACATTAAGCCTTCTACAAAGAAGTGGGGGAAAAGGACTTGCAGCATTTGTTTGCACATGAAGAACCTGATTTCAGTGAAATCCAGGGTCTGAGTAAGTGTGCAAATCAGTCCTGTAGTTACAGGTTTGTCAGGTTTGATATTTTAAGATCTTGGGTTGATTAATTAAAAAAATACAGGTTGAATGCTTTTAGCACCAGAACCTTTTGGCTGTATTCTTATTGCATGTCCAGTTAAGAAACCTCCAGAACTCACAAAATTTGGAAGTGGTACCATCTATTAATGCACTGAAGAGTAGTTTGTCATGATTAGCTGAAAAAATGACCCTCTTCAGTCAGCTCTCAGCAGCTGTGGGCTTGAGGTATGTATAGACAGCCAGCTGGCCAGCAAGGGTCTCATACTCCTTTGGACTGGTGTGTAGTATCTTGTCTTTGTGAGATGTATAAGGTAGAAATTTGGTTAATATGCATGGGCTATTATTGTTCTGTTAATGAGTAATAATAGTATCAGCTCAAAACCTGTACTCAGCTACCTTGTCATGCTGCCTGTATCAGACAGGAGGGCAGTTTCTAAAATGATGAGCCCTGTTTAATTTGAGCAGAACTGTTTTGGGGAGAGGAAGAAGTACTGGCAAGACAAACCTCTGCTTTGTGTTTCGTTATAGAGGAATAAGTGTTTGTGTTTCGTTATAGAGGAATACAATGAAAAGAAAATAAACCTTCTTACAATGCAGGCAGTGGGATGTCAGCATTTACTACCTGAGATGTGGTAAAGCGAGCTCTGTAGTGCAGCTGTCCTTTTTTTTTAAAAAGAGCAATTAATTCAAGAAGTTCCCCTTGAAATTACTTGTGGGGTCAGGTACTTCATTACAATTATTTACTTGCAGAAGATCTAATATCCTATTTTCTCGGATGGATCAAAAGCAGGGTTACACTGAGACCAGGCAGTTAAAACTGTGTAGTTGTGCCTTCTGAGGTACCAACCCCACTGGTTTTGGTGCACTGCTTGGCACAGGTTTGGTGCAGCTGGAGGAGCACAGTCCCTGACAATTCCTGGGCAGACTGGGGAGCAGGTTGGGTACCACCACCCATTCTGCATGGTGTGAGATTAAGAGCAATGGTGATGAGTTGCTCTGTGCAGGCTGGCTCTACCTATTTGAGTCGTCTTCTTCAGAGACTTTCAAGACCCATCCAAACACATTTCTGAGTGACCTGCCTTAGCTTTGGTCCTGCTCTGGTAGGGAGGTTGGACTCAATTATCTTCAGAGGTCCTTTCCAAACCTTGACATTCTGTGATTTACATCTCAAGACTTCTTTCTCCTACCTTTTCCCTGGTGTCATGATAGTCCCAGCTGCATCACTCCCTTCTGAACCTTCCAGAGTTCTTGTGGCTCCTCCTTTTCTCTCAGTGGTGCTGAGGAGGTTACCTGTGAAACCCATTAATTCCAGGTGCAGGAACCTGCTTGTCCTTTGGCTATTTGCTAAGCTAATTTTGTAAAGATGTTTTGTCGTTTTCTATGTTCATTCAAGAGATTTGTCACAGCCTAACAAAAATATGTTCAGTTTGGAATTAACTTTTATAGTCACTTTCTGCAAAATTGTTTATACTTTGGGATTCCTTGAGGAGACCCTGAAATGTATTGTAGAGCTATTACATGAGCCAGAAACCAAATGCAGCCTCTGAGAGAGAAACTCTGTGAGGGCAGCCAGGGTAGGAGCAGGAGGGCCCTGGTGGGGAGGCAGAGCCCCTTTTTTCCCACCTGAGCTGCCAGCTCAGCCTGGTGCTAAGGGGAAGCTGCCTTGGTGTCCTGCCCCATGGTGTTGCAGAGTGGTTTGACAGCAGAGCAGCTTTTCATCTGGTTTGTTGTGTCACCAGAGGCCACCTAAAAGGATGGCAATACCTGATGGGAGAGATGCAGCCAAAATCTCTTTGAAGCAGCTCCCCAGGGGTGCCAATGAGACTCTGGGGTCCTTGGCACAAGGAAGGGCCTGGCAAAAAGAATGAAATCCAAGTTGAATGGAAATACAAACCATCAGAGTGATTAAAGCAAGACAGGGTATGGAGTACTGTGGTCACCTATTGTGCTGGAGTCAGTAAGTCTCCTGTGTTTCTCCTGCTCTCCATAAGCACATTCTGCTCATCCCAGTAAGTCTCTGAGAGCTACTGAAAACCAATACAAGATCTGGGAGATCCAGCTGCTGACACTTGACACACTGCAGAGAAACTGTTCCTGCCACAGCTCAACAGGATTAGTAGGTCTAAAAATGACTACTCCTGCCAAAAAATAATGTGTTATCATACAAAATTGGACTTTTTGTTAAGAGGGTTGGAGAACCTTTGCTCCAGAAGGCTCACATGACTTTCCCTAAACTATGCAAGGACATCTGCTCTCTATACTGTCTCTTTCTGGGCTAGCAAGGTGTCACAGAATGCTCTGGGTTGGAAAGCACGTTTAAAGACCATCTAGTTCTAAGCCCCCTGCCATGGTCAGGGACACCTTCCACTAGACTGGGCTGCTCAAAGCCCCATCCAGTCTGTCCTTGGACATTTCTAGGCAGGAGACAACCACAGCTTCCCTGGGCAATCTGTTCCAGTGTCTCACCACCCTCACAGTAAATTATTTCTTCCTTATGTCCAACCTAAACCTACTGTCTTCCAGTTCAAAGCCATTACCCTTCATCCTGTCTAAGTACCCCGGCCAGCTTGCTGTGAGCTCTTGCCTCTGAGCTCATGTAGCTTTGCAGGAGATCATCCCCTTTCTGCTGCCCACCTTGGGCTGCTTGGCAGCTCCTGAGTCCTCAGGCAGAGCACCATGGCCAACCTTGCTGCAGGAAAGAACCAGAGCATGAGAACACGTGCCAGGTGTGTAACCTCGGGTCTGCCTCGCATCACTCCTCTTGCCATACTCCATTTTCCTTAATCTCTGCAGGTACCATAAGAAAATTTGCCACATAAGCTGGAGAGCCTTTAAAAAACATTTGAAGCCTTTATTGAGGGCTACATAGTTTACAAATGTGTTTATTTCTGGTTCACATATACCAGGAACTGAAAAGAAGTTAAAATACAGCATGTTAAGAAGTATCCTGCTGTTTGCTCTTACAGTTACAAAGTCCACCTGAAGATTTCATCTGGTATCTTTTATGCTTCCACTGAAGACAGAAATAAGTTGACTTTCCACTTCAGATAATTAACAGCTACTCATAACATGTTAAGATGCAGGTAAAATAAAGGCAGAAACCCTAAAAATACCAGGCTTCCCTGTCAGGGAGCACTGAAAGTACAGTTATCTTTGCAGAGCTGACTTTCTGTTTTACTTGCAGTCAGCTAGTGGTAAAAGGTAGTGATTTGTCTTCTAGGTTATGGTAAAACATAGTGATTTATCTTCTAGGATATTCACAAGAAATAACTGGGAAAGCCAGGACTGATAGTTCTGAAAACTGATGGTGAACACAGAGCTGCACTGCGATAGCATTCAAGTCTCTCTCAAAATGAAATGATAGCTGCTGGCTGCAGTGAGGCAGCTCCAGGGATGTGTCTCCTGCTTTTGCTGGAGGATCCATGCCAAGGAGCCCCAGGTACCAATGCCAGGATCCTGCCCCAAAGGAATCATACAAATCCTATGCTCCCAAGAGCTTTCAGCTCTGGGAAGATGCTACATACCAACTGGATAGTGGTCTCACTCCTCTTTTCATCTTACAGCCCATACTTGGGGAGAGGACCATGTTTGAAAAGATAGTGTCAAATTCAAACTTGGACCAGAGACTTGCACAGCTCAAGGAGTGAATTTGGCCCGTTTTAAGTGGCAGGAACATGAATTTCATGCAACATTCCCTAAAGTGAGAGCTGAATCAAATTATTTTGCTGCATTTTTTTCCCTAATAAGACAAAGATCCTCCTTCAATACACCATGTCTCAACATTTCTATTCTAGTATGCCACTTTAATTTTAGCATGCCTTCATTTGTAAATACTATTTAGAGATGAGCTTCTAAATATTGACTCGCAGGACGGGTTGGTCCCTCTTCCAGTGGCACCCATCAGAAATCAGCTGTTGGTGAGGATCTTCACGCTGTCACTCAAAACTTTCTCATTTGTGCTTCCTAAGCAGTCACGCTGCTTCTCATGCTCCACCTCTCTTTGTCACCCACCTCTCCTGTGCCATCTCACTATGTGAGGGGTCATTTTATCAGCAGCAGCTTTGCTCCAGCTGGACTTCCAGGAACGTGCTTGAAGTTCTTGTGGAACGTGGCTGGGTTCAGCGGCAGTACTCCCGCTCAATGCTTGCCATGAGCTCCTCCTCCGCATAATCATACGAGATTGTGGACTGCCCTGAGGGCTTCTTGCTGTTGCTTTGTGGGCATCTGCCAGGGAAGAGAATACTATATTGGAGTCATGAGAGAAACAAGCTCTGAAGACATATGATGACCCTTACTTAATTTTTTTTTGTGAATGGAAAGATTGAGCTGCATGTGACTTGCTGAAACACTGATACTGTCAAGTCTAGTTCCCATACCACACAGGGACATCACTTGCTGACATTTGCTATCACTTGGCATCTATTTTAGTCTATGAGTTCATTACAGTACAGCCTTTACAATGCTTCAGACCAAGCTGTCATGACCTTTTGGTGAGTTAAGTTCAAGGCCTGGTTAAAGCATTACATAACCTTCACACTAGTCACTAGTTTTAAGGTTTTATGCAGAAAGAGATTTTTTTCCTTTCATATCTGTTAAGGATTTGGATTTCAACCACAATATGAATGCAGCTACCTCAGATTGCTCTTATGACTTATTTTCACATCAGCACAACTCTCCCATGAATGGAAACTCTTGTCTGATGGGGTTTATTGGTATTACCAGATGTGGTTTATGCTGGGTGCAAGGGACATCTGTCCCTACCTGCCTGAGGGAGAACAGTGAAAAGTCTTCTGCAACCTTTGACCACTGCAACCTTTGACCACTACCAAATACATCTACTTGACAGTGGTAGTGGATCAAGGGTTGGACTTGATGGTCTTAGAGGTCCTTTCCAACCTGTCTGGTTCTATGATTCTATGATCTTGCCCTCCAGGACTCAAGAGATGAGACATCAGTATAGAAGAGAGTGCTGCTCCCTGACTTTGTAGAGAACCAGGAGGTGAGTAAGCCAGGCTATCAGGTCAGTCATCTCTGGAATGTGGGACACATGGCCCCATGAGATGGAGGTAATGGTAAGGTGCAGAGATAAGTGGAGACTTAAGCTGGTAAATCCAAACTGTAAAGTCACTTGTTATGCCATGTCAACTGAGAATGGTGGGGCTTCCTTTGTGGACATCCACTGATGGAAAACAAATAAGCAATAAATAAATGGTCTTGTATGGCAGTTTGTTGCTTGCCAAAGAGGAGAGTGTTCTTATCCAATGGCATGGCAGTAACTGTGTCCCAGGCATGTCAGTCAGCATCAACTGACTTACCATTTCCATAGGGATGAGCTCTCTCTCATCCTTGGTCCTGCAGCTGGGGTGAATTTGGTCATTAGCATTCTCTAATGAAAAGCTTGTGGACCTATTTATGAGATCAAATCTCAGGAGCTGCCCCAAAGCAGGTAAGTAAATGTAGAATGAGAATTGAAAAAAAGAGTCCTGAAATGCTTTTCTAAGGAAACTCTCTCATAGAGGGGAGGTGCTGTCTTTTCTCAGCTGTCTTTGATAGCCAAGGACTGTTCTCCTTGGGACAGGAAGCACCCACAACATTCCCTGGACAGGCAGCAGCCAGCATCCTGATGCTGTGAAGCAAGGGGCACCAATACAACCCCTCCTCTGTTCTTACCTGTCCATGTCAGAATGGCTTCTGCCCAGTCCAGCTGCCCTGACCAAGCTGTGTCAATGTTGTGCCCCCAGCACATCAGAAATAGTTTGATGTTTTTCTTGGAGCTGCCTGATGACCAGCTGGTATGGCAGCTGGGTCATGTGAGTCTCCTACATCTATTTACACTGAACTGTGCCCTTGATGGCAAGTCCTACTGGCAGTAAGTGGGATTTACAGTGAACTCTGCTGCTTATTCCCTTTATTAATTTTCCTTCTGGTGGGCTGTGAGCAATCAGTTTCTACCACAGTAAATGAGGGCTGGGAAGAAAGCTGGAAGTCCAAGAGCTTGAACCATACACCAGCATCTACAAAGTGAGAACTGGGAAAAGGAAATGCATAAATCTGACTTAAACACACAATATATTGATTTAAACTCCACACTGTGACAATCCTTAAACTAATTTTGTATTACGTGATGAATTAGAGGCAGAGCTCCTGGCAGCTTGCTAGCAGGCCCACAAAAGACTCATTGTTTCTCTAAGCAGTTACATAATTTCCCACTGTTAATTATTCTTGATTCTTTGGCTTGCATGATGACCTCCAAGCATGGGAGAAAGTCTCCAGGTAAAATTTGCACTCATTGAAACATAGATATGCATTTAAAAAAATGAAAGCAAACCCCACCTACCATGCACATCCCAGAATTAAGAGGAATAGTAAGGGCTCTGTTTCTTTCATGAGCAAGTTGCTGCTCTTGTTCTCTTGTAGTGGCAAAGGTCTGTATCATTTAATAGGGAAATAAGGAAATAATTTTCTAAATTAAATGTTCTATGTGACTAAACGGATAAACTTCTCCATCCTGAGGACAGTGAGCAGAGGAACAGCCACCCTCCTTGGAGGCTTTCAAGAACTGATGGGACAAAACCCTGAGCAAGCTGGGTTGTCCTGGAGCAGGAGGCTCTCCCAACCTCAGCCTGGATTTCAGTGGTGCAGCTCCACTGCCAGCTGCTCCTGCTGGCCCTGGAACTGGGAGGCTGTGGCAGGGAAAGCCCCAGGACAGGTTGTGGGCAGGACAGGAGCTGGTGGACCAGAGGTCTGCTCCTGGGCCAGCAGGAGAGGAGGCTCCTTGGCTGCCTCAGCATCACGCAGCCAGGGCTGCATATCAGGGCTTGCAATCCACGTTGGATCAAGCTGAGGGCTGTCAGACTTTCTAATTCAGAAAATAACAGATCAGTATGTGTGTGTGTGTGTGTATTTTTCAAAGCCCAGATGTTCTAGGGGAAGAAACCTGGGCAGGAGCAATGCTGTGACGGAAAGAGTGAGCTGAAGAGCACATAAGAGGGGGATTTGCAGTACAGAAAAAAAGGCTAATGCAACTCCATCAAGATTATTGTGCAGACTTCTGGATATCTTATTACTAAAAAGTTATTAACAGCTTGGAGGGAGTTCAGAAAGCAGCAATAAAAGTGATTTAAGGGGTTAGAGTGAAGCAATTTAGGAAAGCGAGAAATGTGCTCCAATTCAGCTAAAGGCCTCTTGGTGTTTAAAGATTATTAAGGGAAGGAGAAATTAATTTTTTTTTAATGGGAAGACAATGAACTATGCAAAGAGGAGAAGGAAATGCAAAGGGAATCATTAGACTGAAAGTGAGCCAAAGCACCTCTGAGCAAGTTCCCAGTGGTGGGGATAGCTGGCAGTGCCAGGTCCCTGGGGCCAGGCAGCTGCAGACGTGGGGGAGAGCTGCCTGCAGGCTTTGGTGACAATGTCCCTGATCAGCAGCAAAGACAATCTCTGAAGTAGAAACCTTAGTTAAGAGGCTAAAAACTAGGCTGGGGTAAATCTAGGCCACTGTTTTTTATTGTTTTGCTAGGGCTGGGAAAGTCCAGGCTTAATCATTAAAATGCCTTCTGCAAGATCTTGCAGATGAAAAATGGGTCAAAACAACACCCCAGTCACTCTGCCAGTGACAGGAGCCTTGGCAGCAGCTGTACCATCATTACAGAGCTCCCAGGCTGTGTCATCCCACTCAGGCATCACCAGATGCTAGAGAGCAGCTCACAAAAGAATTGCAGGGGAATGAGAGATAACACAGCACAATCAGGAATAAATTCAGCTGTGTTCCTACATCCATCAAAGGTGTTTATTAGGGTCTGGTTTAGGTGCTTATGTGGTGTCACACAGGAGTATTTGCAGCACAGGAGGTGCACATATACCAAACCTATCTGGTGTGACTGCTCTCTTGGCAGATAGTTCCCATATCTAGTGTTTTTCTTCTCTGTGCTTGACATGTATTTCTCTTTAATTGGTTTGCGTGCACTTCTAGTCAGCCAAAATTGCAGCCCTGATTATCATGGGCAGTACAGGCACTTCCCATGTGAGCTGCACTGTGGGGTTCTGCAGTGAGTGTAAAGTAAATGTTACCTCAATGAAAATAAGCTTCTGTTCTGCCATCCCAGATCAGAAACCAGTCTGCTGTCTCAAGTCTTCCCTTTGTTTTTCAAAGAGGAAGGGAGAAGGATGGCCCTGTCAGGGGACAAGAGGGGCGAGGGAGAGCCCGGATCTGTGGCGCTTGGCTGTGGCAGGCTGGGTGTGCACCCCCAGAGGACACTGCTCAGTTCCCAGCATAACCCAAAGCCCATCAAGGATGTCAGAAAGCCCAAGAGCAGTGATGGTCCCTGCAAGCACCCATATGAGCTTTGCTGTTCAGAAATCTGGGGACAGAACTGAGCACTCCTGAAACCAGCAGCCGTGCCAGCAGGGCTCCCTGCCAGCTGGGAGGGAGAGGAGGAGGAAGGATGGTGCTGGTGCTGGTGCTCGGTGTCACATCCCCCAGTGCTCCCCATTAGCAGGTCACACAGCTTGAGCTGCAGCTCAGCCTCCTCTCCAGTGCTGCAGGAGTGGAGTGGCTGGAGGAGTCAGAGCTTAGCATTTGAGTCTCTCCTTAGCATAAGGAAATGATATTTTAAGATAATTTTCCAAGCTTTTTTGTTTCTTCTGGTTTGTTTTTTTTTTTTTTTAACACGTATGTCAAACTGTTCCCTTTGCTCTTGGTGCATACTCAGAGGCAGTCTGCTTGGTAACTTTTGCTTGTGGAAGATGAAATCTGAGATTTTTTTTTTTAATGTTTGATACCCCATGCAGTAGGTCCCCTCCATTCCCCTGTCCCTGAGGGAGGCTCATGTCTCTAACTGGTGCAGCATTGGAGTGCCTCACAGCTTTTCTTTTATGATTCCTGGGGACCAAAAGGCATTTTATTCTCCTTTTCTACATGCTGCACAGCCCACAGATGACCTGCAGGTGAAGCAGGGCCTTAGCTGCTCATTGGAGCACTCCTCCCCAGCTTTTCACAATTTCCTTCAAAATGCCATTGTGACAGGCAGGCATCTTAAATTCTGCACTGCTTATGACCAGGGATGAATCTCTATACTGTAGCAATATGAATTTTTTTTTCAGGCAGCACAGGTCCTGGATTTTTTTTTCAAATTGTCAAAGAAGTAGAGGTGAGAATATTTAGGGCTATAAACCATTTGACACTATTCCCACCTCTCTTTTGCACAGCAGGAGGCATGCAGTAATAGTTTTCCCCTTTATGCTCCCTTCCTTCCATCTGCTTTCCCAGCCTGAAGATAAAACAAAAAGACTTGAGGTACTCACTGATGGTTGGCAGTGTTCTCTGGGTCTGGTGAGCTGCTGGTTGACAGAGCCTGGGAAAGAAGAACAGTCATGTATTTCAGTTCTGACACTGTAAAGTTGAGGGAGGTGATTCTGCCCCTCTGCTCTGCTTTGCTGAGACCCCACCTGGACTCCTGCATCCAGCTCTGGGCCCTCAGCACAAGGCAGACATTGGTCTGCGGGATTAGGATTGTGGAAATAGTCAGAGGGCTGGAACCCCTCTCCTATGGAGAAAGGCTGAGTGAGCTGGGGTTGTTCAGCCTGGAGGAAAGGAACCAGGGACACTTTATTGTGACCTTTCAGTATATAAAGAGGGCTTATAAAAAAGAAGCACAGAAGCTTTTTACCAGTGCATGTGAAGAAAGGACAAGAGGAAATTGTTTTAAATTGAAAGAGTGGACACAAGGAAGTTTTTATGATGAGGGTGGGGAGACACTGGAAGAGGTTGCCCAGAGAAGCTGTGGAAGTGTTCAAGGCCAGGTTAGATGGGGCTCTGAGCAACCTGATCTGGGAGATGTCCCACGGGACTAGATGAGCTTCAAAAGTTCCTTCCCAGACAAATAATTGTTTATTTCTATGAAAACTATCTCTGGCTGTAGTGAGCCATGGCAGGGTTGGTTTAAACACTCAGCCAACCTCTGTGGAGGCAATAGAGTACAAGGGTACTCCCCTTTACTGACCACTGTTCTGCTAGCTCTTTTCAGAGGCTGGGGCATCTGGGTGGCTGCATGCTATGGAACCAAAATCAACAGTGTTAACTCATTAGACAGAATCACAAAATGGCCAATGGTCATGGTTGGAAAAGACCTCTAAGATCACTGCATCCAATCATCAACATCCCACTCTCCCACCCCCCCCTCCAAAAAAACCCATCAAACCCTAACAAAAAGTGACAACAACAAAAAACAAACAAAAACAAAAAAAACCCCATCATAAACAACAACAACAAATTATTGCTATGTCCATTAGAGCATGTTCTGAAGTGAAACCTCTCAGTTTTCCCATGAATTCACACTCCTTGGCCAGCTGACAAGTAGCAGCATGAAAATACCTGTGAAGGAAGGAAGTTACAGCAACATGGACTCAATTCTTTTCACTTGGCAGAGCCCTGAAAAGATCTGTGTGGAGTGAAACATCCACCTTCCCTACCCTGGAAGCCCACAGGTCTCCAATGAAATACCAGGGGGACAACAAAACCCAAACCTAATGGCATTTAAGAGGAGAAGATGATGGGACCTTGTGTATGTTTGAGCCCTTTGTTGGACCAGTAATAAAATGAATCCCCTGCAGCCATGTGCTACTGAAAAGAATGTAACTTTGATCTTCTTCCACTTCTTTACAGTAATCTCATGAGGAAAGGGAGAAGGACAGGGACAAGGGCTGTGGCTTTGCAAAAAAGTAGACTTATTTGTCTTGTCATTATTTTTTCTGAGCCACAGTCTTGAAGCTGGTGGGACTTCTTCATGCAAGTTATCCCGGATCTCACCTCTACATCAGCTGTGACATGTTTCTGCAGGGCTGGATGGAATCAAGTGCTTCCTCAGTAAGATCATGTATCCAGTCTTGAGCAGGTTCAGTCCTGTGCTGCCTTGAGTACCAGCAATGTATGGGACTGGTATTGGTGAGTGTGGGAGCTATGGAAGGGAGATACCCCCACACAGGCAACACTTGTACAGGGATGATGGCTTTATGAGCAGGTTTGCACTGATTTCAATCAATTGCTATCAGTCAGGCTGGTATGTGCCATCTGCTGGATAGAAATATTCACCTGGCTGTCTGCCATTATTGTATGGCACTTAATTTTAATTTAGAAGAGATGTTTTCATTACACTTGTTCCTTATATGCTTCTCATACAGATGGAGAGGAATTGAGGTTTAAACACAGTGCTCTCAGACACTGCCAGGCAGGTGGGTGCTTGGCACCAAACTGTTCAGCTCTTCCTTGCTTCCTGGATGGGCTTTGTGGTGCCATGGTCACCTTTAGCTCCTGGGCTTGAGCAGGTGAGGAGTGCTGCAGCAACACCACCATCTTCATGGCACTGGGTCAACACCTCTTCTAGAAGAGCCCTAAGTAGCTTCCATTTCTGGAACTCGGGAAAGGTGTCTGCTATCCACAGTCTTTCATGTCCTAGATGTTTGCTTAAAAGTACAAACTAAAACTTTATGAAAGTCATGTAACATCTTTGATACCTTTCCAAATGCAGTCCACATCCTTTCAGAAGAGCCTCTGTTCTTTGGTAACACTTTGTTTCCTCTGGAAGAGCCTGAACCATTCCAGCAACAGCTCCTGGGTCCAAGTAGACGAGGCCATATGAGAAAGCTGACAGTGAAGGAAGAGAGTTTCTGCCTGCTTCTTTAGCATTGTTTCTTGGCAGTCTCCCACTAGTGACATGAGCAAGCAGCAGTGCCAGGAGGATGCCGTGCCGAGCTCCAAGGACTGACTCCTTCTGGGAGTGCACCCCACAACCCATCCCCACATCCTCACCATCACCCACCAGGCTACTGCTGCCACTCCTCTTTCCTTCCACCTGCTGAAGAATTGCATTCATCCTTGGCACCAAGAGGAATACAGTTCTCCAGGACTGCTCTGATGCTGCTCTTCTCACAGCGAGAATGCAGCTCCCAGCACTTCTGGGCAGAGAATGGGTTTGGATCACTTTAGGGGTGGGGGTGAATTGTACATTAGGTTGTCTTTTTCTTCCCTTGTGGCTGACTCCTCCGTGTTACGAGCTGTACGTGCTGTGTGGGTGGAAGACAGAATTAATTAGTCATAAGGATGGAGCAGCTCTGGTTAGGAAAATCTGCTTCTCCATGCAAAATCATCTCCCACCTTCTCCAGGGGATCTGTCAGCAACAACGCTTATTTCCCAAGAGAATTTGGCACTGGCACAGGTAGGTCTCTACTGCCATTTAATCCAATGCATCAGGAAGAAACCTGGGAGGAAGTGAAAGCAAAAGGCTCCTCCAGCCTCTGCCTTTCCACCTCGATCAGAGCCTCCTTGCTTGGGGAGTGGTTCTGGATCCCTGCAGGTGACTGAGCTGCAGCGGTGCTCATGTGGTGCCCATGTGGTGCTCATGCGGTGCTCATGTACTGCCCACGTAGTACCCATACGGTGCCCATGTGGTGCCCATGGGGTGCTCATGTGGTGCCCATGCAGTGCCCATGCAGTGCCCATGTGGTGCCCACGTAGTGCGCATGCGGTGCCCATGTGGTGCCCATGTGGTGCTCATGCGGTGCTCATGTGGTGCCCACCTAGGGCCCATGTGGTGCCCATGTGGTGCCGATGCGGTGCTCATGTGGTACTCATGTAGTGCCCATGTGGTGTCCATGTGGTGCCCCTGTGGTGCTCATGTGGTGCCCATGTGGTGCCCAGGTAGTGCCCATGTGGTGCCCATGTAGTGCTCATGTGGTGCCCATGTGGTGCCCATGTGGTGTCCATGTGGTGCCCCTGTGGTGCTCATGTGGTGCCCATGTGGCTCCGTGTGCGGGCAGCAGGCAGGACAGGGAGCAGGGGCTGGGGCAGGCTGTGAGACATCACAGAACCCCACCCCACCCAGCCCCTGCCGACCGCTGCCATCTGTGGGTTGCAAAATCGTCAGATAATGAGTGTTAGCCCTTTATGTGGGTTGAAATGATGCGCACGTCAAGACACTTTAATATTATGGGTTCCTATCCTGCAGCTAAATGGGTAATTGCTGGCCTGGCTGGCCTGTGCCCTGTTAAGAGATAAATGAAGTCATCTCCTCCTTTCTGCAGCTTGCAGTCATCTTTTTATTACTCATCCAGACTGCAGCGTCTCCTTGTTTTCCATCCTGTTCCCAGTGCAGGCATCCCATGCTGGGGTCTGTTGTGTTCCTACACCACCTCCTCCCAGTGCAGAGGTTTGGCTACTAAGCTCACCCAGCGTATACTTGGGCTTAATTCAACGTAGGGAGATGTGAGGTGGAGTGGTTTGACAGCTGCTGCACACACCTCTGCTGTCCTCTGTGTCAGGGCAGCAGCTCCTGGGAGCAAGGTGGAGCAGAGGGCTGGAAGGAGCAGCCATGGCTGTCTCTTGCATGGATGAACCAGCGTTCCTGGAGTTCAGCTTCCCATTCCCCCAAGCCAGTGCAAGCTGTGGCTGGTGTTCTTCACACCCTTACTCCCCTGGCTCCCTGCCTTCTCCTTCTGACATCTCTATCAGCTGCTGGTGAGAACCCCCTGCCTTGGGCTGCAGGGCAAGCAGGAGCTGGGCATCTTTTGGGGGTTCCAAGCTCTCCCCAGACGACCTTGAAACTGCTCAACCACAGCCTCAACTATAATCTCAGCCTCCATGTCTCCAGTGTCTCTCCCAATTCAAGCTGCCTTTTGGGGATGGTCCCTATGCCAACCCCTGAACCAAGTCCTGGCATTATTTAGGAAACTGAAAATTGTCCCAGGCCAAAACCATGCCTGGGACTATCATAGCATCTCAACAGAGATGCCCAGCAGCTGCTGTCATGTGTTTTATCCTGAGACAGACACATCCCTGAAAATACAGTAGAACAGAAATACAGCCATATACATACACACCTAAAGTAGAGATACAGACCCTGAGTGGTCCCATCACGTACAAGGGTGTGTAGAGAGTGACTAAGCCACCAAAAACTTTTACACTGGAGCAATGTGGTCCCCTGCCAGTGCTGCTCTGCTGGGCTGTGGTTTCACAGCAGAGCTTTTCTGCAGAATGTAAGGCAGTGCCTCCTTCCCTGACTCTGCTGCCGCCAAACCCCTCCTCACAAACACCCTGTGAGCCAGAGCTTAAGTGAAAATCCCCCTTTGGTGGGGAGGATGAGGATGTCAGCCAGGGCACATCCCAGGGGCAGTCAGCAGCAGAGCTGCGGATGGCAGAGCTGGTACAGCAGAAGGGCAGCACCCTCCAGCAAAGCCAGCAAATGATGTGGGTGGCTGGGTCAGTCACAGCTGCCAAAAACATCCCCACCTGCAGCCAGACTTACCACTGGCAAAGAAAATCAAGCTTCCTAAGGTGTCAGTAGATACTAGAGGGGATGTGCAGCCCCAGCTGCATCCCAGGCAAAGCACTCCCAGCCTTGCTCTGTTCTGCAGCAACATCCTCTGGCCAGTGAAGGAATTATGAACAGGTGGTGGAGGGGAACTGGGCAGGCATGCAGGGAGTTCCCACTCTTCTCCTCTTGTGCCAACTAAAACTTCAGCTCCCAGCTATTTTGCACATGCCCTGTGCTTAGTTTTTAGATCAGGAATGGTTTCAGGGCAAAAGCGACCCATGCTCTGCTGATTGATGTTGGGGAAAAAATACCTAGTCAGCAGTTTTCCAAGTCCAGCTGCAACACAGCTGTTCTGTGGGGTGACACTGTGTGAGAGGACAGCACAGCTTGCTGCTCACTGGGCTCTGGTGACATTTCAGACGTTTTTAAAAAGACAGAGAAGATAAAGTGAAAGAGAGGGAGACCTTTTGCTCAGCAACCACCAGATCCACATCTAGACACTAACAGCAGAGTATGAAATAATTTGACTTTTGACTTTTCCTGTAGCTGTTTGGAGTTCAAAGAGGCTCAGATGTTCAGCTGGAACAGACCGTTTCTGAAGCACCCTGGCCAGTGTAGCACGGCTCCTTGCACAACCACAGGAGAATGCTTTGACTCGAGGGCATTTCTGACCATTAACACAAAGTGGAAAAAAATGCTGAAACACATTCTTAGCAGCACTGAGTTAGAAAGATTAAATTTCTGTTGCTGGAAGCATATTTTAACAAGAGTAGAAAAATAAATGAGTTCCTAAAAGAAACTAATGGGGTATGACATTAAATGTCCCACAGGATCCCTACATGCTTGCAGCTGGGACCAGCCAGCCACAAGATAATGCTGCACCACATCAGTCTGCAGAAAGAACATTTATGTTGCTGAAAAAAACAGGCAGAGCTTTGAAGACTTGTGTGCTTTGAAAGTATATACCTGTAGAGGATGGTTAGTACACCCTCTACCTGTGTTCTTCCTGTGCTGCAGCTGGGGTGATCAGCTTTCTGTAAGCACACTGCCTCCAGTCAGGAGGAGTGATGGCGCTGTGGAAAAAGCTGTTAAAAGCAAGACTCTAACATGTCTGTGTGATTTTTCCATTTCAGAAAACCAATAGGGAAATGCCTGTGGCTGCAGCCTCTCCCCTGGTTTCCACAGAGAGCTGCCACCCTTCTCTCTGCTGTGGCAGAACATGCAAAACCACAAATACTTCTGCGCTGAGCAGGAATGACGAAAACCCATGTACAGCCATACGGAATAGACAGCAAACCTGCAAACAGACATTTGGTCCCGATAAAGAGGTGCTGGGCTCTGCTCTGAGCTAAATTCAGGTTTCCCATCAGGATTTGGTCCCCAGCTACTCCTCTCCACCAGCTGTTGCCACATGGCCTGGCTGCCAATCATTGCTGCCAGCTTGCTGCTCTATGAAGAAGTGTATTTGGTTCAGGTGGGAAACTACAACATGCTCATTGTGCCCAGGAGAAACCCAACCACAGCAGCAGAGAGCTGTATCCTGCTTGCAGGCAACCACTGTCTTCTGACCAGTGGCAAACTTCTCCCATTGGCCAGAATCTGCTCCTTGACTGGCTATTTCTTATCAGACTTTTCTCCCATAATGTCTCCTTATTGCCTTTCCTCCTCCCTGCTCATCTTTCCCTCATTACCTCTGCTCAAATAATCCATCCTCTCTTCTCTGAAATTTTTTTGCCTGTCCTCCAGACAGCACAGCTGAATGGTGCACAGCAAGGAACTTCCTACCACGAGACAGAAGTTAAAAATGCCTGTCTGAGGAGCCAGCACAAATGAGAGAAAATTCCCTCAAAATCTCTAGCAAGAATCCAGTGATGCAACAAAGCTGGTATCCCTTTCCAAAAATCTCCCCCACCAGCCTCATGGGAAGGGTGGGACTGCAGTTTGCACAATGACCTAAAAAACTAAACTGGATACAGTAAACACAGAAAACCTGGTGCTGCAAACAGCTTCCTCTCCTTTTCTCAAGCTAAACACATTTTAAGACCCAAGGAGACAGAATGGTAAGCCCGTGACTGCTGTCTCAACAGGACCATGGCCACCTCAGGTTCAGGTAAAGAAAGTGTTACCAAAGAGAGCTTCAACTTTGCCCTGAAAGTACCTTAGACTTCTCTTTTATATCTTTTACATCTTTGAAAAATACTGGTAATTCTCTGACATATTTCAAACAACTTCTCTGGGTGCAACCAGAAATGTGAACTTCCTTCCCAAACAGCAGACAGCAGCAGCAGCCAGAAGAGGAAGCACACCAGGTATCCTGCATCCCCCCCACCTCATGGGTGGCATAGCTGTGTGCTGCACCCACTTGGTCACACTGGGTGACAGAGGCCCCACATGCCTGCTTCTGGCTGAATTTTGAGGATCCTCACAGACACCTCTGTGCTGCAAGGCTCGATGGTGTTCCCACCCTGGGTTTGCATTGAGTGTGACCATGACCTAGTGCAGTGGAGCTGATGATATGGGTACCTCACCATCATTTCTGACAGAGGAAAAGGCTTGCAGTGGGGAACTAGACACATCTTAAATTCTTTATCCTTTCTGGTTTGCCCTTTGTCATTAGTTCAATAGTATCTACAGTCACAGTATATTGTCTCTCTACCAATTTTTGTAGATGAGGGCAGCTCTGTTGCCTTTCTGATACATAGTCAGTCAGAATATCTATCACTTGAGAATTAAAATACCATTTTATCCACAGGAAAATTCATGGCAAATATAATTATTTTTAAAGATCCACCCATGACATCCACATGTAGAGACAGAAGGAAAATGGACCTTAGTAGCCTCTAGTCCCATAAATATTAAACAGGAGAAGCCAGGAGGACTGATCACCAGTGAGTCACTCAGAGGAGAAAGTGCTGCTCAGCTGAGCTCCTGTTTATACCACAGAAGGCTTTAGAGTTAAAAGAGCAAGGAAGAAGTATGACAATACCAAATTACTTTTTTTTTCCCATTTCCAAATCTTTAAAGCTTGTCTAAAAAAAGGGTTCTCACACTAAACCCTGCCAAGTTTCCTAACAGCAAAATTTATTTTGCATTAAAGTTGTCCTTACACCATAGAAATGCAGTTTGGCAACGGAAATGACACACTACTACAGAGCAAAACTGAGGCATGCAAGCCAGAAAGTCCTGGGTCCTAAATACTAATTTCTATTTTTAAGTTCATTACTTTAGTCTGACAACTTCTGTGCCTCTGCACAGAACAGCATTTATTTAACGAACAGCATATAACTTCCAAAGCTAAGATGAAAGAAGCTGGTGATTTTTGGCCTCATCACTAGAACATCATAAATGCTGATGTTATTTTTGGACAGGAAAAAAAAAATTTCTTGTCAGATAAATCCACTATTTGTTAAACAGCAAGATACTAAAATGCTTCTTTAGGAAGAGCCGGACTGCAGCTGCAGCAGATTGGCAAGCACTAAACGGCAGCTCTACATTCACATTTTAAAACTTCTGTTTACAAGACTGAACAAGGGAAAAGCATGAGCTGCATTTTATAAAGTAAATCTGTTTTCATAAGGGAGGAACAGAATCTCTCAGCCCTTTTGGGGACCATGCACCAGAGCAGAAGCAAATGGCGATCGAGCCTGGTTTGCCAGCAAAGATAACAAGGATTGTAGAATCGTTTCGCTTGGAAAAGATCTTTGAGATCAAGTCCAACCATTAACCCAGCACTGCCAATTCCACCATTAAACCATGTCCCTAAGCACCACATCTGCCCGGCTTTTACCACATTTACCCCGGGGTTGGGGATTCCATCACCTCCCTGGGCGGCCTGTTGCAGCGCCTGACAGCCCTTTGCGTGAAGAAATTTTTCTTATATCCAAATTTTTCGTAATATCCAATCTAAACTTCCCCTGGCACTTGAGGCCAATTCCTCCTGTCCTATCGCTCACTACTTGGGAGCAGAGACCGACCCCCGCCTGGCTACAGCCTCCTTTCGAGTAGTTGTAGGGAGCAATCGAGTCTCCCCTCGGTCGCCTTTTCTCCAGGCTGAACACCCCCGGTACCCTCACCCGCTTCTCCCCAGACTTCTTCTCCAGACCCGGCACCAGAGGGACGAGACCTTGGTGCCGGTTGCCTTCGGAGGCAGCGGTGTCTGCAGCACTCAGCCTCGGATGTGGCAGCGCTTTCCCGCCCAGCGGGGACCCCCTGTGTCCGGGCTGTCCCGGGCCGGGCACTTACCGCCTGTTGGGCCCCGTTCCCCCCCGCCGCCTCCCCGCAGCTCCCGCCGTCCCGGTTCGGGGGGATGCGTCCCGGGGCGGCCAGCACCGTCTCCAGCAGCTGCCGGTTCTCGGGCACCGCTCGTCTCTCCGCTGCCGCCCCCGCCGCTCCCCGCCGCCGGCTGCTGCCGCTGCCCATGGCCGCGCCGGTGCCGCAGCCCCGGGGCGGTGCGGGGGAGAAGGGGGGGGGGAAGGGGAGGCGGGCAGCGCTCCCGGGACCGCCGCCTCTCTCCCGGCTCCGCCGCCTCTCCCGGCCGGGGCGGGCGTGGCTCTTGGCCGCTCCCCGGGGCCTGCATCTCCCGGAACCCTGTGGGAGGGGGAAGAATCCCACTCAGAAGGGGCCCAAAGGCGAAGGGAAGGAGCGGGTGATGCAGGGGAGGGATGCGCGGAGGGTTCTAAGCAGACTTTTCAAGCCCCCAGCGCGGGAAGGCTGCCTCGCTACACTTGTCCTTCCAAAACCTTCCAATTATACTGTTATCCCAGGCTGCCCCAGCCTCCTGTTGCTTACACACATCTCCTAGAGCTGTAGGGGAACGTTGTCATCTTTAGGGACCACACAGCAAGCCAGCAATCCTGAGCTAAGTCCATGCACACCCTCCTCAGACAGGTCTTTGCAAACCTTTGGAGAACAAAGCAGCGGGGAGGATGTAATTTGGGGCACATCTTGAGCAGTGAGTATTATTCCGGGGCTTGGGAAACATTTCCACCCTGTCACTAACCAGCAAAAGGAGCAAAATTTCAGGAAGCCCTCACACAAAGGGGGGGAAAGTTGGGCATCTCCTCAGCCCATCCCCACGTCAGGAGTCACTGCTTCCCAGTATCCCATTGAGGCCATTAAGCAGACACCATAACCATCTTCAACTGCTTCCTTCTGTCTTTGCTTCCAACAACATCTATGCAATTTTCACACTCTGGGAGGGATTGCTCCAATTAAAATGTGGCAAGGCTGTCATTTCCCCCCTGGGGATGAGAGCAGGGTGGCTGTTTGGTTTCTGTCCCCTACCTGCAGCAGTGGGTGAGTGGGAGGGAGAGGGGCTCCCTCAGGGCTGCTGCTCCCCTCTTCCCAAACCAGAGGCTGATAAAAGCAGGAGGGGCAGAGCTGTGACTCCCCTCACTGCTTCTCATTCCTGACTTCAGTGATTGCATCATTCATTCTGCTGGTTCTTCCTAAACCACCGGGATAAAGCCCAAGAGCTCATAATGGAGGAGCAAGAGGAGAGAAGGCAACGAGTGGTCAGATAGTTTCCAGAAGGATATTCTGCAGGAAGAGGAGGTCAGCTGGAAGTCTGGGTGTGCAGTGTTACATTCAGGGCCTGGTTCCAAGGAAGAGGAGGTGACTGAGAAAATGCTTTGGATCTGAGATAGGTCTTGGAGAGAGTGACGGGGACAGGATACTGAGGGGGAGATGGGGGAGCTGAATGTGAAATTAAATAGCCCCAAACAAAATTTGCAACATATGAAATGGCAGAAGGATGCAAGGTGAAGGACTCCTATCATTCTGCTCTGATCTGGCAGAACACACCTTATGGAGACCTTCTGGGCAGGGAGGCCAAGGCACACTCAGTGCCTATGTCTGCGTATACCAAGAGGTTAAAGGTGGTCTCCCTGTCCACCCTGTGGCTCCAGGAACTGGCACATCTCATGTGCATTGGTGCAATGGGCTGTTCCTACAGGAGAGAGGAAGGACAGGAGAAGACTTTTGACCTTGGCTCTGCTAACTGCACTGAGGGAAGCAAGTCCCAGGTTTTAACTCAAACTTCTTGCTTGAATTAGCCTGAAGTACATAATTTCATCCCGGGAAAGAACATTCCTGTAGTCATATTGCTTTTTGGATAAGATGTGTTTCTGAAAGCAGAGGAGGGAAGCTGGGTTTTTGGGCTGGATAGAGGAGACATCATCAGCTTCCATAGGCCATAATGGGGCTCACTGGGACACAGGGCTCTGCTGCCTTTCCCTGGACTGTTTTCTCAGGCTGCAAGAGGTGGCACTTCTGAGTCCCCTCCAGTGTGGGCTCCTGGGGGACTGCAAGTTGAAGTTCACCAGGGTGGCACATCCCTCCCCAAGGAGAAAGGATCTGCAGGCATCAGGGACAAGAGCATTCCCAGAAATAAGTGAGAAAATTCTTCCTCCTCCTCCATCCCTGTGGGCTGTCTCTGAAGGACTGGGGCCTCCTGAAAGTTTTCTGGCTGCCCCCATAGAAACAGTTCATTCCAGGGCAGTCCCTCTGATTTGCTTGGAAGCAATGCAGAAGCTTGCTGTCAAAATGAGCCAGATGTCTTGTATTTTGAAGCAGCTTGTTGCTGGAGCCAGGAAGATGTTTGAGCAGTGGTGACCCCAAATGCTGCTGTGGCTTAGCAGTGACACTGAAGGAGTCACTGCCATTCAGTGATACTTGTCTGCTGCAAAGACTTAAGGATTGCTGAGAATTAAAGAGAAGATTTTCCAAAAGCTATAGGACTGATAAGCACATGACTTTTCTGGGAAATCAAAGAAAATCAGCTATCAGATTCCTCTTCATAATGGGGTGATGGCTTTTAACACCATTTCCCAGCAGGGCTAGTGGATAATACCTTGGCTGATCTTCAAGAGCAAGGGTTGGAAGTGTGTAGTACAAGTGCCAAGTCTGGCATGTGGAGCAGTTTTAGATGGCCCCCAGCCAGGCTGGCAAGGAGCCAGGAGCCTTTTCATCCAAAGTGCAGCACTGAGAGAGCCAACAGTGTCAGCTCTCAATTTCTCCTGAGTCCTGTGGGAGCCCGGGAGCTCTTCTGGAGGATGATACAGAAGTTGCCTGGTAGGTGGCCTCTTCTGACTCCTCCTGTGCTGGCACCCTCAGCTTCTGCTCTGGGAAAGAAAAGGACATGTGCTGTATGTGGAAGGTTGCCTACCTCTGTCAAACATCACTCTTCAAACCTGGTAGTCAATAAAATAATTCACTATTAATATCTATAAAAATATGCATGTATTCATGCTTATACACACATCGGTACTCACACATATTAACACCAAAGTCTTACCCAAACCATCACGTTTATTTGAGGCACCCAGGATTATTTTAAGACTTATTTTAAGACCTTTTTGCTTCTTTATGAGTCTTTTCTCTCTGGCTTCAACCCCTAAAGCAACCCCTGGGCCACAGTACAGATACTGATGGCTTTAGCCCGTGCAAGGACCAGCACAGTGCATCCCCACACTCGGCAGCATTAATGTGAGGAAGGGATGGGGAGGAATGAAGACAGAAAGGGACACACTCTTTTCCCCCCAGACAGGTTGCCTTGGCAGAAGTAACTCTCCACCAGGGTCCCAGCACTTGGGAGGAGGTGTTGTCCAGGCTGTTCACCCTGTCATGATGAGCAGCTGTGGCTCGACCAGTAGTTGTTGTGGGAGCACCAGAGAGCAAACATACCAGGAGTTTCCCTGCTGGGTAAAATAACAGGCTCCCTCTGATCGAGTAACCAAAACAGAACCTGGGGAGCTCTTTTTTTTCAGGTTTTTGTTCCCACCAGAAATTCTCCAGTCTGTTTGCAGTTAGTTCATTGAAAGAGTTGATCTTGTAACAACAAATACCACACCACATGTTTTTATCACCACAGGTTTTATCTTCTTTCCTCATACTTGCTATATTTTCAGCAGGTTTTCAATAGAGATAGACAAGGTCCCTTGGCATAGGAGCTCTGGAAAGCTACAGGTTTTGGTTTGTTTTTTTTTGTTATAAGCTACATTAACCACAAAGAAGATTATAATTCAAAGTTAAAGCACAAAATATCAGAATAATCTCTCCCACTTGCTCACTGACTACAAAGGTGGTTTCTCCTGTGTTGTCCAGACATTCCAAGGTCCCCCCAACAGGGTGTCCATTTCGTTGGGATGTGGCATGGACAGATGATGTGAATTCCCAGTTGTCCCTCACAGTGGCACAGACGCTGGCCAGCTACCAGGACTGGGACAGTCCTGTCTTGCACCATGAGTTGGGTGTTTGGAGTGAGCCCTGAGATCTCAGTACAGATTTTTATAGGGGATTTGTCGGAAGCTGCTCAGGGAATGCTCATTAGAAGTTTATGTAGATTTCAAAACAGCTTATGTGGTTTTTGCCATGCTCTAAGAAGAAAGTAATAAAATCTAGTCTCCGTGAAGCAAGGGGTAAAAACCTTCATCTTCCCCACTGCAAACTGCTGGACTGGTGTTACCCTTCAGTGGACAAGTTTAGTTATTAATCTGCTTTTCTAGCATTAACTTGTGTGTTGCAAAGGCAATGTGCACATTCCTCAGATCAGAGTCAGCCTGTATTATCTGGCTTTCCAAACATTTTCCCAGTTGTTGTCTTCACCTGGATTTTCAATTTTCTTCAGTTCTGACCCCCAAATCCTTCAAAATTTAATTTCTTTCTAATTTTGACAGCTCTTCAGGCCTTTGCTTTGATGTGGAGACCTCATGTCCTGTGAGTCTGAGCCACATCCTGACCTGATGTGCTGTGAAATCCAGCGTGGGGAAAAAGCCAGGCTTGAGAACAGAGCACAGAGCCAGCATCTGTCTGCCTGGGGACCCAAAGGGGGAGTGGAGGGAAGGAGCTGACTTTGCTGCCACAAGCTGTCCAAAGAAAAATAATTGCAAGAGAGAAGCCAGTGAGACACAGAGAGGAAAGATCCAAGAGACTGAAGTGGAAAGTTGTGGTTAGGAGTTAATCTTCCTAAGCCAGCTCCATCTCAGTTGCTGCTCAAGGTGCTGCCACCTGTGGAGCACTCCTTTCACTGAATGGAAAGGAAAGGTGGGTGCTTTGCAGCAGGGGAGAACAAGTCCCTTACTGGAGAGATGTCCTACAGCAGGATGGGGCAAGACTGCAGTGGGGAAACTAGTTACAGGAGGGGTAGAGATTGCCCCTGTGTAATTAGTGAAGCTGGGATTTTGGCCCAGAGTTGGAGTTTGACTCATCTAATTACAAAAAAACCCTCAACCTGCTGAGAACAGATGTTTAAATATAAAAGCATCTTTTTTAGGAGTGTCCTTTCAACACATTTTGGATTTTACTGCACCCCAAGCATTGTCAGTAAACAATTTTTTCCTCCCTGCTTCCCACATTTTAAGGGAAGGGCTGTACTTTGTTCAAAAACAAGAGAACAAAGACCCAGGAGTTATATTCCCTGTGTTTCACCACACTGCCTGTCTGCAGTCTTTCCTTGGGGACTGCAGAGTCTCGGGCTGTGGCAGTGCTCCCACAGGCAGCAGCTGCAGCTGCCTCCTGCCAGGGCATCTCTGTGTGCTGGAGAGGCAGCTGTGACACAGCTGGAGTATGATGGGATGTCCCACATGAGCAACTTGTGTGCTCACAAGACAAACTCACTTTTGAGTCCCTGTGAAAGGTTCGGACTATGTTCAGAAGATGAAAAAAGCCAAAATCCCACTGCCATCCACAGCAGGGGAGGGATGGTCTTGAGCATCCTGCCAGTGTGACACAGCACCAGCCAGACAATCTGGTAATGATGCATTCCCAGAAGTGATTTACACCTCAAATTTCAAGTTAGTGACCACAGTATGGATGTGTATATCAAGGCTGACAGACAATTCAAACTATCTATGTGGTGTTCATGCCTCATCAGTAGCACACATGCCCCACTGGCCCCACTCGGCTCCTTCAAGTTTGGCCTGGCTTCCAGTGGCCATGACTCCTTCCACCATGACTCCTGACCCTGCTGGTCTCTCCAAACAGGGATGCCCTGTGGACCCCGGGGTCCTGACCCATTCCAGGTGGGCTACCTGCTGGGCCTCTTGCTGTGGCCATGTCCTCTGGTTTTGTTCTGTTGCTTGAGGTCAGACTTCATGGATAGCCTTTAGAAATGGCTGCTTCTAGTTCTGCTGGGTAAAGGCAAAGATGTAAGGAAGCAGAAAACTTCCACAGAAATCTTTTGAGTGTATGAAGCTAACTGGCAAAAGATGAACCTCCCCTTCCCAGCAGAAACTTTGTTCTTGTTCCAGTTTTGTGAGATTATTTCTCATCCTCAGTGTGGACGAGGTTGCAGTCCATGCAGACTGACTGACTTCAGAAAACCTAACATCCCCAGCATCTTGCAGGCCAGGGGACTTCAGCTAAGCAAGGCTCTAGGTCCCAGGGTTCAGCAGAGTCAAATGCACTGTAGGGTTGCAAAGCCCTGGGGTGACAGTAGGCAAGGCAGAGGTGAGCAGGTAGGTGACACCAGTCCTGGCTTCTGATAGCAGAAGCTGCTTTGCTGCCTAAGCAGCATCTGATTATCCAGTGGCTTCTGCCTTGTCCTAGCCTGGGAGATGGCACCAGGATGCAGGAGCACTTCAATAGAGTTATAGACTTATATTAGTTGGAAAAGACTTCTAAGACCATAGAATCATAGAATTGGCTGGGTTGGAAGGGACCTCTGAGATCATCAGGTCCAACCCTTGATCCACTACCACTGTGGTTACCAGCCCATGGCACTGAGTGCCACATCCAGTCTCTTTTTAAATATCTCCAGGGATGGAGAATCCACTACTTCCCTGGGCAGCCCATTCCAGTGTCTGATCACCCTCTCTGTGAAGAAATTCTTTCTAATATCCAGCCTAAACCTCCCCTGGCACAACTTGAGACCATGCCCTCTTGTCCTACTGACAGCTGCCTGGGAAAAAAGACCAACCCCCCCCGGCTACACCCTCCTTTCAGGGAGTTGTAGAGAGTGATGAGGTCTCCCCTGAGCCTCCTCTTCTCCAGTCTGAAATGGTTGAGTCCAATCTTTAACCCAGCACTGCCAATCCCCCATTAAACCATGTTTCTCAGCACCACATCTACACATCTTTTAAGTGCCTCCAGGGATGGTGAGTGGCTCACTTCCAGGCAGTCTCTCCTCTTACACCTCCACCTCTGCTTTCTGTTCCAGCATGGTAGCCTGGAGCCCTGCAAATGAGGTGATGGGAGATCAAGAACAAGCAGTGACTACTGTGACTTGAGACACTGTTAGTTCTGATGGCCTCCAGCCCTGTACCCTTTATCGCCACTGAACAGAGACTCTAGTTCTTAAATAAATATTCTGCTATTCATCTCTATGGAGCTGGGGTCAAGCCCTGTTTGTGCAGGGAAGCTGCTAGAATGGGACCACCAAATATAGATGCAACCAAACTGGTTTAACTTGCACAGGGGGATAAAAATAGCTGTGGTTAATGTCTTTCCAGCAGGTGATGAAACTGGTATTCAGGCACATATCTGAGCTCTGGGAGCTGACCAGATGACCCCTTGGCAGCAGGGCCATGCTAAGTGTCCCTCTGTGCCCTTAGCCTGCTTCAGGCTTGTGCCAAGTCTGTGTCTCTCAGAGGAGCCAGGCTAAAAGCACACACTTGGGTAATGTCAGGTTTTATTTATGTCAGGCAATGTAACAACTTGCTGAGTGTCTGTAAGGGGATCCTGCCTGGTCCTTCATGGTCTGCATGACCTACCCTGGTCCTAGAGAGCCCCAGAGATGAGGCAGATATGCATGAAAGGTCTCTGAAACTGGCCTGTGATAAAGCATATCCAACTCCCAGCTGGGGTGGAAGGGGGACCACTGAGATGGGTGGCCCAAGGGAGAGGCAGGGCAGGGCTTTCCAGAACCTCATCTGAAAAGGGTGGTGGGAATGGGATCAAATCACTCACAGTGACAGCAACAGTTTTGAATAGACTTTTCTTTCATCTGCTCTGGTCTAAAGTGCAGAAGTACTTTTACCTTGAGGGGACACCTTTGCATTCTTCTAGTTGAAAGAGCTCATACAAATTTTGGTGTATCATATCTGAAGAGAATAATGTCAGGGAAGTTTTAAAAAGCATTTTCTTTATTTAAAAAAAAAAAAAAAGGTTGAGCCTTACAGCATGTAGCTAATGTCCAATACACATTTCAGCATGGAGTTAAGATGTCAAGCTGGGCTGGTCCACAAAGCAAGCCTGAGGGCTGGGAGCTCAGGGGGCTGGTGTTGCCTTCAGCTCTGTGCTGCTGGGAAGTTACAAAAGGGAAGGAAGAGATGATGGGATTCCTACCTTCATCTCTCAAAAAACATGTGCCACAAATTCAAAGCTTTGGCTCCTGTAAGCTCAGTGACTACATCTCCTCTGAGAGGCAAACCTGGAAACGGATTAGTTTGACTGGGAATAGACATGGGAAAATCTGTACTGCTGACAAGGAAGATTTTTTGCTACTCCACCTCTTGAAGGAGCAGAGACTCCAGCAAACTGCAGTTCAGCCCAATCTCCCCACAAAAACAGAGAGCCATTGCAGGTGCTCCAGGAGCATCCCACCTGGATGGGTGTCTACTCAAACCTTCTGCTCAATGCAGGGCCAGCTAGATTAAGCTGCCTGGGGACTTGTCCATTTTTGGGTATCTCTGAGGATGGAGACTTCACATCCTTTATGGAAAACTTGCTCCATTGCTTGACCATCTTCAGGGTAAAAACTTTTTTTCCATATATCTAATAAAATTTCCCTTGTTCTGGCATGTATCTGTTTCCTCTTGTCATGTTGCTGAGTTCCTCTGAGAAGAGTCATGGATGTTGTGACTGGGTAGACACTAGTCAATGTTTAGGCAATCAAATTCCACCCCAGGGGAGTTACTTTTGCTAATGTGCATGCAGTCTGTCTGCATGGGGGGAAAAACCCAGCACATGGCCCAAATTCTGACCTGTGGAGACAACCAAACTAAATGATAACACTCACTCGTTTACCATTCCCACATCTCTTCCTTACTGAAAACCTCAGGTTCTTTACTCAGGGTTATTCCCAATACTCATCTGCAAGACCACCAGTTATTATCCCCCTCAAATGTCCATGGGCATGCTGAAGACATGACCTGGTAGTGCTTCTGAAGGACAGTGAGAATCAGGCTGTGGTCCCCAGCCTGGCAGCTCTTTGGGCAAGCGTGAACCTGAGGAGCACAGGACCTCACTCCCGGGCTGCCCTCTGGGATGTCCAAGCTACAGCTAAGACTGGGCAAGTAGATCAGGGAGGCAAATAATGGGCTGGAGTGAGGGGAGTGAGGGGGCAATAGGAGGAGAGCACCAAAGCCTGATTTCTTGAGTGATGGTACTCATGGGCCTGGAGCAGGCAGGCACCACAAGGTCCTTCCCAGACAAATTTTCCTGTGACCCTCTACCAAGTTTGTCAGAGTGTGGTATCAGCTGCAGGACATTAAGCTGCCAGGTCTTGATGGAAAAGACCTCCCCACTTTTGGAGGAGATGGGGACACAACTGCTGTGCATCCCTGGTGCTTCCAGTGTCCTCCCATGGGTTGGATCAGGCCCGTGCAGGACCACAATCCCAGCCAAGCAGGCTGAGACAGCAGTGGGTTCTGAACCTCAGCTCTCTCCCAGTTCAAAGGAGCTCAATGCTATGCTGTGGGTCAGGTTCATTCCTAACAAGCCCTTCAGGAAAATGTGGCAAATCCTGAGTTCCAAACTGTGTGGAAAGTGCAGGAATGCAAAGTGTGGGGAAGATCCTGCAGGTCATCTATCACTGTGGGAGGAGCATTGGCTTTCAAGGAAGGCCATAGTCCAGTTTTCAAGAAGGCACTGCTGGCTGGGTCCAGCACCACATCAGCTCCAGTGGGAGCAGGAGCTGGAAATGTTTCCTCTCTGCCCACCCTGGCACCAGTGAACGGGGACAGGAACGAGAGAGCTCAGCAGAACAAATCACCACTCCAGGTTTGACTCTGGACAGGAGATCTGGGCTGGATGGTGAAACCAGGGCTTGCTGGTGGACTTGAGTTCAATGCCTGTGCTTGTTTGAAGTTTTAAGCATCAAAGGGTGGAGTACTGGAGGAAGAAATGTGCTCTGCAGCCAGTGGAAAGCTGGAGGTAGATGGTCATGTGTGTAAATGATGGCCTTAGTGGATTTGTTAACCTGTGTGTGGCTGAAGATTGAAAACCTGAGCAGAAGAATGGGGGAGATAGAGTACCTTTTGACAGCAGACCCCAGGGAGGAAAGATGGTCTGCACAGAAAAGTAATTTCAGACAAAGCCATGGGATCTGTGAAATTACTTACTCATTACCCTTAATTTCACACATTATTTTCTTCTACTGTTAATCTGCTTTTCTATAAGCCTGGAAGGTTTATTACCATGATGTCAGACATGACCTTAAATGAACTTCTAAGGCCTGTAATTAAAAAATCTGTATACAATCCCACCTGGACATCTCTGCAAAAATCCTTCTGTTTCTTACTCTAGGCTCCAGTCCCTGGTTAGCCAGCTCCAGGGTGGCATGAAATGTCCAGATCAGTTTTCAGCAACATGTCAGGAGTACTTGCAGTCAAGTCTGTGTTTCTAAAACACAGGGAGAGCTTCACAGAAGAAGGAGGCCAAGTGCCTCAGGTGTTTCTGGGGATTAATACTCAAATGACATCTGACAGCAATCAAAGGAAGCATTGTTTTGCCCAGGAAATATCAAAAGATCTGTTTGCTGAAGGCCTTTAGTGATCTTCATTAGCAGATGGTGTGGGAGCTCGTTGTCACATCTGCTCTTCAGTTCAGTTGCCTTGACCCCAAGAGACACCAATGCATAGACCTGGGTCAGTGAAATGTTGCACTCAAAGACATCCACAGTTATAACTCAGGTCTCACAATAAATGGCACAGCTTTGGATGTCTCTTTGACCAGGCCTGAAAAATTTACTGGTTTAATGCTAGAAGGCATGCAGTAATTTGTTTTTCCTCCACTCCTAAGTTCAGATAGCCATCTGAACCAGGCTTGTTTTCAATGAAGGCAGAACATTTATTTTTAATTTTTTTTTTTTTTTTTTTTTTTTTGTAATAACGGAGAAAAAGGCACTCCCTGTATCGGAGACAGTTAAACCAAGTTGACTTGAAGCCATTGAGTCACGAGCAAGTCAAACTTTTGCCTAGTACCTGCTTCTTCTGAGACATGTCAGGGCATCTGTAAGAGCAGAGGATACTTATGTGGGAATAACAGGTTGCTTAATAACAAGAATATTTTTGCTGAGCTTTGTGAAATGCCCCATACACAGCTTGGGTATTAAAGGTCTGGAGACACTGCTGTAGCATGTGATGCTAATTATTACAAAATGAAACTGTAAACACTGGAGAAGCATTGGGAAACCAACAGATAATTAAGCTTCCCTGCCCCTGCTGGGGTGGATGGGTTTTCTCCACCCTGCAAAGGGCGAAACAAAGAGCAGAGGTGGTTTGCTGGCTGCTCCCACATCCCCAGAAGAGCTAAGTGCTAAATCTCCTGGTAATGTGGCTAGGTTTTTGTTTTGATAAACAAAAAGTAGGGTTTTTAAAAATTATTATTATTATTATTTTTCTGATTAAGTAGACTTATTTAATTAAAAGTTCTGTGGTTTGGATTTTCTTGCTTTTTTTTTTTTTTTTTTTGTTTGGTTTGGGGTTTTTGTCCTTTGGGGGTTTTTTGTTTGGTTTTTGGTTTGGGGTTTTGTTGTTGTTGTCGTTTGGGGTTTTCTGTTTGCTTGGTTCTTTTGTTTGTTTCTTTTCCCCTTTTTTCTAAAACCTCAGTTACAAAAGCCATAGAAGAGGCAGCTCACACTCCTTATCCAGCAGTGGGGTGTACCCCTTAGGACTAGACAGCAAGTTTTTGCTTTACATAGCTCTAGATTGGTGGTAGTTAGTGAATGTCCCACAGTGTTTCTGCAGGATCTCTCACCTGGGTTTAGTTACAGGCAGATCAGTTATGTCTCAGCTAAATGCACATGGTTAATGGATTTAACTGCAAAGCTTTCAAAGCAGTGGCAATGTGGCATTCGTGTTGTTCTAATATGGCTTCCCACAGAGCAAGGCTTTATCAACCTCTGGCCCTCACAAACCAAGTGGTTTCAGTCTGCTGGAAGAGCAAAAATGTGAGAAAAGTGGTTAGGCCTGGCAGGGCTGTTCTATTTCTAGTAACACAGGGCTCCAAGCAAGAGATGGTAAGGTGAGGTTTTAATTGCAAAATGCTAATGCTGAGGCAGGCTGCAATTTTTTCCAAGTCTGAGTGGTTTTTATGCTATAGAGTCGGGTGCAGGGCTGAAAATGAGTATAACCATTAGCACGCTAACTGCGGCCTTTTCATCTCCAGGATCTCATTTGACACCTCAGTGTAATAAGGATGGAAATAATAAATTGTGTGCTGTAAAACCTTGTCTGTGGACTGACTTTGTGCTGACAGTGGTGCATTTCCCAGTCCAATGCCATGCTGCTTTCAGCTGAGTCAGTCCACAGCACCAGTAAAAGCCTTCACTCAGCAGCTGGCAGCATTTCAGAAGCTGTCTGGCTGAAGGTTTCAGATCTTCATGCTCTCTTTCCTTCTAAGGGGTCCCCAAAGGATCTTTACCTTAGAGGTGTGAGCCTCAGCCTCTTGTGGCACTAGGCTTGTTTGACTTTTGCAGACCTATTGAAATAGTACAAAGACTCTTGGGGTCCATGGAAAACATGCAGTGAAAAAACTTCTCACATCTAACAATGGATTTTACTGTAACTGAAAAACTATTTAAGCCATCATCTGTGCTTTTACTCTTTCACCTTAAACTTATGCTGTGCCTAAGAAGGAGAATCCCCTGATCTTGAGCTGTATTTATGCCCATTTAACATTCCTCACTCCTTGTTTTCCTGGGCAGCCAAGCTTAGAGAAATTACTAGGAACAATTTTTTATTTTTTTTTTCCCCACTCAAACCACCTTTTGATAAGGCAGGATGACAATTGAACTGAGACTTACTAGCTCATGGAAAAGATGTCATGGAAAAATAGTTGGAGCCAATTCCAGCTGTCAGGTAACAGGCAAAAAGAAGGCAAATATTATATTAACCCCCCCAAAGTCCTCTTCAGAGTGGATAAAAAGACTGGATGGCTAAATGTTGGTTGGGAGTGTCTGTATTTTATTTTTTTATTGATGTTGCAGGATTTCTGATTGTTGTTGTTATTATTTTAGTTTACAAAACTTGTCTTTAAGCCAAAGTGTCAGCAAGGTGACAAGACTGGGCTCTGTTCTTCATTCTGCTGTTGATCTGTTCTGTGAACGAATGTATCTTTATTTCTTTTGGGTAGATGCTCCATGTATAGCACGCAGATGTGGTTTGAGCCATGCAGCTGTTGGTCATGGAAATGATCTGAGCAGCATCCATACCCTGACACTGGTGACTGGGGGATGTGGATCTGCCAGATCATGCTGCCTAAAGTAAAAGCAGAATACTCCAAGTACCAAGCTCAGCTGTGTGCTTGTGTCCATCCCCACATGTCTGAGTAGTGATGCCTTCTCCACCCACCCAGGAGTAACTTTCTTGGTCCCTGGGATACTCTCTGGGGTGACTGGCACAGGATGGACAGCATGACAGATGAACACCTGGGCTAAGAGATATGCTCATTGCCTCAGCCACACTCTGCCCAGTTTTTGCAGTGTTTCCAGCTCTTTGTTGATGAAGGAGGGCATAATCAATGATCTACCACCCCCAGAGGCAGAGAAGTCCTAAACCAAGGCTGCAAGTCCATGCTGGGAAACACCATCACATTCCTGCAGTGCTTTGGATGCCTTTGCAGCAGGACTGCTTACAAATCCTGTAATCCATTAACATTGACTGCTTTAATATTGTACCCAGGTTACCTTGATTTTATTTGCTACAAGAAAGATGACTTTCAGGGTGTGCTGCTGTTCCAGGTGTATCCTTAAACTATAGTTTTCAGGCGTCAGGGGAGAAAAGCCCCTTTTAAAGTTGGATTTTGTAACATTTTATACATGAGAGGTGAATGTGTATCATCTGAAGGGGTATGAGAACTTCTCAGTGGAGAAGTTGAGAACTTTGGTTTGTTACTTAACAACATTGCTTTCTTTAGATTTTTTGTGGTATTCTGATTTACATATGAATTTCAGGCAGGGCTATTTAGTAGTCTCTATTTTAAACATTTTTAATCATACTGAAATAATGCCGTAGAAATCTACACTGTGCTACAAACCCAGGCTGGTACCAACAGGCACCTTACTGAAGATTTCTATTGCTTTTCATCTAGCCTTATTTTAAAAAATGGAAAAGAAAAGGAAAAGTGTTGTTGTTGTTGTTGTTGTTTTTAACAGCTATCTGATAGTTTATTCATTGTAATTTTGAATATTGGGTACGAGGATCTGTAAGAAAATTTTTGCCATCTTTGAGTCTAAACACACTTAATTATCATATTGTCATAAATGAGCCTTTTAACCCTGACAAACCTGAGTCTGCTAATAAATCCACACAGGCCTGGGATCTGCACATGCTCTGAGCAAGAGGTGTTACAGAGAAGGACTCTTCATAATGTGGGGGGTAACTGGCAGCAGAGGTTTGCTTTGGGAGGAAGGAGAGTATGATTTCGGCTTCTCTTTCTTGTTGTTTTTTTTTTTAAGATTTGTTTTTACTCTGGTTCTGGAAGAACTTCCCATAAAGAGGTTATTTAAGTTTGAAACAAGGCTTCTTTAGCTGACCTGGCAAAACTTTCCCCCAGCTCTTGTTTAACATGAACTAGACTCATAACCAGACTTTTGAAGGCATTTTAAGTAGAACAGTAATTATCCTGAAAGGACTGTCAGTGGAAGACCCTCCACCCTCCCCCTGGTGAATAAAAACCACAGCCATTTAATGCTTAAATGAGCAGTGAGCTTCTTTGGATTAGAGAATTGTTTTTTCTAGCTTGCTGCCTCGAAGTTAATTTAGTTTTAGGTCCAAAAAAACGCAACACACAACTCCCAACTTCACCATGGTTTTTCTCTCCATAAACCCAAACTGACGGGAGTATTCTTTTTTTCCACAAAGCCAAATGTAAATCAACCATAACTGTCTGTACAATGTTATAATAGATTGAGTTGGCTCAAGCAAACAGCAATAAAAAGCTATCTAAAAATATGATAAAATGTCCCTGCTGGAAGCCTGTGAAAAGGAGATAACACAGAGCAGGGAAACATTTGTTCAATTTGTTGAAAGAAGTCACTGTTTTCTGTCACCTCTGCATTATGGTGATTTATGTGAGAACAGTGAACATCCAAAGTGTGTTACCTTTGGGAGCCAGGAGCAGACTCCACAGATACAGCTCTCAGAGCTGACACTACATGGTTTGACACAAAGATGTACATGGAAACTGACCACTGCTTCAGCCCACTCCAGACACAGAGAGGTGGTGAAACCCTGATCATAGCAATGGTGTGTCCCTGGGAAGGCCTCTATTTACACCAGAACACACCAGTGATGGTACTCAGGGTGGCTGCTGCCCAGCACTGCTCTGAACACAGTTTGGATCTCAAGACAAGGGATGGAGAGGGATGCAGAACTCAGTGGCATTTCTGCCCTCTCCACTGGGTTCTGGTCCCCTGGGAATTAACACCACTGCTGACTGCTTTTGTTGGGCAGTTTGGCTGTAGCCATACAGTTTTGAAGGCTGTCTTTGCCTTCCTCTGCTTCTTTTAACCCCTTGGGGATGCTGTAGCTTCACCCTGGCAGGATATGGAGGACGAGGTTTTTAAGTTGCAAGGTCCCTGTCCAGCCCTGCCAGAGCCCCCAAGGGGACAGCCATGGCCCCTGTGCTGGGTACTAAATCCCCTGCTAGTGGGACATTATCTGAGACTAAAGAAGCAGCTGAGGTTTGCAGCTGCTCCCAGCATGGGCTCTGCTGTGGGCACATGTGCTCTTTGTGCAAGCATCACTGCACAGCACACACAGGGGGGATCTGCCTCCTCCTGCCTCAGCAGCAACACCCAGGGCTGGTGTTAGCCCCTGCCCTAAATTTATCTAGCTCAGACTAATCAATAGCCAGGGAGCTGATGTATCCACATCTCATGATGGCTGTGAAAGGCTTTCCAGGCTGGGACCAGGCTCTAGCTGGGTCCTGCAGTCCTTGTTCAAACAAAGCCATCTCCTTGAAACCAAAGAAGGGAGTCCAGAGCTTGGCCAAGCACTTGCACCAGCACTGCTTGGCTTCTGCAGGACTGCACGGTCCCTCACATCTCTACAAGATTAGTGAGCCTGCAGGAGGTGTAATGAGGAATGGGGATGAGGATAAGGGACTGAGATACCTGCTTGGGGACACTGGTTCTCCAGACTTATGCTGGGCTAGATGTAACACCCCAACATAGCATTAATGGTGGCAGCTATGTCCTCAGTAGGTTTGTCACACTCCTGCCACTTCATGGAGAAAGGGACAAGGAGCAAAAACTCCCTCAGGAATATCTGATGAGGGAGGCATTTCTTTGTTCTCCTGCTCTTGGACACTGTGCTGTACCAAGGTTCTTTTCCCCCCCATTGGTTCAAGGTTGGGCTGTTGTGAGAGGCTTTTCAAAGAGCCCCCCCAAATCTTTTGCAGTGTTTTCTAGAGATGACCACATTCATCTCATCACCTCTGGAAGCTGGCAATGCCTTGTTCCCAGCTCTCACATCAACTGGCTGAGCTGTAGCTTTCATGGGGACACCATGTCACTTTCTGAAATCTGGACTCACCCCATAAAATTAGAATCAAAACCCCAGCTCACTGGAGGCTGAATAAGGGCTGGTGGAGGGAGGTGTCCATGGCTGCTCTGTGCTCCTCCAGGCCTGAACCATGGTCAAGGCAGGCAGCCAAACACTTTTTCTGTTGTGACAGCAGGATGGTGGTTATTCTTTACATCATCGGGTACTTATATTAATGGCCAGCTGCTAAATATGTCTGGGTTTGCTATATTTCTGTTCTGCCTCATCAGAGCAGATGATGGCTGTTCGTGTCTGTGGTAAATGGGAACAGGGCCAGCTAAGCATCATTGAGAGAGGTAATAAACTTCTCCTGAGCTGTGGTTGCTCCTCCAGTGCTTGCTAAGCAAACTCAATACAGCTTTTTTCCCATTTAAAAAAAAAACTTTACATGCTTTACGGCTGCAGTAAGTTGGATTGACTTGAAAAATGAAACAGTTGTGGGCCTTCCAAAGTAATGGATTATGTTCCTCATGATCCCTGACTTCCCCTGGAGGTAATGCTGGCCTTGATGCATTTTTGCTTGATGCAAATCAAAGATGTATTTTTTAATGCTGAGCCAACTGACAAATAGAGGCTGAAAAGAGACTCAGCAGCAGACTCTCCTGACATGAGCCACCTCCCAGATCCCACCTGTGCATGCTCTGGTGCAGATTATTTTATTTTATTTTATCACAAAGCTGCTGCCACCAGCACAGCCCCAAGCTCTGCTTCAGGAGCAGAGTGCAGATGCCTGAGCTGCCAAACAGTCAGACAAGAAAAGCTGATTCCCCACTAGCACTGCAAGAAAGGACACATGGAACCAACCCTGTGTTTTTCTTAGTGCCTCCATCTGAAAGCAGCATGAGCACGTTAGCAAAAGGCACATTTCCTCTTAGCAGAAAATGCTTGGCCCGAGATCAATGTATATTTTCCCTAATCACCATCATTACTGTGGGAAACAAAAGCCTGCACTTCGCTCTCATCTGACCAGGACCATTCCTCTCAGCATTTCAGTGCTTGCCTTTGTTTGGTGTTTAACTAATTTATAGAATCATAGAATATTAGGGCTTGGAAGGGACCTCTAGAGATCGATTCCAACCCCCCAGCCAAAGCAGGATCTCCTAGAACAAACCACACAGGAACACATCCAGGCAGGTTTTGAAAGTCTCCAGAGGAGACTCCACAACCTCAGGGGGCAGCCTGTTCCAGAGCTCTGTCACCCTCACAGCACAGAAGTTTCTCCTCACGTTGAGGTGGAACTTCTTATGCTCTAACTTAAACCCATTATTCCTTGTGCTATTACTGGGCACCACTGAAAAGAGATTAGCCTCATTCTCTTGACACACACCCCTCAGTTGTTTATATACATTAATAAGGCTCCCTCTTATTCTTCTTTTCCCAAGGCTAAACAGTCCCAGTTCTCTCAGTCTTTCTTCACAGGAGAGATGTTCAAGTCCCTTAATCATCCTCAGAGTTCTCCACTGGACTCTCTCCAGTAGGTCCCTGTCTCTCTTGAACTGGGGAGCCCCAAACTGGATACAGGATTCCAGGTGTAGCCTCACCAGGCCAGAATAGGGGGGGAGCAGAACCTCCCTAGATCTGCTGGACACACTTTTCCTGATGCACCCTAGGATACCATTGGCCCTCTAGCTACATTGGCACATTGTTGACCCATGGAGAATTAATAATTCCTTTTGATGGCAGGGACCTGGGAAACGGGTGATGGCTCTTATCCCTTCTGCTTTCTTCCTGTAGCACACCTTTCTCTGAGCTTTGGGGTTATTGCTGTAGATTATTTACAGGGTATTGAGAGGTGTTCTGTAGAATCAGTGTGACAGCATACATAGGGCATGACCACTGCCTTGTTCTCCATATGTGCCAAGCAAATGGCTTTGAATATATGAGATAGGACCAGGCTCAGGCAAGGTGGCAAGTGCTTGTGCTGAGATGCAGCATCACAGCAGGCCCAGGACAGGGATGGGATGGAAGAACCTTCACCCTCAGCAGTGCCATGCCCTGAGATCCTGTCCAGCCCCCAGGAGCTGTGAAGGGTGTGCATCCCCACACCTGCTCTGGCCTTGCTGATGCAGGACTCTGCTCCCTGCATCCCTGATCCCTCGTTTAACCACACAGAGGAACTGGCTGAGCTCTGTCTCCTGGGATATTTTAGCTATATTACCAGTTTCTTGCTTTGCCTAACCATCTTCTTATCTCCCACATAGCTGTGTGATAAAAGGGGATCACTTGGGAACAAAAATCCCAGTTCCCAGACCAGATACCACATGTCACCCCATCTTGTAGACTCCCAGAACTTGCTGGCAAATTTCTCCCAGGTGCCCTGGCAAGCACCCTCTTCCAGGTTGTGACTTGGTTGAGGAAAATAAGGGCTAGGACTGCAAGAAAGGACTACTAAAACTTGGTCAGAAAGAGAAAAACCCTGGCAGTGGTCCTCTGGGACCTCCTGCCACAGGAGGCAGGCTGGTCTTGCAAGAGGTGGATGGACAGAGCTGTCAGCAATTTTCTGTTTGATGTCTTACCACATTCTGAAATATTTCCTTCTCCCTCAGTAACTGACAATGTTATTAGCTGTGAAGGAAACAGCTGAAAACCTCCAGACCCTCATGTTTTAATAAATATTCATATTCCAGGGGGTAGGGAAGGGCTGCAACAGGAGTGCCTGTTTAAAGCTGGTGAGGCCGAAAACTCAATTGGGATTGCAGGGCTGAAACTTGCACCCCTTTGGGCCAAGCAGCTGGGGGAGTGGAAGAAGTCAATATGAAGAACTGAAGTGTAGGGATGTGCACATTTAACACAGTGCTTACCTTCATCTGGGGCATTTCCCTTGCAAAGTGCTTTGATAATTGCCAGCATCAGATGGGAGAGCGTGTTCTGCCCGGGGCCAGGGCAGCTGCTGTCAGGGCCATTATAGGGTCATTTTTCAAAAAAAAAGGGCATCAGGGAATCTCAGGGACACCAGAAGAGAGGTGAAGAGCTTTTACAAACTTGGGCATTTTTTTTTTTTTTTTCCCTAGGAGATCAAAGATTTTTAATTTTTAATTACTGCTTCCATCCCCCGGAGAGCCTCTGAGGCAGCTGCAGGCACCTCCCGAAGCCCTGACACTGAGCTCTGGGGAGCTTTGGGGCCGGCTCGGAGTGATCAGCAGAACCAGCACCTCGGGTTGGCGGGACTCTGCCCTGGGCAGCGGGGCTCCTGCGGACATCTCAAGCCTGATGCTGATAATGAGGATGTTTGCGGGGACTCCGCGGGGGGCAACGCAGCCTCGGGGGGCGGTGGGAGGTGGTGGGTGGGTGGGTGGAAAGCGGTGGGAGGCAGTGGGTGGGAGGCAGCGGGAAGCAGTGGGTGGGAGGCAGTGGGAGGCGGTGGGTGGGAAGCGGTGGGTGGGTGGGTGGGAAGAGGAGGGAGGCGGTGGGTGGGTGGGTGGGAAGCAGTGGGAGGCAGTGGGTTGGAAGCGGTGGGTGGGTGGGAAGCAGTGGGAGGCAGTGGGTTGGAAGCGGTGGGTGGGTGGGAAGCAGTGGGAGGCAGTGGGTTGGAAGCGGTGGGTGGGTGGGTGGGAAGCAGTGGGAGGCAGTGGGTGGGAAGCGGTGGGTGGGTGGGTGGGAGGCGGTGGGAGGCAGTGGGTGGGAAGTGGTGGGTGGGTGGGTGGGAAGCAGTGGGAGGCAGTGGGTGGGTGGGAAGCAGTGGGAGGCAGTGGGTGGGAAGCGGTGGGTGGGTGGGTGGGAGGCGGTGGGAGGCAGTGGGTGGGAAGTGGTGGGTGGGTGGGTGGGAAGCAGTGGGAGGCAGTGGGTGGGTGGGAAGCAGTGGGAGGCAGTGGGTGGGAAGCGGTGGGTGGGTGGGTGGGAGGCGGTGGGAGGCAGTGGGTGGGAAGTGGTGGGTGGGAGGCAGAGCCTCCGAGGCCCATCCCGCGGCGGGGGCGGTGGGAGGGCTGCGGGCTGCGGGCTGCGGGCTGCGGGCTCCCCCTCCCGTCACTGCCCGAAGGACAGGCACAGGGAAACGCTGGAAACCTGGGGAAAACTTGTCTCTGTTACAGAATCCCAGAATGGTTTAGGTTGGAAAGGACCTTCAAGATTATCGATTTCCAACCCCCCTGCTCGGGCAGGGACACCTCCCACTGGACCACGTTGCTCAGAGCCCCATCCAACCTGGACTTGAACATCTCCAGGGAAGAGGCACCCACAACTTCCCTGAGCAAACTGTTGCAGTGTCTGACCACCCTTACAAAGAATTTATTCCTTGTGCCTCATCTAAACCTACCCTCTTCCAGGTTAAAAGCATTGCCTCAGCCCTGGTGAGGCCACAGCTCGAGTCCTGTGTCCAGTTCTGGGCCCCTCCGTTCAGGAAGGAGATTGAGGTCCTGGAGCAGGTCCAAAGGAGGGCAACCAGGTTGGTGAAGGGATCCAGCACAAGTCCTGTGAGGAGAGGCTGAGGGAGCTGGGGGTGTTCAGCCTGGAGAAGAGGAGGCTCAGGGGAGACCTCATCGCTCTCTACAACTCCCTGAAAGGAGGCTGGAGCCAGGGGGGGGTTGGGCTCTTTTCCCAGGCAGCCATCAGCAAGACAAGAGGGCATGGTCTCAAGTTGTGCCAGGGGAGGTTTAGGTTAGGTATTAGAAAAAATTTCTTCACAGAGAGGGTGATCAGACATTGGAATGGGCTGCCCAGGGAAGTAGTGGATTCTCCATCCCTGGAGGTTTTTAAGAAGAGACTGGATGTGGCACTCAGTGCCATGGGCTGGGAACTGCAGCGGTAGTGGTCAAGGTTGGACCTGATGGTCTCTGAGGTCCCTTCCAACCCAGCCAATTCTATGATTCTATGATTCTGTCACTGGTAAAGAGCCTCTCTCAGTCTTTCTTCTAAGTCCCCCTTATAATTTGAAAGGTCACAGTAATGTCTCCCTGAAGCCTTCTCTTCTCCAGGCTGAACAACCCCAACTCTTTCAGCCTTTCTCCACAGCAGAGGTGCTCCAGCTTTCTGTCCTTTTGCTGCACTTTCATTTCTGTTTTTTTAAACAGTGTTCGGGTGTCTGAGTTTAAAAATGGGTGATCTGAACCAGCAAAAACATCTCTGGGTTGTTTTGCTTGATAAAAGCACAATTAGTTCACATGGTGTCTGAGATCTGGAAGACTAAAATGCCTTCATTCAAGCTTCCCACAAAAATCTTCCCTGGACTCTTCAGAGCCCTGAGCTGAGAGCCAGGGCTGTGATTGCTGCCTGTCCCTGCTGCTTTGTAGCCAAATGTCTGCTCTCTGGGTTCTGGTCTCTTCTGCTCCTGCTCCCCAACCTGTGCATGTCTGCTCTGCCAACCCATGTGAAGACTTACTCCTCTTACAGGCAGTGGACTGCCAGGAAGGACCATGGCTTTATTGGACTGGATTAAAAAGCCTAAACAGTGCAGTTCCTCTGCATCCACTCTCCTCCCACCTGTGCAGCTTTGCCGCTCCGAGTTCTGTCTGTGCTCATTAACTTTGCAACCCAACATTACTGAGCTCTGCAAAGAAGGAATTATAGACAGGCTAATAGCTGTAGAGAAGTCTTATCCCTTTTTTTGACTGTGATCTTGGGAAACCACTTCAAGCCCGGCCTGTCATTTACCTGTGTCGTCACTGCATGGAGATGAAAACATCAGGTCTCATGATACGGGATGTGTATCTGGGATGAGGGGATACTGCCAGGAAATGGATGGTGTCATGCATGGGTATGTGCTGCCTTTCAAAGCTGCTTTTGTGATGGGATCTGAGGCACTGGGCTCCAGATTTGAGGCAGTTGGGGGAAAATGAAGCTGGAAGTGGATGAAGTAGCCTGGTGCTCAGCAGAATGAGTTCAGACATAAGCCACAGGGACAAAGTGGGGAGGGGGAAGGACCCCAGGGAAAAGAGGGTATGCATTGTCTTGTCATAAGGAATTCATGTGGCAGCACTGGGAAAAGGGAAATAAATGGGAAGTTAAAACTAATTCTGAAAAAGATCACATAACAAATGAAGAAGAGATGGTGACAGCCACAGGGAAGGCAAATATTGCAAGAAACTAAACAAGATGCAATTCTGTAATGCAGTGTAGGCAAAGAAGAGTCCTATAATGTCTTGCTGCATCCATCTGTGATTGATCTAGGATTCTTACAGAGAAGAAGCTTTCCCAGTTCCTGTTAAGAAGGTAACACCAGTAGTAATTCAGCCCCAGAAACCTATCTGTTAACAAAACAAAATAATCCCTCTTCCCAAGGATTAGTGAAGGAAAGGAGGAGCAAATGGATCTATTTAAGGGTTTTAGAAGGATGGGAGTATGGGAACTGGGGTATCATTTAAATAAACTATTTGTGTCTCAGTTTCACTGAAAATGCTAGAGGTCAGTGAGATGTGGCATTATGTGGTGGAGCAGGTATAGTAGGTCTCTTGGCTAAGAGTTTTCTCCTGGCTCGTATTTTTTTCTGCTAAAGTTATGTGAGAGCAGCTTGTTCTGCTGAAACAAAAAGTCAGTGATTGATTTATGGACATTTTAGTTTTTAAAACTTCATCTTTAAGATTTTTTCTGTCTTTTCTTCAGTTGGGTGTACCAGCAGGCACAGCTGGGGGGAACTAAGTTCCTGGCATGCCCTTGAGCTTGCTGTGCAATGAATGAGCATCTTGAGGGATTCCAGACAAAAGGACAAATAAAATAATCTATCCTAATCCTTTTACCCTTGGTGAAATTCACTACTAACTGCTGAGCAAATCATAATGTGCCTGAATAAAACTGTCATCTGAGGTCTTAAAATCATGACCAGGAACTGAGGAATCTATCACGTCTCCAGGAAAGCTGATTCAATGTGTAAGTACCATTGATGAGAAATATTGCCTTGCTGAAACCCACTTTCTGGTTACTGCTCAAAACTTTAAGAATTTATTAGTTTGTTTGTTTTTTTTTTTTTTCCCATCAGTTGATTACAGAAGCGTTTGGTCATGGTGGTTATCAAGTTGCTCCTCAACTTTGTCTCAGAATAAAGCAGAGTCCTGCTCCAGGGCAGGCTTTGGAAACCTCCAGTGTGCCCTGGGGTTGTCATCTGAAGTGCTCCCACCTTGTCAGCACCCTTTCATCCCTTTGCTGCTGCAACTGGGCACAGTGAGTGTGTTAGGTCTGAGATAATGACAGCACATGTAGGCATCCAGATGCAGGTCTGTCTCTCTGTGTCAGGTGGCTTGACTCAGTTGCCTGAATAGGGACATTGATGCCATTTGAGAGGCTCTCCAGGGTGACTGAGATGTGTGGCTGGCAGGGGTGACATGAGATATGAAAGACCTTTACAGATCAGCAAGGAAAGACAGGATGCTTCAGGATGTCTCAGGTATCCTTAGTGCCTACACCCCTCACCCACATGTCGACACCTGCCTTTGGGTGGCTGAATCTTGAACTGAGCCCTCCAGGGGCTGCCTCATGGGTGCCCTCCCAGGACATGCATGAGAAAAGTAGTGCTGCCTCCATGTGTGACCTTTCTTGCCTTCACACCAGAGGACCTGGTTTGTCCCCTGACCATAGGTTAGCCTGGGAGGCTGCTGATGGAGCTGCTGTGGATCACCATCCAGGAGCCCTCTCTGCAGGGGCAGTACAGCATTTCAAAGGCCTGATCTTCAGTTTTCTTCCCCAGTGTGTGCTCTTGCAGATAGGAACATTAACACCAAAGACAGAGTAAGATAGGCAGCTTTTACACTCATTATTCACCACCCCCTACATCTACCATGTGAAAACTTTCCAGACAATCTCAAGATACTGAGTTGATAATGATATGCCTCTACAATGACTTCTTAAATCTATCAGTTAACCAGTTTTAAGTCTTTCAGTGTCATGAAACCGTAAATCAAATGTGCCCTTATAAAGCAAGGGAGTCAGTTTGATCAGTGTGTCTGTGCTGCTGAAAGGATATGTATGACTGTCTTCTTTTAATCTCTTATATTCCCATACAGGCCTCTATGTAATTTAATCAGACTTGCATCAATTTATCCACCTGTGGTTATCCCTTTGAATGTAAGTGGAGTATAAAGCCACTTTTCTCTGCTTACGTGGTCCCCTGGATGCTGCGGGCGCTTGCTTCTATCTTCCTAATTTCCGTTTTACCTCTTTTTCCCCTGGTTACAATTACTACCCTTCATACAACTGTCATTGTCAGTTATGGCCTTCCTACCTATGTGCATGCCTATCTCATCTTTCACTTGAATGTATTCATAATCTTTCTTACTGCCATTTGCACACAGGGACTGACCAGGTAAGCAGACCCTTGCACCTTGTCCTATTACCATGGGGTCTCAGTTAGACCCCACAATTAAATTTACCCTGTCAGAGCAATAGAACACAGTATGGAAAGAAACTGCTTTTCCCAGTACCTTTTTTGGAATAATTGCAATTGAGCCCTGACAAATACTGAACTTTCTCAGGCACTGCAGAGAAGTGTCTGGCAGATGCCTCCAGAAAAATGGGCAATGCTAAATCTCTCTGTTTTCTCTGTCCTGCCGAAAACAGCTCAGCCTGCTCAGTCTGTGCAGAAGCAATAAGTGAGAGGCATCAGAAATGCTGCTGAACAAAAGCCCTGCTCAAGGTGAACAACATGATCCTTCCCAGAAACAAGGGGCCTGGGGCTGCCTTCCTCTCATAGGCAGTTTTGGGTGAGTAAGTGCTGAGGAATGCAACCCTGAGGAAGGTTCCCTGAACTACTGGTCCACAGTGATTGACAGGCTGCCACAGCAGGAATGACCTGTAATTTTCCATGTGTGGCAAGAGATCAGCCACATTCTCTGTGATCAGAGAATCAGGACATTCAGATCAGGAGACAAGACCAAAGCCCGCTTGTGGCAAGTCACCCCTGGGCCAAAAGTCTTCTGCTGATGCCATTACCTTCTGCTGCAGGAAACAGGAAGGTGGTGCTGGCAGAAATGAAGAGTGGTGACCTTTTAGAGCACACATGTGATTGCAGTGCCAGGTCTCACTACTCCAGCTCCACAATGTGCTCACAGATCCTGAGGAAGACACCCAAATCAAAGGTGCTTTTGCAAGTTACTGACTGCTGATGACCAGTAAGTGGAGCTCATTGGAAAGCTTGTTTTTTCCAGCTCTTGAAAGTCTTTTAACACTGGTTCCTCTGATGGGCACTTGTGGGACTTTGTGTGGAGCACTGTGCTCAGCTTCAGAAACAGCAAAGAAACACAATGTCCTGTTCCACCATTTTAACTCCATATGTGGTCATGTCTTACCTGCAGACTCTGCCCTGAGAATTGTAAATGGTTTGTAAAGACAATTCTGTGTTGAATAGACAAGAAATGTGGTTTTAAAAAACTAAAGACAGTGGAGATGCTAAGCATGTGGACATTTTTCTTTTCAGCAGCTGCTCATTACTTCCAGAGAGAGACTGGAGGTAAGCAGGTTGTTAATGATGGGTGCTCTTAGCCCCATAGATAAATGGGCTGTGACAGCAAACATAATATCCAGCTAGAATCAGGCTAATAAAGAATTTTTTTCTCAGGATTTTTTGTTTAGGATTTCTCATGCCTTGGCTCAGCAAGGAGAGCCCTGAAGTGCAGTTTTTGCAGAGTCCTCCCTCCAGTTCTAAACCCTGCAGCAAGTGGTGGCAAACCTATAAACAGAGCCAAACTATATGGGCAATTTTTTTTGTTCAAACCATTGAAGTTTTAGTCTAGGCCTTCTGGCCTGGATTGGTTCTGGTGCGTTGTGGAACATTCTTCTCCTCAGCACAGCTGGGTGAGTGTGAGAGGAAATGCTGAGGGTAACCTCCAAACCTATTGGAGAAGGTGGCTGCTGAGACCACAGGTTGTGACTTTGATTGTACTGCCTCATGGTCTCCTCCTCTTCATTTACCCTGTCTCAGCTTCTATTTAGAGTATTTAGATTTCTTTTTGCTGCATGCGGAACTCAGATTTTGGGATTTGCTGGCCTAAGCAGGGACCCTCCAGCATCCAGTTTCCAGATCCAAAAGCATGATGCTTTTGACAAAGATCATCCCTTCCAGACTAAGCAGGGGGTGAGGATTTGGCAAAGATGAACTTGTCTGGATTAGGCCATGCAAAGAAATCACCTCCCTCAAATCAGGGGAAAACTATCAGCAAGTTCTGTGTCCCCAGCTAGTGATGAGTTAGCCTGTGTCTGCCGTGCAGTTATCCTCACCAACTTCCATCAGTTGGACCAGTTACTGCAGCAACATGGAGCCATTGCCTGCCCATCAAGTAGACAATTTGCTTTAAAATGGAAGAAAACCAGTCCTCAGAGCCAGAAAGACCCTCCCTGAGCATTACCCAATGCTCCCAGGTAGGTCAGCTGAGAGCCAAGGCTGTACCCATCATGATAAAGCAGATGTGGGATGGTGGTGGTTTGGGGGCTGTGAGCTGTGCCTGGTGGGAAGGGGCTTTGCAGTGCTGGCACCGGGGTACCACAACAGCAGTAACTGGGTCAGAAGCTGTGGCTGAGCTCCCCCTACAGCTGATCAGACATCCCTGGGTGCTGGGGTCCCTCCTCTGGCTGGGACCCTGGGGTGGGCAGTCTGGAGAGGGACCTGTGCAAGCAGCACACTTACACAACACCCCACACCCACCTCACCCAGCGCCCTGGGCTTCTCTTCCTTCCACCTTCCTGAGTGCTTAAATTCCTGTAAACAACGAAGGTGTGAACTAATTAGAGCTAGGGGACGGGCTGGGTTTTTTTAAGCGCACAGTAGCCCACTCTGGGCCAGAAGTCAGAAGAGCAGAGCACCCTTTCACACACCCCAAGAGAGGGATGGAGCTGGGTGACCCCTCAGAGCAGGGCAGCAGCCTGTTGCCTTGAACCCAGCTCTGGCAAAAGAGCTGGCTTGAAAATGCTGGTCCCAAAATGCAGTTCTGCCATTGAGGAGAACACACGTGATGTGTTCCTCAGGAGCTCCTCATGCTCCCTTTCCTCCATGACACCACTGGTGGGTAGGCAGCTAAGTAATGCACACAGCATGTAAACCTTAGGGATGTGCCTCAAGAAACAAATGTAACTGGGTTAAACTGATGCAATGGGGAAATTTGGTGTGAACACTCATTCACAAATACTATTTTCTGCAGCTGCAGCAGCACAGAGCTGCAATGCATTTCCTCACAGTCCCTCTCTCTCTGCTCTCCCAGGTGTTTTCTCAGGCAGAGCCATTGTTCCCAGGGCAGGGATTTGATTCCCTGCCACGGGCTTCTGAGAAGAGTGTCTGAGCTGCAGTGATAGCATGGCCATGGCACCACCACGGCCCTTGGCAAGCAGCCCAGGGCTTGTGAGCTGGTGGCTCTGGGCTCCTTTATTCGGAGTGGAAATGAGGGGTGGGGAGGGTGCTGCTGTAGCTCTCTGCCAGCCCCCCCAGCAGCGAGCAGAAGATAGCAGGACACTACATGGGTGCTGCCTGCCACTCCTGCCCCTGGGACACACTTTCCTGTGGCAGGGCAAGAGCATGTCCATGTCTGTCCAGGCTGCCCACTAGCATGGGGTTTTGTGATGTTACAGGCCTGGAATGGAGATGTATATTTAGATTTGTATATTGGGATGTGTATTTATTCCAGAGGGCCCTACAGACTGGGTGCCTGCATCAGTCTGATGCCCTAAATAGGACCAATAATACCACAAGCCTCATCTCTGTCCTGGACATTTCTGGTATGTCCCAGATGGGGAGAGCTCAGACCCAGGTTTCTGATCTCGACACTGAACTGTTGAAAGGAACAATCAATTTACAGTGTCACAAAGTGCTTCCAGAGGGGAGTACTATTGCTTTTCTACCCAATCTACTCATTAAAGCAGTCAGTTCAACACAATACAATTATACAGTTCAAAGGACAGCACTGACTCTCTGAGGGGAGTCAATAGTCTGCTGCCCTACCTGCTTCTCTTCCCAGCAAGTGTGGTGCAGTGCTGGGTCTCACTGTCCTGGTTCCTGGGAGGTTGTGCTCAGATGACAGTGACAACGTGGAGCCATTCAAGGACAGCGCATCCCAGACAGCAGAAGAGCCTCCACCTCTCATGAAGCTCGTGGTTTCATTAGAAATGCTTCAGGGAAAACATTTTGAAGGGCACAGACCCTCTGTGGAGTTGGAGGAGGAAAACAACATTGTTCAAAAGCAATTAGATGAATATAAAATAAATGCTGAAGATATTCACCTCCTCTTCATACCTGTGTTCTCTCTTTCTTGTGCTATTTATTTAAATGCATTGAGCCAGGTGGCACATGGAGCGTTTGCCCAGGAAGCCAGTTTCTGTTTCCAGATCCAGAAATCAGTGTTGAAAGTGAAAATTAATTGGTGGGTAGGAGGGGGGGGACCAAGACAGGGATGGGATGGGATGGGATGGGATGGGATGGGATGGGATGGGATGGGATGGGATGGGACGGGATGGTGTGGCGTGGAGTGGCGTGGCATAGCATGGCATGGCATGGCACGGGGGCAATATGGCTTTTCTACCTTAAAACCAATTTATGGCTATAAACAAGTTTTCCACTTTCCTATTGTACCCCAAGCCGTTTAAAAGCAGACGGAATACACCGGGCCCGCAGCTCCAGCCCCTCTCTCTACAACAGACCGCGGTGCCGCAGTGACAAGGCCGCGCTGCAGCCCCTCCGCTCCCCACCCGCGGCCACACCGCGCAACCCCCACGCCCTGCAGGGAGCTCCGCGCAGGAACTCAGGCAAGGGGCGGGGCCAGGGAAGGGGGCGTGGCCTTGCCGCTCTCCCGCCTTTTCCTCCGCTCCGCTGGCGCCAAAGCGGTGGGCGGGTCCTTCCCTCTCCACAATAGGAGGCGGGGCCTCGGCGGGCGCGCCAGCCAATGGGAATGCGGGGGCGGGAGCAGAGCGGGCTGTGATTGGCCAGACGGGCGTTCTGGCGCCAAGTTCGAAGCGGATATAAAGCTCGGCGCGGGGTCTGGGCGCTCCCGCCACCGCTCTCTCTCTGTGCCGCTGCTGTTGCTGTCGCCGCTGTCGCCGCTATGCTCTCCTCCCGCGCCCCGCTCGCCGCCCGCCACGACCAGCCCCGCCTGTTGCCCGAGAAGAACCAGGCACCCGTGATGGGCCTGTCGCCTCTGAAGAACCTGGCGCTGAGCGACAAGGAGAACACGGTGAGTGCCCTCCCGTCCCTCTCTGCCTGTCTCGCCCGGGAGCGCCGCAGCGGTTTCACTCTGCTCCTCTCCCTCCCCGCAGCCCCCCGCGTTCACCAGCGCTCGTGTCCTGGCCAGCAAGACTGCCCGCAAGATCTTCCAGGACGGTGATGGGAAGCCGGTGAGTGCGGAACGCCCGGGCACCGCGACCGCCCTCATCCCCCTTTATCCCCTTCCCCGCCGGCTCCTGCCCCCCACCCCCGCCACCCCGTTCCCCATGGGTGCTCTCACCCTTCCTCTGCCAAGGGGGCCATCCGTGTCCGTCCGCTCGTCCCTGTCGGCTGCTGCTCCCAAGTCCTAGAAGGACTCAGGGGAGTCCGATCCAGCTGACTGCCGCCCTCACCTTCCCGCCAAAGCCGCCCTCCCCCCTTCCCGGCGCCATCCCGCCGCCGATCCCATCCCATCCCAGCCGCTCTCCTCTCCAGGTGCCCCGGAGCGCTGAGAAGGAGGAGCAGGAGCCGCTGCTACGGGAGAATCCCCGCCGCTTCGTCATCTTCCCCATCCAGTACCACGACATCTGGCAGATGTACAAGAAGGCTGAGGCTTCCTTCTGGACGGCGGAGGAGGTGAGGGGGGGGCGGATGAGCCCCCGGTCTCTGCGGCTGCTCCTGCTCGCAGGCCCCGGGCGGTGCATGGAGCAGCCTCGGGCTCTCTGTGGCTTCGGATCTGAACCCCGCCTCAAGGATTTAATACCTTCTTTTTTTTCCTTGCCATGTTTTAGGTGGACCTTTCCAAAGACATCCAGCACTGGGAGTCCCTGAAGCCTGAGGAGAAATACTTCATTTCTCATGTCCTTGCCTTCTTCGCTGCCAGCGATGGCATTGTCAATGAGAACTTGGTGAGTAAAAATAGTCGTGACGGAATCACAAAATGGTTTGGGATGGAAGTAACCTTAATGACCATCTAATTTCCAGTGTCCTGAACACTTTCAAGAAGGGGGTACTGAGTGATTCTAAGAAACTGGGGTTGCTGTTATAACCTAAGTTAGCCCACGGGGCATGGAGCATTGCCTTACAGTAAGACTTGGAAAAAGCTTTGCTTCTTACCCTCTCAGTGCTCTTTTAATGAAATCTAAGTAAAAAGGTGTTTTCCCTTTTTTGGGACCTAAGAACAACTCATGACTTGAAGCTGTGAGAGGCTGATTGCCCTTCATATGCTGTTAAAAATTCCACACGTTTGAAATTAATCTAAAGAGAATTCTATGGGCTGGGAAAGCTGTGACAGCATCAATTCCTCAAACTTGTAATTTAGTTATAAATGCTTCTGCAAACATATTTATTTCCTCTAGGTGGAGCGATTTAGTCAAGAAGTACAAATCACAGAAGCTCGTTGTTTCTATGGCTTCCAGATTGCCATGGAAAATATACATTCAGAAATGTACAGTCTTCTTATCGACACCTACATCAAAGATTCTAAAGAGAGGTTTGTATTGCTTGATGAGGAAGGGTTTGAAATTTGTTAAGTGTTATTTAAGTGATGCATATCAGTCATTCTGACTTTAAAGGCTAATTTTGGGATTTAACTAGATTTACATAAACTGCTGTTGCTTAAAAGCAGCTTTGGAATATCCTGCTCTTCTGAAGTGTATGAGCAAGAACTTAGTTTAAGGGTGAAACGGAGGCCACTTAATATGGAAATAAAGGAAACTGTAAAAGATGGAGCTGTCAAATAAGGGCTTAAATTTTAATAAGCTCTCATGGATGGCCCTGGCACCTAGTCCAAAGCTATATAGGCAAGTTTGTCAGAAAGTGATCTCACATTTACTAAAATGTAACCTCTAAAAACGCAGTGCATTTATTTAACAGCTAGCATTTTTACATTGTATGTGTTGTCCCTAATTACGTGAATGGTCCCTGGGGAGAGTGAGCATGTTGCATTTGTCAAAAAGGGTCTTGTGGGATGAATAAAAAAATAACCAAAGCGTGTAACTTTCATAACAATATGAAACAATTCCAGAATGGTACCTTAAAACTAAACAAAGTTATCTGAGTAGTCTAAGCTTTGAGTTATTCTGATGTCTTGCCAGACCAACATCCTGTTGAGAGAAGTGTTGTGTGGTATTGCAATGCTTTTTGCAATCTACAGATATTTTGCTGCTACTTTGTAGAAAGCCAACCACGACATTCTGATATGCTTAATTCCAGAAGTGTTTCAGGAAGAGTTGCTTCCTTGAGAGCTGTGGCCCCTTGCTAATTGAGAGTGGAGATTTGGTTAGGTTTAGAAAGCTTTGCTCAAGTACAGTATTTGATGAAAGAGTAATCCCCATAATTCCCCCTATGGGAATTCATGTGAACAGGTGTTGATGAGTAGGAAGGTGATGAGAAGGTAGTTGATGGGCACAAATACCTCTAGACTGGACTGAATAAAATAGGCAAGGTGACTTAAATATAAAGTGAAGTTGCATAGCACTTGTGAGCATCCAAGACACATCTATGGCTATGAATACTTTAACTGTGCTGTGTCCAATTCTAATGAGCTTTATCCTTCTCAGGGAATTCCTATTTAATGCCATTGAAACATTACCATGTGTTAAAAAGAAGGCAGACTGGGCCATGCGTTGGATTGGGGACAGAAAAGCAACGTATGGTGAGTACATTTATTGGAAGCAAAGTGGAATTCCTGCCCTGAAATAGATGGAGGAATCACCATTTCTCCAGATTAAACAGTTCCATGGAGTTGATTTTTGTCACAGAGGGGAAGAGTACATGCACCCTGGTATTAGATATTGGTATAGTTCTGGAGAACAGAACTATATTCATCTTGCAGAGGAGCTACTGAGAGGAATCTGTAAAATTGCTAGCATTTTGAATAATGGTAGCTCATGTGACAATCTTGTATACCTGGCTCTATTCTATGACCAGTTGTAAATTGCTGTCATGTGTCCAGAACTGGCCATCTGTCTTCAGCAGACATGTACAGTTGGAGGCTTTAACTCCTCTGCCTTACTCATTCTTTAAGTCTTGCTTCAAAGGTGGGATGAGATGGTACAGATCGTTATTTCACTAGTATTAAAATATTACTCATGGCCAGAGTTCCTTAATTGAAGGTGAGCAGACACTGCCTTAAATCAGCTGCTGAAATGACTGCTCTGTTTCAGTGTGTAATGTTCAAAAAAAGGATGGTGTTGGTCAACCTGGGGAAGGGAGCTTTGGCTTTAGATACCTAGTAACTACTTTAGTTTTATTTTAAAGTTTGAAGGTTTTGCATAATGACTAGAAGCCTTTGCTGTAATAATTTTTAAGGATGGGCTATAGTACCTTTGAGCAGAAACTTTATTCTCCTTGGAAGATGCTGCACTTCACTGGTCTATTTGCAACTTCTGGGTACTAATCCTCTGTAGTTTTCTGTGTGATATTACTATCAATCTTTTCTTAACAGGAGAACGAGTAGTAGCTTTTGCAGCAGTGGAAGGAATCTTCTTTTCTGGCTCTTTTGCATCAATTTTTTGGCTGAAGAAAAGAGGATTGATGCCTGGACTCACTTTTTCTAACGAACTCATCAGTAGAGATGAGGTATGAATCAAATTCTAGAAGTTAGGATAATAGTATTATACCATGGTAGCTCAAAGAAATAATATTTATTTGGAGCCTATATTTTAAAACATGAGTATGTTTAGAAAGTCTTTAAAGCTCACTAAAGTGTGTATAAACATGTCATTGTGATCTTGCAGTAGGGCATGAATGAACTAAGCATTTTACTTCTGAAGTGGTTTAAGGGTTCTCACAAACTGAGCACATCTTGCCATTTGGAGCAAGTGCAACTGCCACTGGCTCGCCCTATGCTTCCTTTTACAGAAGTCTGTAGATAACAGTGTGGCAAGGGCAAAAAGGTGCCTAAATACTGGGCTTTTTATTCTGTGCTACTGCTTTGATGACCCTTCTAACTCTGTTCTTGAAATAATTTTCTGAAACTTCTTTCCAGGGCTTGCACTGTGATTTTGCCTGCCTCATGTTCAAGCACTTGATACACAAACCATCAGAGGAGAGAGTAAAGGAAATTGTTATGAACGCTGTTATCATAGAACAGGTAATTGTCTGCTCCATGTTTAGGAACTTGATCCCAATTAAGTAGAAAGCTGGGGAGCTGTTGGGTATAAAATTAACATAGACAGTACAGAGTGAATACAGTTTCTGTACATAAAGTGCTTCTATTATCTGCAGGAATTCTTGACGGAGGCGCTGCCTGTAAACCTGATTGGCATGAACTGCACTTTAATGAAACAGTACATAGAGTTTGTAGCAGACAGGCTTATGTTGGAACTGGGATTTAACAAGGTAAGGCTCTAATGCACTCAGTCTTTCATGGGGAAAAGATAATTTTAACTTCCTTCAGAAATCCAAATTCTAAAATGACTGTAGCAATATTGGTATAAACAATCTAGCAGCCCTGCTGGTATGTCCTGCTTGGAGACCCACAGAAGGAAAACCAAAAGTATGCTATGGAAAAACTCTGAGTGGTGCTGTAATTCTTTTGACTGCAGCTAAAAGATGGGAACAAACACAGCAGGGCTTGGGGCAGATTTTTGTTCAGTACATAGTAAGGCTGCTGAGACTCATTAAATGCTCACAACTCTTCAAGATGTGGGTGCCTGTAGTGACTGTAGAATTGCCTTTGCATTTCAGATATACAAAGCTGAGAATCCTTTTGACTTCATGGAAAACATCTCTCTGGAAGGCAAAACCAATTTCTTTGAGAAGAGAGTAGGTGAATATCAGAGGATGGGAGTCATGTCCAAGCCCACAGACAACTCTTTCACCCTGGATGCAGAATTTTAAATGAACAGGCCATATGAGTTAAGTGTGTATGCTTGCTCTCCTGTTTACAGTGAAACATGAAATATTATATGAGTCACAGTGTGACTTGATTCTTGTACTGAAATCCCACTCTTAAAGTGTGGTGATATTGGTACTTTTCAGGAAGCTAGTGTAGCTCCAGCATTAAAATCCCTTATTAGACTTTGCTAATGGTGTTGATTCATAGAATGCTTAGATGTATTAGAACATATGCTACTCCATTTTGTAGAAGATACAGGCACCTTTCTTCTACAAGATGGGAGGTTATGGGCAGTGACCACTAGCTTCTACTGTTCTCCTCACAAACACAGCAACAGTTGAGAAATCTTACTCTTAACATTTGCTGAATACTTTGCAGAAAACTCTGGAGGCACCTATATGACCTCACTGCTTTTTTAGCAGTTTTTAAGTTTACCTTTTATACTATTGTTTTAATAGTTTGTACATAAACCTGGCACTTTAATGTTGAAAATAAAGATCTGTCTTGTAATAATTGAGAATGGCAAAATGAGTGCAACAATTTAGACTTTTGCAACATAAGGTTTCATGACTCGTGCTTCTTTCTATGTATGTAACTTGAAATGGTACTGTGAATCAAACTATTGATTTTGAAATCTATCAGAACAGGAAGAAACTTGGTTGGAAAGGTAAAGAACTTAAATTGGATTTTCTGGCTTCTGAAAAGTAACATGCAGCTGGCATTTGGACTGAAATTGCTTTTTCTTTTATGTCTAAGAACAGTATTTAATCTAAGAGTAATAAAGAGATGGTTGGAGTGAGCATTGTACTGACAAAGTTATGTGCTAATTTACTTCTGAAATGCAGACTAGAAATAGAAATGCATGTTATAGAGGAAATAGCTGCTTAGATGTGGTTGGTAGATGTCAAGTGATGTTATTCTTTGCTCTCTGACTTTTACATCAGCTGTGCTGGGTAAATCCATCCAATTCAGGCTGGAGCAGTATTCTTAGCTCCTGCATCACACAGTTCTATTCTTGTTTTAATGCATAATGGTAGTGAAAAACAAGTATGTGCTACAACATTGTTCCACACTAAACACAGAGCAACAGGAAGAGAGTATGCTTAATGAAAATCTGAAGGGCACGTGTAGCTGATAAGGAAGAAAACAACTTCACAACTTCAGTGTTTCCTTGATACATAAGAATCATGGGGTTTGCTTTTCTCTATCTTTTGAAGTACAATAGATATGGTACTATAAGAGATGATTGATGCCTTGGTATAAAATTAACTGACCCTAAAGGTCTTTTGCTCTTGATGGCATTGAAGATGATGGTGCTAGACGGCTGTCCCCTGGGTCTGGAACTGTGGGAATGTGCACATTTCCAAGGCCGTCCTAAGGAGAAAAATAAATAATTTAATAATCTTAAGCCTGAAAGACTGGAATTCAAACTGGAAGATACAAGACTTAACAGATGGCTCTCTAATGTCCCTGTAGCACTGCTGTTGGTAACAGGTCAGTGATTGCAGTGATCTGAAAAGAGGGTATTGGCAACTGCAATAAGGGCATGGTGGATAGCTAGACACAATTTTTAGGCATTGAAACATAATGCTTGATTTAAAGTTAGGTTTCTGACTAAACACCAGTTTTGCTTTTTTCAGCAAATGGTGCTGTGCTTTTTTGTTGACTTTTGTAGTAAGAAAAATTTTGGAGTTAAATCTGATAAAACATCAGATTTCATTGTGTAGGACTATATTCAGGGCATAAAAGGCAATAAAGAAATCAAGGGCCAAGATTCAGCACCATTCAATTTATATCCAAATCTGTTAATTTATATACTTCAGAAATGTAGAAAAAGGGTAACACTTTTCTGAATCTGAGTAGGATCTAGCTATATCATAGCTATCTCTTACCACTTTATTCTTGGTATGTGCCATGGATCAATGCATGGAAATCATTAGGATGGAAAACTAATTTATTATCCTTAATTGTGGATGATGCAAACTGGAATTGTATTTTTGAAATAATTTAAAGTGATTGCTTGGAATGAATGTGTGATGGCCAAGTAATCACTTGTAATGGAAGGCAAGAAGAATGTCCCTTTCAGCCAAGCATTGCTCTTACATGGTAATAGATACTGTAGATGTGGACACATTAGAGATAGATTAGACAGGAATTAGAAGTGATTCAACAAAACAGTAAGACATTGTGGCTGGTATTAATCTTGGTGCCACTGATGTCTAAATGCCTGCTTAGTTTTGGTTTATGGACTTGCTTCAATGCAAATTGGTTTTTAACTTTATAGTCTGGAGAAAAGCTATCCATCTGGTCCCACCAATTTTAATTCTCAGTTTTCACAAAGACTTAAATCTCTTGCTGTCTACTTTGCATAGATCATGTCCAAGCCTTGATAAAATACTTATTTACTGAAAACCGATTACTTTCCAATTTGACTGAGATGCCAGTTGTTTTGATGCTTGATCCTCTTAAGCACTGTGGAGTTTTTTCTTCTAAAAAAACAAACAAAAAAAAACCAATACTCAAAAATAAAGTAAAAATTTGAGTGACCCTTCAGGATGTGTTTTGCAATGGAGTTTGGGGAACCAAGAGATATTTGAAGTTATGAAAGTGCTGGAGTTTTTTGTTTTTTTTTAAATCTATGTATGAATCGGAACAGCTGTCTAGTAGGGGTTTGGCACAGTAATTACCACAAGTGAAAAGTGATTAGGCTGGCAGAGGAAAAAAATACTAAGGGATCCACCAGATATATTTGGTGGTGCAATACTGCCTGTTAATTTATACAGAACTGATACTTAGCTCTCCCCTGATTTTTATTGCTGTTAAAATTAACTGCTTTTAATAGTGGATAAAATGGAAGAACAGTAAGCTCAAGCATAGTTTCTCTCATTTATTTCCTACCGTAATTTGTTAAAAATAAATAGCATGGGTTCAGGAAAGCTTCCAGAATTGACATTTTTACATGAAACTCAAGTTGTATGTCAGGCACAGAAAACCTTGAGCTAAGTGAAGGACTAAGAGCAGCAACCTAATGTCAGCCTTGTCCTCAGGAAGCAGCTGCAACATTAGAGAGTCAAGACAAAAAGAAAATCCCCAGATTTCACAAATTTCCTGGAGTGATTACAACAATTTTGTGCTCAGAAGAGGTCAGAGAACAGTTGCTGCTGATGCCTGCAGCAGGGCAGAGCAGGTCTGGGGGTGTATGAGCACTGCTGCAGCCTCACACTGCCTGCCAGAAAGAAATCTGGGAATGAATCTATGGAGCTGTGCTTGTTCCCAGCCTGCTTTTCACAGCCTGCCAGAGCAAATTTGATTGCCAGCTCTTGATTACCTCTTGGTGCTTTGTGACTTTTAAGAAGTAAATGCTTTCAGAAAGGGTTTGAGATTTATGGAGAGCCAAGTCTTCTGTCCTGTTTACAGATGGACAGCTTTTTTTTTTTTTTTTTTTTTTTTCCTGGGGGTATTACTGTCATCCTCCGAGTACAGACAGTTTGATTTCTGTGGTAAAAGTATTTGCATTAAGTATTTGCTGAAAGATTAAGTTAACAGGAAAGAAGTCTATGTGTCAGATCCTTGTGTTAGTGGTTTGACTTTTAAAGTTAGGCTAAATTGATCTTTGATGTAATGATAACACTGCTACTTTCTGATCCTGCAGGGAAATGGAGGGAAAAGCAGTTGCAGTTTAGGCCCAGCCAGAGCCAACCAGGCCTCTACTCACTCACCCTCACTGAGGGACAGGGAGGAGAAAATACACTCAAAAGCTCATTAATTGAGATAAGAACAGGGAGATTTTCACTCTTCAATTACTGTAACAGGCAAACACTAGACTCTATTTGGGAAGAAGGAATTTGTTTATCATGAGAAAAAGAAAACCTGACCAGATCTAAATTCCCCCCCCCCTCCTCATTTCTGGGCCTGATCACTTCACTGCTGCCTCCCCCTCAGGGCACAGGGGATGGGCAGGGGGGTTTAGGGTCATTCCACCACATGTTCCTGCTGCTCCTTCCTCCCCAGAGGGAGTTCTCACAGTCTTCCCCCACTCCAGTGTGGGGTCTCTCAGGGGGGAGAGTCCTTCATGAACACATGAGTCCCTTTCCCCAGATGCAGTTCCTCAGGAACAGCCTGCTTTGGGAACAGCCATCTCCGGGCAGATTGTCTGGGCTGCAGATTCACATCTGCCCGCCATGATCCTTCACAGGCTGCAAAATCTCATCTGCACCACCCTGGTTCCTTAGGGACTGCTCCACTATGCTCCTCCATGGACTGCAGGGGGACAGTCTGCCATCTTCACAGGGAGGGTGAGCAGACATTGGAATGGGCTGCCCAGGGAAGTAGTGGATTCTCCGTCCCTGGAGATATTTAAAAAGAGACTGGATGTGGCACTCAGTGCCATGGGCTGGTAACCACAGTGGTAGTGGTCAAGGGTTGGACTTGATGATCTCTGAAGTCCCTTCCACCTCAGCCAATTCTATGATTCTATCTCACCACAGCCTGTGTGTGGGGACATCTGCTTGGTCACCTTTTCCCTCTTCATCCTCACTGACCTTGGTATTTCTGTTTTGGCATTGCTCTCATGTCCTCTGCAGATTTTGTTGGGTTTTTGCGGCTGCATTTTCCTTTCTTAAATATGTTCCTCACAGAGGCACATCCAGCTTCTGTCTGCTCCTATCTGCAGAGGTGGGACTGGTATTGGAGATGGGGACCTTCCAGCAGCTTCTCACAGGAGCCACCTCTGTGCTACCCCTCCTGCTTCCAGAATACCACTGCAATAGCCCAAGACAACTTTTTATCCCTTTAGAGTGTATTGTGGACTTCAGTGGTAAGATCTTACACTGTTGAACAGAAAAATGGTAGTGTTTGACCATCGTCCCTTAGACGTGAGAGCATGGCATAGGATGAAGAAGTTTTCATTCCTACGTATGGGTGTTCCTGGTATATCAGCAGAGAAACCTGCATTCCCTTTGTGATCCAGAGGTAAGGACAAATGAACAGTAAACCCCAGTGTGTCGACTGGCCCCTAGAGCTTTGATTTGACTCCTGACTTTAGGTTTCTCCCACACCACATTGTGCTTTTGAAGGGTGAGCTCAAGAAGAATGGGCTGTCAAAGCCTTCCCTGCTGTGGATGCTTATCTTCTTTCTCTAAGTACAAATTGAGATGCATTGAAGGAATTTGAAATGAGCACTGTCCTGCTTTTAGTAATTTTTTTAAACTTCAACTATATAGAGAAAACCACCCTAGTGGAATGTCTCTTCATTTCTTTGCCATATCCAAATGCATTTTCTGCTTTTTCTCTGACTAATACAGTGAGCAGTTTGTTCCACAGGCAATGTTGCTTTGTCCATCAGATGAAGATTACAGTGAATTACTAGGAGATGCATAAGCCATACAGCACTTGGGAGCATTTGCCTGATGCTGAGCACTTGTGTGCTGAGGTTCTTCCTTTGGCTTAAGTGTGAAGACTGGTGTTATATACGCAGTGGAGGTTCTGAGGTGCAGACTGGGGAAAAAAGCATTCCAGGCCAGTTTCTGCTACCAGCTACTGGTAAGTAATTTGCATTTTCCAAGTATTGTAGGATTACCTGGAAGTAAGGGGACAGTTTGCAGTTTTAGGCATCTAAGTCTTGCGAGTGCTGAGCTTCCAAGAAAGTTGAGCTGTGTGTGTCTGTTCCCTTTTTGGTTAAGGGAGTGCTGCTGCTCCTGTTACAGACTCATATTTTGAAGTGCTGCTGATGCAATCCAGGATGGCTTGGATGGTCCTAGCAGTGTGGTAGAGTTAATTTTTTGATAGATGCTAATTTTAATGAGTATCCAGCAAATGGATTGTCAGATAACTAAGCTGGTTCATGGCATCCAACTGAACAGAGAGGTAACTAAGCCAGTCTGCTAATTCAGTAATTTAAAGACTGAGATGTTTGCCCCCAGAGGAAGGTGCTTGCAGGTATTTTTTGAAGATGGACTAGTATTTGGGTAAATCATTTCTTGGACTGTCAGTATGTCCTGGATGTATCTTCAGATGCCTGGCTCCAAAGATGCTGGCTGGGCTAGAGCATCAGAGAACAGTGGAGAGACTCATTTGCCTCAAAGCCCTCTTTGGTGCTCATGTGCATCTTTGACCACTTAAACATTTTAATTTCATATTTTGCTGGCCTTCTCTGTCACCTTTAGCCACATTGCCATGTATTTTTCTATGTGCCTGGGTATGGAGCTGCTTTGTTTGCTTGCCTTACCTCCTGGATGTTACCCCAATGACTGAGGGGCACTTGCAAGCTCATGTAGCTCTAGGTCAGGCAACAGCAAACACCAATCCTGCTTTGCCTGTATCATCCTCCTGCAGCCATGTGTGCTGCTCTACTGCCAGGGACTGCTACAAGTCTGCCCTGGGACTTCTGTTGGCCAAGGCCTTCCTGCTTCCCTTTGGAAGATGCTGCCTCATTTAAAATACTATGTCAGAAAATGCTGTTTCAGAATTTATTTCTGGAATACTCAACCAGGAAAACCCTGATGTAGTTTAAAATCAAGATGAAGCATTTGGCTTCAGCAGTGTTTCTTATGGTGACTTTGTCACTTCCTTTGTGCTCTTTTATGTAATGATTTTGTTTGATGTGATCTAGGAGCTTTCAGAAAAAGTACTTGTGTCAGTGCTTCAGTGCTGATCATCATCCTCCCAGACCTGGATCTCTGCTCTGAGAAACACTGAAATGTCTTTTCCCAGTTCAGGATACAAACAGCAGTTTTGAGTTGCCACCTGCTTTAGTTAATCTCAGTTCTGTTCATAGCAGAGAATATGATGACAGCTGGGTTTCCATTCACCTCTGTCTCTCCTTAGTATTTAATTGAATTATTTGTTTCCTTGAATTTATTTTCAGGGCGATGCTAACGTGACATCCCCACCCTTCCCAAAAGAAAACTCCCTACATTTATCTGCCTTAAAAGTCAACATTAAGCAGACAGCAGTGACTTGGCAGGGAAGCTGTGAAGCAAGAGTCATCAATAGGTGAATGTGAGAAGCAGGTTTTGAGGCAAAGTGTGTTAGGAATGTGTAATTCACAACAGAAATGCTAGCTGGGCCAAGCATTCATTGTTTGCCTTGGCTGTAAATTTTTGTGATGCCACTTAAACACAATCTCAGCTATAAGAAGTTAGTGTAGTGTAATTGACTCATAAATATTAATTGTATATTGCATGCTTTAAGCACAATGCACTGTAGATTTATTGAAGACTTTGCAATAACTTTGCTATTTCAATTACTGCTTCAGAAAATGGTATCCCATTCTACTGATACAACTATTACAGGTGCTCTTTATAATACTGTAAATGTCGAGATATGCAGGCTTCAGAAAAGTTATTCCAGTCTGGGTTTGTTGCTGTGTATGAGCTAAGTCTGGCAAACCTTAAGTAACTGAGCAGGGTTATTTTTTAACACACATTTTCATAAAATGGTTATCCATTGTCAAGTTGAAAAGCTATTTACTATGCTAAGTAGGTTAATTTTATGCTAAGTTTTTTAATCTTGCCACCTTTTCATTATTTATCTGTGCTACTACATTTCTAACTACTAAATCCCTGGGATTATATATGAAATACTAGGGTGGCTTGGTTGCTTTTAAATTAAAGCAAAAATGTTTCAAATAAAATGTTAAATATTGCTGTGTAGATATTAAAGAAGCAGATGAGATTTCACCACTTATATCCTCAAATTACATGCAAGCCCAGTCTGAGACACATTTAAATATGCTTATACACTCTGAGGGCAGCTCTTCAGGCTCCTCGGGGGGAGTCAATTTTGTGCCATTGAGGGAAAGTTCTTCAACATGATGAAGTAATTTTGGTGGAAGGAGCCATTTAGGAGTGGGCTTTCTACAAGTGATCCTTATGGAACTGGTCCTGGTTGTTGTGTTGGGGTGAGCAGGCAGAGCTTGGTTGCCAGGGTGCTGCTGTGCCCCCTGGGATGGCACACCTGGTTCTGGAGGACATCTTCAGGCAGATGGGTCCTCCTCTTGTCTGGAAGTGACTATTCCTCTGCTAACTCAAATATTATTTCTCTTGGAGTTAGGCCCTTGACACAGCACTTCATCTAAAATTTTATGTTGGAGTAATTTGTGCCGGATGGCGTGTTAGCTGCTGCAGCACTACAGCTGGCTGTCACCAGGGGGGCTCCTTGGTAAAGAAAGCAGCTGCTGCTCCAGCAGCTCAGGGGACAGTGCTGAGCACTGGCTGTTCATGAAGTGCCAGGTGACTGTCACATCTGGGCTGGCTGGACTTTCCTTCCATTTGAATGATCTGTATTCGTTTTGCTTTCTGTGTGCAGGACAAGAGGTTACACATGAAAATCCTGCTCTGCACAAGGTTTTGGAGCAGATTTTCTCCTTCAATGTGCTCCAGGCTTTTTGGAGTGATTACCTGTTCTGCAGCATGGGTTTTTCTCTTGTAATCTCACAGATGTGGGACTACATGGGAGAGCATCTTAACTGCTTAATTCACTGTGCAACACTACAGCTGAGGATGGGAATGGTTTTCTAGTGGATGTGCCCTGTTAGTGAATGCCAGAATTCTGTTAGTGCTCTCCTGCATCCATTGCCATGGGGATCCCTTTCTGGACTTGCAGCAGTGGGTCAAGGGTTGGACATGATGATCTCTGAGGTCCCTTCCAACCCAGACAATTCTATGATTCTATGACTGTGCTGAGCTCTTTTTTGGGATGCTGGAGCTGTAGCAAAAAGCAGTATAGGTCCTGTGGGGAAGGACTTGCCAAGATGCAACAACCGAGTTCCAGCAGCAGGGGAGAGATCCTAATGTCTGTTAAACTTCTTCCTTCAGGAATCAGTCATGTATCTCTATCTACCCTGCAGCAGATAAAAATGATCCAAGCAAAACAGTGGATTTAATGGATGAATGGGAGGGTGTCATGAGAGCTGTGAGGGGAGTCTTTGTTTTCTGCTGATCATAGTATTGTTTTCAGCTTGTGGTAATGTCAGTCCAGAAATAATTTGTATCCGGTGCAATCACACAGTGAATTGAAGATGAGGTGTTAATGATGGGTATAGTAGGTCTGAGCATTGGTGGATGCCCTCCTGCTGCTGGACAAAGCACTAGGTGATATTTAACTCAGAAAAAAGAAGGTCCTCATTTCCAGTGGCTTCACCTGAAGGGTGCATCTGAATTGCTGAGAAAACCATGTATTGCTGTGTTGGTAGTTAATTTAAAATGGGCTACAAAAAATATGCTATAAGCTGACATCTTCTGAACAACTGCATGGGGTTCCCTGTGGTGTGGTTACTGAAATAGCTTTGAGGAGCAAGCCTGTTTCCAACACAGGTGCCAGCACAGGGTAATGCTGGAGATGTGGCTTCTGGAAGGAGCTGGAATCAGCTGCAATGTGATGTTCAACCTCAACTCTTCCTGCTGCAGCCCCACCTCACCTGGGCACAGCAGCATCTGACTCTGAATGTGGCGTGTACCTACATCCACCCAGAAGGACTCCAGCAACCAACTGGTTCAGAGCTGCCACAAATTGCCTGCCTGTGAAAACCGAGTTTTATCTGGCTTAGGTGAGCCTTTTAAACCATTTTATTTAGAGTCAGTTGTGCCTTGCTCATCACATACTAAAACATAAAAGGTTTATCTTGCATCCTACACATGCAAATGGGCAAAATCAAACTAAGAGTGCCATGGTAACAAGCTGGAGCAATAGAGGCTGCAGTGCTGCAGGTGCTGTGCTTACAGCTGCCCTAGGTAATCTCTGTGCTTTGTTGACAAAGCATGGGGTTCTGAGTCTTGCTCTAAATATTTGCCAGAAAGTTTGCTTGGGAGTGGTGAGTATTATAATGCAAGACAGCTAAAAATAGAGCTCTCACTGGTAATTTTTCGGTCTTTACTTTCACAGTATGAGATGTGATTTTCAGAAGAGCTGTACCTCTGTGTCCCATCCCCCCCATCTCAATCACAGCGTCTTTGCAAATCAGGCCCTTTGTGCCTCAAAATCAAGGTCTTAAATGAAATAGAAGAGAGTGATGAAAATAATATAGACCTTGAAGTCATACAAGCAAGGGTTCTATGATAGGGGTTGTCATTCTCCAGAGACTGGAAAGGATGTCTCACCTCTGTGCAGGACTAAGCTTTTCAAGTTGTTTGTGCCAACGAGAGACAAGAGACTCATTAAGAGGAACAAGTTGGCTACTGTGAAGCACAAATTACTTGATCCTGCCCTTACTGAAGTGAATGGCATGACTCTATGGCCCCTAAGAGGGTGAGAGCAGGCTGTGAGGCTCTTTCAAACTCCATCCTAATTAACTAACAGCTGCCTTAATGTTTTCCAGAAGATCAGCGTGATCTGTTATGTGCTGAAGGAGCACACTTGGTCCAGCAGCTTTGCAAATCCTGTTGGAGACCCCCTGAGAGGAGAGTTAAAAGCATTTCCTTTTAAAATGTACTTATTTATTTATTCTCTATTAAGCCTTAAAAAGGCCTTTTTTGCCTTGGGAGAGCCAACAGCCTTGTGGAAAGGAGGCTGCTTCCCAGTTTGTGCTAGAAGCTTTGCTGAGGCAGATGAGAAGCTTTGTGTTATTTTGCTGTGGGCTGGTGTTGGACATTCTGTCTTCCTGTGCATCCATTTACATCTTTTCCCACTGGGTCTGGGGACAAGGGCCCTGTTCTCATGGGGCAAGGTCAGTTTTTGAGCTGGACAGAGATATTGGGACTCTTAAATTTTTCATTTTCTGAAATGTGATAACTGCAGTGATAACTGCAGTTCCTCAGAGCCAGGAGCCAAGCAAGTGGTGAATGAACTTCAGGCAATTAAGGCTCGAAGGCATTTCTCTCTGTGTTTTGATGTTTATTTTAATGGTGTTTCAGTAACTATGAATTACCAGATACTCTTTCAAAATAATGTTTTTTTGTTTATTTATACCTTAAGGATGAAAGAAGGTTTTTTTTTACCTAGTTATGACAACAGCTGGAGTCAGAAGACCAATTGCCAGTGCCTTCAGAGGAACCTTGATATTTCTAAAAGGAAGCTCATAATTAAACTGAATCACCATCATCTCTTTGGTGTTACCCAGACCCATGTGTCCAAAAAATATTATTAGCATTTTCTTGCATTACAGGGCTGTGCCTCCCTCCACAGGTTGCTAACACTTTTTTTTTTTTGTCAGCTCTGCTTGTGCTGATGTCTTGGGATGGGACTTGAGGAGTGGAAGCAGCAGGTCAGCCCGGAAGCATGATGCTGTCTGTCCTTAGCTGGGGTTTCAGTGTTGCTACAACCTCTCTGCATAATAAATACTTTGGGTTGCAGATTCCTTAATAGGTAAATTGTTCTTTTTTTGGAAGCCTATAAAATCCCTCCCCCAGCCCCTCTGGTGTCTTCTAGACCTTTTCTCAAAAATTAGGTACTTGTTGCTAAGTCTTCACTTTTCAAGAGGCTTCCTGTACTGTCTCCAAGAAGAGTAATTTCCCACAAGACAGCCACACTTCCTTAGTCTTGATCTTAATTAGGACAAGTATATGACAAATAACATTGCCCTTAAAACTTAATTTCCCCAAACAGTTGTTAATTATCACATAAACCCACTGCCCTCAGTCTTCATTGACATGGTACAGAAGATGAGTGTTTTTAAATATCAGACCTTCAAAGGAATATTTATTCATCTTGGGCAAAGAGCTGCTGGCACGGAGCAGGTACCTGTGGCATGGCAAGCAAGTGCCACATATGAGTTGTCCTGGGATTAGTTTCATGTAAGCTTCCATTCATACAGAAAAAATTCATTCAGCAGAAAAAATTGTATCTGGGCTGGTAGCCCCAGGCTCCCTTTAGAGCTGATGAAGGAAGAAAGGGAACTCATCTGGACAGTGTCAGACACCAGCTTCCAGAGGGACAGAATGTTCCTGAAAAGTGTTTATTTCTTTCCATGGATGGTACAGGTGATTTTGGTGCATAACTTCTGTATCAATATTTAAATTTGCTCAGACAAATTCCAGCTTTACAGTGCTGGAATCACAATCTCCCTGATACATCTGAAACTTGTGGCCTTTGTAGATTGGATTCTTGGTGCTGTCTGGCTGCTGGTTCTTCACATCATGATGGGGTCCAGCCTTCTCTAGTTCAGCTTTTGTGCCTCACATAACCTTTTCCAGACCTTTCCTGAGCAATCACTGCTGCTTAGTCCTTGGGGTTCTGTGATTGCTGAAGAGTGATGAACCCAAGGGCAGGTTATGTTAATACACTGGACTGTGAGTGGCAGGCAGGAACGGTGCAAGCCCCTACAGCCAAATCCAGCCCTGCCCATCTGTCAGAGATGGCATTCAGAGACTTCCAGGCCATTGCTGAGCCCTTTGCAAGGCTGCTTGTTGTCCTGGGCTGGGAGCTGTTGCAGCCTGGTTTCAGCAAAGGTTAATAGAGAGGCATAGAGAAGGCATTAATCTGACAGCCGTTCGGGTAGGGGAAGTGCTTTGGCAGGGATGTTGGACTCCATGATCTTCAGAGGTCCCTTGTGACCCCTGACATTCTGTGATCTGTGAGAGCATCATAACGCCTACTGAGACCCACAGTCGTGCAGGCTCCTTGCATCACTTCACCTGTCAAGTTCCTGAGTGTCTGTCTCCCAAATTCACCTCTTTGGATGCTGATCTTGCCTGTTATGATTTTTGATTTGCATTTTTATTTCCTCCTTGTGTGACCTGTTTTCCTCCTGTCTCTTCCCTGTGCTTGCTCCATCCCACCTTGCCCTGATGTACTGCTTGATGGTGGTATCAAGGCAGCTGAAACGAAGGGTGCAAGCAGTGTGGTGTTCATGTTGACTTTCTTTCTGTTTGATGCTTGTGGCTGCAGAATGTGGCTGAAAAAGGAGATGAAAGGAGTGTTGGAGCATCTCTGCCTAGGTGGGTGCAGGCAGTTCTGATCTCATGCAGAATGGATTCTCAAGCTCTGCTTTTGTGCTGGCTAGTTATGGGAACTGAAGCTCTCTGAGCAAAACCTTTCTCCCGGAAGAGCATATGAGAGGCAGACTAAAATCTAGGTCATGCTTAATCTGTGTCAAAGATTAACTTGCTGAGTGGATCTTCATAAGCTCATGATGGATGTGAGGAGCATGTAATAAAATCAAATGAAAGTAGTAGTTATTATGGATGTATAGAAACAATTTGTTTACACGTTCATTTATGGATTTACTAACATGTAAACATTTCTGTATTTTGTGATCACTATTAACTCTTTATGTGAAGACTCCGAACAGAACCTTAATATAAACATTCCTGCCATCTAACAGTGGCCTGCTGCTTACAGAAAAATGTTTTCTGTGCTTTCTTCCTCTAAAGATGCTGTACTGTCTGTCATTCTCTGCTTTTGCTGCTGTTTTTTTTTTTTTTTTTTTCCTCTTCACTCACTTTTATGACAAGACCTCAAACAGAGAATTCCCTCTGTTCCTTGACTGGTAATGTATTTGACAAGTCCTTGGAGGAAAGAAACTCTGAAACTTGTGATGTTTTTTCTTTCCACTGAGAGGATCAGTGATAAAGATTGCCCCTCTCATACCATCTGCTGCTCAGAGATGCACTCTTTTCCAAAACTTGGCTTCCTTTCTGCCACACCACACTTCAGAGCTGAGAGAACTGGTGACCATTACTTAGCAGGCTCCTTGTCTGCAGGGATGCCCAGTCTTGCCTGGGGCTGTGGGACAGCATCTTCCAAGAAGCGTTGCAGGTGAAGCCTGAGCTTTTGGGGAAATGTTGTTGTTCTGGGCAGCCTGATGTGTGGAGGGTGTAGCAATTTGCTGACAATGCTGAGAATTTAAAATATAAGATACAGAAAATTTATTACCAGTCTGTTCTTTGCAACAACTTTTTGCATTGTAAAGCAATGAAGCAAATTATTAGATCTGTGAAGAAACAGCATGGTGATGCAAAGTCTTCCCTTAGGTGGGAGTTAAAAAAACAATCAAGCACATCTTTTTTCTGTCTTGCAAAACAACCTTCCTTCATAGATTAAAGGACCAAGCTGGCCTGGCTGTGCTCTGCTATAGCTGGTGGCAACACCAGAGTGCCTCAGCATGAGGGGAAAACTCAGTCTGCTGAAAAATTTGCAATCAGCAAAAGGGACTAGAAATGACTCCCCATCACACATGTTTTGTCCACCTGCTACAAAGCAGCCAAAGGCTAACCCCTGTGGGAGCTGGCCCTCAGCCTGGGCCTCAAATCCATCCCTCCTATCAGCCAGATTTCTTCTAAGTTCACAGGGCTGGTTAGGACAGCACTGAGGAGCTGGTACCTGCCCCTGCTGCTTCCCTACCTGAAGTGTCTCCTCGTGCTCCCCTGCCAGCTCTCCTCATGGTGCTGTGCTCTCTGTGGATTTTGTCCTCTGCCTCTCAAATTTATTCCTGCTTGGGCTCAATAACTGGGTGTTTACTGGGCCATGGAAGAACCTCTGAATGTACATCCATGCTTTAGTTCTGAGGGTGGTTGGCTTACAGCTTGTGGGCAGTTTGAATGAGTGGGGAGGCCAAGGCTGGAGCTGCCAAGTCCCTTGAAGGCAGCCTCTTCTGCTTTGAAGAAGCTTGAAGGCTTTCTCTGCCTCCAGCACCCCAGTGCTGTGGCCTTTGGGAGCTGCTGCCTCCCTCCCCCCCATCCCTGCTCTTTGGCTTTCTAAGGCATGTAATGTGTATTTGGTGACTTGGCTGCCTGGAAGCAGGAGTTTTTCAGGGTGAGGGAAGCCAGCTGCTCCTGCTGAGGTGCTGTGAGCATGATGGGGGGGTAACCAGTTCCCAGCTGGGAAAGGGAGGTGTCTGAGTGAGCCCAGCCCTGAAGGACTCTGGAGCCTGGGATTCATTTAAGCAACTAAATTCTGATGCCAGCTCAGGTCCCAGAGGCAGCTGAAGGAATTGGACCAGACTCTTCCATGTTCCAAATAAAGCTCCCAGCTACTGCTGTGTAAGAGTCTTCTTCCCCAGCCTCTGGCTGGTAAGGGTGGGAATATTTATGGTCTGTGTCCTAATACCTAGTGCCTGTCTTTGGAGCCTTCCCTGTGTGGTCAGTCAGTGCATCATTATACCACTATAGTGACATTAGCTTTAGAAAACCATGCTCAGTAGGACACACAACATATTTCACATTGCTGGAACTTTTCTCAGCTCTCTTGCAGTAGGGTCTTGCTGTTCATCCTGTCTCTTCCTCGCCACAGCAAATGACCCCCTTGCAAAGCCCCCCTGATGCTGCAGTGTGATAGAAAATTAAAGCAGAATTAATTACAAGACCATGTTCTGTTGTTGTTACTGAAATGAACAGAAGCACCTGGAAATTAGGTGGAAGAATGGATAAAACCAAACAAAATTGACGAATCACTAAAAATACTGAGGTCTTCTGGAGTACTTTAGTAATGAGATTAACAGTGAAATTTATTAAAAGATGTAAAAGGCAAATTAGGTTAGAAGACAAATATCTCCTGATCTTTCTCTATATTTTACTGAGTTTGCCTTTGAGACTTGCAGGGAGGAGAGCTACAGTGAATGAAATATGCAGAATATAAACAAACAGGTCATGTTTTATTCAGTTTACGGAGAGGCAAGATTTAAATTACTCAGGCTTGGATTCTGAATCTGAACCTGGGAGCTCTATAGTTTCCAAGAATGGCATAATTTAACACTATATGGTCACTTAATGATATTTAAGCACTTGCTGTTCACAGGCAGTATTTCTTAATTGTGTTGCAGGGGTAATTTAATTCAAATTATCCAAATCATCTTCACCAAGATAAGGTCAAATCCCAAAGTGGGAAAACCTTAATATTTTTGTCATTATGTAGATAGAAAAAAAGAATCTGTTTTAGAATGCGTAAGGTTTAGCAAGCATTCAAGCCTGAGTGGTGTGATAAAGCATTAACAGAATGAAATGGTTTTTAAGTATATAAATGTGATGTTTATGTTAAAAAATTACTAGTAGCAGTGCAGTTTCAATTTTAGCAGCTACCTCTTAATGATCATTTTTCATTACAGTATGTAGATGTTGGGTGTTTTTCTCTTTGGAGTCTCACTCTTTCATCTAATGCTCCAGAGCTTGTTGAATTCATGAAAGCTTCGTGATAATTCAGGAGCTGCCTCAGGTTGCACTTGCATTGAACCCCAATGGTTGGTGTTCACATGTCACTTTTAGGTTTATGCTCATCTCTTCACCTGGAGAATGGTGTAGAGGAGGAAGTGATTGCCTTCCTGATGAAGCTGGTGGCCAAGCTCTTGTTAGCCCATGCAGACATGTAATGTATTTCATACATAGTTCTGTGGTGCAGCTCACTTGATCTTTTCATTCCTGGCCTGGTTGCATCTACTTACAGCTTTGCTGATGAAGAAATGTCTTTACCAGCCATCTGATTCACCATTAATCCATTAATTAATTGATCAATTAATAAACCTGGCTGGGTGTCTGGAGAATGAGTTTGTGAGGATGCCATGACCTTCTTCCTGGCCTTTGCATGGTTGGTGATGACTTCGTCTTGTCAGAACCAGGGGGACCAGGTGCCTCTCCTTGTTGCACCTCTGGTAAGGGGACACACCAGGTAGTTGGGTATTTGCCCATAAGATGCTGTGTAACTGAAGGGCTTTGGCTTCTGCAGCAGCAGGAGAATATGAGCAAAGCTTCCTCTTTGTCTGACCCATCAAGCTTTTTGTGCTGAGACCAAGCTCCTTCCACACAATTTTTCTGGGAGGTTTTTTGCTCCTACACTGTACATCGGTGTCATCCTCACCTCCCCATCGCTCCCTGACCTCACATGTTGGACATGGCCCTGGCTGGTGAGTGGTGGATGTGGCTGAGGGGTGGGCTGCAGGATCATACTGATGGTGGGGATATTGTGTCCATGCCAGCCACAGCCCTTCAAGCAGACAAGGTCTCTGGTGCAGCTGGACTGGTGGGTGCTTAATTCTTTTCCAGGCTGTGTGAATTTCCTTCTCTTTCTTTGAAGAAAAGCTCAGATCCTGATTATGTGTGCTGCATTTCAGACAGGTACACTCACACTTGTCACTGGCTGTAGGGAAGGAACTGTCTTTATTAAATGAAAAAGAAAAAAAAAAAGAAATGAACATGTGCATGACTCTACTAGTTCAAATTAAAACCCAGACAAAGGACTTTCACTCTTTGTCTGAATGACCTGGGGGGTGGGCAGGGAAATAAAAAGTTACTCTAATGCTGTTCTGAGGAACATCACTGACTGTACAAATGCCACATTGCACTAAGAGCTGTAAATCACACTTCATTTCATAATTAAAAAATGATGAGTGTAATTGGGTCCATCACTGCTGCAGCAGAACCTGGCACAGGCAGGTGTGCTCCAAGGGTTTCAGTCTCCAGGCTGTCATCTGCCACCTCTACCTCACGCTTTCCTTTTTGAAGCTGGACTTATCAAGGGAATAGGCTAACATGCAACCACTTTTCATTACTGGGAAGGGGCTGTCAAATGACTGATTGCAAAGAAACCCAGGAAAGCATGTTTTCTCTGTGCTAGACCATAATTTTGAATTTAAGTCCAGGCATAAACTACTGCTACAGTAGGATGCTGAAGAAACAGGTGGGCTTTCTGATTCTTGGTCTCTTTGGAGACATTGCATTTCTATCATTTGCTTTAATGCAGCCTTGGATTTCATGGAGCCAGTTATAAATTGAATTTTTCAGTATGTCTATCCTGGAAAATTTTAGTAGTGTATTTTCTGCTTTGGTGCAACTCTCTTCAGCAGGAAAGAAATTCTGTTGTGTGGACAATATGCAGAAGAGTGCTTTCAAATTTTACTGGCAGACGTGAGGCATTTTTGGTTTAGGCTGACAGTAGGCACTTCAAATAAAACAACAGTTAGTGTTTTGCAATCTCTGGCTGTATTTTTTTGGCTTCTTCCCTGATTAAAGTAATGAATGTTGATTTTTAGTTATCTTGCTGTCAATAGCAAGCCACTTGCACGAGAATGAATATTGGCAGGAGCTGTTAGATGGAGACTGGAGCCTTTTCTAGTGTCAAACAAGAGATAAAAGGGTTTGTGGACCAAGCACTGCCCAAGTATCTGGTGCCCCCCATGGTGACTGCCTGCAGCCCACCCTCCAGGACCCCTGCAGCTCAGAACATCAGGCACAGGCACTGAGCCAAGCTGGGCTTCCCCTCCAGTGCTGTTGCCTTCTTTCTGCTCATGTTTTTTGATTTCTTTCCAATGAGTAAGGAAATGAGTGAGCCTGCTGGTGAAGTCAGGTTTCTTTGGTCAGTGCTGGCACTGAGAAACTGTCCAGTGGCTCTCCTTGCAAACCTGCAGCCCAACAGGCAAAATCAGCATCCCTTCCAGGTCCCTTGGAAATTCCATCTCAAGTGTCTACCTCACAGTTGTGAGCAGCAGGGCAAAGCACATCCTCATGTGGTAGTGAGTACATTCCAGAGTGTGATAAGAACTGCTTAGTTTTAGGATATGCTAATGGAGATGAAAAATCAAAGCAGCCTTATCTGCTGTCCTGGTTTGGGCCTGGATAAAGCTAATTTTCTGAGCTTAATTTTCTGAAATTAACAGCAAATTTCTCAGTCAGTGAGACTTCTAGGACTGGTAACACTCGATGTTTATAGTTACAGCTAGAGAATGGTGTGCAGAACCAAGGACACTGCTCAGTTCTGAGGAACTTCTTATCTTCTGGAAAGAGAAAAGGGAATAAAGAGGTCACGCCTGCAACCCTGCTTTAGGGAGGAGTGGACAAGACAAATGACCAAAACTGAGCAGAGTATTCCATCCCATACATGTCACACTCAGTATATATTTGAGGGATCATGAGGGTCAAACCCCTCTGCCTTCACCCTTTGCCTTTTCCTCACCTGTCTTTACTCTTTGCTTCAGCATCTGGGGAGGATTCCCATTCCTTTGTCTGCCCGTGGTGTTATTTTTCTGTATATTTGTACATATTTAATATTTTTTCCTTTTTTATCATTACTGTTTAAAGTAATGTGTAGTTTAGTTTGCAGCCTGTAAGTCTCTCCCTTATTCTCTCTCCTTTCTTTATCAGGGAGGGGAGAGGGATTAAGAGAGAGCATCTCTCATTTGGTTATTTGCTAGCCCAGCATTAAGCCATGACACCTGCCTGACCACCACCCTTTCCTCAAAGGCTGTGTTTTCACGGCCACTGCTCATGCTTGTTGGTGTCTGGGGGTGCCTCTTCGGTTGGTCCACATTGCAGTGCATGCCGAGGCTACAGTTGGTTTTCCTGATGAGATCTTTGGTTCCTGATGAGCTTTTGGTTCCTGGGTGGCACTTACCTCCAGCCCTCCCAGGTGTTGTAGGATGTTTTTTCTGCAAAGTGTGGATTCGCATAGTCTTTGTCAGGCATTGCTGATTTGTGGTCATGCCCTCACCCTTTTCTATTTACTTTACCATCTCCCTCTCATCCTGCATTTATCCAGTGTCCTCTCAAATAGCATCCAATTTGTTTTCAGCTTCAGTTGTCTGGATGTGTTTTTTTTGTTTGCTGGTTTGTTGTGTTTTTTTTTCTTCTCATCTAAAAACATACGCTATATAGCTCGAAAATGTATGGTTATACTTTATGTAAGGAAAGAATAACACTTTACGTGTCACTCTTACCTTTCAACAGATCTAGATAACTGCCTGTCTTTTCTGAGGCTGCCTGAAATTGCTGTTAACCCCATGGAATATTCCATCAGATCGGTGCCAATTTCCTTCCGCAGCCTCTCAGAATAGCTGCATTATGATACTGGGTAATTAAGTTGCACTTCTATTGCCCTTTTAACCAAGGGTACCATAACCTTGCTTTAAACTGAAAATTCAGAAGGAAAGTTTACACCTGTGTCCTGGCCTGGTGAGGTGATGCAGTGATAATGGGGACCAGCAGTGTCCCGTGGGGCGTGTGCCATAAATGCTGCTGTGGTGGTAGAGATCAGTAAAGGGATGCTTGGTGTAGATGGATCAACTCTGGGCTGTGTATCGCTCCAGAAGGAAAAGAGTTGCCTCTGTGAATTCCTGGGTCTCAAATTTCTGCAGTGACAAATACCTGTTTCACCGTGAAGCTGAGCTCAGTGTCAGAAGTGTCTTCCCAGTCATCTGGTGCTATATAGCACGTGCTAATTTTTCCTGCTTTTCTTCCTTCCTTTCCTTTGGTTTTATTCAGATGATTTACCTGAGTACCTGAGCTGATGCAGTGACCCAGGCTACCACAGCCCAGGAAGAGCTGTTTGCTACCCAAATGTGAGGGCAGAGAATCAGGCATGGATAGGGAGCTGCACAGCCCTGTGCCAGCATCCCCTCTGGGCAGCATGGGGCTCGCCAAGGGGCTGTGGTGCCCCTGGTGAGGGGCTTGCAGGCAAGATACTGAGGTGTTTTTGGAGATGAAGCCATGCTGACTGGGTCTCGTTGTTCCCAGGAGGGCTGTAAGGCAGGTATGGATTTCTCTTGCAGGAGAGGACAGCAGCAGAAGCAGATGAAAAGATGGGCACTGTGAAGTGCAAGGAGCTGGGTATCCATGGTGGTTCCTTTCTTGGTGTCTCAAGGCCTTTAGCAGTATTGGCAATTCCCTGGTGTCTCCAATATCATCAGTGGAGACACAGGTGGAGTTTCTGAGTTTCTAGTAACTGCTCCGGTGGGTCAAGGGTTGGACTTGATGATCTCTGAGGTCCCTTCCAACCTGGCTAATTCTATGATTCTATTCTATGATTAAGAGACACCCCATGTTTGCTTTTGAGGCCAGCATGCTTAGTGCAGCCTTGGGGAGGGGGAGAGATGTGGTGGATGGAAAGGTGGCATCTCTGATAATTTCAGAGATAAGTAGATAACTTCTGCTTAACTCCTACCTCAGTTTCTTGAGCACATGCATTTCCCAGGGGTGTGGAGGGACTTAACTGTTATGAAGATTAAAACCAATACAGAAACAGGAAGGGTTAGAGTGATGTGTCTGCTCAGCAGAATGTGGAGTCTGGCAGGAGGCACAGAAATGGCAGTTTTAATTATAAATGAATTTATAATGCAATTTTCACTTAATATGTCGGCACAATATTTTTTTGTGGGAACTTCCAGGATGCTGTGCTGAACAAATTGGGTGCAGCTTTCACTAAGTTGTACTACATTGCTCTAAACAATTGCATTTGTAATTCAGCAAATTCCTGACCTTTGCTCAGGGAATAAATTTGGGCAGTCAAATGAACATACACCTGTAGACACTTTTTGCTTGACATTTAGGCACCATTAATAAATGTGAGTAAAAGAGAAAAATTCTAAAAAACATAGGTTATTTCAATAATTGGAACAGTAATGACTCAAATTTAATTGTATATTTTTGAGTTAATCATTCATGTGAAACTTTCTAAAGAAAAGAGAGTTGAGAGCCAGACACCAAATTACAGTAGTAGGTTGCCTTTTGCAAGAGAGACTGCCTGGAAATAGCAGGAGAGAAGTCAGCTCATAATTTCAGGTCTCTGGACTTCCCACTGAGTCATTGAGTTCCAGGTAAGAATATCAATACAGTCTAGTTCCTTGACTCTGAATTGAAATCCAATTCTGGCTGGAGCTGCAAATGATGGCTGTTTAATTTGGGGGGAGGTGGGTGTGCTCACAACTTCACCACCGATCAAATGGCAGATCTTAGGATCAAGCATCATTTCAGAGGTCATTCAGCTGAGGTCAGGGGCTCTTTGCAGACTGCTTTAGTAGCCATCAAGCCATCAACCTGCAGAGAAGCACTTCATGTTTGCTGATTGTGTTAATTTTTTTTTTTTTAAATGGATGGAAGGTGAAAAAAAGGTGCCATATATTTTCTTCTGATATCTTTGACCCTTCCCCTCTAAGAAAGTTAATTTGTAACAGAGGGAATCCAGGAAAGATGCTTTATCCAGATGATCTTTCTAGAGCTGGTATAATGCCTGCAGGATATGGTGATTTTTGTTGTAGAACCTACTGTGAGTTTTAGCTGGGAATGAGGTGTTTCTCATGCTGCTGGAAAAAGCTGATGTGTTTGATTATAAGAAGAAAATGAAAAAAAAATGAGGAAACAACCTCACTGTTTTCATCACTGTAAGCAGTGAAGCAGATAGGGAGAAAGAAGTGCTTGAATATCCCTGAGAAGTGCTCAGGGATCAGTTTAGTCAGTAAGTAACTCCATCATCTGTAGGCATTTGTGAGCAGTTGATGTTTATTTGGCTTTATTAGGCAAGCTGGAAGCCCAGGGTAGGTTAAACCTTTAATAGATCCCTGTCTTGTAAACTGAGGACCTCTTGGGGAAAGAGCTGATTTGGGGAGCAGAGAGCCATTAGTTTCTTTGGTGAACTGTGAGGTACTTCTGAGGCCTCCCCTGGATGTTTTGGTGTAGATGATTTCTATCAGGTACTCTTCTCTTAGACAGGATTGTAGAAGCCAGATCCTGATCTGCAGAGTCCACAGCTGTGAGAGCTGCAAAAAATGGTAGTTAAATTGTTTGTTTTTAAAGGAAGGCAAACAAGTGGCATATATGAAATACTTCTTATACAAGTAATGCTGACGTTTCATTGACAAAGTTGGAACCTTGTAATAATCTTGTGTACCAAGCCCCTTTGAGCTGATTTTTTTTTTGAAACCTCCCCCATTCCTGAACTGTACAGCTCTTTGGATGCTTTCCTGGCTGGATGCAGCAATTGTCTTTTGATTGCTCAGTCAATAGGCAGCCAAAACAGAGCTGCCCAGTGCTGGATGCTAACAAGTGCAGAGGCTGATCTTGCAAGCTCTCCTAATTGAATTTTGCTTAAACCACAGCAATCAGTCATCTGGTAGAATTAGATCTATAAATTACCTCTGTGTTTTCCTGTGTAACTGTCCAGGGACTGTCACACAGATCTGAAAGTGTGTCCTGCAAAGTGATGCCCTTTGGAAATGACTGCAATGTGAGAGAAGGGCCTGTAGGTGAGAAGTTAGCTGAATAAATGAACTCCAGATTTTTATATCCTTCATGAAAAAGTCTGTGTGAGTTCAATGGGAATGAAAGTAGCAGTGAGACTGTAAAAGGCATTATTTAAATTCTGCAGCAGTTTTGTCCTTTGTATGTGGTCTCTGGATCATCCTACAGAAGAACTAGTTCTCAGTCAAAATCTAATAAGTCTTATGAATAAGATGTGATGTATAACTTCTCTGGGCACACTCCTGAAGGCAGCTCTTAGCTCTCCTGCAGGATCATGGGAGCCTGGAGTAGAAGGTGGATGCCTCTGCAGCCTGCAGGGATTTGCAGTACAGCAGCTTCTGTTGAAAATTAATTTGGCACTATGCAGATCCAAGAAATCAAAGCTTTGACTTCCTCTCCCTTTTAAACACACTGTAGTGACTCTGCTAATGCACAAAGCTGAACACCTAAGAGGCCTCTAGGACATGAATCTATTGGGTTTTAGGTTTCCTTGGAGGAGAGACTCCTTTTGTTATCTCAGACAGTACCTGCTGTGTTCTTTGCCCCAAAGGGATGGTGACTGGTATGAGAATGCAGACTTCAAGTTTCTGTCCATGGAGTGTGACCTGATTTCAGTGAAGTTTTCAGCTTGCAGGTTTGACTTCCTAAAAATTATTTTCATTACTTATTCAACAAAATACCTTATCTGGAAAATTCAGCATGTGTCAGCTTCTGTCAGAACCACCCACACAAAAATTGTTAGGTTTTCCTAATACAATATGAACTAGGTATTGAAACATCTGAGCATTTACTTAAAAGCTGATAGTCTGGCATATTTAAAAATAAAGATTCCTGCTCCTCTAATTTTAGCATCCAGAACTGCTGCCCAGGAGCTCACAGGAGACCATGTCATTTCCTTGCAGTCTCTAGGTCTGCCTGCTTTTTATAATTGGTACCAAGCTGAGCATCTAGAAGCATCCAAGTACTGGGTCTGAAAATCCCCCCAAAAGTTCATTCTCATAATGCATTTGTTTTTCATATGGATATTCTTACCCAAAGTAGCACTGATGAGAAAACTGACAGGGGAACAGAACTTTTTTGGTCTTGCTTGTAGTTAAGCACAGCAACATGGTTGACACAGTGAAGTGCAATCCACTTCTTTAATCCAGTCAGGCTTTAAATCTCTTTTGGTGTAAATCAATGAAAGACAAATAAATTGTGTTTAATGAACAGTCTGCAACACAACTGTCATGGTGTGTTGCATCTGAGACCCCTGTGGGGTAAGATGATGTGCTTCTTGCTGTCATTGGGTTCCTTTTACAGCCCTGGTCTTCTGCCAGAAGTTTCTAGCTGTTCTGGACCTTCCCACCTCATTTCATGTATGATTGTACAGCAGCTTTGGGTGGTCAAGATGAACTGGCTCAGGGGAAAAGAAGAACCAAAACAGAACATTTATTATATTTTTTTTAAAGGTAATCCAGATTACTCAACTAAACCATGTTTAGGGGCTGATTCATGAGCTCCTAAACCAGTGGATTGCTGGCAAGAGTCATCTTCAGGGAGAAGTAAAGAATGCTGTTGAGTGGAGGGTCATGTTGACTGGAGATGGTTGTGTTCACTGTGAGAGCATGAGCGTGGTGCTGAGGACCTGCTGGGATGGGATCCAGACTGGATCTGGGTCCTGGTTCCCTTGGAGGTTTGCACCCCCTGGCACCGCTGCTGCTGCAGTTGGTGGGTGGGGGTGGGTGATTGCTGGGACAGCAGCTCTGTGCTGCTGCTGCTGACCTTGGCCAGGCTCCCCGGTCTGACACAATCAGGTGGTTGTTGTCTGGAGTAGATTTTGACCTTCCTTTGGACTGCTCTGCTTGCTGAGGAAGTACAAGCAATCTGGTGAACAGCTGGGAACTGTAATCTCTGCTGCCAGGGCCATTAGAGCTAACAGAGGACAATTTTGAATTGCTTTAAAAGCCAGTTGATGCTCTGCCTGTGTTAAAACTCCCTGATTCTCTCCCTTTTAGTGTATTTTTTTTTTGCTTCCTAAGCTTTCCTTCCTCACTTCAACACCTTTCCTATGTTATTCCTCAAGTAAAACACCTCTTTTGTTTATAGACGGCACTGCACTTCTTCTGGGGTTTGGAAGGAAGCACAGGAGCATTGCTGGGAGAGTGTTTCTCCCTGAGCAAGATATTTCCCAGCAAAGGAAACTTACTAAAGGAGCTTATTCTTCTGTGATTACCAGACTACTTATTCTACTTAAGAGTGTATGCAAACCTGAGCATCTCTCTTAATGAGACCCTGCTGTACATACCTCCTGTGAGACTGCTTCCTGTTACTTTTGAGTGTCTCTCTTGGTGAGAATGTGGATGCTGCATTGCCATTTTGGGGTGGATGAACAGCAGCATTTTCCACTCGTTGCCTTGCCTTATCTACATCTGCTTTGGAAAGTTGCTGGGATCTTTGTGTTGATTTCCCCAGAAGGATGGAAACTTGGGACAACCCAGGATGTTTCTTGCCACAACATTAAATGGCAGAATGGCAGCAGGTCCACTGGAGCAAAGCAGAGGTAGGGTTTTTTTCCTCATGAAAGGAAGAAGACCTGTGGGATTAGCTGAGCAGAGCAGCATTACTGCTTTGTCTAGGAGTGAGATTTAGGAACAGGTTTTGGGTAATAAATGCAGGCTTCATGCTAGTTATTAAAGCAAACACAAGAGTAACAGCAGGTAAGCCTGCTGCATTTATTCATGGATAAGAATGAGGATGACAAAGTGATATAAGAATGATAACAGAGGAACAAAGAAATACTTTGTCAGAAGAAAACTGCTCCTGCTGTGAGTGCTGCTTAATTGCAGTTGCCTCTGGGGAGCTGGACCCTACCTGTGAGATGCTACATGGACATGGGAGAAAGAGCCTGGGAACTCTTTTTCCCACAGTCAAGACTCAAGTCACTACTACATAATAAGATGCTGCTCCTTATCCTTTGGTGCTTCTCCATGTATTTGCTTTTAGCCATGGCAAACATGGACTAATTTGGGCTAGTTTGGAGGGTCATCTGAAGTCTGACTCACATGTCCCAGAGGCTGGGAGTGCACACACAGACTATCACAGGGGCCTGGAGGAGTCCTGTTAATCACAGCAATTGAATCATGACCCTAATACTTGCTTTAAGATAAGATATGGCAGGCCAGCATAACAAAAGAAGGATGCATGGCAAAACTGATACTATTAAATAAACAGTAGCTGTCAGATCCATTCCAGGACAGTCCCTCTGCCCTGGGACACATGAGGCTTTAAAGGAGAGGGAACTCTGTGTCTAAGAGAAAGTACAGGAGAAGAAGAACTTTAAAAAGCCAAGTAAAATAATTTATGCTTTTGATATAACATGTTGGATGAAAGGATCCATCAGGTAGGTGCCAGATGGAGAATGATGCTGCCATACTAAGGCATTCAGAAAAATTCTGAGTGAACAAGGGCCATATAGTACTGCTGAAGCCAGCAATCACCAGGTCATGGTGAAACTATGGCTTCCTTAGAAGCTGCTTTGGATTTTGTCTGTGACTGCCTTAACTTGGGTGGTGGTAAGTTTTACAGCAGGTTTAGGAAAAGCATTTTAACTAGAAAGGGAGTAAAGTACTAATACACCACCTGGGAAAATTATAAACAGTCATCACCAGTGGTTTTGAAAACAAGCTATGTGAACCTGTGCCAGGATCCTTTGCTTCTCTGTCACTTAGGTGGTTTTTTCAGGACCTTTTCAGTGACTAATTCAGATAAAAGAGTAAGCTATAATGAATATCTTTTTTCCTCCTGTAATTAGGAAACCATCAGTCATGTGAGATCCAGGAAGACAACCTCAAACAAGGCAAGCCTTTTGTTGCCCTGAGTTCATTCCTGCTATGTGGGATGCTGAGTAGCAGAACCAGAAATGATGGTCCCTACCCACAGGTTTGGGTTAGGTTAAGGAGGAAGCTCTGAGATGAGGTTTAGGCAATGTTTTGACTACTGATGCAGCAAAATGTGTATCCTGCCTTTGGAAAGCCTGCTCCAAGCCATTGCCTCTGGTTCACCAGGCTGCACAGGGGTGGAAGAGTGGAACATCTTTAGGCTTATTTCACTTCCATGGAGTTGCAGGTTAAGTGGCATTGTGGGAAGGGATTTTTGGGGATGTCCCACATGTACACCCTCTAAACGGGCTGTGACTGAGTACACTATGGAAAATAAATTCAGGTTGTTCTTAATAGGAAGTCATTTTAGTAAATCCACTGGTTAATGGGTTAGTGGGACTAGGTATGAGCTTCTTCAGAGCTTCTGGCTCTCAAGTCCTGGCTCCTCTTTCAACCTGGATTCCTAGACCAAGTGATGGATCTGATTTGAGTGTCTTAACATCTGTCAAGAAGGAAGGACTGAGTTCAAGCCTAGGTTTTCTTCTGCATCACAGTAGATGATGCACAACCATATTGCTGCAGCCTTTAAACTGGTAAGAAATTCCAAGATTTCTAAGAACTAATTGATAGAAATTAGTAAAACCCTGGCATCTATTAAAAATAATTTGTGTAGCTCTTACTGTGATGTCTTTTGCTTTGTGGCAGTGGCCTGGATCTCTGTCATAAGCTAAAGCATCAATGTGCCAGATGCTGTGTAAGCAATAACATAAAAGGTCTTGCAACAAAGGTTTCTTTGTAAAGCTAGGCGTGCTTTGGAGAGATACAGAAGCCATTATTTGATATAATATGTCTTTCAAGCACTCAGTTTAACTCTCAGGTGCATATGTAGATCTTTCTGAAGTAGGCTGTTAAAATGATATTTACAATAAGGTCAACAGTCTTATTGTAATGTGGTAGAGCAGAATGAATGAATAATGCTCATGTGAAATGGACTTAATTTTCTTGTCATGTCATAGGTCCTAGACACTTAGGTTTGTTCAGTTTAATTTCACCAAAAAAATCATATTAGAAGGCATCATGGAAAGGAACTGTTTGTCTTGGAAACTGAAAGAGGTTGTGTGGGAAAGTAAATCTGTGGAATTCAGTCCTGCATTGAAACTACCCCCCCCAGGGTAAATATAGATCAGATGTAGAATGTTGTCTTACCTCATTTGAGGTAGTCCTACTTCTGGTCCCAGCCCTTCTGAAGGTACCTCCAGTGGAGTCAAGATCAGTAAATCAGGATGGCTGTAACATCATCAGTGAGAGGGTTTTGACAAAGGATAGAGTCTCAGTCCTGTCTGCTTTTGAAAGCAGCTGCCCCAGTCTCAGCAAAATATTCAAAATACTTGAGGGATGTTCAGCCTTCAGGTTTGATGGAAATGATTGTGAGGACATGAAGAAATAATAACCAGGATGGCTGGGGTGGATGCTCACTAAATGCCTCCTCCAAACGTGGAGAGTGTCAGTGGTGAGGGAGAGCCTGCAGCCATCTCTGTTGGCTGCCTTGTCTACTTCAGAGTCCTACCTAGAGATGTCCCCACAGACCTGTCAAAGCTAAGAGTAATACCTGGGCTCCTCCACACTTTTATCCTATCTCATGGATATTGCAGTCTCCCTCTGCTATGTCTTAATAAACTTAATCTTGTCTGAAGGGAATGAGAAGGCTCCAGATGATTTCAAAGTGAAGACTGAGCTCTCTAGGGTCAGCATGGTCAGAGGAGCAGATCCCAGAATACTGCTTCAGTTGCTGTCTTCTGAGAGGGAGAGAGAGACCTGAGCCAAAAAGCTTCCTTTGAATTATCTTGAACTTTGAAGGTGTGAAGATTTTGATGTATTTATGTAAACGCTTCAGTTCTAGGAACTAAATTAATCCTGTGTTTTTCTGTTGCCTTCATCCAGTCACCTTGTTACTAAGTTACCTTGCTGTACTTGAGCAGGATTTGTGTTTACATGTAGATCAATTTTAATGAAGCTGGTGCATTGCATTGACCCCTTGCTGGTTGTCACTCACCCTCCCTGCATTTCAATGTGTTGCTGCTTAGGGATAAGGCTGATTAACTGATCTCTAGTTGCTCTTCAGCATTTCTGTATCATCCAGAAAGTCTGTTACAAATATTTCTCTCCACTCAAGGACTGTCAGCTGTAGCAGCTGGTATGAAGAGAGAAAAGCATGCAGAGGAGGTATGCTGGGCATCTGTGGTTTCTTACAAGTCTCTTTCTCTGATAAAGATGAAAAAACTGATTTCTCTCTCCTTTTTAGTGCTGCTCTTCAAGTTGAAATGGAGAAATCAATGATGGAATTGGAGAAATGCTCTTATCCATTTGTGATTTGACCTTGTGCTAGTCCCACTAACCCATTAACCAGTGGATTTACTAAAATGACTCCTTTGAATTGCTGAAATCACGTTTAAAATGGCAGCTTGATTGTCTTCTTTGTCCCTTCCCTGTTGCCTCCCTCCCTTGGACTCTGTCACTGTCTGCCAGTGTGTGACAGCCCTGCCTGTCTGAGGTGAGCCCCAGCTGAGACCCCATTGGGAAGCCCTAAATAACAGGCAGGAAATAACAGGCTTTGGAGAGGCAGCTCCTTAAATCACCTGGTGGCAGCAGTACAAGAGCTCTGCCCCACACAGGCACCTCCTCTTGCTGCTGCTCCCTTGGTCTGAGCCTCCCATGGCCTCATGACTGCCTTGGATGGGAGGAAGGCTCTGTGGCAGTGCCACACTGTGCTGCAGGGAGCTGGGACACGTCCTCAGCTCAGGCACCAGGGCTGGAAGTGCAGGAGGAGCACAGGCTGTCTCTGTGGGGTGGGAGTACAAGCACGAAACTGCTTATCTGCTAAAGGTCAGGTTCTTAATGCAGGTGCCCGAGTGCAGGTGTCTGGGGCAAGACTCATAGAAATACCACTGTTTGGGTTGGAAGGGACCTTAAAGAGCATCTATTTCCAACCCCCTGCATGGGCAGGGTCACCTCCAACTGGACCAGGTTGGTCCAACTTGACCTTGAACACTTCCAGGGATCCACATGTTCCCTAAGCAACCTCTTCCAGTGTCTGACCACCCTCCAACTGAAGGTTTCCTTTCAAATATCCAAGATAAAGCTGTCCTTTTGCAGTTTAAAGCCATTACCCCTCGTCCTACTGCTACATGCCCTTATAAAAACTCCCTCCCTAGCTTTCCTGTAAGCCCCCTTCAGGTACTGGAAGGCTGCTATAAGGTGGCCTTGGAGCCTTCTCTTCTCCAGGTTGAACAACCCTAATTTTCTCAGCCTCTCTCCATAGCAGAGATACACCAGCAGAGGTACACCAGCCTTCTGCTCACCTTTGTGGCCCCCCCTCTGGACTCACTCCAACAGCTCCGTGTCCTTCCTGTGTTGGAAGCTCCAGAGCTGGACACAGGACTCCAGAGGGGGTCTCACAAGAGCAGAGCAGAGGGGGAGAATCACCTCTTTTGACCTTCTGGCCACACTTCTTTTGATGCAGCCCTGATACCAAAAAGCACAACAGACACCAGCTGGGATTGGTGCTCGTGGCCAATGCCACAGAAAGGTTTGTGTGAAGGGAGACTGGGGCTGTCTGGTTTGAAAAGGAGCTGAGAAAAAAAGGCTGGGAGAGCAGTGTGGAGATACTGCATTGTGGTTGCAAGGGTCAGCTCAGTGTCCTTCATTCTCCCTCCTCACCCAAGAACCAGGGAAATACAGTGAAAATGGAGGTTAATGAATCCAACAGGAAGGAGGTGTTAGTCACTGTGTGCCTTCAGTGAGGCCAGGAGCTTAAAGTTATCCAAAAAAGCAGAAGCAGAGACCTACAGGTGTGATGGGACAAAGATGGAATGAAGTTTGTGTGTATCCTGTTCCATAGGAAATGCCAGTGAGGCCACATGCTTCCCTCTGCAGAGGGTCAGTCAGTCTTGGCTCAGCGAATGGTGGGTCAGACACCACCCTGGGGGGCAGAGACAGGCAGGGTTTCTGCAATTGTGTCACTGCTGAAAGACAGATTAATGCATTAGACTGTGATACTTGGATAGGTGAAAGTCTAGCAGAGAGCTTTCTCTGGAGATGCAGGGCCACTGGAGTCTTACAGGGAGAACCAGACCTCAAAAATGTTTAAAGTGCATCACTCCTTTTAACACTTCCATCAAGGTTCTTTTCCCGTAGCAGCCTTTCAGTGGCCACCATGGCACCTGAGGCTGATCGTGTCTGCAACCTGGCTGAGGATGACAGCTTTTGTGATGGGCATTGGTCTGCAGAACATGTGTTGGCTACTGGATCTGTCTCTTGCATCTCTCAAACCACTTTCAAGCCCTTAAAAAAATCAATGCAATTATCTGGACACTTGCTTTTTGAGGTAGATGGACAGACAGAGGCTGCTGCAGCCCTGGCCCCCTTGCTTGAGGCTCTGTGCAGGGGAACCTCCCTTCTCAGGTGCTGAGGGCCAGCTGGAGGAATGCTGTGCTCCCTGCCCTGCTCCATGCTGGGATCACACGGGATCAGATGGAGGGTTTGACACAGCATCCTCTGGCCATCCCTGGGCAGACAGGGAGCAAGCTGGTCTCCTCCTCACCTGCAGTGGGTGCTGATGGCACAGGGAGACACACAGCTGGTTTTGACTGATAAAATGTAAGTTTTTGAAATGAAGGTTAATGTAAAAAAATTCAGGCTATTAGGTTGTGACAGAGCCTATTTCTCCTGTTGCAGTTTTCTTTATTTTCCTTCATCTTTTCTACCTTTTTAGTCTGAGTGTGCAGGGTTCTAGAAGCCACAGAAAGCTTTGGGTCTGTGTTGGGGCTGTGTTAGCAGCTGTGGGAAGGAAACCTTGCCCCAGCCTGGCCCTCTAGCAGCCATCCTCTGCAGGCATCTCCAACAGATGGGCAATGTCTGAACAGCAGCTTTGTGCTAATTGAATAAAAAATCAGCAGTTTCATAGAAAAAACAGGCTTTCTTAGCTCTGCAACTAGCTTCTTTTTTTTTTTTTTCCTTTGTCTTCCCTTCATAATTTGCACTTTGCTGTTGGAAAAGAGTAGAAAAAACTTTTTTTTTAAAGGAAATGTATTTCCTTTTTGAAGTAAAGGAAAAAACATTTCCACTACTTTGAATGGTGTGATTTAGCCATTCCAGAAAACTTTTTAGCATTCTTTTCAGCCGTAATATTTTTATATAGTTGAGCCAGGAAAGAGTAATTTTAGTTCTGTCCCCTGATGAATCTGCTGATGTTGTTCCCATTATTTTCTCTCCTTGATAGAGGCAATTGACATGTGACTTTCTGCCCTGGGAAGCCTCAGTTGCCACCAAGGGCCACAGTCTGATGGGATGTCAAACTGCTCAGTGCTTGTTAAGCTCCTGTGACTGGCAGCATCTGTGCATTTGAAATAGCATCTCTAAATCCACCCAGGATACAGAAGTACCCTAAAAATTGTAGCCTTTGTGTGTGTATGTACTGTATGTTTTATTTATAAAGCTTTTAGAGATAGCAGCTTGTTCTCTAATTTATTTTGGGTTAGTGAGGGGGAGGAAATCTCATTGGCAAGATAGGGAATTCACAATCTGAATGTAAAAGGAATATGAAAAATAAAGAGAAATTTTTAAAAAGTCCAAGGTTGTGGGACACATTTGCATGAATAATAATGCTTCCCAAATGATAATGGATTGTGTGTCATCCATTTGTAGAACTGTAGAAGCTGCCATGATAAAACAACATGTCAAATTTTAAACAGCACGGGGCCTGTGTGTGTCACTCATTGGAAACAATTAAAAAAGAGGAATAATTGCCTGGCTGCTAAGTGAAAAGTGACAATGCCATCCTCAGCTTTCTTTTGCACAAGGGACAGTTGCTCTGGACACCCAGCCTACCTATGTTTGATGGGGAACCAGGAAGCCAGAGATGGGTGAAGCTTTGCAAAGTGTGAGGAACCAAACCTGTGCTATTCTGACCCAGTGTTTAAGACTCCCTTACATATTTCCAGGGACTTGACCGTGACTGATGCTGCTGGTATTTGTTCCCTGCTGGGGAAGTCCTTACAGTGCTAAACTGTCAGCTGGTTTTGAGCCACAAACCCACTGTTTCTCTAGAGCAGCCCTGTACATCTCACCAGAACTCTGTTTCTGGGTCTTCCCCGCGGGATAGAGCAGTCTCTTGCTTTTGGAGAGTGAGTCCAGAGGAGGAAGAGATGCTTGAATGCACAGCCCCAGCTTTGGGGAACCTTTACTGGCAACTTGGCTTTTGGGCAGCATAGAGATGGATCAGGACATGCTAGAGTAGACCTGAGCCTACCTTGAGGAAGGAGAGAGTTATGGACTAGTTGATCCTCTGGGACTGCTGCCATTTCTGTACTGCAGCACAGTATGACTCTTACTGTCTGAAGACTGAACTGGTGTTAGAGATGCAATGAATGGGTCAGTTTCAACAACTGCTAGAAAGGCAGCAGAACCTCCTTTCCTTATTCAGCCCCAGCCTGTTTCTCTCTGCTATATTTGTTTCCAGTTGCTACCACGTGTTAGTGCTAAAATAAGAACTAATTGCTCTCTACTCATGAACTAATAACAGGCCACTCACTAAATGCAGATCATGGCCAAATGCATATTAGCCATTCCATATTGCACTTGGTGCAAATATTTTACTGGAGGAAACAAAAATTTCCATGAAATTTCTTGAATAACTCTTTTGGGGTTCTAGTCAGAGGTCCTCTGACCCAGGTGTTTGTTGCTCCTAAGTCTTTCTGTGCAGATTTAAAATGTTTTCTGTTCTGTGCTGATCTCTAACACAAGTTGATGGTATATGAAGTCTTCCATCTGCATGAAGGACTGGTGAAACATACATAATGATAAGGCACAAATTCAGGACAATGAAATAAATATTTCTGTATTCGGAACATTAGTCTCCTCCCTTTCAGGTAATTAAGGTTCCTATACACCTTCAACTGTGTGGTCACCTACTGCTCAGGGCTGTGTTGGTCTAGCAGGATATTGGCACTGATGTGTCCTCCTAGTAAGATTAATGAAGTATTAAGAAATCTAATGCATTTGCTTTCATAAGACTCTGCTATTCTGCAAGGCACTCAAACAGATAATGTGAACTCCTCATCCTAACTGGATGTTGAGTACTTTGCTCAGAAGCCAGGCTAACTGTGGACAGGACAGTCATTGAATGTTATTTTCTTCTTGTGTGTGTTCTTTCTAGATTCAGAGTTGCCAGGAGCACCTCTGGAGTTTCTTACGTTTGGCAGACAGTGCCCACAGTGCTTCTGGACATGAAAATACAACAGGTGAGGGTGCATGATGACTGCCACTGGAGATGAGGCTGACAGTGTCAGTAACCTCATCCTGAGAAGGCTTCACATCACTGAAATATATTCTGGGCAGGAAAGCATCAGCGGGGCATCTGGGCTGTTTACTTCCAGCATCTTGCCTGGAATTGTGAGGAAGGAAATGGAACTGGCAGTGAGCACTGAGCTAGCTGCATGTCCTTTGGTCCTTTTGCCTTTCAGGTGTTGCCACTGTAGCTGAGAGGATGATGCTGCTGTCCAAAAACTGGCGGCAGCCTCTTGCTCTAGTGGACTGTGAGGAGCATTCCAATCCTAGGGCAGGATGGCTCCTTTGGATCCATCCCCACAACAAACCCACTGCACAAATATGACTCTGGAGTGCTGGCTGGCCTGATGGGAGTGCCAGTAATTTTCCTCACAGGGCTTATCAGTTCAAGATCTGGCTTTAAGTGTACAAGTGAAAACATCTCAAATGTAGACAGAGCCATTAGCTTTAAAGGTCAACACTGAATCTGTCTGTATACACAGTACAGAGGCTCCCTGTGTTAGGAAGTTCTTGTAAAATTAGACTGTGAAAAAAACAAGCATTAGTGTGGGAGAAAATGGATTTGCTGGCCTGTGCTCAACAAAACAGTAGAGCTAGGAGTTGTATCTGAGCAGTACCAAGCTATCCTGGGGCATAGCATCACGTGCTGTCAGGCTGCTCTTCATCTGCCACCCCTACATGTCCTTTCTCCTTCTCTGCAGCATGTACTGGGACTTTCCTGAGTCCTCCTGGGCTCTGAGTGCCATAGGGTCTGTGTGGTTCATGTGCAGCAGTTTGGGGCATGTGCTCATGTCAACTGCCTGACTCAGGTGGCAATTGCTCTCATTTGAGTGGAGGGTCCTCTTGGTCTTGCTCATGATCCTTGAGGACTGCTGAGCATGGATGCAGCTGTGATTTGGCCAAGGGCTGTGAACTGTCAGGGCCTTCTTGGGTCACCTTCACGAAGGGAAGCTCTTTGGGCTGACCCTGGCTGTCCATGCTGTGGCTGTGTGTCTCCTCTGTGCACGGTTGAACTGTCCTACACAAGATTTTAGGCTGACTTCCTGTGGAAATGAAGCTTAGAGTTGGAGTCTGCTTTTCTGCTTGGGGAGAATCAGTCCTGTATGCATACATAAACCAGTTCCAGCAAAATTTTACAGAGGGGAAATTATCTCAGAGATGCAATGTCCTCTCAGGGGTAGGTATGGGAGAATCCCTCTGGTATGGTCCCATGAGGAGATTGCACTGAGAGCTCAGCCCTTTTAGATAGCCAGAAGTCCATGTGCCAGGATGTGGTTATGAATTTCCCAACCTTGTGGCAAACTTCTGTTTGAACTTGCATGTTGTTAAGCCACGAAGAAATCCTGCCATAGCATAGTAACCAAACTCCACTGGTTTTGGGTCTTTGCTGTGCTTGTTTTTTGTTGTTGTTGTTGTTGTTGTTTTGGGTGTGTGTGTTTTGGGTTTTTTTGTGTGTGTTTTTTGTTGTTGTTGTTGTGGGTTGTTTTTTTTTTTTCATGCTTGCATGAGAGAAGTCAAACTGGCAGTGATGGTGTGTGCTGGGTGCTGGAGGGCTCAGACTGCTGGTGCTGGGGCAGCCCACAGGCAAGAGCTGGCCCTGCCTTGGGGAGCTCTGGGCAGAGGCAGCAGCAGGGGCCATGAGGTGCCAGAAGTCTTAGATGAGAGCCCATGTCCTTCAGGTTCAGTATGCTCAGGATGGATTGCCATGTACAATAATTTTATTTCCCCCACCCTGCCTTAGAAAAGACTTCTGTTACTTGCATCTCTCTCCTTTCTGCTCTTATTATTTGTAGGTTTGTGCCATCAGCTCTAATGACCCAGATTAAATATCTCTTTTCCTTCTTGGAAAAACACCATTTCCATGATCTCGAGTACATCATAGCCCTGTGAAGATTTGCATCTGCATAACCCAAGGGAATATGAAACTGCAAACATGATAAACTGGAGAGGGAAGAGGGCATGGTGGGTGACCCAGCAGGGGTGTGCAATCACCTTCTCCAACTAGCCAGAGCACACAACACAGAGGCTGCACAAGATTCATGCTTTTATGCTGGCTTCAGGAAAAAACACTCCTGGTCTAAATTTAGCATGGTTTGGGCAGGTAGTACCCAGCTCCTTTTTTGAGTTGGGATTATTTTACTTCTGGGACTTCTTCTGTTCACATCAGAGCCCTAAAGCCAGATTTGCTGAAATGACAGAGTAGAGTCTTCATCAATATCACAGAAGAGGATTACAGAATAAATCACACTGATACTGTCAAAATTTTATTCCTTGTTACCGTGTGACTTCAATAAACTCAGACATTGGAAAACTGAGCTTTTCACGAAAAAAAAAAGTCTGAACTATAAGAACTAGAAGGGTTTTTTTCTGAAATAAAGGCTGGAGGCAAGAGGAAGGGAAAGTCATAAAATACTGACAAGCTCTGCTTTTAATGCTGATGCAATTTCCCCTGCACAGCTCTATAAATGATATTTTCATAGAATTTTTGAAAGTCTTGACTTTAGAAACTCTTGTGGCCCATTGGGAGTAACCAGCTTTATCCAACAGAAGAACCCTAATGGGCATGATTCTTCTCTTCGTGTTGACAGTGATCTTTAGGATCAGATGCTATGAAATGCTGGTCTGGGGCCTCCAAGGAGTGGTGGGTGAAGCTGGGGCTGGGTGTTTGGGGGGGAGAGCAGAGCACCTGCTCCAGGCACATGCATTCTCTGAGATCTGGTGACACGTTGGAGCCTTGTGGGGACAGGGGGCCCTTCACTGCAGACTGAGTGTTCTGTGCTTTGCTACAAGAGTACAATGGGAGAAAAGCTGAGAGCCAACTCTCATCATGCCTTCAACTGTCATAAATATTTTCTTCATGTTTGGGTAAAGGAGGTTTTGGAGCAGTATTTATTCATGAGGCTCTGCTGATCCTCTGCAGTTTTCTAGGTGTAGATTCCACAGCAGGCATGTCAGGGAACACAGAACATATTTTTTAAATTTCATGGAGATCAAACAAAGTCACATTTGAAACACTGTGTGGAGATGAAGGTTTTTCAAATTTAAAGAGCTGGATTTGGTGTGGGTCTTTGTGTCATGTCATCTCTCTGAATGTTTTCATGTCAGCAGAAAACACAAGAGCAAGGCTTCCTGACCTTGAAAAGAAATGCCTGAGGCAAAGACTCCTTCATGCAATTTTTAATACTCTTCCTAGTGACTTTTTTTTTTTTTTTCAAACTGCTGTAGCACAGTAGAGGTTTGAACTAATGAATGTCACACTCATATGGGGCAGTTCCAAAAATGAAAGACCTTGAGTGACTGAACGCTATTATTGCACTATACAAAGATGTTATCAACATCACCTACATTTCTGACTTTCAAGTGTCTTGGTATCTTCTAGTTAGTCTGTCTGATGCATGAGAGACACACTCTAGATTTAGTTTCAAACCTATTGCTTAAAACTTTACTCAAACAAAAAAAGTGCATAAAAGGGAGCATTATATGCTGACTATTTTTTCATTAATTTCATTTGCCCTATTTCTTTTATTTAAAGCAGTACTGCTAAAGGTTCTTTGCAGCAGTAATGTTCCTTCCTAATAAAGGGGAAAGGGGATAATTTTCTCCAGATCCCCTTTGAAGGATGTTTTTTTTGCAGATCTTTGGAAGACATGGATGAGATTGCTATTGTGGTACAACTTTGGGTGTTTTGTACCTTTAGCAAAGTACCTCAGTCATACTACTTCTTTCCTGGAGGAAAAAGACCTTTCAAACATCCTCCATAATGGATGTATTCCCTGGTTGAGGGGGGCAGCAGGGTCCAGTTCTTGGACCATGTAGATTTTGCAGGTCTTTCTCTCATGAAATGTTCAACTCAGACACAACAGTTTGATCTGATGAACTGATCAGGTAGGGATTTATTGTTGTCAAGGCAGGTGTTAGGGAGGGAGTTGGGTCCCTCCTGAAGTTAGTGATAAAATAGTCTCTGAATTGAATGAAGATTGGTTTATCCCTCTCTGTTTTGGGCAGGAATGTGAGGAGGTAGGGTTCACCTTTCAAATCTTGCAGGCTCACTGTAGAAGATAGTGGACTGGGACTAGGCAGATATAGTCCGGATTCTGCCACTGACTTTTGGGGCCACTGAAAGAAAGTCACAGGACTGTTTTTGCCTTCATCTGTGATTTTCTTTCAAGACTTTTCCAGTGGTATGTCTCTTTTTCAGTCTTATGTAGTGCCTGGTCATTTCTTTGTCTCACAGTCAATTTATTCTCTGTAATAAATTTAATTTCCTTCTCCATATCCCTTCCCCTGCCACTTCTCAGGTTAGTAAAGCTTTTCATGATTTTCATATGGGACTTATATGCTGGAATATACATCCTGCCTGAAAGGGGCTGGAATGAAAGGGGTGTTTATAGGAATGGATAGAGAACAGCATTTTCTGGTGAAAAGTGAGCTTAGTTCAGTGGGGGGAAGTGGGTAGGTATTTTGGGGAGCTGCAGTGTGATCCCTGTCCGCTTGTGCCAGTGGAGGTGTGGGCTTGCAGCATGCAGTGAAATATCTGATGTGGTGCAGATTCTGTGGCAGGGTTTCAGAGCTCCGTGGTTCGAGTTCACTTCAGCTGTTTAACCTGCAGGGTTCCACGATGTGCACAAATTACAAAACCACACATTTGTACTACAGAAGAATAAGATCTGAGGAGTTTTGCCTATTTGACAGATATATGTATGACAAAGGACGGTCAAACCAGCAACACCAAAGATTTCATAGTCATGAATCTCCTCTCTCCTTGGGAGAAGAGATGTGTAAGCTACTTCAGGAAGTGAAAGCAGTGGGCAGCTCATCGGCGTTGCTTAGGCAGCCTGTGCTGGTAGTGATTAATCTCTGGTCTTCTATAATATAGCCTGAGAAGCAGTGAGTGGGTGTTTTAGGATATGTGTGGCCTTTTGGTTGACAGAGGAGATGGATCTTAGCAGAAAGCTGCACCCAGAGCCTAATGGCCAAAGTGTTCCTGGAGGTGCTGATGGAGTCTGGCCTAGGGTCTGCAGCCCGTGACCTCAAAGAAGGTCCCTCAATCCACGGGGTCTCCAGCTCCTGCAGCAGGAGCCAGGGAAGCTACTCTCTGTTTAAGCTGCTAGGAAATAATGTTAATTCTTCCTCTTAGTGCTGTCAGTCACCTAAAAATGCTATTTCAATAAAATCCCTGGGGACTAGTGAACTCAACTTCTTGTGCAGCGCTGTTGTCATGCCAGGGCCCTGAGCCTGTGCTTCATAGTCATGTTTCTGCTGACCAGCAGCATTTCTTCTTCCATAGAAAAACGAAAGGGCCTTGGATTTTTCTTGACACCATCTCTTGTAGCAGCCAATGGGTGATGTGACAGTCCTGTTTTCTTTGTGTGGCTTCCTGGCACAATATCCCAGGGAGGTCTGGCATGGTTGAGAAGTTTTCTACCAACTATTCCCTGAAGCTATTTGCAGTTGGAACTGGAAAAATGAATTAAAACAGTCAATCAAACCACCTATGTAAATTGGAACTTTTTAGTGGTTGGCAAGGTGTTTTTTTTTTTTTTTTTTGGTGTTTTTTGTTTTTTTTTTTTGTTTTTTTTTTTTTTTTGTTTTTTTTTTTATTTTTATTTTTTGTTTTTTGTTTTTGTTTTTGGTTTTTTTTGTGATGTGAGTTCTGGGCTCTCAGTTCCCTTTTATTTTCCCTTGCTGTAGTCTTTCTACACCCTCCTACCCCAGTCCCACATCAATAGTAGCCCAGCCTGGAGGAGGCTGCAATTATTTAGGCAGAACTGGTACAAAAAATGGAGGTCATGGCTGATGAGGAAATGCTGGCAAGAGGTACCTGTTCCCTCCTGTTCCACAACACCAAGGACACGTTCCTGTCCCTCACTTTGATGGAAAACTTGCAGTGGTTGTCTTGGTCCTCACTGATTGCACCAGGGTTTCTGTTTTCACTCCAGTGCTCCCAGTAACCTACAGTTTGGAGGGATCTGCCCACAACCATAAAGTTCCTCTTGTTTTACTGTCTCCCAATAGCAAAGTTCTCTAAAGACAAAATAGAAAATACAGGAAAAAAATAAGTGCAAAATCTAGTTTGATTATATCTTTCTTTTTCTAGAGTTTTCCCCTGAAATAGGTCTAGTGAAAAATGTAATCTTACCTTGTGCAAGCTACTGTTTTGAGTAGAAAGTATAACCCAACAAAGAGGAAAAAACATCCAATAATCTTCTTTTAAAACAGACACACAGACTGGTTGTGCCTGGGTTATTTTACACTGTATTTTTCAACACATTTTGCAAAGGCAGAAGAAAATGCAGTCTATAATTCAGTGAAAATTGTTTTCATCAGAACATTTCTCATTTGTTTGAAATTTAACAGGAAGAAATACAGCCTTTCTTTCCTTCATTAAATGAAAGTCCAGGCTAGCAATAGATAATATTGTCAGAAGCGAAGAAAGATTCGATGTTTATATGACTTCTTTATCAGGAAAAATTGTTTTCCAGTAAACAAAATACCACCAAATTTTTTTTATAAGAAAAGAAAAATATTAAATAATTTCACTTTATAAATTCCTGCATTTGCAAATGTATTTTCTTCACCAAACTGGCTATGCTAAGCATTTGGTTATCTCAGCTGTACTCCCTCATGTCTCAACTTTCCAGTCAAGATGCTCAAGATCTTGCACTGCTCGTAATATAGTAGCCTTAACAGTCCTGAAATTACTGTAAGTTATAAAATTTTACAATATACTTTTATACGTTAAAAGTACTTTTTCCATAGAGGAAGGTCAGCCTTTTATTTGTTCTGTGGAGAGTGTCAAGAGCAAAGTTCTTTTAAGGGTAGAGAAACTCATCACTGAACAGATACTGAGTTTTTCCTGAGTGCAAGTGATCATGCCCCAGTTGGACACATTTTGTGCAAGCAGGAGGAAAATCCAACAAGTGGCTGCATATTCTCTGTACTTGGTAAGTGGCTGCTTTTCAAAGAAGCAAAAATAATAATGTGAAAATATTATTTGGATTGTTAAAGAAAAGCAATATTTTTCTCAATGATAAAAAATGAGTCTGGTAACAAAGTATTCCTGACTAAGAGGTGGTGTGAAAACTTCTGTAAACAAATCAATATTTAATAAGGGTGGAAGGGAAGTTGATGGAAGTAATTAGATGGACATTAGGAAATGCAGCCAGTTGTTGAGGGAAGATAAAAACAGCACTTAAAAAAAAAAAATCTAATGCGGTTAAGGAGTTGGCTGCCCTACACAAATAACATTTATGTCTTAAAACCTGAGGAAATGACACATCCATAAAATATCTATCAGTTTGCAGCAGTTATCAGCAGATATGATTTGTTCTTGGCCCAGAGCTTGTCCAGTTTTATATCCATGGACATGATGTCTTAGGCACCTGTCTGAGATGAATCTCCTGCTGCAGGTGCCTGTTTCTCTTCACTGCTGGTGAAAGGAGCTCCCAGTGAGATGTCAGACAAATGCTGTATAAAGCTGAGATTAATACCCCTTTTACAGCACTGAGAGAGAATTCTTGGTCTGTAATGAGTTTAAATTAAAACCCCTCAGATTTTAGGGGAAAATAATGATGATGCTCACCTTGGGTTTCTTGATTTATTTTGCTTTACCTGTGTTTCCTGGGTTTCTTCCATAGGTGTGAAGTATAGGAACATCCTTAATAATAACAAGAAATAAAAGCAAGGGTTCTCCCTTCAACATTTAGAGCTTCAACTTGAAGCTTTACGGAAAAATCTCTGTGGCCCCTGTATTAAATTGCAATGCAACTGTAATGTCTGTCTCTGCACCCACAGTGAGCATGTCCAAAGGGTGCCCAAGGCACAGAGGAACTCAGCCTAATATCAGCTGTCATGTCTACCCTTGTGGGACAAGGGACATCACAGGGCTTTACATATTGGAGTGCTTCAGCAGTAGGATGATGTCCTCTATGGAAAAGATGACACCACATGTGGACATCCAGCTGCCAGCCAGTGTCAGATTGCAGCATCATCTGCTATGAGCCAGGCACCTATGCTAACTGAGCCATGCTCCAGGACTCAGAGGTGTAGCAGGGAGGTCTGTGCTGTCATGAAAGATGCACCTTTGCCTTTCTCTTACCTAAAACTGGCTAGAACATCAAGGACAAGTAAATGTAGAGATAAGCTGCTCTCCTCATAGTCATTGTTATGGAGCTGCATTTAGGACCAGAGGGCTGGGAGAGATATTTGACTCATGAACAGGTATTTTGAAACTGAAAAGGAGGATCTCTAGAAACTAGATGTAAGGTATGGCACTCAGGTCAAGAGTAAGGCCCCTAATTTTAGGTGCCTACATGTACACTTGGTATCTAAACTCACATTATAGTCAATAGGGATCAGGTCAGTGGAGCCTGGAGAATGATATTGCTCACTCTAAAGCAGGGTAAGCTGACTGCTCAGATGAATCACTCCTTCAGGCACACAGACTACATTGGCTAGGGATGGGATGCAGTGCCCTAAACACGGGAAGTTTTCACCATTTCAGAGGTCCTGGGAGGTCCCAGGGGGGTCTCTAGAAGAACACAGGTTTCTGCAGACATGGTGTCATACCCACTATTCCTCTGCAGACACCCTGAGGTCCCTCAAATGGCACTCAGAAACTAAAAATTGGAGGACAAAAATGATCCCTAAAACTCCACTGACTATGATGGGAAACACTCAGCATAAATGTAAATGTCTAAAATTTAGTCTTCTTAATCTGAAATTCAATCATAACCAAGGTCTCACCAGTGCCATTCAGTGATGGGCACAGTATGACTGATGTGTTTAAATATGAAATATTTTTGCACTCTCATCAGGTCCAGTCCTGACTGCTAGATGCTTTTCAGATGTAAGGTGACAAAGGGAAAGTCCTTCTACTATGCCTTGAACAGGCAGGGAAGCATGAACTCTGACTACCTGGCTGAGCCTGGCAGATGCTGGGGGACTGGCAGGCTCAGTAGCTCTGTTGGGCTGTGCCCCCACCTCCTCCTTGCCCTGGTGAACACCTCACAGCTTGACTCAAGGGCTGGATGGGCACCATAGGCCAAATACAGCATGTGGGGCAGTGAAAGGGTTGCTATGTGTGTGAGCCATCACCTGAAATCCCTTCTTTCCTCAGTTGCCTTGGGGCAACAAATCTTGTTTTTTTCCCACAAACTAGCCTTATGATTAGTAGCTGGAACTCAGATGCTTTATTAGACTTCAGAAGTGCTCTTAGCTTCCCAGAAAATAATTTTGTGGGGTTAGTGCTGCTGTGTTCACTCTCCCACCTGAAGCTGTCATTAAAGTACCCATGAGAGGACTCCTCACCCCAGGTGCCTTTTTGGGCTCTGCTTGTGAGGCAAATACTCTCCTAGACTAGCTCACTGTTTTTTCTTTGTTTTCTTTCTTTTTCCTGGTGCCTGGCTGCACACTGGGCTTTGACTCACTCAGATGCTGCCGCAGTGCCTTTTGTTTAGATTTTTCACTTCTCTGCTTTGGACAAGTGTGTGTGTGGGAGGGAGAAATATTTTTAAAAATTCACCAGTATTCAGCTTCCTTCAAATTTATATTACTGCATGTAAAACAAACTCCCCAAACATGTCTTTCTAGGCTTCTGCCTTGATTCCCAGAGTTTTGATTTAATCTTAAAATATTTAATCATTTCCTTGGCAAATGACACTGAAATTGGACAGATGGTTTAAACTTAGCTCTCTTCTCTGGAGAAAAGCTGCTCAATTAAAACAACTGTAGCTCTCACACATTCAATTCATCCTTATCAGCCTGTCCCAATTAATCCTCTAAATGCAACGTTACATAACGTGGGATCCTCTCTCCCTCATTTACTTTTCCATCTTGTCATTATTTCCTCTGTTTGCATACCTGCACCTCAGTGCTGGGAGTGAGGAAAGCCATGGCATGGGGAGAGCTGTGTGAAATTTCCCAGTCACATCTGTAGGAACAAAAGGGAGGGATGTGCAAAAGCCATCACTCTCAGTCACTCACCCTTTTACTCTCTGATGTTATTTTTGTCCATGGACAAATGATCTTTGCAAATCCATAAAACCACAGAATGAAATTTCTGTTATGCTGCTGTCTGCATATCTGCATAATAATCCCTTTCTCTTGCTAGTGCTGGGATTGCTTGGCTTAAATGGAGCTTGCTTGTGAACATTTGTTTCTGTGTGTGCTGGGGGAGTGCAGTTGGTTCAGCTGCAGAAAGGAGAGAATTGGAGCTGGGCTCAAAGAGACAGGAGGAAGTGGCCATCGTAAATCCCACTGGAGACTGGGAGATCTGGCACTGGTAGTCTTGCCTCTGTGGTGCTCCTTGCATTGCTTCACCCTGCTGCAGTGTTAAGAACAATAATTTGGATTTAACAGGCCTGGATGTGATTCAGGCAGTAAGTGAAGGGGAAATTCTGACTTGAGGAGCACTGGCCCATGTCCTGTGTCCCATGAATGGCTGAGGAGCAGATCTGGGAGCCTGCACACACACACACACACACACACTGGGTCTCCTGACTCGCTGCTGCCTGTTGTTCTGTCTGTATGTTGGGACTGACACATCCTTGGGTCAGCTGGGTTCAGGTAGCTGGTGGTGGCTGCCCCCTGGCAGTGTCAAGGTGGTTCTCTAGAGCCTGTAGGCAGGCTCAGACTGCATCCTTTAACATCACTGCCAGATAACCAGAGCCCAGGGAAGAGCAAAATTCATGCTTAGGATGGATTTCTTTGAGCTGCCTTCAGATTGTAGTGGTAGAGACTACATTCAGCCAGCAATTTTGGCCACTCTGGTTCTGCTCCAGATGTTGCAGGCTAGGGACCACATGGTTGTCTGTTACTGGTCCAGAGGTGATCTATAGGCAAAAAATTTAAACATGAAGAGCTTTGAAGCTAGTCCTGCTTCGAGTAGGAGGTTGGACTGAGGACCTCTGTGTGTCCCTCCCAGCTTGAGTTTTTCCATGATTCTGCAGACAGAAAATACAAAGTGCAATTATCCCTTTAATATTTAGATTAGTAAAGGCAGTCATCAGGAAATGCCAGACAAGTTCCACGGGATTTTTCCTCTAACTTAATGAATAGAATGAGACAATCTGCATTAAATATTTATTTAAACACTGTTCTAGAGTACTGCTGTTTTATTTTGTTTTTCCTGAATAATTTATTGGGCTGTTAACTGTACTGAACAACTGTCTATATGGAGACGGGGAAACCCTCTGGAATCTTCTTTGGGTTCTACAGTAATTAAACCAAGTTTCTGATAGTTTCCTGGAGTAGATATATTTTTTTTTGTGCAGCACTTTTTCATTTAATTTTAGTAGATAATGTATTTCAATGCTCAGGCATGAAAGCAGAATATTCTGTTTGAAACTGAAGGGATTTGTGGGAACCTACTGAAAAATAGCAATATGTAGAGCTCTCAGTCTCTGTATCAAAAAGAAATGCTTACCTAATAATCCTGCAAGTCAGAAAGAGAAACAGTTTCTTGACAGGGCAGGGTTTCCTCACTGCTGTTTTTTTTTTTTCCAGCCCCACATCCAAGGCAGTAATTAAATTTGGAAGGTAATGAAAGACTGTTTACCTGAGAAATTGTTCCAGTGTTTCATTCTCCAGGAATACTTCTGGGTATTCAAGGAAATTTCACTACCTCTTAATTCCTTCCCATTATTTCCAGATTTATTTCTGTGTACCACATACTAAATCATTAATATCCATAGATAGCATATACTTGAAGAAAAAACCAAATGAAAAGCAAAGCAAATCTTCACGGCTGAAGACATCTGCAAGATTTTCCAGGTATTCTGTTACTTGGGAGGGCCTAATCCCTGATCCCTCCATAAATCCAAATGAGTTGCAACTATGCATAGAATATTTCTTTGTAGTAAAAAGTCCAATGCTATCATGTTTACATAGTATGTTAGTGGGACAAGTATCTTTGCCATTTAAAAGGAGGAACTGTAAAAATAGGAATTAAGTACTGATTTTATTTGTATCATTCTTGTGGATTTTTCTCCTCTTTTGGCAAGAATCTTTTGATCTAAATTTTCCCTGCTGGAGTTCCTATGACAGGGCTGAATCAAAACACCCACTTTTTTTATCTCAGTCTCCCCAGCTGTAGAAAAATGACATTCTGGCCATGGAATGGTGTTGGGAAACTAATTTGGTTGAGATTCACTGAGGGCCCTGGGGTCCCAGTCACAATGGGTTTGAAGAGATAAAGTCTTCTTGTTGCTATCGGAAAACCAGATTACAAATATTTGTAAATAAATGAATGGAAATGCAAACTCACATAAGACTCTGATTGTTTTTTTCTAAGCAGTCAGCTCCGAATGCCCCTAATTTGTGGAAATTAATTATGAAACACAACCATATGTCCCTGTAATTACAAGAAAATAGATGTGGAGACTGGCTGCATCCCGTGCATGAATAAATCTCCTCATCAGATATGCTGACTGTAATTCCTCCATGAGGGAATTACATCCAGCCACACACCCATGGGCTCCCTCCATGGCATCCTGCCATACTGCTGCATTTTGGGGTACCATGAAACTATATCCTCTAGGAAAGTATTTACAATAATAAGCTGCTGAGAGTACAGTTCAGAAGTGGAGGAGTGAGCACTGGATTTTTGGTGGCGGCTGAAATGAGTACGGATTTTTGGTGGCCTCACTCTCTGTCTTTTTGCAGTGACCATTATCTCTCATGCCATTAGCATTAGCAGGGATTGCTCCCAAGATGCTTTTTCTCTGTCCCCACTGCCAGGCATCAGGAGAGAATAGGAGAGAGTCACACATGTAGCTGCGAAGTTGGTCCAGAGGTGCTCATGCTGAGCAGGGGCAGTGCTGGCTGGGCATGGAGGTGGCCTCATGGAGAGCAGGGCTGGCAGCCACTCAAGCCAGGGCTGCCAGGGGATCCTGGAATTTATTACTCATTATCTTTAGGCTTTCTGCAGTCAATATCAATGAAGAAATATATATGTCTGACTCAGCCATTGTATTTGAGGATTAATTTATTTACTTCTCTGGGTTTATAGTTCCTGTTCCCCACTGATGGGGCTGGAACAGAGCTCTGTCATGGTCTTGGTGAAGGTCACATAGAGATCAAGGATTTGCCACTGTATGAGAGGTATTTGCTTTTGACTGACAGTGCTGGGACAGCAGCAAGGATATGATCTTCAAAGTCCAAGACAACAAGAAATCCTGAATACTAATCTAACCTGATCAACAGTGTCTGTGACACTCTTCCAGGCATTCCTGTGATCTCTGGGAAACGATAAGTTATTGAACTTATGTCATCATCCTGCTCTCCCTAGGACACTGCTGCCTATATTTGTCAATTGGTGCTTTCAGTTAAATGACTGGCAGGCAAAAAAGAGAGGAATGAACCTGAAGGTGTGTTCCTCATGGCAGCCTCAGTATTACAGTATCCTCTTCAGCACTGTCATTATCTTGCAGAAAGCCTTTGTTTTTAGAGATATTTCCTCTGACATGATGTGATCTAAAAATTATCGCAAAGACTCTGAAATTGCTTTGCACATTCTCTGCATGGCCATCTGTCTGTCAAAGAGGCAGCTGAATAAATTGATGTGTAGCTGAACACAAAAGCATATACAAGTCTTACATCCAATAATTTTATTTAAAAAAAAAGACATGCATCAAGCTCAACTCCCTACCATTTTTCCCCATTGAAGGCTCTGTTTTTTAAATGTACAGTATCAACTATAATGTGAGCTTTACTGATTAGATTAATAGTTACACACATATATTCTGGTTTGCTTGTTTGCTTGTTTTAAGAATTTGCCTATAATTAAATGACTGCTGTCAGCTGTTTTGCATCTCCAAGTGGTCAAACACTAGAATGGATTTTCTAGAGGTGGTCAATGCCTGAAGCCTGTCAGTGTTTAAGAGGCATTTGAACAATGACCTTAATAACATGCTTGAACTTTTCATCAGCACTGAACTGGTCAGGCAGTTGGACTAGATGATAATTTCAGGTCCCTTCCAACTGAAATATTCTCTATCTGATCTGTTCTCATTCTACTCTACTCTACTCTACTTCATTCCATGCTATTCTACTTCATTCTATTCTATTCTACTCTACTCTATTCTGTTCTTTTCTGTTCCACCAAATATACCAAACAGATGCCAAACTAAACATGTCTAAGAGGTACAGACTTGAGGCCCAGAATTAAGTATTCCAAGTGTAATATAAAACATTAGAACAAAATATAGAACAAAAAACCCCTGCAGCCTAATAGTGCTTGACTAAAAATGTTTCAGCCAAGAAAATACTTGATATTAGTATCAAAAAGCCGCAGCAGATTCTTTTCCTTAGGACTTCCTCCAAACTTCATGACAACCCATTTTTCCCTTTTCTGTCCCGCCCAGTGTCCTAGGTGCCCCCTGTGGTAACCTCTGGCATTTTGTATCCTGGGAGCAAGACATTTCACATTGTGTGTCAAATAGCAATTTGGATTTCTCTGATAGCAAATTGAAAAATTCAGCTGACAAATTCAATACCTGTGACTTAAATGTGTGACAAATGCTGAACTGAACAGTCATTTCAAGTAACTTGTCAAGATATTGAATTTCTTGGGTCAATTTGAAAATGAGAGAAAAATCCATTAATATCTATTAATGTTAAAACTAGCACTGACAAAGCTGTATGCCTCTAAACAGGAAGGCACATAGCTGATATGTTTGGAAATAGCTTGCAATGACTAGAGCAGTATTGAATGTGAATACTGAGTGTATAGACCTTGTTTTTTTGTTGTAGTTTTTTTTTTTCCATTGTACACATTTGATGCAATATATGTTTTATTTGTAGAAGCATTGCATGAAATTCTCAACCTCAGATTGAACCCTACACAGACTTGCCAGCAGTCAGTATTGATTCCTGTATTTAAACTTATTGTTGAAGAATGATGGAGTTAGAGTATGGGCACAGTATGATGCAAATTCATCAGCTTAACTGCAGCTCACTGAAATGGTAAGTACTGTGAGACATTCCAAAACTGTGAAATCTGGCTGTCCTTAATTGGGGTGAAAAGTCAGAATTTTGAAATGTTTTGTGGAATAGAAAAGCTGAAATATTTCTGGTGGGAAACATCAGACAGATTTCTTGAAATGCAGCATTTCCGTGGGGTCAAACTGTTCCATGAATGTCAAGCAATTTCATCTAATAAGGTGAAAAATATATTCCATCCTATCCTGCCCTCTTCTATCATCAGTGCAGTGAAAAGAGGAAAGGGCAGCTGGAAATGAAACAAGACAATGAGTCTTGATTTTGAATTATTCAGAAACTTTTTTCCATGGAAATATCACATGGGAGCTCTTCCTGGGAAACAGCACTCCTTTACACAGTGCCCTCCCCCATGCAGTTTAACAATGGCAGATAAAATACATCATGTCTTCAGTGGCTGCTCATCCCTACCAGCACTTTTCTCATCCTCATCTCTCCTCCTATCCCATGACATTGACTCATCCCATGGGAGAGGTCCATGGCTACTCCTTGCCTCTGTATCTGGAGCTGTGGTTGGGCTTTCCTGGGATGGCTCCGCCAGGATGTGGAACTGCTGTGCTAGGCAGGCAGATCCACCTTTTGACAAAAAGGGCATTTTTCTACTGGAAGTGTTTATAGCCTAAATAGAGCTAAGGACTCTATTAGCCCATCCCATGAACCTGGTTAAATATGGCAATATGTCTCTGAAAAGGGAGAGACTTGTTGCCTGGGGTTGCTGCTTTCTGCTGCACACCTGCTTTGGGGTGAACTGTTCTGGGAGGGATGCTTCTCTCTGGTGGTAGCTATGTTTGTGTCCTCTTTGGAATGTGGATGGGCAGCATGGAGGTGTCACTCCTCTTCTGGAGATTTCTGCAGCTTTAGGTAGGCTGTCAGAGCAGCTTATGGGGTTATCCTGCAGCCTGTGTCCAACAGAATAAGACAGTCACTTGAGCAGCAGGTCTAACAACTGAGAAGACTCCAGTGGCAGCATCTCCTTCTGGTACTCTTTTCAGCCAACACAGCTACAGGGGGGAGGGTGGTCAGTTTTTTATTGTGAAGTAGATTTGAAGTTATGCAGAGAGCAAACAGCACCTGGTGGGATTCCTGTGTGTGCTTCTGTGCCTAACTTGGACACTAATGGAAATTAATCTCACCACGATACTGGAAAATCCTACCAGCTGCCACCCCACAACTTCAGGAGTCAAATACACAAATCATGAAAACACCGTCATTGCAATTGTCACAGAGTCCCCCTGGGCACAGTGTGTTCCTGGCCTTAGATGTAGGTCCTGCATTTGTTTTCCTCCTTTGGTTCTTCTTGGCTAAAGGTAAAAGATCTGGAGTGGATTTATCTCTAGCTGTGTGTGTAGGCATGGACTACCACTTGGCTATGGAATTTACCATGAGAGCCATTCAAGTGTTTTAATTGCAACATTAGTCGTGTGTAATTTGGAACATTGTCTTTTTAATGAATTGCATTCAGAAGGACAAATTAGTATTCCAAGGGAGTGCTGTCTGTGTGTGTGCCTGCCACACAACATACTGCCAACAAAGCACAACAGTCACATCTGTCCAAGATATTAATCATTCTTCAGTAAGAGAAAATACCTCGTTTTAATTGCTGTGCCATTCTACACATCCCAATAATTGACTTTCATTAATCTCCAAGAGCAAGCATGGTGCTGTGCAGTATGGAGCTTGCAGCATGGGCACAGATATCTACTGAGGCAAAGGCCACACTGGGAGTGATGGCCACCCAAAAGCAGGCTGAGGATGGAGGCTGAGGAGGGGAATTGAAGCTCCACTCCATAGACAAGAACAGGACAAGGAGAGGTTTTAGTAGACTTGATCAGTTCTGGTTAGCTGAACATTTAAATGTGGTTGAGGTAGGGATCATATTAGCAGGGTAATGGGGCATCTGGGATTTGTGATGTGGTTGTTTTAGGGGGAAGGAGCAGAAATCATCCTGTTCTTTCTCATACTGTGTCTATCCAGTATTTGGGTCTAATGCTGGCTCTGCAGACCCTCAGCTTCTATCTTCTGCTTTGGTGGTATGGAATAAATGGAAAGCACAGGGGTTGGAAGGAGTCTGGATGGCTGCAATCCTTGCTCTTTTTGACTTCAGTGCAGCTTTCCCCTCTGTAAGGGATTTACAGGGCTGCATCAAAGTGAACTGATATGACTCTACATAACTGCTGTTTATCAATCTTCCTGAAAGCACAGATGTTGGTGATTTTAAGGGAAAATATTTTGCTATATGTGGGATTAGCAGAGCAAATGTGATCGTTTAATAAATAATGGAAGACCTGTTCAGAGGGAGAGACTGTCATGTCAGTGACTTGCTTGGCTGTTACAGTATCTCTGTTTTAATCTCAAATTCAGTAGTAATAATGGGGATAATTTTTCTGCCCTTAGAGCAAAGATCTACTTTTTATTATTTCAAGAGCTGTTTATTTGGCAGGGGATGGACTCCATTGACAGATGATTTGAAAGCTCTGATCAAAAGTGTGGTGAACCCTCTGGCTTTCCCTGGGTTTTTGGCAACTCTCCAGCTGAGCAAGGAAGAGGGGTCTTAGGGCAGGCATGGAGAAGTGCTGGTGATGCTCCCCAGCTGCTAAGAAGGACATGAATGGGTCACATGTGCCTGTCAGAAGCATTAGCCCCATCCCAGGGATGAGCTCAGGGTACTGATGGAGCAGGGTCATCTCTGGAGTGTATGGTGCAGGGTAGCCTTTGGCTTTGGCTTTGAACCCAGCTCCAGAATTAACAAGTCAGTAGGTGGGTTGGGATGCTCCCTGCACTAGCACCTTCCCTGCCTGGGCTGGCTCAAGAAGGAGGGTATTAATATTAATGCAGCATTTATTTCTCTTGTGTCCTTGACATTCAAAAAAAAGAATGTATAATATACTGGGGTCAAGGTAGGCCAGTCCTGCCATTTCAAAGAGAACAGGAGATGAAGACGGAATAGCTTTCCTCAGTGTGTTCAACATTTCCATAAGAATATTTCTAACTTATACCTTTTATCACTCTGGGTGATTTCTAGGCAGATGTGGACACACAGACATACACACAAACATGTACCTATGGATATGCACATACACTGCCATAGCTCAGGACAGTATCTTGCCTGACCTGCAGTTCTACACTTGCACACAGAGGAGTGCATCTTTCTTTCAGTTCCTTGATGAAGAAATGATCATGAACAAAACTCTAAACCTGGCTGAAAGATCTTCAAATGATAAATCTCTTTCCTCCAGAGAAATGAAGTTTAATTTTGGCTGAACAATTCTCCACACATTTGGGTTCCCAATGATCCATTTGTAGCTTATCAATTACTTTTCTTATTTCCCTTCTGTGGAGATGTGGAGCTCATTTCCTGCTGGAAAGGTTACTGGAATGACAGTGTGCAGGTGGCTTGAGATATAGCATAAATATATTATGGTTTTGTATGCCTCATTTATTATGTAAATATGCATAGACTCTGTGCAGATGAAACAGCTTGATATCTCAGCAGGGTCATGCATTGGCTGGCAGTCATTTGTGAGGCTGCTTAATAATGCAAGTCAAGCAGTGACCACAGAAGCTGTGGATCCAAAGAGGGTGTCTGCCCTGCAGGATCTGAAGGACACAGGGCTCTTCTCATGATTTTGTTTTGATGGCATTTAATGGTACTTGCAAGTGGTGAATGAAATGCACGGGAAAGGATGCAAGAGCTCTGTTATTGCAAGGGCTTGTAATGGCATTTTAAGCCTGCTGTTCTTGGAGAAGCCCTTCATTTCCTGATTTTTCTATAGCAGACCTCATCTAGGAGACTTTATTGCTCTTTGTAACTACCTGAGAGGAGGCTGTAGTGAGATATTGGTACCTTCTCCCAAGTAACAAGTGATAGGATGAGAGAAAATTGCCTCAGGTTGTGCCAGGAGAAGTTTAGATTGGATATTGGGAAAAAAGTATTCACTAAAAGGGTATCAAACATTAGAACAGGCTGCTCAGGGAAGTGGTTGAGTCCCCGTCCCTGGAAGTATTTAAAAGATATGTAGATGTGGTGCTTAGGGACATGGTTTAGTGGTGGACTTGGCAGCATGTTATGTTAATGATTAGACTTAATAACCTAGAAGGTCTTTTCCAACCAAAAAGATTCTGTGATTTTATGATCCTGTCTACTAACCACAGAGGATTAATGGAACACTTGGACACCTCAATTCAGTGCTCGGAGTAGGGTGGGGGCATTTGAACAGCTATCTGCTCACTAGCTGCAGGACCTTTAAGGTGTTTTTATTGAAAAGGTGACTTTTCTCAGCTTCTGTTGGCTGTATTTTGTGAGAGAGATTCTTGCTGTTCTGGAAATTGAACCCAAAGAAGTACTAGCATCAGCCAGAAGACTTTGGAGGACAAATCTGTGTTATTTATCCTGAGATCATTGCTTTGGATGGGCTGTGTCTGCCAGTCCATGTATCCTGCAAGCATGGTATCATGAAAGAGTCACTGCTATATCTAGAGGAGGACATAAGACTTGATTGTGATTTTTCAAGCAGGAAGCCTCATGAATGTCATTAATTAAAAAAAAGGAAAGGATAAAACCACTTTGTACTGTAGTCCATGTGCTTCATGATATTGTGCCCAGGGCAGTAAGGGGAAGCATCCTGTTCTCCATCCTGAGTGGTGCTCAGCTCCCACAGAAGCCCTGGCTTAGAGTGCTGGAGGTGGCTCTGGCTCTGTGGGTGAGTTTGATTTGTAATGAGTGTGTTTGCAGGAGATGTTTTACACCACCACAACAGCTGGATTTCCAATCATTTTAGATAGGTGCAGCAATAAACCAGGCATTTCTGTGAGAGTTCCTCTTTGCACAGGGTTTGGCAGCGCTGCCAATGGACACGGCTCAAAATGTCCCTCCTGCTTTGTCTTTTCTTTCCAAAGCCCTCTGGTTTGCATTCAGCAACGCCCAACAAAGACAGCTGAGGCAAATCTGCCACTGCTGCTCACTTCACATGGATTTGCAAAACAGATCTGAGCCTGAACAGTTGTTTCACAAATTGAGGCTCAATGTGCAAATGAAAACTCGAAAACAAACAAACAAAACGCAGCACATTGTTGCTCTCCGTGCCTCTCCAGGAGATGGGCTTGAGGAGGGATGTTTGCTTGGTCTTTCCTCAGACAGACAGAGGTTGCCAGCTGTTTTCTCAGTTGACAGAGAGAAAAGCCTGGGAGAGGCTCATTTTGCCATCAGGTGGGTGGGAGCACCTCACGTTGCTGTCATAAGTGGCAAAATGCATCCCGTGAGGGCAGAGTTTGGCATCATTATAACTAACTCCTGGAATTTTTTCCTCTGCTTGCATTTGACAAGATGCTAAAAGATTAAGCTGTGTACATGCGCAGAGCTTTGAAGGGGGCCATAAATAAATGAATATTTCTCTGCAAAGAAAATACCTTCTGGACATTAAGGATTACTAATACAGCAGGGGATGCTCTCAATATGCACAAGAAGGGGAGGAAGGGGGCACGTGATCAGCAGATGGGGGATTGTTATTACAATCACCTTATCTCCCTTATACTTCAGAAAACAAAAGTTTCCAATGAGTTCCTCCTATCTTGCATGACATGGAACAGTAGTATCTGCCAGAACAAACACTGCACAGCCTAATGACCATTCTCTTGAAAATACCACTATAAAAAATTCAGCACCTGCGAGCAGTTTATAAAGTCCTGGTACAGCCTGACCTAAAAATTCAAATTGAAAAATAGTTTTTTTGTCTATTTACAGTGACTGAAAGGCCGATTCACAGCTGTTGGTTTGGAAAATGTCTGATTTTTCAGATCTTTGAGTTAATGACCAAACCTAAAAATAGTCAAATGACTATTTTAATCAATTGGCTCAAGCCATGAGCTCCCTTGGAGAGCCTTGGTCTTGGTAAAATAATTTTTTTTCTCTCTTCTACTACCCGATTGAACTGGAGTTTTTCTGAGGGATACTTCTCAAACCAGGAGAGTCAGGCACATCTTAAATGCAGCACCCTTCTGCAGGACCCTGCCCTTGTGCCTAGATGTTGGAAACACAAATTAAATGGTGTAGGAATGAGAGGGAATGTCCTGGTTTCTGGTGAATCACACCCAAACCCAGCAATATGGCTGCAAGTTACAACAGCCTTTTTGGTTTTCTCTCTATGGGCAGAAGCCATGGGCAATGCAGAGCAAAGAAAAGGGCTGAAAGCTGTAGTGCCAGGTGAGTCTGTACAGAAACAGTCGGACCTGGAAAAAATGGCAGTAAAACTGGTCCATCAGTGTGTGAACCTGAAGCAGGAGCTATTCCCAGCTTTGTATGGGGCAGGTCTCAGCCCCTCTCTGTGCCTCAGCTTCCCAACATAGACTGTGCTGGCTGAGATGGCTGATCAGCTCCTGAAGCTCTTCACTTGCTACTGTTGTACCTGCTTTTAATGAGCTTCTCCTCTGTGAAGTATGCTTCTTAAGTAAAACTGCAATTTCATTTGAATGCTCTTGTTGTGATGTGGGAATTTGCTGGGATAGGATAAAAATTGTTCTTTAATTTCCCTTGGATCAAACTGAAATAAAAAGCAGAAAATTAAGCAAAAGAAATTCCCTTATCCTCCTAGTTCACCAGTGCTTTGCTCTTCTTGGGCACATCTGGAAGCATTAAAATTCAGGAGAGAAGCTGTGATACTGTCTGTATAGGCAGAACATTTAGGTGGGGTGGTATATGGAAAAGTTACCATTTCCACTTTGGTTTTCAATGCAAAAAGTATCTTAACATGGATTGTCAGTGAGTTTGTGAATTTTGAAAATGTTTATGTTGGGAGAGGAGTGTGTACAAATGCAATTAAAAAATGAAAACCAGAATTATTCATGAGTTTATAATAATCATTCATGCCTCACATTTAGATCTAGTGCTTCTCTGGTGGCCGCCTTCTACTATTACTATGTGCTAGCTTTCTATTAATAATGCATATATTAAAAGTGCTTTTTCTATTGTCTGAGTCTTCTCCATGCAGTAGAAAACTAATGACAAACAGTTTGTGCCTGCTCTTGTAGATCTTTTTGCCCCAGGGCAGAGAATTGCCCAGGCTTCCTGTGCTTCTCCCTGCCCCCAGAGCTTGGTAGATGAGGGGGGGATGACTGTCCCCATGGCTGCCACCAGTCTCAAAGGGCCTCTCAGTGGGACAGGAGGAGATTTTGAAGGAATGGAAGACATTTCAAGATTTTAACTGCACACAGCACAGGAGAAGAAAACAGCTGATGGAGTCAGCAGGCAAGCCTTTCACCCAGCCTTGCAACCATCAGCAGGATGTTGGTGTTAAGAGAGTGAACAGGAAAACAATGAATGCAATTTAGTCATTGCTGGTGGTCTCACTTGTGTTGACATATTTTTCTCCTGGTTTCAGAGCATCCCTGTGGTGTAGAATTTCTCTGTTATCAGATTAGCTCTGTTATCAGATTAGCTTTTGTGTTACAGTTGGTTTTGAAAAAAGATTTTGTTTGCTACAAAATATTGTAACTTTGGGGAGAAATATAAAAGCCTGAAATATTTCAAATCAAAATTACACATTTCCACAACTAACAATCCAGGGCAATAAACTCCAGTCCCCCTCTATGCAATGGGACAGACAGCATTTTCTGAAAAGGCAGCCCTGTCTCTTCCTTTCCTGGGAAGATGTGCGATGTATCCAGGGGTACTGGGATTGCAACAGATCCAGATTTTAACTTCCATATGTCAAAGCAGTGCCACCACAGTGACTGGGAGAGCCAGACTCTTCTACTTGGCAGGACAAGAGGCACTGGGCACAAAGTTAGAGACACTAAAAAAGTAATTAATCTGAATGCATGAAAACCTTCTTTCCTGTGGGACTGGTCAAATATTGGCAAAAGGCTGCCTAGAGAGGTTATGGATTCTTCAGCCTTGGAGATACCCAAAACTCTACTGGACATGGTCTTTTGAAACCTGCTCTAGCTGACTTCTGTAGAGGTCCTTTCCAACCCAAACTATTCAGTGATTCTGTGGTATCTTAGTTGTGAACATTTGCTTGCATCTGATTTTAAAAAAATTCTTCCAGGGAAATGATTAAGTGAAAAACTAGAAATACAAATAAGAAAGAAACCCTTAAAGTGCCCCAAATATATTTGTCCAATATTCACCTTTGTTTTTTAAATTACCACCTTGCAGATAGCAGAGGTCCTCGTCTGAAAGCAGTGGCTTCCAAAAAATTTGTTTTTGTGTTGTTTACACTATGTCTGACATCCCTCCACCTGCAAGAAAATGCTTTATTCCACAGATAGAATGTCTTGGTTATTTTCAGAGAGCAGCACAGGGCAGATATGTACATGCAAAGCTTAAGAGACAAAGGAATTATTCTGATTATTTGTCAAGCCACCACTTTGCTTCTAACACATCATAAATGAATAAACCTGTCACTGAGATGCAATAAATTGCTCAAGGTTCCAGGAAATTACCACTGGCAAGCCTGGCTTTGCACATCTGACCCACCCTTGCTGAAGTTTTCCTGTTTGTCTGCATTGTGCAGTGCCCAGGTCCCTCCTGGGCAGCTTCTTTGGGTACTGCAACTTTAAGCTCGGAAGTGCATGCCATGGTTTTTTCCCTCACTCTAGACTGCAGACAAGAGATATATAGCCATCTAAAGTTAATTTATACATTGTCTTTATAGCTGCTACCTGTACAGGAGGTGGTCTTGTCATCCCCCTACCCCCTTATTTCAGTCTGTGCTTATAACATACTTTGGATCATCAGCAGTCACATCTTTTATATATCAGTATCACTTATTCCATCACCCAGCCAGGGAGGCTCTGGAGCAGCTGTTCTTCATTTGCCTGAGTGTTTTTTCCCTGCAGTTATTTACATTGCCAAGGAGCAAGGATCAAGCACCAACTATAGTGACAATCCAGGCACGAATTCTTAAGCCTCACTCTTGCTAGTGTAACTTTTGGAGGAACATTGGCATCTTCCTGTGGGCATAAGATAGCCCTATGTTTACTAGGTTGCAGAAGAGAAGTCTCACATTTTCAGTTCTGTGGGCCTGACTCATGGGGCTACAAAATCCTTGCACTGCCCAGAATGGAGCAGCAGAAACAGTGCAAGTCTATGGAGATTAAGAGCAGGATATTTAGAAGTGCCCAAGTCCTGCTTTCAGAGGTGACTGATCAGTATGAACTCTCATTATCTCTCAGTCCCTGGTATCCTTAGAGATGTTTAGAATGTCCTTTGAAAATGGGCCTTAGGCACTGAAAGAGCAGATATATTGTTGAACATACTGCCTTTGATCCCCCAGAGAAGAGACCCCCTTTATTTACCTGCGAAGTGTGCAAGGCAGCAAAGTCAGTGCACAGTAAATATCTTTACAGGAAAGAATTTTCAGTACTGTTGAGTTCAATCTCCAGTGCCAATGAGTTTTCTTAATGGTATCCATAGATATGTTCTGAAGATGAAACTTGGGTGTCTCTGGTTTTAAAAATTTGTCCCAATACATCATAATATGAGAAGTGTTGCAATATATTTCTCCTTTTAAAAAACAAAACTATATTTTAAGCCTATTAATCTTCCTGCTCATATCTTAAACAACCCAAACCCATAATTTGAGGCTGTTTCAAAACCCATCCCAAGGGTTGGACTAGATGATCTCTGAGGTCCCTTCCAACCCAGCCAATTCTATTTCATGCTTGCTTTCACCTTTAAACATCACATTTCTACTTTCAAACTGTTATGTACATAACCTTCATGAAGACTGTAAGGTAGCTTTTATTTGAGGGGCAGCAGAGCCAGCTGGTTCATCTCACAAACAGAATCTATACACCTACATCTGTTTGATGATATTTTGTACCTCATACATAAAAATATACCCAACTTGTTTCTCTGTTATTGATAAGAAGGCATAAGTAGCTATGAAAAGTTCACCAAAACTAAATAACTTATTTGCTAATGTACTGGAAAAGGGAGACTTTCAGACAATGTCAAGGTCATTCATGTCTCTGGGTCAGGTTGTAAGTCAATGAGAGTTGAGGGCTGACCTTTTCTGCAGAGCCTTTGGTTACAATTCCTTGTGTCAAAAGCTGTCCTGACTCCGTTGGACTTTGCTCATGTGAATATCCTCAGGGGCTGTTTGGTGTGATGTGGGGACACCTACACTTCTGACATCTCAGGTGTTGCTGGGTGCAGCATGTGGTGCCCTGGCCATGAGGTCTGTTTGCCTCCCTGACAGCAAAAGGGTTGCATCAGTTAATGGCTGAGATCTAAAGCCAATTGTGCCTCTGTCCAAATAGGCATGTAGGGTTTGAGCCCTTCCCCTGCTCCGTGCTGGGGTGCATCTCACTTCAGGAATGGGCTCCTGGGGGCCAGGAAACAAGGAGCCCTTGGTCTGTGTGGGCAGGCCCTGCTGGTTCATCCCAGTGGTGCAGAGCAGGACATGAATGCAAGGCTGGGAGAGGGCTCTGTCCTAGAGACACTGATGACCATCGTCTTCAGCTGGTCCTTGCGGGGCTTCTGTGGCTTCAGGGAGCAGGTCATATAGCAAAGTGCTTGTTCCTCCCAGGGCTGCTTGCTCTTCTGTTTCAAGTAAGAGTGATCAAACAAGTACCTGGTATCTCTCTAACACCAAGACACCTGAAAGGACTGACCCATCTAATGAATGTCCTATGATGAATCCCACTGTTTCCATAGCGATCCTCAATTTTATATCTTGGTCATGCCAAACGAATCAGAAATAGCTGGGTTATATTATTGTGCATTGCATGGTTTTTATTACCTGATACAACTTAAAGTTACAGTTGATATGTCTGTGTCTCAGTAGTGAATTTCTCATGGCCTGGCTGGGACAGGACAGTTCCCAAGACACTGATCCTTGTGATGAAGTAGCTTCTGTCTCTCACAGCAGAAAGGTCTGCAGCTAGCTTGGAAAACTGGCACCTTAGCAACTACTCTGAAGGTCTCAGAGTCTGGAACTGCTTCCCCTGTAGATACAGCACCTCATGGTGAGGTTTCATGTGACAGTTCTGCCTGATTCTTTCCACCACGCTGCTTGGACACACTGCTGATCTGCTTTGGGTGGCATCCTCTGGAGAAGAATGGTTAAAAAACACCCTCGTACTCCATGGATGAGAGGTGAGGACCTTTTCTGGCTCCAGCAAAGTCCTGCCAGCCACTTAGGGCTTGAGTTCTCTGTGGGACTGTCTGACCAAGTAATTGACTATTGTTAATATCTGCATTGATGTATTCAATAAGTCAGATAAACTCGTGTGGTTACCTAGAAAAGCTAGGAGGGAACTAACTAGCTGGCAAGTAAAAGATACTTCTGCAACTGGAACTGCTGCCAGCCAGCTGGCCAAACCCCTGGGAAAAATCACACAAGACAACAAACTTGTCCTTTATTAATAAATGCCAGGTCATAGCTAGATAGTGAGACAGAAGCTTGCATAATTGTTGCTCATGTTTCCTCTTGAAAGTGACAGACTTCTTTCTCTGGCCATGAATATAAGGTTAAAGCATTCAATCAAATATCTGTCTTTATTTTCCCTGGCTTAGGGCCAATACTAACTTCAAAAGGAATTAATCTTTTTTTCCCAGTTGCTAATAAGTATTTCAGAAATTTCTTATATTAATTATAAACTCTCTAAGCATAACCTTCATTTGCTTAAATATCATTTGCATTCAGAATTTTGTTTTGCCCTCCACACATAAGAGATAGATCAGGAAGCAAAAAATGCATTTATTCAATGTGCAGTGCAGCATCTTCTCTACCAAATAGCTACTTAAGACACTAAATGACATTATTTAAAGTTAAATAATGTACTTTCACTTATTTAATAATATTCCTAGTAATATTTTCTCCCAGCCATGTTATTTTATGTGTTTTTCTATTGGAAATAGAACTTAGTCCAAGTGAGAACTGGAAATGTTGTCACAACATTAATAAGACACATGAGGGCAAAAGATGCAGTAGAAGTATGTGGTATTTTTTGGAGCATGAGATATTCAGTGTTTGGAGATCTTCCTGTAATTTGACAGTTCTTCTCTTCTAAGCTCTTGTGATTTTCCCAATCCTTGCTGTCAGATTTCAAGACCTCAGTGCAGGTTGGAGTTCAGGCACAGTTTTATGGAGGATATTATCAAGCTGAAATAGAATCAGTCGGAAAATGTTTGTACTGTGATATTTACGAAACACGGAAAATCTCAAAGGTTCAAGAACTGTCATGCCAACCCCATTGTTTTAATCAAAACCATATTTGAGTTAATTGATCTGCTGCTGTGTTTTCCATGTGTTCTTCTTGTAAATTAGTCTGCCATCACTATAAAGTCATATAATTGAATGATACAGAGATAGCACATTTCTGAAATTATCCAATAATAAAAAAATGTTACAGTGAAGTGAATCTTAGCATTCACAAAGGCCACTGACTCTGCCATTTTTGTGTCTTGAATTTTCAGACCTAAAAAATGGAGCAGTGTGTGATGACATTCTTTACAGTGCCTCAGGGACAAACTTTAAATGATTGCTCTGCATGTGATATAGTGACCATTAGAGCTGGTTGGAAAAAGATTCTTTTCCCCCTCATGAAATTTCTAGTTGAGACTTTTTTTTTCTTTTAGCATTTATGTGATCTCAACTAATTATTTTTCACTGGAAAACATTAAGAGGAGATTTTCAAGGACACTCATCATGGAAATTGCAGCTCTAGATGTAAACAATGTATTCAGCTGAATGGCAGAGGATTCTGGTGTAAACACATCTAGTGCATGCTCAGATGAATGTGCACAGATTTTTGAGCTTATAGGAGGTAATATTTTCTATTATTTTTATTTATATACTGACTTTATGGTGTGTAGTCCTGTAATCTACCAGTCAACAAGGAATATGTCATACATCAGTAAAACCAAAGGTGGGAATAATTTATGTGCTTCTTTTTTCATGTTAATGAACTTTGTTGTTTCTGTTAGTGTGAGTGGGACTTGTGGAATGCCTACATGAGACAACAGGCATGAATGATGGGTTCACATCACCCCAAAAAGGCATGAAAAGTAACTGGGCTGGATCCCTCTCAGGATGGTGATTTGGAGTAGACTTCTTTGGGGAGCTATTCCCAAGATAAGCTTTGGCTTCTGCCTCCCTTTGCAGCACCTATCTCTTCCCAGTAACCACCAAGAGGAATTTAGTGAAGTGATTCATCCAACTGAGCTGGTGAAGTCAGGTTGCACATGTTGATTGGGATGAATATATCTTTTTTCTTCACTCTCCTTCACCTCTGCAGTTCTCCCTGAAGACATGTAGAGAGGTTGGTCTGTCTGAGGAGCACTTGTGAACATCAGTCTCATGGAAGGACCGTATCTGAAGGGAAGGAAGAAACTCACCACCTGGCTTTAACCAGGTGCTATCACAATGTCCTCTTCTCCCGCTACAGCAGCGAGTATCTTAAGAGAGAAAGACAAGGGTGGTAGTAATGGAAGATTTCATTATCAGGCAAACCAGTCACACACTGGATGCACAGGGCGCTGGTCATGTGTAGAGGACAGCAGAGTAACTTGCGTCCTGGTAGAAGGGACCTTTTAGGGTAGCTAGATAGTCTACCTGTGGAGAGTCAGCAGTCATGGTTTGTATTAGTACCAGTCAGATGTGGAAACATGGGAACTATGCTCCACAGTCTAAGTTCAGGTGCTGGACTAAAGTCCAAGACCTTCAAGTAGTGTTTGCTAAGAGAGAGGCAGAGGTTCATCATCTCGTGGTCTGAGACTGTGATGGAGAAAGGAGGGAAACAGGGAACTGAAACCTGAAAGAGGACCATTTGCTCTGGAATTGGTAGGCAAGCCAGCAGGCACAGAAGAACCTAGACTGACATGAGCCCTGAAGTAGAGATGGCCATCATCCTATGGATGCACCTCCGAGGAGACTGGGAGGCATAGAAACAGCACAATGGTTATCAGTAAGGGAGGTGGATTATTGCATGGGTGCAATATTAAATGACACTGAGTAAGGACACATTTTAAGGTGCTTTTACACCAGTGCAAGAAACCTTGCACTGGCCTGGCAGAGTAGGATCTCAGGGACATAGTGAAAGGGAGACGAAGAGTGGAACAGAATTTCCCAAACCATGGGGTTCATAGAAGCATTAATGTTAGCTGTACAGGTGGGGAAGTGACTCACTATGTGAAGGATTACATAAAGTGAAGCAGTATAAAATGATTAGTGGAAAAGAGAAGCACAACAAGGTCACTGTTGGTGGAAATCCCACATTACAACAGTAAATGGACAATCCTGCTATTGTACTGTGACAGGCAAGATGATGACAGTGATCAGACACTGCTAAGTGAGATTAGGTATGCTGTAAATTTAGGACAGGTAGGAAAAGTAGAATTTGACTATTTAAGCATGGATCAGTTCAACACAAAAGCAAGGGACATTTGAATGTAATACAATGGTTCCTGCAACAGCTGGACCTAGGATGAACAAGGAAATCATCAGCCTGGATTTAATCTTGAGTGGTGCACAGGGACTTACCTGAGAGTCATTAGTGGGAGAGATAATTATAGCAGCAACCCCAATATAAATAATGTTAACATTGTGGTGGAAGACAGCTGGTCAAATTAAGTCAGCATACAGATATTAAATTCCAAAACAGGGAACAACATTAAAAGATAGTAATTAGTCAAAAAACACACAAAACAAGACAAAAGAAATAGCCTTAAAAGCTAGAAGCCCAGGTGAAATGTATGCCAAAAATAAAAAAGAAAAAAAGAAGTTCAAAGAAACCCAGAATGGTCAATAAACAGTCAGGTTTGACCCTCAGAAATAAAATATAAGTGTCCAAGAATAGAATTATTTTCCAAATTAGGGTAATATAGTAAGTGAGATTAAATGTAAACAGGAAAATAAAAGGGCTGAAAAAAAATTTGGGAAACACCTCACAAAAGATGTTCAAACCAAGAGTAAAAAGTTAATTACATCTAAAGAAAGGTAAGGAAATAGTGGGAAAATATAAAAGGGACCTTGCTGACGAATGGGACTTCAGGGTTAGATAGGCTCAGCACAATAGCTCAATGAATTCTTGATGAACTCATTGCTGGAGTTCTTGGAGACATTCCCACACTGGATACATACCACAGGGTCCATGAATCAGGGGAGTGAAATCAATGTGAAGTAAATACATGGAAAGTATTGGATGAAATTGATTAGTTAGATAATTCCCAACAGCCCAAGAGACTGTGGAGGGGTTCATGGGGAGTGATGAACCTGTGAACCTTACTCCCATCCCTTATAAGACAGTGAACTTCATAATAAAGAATAGGTTTTCTGCACACTCCTGATCTTGGAAAGAGTTGTCATGCTTACTGGGAAGGGAATCCTGCCCTACCATCCCTGTTGCAGTTTTTGAAAGGTGTCAGGAAGCTTGTGGGTACAAGACATCAGTAGATATCATGTATTTGGTTATATGGCTACATGGATGCACTCTAAATAAGGAGAGAGCAGGGCTTAGTGGTCACTTTCCAGGATGGAGATGAGTGATAAAGGCAGTAGTTAAATTATTCATCAGATCCATTAGCAAATAGGGGATATTCAGTCGGGCAGAGCTTTACTGTGTAAAATCCCTAATGTAACATTTGTGAATGCTGGGAGTAGCACAAAGAGAATGGATCAGAGCAAGTCACCAGACCTGCATGCTCTCCCTAAACACCATGACCTACTGGGGTTATTTGTCCTACTCAGCCTGACCCCTCCTTTGTTCCTATGTACTGCCTAGAGACAGACACACCAGGAATATGGCCTTGCAGCATACCTGGGCCTACCTGGGCTTTTGAAGACCCTTTCAGCTACTGAAGTGGGCACCTTCTTGTCTGGGGAGAAAATATGGTGGAGAACAAATCTATGGCTTCAGTTCCTAAGCTGGAAGTGTTGATGAGTTTGAGAGAAGGTGATCTCTTTCACTGGCTGAGGTTCAGTCCTGGGATGCTGCATCTTGTAAAGGAGTAGGATGCTAGAAGGATTGTGTGCCATAGGCAGAAACAAGAATGCCATTAATTCAGAAATACTGGAGTGAGGAGCAAAGCAGAGGGCTGTGGTGTGGGGGGAATGCAGCCACAGTGACCTCCTGGGTGATGAGCAGGGTTGCTTGGTGCCACAGATGGACGAGCACTAAATTATAGATCCACACAGCTTCTGCTGGATGAACAAAGCAGGAGTGTGAAGTGTCTGGAATTTTGGTATCTGTGTAACACTGTGTGTCTGACAGAGACTCGTTAAAGAAATGCCAACTTGCTTGCAAGCCGTATGCCATCACCAGCCTCTTCTGCTCATTTACTGTTCAGGCAGGCAGTGCTGGGAGAGGAACTCACACAGCTCACCCTTAACTGTACCTAATGACAAATTTATAAGCCTGCAATGCTTGGTTTTCTCATCTGAGGGGGGAAACAGTACAGTTGAACTGACATTTAATCTATTGCTGTTTGCTGCAGTTTGGAGGCTCGGCTAGTAAATCTGAGCGTGCTGATAAGGGGTTTTCAGCTGATATCATCTGTTTGGTATGTGTGCTGACATCTCCAGAGAAAGGGCTGCAGGCTTTAATAGAATAGTTCAGTGAAATCATGTAGATTTATTTTCTTGGTAATGCACTGAATTCCTCCAGCTGGGGCAAATTGTCTATTTTTCTTAATTTAAGGCAAATGGGGGAGAGAGACATCTGAGATTCTAGTTAGAAACTGCAGAAATGTATAAGTTAAGATGCTATGTAAACTAATAATTACTCAATTTTTGAAAGTTTGGAAAACGTTGGTTTCATGGAAGAAGACCCATAAGTAATTTTAGGACATACATGAGTATCATCAAGTGATCCTTTTTTTAGCAGAGAACGGATAAATGCTTTTAAACAAATAGGAAAAAATATTAATGTAAGTATAGATGTACTCTTTGACATTCAGCTATTGAAATGGATTCCTTCTATTTGTATTATATGAATTACAGTGTCTAGCAGTAGATTTTTCAATATTTTTCAGCTAGCTGTGGGTTGTGTTTGAAACTCATTTCTTTTGCTATGTATTTGAAATGCACCCACTGGACTCCTAATTGGAGAAAAGCTGAGCCTCCTGTTTGAGGTCACATGTCTCTTGTCCCTTGGCAACGACTGCACTGTGCTTTTTGATGAGCTCCTTTCTTAATTGTATCAGAACAAGCTGCATGTGGCTCTACAATATATGGAATTATTGTATTAGTGGAAAGCACTGGGCTATGCATTTGGTATCAGTAAAAGGGTCAGCCTAAGGTAGGAAAGGGCTGTAACATTTTGTTTCCAAATACTTTCTAATGATTTATTCCAAAGAAAAACAAGCGAGTGTCCTGTGTACTTGCATTCAAATTATCAGAGGAAAAGGCCCAAGCAAGCACTAACCTTAGATGTTCCAGTAAATCAGATTCATTGTCAATAGTGAGTTTTTTTTAAAGGAAGCGCTATGGAGATTTTACAGAAGAAACAGCACAAGTAAACAAATCAGTTTAGTGGTCTTAAGCTTCACATTCCATCTGACTGAAGCCCGTTGAAGCACAGACCAGAGTCCCAGCAGGACCACTTTAGCTTATCAAGACCCTTCATGAAAATAAAATGCAAATGGGAGTTTATTTTGTCTTTTGAGTTTCGTATGTTGTATATAAGCATTAAATATCTGCTTGGGCTTCCAGGTCATCTCTATTATCTACCCCACCACCTTCCTTCTCCTTCCAGAGTGGCTGCACCCAAGCCCCAGGGATGTCCTCCTCCTGCCATGCAATGCTGCATCCCAAGTTCATGGAAAGCAACAACTGTGTGCAGAAAATATAAACCAGTCCAGGCCATGGCAAGGTCTGAGGTTCTGATCTCTTAATAGTTTTTATCAGTAGGTTGTCTGAAATGTCCACACAATCTAATTTTCCTGCCATTGAAGCCCACTTACGGGAAGTTGGTTCATGGCCCATCTGTATTTCATCCCGAAATTGGGTGCAGCTTAGAAGGGCTCCTGGGTCTTACTGTTCACAGCAGGCAAAGCTTCCCAATGACTCTGGCATTGTTTGGGTCAGGAGTCACTGGGTCAGTTTGGTTCATAGCACACTGCTATGAAAGGCACTTCACTGTGATCAGAAAGGTGGTGTCAGAGGGAGAGTCAGCAGCTGCGGGTGTAGATAAGTCCTTCTCTTTTATAAAAGAGATGGCAGCAATAGCCCTGCTGGGTATGTTATCAGAACGTAGCATTACGTACAAAATAATCTGAGTAGTGCTGAATGCTATAAAGGAGGAAATCATGGAGAGAAAGAAAACCAAAGGACTTACTCATTAGTGCCACAATTAACACAATGCATAAATTTTAAGATGGTTCAAGGGACTTCATATAGCTGGGAAATGCATCTCCATAATGCCAAGGATTTGTCAGGTATTTGAAAGATGGGATACCTAAGTAGCTGTGTTGGAGTCAGGGGTCAGACCATTTTAGTGGTGATGGTCTGAATAGCATTAATAATGCAGAATATACCCTTAAGTGAGAGAAACTGGATCTTTGAGAACACATCTCTCCAAATAAGATCGTTTCCCCAAATGAGGGACTTCAGCCCCTGTTCCCATATCAGAGAAGTTTTGTAAAATTTCTGCTTGTCAAGAAATGGTTTAGCTAAAATTATGAGCAGTGCTTTGGAGTTCTAGAATATTTATTTTTCAAGGCAAAGAGATGATGGTGATTACACATGTACACAGTTTTTTTCAATTGATCTTATAATTCTCCTACCACAAAGATGAAGATAAGCATTTTGTTGCATCTGTAAGACAGATGTGTGTTGTGAATCTTCAAGTAAGTCAGATTAAAACCATGCCTTTACCTAACCGTAGAGCTTGGCCCTCAAAGCCATTTAAATCAGTGGAATTAGAAGCTGTGCAGTCCAGCTGACAGCACATTACAAGGAAATTCCTGGCATCTAGTCTTCATTCTATAGTTTTCTTTGTTATTGTATCCTTTGTATTTAGTAATACTCTGGATAGCACAAATCTGCTCCACTATAGTAATTTTTAGATAATGTTTTTGCAACTCATATGACACCATTCACATAGAAAGAAGACTCCATTCCTTAGAAGGATCAAATTTCCCTAAGGGCTTGCAGATGTACAAGAAATACTCAGAATACACCTTCAAAGGTGCCATGCTCTTATAACCAGAATTATTTTAGATGGACATTTTGGTAGCAGCAAGAAGCCCTAGTGACAGGCTAAGACTCTCTTGTGCAAGAAGCTACAGGTTGTAGTCACTGTAATCAATAGACAATCCCAGCCACAAGTGCACAATTCGAGGGCCCCTCTACACTGCCATCAGTAAAGGGGTACCCAATTACAGTGTCACCTAAGCAGCTCAGTTGCCTGTGATGGCAGGGCAGGCACAATCTGTAAAACCCACCCAGGTTTTTCTCCTCAGACTATCTGGGGATTCAGCAGAAGAATTTAGGAATGGTAGCCTTCAGACAACCTGAGTCTTCAGTTGAGTGTCTGAGATTTGCAGGTATTTAATTGGAAAGTAGTCTCCAAGACCCCTAAGATGAAGATGCTGAGAGAGGATGCTCTCAATACCCATGTAGGTTACTGGTGGGTCCTGCTCTGAAGAGCCTTGGAAGCCAAGAGAGACAAGAACCAGAGCCACCCATCCATGTGTAATCCTTCCTGTAGTTCTCTGTTAAATTTGGTGCCAACAGCTTGCCAGAGGCTCATAGTAGGCCTGTGAGAGATGAAAAGCAACACACAAAAATCCAGGCAGATTTTTTTACTAGTGCCAAACAACTAGTACCTGCTCATGAGCTTCTTTCTCTTCTCTCCCCATTTCATCTACAGTAAGTAATGGAGAAGAATGCAACTATAGCTTTCTTGCCCATGCAATACAAATATTTCCCTTGAACTCACACTGGCTTCAATGTGTGCTCAGCACTAGGGCATCCTGCAAGCTGCCAAGGGTACTGTATGATTGTTGTCCTCATTGGACTCTGGTGCTGATGAGTCCCATGACTGCCAGAGCAAAAACATATCAGTGATTTTATCTCTTCTGTGGCTTTTGCCAGCAATGACCCTGTGAACAGATGATGCTCAGAAACAGGAGATGTGAGATGACTATCTAGGTGTGGGAATATGAATGGCTTTTCTATCACACAGTGTTAGGAAATGTCAGCTGTAATTGAAACTTAATCTTCCATCAAGTTTCAGCTGGCTGCTATTTGCAGACAATGTGAATGTTGCATTTTAGTAAATGGCATCTGAACTAAAAGGTTCTGTTGATTTATCCTATTCTTTTTCCCCAAAGGACACTGGCAGCCAGGGTGTGGTTCTTAGATTAATTTGATTTCATTAATCCAGTACTATCCAAGTATGATTTAAAAAAAAATATCCTGGATAGCAAAAATCCCCCCCCTACATCTCAAACCTATGACCTGCTTTAGCAGGATCTGCAATACTGCTGCTACTTGAGAACTGGAACAGCTGAAATGGAGGAGCTAAAAGATTAATCAAAACCTGTGTCTGCAGCTAGCTGGTGGTTATTACACAAAATCAAGGAGCAAGAAAATTTAGCCCAGCATAATTAGCATTTATGCAACTCCTAACGGTGTGAGAAATAAATTGTGTTTCCAAAGGGAGGCCTACCACCAGAAAAGCTTCCTCTTGATTCTCCCAGGCACATGGTGTGATCCTGGGGGTGGTCTACACAGGGAAAGGAGTTGGACTTGATGGTTCTGATGGGTCCCTTCAAGCTTAGCATATTCTGTGATTCTATTCTATGATTCTATGATACTCCATGCTTAAGTTTTTATCATGTATGATCACTGATAAGGATAGGGATTCCTCCTTTCCCTCCTTCCACCTGCTATCCCTGCAAACTTCACCTTATTAGTTTAGGGAGCCAGGTGTCTGTGCCAGGGATAGCAGATCCAGGTTGGTGTGAAAGCATCTCACCCTCTATGGCAGGTCTCCACGAGCACGGTGATTTGGACTTTTCAGTTACCAGTTTTGAAGTCAGTTGCAAGCATGAGATGTTCAAATGGAAAAGATTTTTTGCTAAGTTGAACAAACTGTGTGAAGCCCAAGAAGATTCCATGCCCTGTGGCAAAACCAGTAGGTGAAGTAGGATCCTACTGTGAGGTTTGAAAATAACCAGCCCCTTGTCCCACATGCTTTCTGCCATGCTGGGAGTGCTTGTGGAGAATACACAAGGCAGGGGTGCACAGTTCCCCAAAAAGGGGAGAAGTTCAGCAAAGCCCTGGTGGGTTTTGGTTCTGCCACCCCAACTTCTCACCGACTGAGTTTGTGGAGAGTAACTTCTCTCCACAGCTATCAGTACTCCATGCAAAGTTGCCAGTTAGTTTGGATTTGCTAGAGCAGTGGCAAGGCTGGGCCTCAGACTGGGCTGGGAATGAGCATCAACTCACAGCAGAGATAAGTGCCATATGTCTTGGACCTACAGGAGTACCCAGCTGAACAGATATTTATATTTGCCTTTGAAGTCAGCAGCTGCAATCTGGAATGCATCCAGGAAGGAGATCTGTGAAACAAGAAGACATTTATTTTTACTAAGTAAATCCCAGTGTTAAACAAACTAATCTTCTTGAAAGTGATATGGCTTCTTTTTGGTAAAGTTTATGCAGGAATTCCTGATAAAAAATTCATCTCAAAGATTCATCATACCGATAGTTTTGAGTTAAGCTTTCAAAACTGGTCTCTAAATGAAGCCTGCAGAAGGATGCATTGACACACAGTGGCCTCCAGTTAATAATTGAAGCATGAGCCTTGCTTTTAACTCACTTGAGAATTCAGCTGTATTCAGACATTCTTTATTATGCTGGGTTTCATAGTTTGTATAAGGAAATAAGGAAGTAAAAGACAACTGCCAAAACCATCATTCTACACTATAAATCCATGGGATGCTTTGTATATCCTGGTCACTCCATTTTGAACAAATGTGCAGTAGAACACGAGAAGTTGCCAAGAAAACTGCTAACTAGGAATGTGAAACAGCTTCTATAGCAGGAAATACTCAATAGACTAGATCTTCTACACCAAAAAGTGATGACTGAAGGGTGATGTCAGATGTTCAGAGGAGGTGAGTAAAGGATAACTACTCACTGTTTTTTAATAATACAGGTGTTATTAGCAGGAAATTTCAAACAAGAAAAATGAAGAACTTTTCATACATACACATTTTAAAATCATGGAAGTTGTGAAAAAATTATTGTGGTGGTGAAAACAAAGAGAGACTGGAAGATACACTCAATTGTCTCAATGAAGCACAATAGTCAGGTGTCTCCCCCAAGCCAAGAAGTCTCCCATCTGTTGATTTCTGAAGGAGCTGGAAGGTTAGCAACAGTGTGTCCTTCTAATATTTCTTATAACTGCTTGTTGCTGGTCATTATCAGAGACAAAGGTGGCCTTTCTGCCTCTCATTTCATAATATTATCTGTCTTTAACTGTATTTTGAGTACCATCCAAGGAAGAGCTCCTTCAGTGATCTTGGCATGGTTCCCACCATTCTGAACACTATCACAGCCTCAGACAAACTTGTCCATCTGCTTTCCAGGACTTCCTGGATACATCTCCATGCTCGGCCTAAAAGAATCTTGGGTAACTAACATTATTTGCTCAGGTGTGTATAGGTCACCTCACCAGAGCAGGTCACCTCAAAGGTTTTGGTGGTCCAGGGTTTGTCAAAGAGCCATCAGAACTGACCCCAGAGAAGCCTAAATAGAGAAATGAGATTGTGCAACTGAACTGTGATTTGGGGTGGTGACAGCTACCTTAATGTTAAGGTCTAGCACTTGAGGTATTCCTCCAGGGACTTCACTTGTGGAGAATTAATGCCATTGTACTTACATCAATGAATTTTAATTGTCCTAACTGCTAGGGCATGTAATATGCTGGGTGATTGCACTTATCACTACTGTTGCCAAAACTGAGCCCCTTTGTAGCCATTCAGACAAGTGTGAGGAGTTCAAGTGAGGAGCAGGTTAGAAGACACCTTACTGAAGTCTTAGGGTTAGGCACCCTTCTAGGATGAGGAGTGAGCTTGGTTGCTAGACTCTGCTTTGGCTGTGGCTACATCTGAACAAACAAGTAAATGGGCCAGGAATTGTTCTTTTGTGTTGAGGACAGCTGGCACCTTACAGCTTGCATCCCCAGAACTGTAGTCTCTTGCTCACCAAAATGTGGTCCCTGCACCCACTGTGGCCCAGTCAACCTTAAGCTGTGCTTGGGTCCTGTTTGAGAAAATGCTAATTGCCCTGATCTGAAGCTGTGCCAGGGAAACCACAGCAAGATTTGCTGGTGAGACATACTCTGGCCACGTGTAGTGTGCAGGGTTAGTCAACAGCCCTCAGAGACCTTCCCTTGGCCCTCAGCTCCCCACCTCTACCCTCGAGGAGGCAAAGTGGAGATGAGTCCTGCTGGGGCTGCCTCACTGCCCACCCTCCTGCCTCTGGCATCTCACAAGTTCCCTGACCTGCTAGGCCATGGACTGTGTCTCCCAGCTCCGTGCAGCTGAGAGAGGCAGAGGTGCAGGGCTCCCTGCACTTCCCCCATCTGCAGCAGCACCCACCTTTGCCTGCTGGCTCCAGAGGACTCCAAAGGGATGGATCAGGCTGCCTGAAGTCTCCTTTCCCCTCCTCTTCTGGGCCAGATGCCTGAAATTTCTGTGGAGCTTTGCCTAAATTACTCACCTAAATGAGACTCACTGGAGCCTGTCCAACGTGCCTGTTGTAATGGGTGGTTTTATTTCCTCAGCTACAATTGTTTTGGAATGTTCTTTGTTTATAGCAAAAATTGATCCTGTTTTGTTACAAGCGAATTAGTGTCAGCTGGAATATCTAAGCTCTAATTTTCCTTCAGATAGGGATAAATTTTATATCTTCCATTGCTCATGTGTAAAAAGCCCCTTCCCCCGCACCCCCTTTTTTTATTTTTTTTTTTTTTCCTTCTTTTTTTTCTTCTTCTTCCTTTTCCCTCCCTGCTACTGTCTAAGTTTTGGAAATGTATTTCTAGTGTGCAGTGCACAGTAAGAGGCCATCAAATGGACTATGGTTCAGGAAAAGTCTATTTGAGTTAAAAAGATTGTTTGATGATGTGCTTCTTTAGACAAAGACTAACAAGTGCTTTACAAATATTACTCCTACATAATTCAGCTTTCATAAGAAAGGTAAAGGGAAGTGTTCCTGGATGCCACACGAACAAGAGAGGCTTCTGTGCTTATTATTGCTGGCAAAGGCAACTTTGTATGCACAAAGAGTAGATTCTTGAGGGGACCAGAAGGCATGGTCTATACAGACTGTGCCCACTTGGGTTCACCGAGCTCTGCAGGATACTTAGAGTTTCTGTGAGATGGAGGAAAATCTCCAAATAACAAGCCCCTGGCATTTGGAATAGAGTATTTTAACCCTGTCTTCCAATTTAATGGCCACAGAAAGCAAAGTGAACAATCCAGCTAAATAACGTGGCATTTTAAAAACTACTTCAGGCTGTGTTCAGCTCTTCCACAATTCTCCAGCAATCCCAGATTCAAACACTTGGTTAAGCACCTCACCTGCCTCTGGCTGTCTGTATGGTGATGGAAAGAGAGGGGCACTTCCCAATGTGAGCTATGTCTTGGGAGAGCTGGATCATGCTATGGAGCTCTTGATTTCCCTCCTCTCATCAGAGAAGGCAACCAGTCCCCTGAGACAGGTGGGATAAGCCTGGGCCCGGCCATCCCTGGGGGCTTCTGGGGAGCTGTTTTGTGTTCTTGCCTCCATTTCTCTGCCTTAAAAAGTCAGCTTAATGAAAGGTATTTGCTGTACAATTCTGCCTTGAGAATCAATATGGAGAGAGCAAAGAGAATATGGTTTAAATGATAAACTGTTTTTAGACCAGTTGCTGATATTTCCAGTAATGAGGGATATTCACTTTAACTCAGGGAGAGTCAGCTGCAGATCTGACCTTAAGAAGTTTGAAGCATCTGAACTGATTCCTTCTCTTATGCAGTCATAAACCACTTGTTTTTCTGGGATGGAGCAGGAAACAAGTAGAAGCCAATGACAACACAAACCAGCCCCCAGTTTCCATCAGTTATAGGGAATGAGCAGGTGTCATATATTTCCTGCTCTTTGATCATTTTGCTTTGAATGCTTCACAGGAAAAAAATCCTTAAAAGCTTGTTGAAGGTTTTTACTGTGTTACATGATATACCAAGACAGGAATGCTGCTATGGTCTTCTCTGCTTGAAGTAAAATATTAGACAAAGCAGCTGTTCTGGTGGCTGTTATTGTGAGTTCAAAAACATTGTGTTGACTAGTTTGACATCTCATACTCACTCTCTCATCATAGTTTTGTTTGCAGCAACAGGGATTAATAAGCCTCATGGAAAAGGGCTTTTTTAAAGCAGTAAGTTCAAGTGTATCCCCCAAGCTTATTGAAAATGCCCTTTTCAACTTTGGAGATGTTGCAGTTTTCTGGCAGAATCCATTATGCTGTCTGTTTGCCTGAGCTCCTTGGACACCTTCCACAGAAAGCCAAGCTGTCATTTCAGACACCTGTACAAGTGTCTCCAGTCTTCAAGAAAGCCAGACCTTTTGTGCACATCGTGGCTGGCTGCCCAAGGCAAATGTCACTGCCTGCCTTGTTGATGTGAGGAGAGGACAAACAATTTGCAACAGTCTTTCTTTGAGCCCCTGCACTGAGCTCTTTAAAATATGGGGCTTTTGATCTGTAATAACATTGTAAAAATAGCCTGAGTGACTTAGAAGCCTGAGAGACAAGGTCCACCTTGAAAATGGTGTTTAGTTGGGAAATCAAACCCAACCTAAAAAGTCCATCTTTTGTGGTTGGAAGGTACCTGATAGCTCTGGCCCCAATTCTTGAAAACCTCACCAAATGCTCTTTAAAAAGTTGGTCACAGATGGGAAAAAGTTTAGTCTACATGGGGGGAGGGAGGGGGAGAGTGATGGTGGGGTGGGGGATTTTTACATCTTGACTGAAGGATTTAACCTCAAGCACCTAATTGCAGTCTGGGAAAGAAAGGTCTCTGCAGAAGGTGTGCTGGAGCATAGGAGTTCGGCTCTTGTTCTGAAGGGTTCTGCTGAGAAGATATATTCCTCCCTCCACTAGCCACAGGGAACCCAGCTTGGCTAATTGGGCTGATGATTCTGTTGGGCTGTCCTTCTTGGTCCTGTGGCATTTATGCTCTAAGTTACTTTGCAACAGGGTTTCATATTTCTCTTGCAGCTGGGATTAAACCAAAGGAAAGAAATGGTACTTTAACCTTGAAAAATTGAAGGCTACGACTGATTTTGAAAAATGAGTTCTTTGCATATTTAAGCAACCTTTTTTAATTCAAGTTTAATGAAGGTAAAAGGAAGAGCTCTGAAAAATGCAGCCAACCATGACAAAATGTATAAAGCCCTAAAGAAGTCATGCTTGCATGTTGGAATCCCACTGTGTAGCAGCGTATAGAATACGCATGGGAAAAGGAGCAATTTTATCACTATTGACAGGTCAGAGAGAACAAGTTTAACCTCTTCAGAGCAGATGGTGAGTTCCTGAAGCCCTGTCTTTAACTCTCTCTCCACTTCTACCAGACAGCATGGTTGCATTGCTCTTGGCTGTCTCCATCAGAGCCTCTCACACTCACTGCTGCCGAGTGGCATCACTTGCTGCCCAGGATGAGCAGAGAAGGTACTTGCAGTGCTGGGTTCCTCAAGTGGTGGTGTTGGGAGTTGGGGCTCCCCTCTTCTTCCTGCCCCTGTCAAAAAATTGGCATTGGTAATGCCTGGATCTGTAATGTGTAAATCTCCCTGAGGTGAAAGAAAAGTGTGCTGGGCATGTGATATCTGCATGAAGGTGTTTGAATATGGATTCCACTCTGTGCTTTTGAAATCTGTAATGCTAAACCCAAGGCTGCATGAGAAGAGCTTGGTCTCACCTTCCTTAAGGTGCTCAGTTCATGTATCCTGTGTCTTACTCCAACAGGCATCTGTGCACAGGCAGCTCAGTGAATCCTGGATGTCTCTGTCTGGGCTGATCCTGACTTACAGACTGATTTACTCCAAAGCTCCCCAGTGGGTGCATGGGATGAGATGAGTTTCCTTCCATTGACTGCAAAGAGTTTGTGGTGCCTACTGCAGGAGACACTGTCTGCATTCAGCCAGTTGCAACCCACCTGTGAGCAATCCCTGGTCCTTGCTGGGATCACTGTGCTCCTGGGATCTGCCTGGAACAGAGAAAGTCCTGGAGGGCAGCCTGTGGCAGAGGTGCCTTTCACTGCCTGCTCTGTCTTTGTCTTTCAGTGGCTGGGGAAGCTGTCTGTCTTGTGGCTGATTGTAATAACAGCTCAGAACCAGCAAAATGGTGGGATTGATGTGATACGAGTGAAAAGACCCTGGACTATGTCCCCTAGAAACAGTCTGGGTCCCATGCAGAGAGCCAGGCACCTTTCCAGACAGCTTGCTTTGGGAAAGCTGTGCTGCTGCTCCCATGGCGAGTGGCATAGGGTTTCCAAAAAAACACTGGAGCGTGTGCTTCACTTTAAAACTGTGAGCTGTCCTGATGACCCTTTGGCCAGATGGGCTGAGGTGGAAGTGCTAGCACATCTCCTCCTTCTTTCCTGCATGTATTTTTCCCCATGTGGAAATCTTGCTCATGGGGTGGGTTTCAAGGTGGTCCTGCATTTGCACAGATTTCAGGCTCTGCAGCCCACTCCATCCCTGCAACAAATCCCCAGGTGCAGTGCACACATTGTGCATTGCTTGAGGGACACAAGCAGTAATGTCACCCTGCTGCTGGAGGCTGCAGAGGTCAGTCTGGGGTATGTCTAGGAATCTGAGGGGGAATTCCTGAAGATGTGACCCCTGCCATAGGCACGATGCTGCATGAAGCAGCCAGCAGGGTTCCTGGCCATCCTGCACCAGTGTGTTGCAGTTATAGCTTAATGCTCTTCATCATTAAGCCCTTTGCACCTGAGGTCTGGATGTGGATTTTTGCTTTGGCATGTGTTAGACACCTTTTAAATTGAGGCTTAAATGTCCCTTTACAAAACACATAAACTTAGCAGCTCGTGTCTGGCTCACGTCAGGCTCCCCCTGTGACTAAGATCTGGGTGTTCGCTGAAAGTCTTATTTGAAAAGTTATCTTCATAAGGAAATGTAGGATTTCCTCTATTCCTGTGTGCATTTCTCACCGAGTAACACCATTGTTTATCCATCTTATGCTCCATTTCCCACCGTGATCTTATCAAGTTTCAAGGGGGAGGGAAAGGAAGCAGTCAGGCGCAGCAGCGCAGCGCTACAGCCCCAGCAGAAGGCCTGAGCAGCACAATGTCATGCTGAAAAATGCCCTGGCTCCCAGCAAGATTTTCACTATTGATAACCTTGCATAATGAGCTGTAAGAACTCATCATGGAGAATTCTAAGCATGATTTTGCTTCCAGAGGAGTGGGAGCCTTCTTGTTCACATGCCCTGAGCTCCCATCACCACGTAGTGCTGCTTGTACAGACATTCCTGGAAAATGTGGTTTGCACCTGGACTAGAGTGTTTTTTCAGCATGAAGCCAGAGCTAGCAGTGGTGAACAATAATATTAGTGCAACTGGGCTGTTCTAGCCTGGTGTTTTGAGGTTTTCTGGGGTAAAAATTAGGAAGGGTGAAACTTGCCAGGGATTTTTTTTCTAAATAAGAGGGAAGGAGCAAACAGAAAATGAAAGCTGAATTACAAACTTAAAAACAAAACAAAATTTTGCTTCAAAATGTGTTTAAATGAGATTTAAACACATTTTAAATGAGATATTAAATGAGATATTTTTCATCTGAGCTTTCTTTTATTGAAGTCAACAGTTTCCATAGGACCCCCTTCAAGTCTTCATCATGGAAGATACATTTTTGATACTGATATTTTTGGTAGGAGAGGCATCCTGATATTCATGGTCATTACCTTTACTACCAAACAACAGTATGTACCTCTCTGCATATAGTTTGGATGCTGTTACTGAGTGTATGATACAAGTATGTATGTATTTTGTATTTAGATTAACTCTAAAGATATATATTTTCAATGTTACAGTTTTCTGAATTATTTAATTTACTACAATGACATGCAGGTCTTTCTTTTGCTGTTACCAGCTATCCTTTCAATATAGAGAATAGGAGAATAAATTTTATTAATATAACACTTTAGTTTGGCTTTCATTACAACTTTAAGAGCAGCTAATAAGGATTTGTTTTGCTGGGCATACTGACTGCTCGTAGGCTATGGTCCTACGAGGGGAATTTCAGTTTATGATTAGCTGGAAAATATAATCTATCTCCAAGAATCAAAATAATTTACTATTCTATTAAGTTAAGGAGTTTCTAGAGGCAGGACTGGTTTTGGATACTCTCTATGGTTACATCCCTACTACTAAATAAAACAGAGCCAAGGACTAATTTTTGGGTGGGAGGCCAAGGAGCACAAACTGGTTTGTGTCTGTTCTGCTCCCTCCGGAGCAGACTGGCTGCATCTCCACTAAACAGCACTTGGCCCTGGCTCTCCACTGGGCCCTGTGAGGAGCATATTGGCCATAAAAATATAATTATTATTTTTACTGCGTTTTTCCAGTTCCACTTGTCTAAAGGAAAATGAGTTAAGCGCTGCAACCCACCACAGGAGTGTTTTTTTTCACATGATACTGGTGGTGTGTTTTGCTGATATTTAGTACAAGGGCATGTGAGGTTGCAAAGCTGCCTGGGACAGTGTGTAAGAACTTGGGGGTGGAGGGAGCCAAATGCTGTATTTGAATCAGTCTAATTAGGGAAAAGTCCAGCCAGGAACCATCTCAGCTTGTATGCTTGAACTCTGTTTTGCAGACAGCTGGTGGGAAAGGTTCAGGACAGAGCCAGAAATGAGCTAGCTGAAGCTTGCTGAACTTTCTCCCCTGTCCTCTTTACTTGGGATGTGGATGTATTCTGTATGACAAGCAATTTGCCAGAGAGGATTTTGTAGGAAGGAGTGGCTGGGCAGTGCTGGAGGGCTCTAGCTTCCCCCTCCTCAGCACCAGCAGGACTTGCCACCCATGCTATGATCTGTGGTCCAGATGATCCCTTTGGGGTTGCAATTCAGGGGTGTCAGCTTGCTGGGAGTGAAAGGAAACCCCTAAAGCCCCATACCAGAGATGCAAGACCATCTCAGGGGGCTTTTCTGTCCAGCTGACTCATAGGATGCAGCTTCTCACCAACCAAATCCCTGACCTCACAGCCTGGAGAGCTCCAGGTGAACCTGGTCAGGGAAGGGACTGTTGTTTTCTCACCTGCAGCCAGCAGCAGGCTGTGGAGTGAGAAAAACATAGCTAGGACAGCCCCAGCAGGAGAACTGTGTGTCAGAAACAGGACTCATCTGCAAAGCTCTGGGCTTGCTGTGGGAGCTGGGTTAAAATCTTCTACACAGCTCTTCCCACTGCTGTTCAAAATGATGCTGAAACAGGGCAAGGGCTAGGACACAATGGAGCTGAGCCCTGCTGCAGGAATCAGGAATGATTGAGCTGCACACAGGAATCTACTACTTTTGCAGATATTGTGGCTTCTGCTTTGTTTCCATCATCTGAGAAGAAAACTCTTGGCATTCTAACATTACTGTGAGGTTAGTTTTAATTACTGACAACTGCAGCTTGGGTTGCTATGGAAACCCAAAGCACTGCCACTTCTATAAGTTTAGTTTGTAATTGACTGTCTGGAAAGATCTTATGGGGGCTGATTCCTCTCTCCAGTCTAGCAGTAGAAAAAGAGGCATGGCCACTGCATCAGTAAAGCTTAAACAACACACACGCAATTTAGGCAAGATCTCCATCTTTTTTGTTATCTGTGTCATTTTTCTCTGATTCCAAAATGAAATTGGAGTGTTCCCAGTTTCCTGATGGCTTTAAAAACAGTCCCCAGTCAGTTGATGAAGGAAACTACAGCACAAAATCATTGATACTAGAGCTGAAAAACAGCTATTAGGTCACACAGTCCCCATACAAAATTGTTTCTATGCTATTTTTTCCTACTGCTTTTAACTGTCTAATTATAAATGCAGCTGCATTTGCAATAAGATCTCCTTCAGCTTTAGTTTCAGGGCCAGATTATTATACTTAGGGCACATGTTTTTGGACAAAGATTGTCCAAATGTTTCCATTCTGAACTCCATTTTCTGCTGAAATGTCTTGTTTTTACTTCCTGCCTTTTGTCTCAGAGTGAATGGCTTTAGAAAGCTGGAACCTTATTAGTTCATCTACTGAAAGCTCTAGAGAATGCTTGTTTATTTTCTGGATCCAGTTCACTAAAAAATATTCTGTGTTGAATTGTGGCCTGGAGTTAGTGTTGTAATTTATTGAAAATAGGGGAACCACAGCCATTGACACCTGGTATTCCTTTCCCTCTTTAGTTATGCATTACTCTTAGAAGTTATGCAAAGTATCTAAATTGCTGGGGGCTCCAGAGGACCTGGATTCTCCTCACACAATTCAGAGATGTCTTTAGTACTCTTTCCATTAACAGGCTTGTGAAAAACAAATACTGATGCACTTTCATAACAGAGAATGGTGAGTAGGATTAGAGTTGTGCCTTCAGCTTCCTCGCAGTAAATACATTACAGATTTGTACCATGCCTATAATTTTTCATCCCTGCACGGCATCACTGGAGCACAATTCTCACTGATTTCAGCTGATTGCCCCATTTTAATGGTCAAGAATAAGCTTTTTATCATACTGGCCTAAATAACCATGTAAGAATTTCACTTCAGTTATGTATTTCTGCGCAGGAGTGTAGACCTGGTCTTATGTCACTGGCAAGGCTTTTAACATGTTGAACCATTTTGAAATGCACTTCACTTCCAGTGAAGTCTGAAAGTAGTCTGGCTCTTCCCTAGTGAAATGGTGTTTGGTGGAACTGCATGAGATGACAACAAAGTGGTCTCAGGGCTCAAGATAAGGAAAATGCCACATCTCATTAGCTGTCCACAGCATGGTGATTTTAAGGTTGTATGTATTTTGCGGTCTTCAATCCTTGTGTGATCTGGGACAACAAGCAGGCAGCAGGATATTGGAGTAGAGAATGTATCTTGATTTTTTTAAGCCTCTAATTACTTTACTCTTTTATTGCTATTATCTGATTATCTTGTAAGACTCACAGTTGTGCTGGGTTCACAGAACCTTGCTTAGCAAAACTGAATATTGAACTAAGCAGAGGTCTGCAAATGGAGTCTGGTTGGCACAGGAGAACATGCAGAGACCAGTGCTGGTAAGATGACTTGACCCCATAATGGGGATGGCTTCTGGTGCCCTTTCACAACACATGAGAGATGGGCTCCATATTTGGAAGCCTGTGGTTTTATTCAGCCTGGATGTATTGGTAGCTGAGATGCTCTGGGGTATCCTGCCTGGCTTCCAGCTGTCACTGCAGATGGGCACTGGTCTTCCCTAGGGCTTGAGTCAGATTTGCCACCTCTAGATGTCAATGCTTTGTGTATCTAAGTTATCATGATAGAAAACAGCTGCCCAGGGAGGCTGCAGATCTGCATCCTTGCAGGTACTCAGCAGTCAGCTGGTCAGCTTGCTTTGGCTGCCCTGCTCTGAACAGGAGACTGGAATAGCTGATCTCTAGAGGTCCCATCCAGCATAGGGCATTTTATGATTCAGTGATTCTGATGGAGGGATCAGAGTCTGTTGTGACTCAAGGGTGCAATTTGGTTGATCAAATATGCCTATCTAAATAAAAGTAATCCATATGCCCCTGATCCCAGAACAGGGCACCTAAATATTGTGGGGACCTAGACCTTTCAGATCTTTTTCATTCTATGTTTCAGCTCATTCACTGGGTTTTGAATTGGTGGATGTATGTATAACTGATTCTCTGGACAGAAGCTGTAGAGATGTCTGGGGCTTCTGAGACCAGGGAAGTGGCTTGAGTTTGAGTTCAGGGGAAGACAAAGTCTCAGCAGTCTCTTAAAGAAGAGATATTAATTGTCCTTTAATCTTTTACCATATGTGCTGCTTTGAACTGAAGGTTTAGGAGAATGCAAGGAGATTAATTAATGTTCAGTTATATCTAGAACTTTCGTCCAGTTTGTCAAATTGGGCAGAAAGCTTTAATAAATGAAAATAGCGGGTCTGACACATCTCTATTGCTGTAGCTGGAGATCTGATAAAGAGCACAGACTCTGTGTGGTAGCTTTTGTGGAAAATCTTCAAATGCTGACAACTCTCATCTGAGCTGATGAATAACTCAAAAAAGAGTTTAGCTTTCAATCTTACTGTTGTCACCCACAAGGAGTCTGATTCCAGACATAGCCTTTGTGGTTAATAAACCCATCTTTCTCCCATTCTCAGCTGTTGGCAGATAATAGGGAGGGATGTAAGCTCATGTTCCTGATGAGCTATGTCTGGCTTTTGAGGGAACCTGTGGAGGACAAGGAGGAGCAGAATACTGCTTACCTCTCCTTGCTTCTTCAAGGTGTTTCTATGGCTAGGCTGGCTGTTCTCCTCCTTGGTCAAAGCATGTGTTTTCTTCTCTATACTGGTGTCTGGGCTTTTGAACACCCCTGAAGGAAAATTTGAGAGAACCCCTTTTACTGGTTACTCTTTGACTTTCTTTTACAAATTTATATGGTCCTTTTACTCTGGGGGATCAAAAGCCACCAAGATCACAGATAAAATCATAGGAAGTTAGGGGTTGGAAGAGACCTTGAAAGATCATCTAGCCCACCCCCCCCTTCTAGAGCAGGGTCACCTACAGCAGGTTACATAGCAACATGTTCAGGTGGGTTTTGAATGTCTCCAGGGAAGGAGACTCCACAACCTCTCTGGGCAGCCTGTTCCAGTGCTCTGACACCCTCACAGTGAAAAAAATTCTTCCTTATATTTATACAGAACCTCCTGTGCTCCAGTTCATGACTGTTGCCTCTTGTGCTGTTATCAGTCACCCCTGAGAAGAGCTTGACTCTGTCTTCCTGGCACTCACCCCTTACATATTTATAAACACTAATGAGATCATCTCTCATTCTCCACTTCTCCAAGCTGAAGAGACCCAGCTCCTTCAGCCTTTCCTCATAAGGGAGGTGTTCCACTCCCTTAATCATCTTGGTAAAGGTTTGTTTGAAGGTTCATTGTGGGTTTATGGAGGTAAACTTCCATCTGCAGGACCAGATGTGATTGTCTTTCACTTTAATGAGCTGCTCAGCTGGGTGTTGTTCCTTTCCTCTGTATTTGCTGTTTTCTAGACTCTTGTACAAAGTGTTTGTTTAGGGTCTGCTTAAATTGAAGATGCCAGATGAAACAAACCACCTTTGCTTGGGTGCTTCTTGTACAGATGCTGTTTTCACACAGGCTCTGGATGAGATTTACCATCAAGGTTTGCATTGCTCTTCCTAATGTCATCATGAAGCAAGCCAGTTTTTATAAATGACCACAAAGGTGGTAAGAGGCAGGCTAAAGTTTTTCATACTTCCAAAGGAAAGATCAGCAGAGGAAGTTCATAATGAAATACTAATTAGGACATGTTCTTTAGCTAATCAAGGACTTTCATAGCAAAGGTCTTTAAGTGAAGAAATTAAAATGTTCCCTTAAGTGAAGAGGTTGACTGTAAAATTATTCAGCTGCTATGTTTGCAATCAAAACATGATCCTGACTTCTAAAAGGAGAGGGGAAAAAAATATCCTCAGCAATTTCCCAGTCTGATTATGAAAAAAACTCGAAGAGATAAAGAAAATTCCAGCTTTTGAAATTAAGGAGGATTTTTCTGAGGAAGACTTCAAGACAGTCTTATGACAAATAACAGCAGTCTGTAACAAGAGGCATGTGGCACACAGTGACATGAAGGGGTTGTGAGTTGCACTGAATTGTGCTGTGTGATTGCACTGCAGTGGACATTGCTGCACTAGAGAGGGAATTTGGTGTGAGACAAGCTGTGTGTACATGGTGCTGTAGGATGTCTTCGAGCTGTTGTTTTCCTAGGAGGCTTCTGCTTTTGGGGCCACTAGGCTTTGAGCGGTTAAAGGCATCATCAGGGACATACAGGAAAAGGGGGGCACCATCTTTGGGGACAATGTGAGCCCTTTGGGGTGAGCTGCTTGCTTCTGAGAAGGTTAAGAAACAAGAGGTTCAGATGGAGAAGCTTTGTGTTTGTATGCTGGCAATGAGTGAGCCTACAAGGTACTGAAGTGCAGCAGACAGAATGGCTGGAGAGTTGCGGGCTCCAGACCCCATCAAAAAGATAACATGGATTTACACCTGAGCAGAGGAGAATTTATGCCCACCTGGATGGCCAGAGTGTTTCTTCACTTCCCTGAAGAAACCATGATATTGTTGGGAGCTGCTGTGCCCAGTGTCCAGGTGCAAAAGTGCTCAGTAGGTATTTTATCCAGTCAGTCATCCTGCCTTTGCTCTGATGCCTAGGGCTTGGAATGCCAGCACCCTTCACAGTTACAGCTTTGCAGGGAGATCTAAAATGTTAAATGAGATAATGAGTGCCCCTCTGCCATAGGCTGATGAGCACCTGAAAGAGCAGAGTGGCTCTACAAATTTCTCTTGGTTTTGTAAGCTGAGCTACACTGTAAGGGTCCAGTTACTGCAGCAATTTGGGCTGGTGGGCACATTTATCCAAGGAGCTAAAAGAAACCCATGGAGCAGGTAGGAAAATGTTCCCATGACTTTTCCTTCCCCCCTGGAGTAGGTCTTCTCCAGGGAGCTGTTAGTGACACTTCCACCTCCTTGCTGTGTCCTGTCCCATGCACCAAGCTAAAGGCACTGCTGCGGCTGGGAGTAGCCAACCTTGTGCTGTTGTCACACATCAGAAGTTCTCCTTCTCTCTGTGGGTCTTGTATTTGTGGCTTCTCAGTGTGTTCCACAGTACATTTTGTGCCCATTTCCTTGCAGAGATGACTCATGTGATGGAACGTCATGTTTCTCAGTGAGTGAAGCTGAATAATTGTAATGCCTCTAAATGCCAATTTTTCTCAAGTAGGTTTGTTTTGTGTGTGGCTTCCAAGTAGAATGTAATCTTGAGTATTTTTCTTAATTCATGTTTAAAGTTCTTAATGGAATGGCTGAAGCTGTCATATGTTTTAAAAATTCAACTTCAGTTACTGATTTTCTTTTTCCTAATTTCCTTCTGGAGTATGTAACATTTCAGATATGGTTGAGTGATAATGTCTTTGTGATTTTCACAGTATTTAAAATGTAACACATGTGCATTTTAGGAGGCCTTCTAAAATGGTTCTTCTTAGATAAGATATTTTACCCTTTTTTAATTTTTTTTTTTTAATCTTCAGTGTGTTTAATTTGGGGGCTGTTCAAAGCAATATTTTTCTTCTCTCCATGGTTTACATGGTGCTCAAGAAATTCACAGAAGAATAAATTTTCATATAATTTTAGCATTTAATTCAATACCAGTATATACTCCTCAGAAACAGGTGTCAAGTAGCATGGGAGAGGAATTCAAGTTAGAATGAGGAATAAGCAAAGTATCTTTCTCTCAGTTGTACTTAACAGTTTTGAAACCTTCAGTCCATCATTTCATGTCTCCGAAATAATGAGAATCTTCTAAATTGAATTTGTACAAAGCAAATCCACTGAGTCAGTGACTTTAATATACCTTGAGTGGCCTGCTGGGAGAGCAGCAGAGCAGACAAGTGACTGTCTGAGGGGTTATTGCACCATTTACCTTTACCATCCAACAGCTGATGCCCAGGCAAGGCATATGATTTTGCCTGTGCCTCCTATGCAGAATGTGGAGAGAATCTTCTCCAGAGGAGTTACAAAAAATAGGGGATGAGGTTCTGCTCTGCCATGTGCTCTCTTTGCAGCACAGAAAATGCCAGAGGAGAGGAGAAAGATCAGAGCTTGCATGGGGCAGGAGCTCCCTGAGGAACATCCGTGTCCCTGGGGAATCAGTGGGGGTATGGGTGGCCTCAGACCTCTGCTGCAAGGCTCAGGCAGCCCTGGTGACAGCTTCCCTTTCTAATGCCACAGCTTGGAAAACTTTCCTGGGTGCTCCCGTGTGCCTGGCACCACTTGGTGTGCTCCCAAGAGCCCGGCAGCCAGGAGGAGGGGGATGTCCCTAAGCCTGAGGCTGGGTTCACCCTTCCTGGTGGGTGATCCCTTGGATGGGCATCTGGCACTGCCCTGCCCAATGCTGTACCTGCCCTGCAGACAGCTCTGCTTTCCTCTCTCCTGGCACTTTGTCCTTTTCCTTGAGGGACTCTGCTTTGGTGAAGCTCTGCAGATGGAGGGGACTCTATACTAAAGCCTAGGCTTATTTAGTTACTTTTATTTCTATATCTTTTTTTGAGAACATACTAAAGTTAAGCCCATTACTCCCATTCTGAACCCAAATCACACTTGTCTTTGACTAAGACACGTCATTTCAGAAAGGACTTTGTAAAATGGAGAATTTATAGTAATGCACTCTCAGTATGAAATGTATGTGGCTTTTTTCTTATTTTAAGTAATTTTCTTCTATCTTCCTAGTGACTGGTGCTTATTATGTTTCTCTCTGTTTTTTACACCTTACTCTTCTTTCCTTTCCTTCTATTATGTTCCTTAATTTCTTCTAAAATTGTTAATCCATTTTTGCCACCTTTTTTTTTTTCTTTTTCTTTTTTCTTTTTGTCTGGTAAAAGCAACCACAGATCACCATCAAACAGCTATATATGTTTTAGTAACTGTTTTTATCCCTAGAGATCTTAAACTTTGTCAGAATATCCTGATAATATTCTGACTGAAATTCCCCTCTGAAGTCTCAGTTTTATACATACTGTTGCTTCCCCTGTACCTCTTTGCAGGCAGATATTTAGTGATGTTTTTGTTTAACCTCTGGAGAAGACACAAGATGGAAAACAAGCAAGTAACAAGCATTTCCAAATCCCAGTGCTATAAATCTGTTTTGTTTCCCTTCTGCTTACAAAAATGGCAAATTATCTGTTTTATTATCTGATATCACACCAATAACAAGAGGAGTCCAATTATGAAAAATTGTCTGAGATAAAATGACTCACAGTGGATCTGTTTTTCATGGCCCTGTTGCAGGGAAATATTCACCTGCCTGAAGTGAGGAGAATTTACACTTGTGCTGTCAGCTGAAAACATCCAATCAGAAAAAAAATTGTCAGATAAAAACTTTGGCCAGTGGTGGAGTATGGGGGGTTGGGATGGGTTCCCTGAATTCCTTTCTGAACCAGTTTTCTAAAAAGTTGAGACCAGGTTTGTCCATGTTACTCAAATGTTTTCTGTCCAAATGTAACAATGAATTGGCTTGAGGGAATTTGATTCTTCCCAGTTTATTTTTACCTATTAGTTGTAAATCAGTTTAAAAATTGCACCATTCCCTTGATGTGAGTGAGCAGTAGGGGGGAAGGGAAATGTTAGTAATGTATCTGAGCAATAAGATCAGTACTTTAGTTATTTTATTTGGTTATGTACACTTCCAAATGTCTGGACCCTCTCTTATGCAGCAATACAAAGTGGAAGTATCTGGAATCACAAAAGTCTCAGTGCTGTTGTGAAGGGTGCAGCTTGCTCAGCCTTCAGGCTTTAGGAGTGGCTGATGGAACACCCGTGTCCCACCCAGCAGACTTTCATCTAGAGAGAGAATTACTAGGTCATTCTGCATCTACTTCAAAACACTGTCCCACCCTGACCTGCCCCTTGAACCTCCCACAAATGTCAGGGGATGAATTTTCTGTGTGCTGGTGGTTGCCCTGCCAGCAGCTCCTGGGCTAAGAGAGAAGGTATATGACACAAATCAGGACCTTGTGTCATCAAGCAGGGCCTGATCTGCAGCTGTTTGGGCTGAAAAGCATTTCTATTGGGTCAGTGGGATGTTGGTTAAGATGTAATGCTCAGTCACTGTAGAAACTGTATTTTTTTTCTTAAACATGTTTCTGTGCCATGGGGGATTAGGCTGTCACTTTATCTGCAGGACAAGTGCAGGGGTTTTGTATTCACCTGAATGGTGGCACATGAAATTAGCCCTGGGGGTACCATACACCATTTTCCACTCCCCAGCCCTGCCCAGCAGTCCAGCTGGTAGTGACTCTGCCACCCTTCCAGACAGCCAGCACAAAGAAAGAGAAAGGCCATTGCATTAGAGGGGCTTTCACTAACAAGCAGAGCAAGTTTTGCTTGGTTTTTTCCTTTCCCCTTTGTCAGTTAGGATGTTCTTGGGAAAGAAAGTGCTTTACTTCCAGCTCAAGAGTTACTGTTAATAACAGAGGAATGTGAAGATGTCTTACCAGGACCAGCTTCTGTAATGATTAATGATGGGCAGGCTCTGCCAAAACTGTGGTGGTGGGAATCACATACTCATATTTATGTATGTGTATGTAGTATATTTGTGTGTGTGTACACAGATATGTTGCTGGAAGTTTACACTAAAAATACCCTCTTTGAAGTCAGAAAATTGCCTTTTTTGTCTCTTTTTTGTCTTAGAGAACAGCAGCAGACACATTCCATCCTCCTGAAAAATTCATATCTGTTCTGGGAATTTCTCTGGTGTCAAGGCAGCACATTTAGAAAATGTATTTTTAAAAGAAGAGTAAAAAATACTTGGTGAGCTATCACTGACCCTTTCTGAGGCTTCTGCCCTGAGATGATCCTTCTCTTACTGATTTACCTGGGGTTACAAGCCTGGGCTTCCTGCTCCTCTCAGGAGACATCCTTCAGCTTTCTGTGGCACAGAAGGCTCTCCTGGAGAGAAAGCCTTGATGCAGTCAGGATTGTTTTCTATGGAAAAAAAAATTTAAAAGAAAAAAGATGAGATAGGAGATAGAATCTCCTGCATAGAGGAGAGACACCAATTAATGTCCCTGCACAGTGACAGGATGAGCTCAAGTATACTTGTAGCTTGGGACTAGCTCAGCACTTGCTGCTGTTTTTTCTGTTAGTAGGCAGGTGTGTGGTAAGGTAGAAGGATGGTGCTGGGAGTGTGGTGGTGTGGTGCTGGCTGCAGATTGCTGGGAGGCAGGACACTTCTATTTGGAAAGCCAGGATTTGTTAATTCTGCTGCTCAGTCAAGTGATGGAGGACGTTTAGTCACAAAACACTCAATAATCATTTGGAAAGTAAACCAGATTTATGTATAATAACAAGAAACATGTATATTTGCAGTGAAGCTGTTGACAGGCAATGCGTAAGCCTATGTCTTTCTTGGAGGCCACAAGCTTTGTATCTTATGTTAATTACTGGCCTACCATTTTTTCTTCAAAATATCACAAAGAGCGTTAAAGAAGACAGGTAGACATCTCTGTTTTGTTTTACTCAGGTGGCCAAAAATGTCCAGAAACAATGGGATGGGAACAGGGCAGTTTTCACAAGGAAAAACCCCATTTCTAGTTAGATAGATTGCCACTCTGGGCCAAAGACAGCAAATAGTTGTGCTAACCTTTGCAGGGGGGCAAGGACAACCCTGAAACCTTAATTTTTCCAGGAAGAATCTGTAGGGAAGGGGAGTCCTCAGTGGTTCTCCTCTTGGGATGGATTTTGAACACCTCCAGGTTGACTGTATAGCATCAGGTGGCTGCTGCCCTGGTGGGGCAGGACTGTGGTACCTGGTGCCAGCCCCATCCTACCCCTTCTCTGAAGAGTGGAGGGACTTGGTAGGGCTGCTGTGTGCTCTGGTTTATGGCTTCACTACGTGAGTAACTTGTGCAGGGAAACAGAAATCTATATTACCTCTGTGCAGGGGTTCCTCAATGATTCTTCACTCTGACAGTGATGAAGCACTAGAACAGGCTGTCCAGGGAAGCTGTGGCTGCCCCTTTCCTGGAAGTGTTCAAGGCCAGGTTGGATGGGGCCTTGGAGCAACCTGGTCCAGTGGGAGGTATTGCTGCCTGTGCAATATCCAGTTGGAACTGGATAATCTCTAAGGTCCCTTCCAACCTAAACTATTCTATGATTCTATGACCCTTTGCAGTGGGACAGCCAAGGTCAGTCAAGTGAAGGTGTCTTACAGAAGGTGGTGAAATGCAAGGTGGATCTGCTCAGATTTTAACTGCAAGTGCTTCATATACACATTTGCTGTATGTGCATCCACTGCAATGCCCTCCTGGGAACACACACACAGAAGTAGAAGTGTTGCTTAATGGTTTTTGAAACTACTATTCAGAAATGCTGCAGATGGCACCCAGTGCTGCGGTTCTGAACTGCTTTGGGTGGAAAAAAAAACCATTATTGAGAGAAAATTGCCTGTGTGGAAGTGAACCCTTTTACATTCACTCAAAATACTGCTCTTGCTCTCTCTCACTACTGCTTCCTTGGTACTCAAGACATCTTCCAAGAGTGGCTGCAGACAAGAGGCCAAGCTCCTGATGTCACTGTGTCATTCTGGTATGGCTGTGCTCTCCTAACTACAGCTCTTCCATAGACCTACCCATGTTGATTTTGATCCAGGCAGTTTGCTACCATTTTCATGGAACCTATTAGCCTCAAGGCTTTCCTGGCTGGCTCAGAGTGAACCAGCTCTGCATCACTACTGGAGGCCTGGAACCTGTCCTCTTTTGGCCACTGGTGTTATGGACATGTGTGCAGCTGTTGAGTGGAACAGGATGGGGGACTGTCTGAAAACTAGCTGTAAAACTGGCCTTGAACTAGCCCTAAAAACAGGTTGCAAGTGGATGTGCCTTGCTGTAACATGGCTCTTGTGTTATTTGCCACCAGGCTTTGCCATCTCTATTTCGTTCTGCCACATCTTCAGAGTCAGTCTCAAACTGACTTGTGTTAGGGTGGGCTGGACTGTGGGTCATGAAGAAACTGAAATTGCAGCTGTGCAGTACAGGCAAAGCACCACTGCTGTCTGCTCTTACATCCGTAGTCACTGTCTTTCTTGGTTCTTTTTCCCCATGCAAGACAGTTTTCTTAGGTCAGAAAGTGGCTGTCCCTCTTTTGGATAAGTGCAAACATGAAGACTGTAAGATTTGGATAATTATAAGAATTAAAGCCACATACAGATGAAACAATTAGAACCCTCTTAAGCTGAGGTCCTTCAAATAAGAGAAACACATGTTCATATCTGTACAAAAAAATTTATTTCTTGACACTTGTTGGGTTTGACCAAGAATTTGCTCAAAGCAGCATTGCTTTGACAGCAGTGCACTGACATGTTTGAAGCCTTGCACATGGTGCTACTAAAATTCTCTCTGATATTCCTATAAATAGTTGTATGTGTTTGCAGTGCTAGTTGCCATCAGTGCAGTCTGATCCCTGTCTGGCTGATTTCCTCCCCTATGTAACCTTTGCTTTCCATGAATCCTCACAAGGTTCCAAAGTTTGCTTTCCTTGAGAATCTGTGTGACCAGAGCTGGATTATTTGCCTATTTTAGAGAAACAAACACACAGCTGGAACAAATGCATTTTTTAAAAATCAGTGTAAGTATGTATGAATTTTTTTGTTGTCGTATTCCCCCTGCTCTGCCTCTTCAGACTGATACTTACAGAGAAATGTGGAAAAAAATCCATTTTATTCTTTCAACAAGGCCACTAAATGACTCGGCTTCTAATTGTGATAAAAAAATCTCCTTTGGCAGGCTTGACAATTTAAAAGTCAACCTCAGTTTATTGAACTGAAAGGAAGGAATTGAACTTTAGCTCTCCCAGAGAATCATTCTTCTCATATCCTGAGCACACATTAGTTCTGGATCTCTGTGGAATACAATAGGAGAGAGGTTATTGAATTGAAGTTTCAAGCACAGAAGCAGAGCCTGGCCAATTGTATTTTGCCAGGCCTAAAATTGGAGTAGTCAAAAAAAAGGATATCAGACCACAAACCGGTGAGGTGCAGAATCAAATCTCTCTTGAGATGAAATGTTTCTCTGTCTGGAAAGGTGAGGGACGTGGTGCTGTATTTTTCTCTGTAGTATCTGTCTGCTCTTCAAGGCTTTCTTCCTGACTTTGTCTCCTTTTTCTATCTTAATCTCTATTGTGTGACAGCTTTGAATTCAGTGATAGTGCTAGTATTAGATGTCAGAATGCTTCTGCCTGATAATTACTGGGCTCATTGGAGGTGTGCTGGACAGTAGATGTGAAAGCTCAGACCATGTCCTCCTTCAGGAACTCAGGAGGTCAGCACCCAGGCAGTTACCAATGCAGGACAAGGGAGGAGAAACTGCTTATCAAATGTCCCGTTTGATGTAGTGAGATGAAGGTTTCTGATCAGCTGCTACACAGTCAATGCTGACTTTTCATTACGTTCCCATTCCTGTTGGAAGGGCAGTTATGCTTTGTATGAGACGTCAAGCTAAAATTTTGTTCAAATATTTAATTTTGTGGTAAATTTTACTACATTTTATTTCCTTCACATCATACCTCCCCCCAGGCATCCTGTGCACCTGTATACAAGACTTAGATGCACCATCTGGGAAGCAGTCTGTAGGTGGTCGTGAAACCCACATGTATAGCTACTAGCTTCAAGTTGCTAATGTCTGCATTAATCATCAGATTGGCTCCCTTGTGTTGTATTTTTTAAGAAAGTCTAAATTGCTTAATTTGTCTAATTATTTACTGTCCCATTTATATCCTTTTCTTACACAAATTATTTCTTCTGATGCAAAGTGAATGACTCAGTTTTTTACAGACCTTTGGGTATGGCACCATCTGTGTCTCTGTTATCTCAGGAAATTTTCATTTTGTGATTCTATTCACGCACACACCACAAGTATGAAATATGTGATGGAAGAAGTCATTGCTGGGTCAAAACTAACAAGACACAGGCAACCTCTGCCTGATGAGAGAAAAGGTCCTGGAAAAAATAACACAATGACTTGTGAAAATGAGAATATCTTTGCTCTTTGTATCAGGCAACTGAAAATTCAAATAATGCAAGTTTTCTACAGGTAGTGTTTGTTTATCCAGATGAGATACACGACTAATACATCTTGGCAGTTTATACATTGTTTAAGAAGTAATTTCAAGGTTCCATTAGCTGAGTGTTTTTGGATAGACCTTATGCTGAGGTCCCAGAGTTCACACTGTAGACATTTCAGCAAAGTTTACTTCAGATTAGCTCTAGTCTGGTGGTTGGAAAGCCACCAGAAGCTGACGTCCACCTTCTGTATTAGCTTCATCCAGAAGGAGATCAGTTTGCGTGATGAGTTATTACTCAGTGAGTGAAATCAAAGTATGGTTAAGTAGGGGTCCTCAGGAGACTTTGCTACAAAAGTAGGCTCTTGATTTGATGCAAAATGCTACTGTAGATCCACCTCAGTGTTGTAATGATTAGACTAACAAAATTCACTGGCAAAGTAATTTATTTGTGAAATGTAGAAATTCAGATCAAATTAGACAATTTAGTGAAAGTATCTCCTTTCTACAGAAAACATCATTCTCCTTTTCTATCAAAGATTTTCAACTAATGCCAACAAATTTCAACTCGTAGGGCATCAGGCACATTGGTGGAGATGGGGGCAGTCTGAGGCTGGGCAGGACACAGTGAGGGTCAGGATCAGGCACGGGCATCACTGCAGCAAAGCTGTGGCTTCGCTCCAGCAGAGACTGAGGGCAGGAGCTCAGCTCAAGGGCAGCTCAAGAGAAGAAAGGTGATGCAGATCCAGGCTGAAACAATCCTTTTATCAGGGCCACCAGCTTAGCTGGTTCCAAGCCCAGGAGCAGGCAGACGCATGCTCAGGACCCTGACATATATGGTATAATTCTGAATATCCATCTTACAAATCAAATACTTTGCTTACACTGATAAGTGACATAGAGATTTTCATAATTATAACATGATATGGATCTCCCACTCGACATCTTTCTGCATTATTGCCTAAATTTGGAAGGATTTTAAATGCAGTGGAACAGATGTCACATACTGCCCTGGAAAAAGTTACATACTGCATGAAGGAATACTATGTGATTTCAACATACTGTCCAAAGGAAAACTCCCAGTTTGACAGTCCATGTCTTAGGAAATACTGAGACTTCAACCCCCAGAGCTGAAGGTTCTGCATGGGTGACAGATAGCAGGCAGTGAAAAGGTCATGGAATAGGAACTTTTTTCTGTGGTTTCACATTGAAATGGTAAAAAGAATGAGTTGACAGGCTCCAAAGAAGGTGGCCAGGGTGCAATTTGGACTTACTGTTTTCTGTGGACTGAGTTAGTATTTTAGACAGAAAATTATTTGCCCAGGGAATGCAGGGAGCCTTAAAAGTCAGAGAGCGATGGGAAAAGGTTGTCAGGCATTTGGTTAATTGAGAAGTTTCTCATGATGATTAGAAAATAAAATAAAACTGATCTTCTCTGAACTCTAGTCATCTGGGAAGGTGGTTTTTTGAGATTGCTTACCAAAACAGCAAGATTCTGTTTGTAAAAAAAAATCAGAAGGAAACTTTTTTATTTATTTACTGAGGCATAAAAGAGAAAGCAACAACAAAACCACAGTCTCATAACTCTACAAACTGAAGCTTTTCAAACCAGTTGCTGTAAGACTTGCAACAAAGATGTGAGAAGCAACACTGATGGACACAGAACAGGATATGATGTTCTCCTAAAATAGCTTATCTCCCCTGCATTACTGAACAAGCCTTTACCATCAGCTATTAGCAGGAATTTATAACCAGGATAAATGGGGCTTGCTTGTTTCTTTCAGCATCTTAATTAGTTATGATGCCCCCTTCCTAAATACATTACAGGGTCTGAAACAGTCTCTGAGTTAGGAAATAGCTATCAATAGTTATCTCATATCCTGAATCCCTGGGGCAAGATGCTGAACAGATTCAGTCTGTTCAGCATTAAAAGTGGCACAGAATCACAGAATTATCAGAGCTAGAAGGGACCTCTAGAGACCATCTAGTCTGACTCTTTCACTAAAGAAGAATCACCTCGAGCACACTGCACAGGACTGCATCCAGGTGGGTTTTGAATACCTCCAGAGCAGGGCACTCCACAACATTCCTGTGCAGCTTGTTCCAGTGCCTTGTCACCCTCATAGTAAAAATGTTTTTTCTTATGTTTAAATGGAACTTCCTATATTCCATCTTATGCCTGTTGCCCCTCATCCACTGTCACCACATCCCCAGCTTTTACAGTGCTGGTAGGCACTTGTATGGAAGGTGCTTTGTTTCTTATAACGAGGGAGGATTGATGAAGAACCTTCAGTGTCGAGTCTTGGAAAAAGTGCTAAATGGTGACTAAAACTTTGTGCATCTGTGGGCCATGGGATAACATTTCCTCATACAGGTGAGAAGCACAGGGCAGCAGGGCTGTGCTGGGTGTGTGGAAAAAAATCAAAGCAACAGGGAATGGCCAGGTACCTGTATATGGCTTGTCTAAAATGAGGGACACATTTGGGCTGTAACCAGACAGAGACCGTAGATGAAGAAGCACTGTGTCAGCAGATTTGTAACTGCTACAACCATCAGCAGTCAGAAACAGGTGTAAAACCTACTCTGTTCATAATCTTGTATTCATACCACTATAGAAGGGTTTGCAGGCATCTTATTAACCGCAAACACTTCTTTTTAGATAGGTCAGTTTACAGACCAGGACAACAAATTGCACACCAGGAGCAGGTGTCCCACAGAAAGGCAGAGCCATGCACTGGCCCATACAGTCAATATGTTTAGCAGCTCAAAAAGATTAAAATGAACTCATTGGATTTGTCATTTGTGGGGCTTTATCCAGCAGTCGCATTTAATTTCCCGGCTCTCAAGGTCTATAACCTAATTTCTACATCTCTATGGGTTGTGTGGAAAGCAGAGGGGAACGGGAGGAAGCATCAGACTCAGAAAGAGCTTCTGTCAATTTACATATCTTTTAGACTGTTAAGGGTGAAAGGACAACAGAGCAGTGCAGCGATCACCACCAGCTGAATGACAACACCAGAACCAGTCCTTGCTGGTCATGCTGCTCTGTTTCCCTGCCTTGCTCTCTTTTCTTAGATATGGCCTTCTATTTTTTTCCATCTGCTTCTACAGATGAGTGTAGAGATGCTGTCTAATCCATTTCCCCCTGCCCAGATAGTCCCATCTCCAGTTAATTTTCTGTACTCTGAGAGATTTTGGGTTCCCAGTCTTGGCTGGGATTTACAGTCCCCCCCATTTCCCAGTTTTGGCTGCACGATGCATTTCCACTTCTGCACATGCCCATGCCCACCCAGATAGGGGTTAAGCCTTTCAAGGTTTATGGAAGTGCTTCTCTTCTCTACAATTATCTCCTTGTCATGTTATCCAGATTTAATTGCTTTAATCATTCTACAACTCCTTCCAGACACCCAAGTCATTATTGTTTCGTTTCTGTTTTTAACTGCTTCCAATTTGTCAATGTTATAGCTTTGTTTTGTGCTGCAGGCATGCTGAGAGACCTTAGAGCTAGTGAATGCTTTCTGATCTTGCACATGGACTTCCTAGTTATCCCAGGCACAGGGTGCACCAATTGAATCCCCCTTGATCCCAACCTGGTGCAGAGCAGGGATTGATGTGCTGTAAGCTTAATGGCTAGGTGAGCAGGTAAAAGCTAAAGAGGAGTTTGGGCTGGAGCTAAAATGGTTATGCAGGGGAGACTGCCCCAAAACATGGTGTTACTTGGGAGCTGCTGGGTGTTCCCAGTTCCCTGTGACACTGGGATCAAATCTAAGTCTGATTTTCCATGTACATATCCCAGGAAGTGTTCGGAATAAGTATTTTCAATAACTTTGTGGTATGTTGCATCATGTCTTCAGAGGTTTTTGAACCGTATTACTTTTCTGGGTTGTTTTTTGGTTTGTTTGGTGTTTTTTTTTTTTTGTAACTCGTGGGATTGTAGAAAACACCTTGTAACAAGAGGACAAGGGGAAATGGTTTCAAACTTGAAGAGGGGAGATTTAGGTTCGAGAGTAGGAAAAAATAGGGTGTTGAGAGACTGGAACAGGTTGTCCAACGAAGTTGTAGCTACCCCCTTTCTGGAAGTCTTCAAAGCCAGGTTGGATGGGGCCTTGAGCAGCCTGGTCTAGTGGGAGGTGTCCCTGCCCATGCAGGGGGGTTGGACCTGGATGATCTTTAAGATGCCTTCCAACCCAAACCATTCTATGACTCTGTAAGAACAGAGTGTGATGTCTCAGAGATGAGTGCTTAGTTTCAGAGCCTCTCCTCAGTTTGAAGCCTACTCCACAGGCTTCCCAGGGCAGGAGGATTATGAAGTTTGACTCTGGAACTTCCTACTTTTTATTCTCATTATTCCCCAAACTGTAAGTTGCAGTTCATCCCCAGCCTGTCCAGAAAGGATGGGATTTCTTAGCACGAGTGAAAGGCAGGCCTGTGCGGAACAGGAAAGACACGGAGCAAGCACTTATTTTTTAGTATTTCTTTGCTTGTATTTTTAAAATTTATTAAATATTAATCATTTATTGCATCTGGAAATTGACATTAGGTAGAAGAAACAGAATCAATTTTTAATAAATATGAGCAATAAATAAAACATTTAATAAATTATGCATGTCAAAAGATTACTGAAAGATTAAATAATGATCTTGTATACATACTTAAGCTATTATTTATTAATAGCTTATTGCAATGCAGCATTCATGACACTCAGGGAAAGCACAGTTTCACCTGAAAAGTAACAGGAGAGAGAGGAGATACAAGTTTCCATCTCTGTCTCACATGGATGAAGAAAAGAAAGTATTTCCTTTCCCTCATCCCAACACTGGAATTTCTGTGTGTCTCAAGCCCTTTTTTTCCCTTCCCATCTACTGCTGTAGCTTTCTGTCAGAAAAGCTTTGTAAAAAAAATATAAAATCAGAATAATCCCTGTGAAAAAGCCAGTGGCAGTGAATTTAGTACCTGAGACTTCGGTTTTTAGTCCTCCGGATACATTGCTTTTTCCAATAGCACTTAGGGATGGAGGAGGTTGTGTCTATCAGATATGTATGTATGGAGGTTGTGTCCATCAGATGTGTATGGAGATATATGTAACAGGTATGTATGGAGGTTGTGTCCATCAGACATGGTTTCCTATGGAATGAACTCTGTTACAGGACAATAGATTTATTAGAGGTAACTCATATATTTGCAACACAACTTGTTTCTCACTGCAAAGTTTTCGTTTTCAGCAAAGAGGATCCAAATACAGTTCATCAGAAAAAACAAACAAGCAAACGAACAAAACCAACAAAAAAAACCCCAAATATTTTTTATTTTTTTTTTTTTACTTTTCTCATATGAAGGCCGAGTTTTACAACAGAAACCAAAGGAGTGGGACTAAAAAAAATCTCTGGGTTCTTTTGTTGTTTTTGTTTTCTTTTGGGGTTTTTTTTTGGAGGGGGAGCTGTTTGGTTTTTTTCAAAAGCAATTGTGTGTAAAGAAGTAATGTACCCTTCCAGCAAATCTGTCAGATTCCAGTTGCTTAACTGTGTGTCTCTTTCTGTGTTGCACTGTAGTACTCAGTGCCAGAGCTGTCTGGAGCAGCAGATTGGGACCTGCTTTGGGCCTCCCAGAAAGTGACCATGTCTGCCTGCAGTCTGACACCTCATTTCCTTCCAATCAGAGTTAGCCTGGAGATGAATATAACTACTAATTATATTTTAACTTATATATATTTTTTTCTCATGTATTCCTTCTTGAGGTTTAGATGTAAGTGGAAGACTTAAAGGAGATGTTCTACACAGTGTGTGTTCAAGTAGTTGATGATCAGTGATGTTGCTGATATCTCACTGGGGGAAAAAAATGTTAAACAATGCAAAGGGCAACAGGTAGCAAAACCTGACAAGCCTGTTCCTACACAACACCAAGCCTCGTGTTTCTTGCACATGATGGTGGGGTGAAGGAATGCACTTTGCCATTGAGTGTGTGGCCCTGCTTCACCCCACTTGGAGCAGCCTTGCAAACAGAAGAGCAGGCACTGATCCCACTTTGCTAACTTCTGTTCACACTTAGATGTGTGATTTAATGGCTGTCTCTCTCCATTTCCCATCAGAGGGGTGGACAGGATTACATGTATAGAGTTAGATTATGAACCTGGATGCAATAATATATAGAAGGGAGACCTGGGGAATTGAACCCTGCATCAGAAGCTCGCCTTGTTGACGCCTCTGGGATTGCCCACCAACTGAAAGGAAGCCTCCCTGCAGTCTTTTCTGTTCACAGACCATTATTAACAACCCACAGGAAACCAAACTAATATCAAAGCATGTGTTTTGAGAGGCAGAGATACTTTTTTCCAGACTGTTCAGAGTCCACACTGCTGCTGCCGATGATACGCAGTGCATGGCTTGTTCATGTCAAAATTAAGCAGACAACTATTCTGAACTTGCAAACAGAGGTAGGTAACACCATTCAAAGCTGGCCACATCCGCTACAGCTTTCTGTTGAAATACATTGCCAGGGTCTCTTAAGTGAGTGTCTGGAAGAGATAGCCCTATGGCACTTGCCCGACAGTTTTTGTAACACTTCTTCTGGGAAGAAAAATGAAGAACAAGTAGATGCACCAGTAGTTATTTTGGTTTTTTTCCTCAGTGCCACTAACACTTAACATTGATCCATCCCTAGGAGGAGCCTGGCACGGCAGCGAGTGTCTGACTGCTGGAGCAGCAGGGCCTCACTTGATCATGCTGGAGGTTTTTCTGTTCACTGTAAGACTTGGTTTCTGCTCTGGGAACGAGCAGACAAAAATGTGAAGGACGAGCTTCCTGATCATCAGACAGCCTTGTCCAAACCTAAATGTGAATTTTTTCAGTAAGGCTTATTTTTGTTATGGGTTAGTCCCAGCTCCTCTAGGCAACTGGAAGGACTAAGCAGTCCCCCGTGTCCCTCTGAGCTCTCTTTTGTCGTCTTTCCATCACACCTTGGGATCTGTACAGTCTGAAGGAAGCTCAGCAGCTTGAGACCACTCTGAGTTTTGGATAGAAATGGTATCACATGCTAAGTCAATCCTGGATGCTCTGGAGAACCCAGAAGCTGCATCTTCTGGGAAGACTGCCAGCAGCACCCTCTCCTTCCCCTTCCTGCGACTCAGCTGAGAAACAGATCCAAGAAGGCAGCAGCCTGTCTGCTGTGAAACACGAAAGGGGTTTACCTCAACATCTGTAGCTTCCACTGGGAACAGTGATATTAGGTTTTAAACATATGTTGCAGATGACATTTAGGGTGGAGATGGCTGCTGAGGAGAGGAGGTGTTTAAAACCACTCTTACACTTTCCTGGTGTTTCCATCTATAATTGAAAGAATTACAGATACAAAGTACGATGCAGGGAAAATAATAAAACTGTCACTTTCACAATGACAATTTAGATTAACAACTGTAATTTTAATCTTTTATCAGCACAAAACATCTTATATATAATATTTAATTCCCCAATGTGTAGGATCCAATGATAGGAAGTACAAGAGCTGAAATAATGACATTTGTGAAGATCTTGCCCTCTTACACTGAAAAAATAAGTTAGAAGGGTGGTGTGGGGGAACATAAAGAAATATGTTTATTTGTGCATGTGTGGACTCAAAGAGAGAGAGAGAAACTAGCTGTGTGAGAAAGGGCATTTGACATCTTAAAAGCTGTTTCAAAAATGTGGGTTGCAGTCTCTCCCTCATTTGAGGCAATGGGGTCTGTGACTTGAGTGGGAGAAGGAGTTTGCTGCTGGAACTACTTGGATCCCCCCAGTGCAAGAGGAAGTTGTGTTTAGCTTTACTTGTCTGCCTTCAGCTATGAGAGTACTTGCAAAACGTTTTTTTTTTTCCAATTTTCAGAGGAGACCTATTGGATTATGCTACTGTTGCAACATTAAAGCAAATTTCCCCTAGGACAGATACTCCAGGATCAATAGTAGCAATGGCTATTACTGTTCAAAAGGTTTATTATGAGATCACCAGCTATGATAACTTTGCAAGCCATTTCACTTCTTGAAGAGAATCCTAATTTAAAAATGAAAGTGGTAAGTAAAAAAACCCTTAGATAAATATAGCATCTTAGAATGGTTTGGGTTGGAAGGCACCTTAAAGATCACCCAGTTCCAACCCTTCTGCATGTGTGGGGACACCTCCCACTATACCAGGTTGCTCAAAGCTCCATCCAATGTTGACTTGAACACCTCCAAGGAGGGAGCATCCACAGCTTCCCTGGGCAACCTGTTCCAGTCTCTCACCACCCTCACAGTAAAGAATTTCTTAATATCCAATCTAAATTTACAGTCTTCCAATGTGAAAACATCCTCCCTAGTCCTATCACTACATGCCTTTGCAAATTTTTTATATATTAAATACATATATATATATGTACATGTATATATACACACACAAAATATGTTTGTATATTTGTATAGAAAAGTGCAGCTTAGATCAAAGTCTCAGTGACCATACTGTATGAAGGAAGCTCAAGAGGGATTCAAACTTACATATTTTGCATGAAATGAATGAATTATTCATGCACTGAAACACTAAATGAGGTTATGATGCCATGGGCCCTCACATGAGAATTATAATAAATGGTTACTGTAAGTTTTCTTGGATTTGTTCAAGGGTAAGGCAGTTCAACAGCTTTTTATGACTGCTGCTTTTGTGTGAGCCACTATAATTTGCCCACCTAGAAGCTACCAAATAGTCATGGGAATGATCTAGAAGGTTTTTAAAGGTGACTACTGGTTGTGCCATATGGGTAGTGAAAGCTTCTCGAGGATGATGAGTATTTGGAGGGGTTTCCAAAAGTGGACAGCCCTTGAGCCCTGGGAAACATTCTGTGTCCTCGTTTGCAGTAGCAGCCTGCTCAAGCTCAAGTTGCCTGAGTGGCAGCTTTCAAGTCTTAAATGTCCATGTCCTACCACAATGGTAGCCAGGAATTCAGCCTGGCTTGGGTCGTGGTTTCTCTTTCATAATCAGTAGTCACATGAGAGGTGAAGAAGCAGAAGGCAGAGGACAAGAAGGGAAATTGAGATGGATGGTACTTCTAGGTAGTCTATAGGGATGGAGGTGGGTGCCAGAGCTGTTGTCACAGGTAATGAACTTTTATACAAGAAACTCAGATCCTACAGGGGAAAAAAAAGCCAATGGGATACATATGGGAAGAAAAAACACAGTTATTTGTGTTACATTTCACTGTGGGATGAAAAGTGACCCATATTGGCCACATCCCCTTTTCTGGATTTTCTCCTGAGCAGTCTCTTGCCATGTAGCTGTGTTCAAACACTGACTACAAGGGCTTACCTGTAGGAGGGCAGCTCATGCATATAACACATTGCTGTTCCCATTTGATGTCACCAAGCCCATTAGATGACATTGTTTTTGCAGTAAACCCATATCTACCAGCTGTGATTTAAGAACTTTTACTCTTCTTTTGCTGTGACTATTGTTTGTGGGCATGAGGGATTCCTTTCCTTTGTGTGGGAATGGCAGGGCTTATGAACTTGGTCCAGCAGCACAGATGTCCACAGCTGGACTCCAGACTAATGGGGGTGTTTGTGGGACTGTTCTGCTTTGGACTTTGCCTAGATCATGGTGGTGATTTCTCCTGTCATCGTTTTTAAAGTGAAACATTTATTAAATGTTTCTGTGTGGTGAGTGTCAGCTTATGTTTCTGTTCTGCTTCTGTTTGCAAGCACTGATGTAGACACCATTAAATTATAAAAGAGGCAAGGTTTAGAAGTGGAAGGATTTTAATGTGTTAAGACAGTAGTATAGGGACATCCAAGTCCTGCTATGGTCAGTGGGAGCCTGGCTGATGGGAATGGTGATGCCTGGAGAGTGATCCAGATAAGCAGCTGCAGAGTGTTTATTTTAGGATGTACTTGCCCTCCGCAGGCTCTGGTGAGACCTCAAACATCTGTTGTGCCTATAGGAATCTGTTTTGGTATACTTTGATATATCCTGAATCCTACCTCTGGAATGCAAATGTGTAATTTGTTGCTCTGCCTTCCCATCAGGGCTGGAGCTGTGTCCTGAAGCCTGTTCCTCTGTGTGGAGCAGACTGGATCCTCACTGCTCTGGGTGCAGGCAGTTTGGTGTGTGAGAACAGCCCTGAGAGACACTGCTTGCAAGATCTCTGCTCCCAGGCCCTGTGAAATGTATACAGGTTCCTCATGTCTTAGACAGGTGCAGTTGTTGCCCTGGACAAATAGCTTTTCCCTTTTCCTCCTTTCTTGCCCAGGCACAGAGCATGTAGTGATGGGCACCACCCAAACCTTCATCCTGAGGGAGCAAAGCACCGGGCTCCCTGTCCTTATCACTGCTGGGACCTTGTGGGCAGGCTTTCTTCTTTTCTGTTTACTGAGGGGGAGGTCCAAGTTCTCTGTGTTTATGCAGCTTGCAGCAGAAACTCGGTGTGGAGAAATGTCAGAGTGTGTCTGCTCTCGTCTTCACAAAAAAACAACTGGTGTAGTCAAGAGAGTGAAATGATGCAAGCAGCAGCTTTATTCTCTGTCCTACAACACTTAAGATGCTGTGTGGTCCCTCAGGAAGTCGGTGCGAATTGTTTCAGTGATCTTTTGTTCTGTACCATTCCTTCTCCTGATGCTCATTGCTGTGGTAAGAGAGTTCCTCTGCAAATGGAAGAATAACTCATTCTCCATTTTTGACTCTCTTCCTGTCATGGCATTGGCTCACATTGGTTTTCATTGATATAGGTTGTTTAGTTTCTTCTTTCTCCTTCTACCCTTTAAGGGAAAACAACCAGCTGAAATGCAAACATCATGACAGAGGTTTTAAATGAAGGGGGAGTTCATTGGATAATTGTGTGTAGCAATTCCAGCTCATAGTTTGTCTTGTGACTTGACTAACACTGCCTGTGGGGAGGAAAAGAAGACAGATGCACAGTCAGACAGGATTTTGGACAATGAATGAGACAGTTCAGGTGAGATCAGGTAATATCTGTCAAAATACTTCCGAAAGCTACAGTGAAGTTGCTGTGATTCATTGCTGACTAAGACAGAGTTGAGAATGAGGTGCCAACTCACCCTTTCTGCTGATGCACAGATTTGGCTGAAAGTGGTACGTGTCTCACACCTTTCTGTCTATTGCCATTAAGCACCAAGAGTAGCTTGGGGAGCAGCTATCTGTTTTTCTGCAGGGAATATACAGACAGGAAGGAGAAAGGGAAAGGAGGTATAGAACACCTTATTATGAAAAGCTTCTCTCAGATATTTGCAGCTTATGTGTGAGTCCTCATGATCTTCGTCCTACTGGAATTGGTAAATGTTGACCCTAAATTGATATACTTTTAATTTCAAAGCTGCTCTCAGTAGCAGCTTAATAGAGACTCCAATTATCTGTCTCAGAGGAAGTGGGAGAAATAGTTGTGGATACAAAACCTCCACTGCACAGTCAGTAACAGTGATCACAAGTTGTTAAGTAGAGCAGGAGAATATAAAGGCCTTGATTCAAGCACTGAAACTCAGTAGCTTCACAGGACTGTTCAAAATGCTTCCAAGGTTTTCAGAAATGCTTCAGAAGACTGACAGCTTCAACTAGTATGCTGTGTTTTTTGGGGATTCAGAAACGCTGATCAACATTGGAAAAATGCAAAAGCTGCCCCATCTTTAATGTTATTCATAGCTAGCTTGGCAGGGCTAAAGGACTAGGTTTCAGAGCAAATTTGTGTATTCACCTTTACATCAATGTGAGGCTGAAATGTCTTTCTTCTTTTGAGCCCTCAACATTGCAGTGTCCAACTGTCTAAAGCATTAATGAATATATCCTCAAAGAAACTCTAATCATCTGTTCAGATGGGGAACTGAGACAAAGAGACTCAGTGGTTTAGCAAAGGTCATGGAGAAAGCGGATGTAAATCCTAGAACTAAATCTTGGATTGACTAAGGATCATTAATGCATCTACACTGGCATGTTAGTTCAGCTCAGAAGTAAACTTTTGGGTGAATTTCCTGCTCCTGCCTGCCTCCAGGCACTTCGTTTCCATCAAGGGATCATATTGGTTTGCACAGGCTATGCTCCTTTCAAATGGACTGAACCAAGAGTGTGTGTCCCTGTTGCTGGTGGGTGTTCAGTCTTCAGGACCAGAATAAAGCTGAGATGAAGAAAACACCCTAAACATGAACCTGCTCCTCCTGCATCTGCACTGTCAGCTAATGGAGACAGCCTTGGTGTCTGCTAGTGCCAACTCTGTAAGTGCAAGCTCAAGCTTAGAGGATGAAAGGCAAGTCAGACATAATAATCACTGTGAAATACAACAGTTTCCCCCTTGCTGATGGCTGGCTGATGGAAGCACAGTTTGTCCCATGCCTTTGATCTTGCTGAGGGATCACCAGCAAGCAAGTCTGCACTCAAAGGGTGCCAGTGCCCTTCCTGGCATGGGTTTCATGCTAGGGGCTATGCAGAACCAGCCGATCTAGTGAATTTGCTTGAACAGAGCTTAAACCACAAAGTACATAAATGAAATTAGAGTATGTTTCCTGGATAAATGCTGTTTAGTCAGTATAGAAACCAGAGCTCTGATGAGTTAATAGGATGCAAAAAGCTGATTTGCTTTGGATAGCTTGGAGCTGAGGTCAGGAAGTCTGGGGTTTACCACATTTCTGACAGTGTATGTTTGAGCAAAAGAAACCAAACTGAATTCCACTGATACATTTTGGAGTATTTTAACATGTACTCAGATATGATATGCATATATATATGATGATAGATCCTCAAGGAAAAAAATATATAATATTTCACCCATATCCCTGGTATTGCTTACCTTGTCTGATTTTTAAGTCCTGTTGAAAGAATGGTGAATAAAGAAACCTGATATCAAAAGCAGAGAGCATAAGAACAGAGATGCTCTGGGTTTGATGGACTAGTGGCATAGAGTGTCCCTAGAATAATACTTTATAAAGTGTATGGGCAGGGGTGGGGAGGGGGAAGAATAATTAGCTGTCATTAGGTTGGAATTGAAGTCTTGTGGTAGCAGCAGCTTTACTTGTTCTGCTAATCAGTTTCCCCCCATTTATAATGGGACTGTGTGATCAGGAAAATGGCTGATGCACATTTGCTAAGCAGCAGCTGTAAGGAAAAGAAACTGTCTGTCTAGAGCCAGAGTGGCTCTTTTCTGCAACCAAATGCCACCATTAACAAAAGAAACAAGATTTCCAAAGACAGACTGGGAAATTAAGGCCTTACTGACAACCTTGGCAAGTTTCCTCCTGACTTAAGAAAATGGAATTTCACCCGAATCTTCTAATACAAATGCAGACTTCTTGAGCAAAAATATTTAATATTGTCTGCTCTTTATTTTTCTGTTAGCAACTGCTGTAATTTATATTCACACCTTCAATTTTGTTGTGATTTAAGCCTGTGCATGCAGCAGTGCCAATAGCATTGCTGGGAGAGAAGCCACAGTAAGCCAGTCTGTCAGAAAGGCTTCTCACAGTGCACTGAAAACACTGCAACCTGTGATGCAAAGTGCTGATCCTGTGCAAATGTGCTGTGATGGTTCAAAGTTATTAAAGAAATGTTGACAAGCAAACCTTTACAAAAGGAGAAAGTATGCTGGACTGCGTATTCTCTGCTTTTATGTTTCGAGCGTGCAGTCAGAGGATGTCAGTAAGAACCCCATCCTGTATGCTGACTGATTTGAGGGAGGTGCCTTTCTGAGTCCTCTCCTGATCGGGGTCAAACCTGCATTGCTGCAGTGGATTGGAAGTGTCCAGAATTGGTGTCGAAGGATCATGGCAATAGCAGACATGATCAAGACACTGATGCTTCTCCTTTTTCTTTTTCTCCTTTGCCACAATGTTTTAATTCTTTTCTCCCGCTTTGCTAACACTAACAGCAATTGCAGACTTCGTCCTCTTAGTATGTTCTCAACTAAGTGTCCTCAAGTAATTATCCTATTGAATTTACACAAGAAATTAAAATTAAGACATGAGCACCAGTCCCTCAGTAGGCTACCTGTCAGTGAACAATCAATTCCAGTGTACAAATAGTTGCATCACCCCTGAACAAATGTGCAAACTGTCTGACAAGAGGAGTCCACAGATGTGGTACCCATTTACTTTTGTTTTAATTTTTGCTGCCGTTCAAAGATAACCTAATTTGCCAAAGCCTGCCAAGTGAAGGGTGTGCATTACTGTAGGGATGTACATTAGTACAGGGACTCTTGTTTCCAGCAGTACCTCTGGAATCACCTTGCACTACAAGATATCTTTTATGCATGATGAGTAATATATTCCACTGCACTTTTACAAGCAAGAGAGCCTTCCTTTAAATTTTGACAAATGGGTAGGAGGGAAGTACAAAAATATTGACTAGAACCGCTTTAAGTCCTCTTTAGTTGCAAGATTTATAATAAAGTGACAAGATAGCACAAAATATTCCTCATCTCAGCGCTCCTACCCAAGTACCAAAGCACACTCAAACACTTGGAATCATCCTGTGAGGAGCTGCTAAGCCAAACATTATGGAGTTTGTTTTGTATTTTCAGTAAATACACAGCAAATGGCTTCTGTGCCACTTTCAGTACCAGAAGGTCAGATTCCTACCTGGAATCACAACTGAAGCCATTCTCAAAGTCTCTTGCTGGTCTGCTGCTGCTTTCCCTCCAAGGAGGACTCTCTGTAGTGGAACATCACCTTATTCTGTTTTTCTGCTCTGTTGAATGAGTTTCAAATGAGACCAGAAAGCTGGTAGGATAATTCCTGAAGGTATTGTCAGCTCTTTACCCTTATGTTCTGTCTTCTCCATATTTGCCCCCCATAGAACCACGGCAATGCAACACTCAGCTCTGTGAGTGAGCAGGCTGCACGTGAGTAAGGCCACAGTCCTACCAGGATCTGCTGTCAGTAGCTTAATTTTGATGTCCTGTTGCCATTTGGCTCATGGAGAGTTACTCTGCCCTTAGCTGCCACCTGGAGCAATGACACCAGGTGAGGGTGAAGCAGAAAGCTCAATGTGTGCAGGCTCCAGTGGCACAACAAACTGCTGTGGTCCTTCCATGTGAATTCAAATTGATTCACAACACCAGGGTTATGTGGAAGAAGTCACTGCTCTTGGTAGTCCAGGATAGACCAGCACCTCATGTTGGTCTTCTCTGAATGCTACCATCAGCTGCCAGGTCATACAGAGGGACAATCTCTATCCATTTCATCTGTGACTGCCTGTCTCAATCTGCACATCACACCAGATTTAAAAAGAGAGCTGGGCTGTGAGGGCTAGCCCATGCAAGCTACAGGGTATTTCTAATAGAACTAAATCTTACTATCTTATTTTTCTGCAGTCAGCATGGTTGTTTTTGAAGATTTCAAGCATAAAATGTCAAGAGTTTTATCTGCCCTGCTAGATCCTACGATGCCAGCACAGCTCAGATAAAGTGAAAAGAGAATAACAGAGATGCTGCACTGGTAAAGACGCTGGCAACAGCCTGAATTTAATTCTCCTTCTTGTTAGAGTCAAATTAAGTACTTTGAGATATCCAGATCATTAATTAGTCTCAAAAATACTGTGTAGAATAGAAGCTTAGAAAATTATATTACATGCTTACAATGGCATTCATGTTTCCTTTAAGCTTCTTGAAAATTAGCCTGCATTTTGAGGAGAAATTGTGAAATTGTGCTTATTTTCACTTGAAAAATAGGATCCTTTAAAAACATTGATTGCCTCATTTTCATTCAAAAATGTCTCTTTCTGTGAATGAGAGCCAGTTTTAAGTGGAGTGATCTGAAACATCAGAGTAATTATTTGACACAAGAAAATAAATATTCACATATTGAAATGTAAACATGAAAGAGGAGCATTCATTCTTCCCTGTGAAATAATTTAGCATGTTCTTGTATGGTAATTGGCTGCACAAGCGAGTGGTGTGACTGCATGCACTGGGATTCCTCTTTGTAGAAGGATTTTTGAAACCAAAATTAGCTCTGTAGAAAACCCTGAAGTGCAGGGTGTGGAGTGAGGTAGAAAGGGGTTCACAGGGATGGGTTTGTACACAGAGCATCTTCCTGCCTCTGTGCAGCAACTCCAGAGCATGTGTTCAGTGGGCTGCAAAATCACTCAACAAAAACATGAAGATTTTTCTTTTGTTTTGGGAGGCAGTACTGGTCCCTATAGTCTGTAAGTGGAAGCTGTGCTTATCCTACTGAAATCCAACTCCCCAGATCTTTCGAATGTATGAATTGTACACACATATGGGGCTTCTGCCTCAGCAGTGTTTCACTTCATTAAGAGCTTCATTATCTTGCTAGCACATGGACTTTTTTCAATATAGAAGTCAGTCAGGAGTCATAGTTTTTCTGTCAACCTGTCTGAGGTCTGTGTTTTACTTGGGTCAGTCATCTACCTCAGGTGTCATCCTAAGATGGCGTGTACCCAGGACAGAGGTGGTCAGGGAGCCTCTGCAGCTGGCAAAAAGTTAATCAAACCTTTGATCTTTTGCCTCTGCAGCTGGCAAAAGATCAGGGGCCAGTGAGCAGGGAGGTGCTGCTGCAGGTGAACTGCAGGTGGAGGGCTTTGCCAGTACCAGAAGAGCTTGTACCTTTCCAAGCATTAGTATGTGGAGGACCATGGCTAGGGCTCTTTGTTCAGTTTTCTTTTCTTTTCATTTTCTTTTCATTTTCTTTTCTTTCCTTTTCCTTTTCTTTTCTTTTCTTCTCATTTTCTTTTCTTTCCTTTTCATTTTCTTTTCTTTTCATTTTCTTTTCTCTTCTCTTCTCTTCTCTTCTCTTCTCTTCTCTTCTCTTCTCTTCTCTTCTCTTCTCTTCTCTTCTCTTCTCTTCTCTTCTCTTCTCTTCTCTTCTCTTCTCTTCTCTTCTCTTCTTTTCTTCTTCTTTTCTTCTTCTTTTCTTCTTCTTTTCTTCTTCTTTTCTTCTTCTTTTCTTCTTCTCTTCTCTTCTCTTCTCTTCTCTTCTCTTCTCTTCTCTTCTCTTCTCTTCTCTTCTCTTCTCTTCTCTTCTTTTCCTTCCTATTAAATTGCAGTCAATCTTTGCTAAATCTATGAGCTAAAATACAATTTGCTGTGGTGTATTTAAAACTAAATTTAAATAGCTTTAATAGGAAGGTCGCTTTGCATCGCTTTGCATCGGTAGACAATTAAGTATCAGGATATTCCATATATTCCATGACTGAGCATACGAAGACACTTCTCTCCTAGGAGGGAGGCTTCCTGCTGTATACTCTCATCCTTATACTTTTGGCAGGACCTCATAGCAAATCTGCTCTGCAGCCTGATATCCAGCCTGATAGCTGCAGCTGAGTCAGCTGGCACTGGCATATGGCACCCACCAGTGTTAGTCCTAGGGACACACCCGACACCTCAGAACTCCCAAGGGACTCCATCCCTCCTGCAGAGCTTTTGCTTCTCTTAGAACTGAACTAACATGTGGAATTTTTCTTCCCATCACCTGGCCACAACATTTTATCCTAAAAATGACAGACACTCCCCACCCCTTAATTTTCATGTGGACATTGTACCAAGGGGATGTCACTCAGAGATGCTAGCAGTGGTGGCCTGTCTGCTCAAGCTGGTTCATGTAATCTCAGTCTGTCAAAAGAAGTGCTTAAATACTTAACAGATGGATGCCAAGCAGTTACTTCAATGCTGCTTCTTGGAGAGACTGCAGAGGGATGGGAGGATGAGGGTCTAGCAGAAGGCAGCACTGCCAGCCGTCACTTTCTCAAGTTCTTGTTTAACAACAACTGAAATTGTTTTCTCACTTACAAAGTAAGAATCAGTGCCGTTTTGGACAGGTTGATTTTGGGTAGACTTGAAGGGAAGCTTTTCACATGTTCAAAATGCTCTGTCTGGGACAAGCTGAAACCACTCAAAGTCCCCAGACGTGGGAGAGTTGGCAGGGACCTTCCTTTGTTGACACATCAGATTACATAAGGACTCGGCAGCTCTTCTGCGTGCTCAGGGCTGTGCTGAGAGTGTGTAGGAGAAGAATAGCAGTGGTCCAGACCAGGGACCGTGATGCATAGGCATCCCATAATAACTTCCATACACTGAACAGTCGTGTTTAACTGTATGAGGGGAGGGAGGACGGAGGAGGAGGGAGGCACAGCTTGATTTTTACCTCCAACAAAATTCCACTTTGGTGTGTGTGGGTGGAGCTGCCATTTAGTTAAATGCAACAAGGTTGAGCTTATTTCCAACAGTTCCTGGGTGGTATCTCACCAACTAGATGGTCCTGGTGAGAACATTTAATGGGAGCAGGATGTACACTAGCAGAACCAGGAAAAGAGCTTCAGAGGTTGTGCCTCATGTCCACAGCAGTGGTGTTCTAAGTAAGCAAGAGAGACAATTCCTGCCTGGGTGCTCAAACACAAGAGTGAGCCTGCTCAGCTGGCCGTGTGTATGGCTTAGGTCTCCAGGTCCAGAGGGAGGCTGATGCATGGGATATCAAGGTGTCCAGGTCAGGGATGACACCTGAGCTTGAACTTCTTGGGTTCAGTTTCTTTGCAACTAAATTAGGATTTCTACTATCTGTCTCCCAGAGATTGTTTTGTTGTCATCAAATCCCAGACTTTGAAGGTGTGTAAAGGATTAAAGGATTTTCAAGGTTCAAACTTCATCCTTGGTTAATTTTCTGGCAAAATCTTTGAGGATCAAGTGTATGAATGATGTGTGAAGTTGCCATAATGCTCTGAGAAGCAAAACAAAGCAGCAAGTCAGAATCCTGGAAATCCAAGATGGGAAGGACCTTTTGGTGAAGCCTCTTGGCTCCTCTGTGTCAATGTGAGCAATATCTAAGGGGTGGCCTTGCCTGGGTCAATGATGAAGCTCATTCTTACATGACAGTACAACTTGTTAGGGCACCTTTCCTTTTACTCTTGTTTGTCATCCAAGGAACATGCGTTTAGAGCCTGATGTTCAGAGTTGGGGGCAACCATGGATGAAGATAATGGCAGAAATACCACATTTCAAAACCCAGAACCTTAACAGTTGAGTCCAAAGTACCTGGGGCTCATTGGTGCCTTTCAGGGGCCTTGAATGTGAACCTCTGTACTTTAAAGGACAAGAGGGACTTAATTGAGAGCTGTTGACCCAGTAGAGATGCTTTTGGAGCTTCTCTCAGGAGCCTGGTGACATTGCTTTGCTCTGCTCAGAGCCCTGGGCTGGTTTGATTACCTGAATTTCTGTCCATATCCTTCAGCACACAACCCTGGTTACCTCACAGCTTTGCAGGAGTAGATGTCATTGCTTGGCATGACTGCCTTGAAAATTAAATATATTTTGAGAAGGATAGCAGTGACCTGAGAATAAGTCATCCTGTACTAAAAGAAGTCTCAGGAAGTTGACTATTTTGCCTGATCTTTTCCCTCCACTGTTGCAGAACAATCCTAGATGATCATTTTAGGTCAAAAAAGAGATTCTTTAGTCCAGAACTAGCTAAGATGAATCATCCGAAATGCCTGGCCTTGAGTCTTTCTGTTCGTGTGGATAAGAGGTAGATGAAGAGTCCTCAACATGTTTAAGAACTTTCCTAGTACTCTCAGACTATCTTCATATATATTATCATTCTACTGATTAATGGCCATCTTTCCCTTGGATTTATGCTAATCATTTTGACAGTCCTTGGGTTCAGTGAACCACAGAAAACTGAAGATGATTTAAAGCTTATATAGAGGGACTTGTATAACTTGACTCTCCATTCATAAAAGCATCCATAGTGTTTATTCACATAAGAAAAAATTGGTTGGGAGAAAAGAAGCTTTTGTATTGCAGATGTTATTTGTACATAATTCTCATGGATGTCCTAATTTGAAAAGGCTATCAAAGGTCCTTAGGTTACCCAGAAACTGCTGTGTGGAGGAGGCTGAATGTATGCAGCTATCCAGGAGGCAGACCCCTTACTTGGTGACATATCTAGATTCCTGAAAAACAGGTTTTAAATCTTCTCTCCTGCTTTACCCTTGCACACAAGTCAGAGAAACATCAAAGTATATTGGTGTCCCTACTGCTGGTCTGTGGAGTAGTTCACATGCTCTTTATAACTGGTTTCTATGGAGGATCCTGGCTACTGGTATTTTTTGTAACACTGACTCCAGCTAGCAGGAAGGCTCAGTCAGCCTGACAGAGTCTCTGCTTTGATTTGATTCAAGAAGATGTAGCTAATGATATGACCCTTATAGTCTTCTTCAGCTTTTTCTCTCCCTCCTTGTGAAATGGACATTGTGAAAAGCTCAAATTCCAGGAAAGCCCCTATAATTGTTCTACACTCTGAAGGTTTGCAGCAAACCTTCAGTGGCTTACCTACCACAGGTGATGTACAGAGGAGATGCTATATCCCTTTGCAACTCAGTTTCATCTTAGATTGTGGATGGTATTGATTATATTTCACATCATGTTCTATTTTAATAATCCTCTTTCTTCAGGATCTTGTAATTGTACAAAAGCAGAGCCCTTTATCCAGTCCTTTTTTTCAGCACAGAACAGGGATTTTCTTGTCATATTTCGTTGTGCTCAAGAGAGCTGAGCAAGGGGCTCTAATCTCCATATTATTAATTTGTCTGTGCATTGAGGAAACAAAAGCAGTAATAAATCTGCACATGTTTGAGGTTTTGTTTGGTTTTGGGGTTTTTTTGTTTGGCAATCCAAATGATTTATGTAAGGAGTTCCTGGGCAGGGTGAGGTAGCCAATGGTCTCAAGTTAACAGTGAGTCATAATATATTTAGCAAGGGATAATGCAAATGCTGGGAAAACAGAGGAGGCAAGACAGAGAAAAGTGTTTTCCCTGGTAGGAAAGCTATTAAACATTTAGCTTGAGAGAGGAGATGTGTGCAGCTTCTTTGGTCTTTCCTTTAATAGGACAAACCCCAGAAGACAGAGTAAGAAAAGAGTGTGGGGTGGGGTATAAAGAGGATGCTAAGGTCTTGGAAGGAAAAGTATACCTGGCTGAGATCTGGAAAGCAAAATGAATGCAGATGTGTGCACTAGAAGAAAAGACCTGGGAATAGAGCACCCCTCCCTACCAGATAGAAAAACCTTTGTTTTCCAGACCTTTCTGTCAAGGATAATTGCTCCTCCTGATTCCTCATGCAAACCACCGAAAACCCACTGGAGGGGGGGTTGGTGACAGCTGTTGCCTGGGGGGATTCCAGAAAGTGAATCAGGGGTCATCCTTGTTCTGAGCTTGTGCTAATTGTGTTTTCCTGTCTCATCCCCTCTGGTAGGACAAGGCTAGACACACAGCCCAACCCCAGCACTGGCTTACTGGTGCTTGGTGCACGTCCTCCTTCCCAGGGCCCCAGTGAGTCCGAGGACACAGGACACAGTGTCGGAGGATGCTGCTGCTGGAGTTGGCAGCTGTATTGTCTCTCCTACAGGATCTCTGGGCACTGGAAGGCATTCAGTGTCCCCAGAGAACCCCCCCATGTCCTCCTCCTTCTACCTGCAGATGTGTCACATTATCTGCAGTCCTCCCACTCGCTCACCACATATCCCATGAACAGGGCAGCCCACCCATGGTGTGGAAAGCAGTGTTATGTGTGTTGAGAAAACATCTTGGTTGTTTTGTTGTATTTAAATTTTATGTAAATAGTTGCATGAGATTTTTTATTTTTTCCTTTTAAGGGAGGTATATTTTCACATATGAACTTTGTCATACCTAAGTCCCCTTGCTGCACAAATGAAGGATGGTAGATCCAGAGGGTTCTGAAGAACAAGAACAGCCCAGGATTGGGGGCATCCTCTTAGCTAGGGTACCTGGAGTAATGCAGGAGTAATCCAGTACTTAGAGCAAGCTCCTTATGCAAAGCACTGTGTGAGTGTCTCTGCTCCTCAGAGTCAGTGCTGTGCACAAGAGCTCTCCTGAGCGTGCAGATGGCCTGATCCTGCATCCTTAGCTGGTCTGTTGGGTGGCCATGGTACCCAGTAGTGGATATATGTGAAGAAAGCTAGAGAGACAGCTCAGGCCTTGGTGTCCCAGAGGAGCTCTCACTGTGTGCTCACTCTTTGGAGCATCTCCTGGGTATCAGGGACATACAGATGCACATCACGTGCTTTTTTTCAAGGGGACACACCACATGTGCCTAAAGCATGTGCCACTGCATCTGGGGTACCTGCTGTACCTCACAAGCAGTGAGAGGGTTAACAGGCCAGAGACTCATTTACAAAGACAGGGGTTGAGAACGTGCTACTGAAAGGAGCTGAAGATGAGGCTTAATGTGATTGTGGATGCTGTGATTAATAATGCAAGAGAGAGATGGATCTGAGGCATCTGCAAGAAATCTACCAAGACAGGCTTATGGCTTTGTGAATAGAGTCCAGGCATCAGAGATTGCTGCTGCAAGTCTGCATGCTAACACCACTGCCCTGTCTTTTAGCTTCCTGACAGCCACTAAGGGCTCAGCAAGAACTGGCTCCACGTCCTCTGGCATGTAAAACCATAATGATGAGAAATCCAGGAGTGCAGCAGCAGGAAAATGGCCAGAAAATCCCCTGGCCCAGCTCTCCTACCTGTGCAGATTTGCTTTAGAGGACCCCAGTGTCACCTGTAAGTCCAGAGAAGTCTGCTGAAGTGATGAGGCTCTCTGGGGATGGCTGCAAGAACGTGGGGCCAGTGGTCTGCATGCAAAACATGCCCAGGAGCCTCTCAGGATGTCTTTGCACTGCAGAACGGTGCAGCCATGCCATGGGGTTCCACATCACTCCTCACCAAAGAGATGCTAAAGTGACATACTGCTGGCCTAATCCTGCTGACCCCCATCAAGAATGAGCAGATAAAATGGGGGGAAGGTCTAGGAGTTATGTCTGAATTGGGAGGACTGGCTGCCTGCCAGTTTTGAGATGTCTCTAAGGTGCTCAGGTGCTGAGTTAGGAGCAGCTGTGCTCCTAACTCAGGCTTCCAAGTTTCATTCTGTGTGTGCCAGCACGATGCTTTTCTCTTGACTGCCTCACAAGCTCCAGGAACATGGCCTGAAATTTTGCTTCTGTTTTTATTAACAAGAAAATAAAAAAATCACGTCATTACCTCAACATTATGCTAAATAATTCTCTTCCTGCCCTGCCCGCATACTTCCTCTGTATACTTGCATTTTGCCAGGTTTTTAGCATGACTTGTCAGCCCAGTATCTTGCTTTTGTGCTCATTGCTCTGCAGGTGTTCTTCAGTCCATTGCTCATGTTTTTCTCTGTTTTCTGTCTTGTGCCCAGGACCAAACTGCCAAGCACCAGATGCAGTGCTCTGTACAGAAGGGTCTCAATGTACCTAGCTGTACATGCAGAGGATGACACAGGTGTCTCCGCTGTCAAGAAGGAAGAAGTTGCAGAGGGAGGTTTTAATGCTGACATTTGACTCCACAAAGCTCTGTCACATTGCCTGTACATCTCCATTGCTTCTTTTTCTCCTCTTTTTATTGCCCTGATATTTTTTGGGTGTTTCCCCCTAATCAGGTATATCTATGTTTACTTTTCTCTCTTCCTTACTTCTTTACTCAATTTTTTTCCTGTTGAAAATGTTGTGGTATCTTTAAAGTTCCAAAGGTCTCAGCTGCTCTGAGTGACTGGCAATTCCAAATTCACCCCAATTGTTATTTTCTTAATCTAGTACCTCTGCTCCCTTGATATATTTAAAAACTTCTTCATGTCCTCGTGAAACTACTGCTGCTGCATAATGCTGATATCTATCAGACTGGTGTAAATAGAATAAAACTTAATTTAAAGCAACAGTTAATCTGAGATTACAGTAAAAGCAGATTTTGTCCTCTTCAACTGAAGCTGATGCTTGAAGAGACCATTTGGATAACAGCTGAGGAGACTTAGGTATATCAGGCACTCTTAATATTCCCTCAAAGCTGAACAGATTGGCACTGACATGGATCAGGGAGCAGAAGAGGAGCAGCTTTGAGGAGCCATTTTAATTACTCAGGGATTACACAGCTGTGCTAAAATAATGGAGGAACCACGTCCACAGAAGTAAGACTGAATTGCTTTCAGTATTGCTTGGTCAGAACTCAGATACTTGCTGGCTTTTTGTCTTGGCTTTATAATGGAAAAATTAAAAAAAAGCCATTTGAAGGAGGTTTCACCACAGCAAAGCCAAGCCTCATTAACCAAGAAAAGGCCATCTGCCATTCATCTTTATAGCTCTTACAGTGAGCTCCTGATTTCTTTGTTGAGAGCTGACCTATGGAAATATGTGTTCCTCCCAGTGTTTCCTAATCTTTCTCCTCTCTCTTATGTTATATCCAGCACCAACTTCACTGAGCATCATGCTGGACCCTAACCAAGCTTCTCAGCTAGTTTGGGTGGGCTCAGAGCTCTGGATAGTGCACAGCAAGACCTGGTCCTGAGCTCCCCAGGGATTTAAAGAGGTTTAAAACTGAAGACTTGGCCTGGAGAATGCATGATGATGTATCATGAGGGATCAGGACAGAGCAGCTCACATCAGCTCCCCATGGGTGGGTTCAGGCAGCCTTTAGGACTGCAGCAGTTTTGTTGAAGGCTTTGTGATACCTCCAATCCTCACTGCAGTTCTCAGACTGCATGTATTGTCCATTGTCAAAAGGATGTCATCTCCAAAGGTCAGAAATCTCTTCTGAAAATGAAATCAGATGAAGACCCAAGCTTGGAGAAATATTTAAAAATCCCCAGATCTTGCACTGAAGGATAAGCATTTGCAAGGCTACCTGGGCAGGGAAGTGGCCACATTCAACAGCAAGGTTCATCCCAGTTTTTTTGTTGTTGTTTTTTTTTTGTTTGTATGTTTTGGGGGTTTTTTGTATGGTAGCTTTCTATTTGAAAATGTAACTGTTTTGTTTTACAAGAGCTCACTAAAATCTCAGGTATTAATTTTTTCAGAAACTCTTGTCATCATCACCCTTCACTATTGCTTTCTGTAACCCACAGTCCTGCCTCTGCTGCTTTCCACCATTCTTATACTGCTGCCAGCCCAGCAGAGCAGTGTGATCCACCCCTCTGTGTAGGATCACTTTTTGCCATTAGTGTTGTTTCTTTTGTGTCCAAGCTGTTGTGTTGGTCTGAGCACAGCAAAATGGCAGCATTGACATATACTAAGCAGCACATTAAACTGGGACAAGTGGAGTGGGTCCTGCTTTTGCTCTGGGGGTTCTCTCAAGGACACTTGGATAGGATGTTCATCAGCTCCTGAATGACTTCAGCTCATGGCAAGTTGCATTAACCATACGTCTGCCTTGGTTTATTTTTGTGTGCTGTGTTGACTCTGCTGTGGGACTCAGGAAGGGAGTGGTGGAAGAAAACACTCCCACATTCTCTGTTTAATCTGCAGCCACGTGTATGTCAACATCCGGAATATGTTCCTTTGACCTCGGCTGGGACCTTTCTGTGCACAGCTCTGCCTTCCCCTCCAAAGCCACTCATATCTCCATTATATTATTCCTTGCTATGAAGTAGTTTGAGTTTCTTCAGCGAACTGGCAGTGTGTGAAAATACTGCCTTGTGTAGGACTGTCAGCTCACCTTTATCATTCTGATAGATCTGAGCCGACAGCCTGAAATGGTTTTCACTGCCATCCTGAGAAACAGACTTCCAAGAAGACAAGTTCAGCCCAAACTTGAAATACACCTGCGGAGGTTATGGGAAATTTATTTTTATGAAGAGCATGAGCATTTCCTTACTGATTTCAGTATTATGATCTTTTAGGACAGGAAGATTAATCTCATTTCTGGGACAGGGAAATAAGAGCTAGATGTTATTCTCAGTAGGTATGGATGAAATATCAAGAGCTGTCAACAGCTGAACAGAGTTATTTTGGAGAAATGATGAAAGACCTGTGGTCACATATGGACTTTTAATGATGGGCAGCCAAGGCAAACAGAGAGAATGATATGAACTCAGCTACGTGCTGCTGACATGACTGCAATCCTTCTGGACACCTAAGAGACATGAGAGCCACTGCTTGCCTGAGCTTCTGTGTGTATTTTCTTTGCTATTCTAACACAGGAACACGAAAATATCCCACCTGAAAGCTGCCTTGTTTCAGAAGTCTACCTGATGTCATTACAAGAATGTTGTGGAGCATTCTCTAGTAAGAAGGGCAGTATTAAGTGAGAAGAAAGTGATGCTGAAGACATTCTACTTTTGTGACACAGAATTAGGGGGGCTCTTCCTTTGAAGTGAGAGCCTGCTATTACCAGGAATCTGTACACAGAACACAAGGAAGCTGGGTTGGGATTTCATGGCAGTAATTAATACCTTGCAGTGCACGAGTTATTTTTTACAGGGGAAACCAGTAGCTCTCATCAGTGTTAAGAGCTTGTTATCTTACAGCAGATACAGAACAAACAAAGATAGAGTGGAGCCAACCCTGGAAAATGACTGTTTATTCTAATACAACAGGAGGTTTATACATAGCCTGTGGATTCACAGTTAATCAAATCCCACAAATTACATGCACATGTACAAACACACGTGCAGTCATGCTTGTGTCCTTCATCAACTGTGATTATGGTGAAAGAAAATAACTATTGTAAGGATTTCTATCCTTGGAGGGTATCACTGTAAGCCAAACCTCTGCTCTGGGAGGAAAGTTCTCGTAATCATGTTTTAAGGATTAATAATTAACACTTCAGATATCAGAAGGCAAGAGCTTGACTCAATTGCTAAGTCCATGACTTAGCAGGACAACTTGCAGAAATACCATAAATACAAAGTTCTATGAAAAACCTACTCCCAGAAATGATCACAAATTGCCAGCACATCATTTTTGTCTTTCAGTGGGGAGCAGGGTGGCACAACCACTTTTTCTCCATTCATAACTTCATTCTTCTTATTTGAAGCCTCTCATGGCAGGATTGCTCAACGTTCTCAATTGTCCTGCTAGCAGAAGTCAGTCTCCAGAGCAGAGAACCTGAACGAGAGCCCAGAGCAGCTTTCAACATAGCCATACTTTATGCTCTGCCATATCTTCCCTGGCAAGATTCCTGGCAGCTTGGTGAGGGCTGATGGAATGCCTGCCTTGTTTTCTTCATAGTCCTGGGCCTGCCAAGGGGACTATTGATGAACAGTGGGTCTCACTTCTGTGCTGCAGAGAACCAGAGCTGTCACTGAGGTTGATGCATTTAGATTTCCTTTGCTGGTGACAGTGGCTGTGTGGCACATGCTGTGCCCACTCCAGGGCTCCTGCCACTGCCTGCCTTGGCTCTCAGGTGTGCCAGTGGATGGCAGGAGCCCAGCTCCCACTTGAAATTGTGAGGAAAAAAAGGAGGAGCCTCCCATTCCTGGGTAGTCAGAAATGGATAAAAGCATTCATTGAGACTGGAGCACCAATCCAAGGCTCTGTCCAAGCCTTTGGCAACTTGACACTCTTGGTAATATTGAGGGTCAAATAGCCCTGACTCAGTTGGTAGAGTTGTAATAAGCACCACCCTTCAGGATGTCTTCTGGCTCTGAACCAGAGCACAGTGCTCACTGCTGTTTTGCTGGTTGCTCACAGACACTAAATATCTCAGTGATGCTCTGAACTTTCGCTCCTGACAGTTTGATGCAGGGTGAATTTTTTTCAGAAGCATCTATTACAGTTTTCCACTAGGAAATTCAGCATGTATTGGACTGTGTTCAGGCACTGAGATCTACTGGCACACACACAGTCAAAATCCAGCCTCCAAAATAGGGAGATTGTATCCAGAGTGCCTAGAGAGAGCAGTCTCTGGTGTGTGCCAACAACTGCTCTGTGCTTGGAAGGGTTCTGGTGAGTACTACAGCTATTGCACAGGCTGCAACCATCCTAGGGCTCTTCTTACATTCTGAGAGTACAGACTACTGTCCTGTCTGTCTGTGCTGCTTTATTTATTGGTATAGAAACTGTGTGGGTAAATTTAGAACCTGAATACAGCTTAAAAAGCTGAATTATGACAGTCTTTCTTAAAGCCTTGTCCTTCATGAATGCCCGAGTCAGAGATACCTAACTTGGAAACTGGCGCTGGTGTAGAGCTTGTGTAGACACATGGGTGAGAAACAAAAGGGAAATTTGTGCTGGAATTACCTATTCCCTACCAGGTATATGTCTGGCTGCAGAAGGTCCTAAGGAGAGCAAATGGAATTGCCTGGTAAATCTGTCATAGCTCTGGGATACAGATACATTTCTTGTAGATAATTATCTTCTCATTGCACATGCTACTGAGGAGGTGAAAGCAGTGTTTCTGTGTTCACCAAGCAAATGCTGCTTTGAAAAACTACCCCAGAGTATTGTAGATACATAAACACAAAAATATGCTCTGCCTTAATTCAGGAGTAGTCTGAGTTAAGGGTGGTGATTTAGTACATACCCTCTGCCACCACCAGAGCTGGAAGAACATTTTCAGTAAAGCAAGCTACAGATTTTGTTTTCTGAGGTTGCTCAGTAATGGCTAACTTGTTTGTGTGATAAATTTTCAGCTAATGCTTGGATTTGTTAGCCAGCTCCACTTTTCAAGGACTTGGCTCTCCAAGAACCCCATTGGTTTCTTACCCACCTAAAGAGGATTTAAATTCCAGGTGGGCTTAAATGACACAAGGCCACCATATTTTTAGAATTAGTATCACATCCCTGGAGAGCAAGGCCTCCTGGTGAAACAATGGAATAGTGATCACATTTCTAAGAAAAATTTTTGCTACAAACTGCTACTGATTTAAAGCCACCTGCAATAGTCAGGGATCCAGACTGGATGAGTTAAATTGCTACATCTATCTGAAGACATGCAAAATTCCATCAGACAGCTATATTTATGTTTTATATATAATATTCTTCCTTGAGTTCTGTTTATTTTAACCTCACCTGTCACTTCAAGTTAGTTGCCATAAGAGATAAGCATCTGTGATGGAACTGAGTTCAGAGGACAGAAGCAAACCCAGAGTATTGTAGGATGTCTCCATGTTTTTTCAACAGGCCAAATCTTCCAACAGGGACATTGAGTGGAATGTTTCCCTGCAGCCTGTGCATTTCTGATGAGTTGAACTACTGAATTGTCACTAAATGTGGTCATAAATGATCCCGTGACATTTCTACAAATGTCCTCTGCTAATGCATCTTTCTGCTGAAGTTCCAGCCCATGAATCCTATTCTGCCACCTTCAGCTCTTGCAACTGCAGGTATAGAGATTATTCAGTCACTGCTCTCACTTTCTATGTAGCATTATCAGTCCTGTTAAATCATCACTTAATATTTCTAAGTGCATGTTCAAACCAACTGCAGCTGCATAATCCCTGTACAGGCTTCACCTCTCATCTTTACTAATGTCCTGGGCTTTTACAAGATGAATTTTTCCTTTTCTATCTAGTGCTGAAAATAAGTTAAGCATCTGTGGCCTGAGCATGTGGATGGCACCCTAAAATTCATTTTCCTGTGTGACCTTTCAGACTGGAGCACAACTTGCTGGAATGAAAATTTAATGCATGGCTGAATCTCCAACAAATTTTCTGTGACACTGAATTATATTATTGAGTTGGTTTTCTTGACCTCTTTTCAAAGGTAGTTTTCAGAAAAGCATGACACTGTGAGGGTGCAATTTTCCTTTTGCTACACTGAGCCTGTGACTGAATTGTGATGCTTTTATCTTTTGCTTATATTTTTCCTGATATTTTACTCCTGGGCTCTTTGGGGAAAGAGGGCTAGGAATAAGAGTTGCAGTTTGCAAAGACAAAAGCTTGGACACAAAGACTGAGAATATGGCTGAACTTCTGATTCAATTTTGCTTTCTGAGGCTTAGAGATTTATTGGTATATCTGCTATGGCCAATCTGACCTGTGAGGCCAATACATTACCGTGCTGTCGTCACCACCTTTTTACTCAATTGTAAAGACACCCCACTGACAGCATTGACTTTTAGCCAATTTCCCCTTCTCTCTGAATGCCCAAGCCCTTGTGGTCTTATTTATCCCTTTCTGATAGGTAGAGTGGGAGAGAGATGAAGAAAAATACATTCCAGAATAGTGTACAGTAGGTGTCCCAAGATGAATCATCCTTCCTGCCTATCTACCTCTCCTAAAGTGAGTCATTAGAAGAAGAGCACGAGAACACGAGCCCTCTTAAGGGTTAGGCTTTTCTTAGTAAGACAATCATTTGCTGTATTCTCATATGTAAGAAGATCCATTGAAGTTATGCTATTATTGTGACAACATGAAATAATTGCTGAGATATTTTAAGTGTTTGTCTAGTGCAAATATAAAGAGGACCCATACTGCTGGTGCTCGCAAAAAAAGGAGGCCTAAGGTTTAGTAAAATACCATCGATGTATTCAATATTCCAAGCTTCAGTTGGTTGCCTGTTTATTTGTTAAGAAGCTACAGTGTTCTGCCTTTTCCTTAGGTGCACAAAGAAATAGTGGGAAGTGGCAGGAGGTCAGCTCTTCCTTGAGATCTCACTGGTCCTTCAAGCCAGAGATGGCTTCTGGCCACACTGAGAGCTTCCTCATAGCATTTGTGTCCAAGTACAAAGGCAGAAGGCGTCGTTTAAGTGTCCAAGCATGAGCATCACGTCCTTTTGTATGGTTTCCCTTGGTACTCAGTGTAAGCAAGAGACACATCCAAGTCCTCTGAAAGCCCAAAAGAGACACCTTCATGTGGCCGTCATGTTACACATTTGCTCCTGCCATTTTTTCTGCTTTCTTTTATGTCTCACATAGAAGTCAGTGTTGTCCTTATGCCTTTTGCATAATGTAAGCATTGATTGATAGACTGGACCTTGAAAAATACTTGAGAGGTGGAATGCTTGCATTGGAAAGAGCATCAGCTGTGAGTAAACAAACTGTTGTGAAATAGCTGACAGAAAATCAAGAACTGACCTTTGCAGAAGGTGTAGACCTGCACGGAGGCACCTTTAAAAAAGTCTCTGTCTTCCTTTCTCTAACTGCTACAGTAATCAGAAGATAAATCCATATTCATAAAAACAAATGGTATAGTGTGTAATGAATACATTAAAGTGAAATTACATACTCCTGAAGGAACTCAGAAAAGAAATGAGAATTCTTAATGAACTGAACCCTTTCAGTCCATGATCCTCATCTGTGCTGGCTCTAAGCATCAAACCCTGGCTGCCTGAGATCATGACTGCATAGGAGAGTGAGCAAGGCTGGAGACCTGGGTTAAATTAATCTTCAACTCTTAAACTCATAATTCCATCAACAACTTCCTGTTTAATTTTGTTCTTCTGCAAGGTAAATCTGAAATCCTCAGCTGAATGGTGGAGTTCAACTGCAACAAATGGACAGTATGGCCTTCTCTAGCAAAGAATTCAAGTGGGAAGCTTTCAGTTGGTATTTATTGAGCTTTTGGGAATAAAGGTATTTGGTGCATCCTAAAATTGTTGCAGCTTTTCACACTTCTTGAGGATAATCTAACTGAATACTAACGAAACCTATTTATTTTTCAAGTTGCAGTAGTAAAACTATATGCTAACTCTCCAGGACTTTTATCCTACATCACATTCACCTTTGCTGGTCCCTCTTTGTTCCTTTTCCTACAGAGGCAACAGTGCATTCCCGCTTGCTGTCCCTTCCCACAGGGCAGCAGATTTCAGTTTTCCAAACTTTTGCAATGAGCTGTGAGCTGGCACTGGCCAAGAGCCCAGTTTGCATCTACACTGCAGTCCTGCTACATCTGCTCTGCTTTCACACTCCTATGGCCTCTCTGCAATCACAGAGCAAGACCAATGAAATTCCTGGTTAGTAAGAACCATCTTTAGAATTAGATGCACAAGTTACAAAGTTTTTAACTTGAATTTTTACAGAATTCTTCCAAAGAATTATGGAAAAAAACCCCACAACCCTGTCTGATAGGACATGACAGTTCACAATATATTAGTGTTCTGTATACAGGATAGATTTTAAAATGTTCCCTTGACGTTATTTCAAAGAGATCTCAATATAAATAAAAGAAAGGCTTTAATGGAAAATATCAAAATGCCACTTGAAAATACTTGTGGTTTTTTTCTTGCCCAAAGTGCCTCATCTTTTCTTGTGCAGTAGAGTATGTTTGAAGTTTTTTAGAAACCAAAATCTTGTTGATTTCTTTTTATTACCAAAATAATTGTATGTCTGATATGCCAATAATGTAAAAAATTTCAGGCAGCTCTCTGTATTTATGTCACCATAGCACCAGTAGTCCTGTCAGAGGCTGAGAATATTTACAGTACGTGCAGTACAAGCAGAGCCTTCAGAAATGAATCTTTGGAGCCTGATTCTGTCTGCTGAAACCCCATTTTGTGCCATATTTCCTCCACAGCTATCTTCAAGCAATAAGTGAAGACCAGCTGAAGGCTTATCTTGTGTAGTTTCAGTAAGGTAAAACCAGGATCTCCTTTCTGCTGGGGTTATATGTGGATATGAGGTGGTAGATTGAAGATAGTTATTGATGTAAAAATGCATCCTTTTTGAAGTACAAATGTGGGAGCAATGTAATTCTTTAGGAAAAGAACTATTGTCATGTAAAGTTGAATTAGTGGATGCTTGGGTGACAGGAGATGACAACATCTAGGCAGGAGATGAAATAATTTTGTGGGAGGAAGAGGATTGCTGGATTCATAGAGCATGCAAAGCAGCTCTGCTTTTGAACTCCTACCACCTACCCAGATCTTCCACAAGCTTCATCCTAAAAAAGAAAGATGCTACAGATCTAGTACTTTAGCATCCTGGAGGTGAGTATGGTATGAGAGCACAGGGGAGCACACCAACCAGGTGTGACTTCTGTTCCCAGCTTCTCATAACTGGTCAATGAAATGCCAGAAGTTAATTCCCTGATGACAGAAGAGAGTGTGAGAAGTTGTCATTGTCCTGTGTTTGATACTTTATTTTATCTCACCCCCTTTTCTCTCTAATTCTTCTTAAAGAGACCCCAGTTGGCACATGAAGGGGAAAGAACTAATTTTTAACACAACAACTTTGCCTGAGGATTTTCATTGATGAGGTTCTCATGTTGTATTACTACAGTCTTTTCTTTTGGATTAATTTAGTCTGTGTTTAACTTTACCATAACTGCTTAAGTAACAAACTGAGCAGTATGTTACCCCGGGCAACCCAGAGCTGATTGCTGGTAATTAGTTTTTATTCCTTAGCATTTTGTTCTTAAAAAGAGCTGAGCAAACAATTCACAGTAGACAATTTATCCATTTAATTTAGGTGTGGTCTTTTTCTATTTTCATATTCCTTTTTTTTACAGTCTTGGATCTGATTCTCAGTTAACCTGGACTTCTGTTACTCTGCTGGTGTATCTATGCAGATTTATCTCATCTAGGCTAGACAGTCTGTCTTACTCTAATTTGCAAGTTATCAAGAAAAGTTCACTATCTACCTAAGCAAACATTTGTACCTATCAGCTGGTTAGGATCCACTCTTTCCATGGATGGTTTTAAGTGTATTTTTTTTGTTCCTTATTTGTTCATGGTGATTGTGGATGGTCACCTAAATCACAATTTCTGCTCTGACTGAATGGCTGCAGCTGTGTAAATACAGGGCCAAGACCTCTAGTGTAAGCTGTGATATATGCATATTTTTTCATGTACAAGTATCCGTATTTGAGCCCAGCTGTTGATAAGCCTTGGAAAACTTGTGCCCACACCATCACTTGCCATAACTTTTATGGAAAAGTTAGACAAATATTGCAGAGTATCAGGCAATATCCCTGCATTCACATCCATTCGCTACCTCCGAAAGCCCCATCACATTTGTTTGCACATAGAAACCAAGGAACTGTTATGACATGGACCATACCAGGGGATATCCAAGTCACTGCAGTCATCTGAGATCTCAAGACCTCAGAGCCCATTGCTGATTTCATTCTGTGACCTACTGAAGTCTCTTTTGGGAAGAGGAGGTCTCCTTGACTCTGACCCCTCTTGTCCTGTAGAGATGCTGTGGTATCAGGCAAATCTAATATTCAGCTTCCCCTGCTGAGGTGAAAATTCCAGTTCTCCATCGTATCACAGGAATGTGTTGCTCAATTGATATCTCAAGAACATCTTTAGAGTTTTTACCTGATGACGTTTAACAGTGAAACTTGTAACTGCTGTTGTGACTAAGCTGGAGAGACATGTCTGTTCCTAGACACCTGGGCCTGCTATCTTTACAATTCTTTTTTTCTTAAGTAACCCAGTATTTCTCTTTTTGCTTACCAGCTTTCCCTTCTTGCCTTTGTCTCTTAACCAGATGATCCTGGACTGTGCACCAGTCTCAGTTTTACTGTGTGTTTTATTTGACACTCCCCTCTTCCTTGCAGCCATTGGGATACAGTTGCTTAGCAAAACACAAAAGAATAGCAGTGAATCAGGTGAGAAAATTTAAACTTAAATTGAACTGTTCAGTTAGCCCCTATTTAATTAAAGAATAAAAAATAAAATTAAAACCTTGTTAACTTAAAAGGCAGAAGTCTATTTCAGAGCTGTCGGTCATTAACTATTTACAAGAGACTTAATAACACTATTTACTAATCAATAGTGAGAACCATGGCAACCTTGGAACTACAGACCCTAATATCTTGTGGGAACAGTGCCTAAGAAATAAAAACTCTTAATCTTTCATACCCAATTCTTAAGCACCAGGTTTGAGAGGATGGTAATTTTTTTACATTTTCCATCTTAGTTGTTTCCTTTAAAGAATAAATCCTCTCTTGGCCACCGGTCTTTTCTTTTCCTTTCTGTTTGAACACTTACAGTGTGGTACAAGGGGAATGATACGGAGTGACCAGGAGAGGAGTCATGCAATGGGGTTGGCTGTAGGCTCATCAGGCTGCCTCTGTATCCCTGTGTCTCTGTCTCTAGCTCCAAAGCTTTATGTCCTGGGGATTGAATCCTGTAGGATGTAGAAGCACCACTTGGATAACATTTATTTTTTCAGGAGCATATTGCTGCCTGTGATACATTTTTACCTACCATTTATGGTTCTACTTTTGTTTCATAAGGCATTGAACATCTTACTATTGTTATTCAGATTTCTGGTATTTTAATTGCATGGTTTTTTAATTGTAAAATCATGAAGTCTTTTGTCAAATGATTTTTGGGTGTCCAGTCAAATGACAATACCTAGTTCTGCTTCAGTCCTGATTTTTGTAATATGCTGATGGAATTTTAGGTAGATTACTAAGAAATTACTGTCTTTGTAAAAGCCTTTCTGCTTAGTCCTTATGGCATTTGTACTTGAACATTTTATTATTCTATTTTTAGTCAGCATTTAAATTAGTTTCCTGGTATTAAAATGATAGTCTGGCACAAACTCTTAGGGAGATCCTTACAAGCCTGCTGGTAGATATGATTAAGACTGGTTGAAAATTTTCCATCCAAACCCTCAGTTAATGAAAACTCCTCCATGACTCAGAGACACTAAGCTAAGTAGGCTTTTTTCCATAGAAGGTTTCATTCAAAGAAAACCAAATGCCTGTAAAACCATTTCTATTGGTGAGTCTCAATCATAAACACTTACCATTGCAGGGGCTTTCCAAGAGGATGGAGGAAGGAGCAGGTTTCCAGCACCTTCTCTTCAATAGTAATAGTAGAAAAGGAAAAGGATGGAGTGAACCAAAGGAGGAGACATCCCTCTGCCTGGCTAAGGAAGATGGGAGCAGTGGCTACCTGAAGGTCTGCACTTGTGAGTCTCATGGTCTCACAGGGCAAGATCATTTCAACTGGACATAAATGCCATGGGATATGTCTTGTTTTGTTTTGTTTGTCCAGGAAGACTGAGCAAGTTTGGATTCAGGTACATTTGTATAGATGAAAACATAAAATAGTGTTTATCTTAAGACCTAAAGTAGAAGAAATTGTAAAATGGAATTAAGAATGCTCTTTCTCACAGATTGAGTGTTCTGTGGAACTTGTTGCCTCTATGGCTGGGCTTAAATGTAGTAAAAATATTCTTTAAATAATAAGACATAGTTAAATCCTCTGGAGACCTAAATAACTCCATGAATCTGGGAGGTGAGACCTTTCAGAAATGGAAATAAGGAAGAAAATGAAATTCTGAATTTTTTATTGCAGCATTTCCTTTCAGGGTCTGGGTACTGATTATAACCTCCAGAAACTAGCTGGAAGTTTGATCCCTCATGGAAATTATCTAGGTTTTGGGGCTCATATTTGTCGAGTAAGGTGAATACCCATTTCCCACCAAACTACTGCCGTGAAACATCTTAATGCTCATAGTAAAAAATACTAATAGGGGAAGGACAACCCCAGAGAGATTTCAGTGTCTAATTAATAATTCCATGTTAACTATTCAAAATGTATATTTGAACCGTAAAGGTGAATAAACATCTTGAAGACTAATTCTTGCATAGCAAGCTGAGCCTAACTTTTGGTGAGTTGAGGAGTGTGCATGTCCTAGTTTCCTCTTATGTGTAGAAAGAGTGAAAATCCTTCAGATGTTAAATTCAGCGACTTGCCACAAGCCATCCAGAAAAAGTTTCCAAAAAGGACCAGTGATTCAGTGCTGCCGTAACAGTGGCAAACTAAGTTTTTGTTGGAATTATTTGTATCCTGCTTAACTCCAGGTGAGGCACTTAAATCAGTGTTTGAGCATGACTGGAAGTGAGGCTTCTTACCCAACAGTCCACTGACTGCCATCCTCAGCCAGGACATGACAAACCCATGGTCACCCTCTTGCCTGCCTGACAGCAGTGAACCATCAGTTTCAAATTTAATAGTTTATTTCTATAGAAAGGTAAAATAGAGCTGCGGGAAGCCATGTATTGTGTCTATAAGCATGACATGGTGGGCAGTGTCTTTCTGTAGGAGAGATGGATACCCACCTCCACTGTAAATGGGAGTATCTTGTGCAAGAAAGACATTTGAGAGTCCCATTTCAAAATACATACAACCTAAGGTCAGAGTCAATGTAAGCAAGATAGGTGAATCACAGAATCAGAGAAAGTTAGGGGGTGGAAGAGACCTCAAAAGATCCTACCCCCTGCCAGAGCAGGGTCACCTACAGCAGCTCACATAGGAATGTACCTGGGTAGGTTTTGCATGTTCAGGGGAGACCCCACAACCTCCCTGGGCAGGCTGTTCCAGTGCTCTGTCACCCTCACAGTGAAAAGGAGAAGTGTCACCCTCACAGGTGAAGGAGAAAGCTGAGAGCAGATTTCCCATATCCCTGGTAATGGCGAGTAAATACTCAGCAAGACACAGAGCTGGTCAAGGAAGGATCTTGCAGGTTTCTCAGAGGACCTAATCTGACCCAAGCAATAAACTCCAAGAGCAAGATTTTTCCTCTGAGTTTAGGTCAAATGGAGATGCCTGGCCAGTGGGAGGGCAACATGGGTCTCCCCTTCATGTCTTCTGCTGATAGTTTTGGAAGTTCCCAAATACATCTGGCAGCTGCTGTAATTTTGTTCTCCAGCTCCTAGTTCTTGCCATGTATTGTACAGAGGAGCCTCAGTTTCTGACATGGTGGAAGTGTGTCATGCACTGAACTATAGCTCTGTGGACTTAACCCAAAAGAAATTTTTCTCTGGTCCAGTAACTACAGAGTTATCTGCTTGCTTCCCAGTTAGCTGATTAATGCTGGTAAAATGTTCTGGAATTAATTCTACATGTTGGTATGTTTATTCATAATGTAGCTCATTTTTTTGCCAAATATTACTAGAGATACTTGGCAATGGTTCCAAGTGTCTAGAGAAATTTTAATTTCTCATTAAAGAAAACAAACACAGTATTTTCAAGTTTCAAATTCTTGGGCTAATGTTTCTAATGAAAACTCAAAACTAAAATATAAAAGGAGTAGGATTTTGGAACCAACTATATTACAACAGAAATAATTCTTTTAAAGGAAGCTGTGGGCTTTTTCTTCAACCAGTCCTGATTAGTCTATCAAACAAGCATGAGGTAATTACCAGAAGTTATCTTGTCTTCCAAAAGTAGATGAGAAAGTAAATTAGAAGTGCCACCACAGCTTAAGTAGCAAGGGAATTTGATGGAGGGATATCTGAAAAGCAGGGAACACTCAATTATGCTGGTGAAGCACCAGCCTTTATATTATTAGAAGTTGTTATGCTTTTGGATATTTAACAACAATATAGATTTTTTTTTTCATTTTAGTATGCTGCAGTTAGATTTTCGCTAGGTAATGAATCTGATCATCAACTCAGGCTAAACTGTTACTTATCTCTCACAGCACAATTTACCAATAATTTACCATAAAATGGAGCTACAATGCAAATTGTGTTCATAGATGGACACACTCAGACTGGATATGACATCTCTGTATATTTAGCCACAGAATCACAGAATGTTAGGGGTTGGAAGGGACCTCTGTAGATCAGCTCATCCAAACCCCCTGCCAGAGGAGGTTCACCTAGATCAGGTAGCACAGGGTGGTGTCCAGGGGGGTTTTGAATGTTTCCAGAGACAGAGACCACACCACCTCCCTGGGCAACCTGCTCCACTGCTATGCTGCCCTCAAACTAATGAAGTTCCTCCTCATGTTTAGATGGAACTTCCTTTTCTTGGAACTTTTGTTCTGTCACTATATATGGACTAATAGAGGATAACACAACCCCAGCTGAAATTTATGACACAACATGGAGAAAAATATCCGACTATCTGCTTAAACTATACTTGATAAGAGTAAAACAAGAAATGTTGTATGCTGATCAGAGAATTGACTGAAATGATATTAATATGAATTTCAAATTACAGGGGTTTTCATAAATGCAAATTCTGTGCTGCAGGGATCTAATTATGACATGATGAATTGGAAATCCTGAACCTTTTCTGTTCAGGACCTTCAACAGCTGCCCATAATCCTGTTGAAGAAAAGTTTCTAGAACCACAAAACTTAAATTTTCCATGCAGGTATTTGGGCAGATAGTTTTTTTGAGATGCTTACAGTGATTTTTAAGAAATGCACAGATACCATTCCAACATCAACTTCAGGGGTGTTTAGACTCCTAGAACCTTTGAAAATATGATAGGTACCTTTGGGCACTTATATTCAAACTTTATCTTGATATTGATATATGTCAGCACTTGCTAAAGCCATAAACACATTTCCTACTCCCTTTCATAAAAATCAGCATTCTAGATGCTGATTTTATAAAACATTCTGGAATCATTCAGAAAGATCAGAGTTTTGGTTTGGTTCAAATACATCTCTAAGGATAGGTAAGCACCTGATCATGCAGTGGTATGTAGCAACACACATATTCAGCACTGTTACTTGAGAATGCAACTATATTCACCAAAATATAGATGTGTGATTTTACATACTTTTCCAAGAAGGCACAGATTTGGGGGAAAAAAAAGAAAACACAAAACAAAAACTGCTCATTTCGTTTCTTTCGTTTTTAGAAAAGCTAGAAAGTTTAACTTTTCAACTTTCAGCCCCCTCAAATAGCAGTCATCTACCAGATGAACAGAGATGAAATGGCTGATCAGTATGGTCTTGCTATAAAAATTAAAAAATGTGAGATAAACAAAAGCTTAGTAAAAGCAGTAAAATGTTTAAGAAAGAGCAAAAGCAGCATAAAGCTCAACTGGTAAAAAGTAGAGGCAAAATAATGTTTTTTGGGGTGGTTTTTTTTGTTTGTTTCTTTTTCTAGGAACAAAGAATGAAGTGGTTTCATGCTATATGAGCAGGGAACAGAAAATTCTCTTGAAGAATCTGTAACCATGGGCCAAGTTCCTAGGTGTGTTGTTCATCCTTCAAATTTTGTTCAGAACTTCATCTAACTACCAGGTGTCTGAGAAACTGAGAGCTGTTGTCTGGTTTTGACTGTGAGAGAGAATTTTAAAGGTGATAATTAATGAGCACGACAGCTATCACCATGATTTCCAAATGCTAACTGAGCCTTTCCTAGCTTCAATTACAGACTAAACATGTTGTGATAGAACCTTCATTTGCCTTCTCCTTTGTTCTAGAGCTTTTCCTTGCTGGATGTGTTGTGTGTGAAAACATATGTAGTTTCCAGTTCCTCTGTGGAAGAAATGATGTGGTGAATGCGTAGGCAGTGGCAAAATGCCTGCTGACTTTGATGGGACCAGGATTTCACCCAAGATTTCTGGCCCCAGGCCATTTTGGATGAATGGTTTGTTTCCAGTAAACAAATGCAAACTGGAAGTCATCTGCCCTCTTAAGATGAGCCTTTATTACCTAAGTGAGTCTTTGGCATTAGAAGAACATCCTCCCTTGATACAGTCCTTCAAGCAATGAGCTCTCTTGAGTTCTGAAACTTAGAGGGGTATATGCATGCATGAGACATAGAAACCATAGCAAAACAAAACAAAAGAAAAAGGTAGGAGTAAAGAAAAGGTGTTTTGTGTATGTGTGTGTGGCAGCTGGCTCACTGCCAGCTAGTGCACTATATGTGACTTCAATAGTGCATTGCACTGCTGGCTTGGCAGAAGGTGATGGCTGCTGTCCCATAGGAGGTTTAACAGCAAGGCACAGGTGAGCCCAGCTTGCCTACACACCTTTGTGTGAGAAAGCCATACTGGACAAGTCTGTCTGCCAGTAGATGATAAATGGAAAATGCCCTGAAGCTTTGTAAGCATGGATAGTTAGAAACAGACCAGTGTCTTGTGATCTGATGTGGTCAGAGCCAACAGTGCCAAATTCCAGATACGTGCCCCAACAGCACTGCTATCCAAATCCTCACTGTGAGATGGCAGCCAAAGAGTCCTCCCAAGTGGAGAAGTCACGTGGGAGGTAAAGTGACACTGGCTCTTCCACCTGCATGTCCAGGGTGTGAACAAAGCATCTGAAGAAAATAGACCCAATTAATAACAATAAGCTGAGGTTGTATTTTGTTCTTAAGAGTGGAGTTTCTTTTTTCATTTTTAATATTTTGCTTGAACATTAAAATATTTGTCCTTGCTCTCTCCTATAATTTTTTGCAGTTTTACATTGAGACCTATCAGATATTGCAGGGTAAGAAGAATACAACTGAGACATCAAAGTTAGGGTGCTGTGTTTGCTGCTGTGGAAGACATTCCCAGGTGCTAGGATTTCTTTTTTGGGAATAGCAATATATTTCCTCTTAAAAAGGAGGCAATTTATTCTTCCAGTTATTGGAAAGTCAGTGTTGGAGCTCATGCTGACAGGTGCTGGCTTTAGGAAGGGAGCAGATGGTGGAGACACATCCAGGAGATCTAATTAAACCATGAAGCATCACAATAACTAAGAAGGAAATGTATTTAAGTCTGGCCCAGCCACACTTGCAAGAAGTTCTGTCAGGGTTGCTTGAAGCTTTGGGGAATTAAAAAAAAAAAAAAAAAGTGTTCTTGTTAAGTATTTCAATCAGTTCTGGGTCTTCTCAGGTATATGGATGAGGGGTTTAGCCACTCCAGTGCAAGCTCATCTGTGTTTTCTCTTCTGACTGAAAGATTTTGTTGCCAACAGAGCTGGTAGGAGTTCAGGAAGAACCAATATGAAGAGCAGAGAAGGCAGGAGCAGTAAGATGCTAAACTGGAGCATGTAGGACAGGACAATGCTTTCTGCACTGACCCATGTTTTAGACTCCATCCTGCTGATTTTCTTTCTTGTTTTCCTGTTCTTTTGCTGAAGCCAAATGTAGGTTAGAAGTTACTGTCTCTGTTCTCCTTTTTCCATAATATAAATGTTCATAAGTTTCATTTTCCACACTACAAATTATTAGAAAATGCTAATTATTGCATAATAAAAAGGGTTAGTATAAATAATGTGATTTTTTTTTCTCTCAGAAAAATGTTGCTTTTGTTAAAATATTCTTTCTTTTTCTTTGAAGCTACAAGCCATTAAGCCCTATATGTGGGTAGTGTGTAGCCAGATATTATCTCATAACCAAAACACAATGATTAAAACACCACTTACTAAACAAACCTTGAAGCTTTTTGTATAAAAACCATTAGGATCACACACATGCACAAGTACCAATTCACAGCATGGTAGGATAATGGGCAATCTAAGATACACACTAAAGTGCAGATAATGAGACTCCTACTTATTCATATTTCATTAGCAGTATGAAGGATCTAAATCAGCTTTGTTGCTACTCATTCTGTAAAGCATTGTCATCACTTTAATTTAAAAAACCTGATCTTAGTTTGCTATAATTACTGTCTAAAAGCCCTAGGTATTGTTTCCCATGGATCAGGTTTACTTTTCTGAATGAAAATGGCTATGGACATCATAATGAGCTATGTATCAGCTAATCAGGTTTATTCACCCCTACAGTGGCTCATCTTACTCTGAAAATAAAGAGACCCCTGGCTGACCTTGGGCTTCAGAGTTCATGGGTAGGGAGCCTCTTTCAAAGCACATTTAACCTCCACCTAGGAGCTGCAGCAGCTGTTAGCATCAGACAAAATACAGCCATTGAGATCAAATTCTTATGTGCAGATGTCTCAGCAGCTCCTGGGGACAGGGACCTCCCGTGAGGTGCCGAGGGTGGGAGGAAGAGGAGGTCTTCACCTCCCTGAGACCTCTCCACAGGGCCCTGAGATTGTCTCTGTGTTGGAGCATCTGAGTCCTGCAGTGCTCAGCAAATAGTCCTGCACCAGCAAATAGTGTCACTTCTGCACAGTGATGCTCTGCAGGCCTGATCTGGAGCAGCTTTCTTGGTGCCCTGAATCTTTACCAGGCAGCTCAGTCACAGGGACAAAAAGGAAGATGGAGGATTTCTTGGGAGCACTCAAAATTTAGGAAAGGTTTAGTTTAGGGCTTTTCTGCAGATACAGAAATGCTTAATCCTGCTGTGCCTCTCAGATGTGCAGGTGATGGAGCATTTCTTTCCTTTGGGGTGTCCCAGCCTGGGTGGGCTCTGACTGCTCTGCCAGGATCCTCCCCAAACTTCTCTCTACCTTAGCCATAGGCAAGGTTCAAGATCAGCTGGTGCTGTAGTGAGCAACAAGAATACTGCTGACTGCTTGTTGTGCCCTGAGTCTTGACTGACCAGAATTCATGGTCTGCACATGGCTCATGCACCAGTAAGAGAAAGCAGGGAGCTTTGTGTAAGAAAGTGATTCTCATCTCACGGTCATTTTTAATTTATGAAGTACTGAAAAAGCTGAAGCACACAGCCATGAGCAGCATTGTGTGTTGAGTTCTGCTGTGTATTTTTAGGATGTATCCTGGGACAATTTTAAACAGTATGTTCTGCCTATACAGTAGAGCAAGTGTCTTCCTTCAACTCATATTAATTCCTAGATGAATTATAGACATATGCTGCTCCTTGGAACAATTAACTATTTTGTAGCTCTTCTTGCCACACTACACACGCCTACTTTAGATGCCTACAGTAAAAAAACCAAACAAACAAAACTGCAAAAAACCCCTTAAAAATATTAAACATCTCAGAGTTGAGTCTGCAGAGATAAAATAGGTTTTCTCTGTCTCTGGCAAGCATTGCCTGGACAAGTTATTTATCCATCCTGGTTCTACAATCTCAAAGTAAAAATGTGAAAAAATGTGGAAGAAATTAATCTCTCAGCTTTAACAGAATGGAATAGTTGCTGTGTGAGAGTGAGGTTCAGCACATCACTGAAGCTAAGTGTGGCCTTTTGGTGAAAACACTAAGTCAGAAACCAGGATTTGCTTGTCCTAGTGGTCTCTGTTATGATGCCAAATGGCTCATGTAAGGTTCAAGTGGTTATTACACTGAATCTCAGAATATCTAATGCAACCGTGTCTGTACCCTAAGCACACTTGTGCTCCAAAGTAAAACATTACTTACAACTTCATGCACTGATAGAGGCAGAAATTTCAAGAGGGAAAATCTACCACTTCCCTGGGGAGATTATTCCATTGTCTGTCTGTTCTCATAGTTAAAAGTTTTCCTCTGGTGTCCAGTTGGGAACTCACCAGGAGTAACTTGCACCCATTACCCCTCATCTTTTCCATGTAACTCCTTGTAAAAAGGGAGTCTCCAAATTCTTGGTAGCCACCCAGTTTCTTGCCAGATATAACATTTAATTTCCATAACAATGACAGCCTTAGATAACATCTCTTCTTCTTGATGCAGAGAGTTATTAATAATTGCTTTCTGCGTGTTCATCTCTGTGCAGCATTGTGGAGACAGAGCAAGACAGAGTTCAGGGTCTTTCAATGCACATAAATACAAGCCAAGTACTATTGCAGGCAACTTCTATAGCAGGCATACAAGTGCATTTGAAGTTTTATTTTCTGGGAAGATATTAGGTAATAATCCTATCTTTTACTGTGCAAGACCACGTTTGGGTCAGAATCTGAATTAAAATTACATTATTATTGGTACTCTGACTGCTTACATGATTTGGGAGAAAATGAATTTTAAAAATGTAATTTCCATTTTTACAGTGTGAAGACAGTGTACCTCTCCCTTATTTAGCCTACTCTAGTTACTGCCTACTAATCTCTGCTTTTCATTGTAAATTATAATTGCTCTTTGTAAATCCTTTCCTTCTTATCTGCTAATTTTAAGGATGAGTTATTCTTGCAGATAGATTCCAGCAAATTCTTTACTCTGAACTGTTTTCAGTTCTGCTGTTTTGTTGTTTTTGGTTGTCTTTTTTTTTTTTTTTTTTTTTTTTTTTTTTTAATGATAGATTGATAGTTATGCTTACATAGATAGGGAAATCTGCTGTTTCTTTCTGAAACAAAATGCAAAAAGAAATGCCTCAGACAATAAAGAAAATAATTCCTTCCTACCCTGTGTCTCTGACTTCACTTAATCTTTCTTGCTTATGCTAAATAAAGCTTTTTTCTACCAACTCATTGGGAAATTAGGATTTTATTTTTCTCCAAGTCTGAATGTATTCTTTTCTAGTCCCCTGTTGACTCCACTTCTTTGGAAATCTTTAAATACATCTTAATTTGAAAAGGTACACTGATTGGAGTGCTCCTTGTCATGTTTGCAATCAGCCTGTGTTTTGTTCCCTGAACTTCAAAGGGTTGATTATATTGTGTCCTGGCTTCTTCTGGGTCTGGGTTTTGATCTTGCTGATAATGGTGTAAATAGGAAAAACTTGCTTGAAAGCACTGTGTCCTATCAACAAAAATAAGATCTGACTTGGATCTTATTAAGAGAGAACTGTATTTGCTGCATGCCTCACACTCCAGTTCTCCATTGGTTTTCCATCTGTCTGCAAATCCTCATTGCTGAGTATCTATCTGGTGTGCAAACTCCTCACAAGCTCTAAATCAAAGCTCTAGGTCTTATAGTTTTCACACTACTGATTCCCATTTCTGGTGGTCTTGTCTTGGGCTTGCTGTGACTAATCAGGACATTATCTGCTGCATGAAATGGTGACTTGCAATATTTGCTTTCCTGTGGGTCACAACACCAGGCAACTAATACTCCAGAAACAACATTAAACTTTCCTCTTGTTTGCTCCAGTTTCTCTTTTTTTGATGCCCTGTGGGGAGAATTGACATGGAGGTTTGTGAAGACAAGATGATTGTTGCCATGGTTCACAGGCAGTATCCAGTGAGATAATTTGGATTTCAAAGACTTCATCTTGACATGACTTTGTGTCTATGAATTCTTTGCCCATAAACACCACATGATTTGAGTGTTTAAGCAATTTGTTTTACCACCCTACTTCATGGAGGTTCCAGCCTGCAAGGTAAATAGATCTCTGATATGTTTGATGAGGCCTTGGCTTTGGTCATTTACTGAGGTGAGATCCTTCTAGCACTTTGGAGAAATATGTTTCTTCTGTGAATCTTCAGTGGTCATGATCACTTTCTAGACAGAGTTGCATGACACTTCTACACCCTATTTTGCAAAAACACAGGTCTCAAAATTCTGCTCAGGTGGGTTGTAGCTACCATCACCTGATCACACAGCCCATCTGCTCACAGCCTCCTAACACAGGTAACCTTCTTCTGATCAGTCACTGCAGCTGTTGGTGTGGGAAGGCTTCACAAAGCAGCATTCGTATTTTTTGTTGCTTCTTAATGACATTTGGCAACTGAAAGGTAGACAGACTAGTCAGCACCATGATATTAGCCAAAAAGGGGAAGAGAGAAGTGGAGAACTTACAGAACTTCAGTGCAGAGCACTCAAAACAACACAACATCTCAGCACATAGGGAGAACAGATATGGAGAGAAATTTTCCTGACTGCCCCAGCAGGAGTCAGGCAGGGCCTGTGCTGAACTCAGCCATGTGAAATCACTTGGGGTTTTCTACACAAAACTGAGAGAGGTGTTTGAGGGGCCCCTGCTTTATGTTGCTCAAAGCTGCTGTCCACAATTTGTTACCTGGCATCACTGGCCAGCATGGTGGTGCAATAAGAAATGGGCAATCAAAAGGTGACTTATTCAGACATAGAAGTGTGATCTACAAATATGAGTTTCACTGGCTGTTGATAAGAATCAGTATTTAAGAGTGCAGGCACTGTAACTGGAGGGGTGTGCCATGTTAATGTTCATATCTGGACATTGACTCCATCATTCTGAGTTCCCTCTACTGACATGGAGAAGGAAAGGCTTTTTTTAGCGTGAGATGTCAAATCTGATCTATTTGAGGACGTTACCTTTTGAGAGAAATCACAGAAAATATACAATTTGTTTCTGATTATGGTCTTATCACAGATAACTCAGACATAGAGATCCACATTTGGTCATACCCAGATGACATACTCTTGAATATCTTGGAATTTTTGGAAAATGTTAACTAAATCACTAAACTGCCATAGGAAAATCTGTTCTGAGGAAGACAGGGGGAAGATTTTACCCTAACTGTTTTTAACTATATCTATTCTAAGAATTAAATAAGGTCCTTCCCCCATCCTCCTTTGAGATATTTTGTGAGTTGTAGACAATCTTTTTTCAACATTGAGATACTAAGATTGAAAATTGTAGAAGACAAATGTGGTGTTTGGGCTTTCTGTTTTGTTTTGTTTTGTTTTGATTTTTAAATGCCACATGAGTTTTTTGCAACTGAGAAAAACTGAAATGTACGCTGAGTTAATACCACTTATATATCAGTCCGAAACCATCTCACTTTTTAAATTGTTTAATTTGGAAAACATTAACATCTTGTCTGATATCTTCTAACTTTGCTGGAATTGGCATTGGTGCAGTATGGAGCCTGGACATGATCACAGCTCTCCCATTCCCCTGGTTGGCTGGAAGCAGGTATAACCTGTGGAGTAGGCTCAGCCTTCTTCAGTGATGGTAGAAAAATTCAGATATGGATGGAGAGGTGAAAATGTAATCTGTGGTAAAAGGTAACGGCCTCCAGAATAACACCTGAGAATGGTGAAATTTCGGGCATGTTTGGCTGAAAGAGGTGTCAGAGGACTTTTGGGGCAGTTTCTGCAGTACGAGGGACCAATTTCTTGGGCAGGAAGAAGAGCACATCCATCTGCTCAGGCACACACAGACTCCTGCACCCTGGCTATCACTTTCCTGTTCAGACAGTGCTGTGAATCTGGCTGCTACCTTATCTCATTCTTTTTCAGATATTGTCCTCATGAACAGGTTGTACTGTCTCTGGTTTGTTGGACAAATTTCAATCCAGACAACCCCACTGATGCTTTCAAAGAAATAATTTCTTTTCCATCTCATCTCACAATTTGCCCCATCACAGTCTTTTGCTTTCTAGTAGCACACTCCTTCTGAGTTGGGTGAGTTCCAGTAGTGGATGAACAAAGCGCTTTTGCAACAGTTGATGAGCCAGCATCAGACAAAGCAGCTCTGCTCATTATAAAGGAGTTTTTCTTGCACCAGATGATGATCTCACCCAGGTTCTCTAAAAGTACCTGGGATGCAGGTGATGAGAACACAGTATTAGTTCAGCACTCACTGGTGCTGTGGAAGATCCCCACCAGAACCATCAGGATAAATTTTATGAACAGCAAGACTTTTCCCTGTGGGACAGATTGGTCAGGACAGTCTCCAGCCACAGCCTTGGCATTGGTCCTGGGCCAGCTACTGGGATGACAGAGCTGCCTGTGCAGGTGTGCTGAGACTGAAAAATAGTTATTGCCTCTGCTCCAAACTAGCTTTAAGTTTACAGCCTTAACACTTGTTTGTATTGTAATAGTGTCTTCAGGTTCACAGAGCTGTTAAGGGCCTCAGTCTTTTATGATCTTTTCTCACAGCTAGTAGGAGACCATCACTGCCCTAAGTGCTGCCAGAAGACAAATAGGTATTTCCATGAGCTGTGCATTTAATGAAGCCTAGACTGGTACAGATTTGAAGCCTACACAGCTATCCTTTCTCAAAATGCTCCCTCTGCTCCCCAGATCCTTACAATCCCTCCTGTTCTTATCAAGCCAGAGGATGAGCCAGAGTCAGAGCATACCCTGGCTTGTGCTGGGGACAGAGGCAGCACTGTGCCCAGGCTGTGTCAGGGCTGCACGTGTAGTTGGGTCAGGCAGCATGCACATTCTGTATGCTTAGCAAAAAGCCATAAAGAAGAGGGTTCTTCAGAGCTTCCACCAAAGCTTGCTTCTGGTGAAGGCACTGGTCTGGCTTTCCTTCCCTAAGCTCACAGAACATGATGCAAGCAGCCTTTCTGCCAAGGAGGGTGTTTGATAGCACTAAAAATTATCAGGTTCAGTATAGTTTGACACTTATTTAAACTATCTTAAGGCCTCTCTCTACCCAACTTTCGTAGCAAACAGCAAACACAAACTTTGTCTGTGCCTCTGAACTTTTGATTTGCCAGTGGTACTTCAGGACGGTAATAGGACCCTGTAGCCAGGGGAAATGGAGCACTCCTAAGCTGTGGAAAACACGATAGCAAAGTATGCACAATTAGCACGTGTAACAATATCCCTTCCAAGTACCTTTATCTTCGTGGATCTAATCACCTCCTCCGTTACACCTGCAGGTGCACTGTAGGCTCTTAAAAATGTAAAATCTGCTGCACAGATTTAGCACACTTATTACACGTATTTCCAGTGCATCACAGAAACTTTTTTCTTACGACATGCACCTGGTCCTTAACCAAGTCTTGGTGAGGGGAGCCTCTGTGGTGGGATCTCTTTGGTCATCATGAGCACACGCTCTATCTCAATGTCTTTGCCTTCATTCAGCTAAGTTGTAGTCTGAGGATCAAATGATGTGGTCATCCCTTGAAGTCTACACACATTTATTTGATCAAACCTTCTGTGGTCTCTGAATGTCTGTGGCAGTGTAGTCTGATGCAGAAATGTAAGTGTAAGAGCCATTTAATCTTGATTTCCAATCGGCCTGTCTCTGAGTTTAGTCAGTATCTCTGAGTTTTGGTATTTTTCTGCATATCTTTAAATTCTGTCTATTAAAAAGCGGATTTCCCTATCTTTCTGCATAGCTGGTGGAGTAAAAAGAAGACTTTATTCTGCTTCTGAAATTGATTGTGTATTCTTTATCTCTGTTGTGAGCCTATAGCAACTGCAGTCCTCTCTTAGGTACTTAAACACTTAATCGGGTGCATTTAGACTTGACTTTAATTCTCTCCTTTGTTACAACATTTCACCTCTAAGGAACAAAAGAGTTTGCTGTGCTACAGTGCTAATCCTGTAGCATGTCCTTTAGGAGAAGATGAAAGGCAGAGGAGAGCAACAGCGATCAGAGAATGAAGAGGGAAAGCATGGCTGCCAGCAGCAGAAAAATAACTTTCTCTCCCTACCCTGGGTTGTCAGAGTGCCACCAGACCTTCCTACCCACTCACTGGCTGGGCTGGAAAGTAATAGGGTTATAGAAGCAATCCAAATAAGAAAAGGAAGAGAGCTAACAAAATGATGAAGAGACAATGACAGTTAGGGGGTGGAAGAGAATGTGTGGGTGTGAATGCTAGAATGAGGGGAAAAAAAAAAAAAAAGATCACCTTTTAAAAGGAAAGAGCTGATACATAACCCTGATTGAGGCCATGAGGACACGAAAGAGCAGTGTAGAGATGGTTAGCATGGATCCAATGCAAAAGAAAATAAATGCAAATGAACAGTGGATAAGAAGAGTAAAAAAGGAAAACTGGATGAGTTAATTTTATTTATAATCTTTTAAATATAGACATTCTATATCATATTTTTTTTAAAATCCACAACAAACAAACTAAACAAGACACAACAACAACAATAAAACCAAATCAAAACAAGAAAAAACTCCAACAAACCAAAACAACAAACAAAAAAATCCTGATGTCAGTCAGATAAGAATGACAACTGGCACTGCCTGCCTTCAAGTCCTCAGGACAAACAACTGCAAATAACTCTAAGCCTGGAAATCCTCCTGCAGAAAGTCCTGCAGGTGCAGCAGTGCAGCACAGATAAATAACTCTTCTAGGGATGCCAGACAGGTATCCCACTTCCTCTTGTGCTGCTTGCTTCGTATTTCAAGTAGAACTATAAATAGAATTCGGAGGGAGATGAGAGAAGATATACACAAGAAATCAGCTCTTGAATAGAAAGCAGGCACTTGTGGCTTAGTGTGTTTGTACCAGCTCCCTGGTTTCCAGAGGGCTCATTCCTCCCCCTGCTCCAACCCTCTCTTGCTGCTGCTCTTCCCATGAATTAGTGTTAAGCTACTGCTACAGGTGTTTTTAAACACTGATATGAACCATCCTGCCTTTGTCACTGTTCCCTAGTTTATGCTTTTCTGAGGACCCCTTGAATTAGCTGGAGCAGGACTAGCAAGGGCTTAGTGGCAATTACTCTGAGGGAAGGACTGATTGCTTCTCCAATCTGCTGTCACTCCAAATCAAGCTGGGCGAGGGGAAGAAGGGCTATTTTCTCATCAGATAGCAGTGTTTGATGGAAGATAAGTAGAAACAATCACAAATAAGACATCACTTTTTTTTCATTAAAAGACAGTAGCCTTTCCTACCAACTTTTGTGAACTGCAGCAGTTCTGCTCCACACAATTATCTCCTTAATTAGCTGCACCAGAGAAACTGTGAGCACCTGCAGGTCCCACAGAAAAAGGAAATAATGCAGGGAATAGGGAAGGAAATGTTACCCTCTTTCCTCTGGAGGAATTAAGAGAATGGGCAGAAATTTGCCACTCTTCGTAAAATGTTTTGGGAAATACAAAAACTACCTACCATCCATAAAAATTAAGCAAGACAAGTAAAAAAGCACAAATTAAAAACTAAATAACACTGATTTTGCCAAGGGTCTTTGATTTAGTGATGTTTAGAAAAGCTGCAGGAAGTCTAGAAGAGGAGGATAAGCCAATCCAGAAGGCATACAGCACCTCTCCCAGTACCAGCAAATGACCTGCTCTGAGGTATGTCCCAGGTTTGCCTGCCATAATGACTGATAGTCATGGCAGTCCAGCTAGATGCTCATTTGTTCACATGTTTAAATTCCTGAGTATGGCAGGGGAATTCTGCTCTTCCCCTTGTCAGCAAGCTGCTGGTCCTCTCCTAGGTAAGGAGTGTGCAGTATGTGCTCAACCTTACAACATATTAAACAGTAGGTCTCCTAGGAATTAAAAAGCAAACCCCAGACAGATTCATGTTTGCACACTAGAATCTCCTCTTAAACCTACCTAATCCAATTTAAAATGTGCCTGACAAATCTGGTGGCCTTCTGTGGTGAGAATACAGCATTGGAGCAACTGATGTCTTCTACCTGAACTTGTGCAAAGCATTTGACACTGTCTTGCCTGGCATCCTTGTCTCTAAATTGGAGAGATATAAACTTAACAGATGCAGCTCTCAGTGGATAAGGAATTGGCTGGATGGTTGCACACAAGGACTTGTGATCAACAGCTCGATGACCAAGTGGAGATCAGTGCTGAGTGGCCTTCCTCAGGGGTCTGCACTAGGTCTGATGCTGTTAAACAACTTTGTCTGGCATGATGGATGGAAGGGATGAAATTCATAGGGACCTTCACAGACTTGAGAGGTGGAGCAGTGCAAACTGCATCAAATTCAAGGCCAAGTGCAAGGTCCATGAACCTGGGTCAGGGCAATCCCAAGCACAAATAGAAGATGGGCAGAGAATGGATTGAGAGCAGTCCAAGGAGAACTTGGGTATGTTGGTTGTTGTGAAGCAATGTGTGCTTATAACCCAGAAAGCCAACTGTATTATGGGCTGCATCAAAAGAAATGTGCCAGTACATTGATGGAGGTGATTCTCTTCCTCCAGTCTGCTCTGCTGAGACCCTACCTGCAGTGCTGTGTTCAGTGCTGGAGCCCCCAACACAGGAAGCATGTGGATCTTCTGGACTGAATCCAGAGAAGGGCCACAAAGATGGTCAGAGGACTGGAACACCTCTCCTACAAGGGAAGGCTAAGAAAGCTGGGGTTGTTCAGCCTGGAGAAGAGAAGGCTCTGGGGAGACATCATAGCAGCCTTCCACTACCTGAACGGGGCCTACAGGAAATCTGGGGAGAGACTTTTTGCAAGGACATGTAGTGATAGGATGAGGGGGAATGATTTCAAACTGAAAGAGGAGAGGTTTAGATTACGTATTAGGAAGAAATTCTTTAGTGTGAGGCTGGTGAGACACTGGAACAGGTTGCCCATCAAGACTTCCTCCTCCCTGGAAGTGTTCAAGGGCAGGTTGGATGGTGTTTGGAGCAACCTGGTCTAGTGGGAAGTGCCCTTGCCCAAGCAGAGTGGTTGGAAATAGATGATCTTCAAGGTAGTTTCCAACCCAAACCATTCTGTGATTCTATGATATTCTGAATTAACCTGGTGAGCTGATAAGAGGAAGTCTGTGACTCCTAAGTATAATTTCTGTGTTTGATGTGACTGATCAGTGCCTTTCAGAATGAAAGAAAGCTCAGATTAATTGTGTTTGTGATATGAATGGCAGCATTCTGACAAGTTCCTTGTACTTGGCTTCAGTCTTGTTTCTTGCAATAAAGTCACATGATAGTCATGTTAAGAGTCCCCATAGAGTCAAAAATTTGGGGTCCTGAATTTGGTTAGATGTGCTCAGCATATACAAGCTGTTGGGAAAGGATGGTCTGTAGGTCGCTGTGAAATAAAGTGTGAAATTGAGCAAGTGGCAGCACTGAGGCTGGTGGGAGTCTGCTATTCTGGAATTCCCAGATGCTCATTTTGTGGGGCAGCATTCTCTGAAGATATCCTCACAGATCCATGTTGATGCCATATTGTTACCTCTTGCATTCTAGCTCAATGTATCTGAAGGTGTAGGCTACACAGTCCAGGGAGGCAGCCATGGTTTTGTTTTGATTGATGTCATCCATGTGCCCCCTCCTCTCCCATTAAAGAGTACTCTTTGTCTGATTTGGCTGCAGACATCCCCCTTACTTTTCACCATGCCTTATGTGTGTGCCTTTCAGTGTGTGAAACCATGAGGATGTGCAGCGAATGCTGACTTTTATTTTCATGATCTCTAAGACTTTCTTGTTCATCTATTCCTTCAAATTGGTCTGTGGAAAATTTGTACTTGTCAGATTTATTATTTTCCTTGGGATTGCCCTAGTCTTTATTTTGTCCTCTTTAGTGAGGATGAGCATTGAGACCCTTTGTCAATGTGCATCTGGGTTTGTTCTGCACCAAACTTTGTTGCAAGGGTCCCTACTTTTGTATCATATTACCTTGCATTTTACTTAGCTTACTTCTCTCCAGGTGTCAGTTTTTTGCTGCATTTGCCCAAATTAATTTCTGGATTCTGTGTGCAGATAAGTAGCTCTATACATTTTTGTAGATACAGAATATAGTTGTTTTTCTCCCTGCAGATGGCTGATGGGGAGATTTTCTCAGAGTCTGCTTTAGTAAACTTTGAATGCAGTCTGTGGTGACATGGCATAAGATGTAGACAACATACTGAGCTCTAACAGGGTCCCAGCAGCCTCCACTACTTCAATTTTAAGTAGTCTTGGCATGTTAGGTACTGTAAAGAGGGTAAGTTTGGTGTGGATGAGACCAAAGCCCATCTGACTGCTCATCAGTAGACTGGAGTGTGCCCATCACATGTGCTGTGATCACCAGGCAGGGGGAACTGCAGCTGATGACAGTGAACTGAATCAGCTGAATACTGAGAACTGGGGATACAGCTGTGCAGAGTAATGTTGGCCTTGGAGATCATACTGAAAGGTGAGTTGCAACTCAACATTCAAAATTATTGAGTTTTTGAAAACACTGTCTGTGACATAAAACTGGGAATAAAAGAACAAATCCAGAGCTCCCAAAGGTAGGTGACAATTGGTATCTGATACTTAATTTCAATCTCCTAAATTACAACTGGCAGAAATACTGTAGCTGAACTAGTTATATGAGGCCTGTCTTTGCTGGTTTATGGAAATAATAGTGTATCTGACTATAGTCCTGGAAGTCACAGCCTTTTCCTGCCAGTCACTCCAGCATGCTACTACCTGTGCTGGGAACTGCTCCTTCTCCTGAAATCTGTACAAACTCAGCTTCTCATGATGTTCTGTGTTGTTCTCATAACTGCATACCCACCAGCCAGCTTCTTTGAGCAATGGAATGACAGCAGTTCCACTGGGCCATGTCTGTGGGGAGATGGTCCCCATGGGTGCCTGTGCTCTGATCTGCCACCAGCACTATGTGTGCACATGAAGAGGAGCTTCCCTCATGGAATGTCTTACAAAGCCAAGGGAATGGCAAACTCATGACATTTTCTTTGAAGTGAACAAGGAAAGTAATTCCTGAGAAACTGAAGAATGATACTATTAGTAATAAGAACAGTCAAGTAAAAGAAATGCTTATAAAGCAGTAACACTTTTCTCTAAGCCACAAGAAGAACCAGACTTCTCTGTGTCATTATGCAGTGACAAACTGACCCAGGTAGGAAATACCAAGATCCCCTTTCTGCCATGGAGAGGGAGAGGCAAATGTGCAGAGGAAGCTGAGCAAGGGGGAAGGCTAAACTGTGGTCTGTTTCCAGCTGAGAGGTAGGTCTTGAGCCCATGAAAAACATCTATCTTTGTGTCAAGGCTATTAAAACTGACAGTCTCAGACTACCACAGTGTCACTGTTTACCTCCACATGGTTTTTGGATTCTCATAAACTGAAAGCTGAAGTCAAAGTACTGAAGAAGGCTGCATAAAAATATCAAGCTTTTTGTGCTTAAAACAGTGAGAGTATTTCTGCTGCCATGGGTAGGTTATGTTGGGTAGGCTTTAGACCAGTGCAATGCAAATTGTCAGACATCATGGATGTGTTTTCTTAATACAGAAACCAGAGCAAGTCTTGATATGGCTTTCTTTGGGATAGAGTGACAGGTTTAAATTAATTGTGTGATGTCAAAAGACCACCAGAGCTGACAGCCTGGAAAAATAAGAGGAAAGAGGGGTAATGGCTGGTTGCCACAGGAGTAATCACTATAGTACTGCTAATGTCACCAGAAGAAACTAAGCCTGCTGATAAGGTGGGCATAGATGTTGTAATCAATGGGGAGTTGCATGCTCTCAGCACTGGAGTGGGATGTGCTCTCTGACAGATGAATATTGAGAAGGATAATTCCCTAGCAGCTTCCAAGCAAATAAACAGAGGTGAAATTGAAGTTTATACTGGGAAATCCAATTGCATTAAGCAATAGCATTTGCTTTGGTTTCCCCTCCAAATGTTTGCCTTCTGCAGTCACTAGCACCAGATCAGAGGTCAGGGAGATACAATATGGGTGGGTGGGCACTGGGGCTGTGTGGGTGCCATTATTGTGCTTTATTTGTTTCTGTCACAATTCACCTCTTTTTTTCAAATGTTAAAGTTAACAGCAACTTAACAAAGAGTGACAAAAATCTATCTGGCACATCTCCAAATCCTTCCCTCCACTTATAATTCATTGTGACTTTATTTTGGGCTAGTATTTCCGTCCTGTTGAAAAATTGCCCTAACATTCACTTTAGTTCTTTGACCTGTGACTTTAAAAGAAGAAACCTTGGCACACAACTTGTGTGTGTCATCTCTGGATCTTGATGAAGAGCTCTCCAAAGAAAACTCTGTGCCTACACAAACAAATGACAGAAGTCTAATTAAATCCTCTCCTGATTCCCCTCTTAATATTTTTGATGAGGTTTATTTAAAATGTAGGATTTATTGATCACTCTTCATATTACTTAGATTAAAATGCAGTGAGCATTTTCCTCTTTTAATTTTTTTGTTTTTTGTCTGCTCAGTTCTTCTTCACATATTGGCTAGAATTTTCCACCACTTCTGTGTATTTATTGCTACACTCTCCAGCAGTTCTTCCATTTCATTCTGAATAGTTACAACAAGTGTTTGAAAGCATATCCAGAGAAATATTTGTGCTTCAGTGAACTTGATTGCTATTCAAACATCAACCAACCATGCTGTTTGTTTTAGGACACTATTGTTAGCATGACCCCATTAACTACAAATTTGCTTGTTATGTTCTCAGAAGTCTGAATGCTCAACAAGCGAAGACCATGAAGTCTGGAAAAGTGCACCCTCTTCATGTTGAATAGGAGGGAAAACTGAAAATAGAGTACTCCAAATGATGTCGGGAATGGAGAAGGTCCCCCCTCAACCAAATAATTTTCTGAAAATCTTCTTTGTGATTTTTTTAAAACATATTTTCCTAGGGAATTGGAAAAAGGAAAAAAATAGCTTTCATAAAACATGACTTAATCTCTATGAGATTAAAAAAGAGAAAGAAGGGGTAAAATGGGAGAAAACAATAAAGGAAATTGATGAAGAAACCAGAAAAATGCACTGTCTTAAAAGATTAATAGAAGAGATGAAGGCATCTGATCAAAGGTTTCCTAGGCTGTGAGGATTTGGCTGTAAAGGGCTAGAGGCAGAGAGGAGCAAGCTGTCTTTGTTTCTTCTGTTCACCAAGAACAGTCATGAGAGTAAGTGAACTTCACTGAAAAAGGCAGCAAGAATTTGAATGTTTGTTGTTTTTTTTTTTAATTACAATTTAGTTTGCTGGATGTTCTCTTGATCTGAACTTTACAACTGTGGAGTGATAGAAAACCAGAAAAGTTCCTTTCCACCTCACCCCCCTTCTCCCAGTGCTATTAAGACCCACAACATTTCAAAAGCAATAATTGTGGTGATATTAAATGGTAACTCAAACCATCCAGATGGGTCTTTCTAAATACATTTATGCTGCATCTATCACTGTAGCCATTTCATGAGTTATCATTCTGCTCTAGACATCTTCATATGCTTCAGCTTCTTATAATAACCATGTGCTCTTTGGGATTGTGTTAAGTGATGTGCCTTATATGTATCAGACGTCAGCAGTTCTTCTGTTCTTTTCCATAGCAAGATATTTAGACAGTGGGAGATTTGGCATATATATGTTATATACATAGCATGAAGCTGTTGGAAAGCCTCTCACAGACAGCACAGGCTATTGGTCTGACTAAGGCTTCATTTTGTCCTAAACTAGTCCCAGAAATTTCACTCTCCTCAACAGATGAGGCTGCCCTGGATGGAAACATTCTGCACTGGTGGAACAGGTCTACCAGTGGCCTGCAGCCCAAAGCCCTACAGGAGGCTGCTCATATGCCCTGAAATACCTGACATGCATGAGTACCTGCAGCATCAGTGATTTTTTTTTTTTTTTATCTCAGTTGTGGCTGCAGCAAAATGTAACTGTGCTGTAGAGACCATTTAAAAGGCATCCCCAACTGACTATTATAAAAACACCTGGGTAAATCTACTCAGTTTATTTACTGAGGTACTGAGCACCTCAGAAAGAGATTTGTTATGATCCTTCAGCATCATTCCTCTTTGTTTGGGTTTTCTCTATTCTTTATGCTCTTTCTATTTTTCTGTGCTGTTGCATATCTCAAGATAAACTGTTACTCCATGGGATGCCTGGGATGGTAGTGCCATGAATAAATTAACAACCTTTTCCTGAAAATACAGTGTATGTGTGGAGAACTTGCCTTCCACCAACCAAAAATATCATGGACCACAGTGCTGGGAAGAGATAGCAAGATATTGGTAGTTTAGTTAGAGTAATCCTAGTATAATCTGAATTTTTCTTGGTTAGAAAAAGCAAGTTATGTGGATGGTTGGTCCAGAAACAACTGTGGTCATAATATGGTTCCATACTAAAACTATAACTGTTCTATATAAAGACATTTCTTCCTACCACCAAAGCTTTGTTGAACATTTATATCTGAGTCCAAATTGTGGAATTTGTACTTCCTTTCTATGCAGATATGGATTCCATTATCACAAAATAAATGTAAATAAAGTAGTCTTCAAGTTGGAAATACATGATCTCTATGTTTTAAAGCCTGCTCCCCCACCAGTCTGAGTGGAACAATGTTGTACATTTTAGTCAAATATCGAAACTACTTAACCCACCTTTGACCTCAGTAAAGCACCCTTATCTTGTGTTATTGAATTTGCATTACTGTGAGGTTACTGTTTTGAATAACATCATACAGAATTTTTTTAACTTTTGTTCATGAAAAATTCTGTGCTGAATTCTATCTCTGGCTATTAGCTGATCAACAAATACCACAAGTACTGAATTAGTTGGAAAGAGTCCAGCATCATCTTGGATCACCTCAGTGGTTAAAGCTACCTTTCTGTTCTGAAGCATTTAAAGAATTTTCAGTCCACTTCTTTTAAGAATGCTCAGGCTCTTACCTTTATATAACAGTGGTTATAAGTTGTACAAGTCAGATCAATAAATGGAGATTTTGAAGAAGGGTGAAAATAAATTTCATCCTTCATAATTTCTTTCAAGTCATCGCTATCTCTATTATTGTCACACCTACACCTTGCTAAAAATAATCCCAGGTTAGAAGCCAGACTCAAATTCATTTTCAGAAATGTCCTTTTCAGGTGTTCTGAAAGAATTATTTGGGACTGATATCATGCACCACCACTACACCACGTTCTATGCCTTCAGCAACTCAGGGAAGGCAAATCTTCTCCAGTCTTTCAAGCCCAAAGAGTTCATGAGTCTGTCACTCAAATGTTCTGAGTTTTTCATGCATTCATGCCCTCTCAGTGGAGAAAAAAGTTGCCTGATCCTTAGTTTGGGCGTAAAATTGCTAGTGTTCCCATTGGGTTTCCATCTGTATATTTAAATACCTGCTGGGAAGGAAGATGGGAGCAGTAGGTAAAGGAAGAGGGAGGCAAAAATTTCTCTGGAGTGTGCATTGACAGTGCAAGAGGCACTGGGCACAAGCTAAAATACACAAAATTCCATCTGAACACAATCAAACACTTTTTTCTTGTGAGGGTACTGTCAGATACTGTCACTGTCACAGGTTGCCCAGAGAGGCCACGGAGTCTCCATCAGTGGAGATACTCAAAATCTGACTGGACATGATCTTGGGCAACCTGGTCTGAAAATTTGAAGTTAGAAGAGATGGTCTCCAGTGGAGATTCAGCTGCAGGGGCTGGAGACCCTTCCAGCCTCACCCATTTTGTGAGTCTGCAGTTTCACACTGGAGTCCAGGAGCATGTATCTTGCAAATATCTCAACACATTGAAAGGGATTTCAGTATCCCTAAAGCTATGTTATTGCTGGATCAGAAGGAAATTTTCCATCAACCTGGAAGTCTGCCTTCCCATGTCCATGTAAAATTTTTTTCTCAGGAATATGTGATATATAGACCTTAACACTTGCAGGACTCAAGTCTGGATGCACAAATATAAAAGCAGGGAGGGAAGCAGAAAATCTTGCTGGGCTGCAAGCTTTAATGTGAGCTGTAGTCTCCTGCAGTGATCAATAAAAGCAGAGGGAAACCTCTTCATGTTAAAAATTACCAGGTCAAATCCTTCATCTGTGAAGACTAAAACTGTTAAGAGAACGTGGAGAGTTACGGATTGAAGTCCCTTGTGTGACAGCTTGATACCTTTAGGATTACAGAGGCAGCTAATTTATTACATCAGGATTACATTCCTCTGAATGCTCTTTGTGATGCATCTTTTGAAATGTATCGCAACTGAACACTTTAAAATCTTTTATGAAAGATCTCAGCTCACTTAAGTGTTCTCTTGGTAGTTGCTCTATTTTTTAGGGAATTTAGGCTGCTTTATATATGTGGAGACTTTTGTTTATGAAGTGTCCTTGCCATAGCTTTGTTATAAACTTTATTACGGTTTTACATGTGATGGGGTAAAATAAAGTTTAATCAGTCTGAGACAAGAATGAAGGCTACAGAAGCAGCACTTACTGATGCCTCCTTCATGGGTTCATGCCTGCAAGCTCTGATCTGGGGCACTGCTGTGTTCAGCAGCCTCAAGGGACCACTCCCAGTCCATCTGCTTCTCGTGCAATACCAGGGTTCTGGGGATGTGGAAAGCAGCCCCTGTGCTGCTGAGCATGATTTGGAAATGCTTAGAGAACTCTCCCTTTAGCTTTAATATTAATCTTTCTCTGCCCCAGCCCAACTGAGCCACTCTGGTGCCTTTACTGTAGCTGTTCTTCATCCCTAGAAGTCCTTCTCCCTGGGCTGCAGTGCCAGGGTTATATCCAACCCCCTCCCCTTGTGCTGCACTGCAGAGCCTGCAGTAGCACTGATGCCTTACACCCCACACTGCAACTGCAACTCTGCATTTGCACACATGCAGCCCTTGTTTCAGGGCATCTGAACCTTGACAAGCCTTCAAATAACATCATCAGGCAACTTGCATGAGTAATGTTTTTGAGGAAATCTGATGCATCAGGACTGGTAGTAAGGAGAAATGAAGACAGATACAGGAAAGTGAGGGAGGCATCAGAGACTGAGGGAGGAGAATGGCTCCAAAGTAAAACTATACCACACATGCTGCCAAATTGTTTATTTAAAGGAGAGGCCGGAGATTAGCATGCATGAAAGCATCATACTCCTGTCCACCTCAGAGCACAAAAGAGCACTTCTGGCTCTAGTAGATAAAGCTGGGGGGAATTCAGCATGCATCAAACCCACAAGATTGTCTCAAAATTAAACCTGTGTGGAAGATCCAAGAAAAATGGAATTGCTGGAAGCAGACTGAAGAGATTGAGTGCCTGAGTGAAGATGTTACAGCTACAGGTACACAACAGGAAACAATGAAGAGGTCAGGGATGGAGTATCATCATTAAGAGGTGGGAACAGAAGGAGGAGTAATGGTCACAGCATGAGGCTGAACTCAAGAGGTGACTATGAAAATAACACTGTACTGAGGAAGTCCTTTTTTGTGTTGTTGGTGTTCAAATGACTTTCACAGGCAAAGCACTTCAAAGCAGGCTTTGACAGTGATCTTGTGTGGTCCCTCTGTCTTGTCCGGGAGGATGCATTTGCACCTGAGACTCCCTTTCCCTGTTTTTTTCCTTTTGCTGGTAGACTGGAGCTGCCAGAAGGCCCAGCACCATGTCTGAGCATGCATCTGAGGTGCCTCAGGGGAGAGGGGGTGTCCTGTCCCCGAGATCAGCACCTCACAGGGATACAGACAGAGGAAACATCTCCAGAGCTGGTAATAATTTTCTTTTATATCACCCTTAGACTATGAAATACTTGACCTTCTGCCTATGCCTTATCCTGTAATGTACTTAGGAAGTACAATTGTATTCCTTCTCAGCCCTTTGTTAGCAAAACAAGCCATGCTTTTTCACTCTGCTCTGAAACAAGTTGTAGTCTGCTACTCATCCTAATTAACCTTCCTCTGCAACTTCCCTGTTTTTAACCCCTGGTAGAACAAAGCACATAGTTGCATATTAACTCTTATTTTCTCATGAGCTTCCCTATCCTTGCTGGAAATATCTGATGGCTTCCTAAGTGTCCTTGGGACAATTTATTGAGTGCAATTGAGATCTGATGAGTGCAAGATGAGCAGGTCTCATTAGGCTGACTTCAATAGCCTAAAAGGCTTGAGGACAAGTTTTAAAGAAAAGAAGAAATAAATGGGTAGGATAAGGTATAAAGGATATATACCTTCATGGTATATATCCACCATGAAGGGTGGATCATGCTAGATTAATTGGCAAAGTCCCACTGCACTGTGCAAAGATGAAATGGTGTTGCAGGGAGAAATGGAAGGGAAGTAGAGGAGCCTGGTGCTGTCTCAAAGACTGCATGGTCTATGAGTAACTGGCTTGCGGACACAGTGAGCATGAAAATTTTGCCAGTGTGAATCTGCTAGTGAAGTGTCCCAAGGTCTGTCCCTGAGGGAAATTTCAGGGTAATGTTTTCCTTAATGGCTTTGGCACAAAAAAGGGGTGTGCTAATGAGATGTTGTCTGGCGTCCTCAATAAATAAGAATGGAAGACCATTGAAGAGACTTTCAGAATGATTAAGGTAAACAGAAACACTGAATTACAGGATTATCCATTGACCTCTGAGATCATCAAGTCCAACCCTTGATTCACTACCACCGTGGTTACCAGACCATGGCACTGAGTGCCACATTCAGTCTCTTTTTAAAAACCTCTGAGGGAGGATCTACCACCTCCCTGGGCAGCACGTTCCAATGTCTGATCACCCTCTCTATAAAGAATTTTTTCCTAATATCTAACCTAAACCTCCCCTGACAGAGCTTAAGTCCATGCCCTCTTGTCTTACAGGTAGCTACTTGGGAGAAGACACCAAACCCCCTGGCTCCAGCCTCCTTTCAGGGAGTTGTAGAGATCAATGAGCTCTCCCCTGAGCCTTCTCTTCTCCAGAGTAACCAGCCCCAGCTCCCTCAGCTGTTCCTCAAACAGAACCATATGAAGGTCAACACCATACATGTATTATCTATGGGCATATTAATGTAAAATAACAGAGCACAGTGCTGTTGGGGGTCTAATTTACAGAATCTGGAAACATTAATGAGGAGTCTCAGACAGCATCAGTGGCAGCTACTAAGCTGTGTGTGTTGTGTTGTTCAATATGTTTTACAATAGTCTTTCTTGTGCTCCTGCTTGTAACCCTTTTGGTCTGAGGAAACTGAGCTCTATCTCCTTGTGGTGTGGTCCACAGGTGGTTGCACAGGGTGAAAAGCCCAATTCAACAAACAAAATAGCACCTGGGCTTGCCCGAGACCTCTCTCACTCCAGTATCACCAGCAAATGGCTGCATGGTACCTGTGGCAGCCAGGAAGCAACTGCTTATCCTCAAGGTGATGGAAGTCCCTGGGATGAAAAACACAGCTTTTGTCAGGCATACCTATTCATGCATTTCATCATTTCTTTCACAAATGGATTACTTAGGTCTCTGGTTGTAACAGTTCATTTTTCCTGTCTTTAAAACAATCGTTCCTTCCTGGGAGAATATTTTTGCTTGCTAATATTTCCCAGCAAGGTGATATCTGGTCCTTATTTCAGTCGATCTCAGGAATGTACTATCAATCAAACTACCTTCTGAAAAATATGATTAAGCTGTGTAGTTTGATGAAATTTGATTTATACTCTAAAGTCATCCTGAGCAAACCTAGGCCTTTAGTAAAGGACATGAGATCTTGAAAAAAAGGTTATAAGACATTTTTGGTTTGATCTTCCCTTGGACTGTCCCTCATAACACATCCACAAAAATTTGAGGTATGGCTTAGGTAGGGAACACTATTTTCTGGAATGTGCATGTGTTTTGCTTACCTGGACTGGAAGGAAGGACACTGCTCAAGAGGTCTATTAATGGCTGTACAAGCAACAAAGACTTGGTACCCATAGGTGTCTGTGTTTTCATTGCAAAGTTTTTGTTAGTGCTGTATGTTGGACAGGACCTTGAGTAATGGTAGGCTGCCAGATGCTTCTGGAGGGGCCAGGCCTTTTGGCAGAGGCATTAATGGAGCTGCAGAAACTTCTGTCTCAGCTGAGCAGCCCATGGACATGGAGATGGCTGAGCCACTGGTGCCTCCATCACAGCCAAGGATATTGCAGCAGGAAGGTGAGACAACCTTGAGATGGAGTTGCCTGTGAGCCTGGGGTGAGGACTGGGGGAGAAGTGAGATGAAAGGTTTGGGCATTTAATGAAGAAAAAGACACACCAGGGAAGAAATTTTGGTAAAGCTCCACCAAGGCTTCTAGAAGAAAGAGGAATGTGATCAGACTCAGGTAAAGATCAGGGAATGACTGATATGCCCCTGGGGGAGGAAATACTCATCTCAGACTGACTCAGTCTGCAACATCATTGCCCATGGCTGCTTTGTTTCCTCAAGCAACACTTCACATTTATGCAATGCATTTAAAATTAGCTTTATGCAGCAATTATTTTAACAGTTGCCAAAATGCAAAAAGATACACCTAAAATGTTTTCACAGTGTTAGTCATCTGCCTGAAAGGCTATAGGAGGATGACCATGGCAATATGATCAAATTGATATCTGAAGGTGCTACTGATTCATAATATTGTACCATACCTTAGATGCTGGCTGTACTGGGGACAGTCTCCAGAACCTCCTGGCCTGGAATAAAGGAGGTGTTGCACAGAGAGAAAGAACTCGGGATCTAAGTTTGATTCTCAGTGTTGTTTGTACATGCCTACTCACTGAAATTACAGCTCCATCTAAATCATGACCATGGCACTGGCTGTTATCCCAGCAATTGAAGATGCATTTCCTGAAAGAAGAGATTTATACTTTTTAGTGAGTTAAGAAATCTTACACAGACCTGTAAAAAGAGGAATAATGCATATTATGCAAATTTTCCATTCTAATTAGCATATTATGGATTGACATGGGACATTACCACACTGGCTGGTGTGGCTAACAGTAGTCTCTGGAACCAACACTGATACAGAATATCCCATCAGCATGGAGTGGAGTGCAGGGTTTTTAGGTTATATGGATATCTTCACAGAAATACACCTCCATTTTGTGTTAAACATTTTCTGTCTTTCACTTCTTTTTTTTTTTTTTTTTTTTTTTTTTTTTACTGGAATAGATTGTTCAATTTCTAGCCCTCATCTCCATACATTTCCTGGTTTTCTATCTACTATAAAATTGTTCCTTAAGTAAACGCAAAGATTTCATTAAATGATATCTCAGAGTAGTTCCTTTCCCTCACTGGAATTTTCTTACACAAACCATATTATCAGGACAAATAATATCCCTCTGATTCCTTCACATATGATGTGCTGAAACAATACCAAGCTCATGGCACATAAGATGCCCCTTCGGGTCAGTAATGGAGTGAAGGAAGGAGTTAAAGGAACTTACTCAGTCTGGTTCAGATTTACTCATGCGAGCAAGTAGCCTCAGATCTCTTGACCTAAGGCTCTGAAGTGTAGCAGCAGTCAGAAGTTCTGCTGCCTGCCTTTCTCTCATAAAATAGCCTTGTTGTTCCTCCCTGTACTAATGTTAACATTCACCGGCTGGCAATAGAACACCATATGCAAGGCTGGAAGTAGAGCACCATGTGCACCAAAGTGTTTACTGAATACTCTAAGGAGTTCTTTAGGTTCCTACCTCTTGGTCTGTGGGAGCTATGTGTTCAATTCCTTCATAGCCATGAGAGAGAAGTGGAAGGACCCTTGAAAAGACAGCTGCTCGTTCTTGCTAGGTTCTTTTCCAAGGGATGGACTGTGGGAGCAGGAAAAATTGTATCTGCTTCTCTCAGTAGAGATGAGGACATTGCAGTGAGTGGATATCACCTTTCTGGAGACCAGGCTTGAAGGAAATGCAGGGGAGTGAAATAGGTCTCCTATGCCAATGCCAGATGTCTAGGGGAGACAAGGTCAGGAGTGGTGCACAGGCAGCTGGCAGGAAACAAGCAATTTACGAGTCCTAATTAGAGCTTGGGACAGAGGAAAAGTGGAGGTTCTCCCATATGGATTACAAGGCAGCTCATTTAGAAATTCTGCAAGGTGGGGGACATGAAGTAAGATTTCAAAGTCAAAGCACATATTCAATAGAAAATGGATTCATTTTTGCTGTATGATAGTGACTTCTCTTTGCTTCCTCTCGCTAACATCTGAAGAGACATCCTTTGATTTGCTCAGAAGAGCCAGCCTTTTTCAGGAATACCTCTCATAGATTAGGAGTTTGAAGTGTCTGGAGCTCAATGACTGCTAAGAGAAACAGCTGCTCAGATGAGGAGGAAAATGAGATATATGGTCTCAAATACAGTGAAGGAGTCATGCCATCATGAATTCACAAATCTCAGACTTGCAGCCTTTACACCACTTCTCAGTGGAAGTTAAGCAGCTACACCTCTCCTGAATAAGAGGGCCAAAGTTTTTATAAACTTTCTACTGCCTCTTGTGAATGACATTATGGTTTAATCTCAGTCTCATTCCAATTTAAAAGGCAGAGAATCTCAGCTGTGAGACATTTACTGCTGACATTTACTCTTCTCCACAGAGGAGCCAAGTACAAGGACCTAATTCAACACAGCAGGTAAGTCTGAAACTTGTCCTCCACTGAAGTTTACCAGGCATTGAAACAAATATGTATGTGTGAGGAAGGGTACATTCAAGTGTGTGTTTAATCATGACCCAGCATAAGATGAACACTTGACTTCCCTCCCCAGATTAGCGGGTTTTAGGCATGCTGGTTTAGTGATGCTGAGAAACATATGGCATTTTGAACCCCTCTGTAGTAAAGAAGGCATCTTCAGTCTCCCAGGGTGATGCCCTAGTACTTTTTGCAACATTTAAATAATTTTAAAAGGTCTTTAAGAATTTACAGTAAGCCCTTGAGTTCTTCCACAGGCCACAAATTAATTAGCATGCTTCTTAAATTCCAGCAAGCTAAGTGGAAATGCTTCAGAGGTTCCTTCCCTCAAAAATGTAAAACGTCCTCTGATTAACTCCCCACTTCATGATAATGAAAGCCTGGAATTTTTTAAAAAAGCTTGATGTGATTTTTAAATTTGTTTAAGTGTCAGAGTAGGCTTCTAGTCATAGTGTCAGAGATTAAACTGGCACTTTACTCAAAGTTAGAGGGAAAGAATTTAATTGGCCACCAACAAGAAGAGACCCTTCTGCAGTGTGAGGAGCATCCATCTCTGCCTGCTGGCTGAGGTGATTTACAAAAGAAGAAAAAAACCCAAAGTAATGTACTACTTCAGGTTGAAGATGGAGATGAACCCAAGGCTGAGGCCACAAGTCCAGTGTGTGCCAGGTGTTGACTCTGCATGTTATCTGCCAGTTCTCACATACATCTGTGTCAGGAGGCTGAACCACAACTCACCAAAGCTGCAAAGGTGTTTGAGGGAGATTTGTGAACCCTGCCCCTGACCCAGGCTATACACATGCCCTACCAAAGCATGGCTTGAAATGTCCTGCTGACCACTCAGCTCTCTTTCTTGCAGTTATCTCTGGAGGTCTGGGGATCCTGCTGCCTCCTCCTTACGTTGCCTTTCCCTTTGAGCAGGAACACTTGTCTATCCTCTTCAACTGCTCTCACCTACTCAGAGATAATACTAGGTTTCCTCTCTTTGGTGCTTGTTTGTAAGGTATGTCCCACTTCCTGAATCCTCTGGCTGGTGGGTTTGAAGTGAGATCTCCTTACAGATAAGGGAAAAATAAGTCTGTTGCTTAGGTAGCTGCTAATTGCAAGCATCAGGTGAAATCTTAAGAGATTTGAGAGAATACACTGAGAGAATGGGCTCCTTGGAACTGCTGAAAACTATGAGCTGGCCAGTCCCAGAGGAACGAAATCACACTGTCATTTACCTAGAGATAAAAATAGTCAGAGAGGAGTTTTCTTGCAGGTCTAATTACAGCTGACCAACTGAGGTGGGTTTGTTGCCATCTCTTGGGAATAGATTCTTGAGTGTTTTGACCATGGAGTTGAAGAAATAGATAAGTCAGATATTCCCCCAGTCCTGATGATGAAGCCTCCTCAGACAAGGTCTTGGAAGAGCTTGTGAGGTGCATTGCAGAAGGGAATTGCCAGCAGGTACAGATTTGATGTATCCATGCCAAAATACATAGCTTCCCTGAGAAACAGGCAGCTGAGAGACATATCTGGTCCTTGAGACAGGGAGTAGCTTCATGCAAGACCCAGGGGAACTGGCACAGATGGTAGAGTTTAAAATCAACTTTTAACCACTGCAGAATGGAATTCCTGTTCCCAGATCCTCTCTGCAGTGAGACTCAGGGTTAGGGTGAGATGCCCATGGTTTTCTATGTCTGTGGTCACCTAAAAACTGATACACCAAGTCCTGGGCTTCCTGGTTTACTTTCACTGAATTCTGGACAACAAACCCCTCTTATCTGAGCTCTCAGTGAGTTAACTGACATTTTTGCTTTGTAAATCCTGAAATCATATCTGAGAAATACTCAGCCACCAGTCTGGTGGTGTTCTTTTCTTCCAGTGCCTGAGAGTCCTGGCTTTTGGCAGTGATGCCCCAGGGCTAGATGCCATAGCATTAGGACCAGATTGTTGAATTTCTGAAATGACAGCTTACCCTACAGTTCCCAAAATGCTGATTATTTCTGCTGCCCCACAGGATCCAAATACTCAAGTGCTCCTGTGACACAAGAGGGCTCATGCCTGCTTTCTGAGGGGTAATTTCCTTCTCACCCATTACACTGTTCACCTTGCAGTAGGGTCCTGAGTGAGATGTCCCCTCTCTTCTGCCTGTCCTTTTCTGCTTTACCCTGATCCCACATAGTATTTTTTCCTCAGACCCACATTTGGGACAACTTACTGGAAGCTATCTTTGCCTCACATTCTCAGTCCTGGCAAAACTTTTGAAACAACGGATGGATCCTCAAAGGTAAATTTAACTGCCTGTTGATAACCTTGCTTTAGTTACCTAGTGTAATTTGGGCAAGGCAAATCTTGGCCTTAGTTTGTGAACAGTTTATGAATATTTCCACTGTGTGTAGTGTGCAAAAACCTCTGCAATGTCTAGTGCTGGTTGTATCCTTAAATGTACAAGTTGTTAAAATACAGCTGCTCAAAAGGCTATAGTGTGTGTCATTGGCAACTCAGAACTAAATCTATGTAGTGGAGAGACTTGGTTGAGGAAAGCAGCTAAACAACTACATTTCAACTAAAGAAGCTTTCTGTTTACTTCATATGCCACAGAATTAAAAATTTGCTGCCAAACTGGCTCATAAGGGATGAGATTTGCAGCAGGGGAAACCATTTCTATATGGTCCTTGTTGATAGCTATTGTGAGACTGTTTTCCAGGGGAGGCAAAATACAGCTGCCAAGGGTGAGAGATCTGGGCAGAAGATGGTTGGGAGGAAAGATGAGAATGTAATAAACAAAAGTCTAATGAATTAGAGGGCAAACAGAACAAGTGTGGGCAGTAGTTCACACTTCATTGTGACATGATGGTTGCTTTTGTATTACAGGTATTTAAATGCTTTTACTCATTTTCCAAGTAGAAACAACATAAAACCTCTTTCATAGGCTCAAGTAAAAATGTAGTGCTTTATTTTTCCTTCAGTGGAGACATTGTGGAAGGCTATGAAGCAGCAAACATTACTGTGCTGCTGCAGGAGAACCAAGTTCCTCTCCCTCTAATAACAGTTTTGCTCTCTAATATGCCTGTACTTCTGTTTCAGCCCACTGATCCTCTCACCTAGGCTGTAACATAAGGCAGGATACAGATTTTGTCTTTCAGTGAGTGTAGCAGTTCTTAAGGAGATAAAAAAAGCCAAAGTAGCTGAAAACAAACTACTCAACCTTCTTATGAGTGAAAACTTGCAAAGCAATTGTGCTACAAGGAAGTTGTATAGGCTCAGAAAGTAGGTTAGGATACCCAAGAGATGATTTAAATGAGCTAGTAAGAAAAAACTGATCTGGGACTGTTGTAAGGCATTTCTCTCTGTTAATATTGTAGAAATGAGTAAATCCAAAGAAAAGAAAATAAATCATAATTCATATATACTCTTTCATGTTGTGATGATTTCTTAAAACCTCAGTGAATCATCTATATCTAAGCTCTGCAGGAAGAGAGGATGCCAGTATAATGAAGTTATGGCAAAATTTATGAGGGAAGACTGAGTTTTGCTTTCCATGACTAACTACAGGGGAATGTTTGAGGCTCTTTGCTTTTGTTTTGCACAATGTGTGTTCTTGTTAAACTGTTACCATTGCTGTCAACAAGGAAGAATAACAGCCTGTCCTGACTGGGATGCCACTATTTAGCAAGACATCCAACAGGAGTTAACACGATTAACTTGGAAGGGTGAAAGAGAGGTCTGAATCATGGCACAAGTAGGACAAGGGACATAGATGGTGACATAGGGGCTGTGAGATGCTCTTGCCACGGCTACTCTGAGCACCACACCTGTGGCTTCAGCAGCACTGTCTTAATACAGAAGCTCACACAGTACAAACAGCAGTCAAAAATCAGTAAGTGAACCACTGCAAAATGTAAGCCAACAGTTTTGGCTTCTGCTAGCCAAAGGCAAGTCTTTATTCCCGAGGCTTCTGATGGAGGGGGCCACGGGCAGCCCTTCCTGAAGTTCCATGATTCAGAGCACCTCTGGGGGTCGAGCTCTCTGGATGCTCTCATCTGGCTGTCCCAAGAGGAGTCCTCAATAGCCTCCAATTTTTTCATTTGGTAAGCTGGTAACCTTCTTTTCTAATGTAGAAAGGGTCCTCCCTTTTAAAAGACTAAATTACTGAGAGGCAGAAAATCCAGTGGACCTAAAACATCTTTTATGTCTTTATTCAGTTATGCTCCAGTTGTTCCTTCAGTGGAAAACTTGCCATAGAGGAAAACACCACTTATTCTCTGTTCTTATACCTTCATAGCATCCCCATGCAAACAATGCAGTTTGGAAAACCCTTCAGTATTACCTCGTGTTTTTATGATATGGGTCATTCACCTGAAAATAAAATCTTATCTGATGATAAAATTAGAAACCTTTGTGTGAAGTCAAAGTTTTTTCTATAGCTGTTTATAACTGCACTTGTTTCATTTGGGATTAAATTCTGCAGTTTCCAAAGCTGTTACTGAGAATGCTGGTGAACATTATGCAGCAGAACTGCAGTTCTGACCCTGTCACCCCAATTCTGTGGTAAAACTCCCAGCTCAGCTGGAGCCAGGATTACAAGACTGGAACAGGAGCAACATGCAGATTTTCATCCAGATGTTTCCAGTTTTCACTGTCTGGTAATATCACTGGAGCAAAAAAAAAAAAGGTGTATGTATGCAAATTTACTTGTAAATGTTTATACTGATATAGAAAAATAAATTCCAAAACTCAAATTAAAATCTTGAAGGGAAATAAAGTGTTAAAAAAGGTGGAGAAAACCTTAGCAACAGTAAAAGATGACAATCAGCCTGATCTTTCATATCTCAGGATTTCCAGAATAAAGTGTTATTTCTATTTCTACTCATAGGAAGGGAAGAAAGAACAAGTAGTTTTGTGTGCAGAGGTACTGATGAACACTGGTTTCCAGTGTATTAGTCTGCCAATTGACCACTGGCACAATGGATATCTTCTTCTTAAAGAACAGAGGGAGCTGATAAAATGGCTCATGTACATGGCTTTAACACGTGAGCCAGGGCTTCAGCTTTCCCATTTGTCAAGGCACTTTCTGTAAGCTTTGTCTCCCTGCTATTCACTCAGCTCCTGTGGTCATGAAGTCTGAGGAACCAGGTTATCTGAGTCTTGCTCTTCTTCTGTCAACTTCTGGCTGGGATGAGCCAAAGGGTTCAGAAGTTACAAGGAGAGAGTAAGACTGTGTTAAGCCTTGTTCCCATAGAAACATGTCTAAAAAGTGTATTCATCCTCAAATGCAGGAAGGGAGAGCTTCAAGGGATAGCTTGTTGTTCCTGACAGCTCAGCCATGGGCAGGGGACATGTGGTAGCTGTTTGCTTTGCATCTTCATGTTCTTGATCCCACACTTTGTCAGCAGGGCACAACTTTCTTGTTCAGGCTGCTGATCCTGCATGAGGTGTGGATGCTATTTTGGAAAAGGGGCAGTATGCCTGCATCCTAGAAAGGCATGTGTACAACACAGCCTCCCAGAGAGCCAGGCAGGAGGCAAAGAAAAATTCCCAAGACAAAGGTGGTCCCATCTGGGTTCCGAGAAGAGGAAAAGATAGGTTTTCACCTGGGGCTCAGAGGGTTTGCACAGGACTTGCTGCAAATTGGGAGCCTTGTTGCGATGACTGAAGGTCAGCTCAGAGGCTGGGATCTGCCCTGCAAGGTCATGGATGGCAAGGAAGACACCTGCTTGCATTTATCTGGCATAGTTGAGTTTCTCTACATAAAAAGCTCATTTTGCAAGTAAAACATAGCCTTGGAGAGCTTAGAGAGACACTTGCTGTTTTGGGGTGCTTGTTTTAGATCCACCTCTAGCACTGGTTTGTGGTGAAACAGCTGTCACATACAGAGGTTTGCCATGGTGGGGTTTTACTACAGCATGTAACTTTACTACAGCAAAAAAAAACTTCTTGGAGCTGAGAGAGGGAGTGATTTCATTGTGCCTTGGTGACAAGGACTCTATTCCTAGCATTCACTTTCTGCATAGGTGTCCTGTGGTCCTTACAACCTGTCACTGGGAATCTAGGCACTTTTCCTTCCATTTATTGAGGGGCACTGGGTATAATTTGTCCAGAATGAACAGTGCTTCTGGAAGGTTGGGCCAGACTTGTGTATTTTTTCAATGTGTCTTTCTAAAAACTTATATACTAGTGTCCAAGTTACCAATTTGTACCAGGCAGATGCTGCAGAATTACAGAGTAGCTTTTGCACCCAAGGTCCTCCCACATTACTTCTCCATGCCTAGAACAGTACATCCTAAAACATCTTGACTCATTCTGCATACTAAAAGCATCCTTTGAACTTCTGACCAGCTGCACATCACCATGAAGAGCAGTGATGTGCTGATGATTACCTGTTGAAGATGCAGGTTGACACTTCAGTAGACAAGACTCTTCTGGGTCTGCATGAAAGGCATTTTCTAAAACCCAGAGTCTCCCCTGAGGCATTTAATAATAAGCATGGATCATGGGGGTGGGGAAGAAAGGGAAACAAACAGACAAAATCCTCGTAAAGTACACCACATTCTGGGCTTACTCCATTGCTTTTGCTGAATATCTCTTCCTGAGTTGTTACTAAAACCTTCTGGGACCACACCCTGTTCATCAGAGCTTCCCTTTTTGACATCTTTAGCAGGATTTCAGCCCTTAAATGGACTGTACTTAATATGATTTGGCATTCCCATATAAATCTAAGTTGACATTCCTGTATATGAGTGCTTACTGTGGTCAGCTAGGCTCCTTTTGAAATCAGTTGTTGTTGGCAACAAAGGCAATTGAAGCCTTTGAAATATGGAGAAGAAACACAGAATAATAATTAAAATTATTATAGGAAATCATACCAACACAGTTCATGGCTTGAAGTGACTCCTGTACCAATTTTGAAAGTTCAGTACTGATAGAAATGTTCCTTTCTTCCCCAGTGGGATGATATTGCAGCCTGGTGAGGATGCCTTCCATTTCTACTCTCTTTAGTTGTAACAGAATAGAAGATGAAAAGTTTTCTGTGTATGTATGTAGAGATGTGGCTGAGGGGTAAGTAGTTAGCATTCTGGTAAAGCCCTGATAATGCTAAGCCAATTAAATATAATTCAGGATATTTAGATTTCGATTCAGTAACTGCAAGCTGAAAACAGTTTATGTAGAAGATGAATACATTTTCTTCCTCAACACTTTGGAGTTACTGGAGAATTTTGTTTTATTTTTAAAACATTTTCTTAAGCACTGATTTTTTTTTCCTCCACGTCAATTGAATCTGATAACTGCATATTTATTTTGGGTAAGACAAGCTCTTTATTCTTCACACTGAACTTCTTCTAAATTTTTTTCTATTTGTCTCTTTGAAATTCTGAGTGTTTTTTGTAACCATCCTAAACACTAGTGACTAATGAAGGCATTACATAATGTACTTAGGGAAGAACTGGGTTGAAAGTTTTGGCCTTAGATACGTTGCTGGGTTTTTTTAAGTCATTTTCCCTTTGTTACATACTCTAAAACATTGGAATGGAAAACTTCAGGCTTCCAGAATGGTATTTTATATGTACAATGCTTTTTTTAACGTCAACAGTTGTTTGTGGGAGTAGCTCACAGGTTTTGGAAAACTATCTCACTCTTCCATCAGAAAAGGTCTTTAATATTGCATATAATGAATTCAGCAAATTGCACCTTCCATGATAATGTAGGTTGATGTGAGATCTTTCCCAGACTATACCTAACTACCTTTCTGCACATGGTTTGTTTGTTCCTCATTTGTCAAATGTACATTCTGTCCTGTGTTTCTGAAACTACATATATAGACATGGAGCCATTTTACAGAGTTCACTGTTCTGTCTTGTTTGTTTCTTTTTTTCTGGGCTCATCATAGAGCTCTTCACCCATTGTGTGCTCTTAGTGACCTAAATAAGTTGTTTTGCAACTGAACATCACTTTTAATTATGTGTTTGAGGTTTTTATCCTGCACAGGAAAACTTTGTCTATACTGACTTTTCCAAATCATGTCAATCTCTTGACTGTATTCTCATCCAGCCCATGACACCAAATCTGTGCTTCCCTCATTTACTTAATATTTTGCAACCTACATCAGTGCTGTAGCTCTTGCCTTGCAGTGAATGTATTCCCAGTGTCCCCTGAAGCCCAATCCTTCAGGAAGCAGCCTGAGGTTTGCCCCCCTCTTGCTCTGGTTGGTTTTCCTTTCCACCCATCAGAGAGAGGCGAGGTGCTGTGGGTGCCCAGCACAAGGCATTTCTGCTGGCCCTGGCCGTGCTCTTGAAGCAGGTCCCAAGGCAACTGCTCAAGAGGGCTCAAAGGCAAACCCCAGCATGAGGTCACCTTTGATGCAGACACCCAAGACCTCCTGCTGTTGGTCTGCACTTTTCTCAGAGGCTAAATTTTGCATTGCATAGTGTTTGGTCTTCAAGTTTCCCTTAACTATAGCAGCACAGCTGTATCTTGAATAGCAAATCCTTTCATATATCTCTCATCTGTTTTGGGCTCCTACACAATTTCAATAGTAAGAAATTAAGAACTTGAACTACATAAGAGCTCCTTTCGCTTCATTTACATCTGCCCACTGGAATAGCCTCTGACCAATAATTTAATGTAGTTTGAACCTAAATTAACAACTATTTCCACATTTGCAAAGACCAGGTTATGCTGACAGTCTGTCCATCCACACTAAACCAGTACAGTAACAAAACTTTCTCTGCCTCACAATATAAACTTTCTGGAGAAACCACCAGGCTTCCACAGCATATGCTGAAGAAATAGGCCAAAGGTCAGCAAATTAAATTTTGGACCTTAAGAAACTAGCACTGGAAACTTGAAAATGCTGCTGGTACAAGTTTTGCAGAAAAACCCAAACACTTAAAAGATTGATTTTGAAAGGCTATTTGAAAGAATCTTTGAATCCTTCTCTATCTTTGAAGCACTCATGAGGAATGAATCCCCACTCTTAACAAAGTGCTGCTTCAGTTTTAAAAGAAAAAGCACCATTCTCTAATATTTTTACAGCAGGCTAATTTTGAGGTATCATTGCAGAAGCTTTAAACTCTTGTTTAAGAGAATTAAGAATTTTGCTTTTGTGGTAATGAGAACAGGTTGTAAAAGACATAGGTATGCTTTTTTGTACTAGAAGAAATTTTAGCTCTCTGTAGAGACAAGTTTTCCTGTTCTTTTCCATTTCCATTTTCTTTTCTTCTTTCATAACTGATGAAGCATTTCTAGTGGCATAGAATAGGCTTAGAAAACCAAGGCTGATTTAATTAGTCCCTGTTTTTCATAGACTGTAGATGCTTGACCAGTGTATCTCAGGGTCTACTTACCCCACTGTAATTGTTTGGTTTCTCACTTCCTTATATGAAGTGGAAAAGAAGAAAAGCTTTTTCTTCCATTGCTGCCACAGTGAATAAACTCTGAGGGAAAGAGCAATAAAAGCTTCAAAGAAATAGATGGCAGAAATATCTTAGTTCTGCAAATGCATACAACATTGTATTACTATTATTCCTGAAACAAATTTGGGCACTAAATTTGTGAGGTCTTGGGATGGTATTCCTTGACTTCTAGCAATAAAAATCTGAAAGCATCATAAATTACCTAGTGGAAATAAGGGAAGAAATGCCTTTTAGAAGCGAGTTAGTGTGGAAATAGCAGAAAGCTATAGAAATCTGGGGCCTGAGGGGGGAAGATAGGCCAGCAATTAAGCAGCATGTTGAGACTCCAATCTCAAATCAGTTCTTGTCTCTGTCATGGGCTTTCTTTAAAGCTTGAGCAAATTAATTGGTTTCTGTCTCTCAATTTCCAATCCATAAAATGTCCTCAAAATGTCTGGCAGGAATTCAAGTGCTATTGTTACAGGCTCTCCATAAAAACTGAGATATTTGGGGTTTAGGCTGAGTTTCTGACAATGCAGAAATCTTACCCAATCAGTAGCTCTTGCAATACTGTTACTTCAAATGGTGCCAGAAAAATGGCCTCATCTTTTCCTATATATTTCAGGGATTTAATTTGAATGCCTCCACACTAGCAAGAACTAACAAAACGCAAATTTAAAATTCTAATTTTAGTTTGTCTCTATCATAATGTCAAGGGTTTCTGGGGTTTTTAGTTTGTTTCGGTTTGGTTTTAATGGAAATTCTTCCCCAAATACATCAGTGATGAGGAGAGTCAGGCACAATACACAGCATGAAGGATGTGACAGAGGCAGCTCTGAGCACAGGCGGAATCGTGTAGCCCCCCCAGTAGCTGTTTACGGCAGAGTGATTAATAAAGCACTGAGAGCAACAGACTGGGATGTTCCAGAGCACCAAAACATGCTAAGAACACAGATGTGTCATTTTTTTTTAAAAAAAGCAGCTTTCTTGTTTTCCTTCAGGCACAGTCCCACACAACTTTGTGCTCAGGGTGTCTGCTTTTCTTCTGTAAGTAACCTGGATTGAAAGAGATTTTTGCTACAGTTTGCAAAGAACTGGGATTCAAAGAAGGGAGGAAAATCTACTCTCTGCTGAAATGGCATGTTATTACATCTATCCATGGGATGGGTGTTTACTGTGTTATGATTTTCATTTCATATATGCATGGTAAAAAATTATCACCCAGCAATCTCTAAGGAGTAAATTTCCCAGATCGCCAAGGACTTGAGCTTTTCCACGCTTCCTCTGGAGCCCTTAGCATGAGTCATCTGCTAGGAACAGGTATCTGAATCCCAGATAAATTATCTCCTGTCATTACAGTGGCGTCATTGCACCTTCATCTATCTTCTGGTTTTCATATGAAATAAGTATTTGGTTAATTAAGTAGCCAACAAAAGAGGCTGGGGGAAATGGTAACATGAATCAGAGGTGTGAATTAAAGTTACATATATATGTACGTACACTGCTATTTATCAAGCAAGTGTTGTGCCTTTGAGTACAGAGAAGGCCTGCACTTGACTTTGACATGAGGGACACTTTTACATCAGTGATGTTAAGATGGATGCAAGAGAAGAAAGTGAAAAGAAATGTGTGAGCTCTAGAGAGCAGGATTCTGATTTCAAGGATTAAAAAGGATTTCCAGTTTCTAAAAACAAGAAGGCTGTTATAAAAAGTATAATCTGCTTGATCTGCACTTTTTCCTGATGAATTTACTGTTACACGACGATGTCAGTCACAGTCACTGAACTTTCCTAGTTTGTTTGTTTTTTCCTGTTTTCACTATATTGTCTATGGCTTTTCACCTTTTGTACCTGAAGTTCTCTTTTTTAATCATAGGTAAAGTTTTCTTGGCCTGTGGCATGAACAGCTGACAAGGAGTGATGGGATGTGAGGGAATAGAGGTCCCACTGATGGGTTGAGGCCAATTAATGGCACAGCTGCCTGCAATTGCCAGTGCTGAAGTTGATAAGCCCAAAGATTGCCTTTGCTCTGTGTTCCTGCTGGTCCTGAGGAGCTGAAAAAGGTCAGTTATGTCCTCAGTCTTTCTTGTCCTCCTCCTGGTAGAGTGCTAACAGCAACTGAAGAGCAGACTGAATGTAATGGGCCTATGAAGAAACAGGAGTTGCAAATTTTTGGTGATGCTATCACAGTGAGGACAGCTGCTTCGGGTGTAACTGCTGTGTACATTTGGGTATGATTACCACTTTTGAGTATTGCTATTCTTTCTCATCCAGTATTGCCTGGAAAACGCCGCAGAAGGAGTTCAGCTGTAGCTTGAGCCAATGTCTTTGTAGTCATTACTTAAAAAATGATCTGCTGCCTTCAGTTTCCTCAGTAATGAAATGTGAGGCGAACGTTGGAGAGGAAACTCTTGCACAAGGAGATGAAGTGAGTCACTTGTGGTTGTGCTATCAGTCAGCTGCAGAGCTCGGACCTGCGCTCAGCTCCAGAGGGTCCCACCAAGGCAGCTCAGTCCTGTTCCTGACTCGAACTGCTGATTTTAACTATAACTTCCAGATGGAAAAAAAGTGGTTGGTTGTATCCTGCTGTGTTTGTTGGGATGATGGCAGCTTGGCAGGGCTGAGGGCAACATCCCTCTCATGCAAAGTTTGAGAGCATCATTATTTTGTGACTTAAAATCATTTTCCTGTTAAGGAGTGTGCTGTGCAATCCATACATTTCTGACTGAACGTAGCCAGAGGGATCCATCTTATTAACATTTCTCCCCACAAAAATCTTTTGTCTTCACTTAGAAATGGGAACGATTTTAAAAACAGGCTGTGAATACAGATTCCATGATGTCGTTATAATTACTGTACCAGAGAAGATGGCTCATTTTAGGAAGGGGAAAGTGGTTACAAATACAGCATCTCATAAAAGAGACTTTAAGTCAAGAGGCAAAATACAATAACAGTCTTTTTAACATAGGCATGACATGTCAAAGATCCCCAGAATGAAAGGAAGATTAAACTGGTTATGGTTTCTATGTCAGTGTAACTGTTGAATTCAGCACTTGCTGAATTCATATAAAGCCTGATTCACAAAACACAATGAGTTCCTATATAGCCAACTGTAGAGAGTTTTCAGTATTTTTTTAATTGTATGAAACAGACTTATTTGCAGTGAATGGTTTAAATACTATGTGTGTTTGCATAATGAGGGACAGATCCTTACTGAAAATAACCCAGTCTCTACCACAGTTCTCCCCAGTACATTGAAGTGCTGGGCATATTTATTCATATACATAGTGCTATTCAGGTATACAGTGATAATCATATTCTCAGTGCTCCCTTTAAAGCACTGCTGGTCATGGGAGCAGCTTCAATGTCTTTTCCATGTCCCTGAGGAGTGGTGATGGTTCTGTGATGCTCCCCACTGAAACCCTCAATGACCTTTCCAAGCTCCCCAGCCCCTGTGCCTCTCTGGGGATGATTCTTCTTCCTCCCCCAGCTTATCTGTACTTGTGCTCCTTTCCTGCTCTGTGTTGCTACCTATTCTCCACCTCTGCAAGGTGGCAGGGCTTCTCCTTACTTGGCATGCAGGACTTGGGATGCAGGAATAATCTCAAAGACAACAAGTCAAGCTTTTTCAAGCCTTTTTTAGTGCTGCTTCCAATTGGCAGACGCTCTCCAGTGGTGTCCCCCAGGGATCAGTGCTGGACCCAGTTCTGTTTAATATCTTTACTAGTGATTTAGATGAGGGGATTGAGTCCACCATTAGCAAATTTGCAAACAACACTAACTTGGGGGGGAGTGTGGATCAGCTGGAAGGCAGGAGGGCTCTGTAGAGGGACCTGGACAGACTGGAGAGTTGGGCTGATTCCAATGGGATGAGGTTCAACACGGCCAAGTGCCGGGTCCTGCACTTTGGCCACAACAACCCCATGGGGAGCTCCAGGCTGGGCACAGAGTGGCTGAGAGCAGCCAGGCAGAGAGGGACCTGGGAGTCTGGATTGACAGGAAGCTGAACAGGAGCCAGCAGTGTGCCCAGGTGGCCAAGAAGGCCAATGGCATCCTGGCCTGGATCAGGAACAGCGTGGCCAGCAGGTCCAGGGAAGTGATTCTGCCCCTGTACTCAGCCCTGGTGAGGCCACAGCTCGAGTCCTGTGTCCAGTTCTGGGCCCCTCAGTTCAGGAAGGAGATTGAGGTCCTGGAGCAGGTCCAAAGGAGGGCAACCAGGCTGGTGAAGGGACTCCAGCACAAGTCCTGTGAGGAGAGGCTGAGGGAGCTGGGGGTGTTCAGCCTGGAGAAGAGGAGGCTCAGGGGAGACCTCATCGCTCTCTACAACTCCCTGAAAGGAGGCTGGAGCCAGGGGGGGGTTGGGCTCTTCTCCTGAGCAGCTACCAGTAAGACAAGAGGGCATGGACTTAGGCTCTGTCATGGGAGGTTTAGGTTAGATATTAGGAAAAAATTCTTTACAGAGAGGGTGATCAGACATTGGAATGGGCTGCCCAGGGAGGTGGTGGATTCTTCATCCCTGGAGGTTTTTAAGAAGAGACTGGATGTGGCACTCAGTGCCATGGTCTGGTAACCACGGTGGCCGTGGGTCAAGGGTTGGGCTTGATGGTCTCAGAGGTCCTTTCTAACCCAGATCATTCTGTGATTCTGTGATATCCTTACTGTCTGAATAAGCAACAAATTCCTTGCGTGATTTAGAAAGCCAGGATGTGTTGTCTTGATCCCCAGGATGCTTTTTGAGTGGATGGTCCATCTGGTCTGTTTACCCTTTCTTTCCGTGCCATGGGTAAAGCCCATGAGTTTACTGCAGGCTGTAGCAGCAGATGGAGCCAGGAGGGACTAACACAGAAGCTTGGACCTCAGAAAAGGAAGAGTGAGCTTTTCTGACCAAATAAACATCAAGTTCCACTTGCTCTGTTGGCTTTTGCTGACAACTCTTTAAGACCTTTGAGTGAAATCAGAGACATCAGTTCATACCTTTGCTATAGACTTTTTTTCCAAGTGAGTTAGGTCCATGTCAATAAAGATAATTCTAGGAGCCTGACTCCACTTAAAATGTTGCTTATTTATGGTTAACTCAGTGTAACTTAAGCACTTGGATCTAGATCTCTGTTTATGAGAAGGGGATCCTTTGCCTCTTATTTGCCAAGAGTGGTGTGTTCCTCAAAGAGCTAACTGAGTGCATATAAAATCATTTGTATAATAGGACATTGCTACAGTAATACTATTAATTCTTAGTAAAATTCTGGCACAGAAGTTATAAATTAAAGTTGAGAATCGCTGTCTGCTTGTACAACTTCATTGGGACTTTAAAGCAGGGAGAAAAGTAAGCATAGAATGCTATAGGCAAGACTGTTAACTTTGTTATTTTATTTATAATGGTCCTTTTGAATGATAGATATTTTGTCAATGTTACTTGTAATGATTCAATACATCAGAGCTACTCTGCTCTTGCTGACTGTCACTACTGGAAAAAAGCAGGCCTTTTGGAATTCAAATGAGATGCAGAGAGCATCATTCATTGAGCTGGTTCTACTTTTGTTGGCAGTCTACCAAATACACTACCAGTGGGAGTCCAACTCTGCAAGATGAAGAATAGTCAAATCCATTGGCCCTGCCACATCCCACACTGGTTTTCAGCCAGGTTTGAAGATGGGTTACTAAACATCCATTCTAAACCGTGGCTGGTTGTGGGGTTGATCATGGCTGCTTAATATTATCTAAGAGATGGGAGTATTTCACTGACTATGGGAGAAACATTGAAGGCTCTGGGACCAGGGCCCAGTTGCAGCAGCATCAGCAGTTTTATCAAGAGGATCTGCAGAAAAACATTGCCTCTACCTATAATTTTTTTGTTGTTTGGGTTTTTCACTCCTCAGGCTTGTTGATAGTTTTAAATAATTCTGTAAATGGCATCTGTTTTCATTAGCCATAAATGCACAACGTTTTGGGGAGACAAGTAACCCTTGTCTGGTTAAGAATTTGGTTTGATGGTTTCTGCCATCCAACTTAACTTTCACTTAACTAAGAAATTACAGGGAGACGCTGGCTTGGTTTGGAGCCAGGAAGCATTTTCCCAGGGCTGGGGTTATCTGCCTGAGTGTTTGGGTCAGCTCTCTGGGCACTGTCCCACGGGCAGGGACTCTGATGGGATGTCTGGGCAAAGCAGCTGTAGCTGTTGCAGCTCTGTTGTTTCATTTTCCCTGAACCACTCTGTCCTGGACTCCCTCTGAAATTCCTCCTCACTTTGGCAGGTCTGCAGCTTTCAGAAGCGTCCTTCAGCTGCCTGGGTTCTGCTCTGGGACTAGGTACACCACAAGCATCTCTCTCCTGCCCTCCCTGGGGGGCCACAGGCTCCAATTCACTCACACCTCCTGCTGTCCCAGTGCTCTCTGCTTTTCTGCCTGTGCTTCATTGCAAGCACAGTTCCTGTCAGCTACTGAAGGTCTCAACTCAAAAGGAAAAGAACAGGTTAGAGGGTAGTTTCAGAAATTAAAGAGTCCAGTTTTGCTTTCACTTTTGAAGATAAAATGATGTGAGGACCAGGTTGGATGGATGAGGTATTTGGACGTCCAGAGGCATGCAGGTGTACTGAAGAGAAAGTGAGAGAAAAGACTCACAGGTGAGTCAGCTGAAGGTACCACCCTCCTACCCAAAAGCACATGAAACAATAAGACTACTGGAAAGTACTTGGAAGGACCAGGTAAGACAGGAGCAAATACAACCTGGCCTTTAAAATCCCCTGGTATTTCCTCTTTATAGTTAGATAATAGCCAATGTGCTCAAGGAAGGTATTAGAAGTACTCTTCTCAAGTTTGGATGATACTTGTGAATGCCCCATCTGATCAGGGAGGGAAGCACTGTCTGGCTGAACCTACCATGACATATATGTGAGGTTGATTGATCATAGTGTATGAATTGCAGTAATGGTTCACTTCAGAATGAAATGAGATGTCTTTGGACATTGTTGCATCCATCTTGGATGTGCTTTTGCTCTGTGTTCTTCAATGATTACTTGGATGATGGACCAAGGCAGTCTGAGTTTGTTATTCTGTAGAGAGTGTGCAGCCAGGAATATCAGCAAGTGCATTGGTGGGCAGGGTGAGAATTCAAAATAACCTTAACAAAAATGGACGAAAACTGTAGGAGGTGAGTCAGTGACAGCAAATATGAGGTGCTGATGTGTGGGGGAAGATAGGGAACATGAGGGTGGTGGCAGCCCCACTCTGCAGGAGGGCTGAGGGAGGTGACAGGCTCATGGTGACCCCAGTGCGAGGCTGCTGGGAGAGGCAGAGAAGAAAGGAGAAATCAGTTCTTTGTGCCTTTGATAGATAGAAAAAGAAATAAGAAGCTTAAATTTTCAGAAAGAAGGATTAACGTTTTACATTATCAAGAAGCTCTCAATCCATCAGGAAAGCAAGGTCGTGGCAAAGCCGGGGGAGGAAATGTTTCCTTTCCTTATGTCTCCTTTCTGTCAACCTCCAAATTATTAACAGCTGAACTCTTTCTAATGGTGGACAGTCTAGGTATCCGAATTGGTTTCAGGCAAGTGCTTCTTGTTTTTCAGACCAAAGTGCAGAGATCAGCTCTCAGTAGTCGGTCTCCATGACAGCAAAACACTAATTTTCCAGGGACACTCAGTGAGATTTAAATTGGGAACTTTTTGGTTCTTGAAACCTAGTGGATAAACACTGGTTTTGCTGCTGGCAGATGTCTTAGCACAACTCTTAGAGAATGTAAGATGTGAAGTTGGGCTGTCGCCAAGTGTGCAGGCAGTGGGGTGATGCACTCACACAAAATGGGATGGAGAGATGGCTCTGCCTCTCTTCACAAAGTGCTTGAGAACCGGTGAAATGAAGGACTAAATATTAGCCTGGCATTGCTGTTAATGTTCTAAATGAGATGTTAAGCCAGAAAAAATTGTGAGACCGACTCATTCCTTTTTGTCCCTTACTCTCTCTGCTTGCCAGCTTGCCTCTGCTCATTGTGCCGCCTTCTCTCATCCAGCAACCAGCCCCAGGCTTTGGCAGGTTTCCCAGCCCTCCTCCACAGTCTGGCCACTGCAGCTGTAGACAGCAAACTCTGCAGCTGACCACACTGTCCTAGGAGGCTGGATGAAGACACTTTCCTCAGTCTGGAACTAGATGATAACAATCTTTAAAAATAATGGGCCTTAGGTATTACAAAGATCTTGCAATTCCTCCAGCTGCATTTGCTCCTCTACAAATCTTTATGCAGGAAAGTGTCCCAGTGCTCACTGTGCTAAGGTGTAGAAGTGGCTCAGTTATTTAACCATGCAAACCAACCAAATCTTGCTGTGTTATACTCCTTCAGATGAATTCTCCTTTTTATGAAGTGTTGCCTGTTAGGTTACTACAAACACCTGGGTAGGTGACAGGAAGCACTGGGTGTCCATTGTATTACATTCCTTATAAGTTGCTGCCAAATTAGAAAATTGAATAGTGTATGTGGGTAGAGTTCCAGTCATGCTGTAGTGGTCCCTTTTGGATGTTGAGTGTCAGGGTTATAGTCTGATCCTTAGCAATGCTGAAATATATATTGTGAGATGGAGTCAGGCAGTGATCAGGGATACTTGAGTCTTTTATGACTTGTTTGATAAATTAATCTTTTCTTTCTATTGTAGCAATCAGGTTAATAGACTGAGTTTTCTGATTGCTTTCTAATATCATTTAACAATTCCAAATGCTTGAGCACCTTCATAAATTTTGCTATCTGCAATATCAGAATGAAACATATTCAATAGAAATGAAAGTAAACCTTGCTTACTGGTGCAAGATAAACATTTCATAATTTCTGATATGTTATTAGTATCTGCATGATAATGATATCATGCTTAGGGAATGGCTTTACCTGCTAAAACATAACAGCTCTTAGTACATCATAGGTTAAAGTCCTAGGCACAGGGAATTGCTTAAGTGCATAATCCTACCGAGATGACAGTCCAGCCCTTCCCAGAAATGTGATGATTTTCAGAGAAACAGAAGAGTGAAGGAACAGAGTGAGCATGTGGCAACATGTTCACACCTTCCTTCTATCTGCAGCTCCAACCTGTTGAGAGCTGCAGGTGGTATTTCTCCAGGCTGATCCTCTTCAGTGGCCACAGTGGATTTGTGTAACTCCAGTATTTTGCACCCACAAGTCTTTTTGTAACTCCTGTCAAGGAACTCTGGAGCTGTTTCAGGTATTTTCTGCATATTCACCATTTTGTCCAGTTGAAGAGCATTAACTAAACCTGGTTGGAGCCAAGTTCAGAAACAATGACCCTGTTTGCCCTCACTGCCTCAATTAGACTTTGTGGCTCTCTATGGTGCCTCTGATCTGTTGTCTCTACTGGCCTGAAGGTCACTGATGGGTTCAGACTTTGTTGCTCTTCTCTGTCCTTCCCAGCTCCACTTGATGCTGTTGGAGATGGAGGGCACCCAACCCATGCACCCTGTGCCGGACAAAGATGTTCCTTGCTTGGTCCCTGGACACAAAGACAATTTCTCTTCTGCGCTTTGCTTCTCTCCTTATTTTTATGTTCCTACTTTTAACAGCTACTGTGCTGAATTTTTCGAGAACTTCCCCATCTATTAACCATACAGGAAAAAATTATTTAAAAATTTTTATTGTATAGGATTAGAACAGTTTTCCTTGTGTGTCACTTTGTATTTATCTATAACTAACCCAGCTGCTGCTTAGTGAGGTCCTTCTGAAATTCCCATCATCTTCAGATTTTTTTGTTCTAAGTAACTCTGTGTCATCAGCAACATTTTCCATGTCATTATTCAAGGTTTTTACAGCTCATTAAATCTGTTATAACTTCAGGATCTTTTTCCTGAGTGGTAATGGTTTGTTCAGAAACCACTGTTGTTGAGGTAAAGCAAGAACTGTTCTTCTTGTGCTTATTTATCCACAGTGAATGTAAATTGGCATTATAGAAAATTATGTTGCTTTAAAAAATATATTTGCAGATATATTTGTGTAAAACAGATTTTGGTAAGAAGCAAAGTTACAATCAAACTACAACAATGAAGCAGATGATCTGTTTTAGGAAATTAAATTATGACAAACATGTTCAGGCCAGAATTTTCTTCAGTATCTCAGAATTTACATTGATGCAAAATAAATAAAATATTTAAGAATGACATTGCTTATTTCCAAAACTTAAAAAAGAAAGAGCTTTAAACTCATAAGTCACCAGGCAAGCATCTAAACCAAGTTTTTTGTCAAAATAATAAGACAGTTTTACAGCTATTTCATCTCAGCAGGAATTCAGTGGGGCTTTTGTCTCAGCTTGTTCATCTAGCTCAGCTCAAAGACAAGTTAATTGAAAGCTGAAAAACTGTTTTGAAATAGGAAAAGCAAAGTGTGATTTTTTTCCACAAGAACACAGAAGTAAATGTGGGGTGTGAGGAGGTCAAGTCTACTGGTTTTAATGTCTTAAAGGACCTTGTGGGTAGTAATAGCCAGTTCAGTTCACTTGTACAAAATGTGTGCTAACAAATGAGAAACATCTTCAAAAACAATAGCATTTCATTAAGGATTTAAAGTTTATATAAGCAAAAGCATTGCTTCTTTTAAAAAGTTGCTTTTGTGCTTTGTATCTGTATTTTTAGCCAAAGACAACTTGACCCAAACTACCTGTGGAAAAAGTCACAAGCAAATAACAAACCTTTAGCTTAGATTTTAGAACTGAAATTTATGAGCTACAATAAAAATTGCCAATCTGCACGCACAAATACAGTCTGCATGCCAGTCCTCAGAAACTAACATGTACCTCCATCTTTTATTTAGTTGCAAAATGTCATATCCGAGTGGATGCTGGGGTGATCTATTTTTTTTTAAGTTCAACTCTACTGTAGTGCAAAATATGATTAAAATATGATTAAAATAAATTCATTCCTATCCTATCATTCCTATCACAGAACTTGTTGAAAATGATAAAAATTGCAAAGTGGTCAGAGACAGATCTTTAGAAGAGAGCTCTCACTGTACATGTACCTCAACATCTCTGGTCAGCCAGCAGCTCAGAGCACAAATCTCCCTGGCTGATGAAATCAAAATTATCTCAATCTTACTTCCGAGTCTCTAAGCAAGATATCACAGTTGGAGAGTCATGTGTAATACTGGCCTACAGCAATAGGTTGAGCTCAAGGGGAACAGTGGGGTGAAGCATGTAATGTAGTCTGGTTAAAGTATTAATGAGAACTAGCAGCTGATTGATCATTGATCATGGAGGTCTCCTGACTGGGAAGGAACTGGGGATTCCTGTCTGGATGATAACTCTGACACTCGGAGCTTGCGTGAGTTTTCATCTTCAGGGACTCTGTAGCCATGTGGGAAAGGCCACCAGATGCTGTGGCTTCCTCCGGGTGGGATCTGGCACACTGCTCCTCAATCCCACTCTGAAAGCTTCCCAAATTCCAGCAGGCTCCTCCTGGACTCTCTCAGCACCAATATGGGTCTCAGCCAGCCCAAAAGCACATAGCCCCATTGACTGTAAAGGAGGCAAATCAACATGAACTATGGACTCAGCCTGGTTTATGCCTACGTGTGTGTTTTACCTCTAATGTGAAAGATATGTGGTAATTGTGTTGGTAATGGCCACCCTCCTTCACCTCCCTCCTTTGAGGTATGCATTAGCTCTCTTGCCTCTTCTCTGGTGATCTTACAGGGTAGCCTTTTTGGAGGAGGATTCAATTAACATGCAAATATCAAATTGTATAGAGAGTAGCTGACACCTCTGTCTAGACCTCTGTGAACTTAATTCATAAAGCGTTGTAAGCAAAATAATTGCTTCTTTTATGAGGCTGTAATTGTTGAGTACATTTACTTGGTGTTCAGGAAGGAATTATCACTGTGCTATCAGACAAAATCAGGAACTAATAGGAAACACACAATTTTGTGTCACAGAAATACGAAACAAGGTCATGTAATTTCTGCAGATAATTGTGATAATGTAAGGCCTAATTCAGGATTGAATTCACCCACTAAAAAAGAGTCCTGATCATGAGGGAAATTCAGGAGTGGGCTGCTATTAAAATGACAATTGTGAATAACGTTCCTAACTAGATTTAAGTTAGGATAACAAAGCACTGCAGTAAGCATTTGGGTAACACACCTGCTAGATTTGATAAGATGCATATATAATGACATTTAAAAGTTGCAGTGAGTCAGCTGACTTGCTTTCATAACATGTAGATTTTTAAAGCAAATTATAACAGACTACCTGATTAGGGAGATAGTAATTCGGTTGTTGATTTGAAGAAGAATTTCAGGGTAGATGGTCTCAATCCAAACCAGTGTTCTAGTATAATGAGACAGACTTCTTTTGACTGCAGTATTCTTCTGGATTGGCCAAATCAAGGACATGGAGTAGAGTATTAAAAATCAGATTAAAAATATAAAAAGAAGAAAACAAATCCTTTTTAGCAAAGAAAATATGACTAGAACTATATTGAAAAGGGAGGATGTCAGATGCTGAAGTTTTGTTCTTCAAGGAAAATATGTGAAATAGGGTTATCAACTTCAAAACAAGCCTTAAATTGGTAGCGTTGCCCTCTGAGCTAGTGCAGCACTGCTGGTATGGCTCAGGCAGCCACTAACAAAGTAGATGCTTTAAAAATACAAAATGAGAAGGAGGGAAAAAAATGTGTCTTAATGTAGGGCAGCAACAAGTAATGGCACAGGGTAAAATAAGAGGAACAGACTAGAGTGGGCACTGCTTGTCCAAGTGTCATGGAGAAGTTCAGAAAGCCCCATGCTCTCACTGGGTGTTGAAAGAAGATTATTCCAGATGCACCAAGGTGTGTATCTGCCCCTGGGGAAGCAAAGAGATCCTTGCTGCCAGCTGTGCCAGGAAGACTGCCAGAAACACCTCCCTGTGCCACAGCTCTGCCAGGAACAGTTGTCAGGGCAGGGGCAGGGCTGGCCAGAGTCAGCCTGCCTTGTCCCTTGGTGAAATGCTTTGCAGGGGTAGATAAAGGTCTCAGATGTCCCTGACCACACCAGGAGAGGGAATTTGCAGCAGCAGTCCGGAGCCAGTAACTGATGCGGTTTGCTGCCTGGTACTGAGCACCCTCATCTTAGTGCAAAAGTGTGTTTTGTCTTTCCGTGTGAGAAGCACTGATGTGTTATAGTTGCATTTGTTTTGAAAGGGCCTCTTGAACTGTGCTTTTCAATGCAACTCAGTTCTGCTGACGGAAGTGTGCATGGGCTTGCCTTGGACTAGGTGAGGGAGCAGGCGAGCTCTGACATGGTTTCTGTATAATGGGAGGTAAGATTATCCCTTGGACAGAGATTTTCATTGCTGTTAGATTCATCTAGTCGGGCTTACTTGTGCCAGGCATTTATGAGTACATTTAAATGAACACAAGACATGCTTCTTTTCAGGATTTGCTTATTGCCTAGATACGGCTTGCCCTTCCTTACCTTCCATCCACTAGCCTGTATTCAGTGGGAGTAGCCACAGCCTTTGGAACTAACACTGCAGCTTTCCACACAGTGGGACCCCAAGTCAGGGCATGTAGATGCTGCCATAGGGTAAACAGCACCATGTGGATGGTTGAGTGTTATATATACTGTGGAATAAAGAGAGGTTAATATGATTATTAGACACCACTGAACTCCTGAATTTCAGAAACAAATACCTTCTGTATGCACACACCACTCTGTACCTGTGATTATTCACAGAAATTTAATTTAGATGTTACACGTAATCCACTCATAGTATCTGTGTGATATTGAAGAAATCTTATCTCTCATTACCAGAACCAGAATCAGATAATATTTTATGCTGACAACTGCATCGTTTTTAATATGTTCTCCCTATTCATCACAATAATTTTTTTTCTTCTCTTCTTCCATGTGCATATGCAACATAGCAGCCAAGTTTCACCCCTTTCTCTCTTATTGCTTGAGATTAAATTTCTCAAAATTGTATTCTTTATCCAAAGACCATACAGTCTGATATTGCTTCTTCTCCAAGAGTATTAGATTTCTCAACAGATAAAATAATGATTCTATTAGATGGCATTGACTTTTTTAAAGCTGTAAGTAGTACCTGATAAAATCAGTAACACAGACCATTGTAACAAACCTTCCACCCTAACAATTCTTTGGCTGAGTCTGATACAGAAATTAGTTTTATATGTGAGAAGATATATTTATGGAGTTTTGAAAGCACACTTCTTCTGAGTTATTGAGAAGAGGAGCTTTGTTTTCTTTTTGAAGTTTGTGTCATTCTTTGTAGTATATGGCTGAAAGATGCTATTCAGCTCTATGTGCTACAATTTTGTGGAGTAGAAGACCTGGCTAATCTGCCATACAGTTAAAATAAACCCACACTGTGAGATCTTTATAACCTTGTGAGGGTCTGCAAGAGGCAATCAGTAGCTGATGCTGCTTGGCTATTTGAAGATGAGAATTTGCAGGGCTTTGCTCTTCAAGACAGCAGCACCCTGACATACAACTCTGAGACCTGTAAAGTGGCAAAGGGGCCTCTGCAGTGCTGGAGCCCTTCACTGAGGGTCTGACAGCAACTGGGGAGAGAGTATGTGGCTGAGGATGGGGATGGTGGGAGGAAGCTGCCTTGTCTGGGGATGGTGTTGCATAGGTTGGTTCAGAGCCAGCATGGGTGCAGGTGTTTGAGAACAGCTCAGCAAGTCATGAGCTGCAAGAAGGAAAGTTTACATGAAGACCTGAAACAACTTCTAACAGATCCCTAAGCTAGAGGCATTAGGTTTTCTCCTTTACCCTGGATGGCTGAGTAGCCAAATCCAGACAAAGTAGTGTCCCAGGCTCCTCTGGAAAGCAGCTCCAGGTACTCACTAAGTGGAGGACAGAGGTTCCACTCTTCTTCAAAGGCAAATTCTTGGGTCTACTTGGGTGAATGGGGAGTGGGGTGGGAAGGGCAGCCTGCAGTATTAGGGCTGGAACAGGACATGACCACAGACTGCAGCTATTGTTGTTACTGATGTGGGAGCAATGGCACCCACTTTGGTGAACCATGGAGATGGAAGGAAAGAGTGTGGGAAAACTGTGCTGATAATAGAGAAGTAATATTGTTGAATCATGTTGTTGTAACACTCAAAAAGCAAAGCCTGGGGCTCTGCTGTGTTGAGTGGTAGGTAAACACATAATTGTCATCAGCAAATGAGAGCAAATGTCAGCTTTGTTTTGAGGTAAGAAACTTTTTCTCATTAAGGGTAAGCTAAAGCCCAACATAGGCCCAAATTACTCGAAAATGTCATGATCTGCAGTGTGGTGCAGAGTAACATAGAGATCTAATTTTTTTGGCTAATTGAGAAAGGGATCCCTGAGCTGTATAATACATGACCATGAAAGATCTTCCTTCAGCTTGCAACTAATTTTTTTGACTTTTTGTTTTTTAGGGGTTTGAACTGGGTATGTGGGAGAGGCTCAAAATGACTACTGGCAACAAAACTTGACATTTTTCTGAAACTTAATGAGATAGAGCTTATTTAGTCTCCAATTTTGTATGTTACTAAATATGAAGACAACTCATATTACTTGCATTTCCTCCAGGCTTACCTGTTCTCTGTGACTCTAGACTCTTGGAGGAGAAGGACATTTAAAGTTTCACAGCTGTGCAGACTTGGAGCTACTAAAAAAAGTGCATTCTCAAGTCCTGTTTATAGTTGTTTCTGCCTTGTCAAATAAGCTTGAGTCCAAGTGGGTTACATATTATACTGCCTATCCCAGAGTTTATTGCCTTTGCAAGCTTCAGCAAATCTGTTCCAGCAAATTTGGAAAAAGCCTGACATAAACCAGTTTAGTTTCCTTAAGTGAAAATTCTTGGAGCTTCTTTAGCCAAAATTCAGTGCCTCAATTTTGAGCTGGCCTTGAAGCTCAATAAGAGAGTTTAACTTGCAACTGGATCAATTTTCAGTTTTCCCTCTCACCCAAATCTGCCCAAGATACAAACCTCTGAAAAAACCCAAACAATCACAATTTCATATATACTTTAGATATATGGTGGTGCAGGTAAATTGGATTATTTATTATAAATAAATTGGATTATTTAATCTCCAACCCCAAGGCTCCAGCCCAACACAGTCTCTGGAGCTTTTCCTTTGTAAATGGGCATTGGCACCAAGGGAAGCAATGCTACACTTGCAGCTAAAGCATATGGATCAGTGAGTGAAAAGAGCAGTGAAAAGCAGACAAAGATGAGGCAACATAGTGAGTGGGGAATAGATGTAAAGATAGATGGGTAATCTGGGAGCAGAAGCAGAGTAAAAAGCACAGGAAGGAGCTGGGATATGAAGCAAGATGGTGGGGAGGCAGGTGGGTCATTAACCAATGGACATATGACTTTCTAAGATCAAATTCAGAATTTCTTTAGCATCTTCCCCAACAAATGGAGTAGAAATAATGTTATGTAAAATGTGAGTAAATTTAGTTTACTACCTCTGCTCCACTAACTTGGATCCACAGATTGAAACAGCCCAGTTAGGTCAAGGACTGCTTTGTGGTGGAGCACAAAGATACCTGAGGTGCCTGATACACACAAGAAACAACAGAGCAGTGCATCATAAGGAAGCAGAAAAGCCTTGAGACATTTCAGTGCAAAGCCCCCTCAGTCACTGCTGTCTCTACTCTTGGACAAGACCTCCTCTGCGAAACACAGCTGCAATGTTAAGCATAGTCTGTAGCAATAGAGTTGGAATAATACTATCAAAATGCTAGCAGATGTGTTCCAGAACACTCTAATATGTTATATCAGCCAATGACTGAATTGCTTTGCCAAACTTCATTAAGACAACTTGAAGAAATTGGCAGAGCACATCATACTGCAGGATACATGATACTTCAGAGGAGAGAAGCACAGGAGAGGGGAGATGTTAATAAAAGTTAATATCTTTTGTCTAACACTGCCTGGAGAAAATAAAGAGTGCTGCATGTTTCTGTGCCAAACCTGAAGCAGGCCATTCACTGTTGTATGGCAAACCCTAGGACTTGTCTGCTGCCTGGGCTAAAGGTCTATTTATCTCAGACCCTCAGGAGATGAGGCCTGAAGGCAATGAAAGAACTGTGAAGGGTTCTCAGCATTTGAACAGGGATGATGTGAAGATTCAATGAATGGACCAGGCAGCTAATAAACTCAGTGGGTATCCAAGGGGTGCTGATCATGGAAAAGAGACATTTCTGCAGCTTGAGTGTTATACCTGGCCTGAGAGCAGAAGTGAAAGGCTGGGAAAGAAGTGAGGGATGCAGCTGATTCATGAAGGCAGGAGACTGGGGTGGTATGATGGATGCTTAGTGCTTCTATTCAGAGGCAGGGAGATGTGAGCAGCAGTATTTCAGTTGTGAATGACTGATGCAGGCTTCTTTTGAAGAAGCAGCCTTGAGAAACCCTGCGAAATATTTGATGGAGGTAATGTTGCAAGAGCAATACATTTCCAATATGAGACAAGTGCTCCTGAATTCAACCAAGGAGACTTTTGTGAAAGGTGATTTATCTGTCAGGGAGCTCAGGGGTGCTCCCCTGTTGGGACATGGGGGTCAGGAGACACCCAGCAGTCTCAGCAGACACCTGAGTGTCAGTGCATGGGGCTGATGGCTCTCTGAGCTGAGTGCAGGTGTGACATCAATACAGGGGAGGGACCTTCTTCTGTGCTCCCAGTTGCATCCTGAGTTTTACCACCATGATGCAATGCAATATGAATGATACTATGGCTGCCAAATGCTTTTTTGTAGAGTAGCTAAAAAATAGTAATGACTTTGCAAGAGTAAATGTAAACAATTGAATTTACTCACTTGGAAAATTTTCCTGAAGCCTTGTTTGACTTCTGCAGAAGTGACAGCAGAAATTCTGTATGCAGGTCATGAAACAGACCTTTGGTTGGCCTCTCAGGGAACTGCAAAGATATTTGAACCAAGACTGAAAAAGTACCTCTCTAGGACAATGCATTTCCAGCTGATAAATGGCACTTTCTGATGACCATATCGACAAAAAAGAAAAAAAAAAAAGAAAAAAAAAGTAAAAAAAAGTGTCAGAGTCAGAGTCTTAAGATTCAAAGCTCAAATATTTGATTTAGCAGAAATATATAATTTAGCAATATAACATTAACAATATATTGATGTGAACTTCATATTGAATGCTGCTTCATCTGTACTTAGAGTGAGTTTAAATGAGTCCCAGGTTTGTGGCCGTGTCCCCTGCAGCCTCGGTCCCCAAGCTGGGACCAAGCTCCTGGTTTCCTTTCTGCAGACCGAAGGGAGGAGTCAGGTGTACCTGACTCCTGACATGGTGGCATGGACATGGGCATGTCTGGGTCCCTCGAGGTTCAGCAGAGCCTTGTGTGTGTCACAACAGGCTTTTTCTTGCCTTGCAAGAGTTTGCATATAGAAAAAATAGCCTTGAGTTGTTCTTTCAGCAGAGAAATGATGTGCTTAACTTACAGAGAAATTGGGGTTCATGCCCTTTCCTGGAACCAATTTTTCATGGGTTACCTTCTTCTGTCAGTGTTTGATTTACATTAGGAATATGACTATATAACTCTACTTGGGTTCCTCATATAAGTAAAAGAAAATAAATTATAAGCTTCAGAGTCTGAGTCGGGGCAGGTAGGTGATGTCTGAGAGGGTTTGCAAACCGGTTCTGGTGGTGGCGTCATCATAGTTCTATAAATACTGGTTTCAGTGCTGATACCATCATATAGGCCTACTGCAGCAGCATTGTATATCCAGAAGAAAAAAAAAAATTGTTTGGAGATGAAATTTACTTTTGTTTCTTCTTTCCGGTTCAAGGTTTTTGTATAACTCATCTAATTCTGTGGTCACTATTCAGAAGCTCCTGCAGGGGTTTTGCCTCCTCCTCTTCCCTGGGAAGAAGGTTATGTAGGGAGTTTCCAGCTGTGCTCAAGTACTGTACAAATATGAACTTCTAAAAAAAACAATCTGCCTTTTTCAAAAGGTGATAGACACCTTTGCACAGAGTTGCAGAAAATGCTGGATGAAGTTATGTTACTACCATGAGTGCTTCTGCTGCCTGATCTATTTGTTTTGTACTTAATTGTGGCTTAGCTTTAAATGAAGCTAAATGCCAGAGCTGTCACTCTAACACAGAAATGGTACAAAATCTGGGTATCTGCCTGCAGAACTCAAGCTGCTCAAGGCAACCTGCATTTGTAGTCACAGGAAAAGGTAGCGTGTTTTGCTTTTCCCACAACACAGCCTCAGCCATTTGGGTGATGTATATGCTGCTGTCTGCTCTAAGTGTTGGTGTTACTTTCCATGTAGAAAATGCCATCACTGTGACAGATACTCACAGCCAACATATTGAAATGCAAAGTCTGCTGCAATTCAAATAGAAATATCCTGGGAGATTCTTAGCTATGTTGAATTAAGGAAGGAAAAATAGATCAAATGTTGTGGGGTTTTTTTTTCTCTATGCTCAGTTAACTCCACAGGAACAGGGCACAGCTGTGAATCCCTGAAAGGCAGTACACATTCTCTGCCAAGTTAGAAGGCAATTATTCTTCATAAATCTGTCTTTTCAAATTCAAGCAGAACGATTGTCTCATCCATCCTTTCCCTTTGCAAGCACCCGGAAAAGCTCTTTTAGCACCACCTACGACTAAGCACCCTGCTTTTCAGGAGAGCCACACCATGGAGATGATGGAAGCCTTGTCAGCTCTGCCTATCCCTTTATAATGGTGGATGTAAAGGTATGTTCACATACTTAATGTTTAACCCAGAAGTTTCTGTGCTGTTTTTAAACATTATCTTGGCTTGAGATATCTCACCTCTATGCAAAAAAACAGGACACACCTAAAAATTATTGTCTATATAATAGGCAGAAGTGTGTTGCAAGAAGACAGGATAGCTTCCTTACATGTACTGTCAGGGTTGAATCAGCATCGTCTCCTAACAGCCCTGTTCTGCCAAGTCACCCTGACTCTTAAAGATAAAATGGCTTCTGCCCTTTCTGGTGACTGAAAATCATGGCTGGACATTCAGCAGGTGAAGTGAAGGCAAATTTTTCTTGGTGCAGTTGTGAGCAAAGCCTATGTAAAAACATGCGAGACTTGGGAGGACTGGGTACCCTCAGGGCTTTAAGGTGCTGCTTGTCTTAGTCTTGGAAGATTTAATTTTTTTTTCAGATAGGGTGAGTGCTTTGCTGTCTTTGTAAAGTGCTTTTTGAGGTTGTAATGATTACACTAATTAGTGCTGTGGTGTCTTCTCAGAATGATATTTGGTGGATGAGAAAGGGAGAGGAGTCAGCACAAATTGTCCTCACCTACACTACAGTGGCACAGCAATGAAAGAAAGGGGATGCATTTATAATTTTTTACTTTTTAAGACTATGTTTGTAGGATAGGATAGAGTAGGAAAAGAATAGAATAGAATAGAATAGAATAGAATAGAATAGAATAGAATAGAATAGAATAGCACAGAATGGAACAGCCAGGGTTGGAAGGGACTTTAAGGATCATCTAGTTCCAATTGGTATATGTACCTCATTTGCATTCTGTGTAATGAAACAGAGCAGGTAATTGAGATGTTTGTCCTTATCAGCCAGCCTCCAGAGCCCCTCCAGAGAAATGAGCTGAGGGTTGGGATGTGGTGTGGAACAGACCCAGTAGCCAGCCCTGAATCAGGTGCTTGGTGGCACTGGGTAGGACTAGGGCAGCCTGGGAACACACACTAATTGTTGTAAACTTAAATCCTGGGGAAAAGTGTGTCTGAGGTATGAAGAAGGGTGGAAAATTCTGCTGTCACTTAGGAAATTTCTAACTTACCTCCACTTGGATCATAGAAGAATCCTCTGGGGTCTTAGTTCCACCGCTTATACCAATATGACCATCTTCAGAATTACGTGAGGTTGTGAAGGGCCTCATCCCATTGAGTTCTAGAACTTCAGGAGGGAGATATCACAACTTCCCTGGCCAAATTTTTCCAGTGTTTGACCACACACCTTCATGATGAAAAATTATTTCTAACCCAAATCTGTGACCACTGTCCTTTGTTCTCTTATGATGAGCCCCTCTGAAGAGCCTGGCTTTGTTGTTCTCTGTCCCCCACCATGTTATTAGGCAGCAGGAGGCACTGATACTTCCCTCAAACATAGCAAATGAAGGAAGAAGAAGTCAGCCAACATATTCATAATAGTTTCTGAGGGACTGAAAGGCCATGTGAATCTCAATTTGTGAATCATTTCTGCTATAAAAGCAGAAGGAATTCAGAAGCATCAACAGCTTGGCATTGGCACTGGCACTTCCAAGACAGGAATCTGAAGGTTTTTTCTTCACCTTGGCTCTGAAGAGATGTAGAAGTTGTCAAGGGATAACAGGAGAGAAATAGATTAAACAGCCTGGAAGCTGAACTGAAATGCTGCTTGTATTTTGACCAATCCATAATTTATTGTTGATATTTTAGTTCCACAAAAAATTGACAGGAAACCTTTGAACATTACTTCCTGCAGCTCCTGAGGAGACCAGAGCATAGTTTGATGGTGACTTCATGGGAGCTTTGCTTGGAAAGTGGTGGGGCTTGAGCAAAGTGCTCCCATTTTCTCCTAGCATCTCCACTGCTGTATTGACCAATAGAGATGCATTTTTAAACCCTGAAAATGAGGAAAACTGCAGCTGCAAATCCTCTGATAAATCATGGGAAAACAGGGCTAGAAGAATTCGCAGGGGCTCATTTAATCTTTTTTCCAGCCTCAGGGAGGTTGTACCGCTTTATCATCTCTAACCACCACTTTTCTGACCTGCTCATAGCATGATGGAAATTTCAATCCTCTCTAGTCCAGTCCAGCGGCTTGCTGCCCTCACCTGCAGAAAATGTTTTCCCATGCATGCTCTGACTCTTATGTGCTTTAATTTGAGCTCATTGCTCCTGTTCACCACAGACACCCCCATTTAATACAAGATTTTACATAGCTGGGGCATTATGCTTCCCTTCAGGCTTCACATATTTAGGCTAAAGCCAATCTCACTCAGCTTCTGCTCTTGGGATGTTTTCCATCTCCATGCTTGGCAGCTGGGCTCTCTGCAAATGCCGCTCCTCAAGCCATGGTGCTTCATTCTGGCTGGTGTGGAAGGGTAATTTCCCACTGTATGGTCTCTGCTTCTCCTTTATCTACCCTAGAACATCTGTCTCATCCATAAAAACATGACACAGTTGATTCATGTTCACTCTGAAATCCACAGCCACCCTCTCAGACCTTTATTTGGCAGAACTGCTGTAGTTTAACCCAGCCTGTGTTTGCACAGCTGATTGTTCCTGTGTACCTCACATGCACCTCTACTGAACCACATCTTTTCTTCCAGGTCTTTTCCCCAAGTTGTCAGCATTGCTTTGAATTGTCATCCTCCCCTCCTCTGTGCCTGCAGCTCCCACAAACTTTGCCTTGTCTGTAAGCTAATAAGCATACTATCCATTTCTTCATCACCTGTAACCTTACCAAATGTTCTTTCTCTTCAACTGACCCCAGTGCTTTTGGACACGTGGGAAATATGTGATGTTTTACCTGCCACCCACTTTAGATATTAAGAGCTCTGAAGAACTGAGTCTCAAAGATATGGCCTTTTGTTTCCCTTGCATCAAGAACCCCACAGTAGAGCTGGATGCATTTTTGATTGCTACAGTAATCCTTGCTTCCTCTCTCCAGTTGCTTTGTGTAGTGTCAAACAGCTCCTGCACTTCAAAATGAAGGCGAGGATATCTGCTTATAACATACGTCTCCTCTTACGCACATTTTAAGTTCAAGGAGTGGCATGGGTTTTTAGAGAGCCTTTTACTTTGAAGAATGCAAATGCTCTTAATAAATGTAGTCTATAGAGAATCATGTTTCCCCACTATGAAAAGAGCACTCATCTAATAGCATGCTATGACCTAACCCAATAATTTCATACTGGGAGTGAATAATGCCATTACAGGGAGCTTGTGGAAATGTGATCTGAGAAAGGCCAGACCCCTCTGCCATTCTGCATGTGTTTTTTGAGAGATATGACTGGGAGTGCCTGCTCCTGTGTCACTGAGAGTTACACTCAAACAGAGCATTGGACATTAAAGCAGTGTTAATGTTCCTGTTCATTAGTCTGTGAGCTGCCTGCCACCACTGGCTTGCATAAAACTGAATTCTCCACTGATCTATTGCTGTGAACCAAACCAAACCAAAACTAAACCAAACCAAAACAGATGTGCAGGAGGGTGGGCAAGAAACTTCTCTCTCCCTGTGGATGTGCTCTTTTACCAGAAAGCAACATGCCTGAGTCTGTCTTGAGGGGAACCCTGTGCAGAGCCCTGGGGAGCCCACTGAGATGCTGAGGGGACTGGGGTTGCATGATACCAGGAACAAAATATTCACCTTTTATTGGGTTCCCCAGTATTTAATTAAAAAGTGCCCAGTATACAGCCTAACTACATGTGTTAGCATGTAAATTATAAAAATTTCCACACCTGAGAGTTAACCAAGCAGTCCCAAGGATTCAGCATCTTAAACTGGACACTAATAGCAGGCTTAAAAATTGTGAAACTGGAAGAAAACATCTGTGTTTGCTTGTTGGTGATGTTGGGCTCCGGGTTAACTTGCCATGAAAAACTCGGACTAGAAATATATCCAGTTAGAAAATTGAAGGCCTGTGTTCACAAGCAACATGTGAATTGCAGCAAATGGAGCTTTGAAAAAAGCCCAGATATGATAAAATCTGCAAGCAAAGAGGGATTTTAAAGATCCAATTGTAATGCAGTAGATGTGATAGTGGAGGCAGGGTAGGGGGGAAGGAGGTTAAGCTAGCTTTATTGTAAAGTATTGCAGAAAATATCACTCTCTGTTTACACCAGAGGCATGAATGCTAACCACAGACAATTTCACTCCTTTCTTTATGCTTTCTATATTAGGAAATGCTATTTTAGATTTCTACTCACTACATCAATTCAACTTCAGGGTCTGCTTTCCCTCCCTGGGCTGAATCCATCTTGGGAAGAGTTCTGTGCAGTTTTGGCAAGTATGAATTTGACCCACTGTGCTCAGTTGTCCTACTAATGCATCTGTCTTGGGTCCGTGTACTCTCCTGATTTGTACTATAATTATCCTAAAACTAGATTTTTCTAAATTTCATTCCCTCATAGCTTTTTATAGTGCTGGGATTTAATTATTCAGAGCTAAGGAAGTTCTCAGCAGCACTTTTCTCCAGCTTTTACAGCCAGGGGTGCATTTAGCTCATGTGAGAGAGAAGTATGCTGGTACTTCAGGCAGGGACGAGGGAATGACTGGGCAAATGTTTGATAGGATGCATTCAGCATTACCTCCTCTGAAACCATCTCTTTGAATCTTTTGAAGCATAGGTAATTTCTGAGCCTAATAGCATCTGTACTACCCCCAGCACTCATAGGCTTTTAAAGTTTGGCCATTGCAGGCTGGTGCCACCTGTAGCACCATGAGGCAAGGAGGGGCTGGAAGGAGCATGGGGACCTGTGTGGCTGCAAAACTTGGCCCTGCCAAAAACACCTACACATTGTGGCTGAGATGGGAGTGAAGTATGGAGCAGGGGTGCAGTGGGGAAGCTGAAGGAGACAGACTTCTACTCTAGAACCAGAAACTGAGGAGAAGTCAACAATCTCATTTTGCTGGCTAGGAGCAAATGGACATGGGGTCAGGGATGGTTAGGATCTGGGGATATGTCAGAGGGGTGAAGTGTTCCTCTGGGGAGCATGCTGAGGGACATGTGTCCTTACTGCCTTATGACTTTGTTTGAACTTCACTTGAGTGGGAAGTTAGGAGGCATGTTTGGAGGGCATGGAGGCACCAAAGCACAGGCCTAGGAGGCAGCTGCCAGCACAGCTCCTCTGGCTTCCTCAGCTGGGGAGAGAATGGTCACCAGGCTCATCCCATCTGCCCCAGGAGCCATGCCCAGTTCTTTCACTGAGCCCTCTCTCCTGAAGGTTGCCACTCACACGTGGGGGTTTCCATCACACGGAGCAGTGGCAGAGGGAAGGGGCTCCAGTGCAGCTGCCACACTCTGAGCAGGACCCTGGTTCCCCTGATGTTGGCTCTGCAGAGGCAATACAGCCACAGATAATGAGACTGAGCCTCTTCTGCCTCCCACATCCTAATTTGGGTAAGTGTAGAGTGTGTACTTTAATTAGCAATGACACATGAGGGAGACAGGAGATGAAGCAACATTCAAATTAAGTATCTGCAGAGCTGGTGAGAAGGTAAATATGAGCTCCCAGACTTGAGGGATTTTTTTCAGTCCCTTCTTCTGCAGCAACAGTTTGAGGTTTAATTTCAAAATCAAATAAATTGTATTGCAGCATTTCCCCCCCCAGTTTACCAACTTTGATGGCCACCTTCACAGCTCCCTGTGCTTTATGGCATTGCCAAACCCAGGCAGGGTTAGCAAGGCTCCTGCTGTGGATGGGGGCTGGGTTCTCCCAGGCACAGCTTTGCATCAGTCAAAGGGATACTGCTGCCACAACCCCCCCAGGAAGGGTGATGGAATGACACTTGCATGACACCCCCCTCCCCCCTTCTGCAGCAAGTCATCCTTTCATAGAAGCAAAACACAATAAGCTTGGGGTCTTTCCTCAGGGATGGAGGCTTCAGCCACCTGATAACCAACCTGACTCCCCTCTTTCATCACTTTATACTGCTGGGGAGGCTGTAGGTTCACCTCTGCCCCTATCTCTGCGTGCATTTCTGCCCACACTATTGGGAAGAGCTGCTCACAGCCCTGTGCTTTGTACCATTGCCCACCCCTGGGGCACCTGAACACCTCATCCTTCACACTGAACATCCTTCTCTCTGCTGGTGTAGGCAGGGGCTTCAGATGGCAAGCAGGTGGGATACCAAACACAAATATTACACATGCATCACGACAAAAAATGAATGTTTATTGAAGAATAAATTAATCTTAAATTTCAAAATTGTTGCTTCTTAAGCACGTGACTTCCTCTGTGCCCTATATGACAAGATTTTTGTTCACTTTTTAAAATAATACAGTATTTAATTATTGGACAAAGTATGCTCCATAGCAAAATATGGTTTCTCATGCATTCTAAACCGGTATCTATCAAGTATTCACACTCCATTTACTATGATTTCATTTTAATAATGATTTTGGTGTTTCAATATGAGTCAGGTAACAACACAGGAATTGCTGAAGAAATAACTCTGAAAACCTCTCTGAAAAAACAGTTATGAGTCAGAGGAAACAGCTGAATTTTACTGGTTCAGGCTTGGCTGAGGCTGTAATTTCAGAAACCAAATTTCACATCTGGAATTGCCTAAATTTTGGCTATTAATAGGGTGTCTGTATTTTTACTCCAATACCACTGCTGGGAGATGGACCTGCCTTGGGAAAGGCAGTGGCAGCCGGTGCCCACCAGTGCCTGGTGGAGAGGACCTGCTAAAACAGGAGATTTTCCTGCAGATGTGGCTCAGAAGAAATGACCTTTTTACCATGGAAAAATGCCTTGCCAATGTGAAAGAAAACTGGAAAGTGTAGCAGCCAGGAGAGGAAGACATCAGAAGACCCCAAAGGCTCTGGAGTCCCTTCTTTTTGCTTTCTATCCCACTGGTGTAAGTTATTTACCTGTTTTTCTGTCACTAAAAATTAAATTTTATATGCCACTAAAGGCTTGCTGTTCCCAAGAAAAGCACAAAGCAAAGCAGCAGTTGTGTCACACTCAAGAGTTCCCATGTGCAAAGGCAGAAACATGCTTTTTGCAAGACCAGGGGAAAAAAAAAAAAAAGGTGTTTTAAATAATCAGTGATGAAAATCTACCAGTTTATGTAAAATGTGATCCTGTCCAACATTTCTTAGGAACTCATCTGGTTTAGGAACTCATTGGGTGCTCTTTATTCCTTCTTAATCTCTGTCAGTGTGAAATGATGTCTCTAAAAGCCCATAAGAGAGAATGAATGTAATTTAGATCTTCTCAGCAGTAACTGAATTTCTCTTACTTTCCTGGGTATAATTTTGTATGAAACAGGACACCTGGTATTGTGATAATATGAAAAATCTGGTGGTATTTGCATGGCAATCTGAGCAGAGAGGAGATGCTGTGGTGCCCCTGTTTGCCTTTGAACGCTGTGGGGCAGATGGGCTGTGAGCAGCCACACGAGTGGGTGCTGGGACCAGTGGGTGCCTTGCCAGAACACCAGTGGGATGCTGATGAGAACATGGTGTCACACGTTGTCCAGGATCCTGCTCGTGGGCTCCTTTATCGGATTATCATCTGTTTGGAGGGTGGGAAAATTCTCTGCTTGAAGCAAACTGCCTCACGGTTTGTGTTGTGACAAAAGGTGATTATACACTCCTGAAAACCACGATTGCTTTTAGTTCTAAAGCTGCTGCCCCTCTCCCTGTCAGTTTATTAAAAATTGTGTGTATTGCAAGCGTAGGCCTGGGTGCTTAGCAGGGCTGGAAAGTGTCCTGGCCCTGGGAGAAATGATCCCATTTCAGCTGGAGTTCTTTGTGTTTTGCTGCAATATCCCCACGGAGTGAGGGGCAGGAGCAGCCCATCAAGCTCAGGGAAGGATGCTGCTGGCATGTGTGCCTGTCTCATGCCCACCACGTTGTGGGGTCCTTCTGCCTCCCTCTCCTCTTTACCACCGTGCTGGGCACTGAGCCTGTGAGGCTGCATTGCTGCCCACCCCATCCCATCCCATCCCATCCCATCCTATCCCATCCCATCCTATCCCATCCCATCCCAGCTGACCCTGGCAGGGCAGAGCCCCCACACTGCCCTCTGCTCAGCCTGCAGCCTGCCCTGGCACATCGTGGGAGTGAACTTTGGGCTCTTCAGCTCATGGGATTCCCAGATGGATTTTTCAGGTGGAGGCCAGTGAACAAAGTGCTGTTGTCTATGCACTTGAAATTAAGCTTATTTTTCACTCCTTGAAAGCAAAGCTCAGGGCAGCAGAACTGGGACCTTCCTGCAATAGCGCGGAGGGTTGGGTAATGATCTAAACTTGTAATCAATACCCCATTTAATTATTAGTGTGCATTTGTCAAATGCCAACAATGTGATTACCCTGTTGTAGCAATTTCTCTAGGCATAAACCAACCTTTTCAGAATGACTAACTTTTTTCTTATTTGAAGTGTTGTTAATTAATTATTTTATTGTCCTCCCCTGTGATTTGCTTTCTTTTAGTTACCAACAGGAGTACTACAAGGTTTCACCATTGCCCATGCCAAAATTGATCTGACTTCCTCCAAATTGCACTGAGTGATCCACATGGCTTCACCTTTAGGTACTGAGGACAGTGTGATCCCATGGGACATACAGCTTTACCAGGCTCTCTGATTTTAGGAAATCACAGAATAGTTTGGGTTGGAAAGGATCTTGAAAGGTCATCCTAGTCCAGCCTTGCCCTTCAGTGAGCAGGGGGTATCTTCCATTAGACCAAGTTGCTCAAAGTCCCATCCAACCTGACCTTGAACACTTTCAGAGAGGAGGTGTCTTATCACCACTCTGGGCAACCTGTTCCGGTGTTTCCCCACCTATTGCTTCCCCATATCTAGTCTAAATCAACCTCCTTTTAGTTTGAAACCATTGCTTCTTGGCCAATTGCTACAGGCCCTGCTAAAAAATCTCCCCCTCCTCCCCCTCCCCTTAGAGCCCCCCCCTTAACTGTTGAAAGGAATTTAAATATCAAGTATTTCAGGGTGGATTTGTGCAGATGGGAGCACCATCAGGACCATGGTGTTCTAGCAGGAAGGTTTGAGTCCGGGATGAGGATTTTTTGCAGGATGCAAAGGCCTGGTAGCCCGGAGTGCTGAGGAAGCAGCATCCTGAGGGCAGTGTGTGGAGTCCCCAGCTCTGGCAGGGCTCTGGAAGTCATCCCAGAGCATGCAGGCTGGCAGGCTGCTAAATTAGCATCTTGTTGGCTCCAACATACTAGAAAGCACTGTCGGGTTTCTTTCTTTTCCTCTTTTGTTGAGCCATACAAAAAAAAGCAGCCTTAGCAAAAGTGAAAGTATCTGTGGGGAAATACCAGGTTTACTATTTTATTTTTTTGTTGTGCTGATTGAACAAAAATACTTTATTTTGGCTTGCTTTCTAAAGCTTTTGTAATGCCAGGATAAAACACTGATTTAGACACATATTTTTCATGCTTAAATTTTGGCTTTTGCATTTGCTTGTGGTTCAGAATAGAAACAAGGAACAGCACTGATATTTTCTGCTGTACTTGCTGTTTCTTACTCTATCCTACCTGTCTCAACACAAATCTGCCATTTTGGACCACAAATCTACAGTTTACTCTGTTGCATCCCATAGGGACAACAATCTTTTGATGAGTCCATGGGATCTGTTCAGCTTTGAAATCTCCCTGTTATTTTCTGCTCAGTCAAGTTATACATTACAGTTTCCCACATGGCTGCTGCAGATATGGAAAAAAAACAACCCAAAACCAGGTGGGGAGGCCATGACTGAAGATGCCGAGGCCCTCACGATGCCACCAGATTGCACCTGGATACCAGAAGCCTTGACAGTGATGTACCCATAATAACATCAATAGCAGATATCCTTGTGTGTAGATCCTGTGGGACAATGTACATGATCCTGTGGGACAAATACATGCATCAATGTAGATACGTTTTAGTAGATGGTTTCAGTTAAAGCCCTCCTCCACCCACCTCCCCACACCACTTTTTTTGATGATAAATCCCAACAAACATTGTGGTTGTGGCACAGCCCTGGAGTACAAAACTATGGCAAAGCACCACTGTGACAAATGAGCCTTTTTTTTTTTTTTTTTTTTAAATTTTCCCTAATTATCAGGGTTTTCCCTTTTTGTGTAAAAAACTTTAATACTAAATTGTTATCTGTAACACCTGACTTTAGGTCTGGCATGGCATCTGCAGCCTGGGAGGCTTTTTAGATTTCCACGTAATAAACTGATAGCAGTAAATTAAAGGAAACTCTGCAGATTTAATTCAAAAATTCTTCCTCCCTGTCAGGCGGGAGGAAGAATTTTTTTTTTTTATTTTTTTTTTTCCATTCATATTTTCTTCCTCCATTTATTATCGGAGAGAAAAACCACGCAGCCAAATTTCCTTGATGTTGCATTAATCGTTTATTTCTTCGACTTTGAAAAGGACTGTCAAGTGTTCTTGTGAATGCAAATGTCTCTGATGGCTTTGACTGTTCATATGCTAAGCACCCGTAGGCACTGCGGTATCCCTGGGGCAGCCGTAATACAAATGGAGGTAGCAAAGTGCAATTTTTTTTCTTTCTCCAGCTGTGCAGGTTCACAATCATCACAGTTCATACTATTCATTTTTCCTCGCAGGGAAAGAAAGCACCCAGGACAATCTCCTGCTAAGAGAAAGAGCAGAAATCATGCAATGATGGAGTATTGCCACTATTTTTGTTACTTTTAAATTTTTTTTTTTTACATCTATCTGATATTACTGGCACAGTGGCAGACAGAGCAAACTGGCTGAGGATGAAAAAGTGTGCAAAAAGCTGCATTAAATATTGTGTTGTAACTAAATTCCCTGAGCACCCATTTGCACTTGCTCCACATTATATTATTCAAATTAGACAAAGACACTCCAGAGGTTCCCCCCTCCCACCTCTCCTCATCCTCCAAGGTCATTTAAAACAGGCCAGGAAAGTACAATAGAAGATACTGCAGGGAACAATCCTGCTTTGGCAGAAAAATGCACTATAAAAACCTATGTACTCTTTTCACCTCCAGCTTCTGTGATCCAGATGACCTACAAAACCCCTTGGCATATAAGTTTTGGGGATACATTAAATACTGGGTCTGCTTGTTCAGGAAAATCTGCTTGCCCATCCTGTGCTGAGAGCAATGCCTGAGCTGGCATTTCCCAAGTCTGTTTGCCTCTTATGTCCAAGCTGGAAATGCAAAGGAAAGGAGCACTAACAACAGTTAAACTGATGCAGGTAAAGATGCAGCCTCTGCATCTGGTAGAAAAAACATATAGGAAGCTTTATAGATGAGAATCCGGGTTTTTACTACTGGAAGAAAAAACTTTTCAAAGAAAATGGTTCCGATAAACAATTTTCCCTTATATTTCCCCAAGTACCTACCGTGCAGCCTGGCCTTATCACAGTGAAATAATATCAGCTGCAAATTCCCTGGTGCTGCTGAATTTCACTGAAGTAATTCCTTGGTGAGGGATTTCCTAAAGCAAGATCAAAATAGGATGGAAAAAAAATAATTACAGTGTCTTTTGAAGCGCCGCTTTCTTCGATCAAACCTAAGTCTTAAGGAAAGCTCAGTAATAGATTGCTCCTGTGAAGTTGTCCTGTAAATGCCCCAGCTGGGCAGGAGCTCCTTCCCAGGCAAAAAAGTTGACCAGCAGCTCCCCCTTGGAGAAGTGCCATCATCCTCCAGGAGGGCAGTGTCAGGATGACCAGGATGACCACGTCCCCAGTTTAAAGCCAGAAGATGTGCTTTTGCTGTCATTGTCTGCAATAAAGGAAAGTCTTGACTCTTCTGGGAAAGCCAGATTGAAGCCTGTCTGACTCAAGCAAGCTTCCCACTAAACACCTGGCCTAAAAGCAGATGGAGAGGTCATCTACCTTCAAGGACACTGCTGCTGACCAGCCTTTCCCAAAGCACCAGCATTTCCATCCCAACAATGATGACAGGTATCAGGACAGCGACAGGGAAAGAGCTGGCTGAATCCTTAATCCTTGCCAATAGTTTTTTCCTTTGGGTTGTTTTAGTGCTGGGCTGTCCAGGTTAAGCTGATGAAATGCTCAAAAAAAGGTAAATATTGCTCTTCCTCAAATTAATCATGCCAAACCACAGGAAGGTAGGTTATAATTCAAGATTAGCTAGTTTTATGAATCTCATATTATTATGGCAGTTATTTAAAGAAAAGCAGTGTGCTACATGCCTCAAATAGTTCAATTTCCATTTAATCCCTTGGTGATTAAAAATCAGACAGCAGAAGGAATTTCACACAGTATTTTTAAATTCAGCATAGTTCTGAATCTGGAATGATCCAGATTAATCTAATTTAATCCCTCTTTTTTTCTCTCTCCTGACTGTAGAAACAGAACGAAAAGCAGAGAGAAAAAACAAACATAAGGTGAGGTGCCAGGGCAGCTATGGATATAAGTTTGTGAGTACCTATACTAGGTCATCACAGCAGTATTACAGATAGGCTTAATGAACTTAAACACCATCAAAAGAAGAATTTCAAATAGGCCAGATATACCCAGTGAGCACAATCTTTTGAATGTGCCTGCTTTCATGGAATCAGAGAATCATTCGGATTGGAAAAGACCCTTAAGATCATAGAATTGTAGAATTATTCAGGTTAGAAAAGACCTGTAAGATCATCCAGTCCAACCTTTAACCTAAGTCTAGTAACCCAGCTGTACCACTTTACTGCTAAATCAGGTCCCTAAGCACAGTATCTATAAGATTTTTAAACACATTCAGGGATGTTGACTCTACCGCTTTCCTGAGCATGCCATTCCAGTGCTTGATAACCCCTTCTGTAAAGAAGTTTTTCCTGACATCCAACCTAAACCTCCCCTGACACAACTTGAAGCTATTTTCCCTCGACCTATTGCTAGTTACTAATGAGAAGAGACCAACACCTCCCTCACTACAACCTCCTTTCAGGTAGCTGTAGAGAGCAATAAAGTCTCCCCTCAGTGTCCTCTTTTTCAGACTAATTGATCCCAGTACCTTCAGCCACCCCTCATAAGATTTGTTCTCCAGACCTGCTACCAGCTCTGTTTCCCTTCTCTGGATATGCTCCAGTGCCTCAATGTCTTTCTTGTAGTGAGTGGCCCATGTTCAGCACAGTATTTCACAGGACATTAAATTCTAGTAGTATGTTCAAGTATGTGCTAAAGTGTGCAATATGAGAAGGCAACTGCCTGGATATGGATCTTAAAAGAAAGTGCAGGACTTGACTCTCTTCACATTGCATGTTCTCTGAAGAAGAGAACAGAGCTGGGGGGCTGCAGAGCAGGAGCAGCCCCCTTCACAAACTAATTTCAGGAATCAATCTGCAGCTTCTTTTCATCTCAATTTGTTTGTGAGCAGTTGATGTCTTCCTAAAGGTCATCCTTCCTAATTTCCCCAGGGATTTTTGTAACTCAGAAATGGCTTGTTATCAAGCATTAGGACTTAAAATAATCTGAAATCATGGCCCTGTTTCTTTGGTTGGTCATCTGGATTGCATCATCTTGTAACCAGTCACAGATGGAAGGGTGCAATTCCTGAAGAAAAAAGTTGGGTATAAGTGATAATGGTGTCTTGTTTTGTTCTTACTGTGTCTTCCCCCATAATTGTTGATTCCAGAAATATTTTCAGTATTTATGCAATTTATCAAGGGATAATATACAGAATACTAGAGGGCTTGAGGAGGGGATTAGCCATGATACCTTCAAGTATTATATGCTGACCATATAATGTCCCAGAGTCTTGCAGCACAGGCAGCTGGTTGGACAGAAAGGTTGGAGTGCTGTGCTGAGTGAGAGGGACACCCACCTGAGGATCACTCCAAACCAGGGGCAGGGAGCTGACAGCCACTGAGTTCCATCAAACCAGGGCATCCTTGCAAGGAACCACTGCAGCCTCCAGCAATGCTTGCAGGTCTGAGCTCACAATGTGTCCACTGCAGGACACAGAGCAGCTCCATGCAGAGGAAAACCTGCTGCTATTGGGGCTACCATGTAAAAAATGAACGTGGGACTGTGTGCCATAAAATGCCTGAGAGATGTAAATCTCAGAGGAGGACTTGCTCTGTTGCCACCTACTCCTGGGTGGATGGTGGTGGTGTCACCCAAGCCACTGCCCTCCCTGGTGGAGCAGCTGGAGAGGCAGAGCAGGAGCCACAGCTCCACCTTGGTGTCTGCCATGCTCAGGCTGGTGTGGGGAAGGGTTTGAGGGGAAATCATACAGATTACACACATGTACTCATCTTCTGCAAGGAGAGCCCAGCTCCAAGTATGGGAAGCTAGCAGTGATAGTGGTTGCATACAGGTTTCCATTGTATGTTCCTGGTCGAGTTGCTTCTAGTTTTTTAGTTTCCAAGCTTGTTATTTGCCTTAGGCTTTTTTTTTAAAGATAGCAAAATGGTTGAACTATTTCTGCAAGGCCTTTGAGGAATAACATGTGTTGAGTAACATTTTCATCTCTTTGTACCAAACTATTCACTTTCAATGTATTCAAGCTTTGGAGTACATGTGAAAGGTTTGGTTTGGGGTTCTTAGGATTTTTTTGGGGGGAATTTTAGGATTTTTTTTCCTTATAAAAATCTGCCGGACTTAGAACAGAGATAAGCTTTTGAAAAGCTGCTACTTTGGTGATGATGGTATTTTTCTGTTTGTTCCCACTCCTGCTTTCTTCCCAAGGCTTGTCTCTAAAATCTTTATCTTTTTTTCTGGTGTGACCTCGATTTCAGCTCTATTCAGTTCTTATCTCGTGACTGCACTGAATGTTCTTGCTTCATCTCATATAATGGGAGACAGAGTGAAAGCTATCGATAAGGCACACTGGCAACTGCATTAAACTCTTACGTATTTTTTCCTTGAAAATGTGTTGGGCAAGAGCTAGGGAGAAAAAAAAAATCGTAACAGGAGGATTAATTTTTTTGTGCTGCAAGCCGTATTTCTAAGCAATGCTTCCAATTACCTCCCTTGGGAAGCAGATTAGCATCAATCCATAAATCCCTTCCATTTTGTGATGGGGTACGAGGGCAGGCTGTGCAAATTCACATCTCACACAGCACCTGGAGCACCCATCTCCAGCTGGGCGAGACTACGCCCACCCACAGGCTCAGCCGGTGGGACTAAATTTACCTGCACCAAATTCACCTGTATCGCCTTTGTGGGGAGCACTGGCTGGGATGGGAGGGGGTTACTTGGGGTAGCACTAGGGCTTGTGCTCATCAGGGGAGGCTGGGGTGCGTTGGGAGGCTTCCAGAGACCCCTCCCCAGCTGCCGCCCTTCTCCCCGCACACCGAAAACTTGGCACCGCCAGCCGCGCAGGAGCGGCGGAGACACAGTGTCACGGAATCGTTTGGGTTGGAAAAAACCTTTAAGATCAGCGAGTCCAACAGTCTGGCTGGATGGACTCGTGCTCCATCGTTCCCACGTTTGGTTTGGGGTTAAAAAAAAAGGGGGGGAAAACAAAGGGGGAGAGGGGGAAGGGAAAGAGAAAGAAAGAAAGAAAAACAAACAAACAAGAAAACCCCACAACGAAAAATCCAAACTTTTTTCCGCCCGTTCTCCACGCTCCCACCCGCGCTGCCTGCCAGGCCGGCAGCGGTCGCCGGCGGGGCGGGTGCACCTCCCGCTGCCGCGCAGCCCCGCGGAGCCGCCTCTCCGCGCTGCCCCGCCATCCCCGCACTTCCTGCCCGGCGGCGGCAGCGGCGGGGGCCCGGGGAGGCGGGCAGGGCGATACCAAGTGGCCCGGCTGGGCGGGAGTGCCGGCTGCGGGCCGGCCCTGCGCGGGGCTCGGCGTTAAGCACGCCGCGGGGCGGCCGTGGAGCAGCGGCGCGGTGCGCTCCGCCCCCCCCGCCGCGTCCGCTGCCCCGCCGGGGAAGTTGAGCTGCGTCCCTCGCTCTCCCCGGTCCCTCGGCGACGGCTCCTTCCTCCCCCTCCCTCCAATGCGCCTCCCGCTCATTTCCTCTTTTCCTCCCCGCTCGCCGCCGCTCCGCAGGCGCGCGGCTCGCCTGGGCGCCGCCGCGGAGTTGTAGCTCCCGGGAAGCCGCCGCAATCCCGTGCAGCCGCCGCCGCTTCCAAGGCCGCCGCGGGATCCCGCTCCAGCAGCCGGGTAAGGGGCTGGGGCTGCCCCGCTGCCGCCCGCGGAAACTTCAGCGGGGCCGCGGGAAAGCCGCGCCGCTCTCCCCGCGCCGGGACTGTAGGAGATAGGAGTTGAGGTGGGGGACTTGCCGGCTTTCGGAGGGGTATTTTTGGGGAGCGAGGGTTGGAAAGATCTCGGCTAGATTTCGGGCGCTCCGCGCTTCTCTGACACTCCCGCGGGGCGCGGAGCGGAGCGTTCGCCGTTTCCATGGGAGGCTGCGGAGCGGCCGCCTCGCCCTGAGCCGTGGGGAGCACCAGAGTCCTCGGAAAAACCCTGATGTGCGTGGCGGTACGGCTTTGTCTCTGTGTGTGTCTGGGTGTGCACGGGTATCGCTAGGGATATGGGAGCGTATGTATGCTCCTACAGCCCGCGTGTGCATTTAGGGCGAATGTGAGTGTCGCCTCATGGTAAAGGGAGCTACGCAGCTCTGCTTTATGGTGGTTAATAGTTTACCCGGCGAAGTTCCCGCCGCATGAACGTTTCAGAGTGCTTTGACTCAGCTCCTCCAGATCGGACTTCCTATTTGCCACCTTCCCAAACGGCTTCCAAAAAAATGTTGGCGTTTGCCTCTGGTGAGTAGGCTTTTTTTGGCTGCCTCCACCCTTGGGAGATGTCTGCGGGCGCTCGCCGCGGCCCGGGTCACTCTGGTCTCCTGAACCCGGGGCCAGGGGACACACACAAGGGGTAGCCAAGGCGGCTGCCAGCCTTGGCTTGCATGGGGCTGCCGAGGGACTGGCTGGAGAGCAGGGCTCTGGCACGCCAGAGCTGCCGGGGAACTGAGAATCACAAGAAATAGGGGTTAAACCAAGGCAAGTTGTGTTTACAAGTGATTTTCCATGCTAAGTTTCGGGTCGGTTTGGGAAAAGGTCGTGCAATACATCATCTGGAATTGTAAGGTTTTGTGAGAAAAACAGCTGGGTGTTCTGAGGGTCTGTGTCTCCTGCGCACAGCTTAGTAATTTATACCTTAATGACAAAATCTGGAGTTTTTTCACAGGAATACTTACAGGCAAGCACTGGAACTGAGCATTATCCTCTAATGCTCAACTGAAAAATTTGGTAGGGAAATAGAATTTTCTCAGTAGGGGAAAGAACGGAGAAATCAATTACTCCCTCCCCAAAATATGCAGTTGTCTCGATAGGAGTAATTTGCTGTGGTTTTGGGTTCAGAAGCTCTTCTTGCCTGAGATGAAACTCGAGGAAAGACCGAGGGTTATTTCAGCAGCCCAGTGCCATGGTATTGCTGTCCTGTGTGGGACCCCACCAGCTCCCGCAGCCACTGGGGACCAGAGCCAGAGAGGAGCTGGTGTGGGACCCTGCCTGCCTGCTCCAGGGCTGAATATCCATCTTATTCCTCCTTCCTCAGCTCTTCTCAGATACTTGGATTGGGAGCCCTTTGATTTGGGCAAAAGGATCTTACCACTGTGTTTGATTTCATCAAGTATGGTGAAGCTTGGGCCGAAACGTAGCTCACTGGGCCACAGCTTCCCTTAAGTTAGGTGGGGAGATGCTGGCTGGTCACCAGGGCACACGTTCTCTCTTTCTGATACCTGTTCTCTTTTCTTTGTTTTTTTGCTTTAAATTTATTTTCTCCGTGTAGAATTTGGAGTGTAGGAAACTAGGGGGGGGAAGCTTGTGCTGCTCTGGAGTGGCTGTCGCAATGCTGGCAGCAGCTCTGCTGAGCAGTCAATTATGTTGGCAAAAATAGTGCTTTTTGTTGGTATAGCTTAGTCTGTTCAGGGAATTGCAATGTTGAGAAGAGTTCTGCCAGCTGCAGATGGATGCTTGCACCGGCACGAACTTGTGTGAGTGTAGACAAACCTCCCGAGTTACAGAGTGAGGCTGCTGCTGTGTCAGTGCAGGCAATGCTTTGCTCTGTGTGTGTCTCAGCGGGCACCATCCTGCCTGGTTTTGCCACCCAAGGTCTTGGGCATGGCTAGAACATGGCTCCCAGTTGTTCTGAGCTAATGGTAGAGATTATTTTGTAAATAAGCAACATTAAACTTAAATTACAGCTTAGGGGGGAAAAAAAAAAGTATGTGCTCTGTGATTAGAATAAAAAAATACTCATGCGACATGATTTAATTTCTTTTTTTTTTTTTTTTTTTTTTTCCAAGCAAGACAGTATTCAGTGTTGATTACTTTGACATGAGTAAGACAAGAATGCTTGTCGACCAAGGAGGCAATCTGAATTAAAGTTCTGTATCGTTAAGGATTTTTTTTCTTGCTTTTAGTGATGTGAAGCTGCATGGAATGAGGTCTGTGTACACAAGATGCACTGATCCTCATGGGAAGAGGATCTTGCACTTTTCCAAAGAACTGCTGCTCTTTCCTTCAAGCGTGACTTCTAGGTCAGACTTAGTAACAAATGCAATATGTTTTCCAGTGAATGGAAGAAAACCAGACTTCTTTTAAAAAAAATTGTCCTCATGTTCCTAGGATGTTTTCCATAATATCTGTATGTGGGATCAGTTTCTTTGTTTGTTTTCTGTATTAGAAAACAGTTTGTGTCCAACTTCACAATCTTCATGGGGCTTAACTCAGACTGAAGTTGAATTTCTTTTGGCAAGAGGTGATTTATCTTAGCTCATGTTGGCTGAATTACTGTATTTTGTGGGATCCTACCCATGGATTGTGGAAGGATTTACTCTTGCAAAATATTTGGGGTTTAGCTTTAATGAAAATAAAATGCTTTAAAAATCAATGCCTGAAATTTCTGTTGATCCAATATTCCACAACTATTCTGGGAGTATAACAAATGCAAATAATTATCTTCATCAGCCTTTTGCTGTATAAAAGCTTTCACAGCTCAGTTTTGTTTTACTAACCTGCTAAGTAACCCATGGTTTTCTGCATTTTTGCCTTGCCCATATAAACATCTTCTGCCAATTGTCACACTCCAGTAGCAAAGTAATTGTGAATCCTTAAACAATGGGGGAAAATACTTCATGAAGAGCTCCTTACCCTACCTCCTGAGTCATTCAGTGGATAGGAGAGAACATTCTTCGTCTGAACCTCCTGGATATGTGACCTTTCTGGAAGTTCAGTGTTATGTTGCTTAATGAGTGGGAGACCCACAGGATCGATTGCGGGATGAATTATGCATTCTGCTGCACTGATTGCCGTGGAATTAGAAGGCAGGAGCTGAGAGGGGAGTGGATCCATCTCACAATCTAAGAATTATTGCAGTTCTTCTGGCTTGCATATATGCCTTCTTATTAAATGCTGGTTATAATTCACACTGTAGGGTTGTAGATACCTGTGAATAACCAGGATGGAAGAGATGGTAATCGTATTTTGACTGTTTCAGTTTCTTGTGCTGTAGTTGTGGATCTTTTTAAAGTCAAAGAAAGCAGTTAGTAGTTTGAAGAGTTTTCCCTAGTAATCCGGGTTAGTTTAGAGACTAGAAATCTGCACCGGCGGTATTCCATGCAAAAGCCATGCCAGCTGCCACCTGGTCAGCTTTTCTCTTTTCTTGCACGCCACGTTTCCTGATGCTGGAGCTGTCTGTATCAAGCAACACAATCAACTTGAAATCTGGCTGAGGAGAAAAAAATGTCAGTAAAACTCAGGTGTAGCTCTACTTACAGACAGTCATGCACCAGTCTTTGAGACAATCTGCCAGTTTTTTTGGTGACTTCTAGAAATATGTTTCAGCCTTTTTTTCTTCTTCTGCCTGTCTTTTCAAGGGGAATCAGGCTGCCTGAATGGGAAAAGGTGCAGCTGGATAAATACAGGTTTAACAACTGGGGAAAAAACAAGGATGCTTCCTAGTATTTCAGTTGCTGTAACCTTACTGTGTTCACAGAGGTGTTCTGAGCTGTTAGTATCCCTTTAATTATCCAGTTGGGTTGGGAAACACTGGGTTTGGGTGACAGGGACACCAAACCAGGAGACTTCAAGGGTGGAAGGCATGGCGTGCACCTGCAGGGATGGCTGCTGAAAATGAGGTGTACTGAGTTCCTGAGACGCTTGCCAAGAGCAGTGGCTAAGCTTGGGCAGCTGGTGTAGCAATTAAATTATGTTTTTGTTTTGGACAATGGATTTATCGTAATGAATTAACCAGTGGACTAGTCAGAGTGGCAAAGGAGTTTTGTTTTGGTTCCCCAGCCATGCAGCGTGCCAGCATTGGGAACAGTGCCCATCACTGGAAGCGCAGGAAGCGTTTTGTGCCCCAGCTCATGTGTCATCTGGTGTGCAAGCCCCACATTCTTGTAATTCCTGGAAAACACAAGCATGTGTGATGGATGGTATAGCTTGGGCATGGGATAAGGAAGTACATCTTGCAGATTCTTGAAAGTTGGCACGTGGCTCACGCAAAGTCATTTTAGAATAGGCGGGGGTGGTGGTGGTGGGAGGAAGGAGGAAAAGAAATGCCTTTAGGGGGCTGGGAGCCTGGGTGTGGGTGTGCTGCAAGCCTTCCTCACCCTGCTTCTTATTCACCTCTGCTCCTTACAGGCTCATATGTTCGTGCAGAAGGGATGCTTTTCCTTGCTCGCAGGTAGCAGGTTTCTTTTCAGGTTTCTCGGTTTTTGTTTTTTTTTTTTTTTTTTGTGTTTTTTTTTTTTTTTTTTTTTTTTTTTATTTATTTATTTCCTTTTCTTTCTAAAGGGCATTGTGTGCAGTATACTCTGTTCTTGGCAGCATGCCCACGGTGCAACGGGAGAGACAACTTGCTGCTTTTGGTCCTGCTGCAAAGTGTTGCCATCAAAGCCAGTTAGCATCTGTGGGGCATCCTTTCCTTTCTCTCTGTATGGAAGCTTTTTGTTGTTTTGGTTTTTTTTAGCAGGTAAATCGTGTTTTTCCAAAGACATCACATTATATTTTCTTAATTTAACTGTGAAGAGTGAAGCAAACTTTCCTTTGGAGGGCAATTTGGGTCTGAATGATGAAAGCTGCAAGTGCAGGAGAGGGGAGTGGGAGTTACAAGGGAGGTCATTGTGGATGCATAACTGTTAGCATTGACATTAATTATGAAAGGTGTGTTCAAAAGAAAGCAGGCATGCTTTGCAGTGTTTAGGAAAGCACTTAGGAGCAACATCTGTTAAATATGTTAGAAGTAGTTTTGAAACCCTGTGTCCCCTTTGCCATAGCTGGAAGGAAGGCAGCAGATGAGAAGTTCAGCTTGGGAGCACAGGCCTGGCAGGAGCTGCCTGGCACCAGGGTGGGTGTTGCAGGCAGCTGCCTTTCGTAGTCCTCTGCAGAGTGGTCCAAGAACCATCCTGGAGCAAGCTGGGGCTTCTCTTGTTCCTTTTCAGTTCCTGTTCCTTTCCAGTTTTCAATTTGAGCTTTTTCTTTAGTAGTCAGTACCCCTTTTCTTTGTGTCAGCTTTCTTTGTGTCCCCTCGCTGGTGTCTGTCCTCCTACAGCTCTTGTACTGAGAGAGCTGGAGCTGCTGTGTGGAGGAGAGGGAAGAAGACAACAGACTTGGCATAAAAGGCCTTCTGTGATTAGATTCTACTGTTTTTGCTGGACTGAATTAGTTGTTCTTGAGCTCATGTATGTCAGCTTTGCTTTAGAGGGATTCTGGGGTCCTTTCCAGAAAACAGGTGCTCCTCTGTGTAAGGGTTTATTAAAGGAAGAAAAATAAAATGGATATTAGAAATGCAGGTACATGACGGTCACCTTTTTGTGATAAGGCTCTGAAAGCCAGAGCAATTTAAATGAGAACAAGCATGTGTCTCTGTCCAGCCTCTCTCCTGACTTTGTGCAAGGAAGCCTGGATGGCTGTGTCCTGTGGAGGGTGGCAGGTTGAGCCTGTCCCTGGTGTAATGAGCCTGGGTCCCACAGATCCCACAGCAAATCATGCCCCTTGGTTGAGGTTTGATGTGGAGCAAACCCACTTGAAATCAATTGTGGGAGGTCTTCTCATTTCAGTTGGCTCCTTTGGTGTTGGTAACTCATCACCTGAGGAATTTCTTTGTGTGCTGTACCCTCAGTGACAGCTGTGGCCCCTTCTCAGGGTGCTGGGACATGAGTTTGGTCACTGCATGCATGCCTGTCCCTCAGAAGCACAACATAAAGCCTGTTATAAGGGCTGTGCTTCTCCCCACTGGGCTCATCCCAGGAGCAGCGGCTCTACCTCTGCTAGTAAGAGGTTCTTCTAGGGTTTTTAGAAGATGTATCAAAAGATTTTTTTTTTTTAATGGAAATTGGATTTCATTCCAACTGAGGGTAATTGGAGCTCTGGTAATGGTCTGAAAACAAATGAGAACGAGCTCTGGAGAGTGCAGTCACAACTTTCTGTTTGGCTTGTGTCATGCTTCTTAAAATGGCACTCATTGCTAAATGTGGCTCTAAAACTCTGTTACTAAGAGCTGTCCCTCAGGAGTTACTCAAAGTGAGGGCACACCACCCTTCATTTTTTATTCATCCTCTAGCCCTCCTCTCTCATCTCCTTAAGGATGCCCTGAATCTGCAGGCTGACTTGCCCAGCCAGACTTATCTCCATGGCAAACCCCCTGACCACCCTGACAGCACCTTGTAAAGGAGCAAGTCTGTCTCATCCTGCTCAGACCACAAGCAGCTCTCCACAGCAGAAGGTGGTTGCAGGAAGATGAGTCTGTGACTTGGGTAACATTGCCCTGCCAGCTGGGAGGAAGAGTGATTCTTTGCAGGAGCCAATCTCATCACTGACACCTGCTGAGGTGCTGCTGGATCCTCCAGAGCAGAGAACAGAAGGAATTGCTGTAACCATCAAAGGAGGTTTCTCCTCTGACAAAAAGCCTTACTGCGCACAGGTTTTGCCAGATCCAGGCTTCTCACACGGACTGCAGTTTCTCCTCTCAGATCTCCTGGTGTTTGCTCCTGCTTTCCACCCCTCCTGCCAGGGACAGTCAGCAGGCTATTCTCAAGGTTTGTGCTGCAGCTCTCCAGAATTCCCTTAAGTGAGGAAAGCTGTTATGAACTGATAGCACTGGAAACAGCTGAATTTACTGAGTGCTTGTTTTAAGGGTGTAATTCAGCAGGCAGGGTTTGGAAGTGAAGATGCCCTTGCTGGCAGAGCTCTAGTTTGTTACAGGACATGTTCAAGGATTTTCTTTTTCAGCAGCTGGCTTAGCAGTCTTCTTCTGAGGAATGGGAGCTTCACAACTAGGTGTTGGCTGGTCCCATTTGTGCTGGGACATTTTGCGTTAGCTGCATCTTGGTGCCAAGACATGTTTTCAGATGCTTGGTACCCATGGCTGGTGCTGGGGTCTTGTATGCCTCATTAATGGGCTTGATGGCTTTTTATACTTGGTGGGAGGCATGTGTCCAACAGAAATGCTCTGCATTGCTTGCTCAGTGTCATGAAACACTGCGAAAAAATTTTTGGTGAAATTTTAATATTCTTGAGCTGTACATCTGCAAAAGGCTCGGTTGACTATTGAATATTAATGCCTTCTGAGGGGTTTCTAATGAGCATGTCCTCTGGTAGAATAGTCATTAGACAGAAAGATGAACCATCAGTAGCTTTTAAATAACATAAGGGGTATAATGTGCCTCCCAATTTCCATGCAAGCACCCTTGCTGTGTCATGCCCAGTGCCCGAGGAGGATGTGGGGATGCTGGGGCAGAGCTCCGTGGGGTGGCCACCACTGCCACCTCTGTTTGTGACAGTGTTTGTGGTGTCACTGTGCCAGGTTCTGTGGCTGGAGTCTGTGGGTGGCATCAGGTAGGGTTTGCAAGGTGCCCATTTGCCAAGGCTTGTCTTCTCCCCCAGCTCACACTGCTGTCAACATCAAGCTATGGAGATCATAGAATCACAGAATGGCTAGGGTTGGAAAGGACCTTAAAGATCATCTGTTTCCAACCCCCCTGCATGGGCAGGGACACATTCCACTAAATCAGGTTGCTTTAGGCCCCATCCAACTTGGCCTTGAACACTTCCAGGGAGAGTACACCCACAGCTTAAATGCTGAGATACCAGGCTCCTGCTTCCTGTTACCAGCCTCCCTTTAAACCCTTTTCTTGATCCCCATTAGCAGTGGAAGGAAAGGGGAAAATCCCTAACCAGATCTTCTCCAGGTGCCTGGTTTCACACAGATTGTGGCTTCCACCAAGTATAAAGAGGAGGGGACTTCCAGAGCTGTCACCTGAGTGTCCCTGCAGCTCCCCAGGAGGGGTTCACCCATCAGTATTTCAGACATTCTGCTGCTATCTGAACCCTATCTCCATGTCCCCAGTTGTGCTGGGGGACAGTGCCAAGGTAAGCTTTGGGCTGAGCAGGAGCTGCCTGCAGACAGTCTGTCCTGGCAGAGCAGGGAAGACCCATTGGCCTGGAAGAATCTTGTCACCTGAAGTTGGTATGTTGCAGACTCTAAAGCTGTGATTGAGGTATGCAGGAAGTTTTGCTTTTAATGTTGCTTTTCCTGCTCTCTGGAGGTTAAAAAGACACCTGTGCATCTGGCATTGGCTTTGCTTTCAATGTGGTTTTCCCTTTATAGTTATAAAGATGAGAACCTGTACATTTTTTGAATTTAATAAACGATCTGCCCAGGAGCACTGGTTTGTGATACTCAGTTTGAATGCATCTGCATATTCTGTAGCTGGAGTGTAGTCCTATGTAACATAAAAGAGCCTTAATATGCAGAGAGGGTTAAGGAAGCACCTTGGCTGTGCTGTAACAAATTTATTGCTGTAGTTTTGGTTTTTAATAAATTCAGGCTTTCTTCAGTTATTGGAAAGATTTTTAAACTCCTTTAACTGCTGCTGTGTCCTTTGATCTGGTATCTTGACTGATAGAAATTTGCAGTCTCCATTAATGAAAGGCAGTTGACACAATGTCCTGTGTAGCTGCTTAGCAAATCTTATTTTAGCTGACACCTCCCTTCCCATGACCTTCCTTATTCACTCCATCCCTCCCAAATCTTTATTGTGTAACTTGAATGTAATGTTTAGTTTAGGGCATCCTGTGAAGCAGGGAAATGCAACTGAAAAGGAGGCTAAAAAGGGGAAGAGAGAAACTTCCTGGACAATGAATGTGTAATGTCATAGTTTAGTTAATTGTATTGGAACAAAGTTCTAGAGAGGAAATAAATAACTGGCACTGTTCTGTCCCCAGCTGTCTGTATCCTTTTGAACTGTTACAGGCAGATTGCTTGTGTGCAAGTCAGACCAGGCAGTATATGTGACATTTGTCAAATTTAAAACCACCAAAACGACCTTTCAGTTCAGTAAGAGAAAAATATTCAAGTGAAAATAATCCATCTTGTTCTGACACTCTAAATTAGATAAAATAAAATGTAATGCATTTTGTCAGCAGTCTTTGAATTTCTGTACCTCCCTTTCCTTTGTTCGTGTGCATGCAACTTCCAGGGGAATTTAGTGCAGAACATGAGCTTGTACTGCTCACTCGGGCAATCAGTTCTGTGATAATACCAGCTTAGATTCTAGTCTTAGCCTTAGTGCTCTCCTGAAAAAACCTTTGCTTACCCTTGAATTTATAAAGCTTCCTTACCCTGTTGTGGTTTCCTTTTAGTTGGTTTTGTGGAACCTGAGTTCAGGGTGTGTTTAATAAGCCAAATAGCCGTGCTTGTGTAAATCTGAGCTGAGGACTGTAGATACTAATTGCTCATTGAATTAGGCAGAGATGTTTGTATAGCTTACCTGCTCCTCTGGAGCAAGGCATTGCAGCCTCAGTGGCCAACGCTTACCAGACAATTTGTAGGAGGGTCTTTTAGCTGGAGGGACTGGAGCCAAACCTGATGTATAACACAGAAACACAGTCTGCAGCTTTACACTGAAGTGTGCAAAACGCCTCCGAAGCCAGAGGAATTGCATCTGCCCCAGCCAAGATGGATCTGTGGCAATGAAGCTTGTGATGGATTTCATGGCAGCCTTGCTGGCATCCAGGTTTCTCCTCTGCACACAGGATTCAGCTGGTTTCCCTTTTGCTCCCCTGAGTCTGGCAGGGATAACTGTGTTACAATAGCATCAGCCAGAGGTAAGGTTCTTGTACTGTACACTTTGGGCTGTTCTTCAGTCATGTGCACTTCAGGCTGTTCTTTAGTTGGTGGTGTAACCACTACATTGCAGATGTGTTCAATAAATATTCAGGGATGCTCAGAGGGGGTTTTGGATATGTGGAGCAATTACTCACTTTAGACCTTGTCTTCTACCAACTTAGGTCCAAGCTGTTTGCATTGTACTCTAAACATTTCTGTGCTACAATGAGACCTTCAGCATGGCAGATGTGCAGTGGAGATGTGTGGGACAGCATGGAGTGTTTCCTGAAATCCTGCAGTAAAAATGGAGGGGATAGATGTGTTCATTTGACAAGATCTCTGTGACTCTGGTGAGCCTAAATCTGACGTCTCACAGCTAAGGTGGGATGTTCCAGCTTGGGTACAAGCACAAGTCACAGTCTTACAGGCAGATCTCTTACTCACTTGGAGAGTTAACACTTACACACCCAGGTAAATATAGTATCATGCTCTTTGGACTTGTTCACTTACCTGATAGGCCTGAATACCATCAAAACCAAAGGAAAACAACCTCCTGCCAGTGCAGAGATGAAATCATCATCCTTCAACACCAGCAGCACCATTCTTGTTTTGTTTTTTATTTTTAATGGTACAATATCCATGATTCTTTGTTCTGCGTTCTCTGCTGACAAGTGCACTTGGCTTTGTATTTCACCTCCATTACAGGTTCAATTCCCCGAGCAGTGTCAGGGCAACTTTGTAAGCAGGTGTAGATACCAGTGTAGATACCAGCAACAAGCTTTGGGTTGCAAAAATTTATGTTGGAAAGTTATCCAAATAAAATGCAGAGAGAAAAAGCCTGAAGGCAGAGAGTTGGCAGAGTTGGACACCTGAAAATACAGGCTGCTTTACAGCATGAGAAGTCCAAGTAGCTTGGGAGCCTGTTCAGTGTGTTCTGTCAGTGGGTGCAGGAGGTGCTCCAAATAAGCAAATTCATCCTCTGAGGAATGTTTTGAACTCCTCCCTGTTGCTGTTTCCTGATACTGTCAGTGCTTGGTGTTTCCTTCATGCTTCTGTGAGGTTTGCTTTTGCTACGGAGACTGTCAGGAACTTTTGTTGAGAGTTTCTGGGCTTTGTGGCTGTGATAGTTTCTGTGCTACATATGTCCAGTTTGATAGTTTGAGTTGGGAGTCACTGTTGTTATGGTGGTGCTGACAGCTGGAAGGAGGTTTAGGACATAACCTCCTTCTGCTAGCAGAGCTGATGCACTTGTGGCTCTGCTGATGGCTTGAGGCTCAAGGGAGCAATGTTCAAGCTCTCACATGCCTCCTGAAATGTTCTGTGGGGGGGTTCATGGTCTCCACACATCAGTTTCCCATTGCAGTGGTTGGATCTCATTAAATTTCTGGGGATGTTGGTGCAGCTGTACGGGGAGAGGTGCCTAGCAGTATCCCAGGCAGAGAAAGGAGAGGCAGCAGTTTGTTCTGCTGACACTACAGAAATCTCTCTCAGCAGTGCCAGACTCTCAGGGGATGCACAGCCTGAGGTGTATCTACACCGAAGCCAAAGCAGGGTATTGAAGAGAGCACTTGAATTAGCTTTTATGTTAGTCAGCATCTAAATCTAGTTGTAGCACCCTGCAGCTCAGTATAGGCTAGAAAAATTGCCTGGAAGCTGAGAGAGGTGAAGCTGGGCTGGGCTGACATCTCTGACCCATGCTGAGCAGTGTTAGTGATCCCTGGGAGCTGGGCAGGTTGGAAGTGAGCTTTGGTAGAAACTATCTTTTGATGGGCAGGGTGACCTGACTGACTCCTCTGGGATATAGGGGCCTTAAAGAAAACAAACCTGGAGAGTGAAATTCTGTGAGTTTCCTTGCAGTGTGGTTGAATTAAATGTCAAGGCGGATGCTGTGTGTGTTCTGAGCATGGTGTCTTATGGACTTGGATTGAAAGGTGAGGGGGATAAGAGGGATGAGAGGTGAGTGGGAAGAGACTGCTATGGAGAAAGGAACTCTCAAGGGCAGTTTGTCAGCTGCATGAGTACTGTCATGGGTACATATACAGCCTGGTGTATCCACAAGCATGTGCAGAAAGTGCAGCAACCAAAGGTGTGGTGCAGCAGTGAGTGATGACCCATCTGACTGGGAGTGAATGGAAGAAAATTGAAATAGAATAGTGTAAAATAGTTCAGTTGGAAGGGACCTAAAAGGATCATCTAGTCCAGCTGCGTAGCAAGTGACAGGACAGTTGGTTTCTTGGCTGTCCATGGACTATTGCTACCCACATGTAGAGGGAACTGCAAAACTGTATGGCCTACAAGCCCTCACCACTTTGCATGTGAAGAGGAAAAAAACAAAAAAAACCCCAAAAACCCAAACCTCACATTTTTATAAAATAACAGTCTAGTTGAAAAATAAATCACAAGTAAAGGAGCACAGAGATTTCATGTAGTGCTGGGGGTTATCTCCACTGCCATGTGTGGTGTTTGCAGGCAGGTCACACCATCCACAAATGCAGTCACATTAATAAAAGTATAGTTGTGCAATATGAACCTTGGAGGTGTGGGAAAGCCTTGTCAGTAATCTGCATCAGTATTGATCAAGGACAGTATCATCCAAAGGGGAAGAAAAGGAGGCTAAAACAGGGCAGGGTAAAATAGTGGTGATTAAAGTGACCACGACACTTGAGGCTTCTCCATAAATCTACCTAATATATGGTGTCTGTGACTCAAAGCAGAAGAATGGGTTTAAAATCACTTTGGAAAACAAAACAAAAGAAAAATAAAGATGTCTGTAACAGTGTTGGTGCAAGCTAAGGCAGGTCCAAGGATGCTTCACGATGTAGCAGAGCTGCAGTGCCCACCTGGGAGACAGGGATGCCTTACTGTTACTGAGGTAGTTTTACCCCTGCCAGCTATGTCAAAGCATGGTCTGAAAAAAACACATTTGTCACCTTGGGGTATCTGATCTGTCATTGAATCTGTTTTTATAAGGAGGATCCTTACAAATGATTCTTTGGAGCATTCTCCTTAAGGTTTTTGCTAGCAGCTCTGAAAATAGTAGATTTATGTACTTGCCTCTTCCTGCCTGGCCTCCAGAAGTTACTGACATCTTTTTTTTAATTCTGCTTTGTAATTGAATTTCTGCCACAAGTTGCTTCTGCTAATTCAATTATACTGTATTTTTAACTGGTAGTGGATTTAAATACTTCATGTGCTATTAACATGCGCTGTCCAGTTATTCTCTGCTCTATCATGTTGGAGCAATGGTGTTGTATGATTAAAAGAATTTAAATAGCCTTTTTTAAAATTTTCCCATAAGTCTTTTGGCTTGCCAGAGTCTGTACAACAATTGGGAAGTCTCATTTATTTCAAATATACAAATATGGCTAAATAATCTTGCACTATCCTATAAGGTTTGTTGAATGGGAAAGGCACAACAATTTTGTACCATCAGTTCAGCAGAGAAATTGGAAGAGCTTCTGGGTTGTGTTTCCTATTTTGCCATTGACCAGGTTAAATCCTTACTTTGCCTTTATACTGGATTTCATCAGGTTGATGGCTTAGAGATAACATCCATCCCTGTATAAAATAGGTTTTCTTCCTAAAAAGGTGTTGAAGCTAAAATGACTTGTTTAAATGCTTGTGTTGCTGCCAGGTTGCAACACTTGTGGGTGCCTGTTCAGGGATCTCAAGAATAATAGAAATCTTCAGTCTGCCTTCCTGTGAGGAAAAGACTGATGTAGTTAACATCTGCACTGATAAGGGAAGATGCCAGGCTTAAATAGGAAAACAATAATTTAGGGTTTTTATCTTTTTTTTTTTTTTTTTTTTTTCCCCATGTTCTCTGGGCCTTAGGGAAAGCTTTGTTTAAAACACCTCCGGAGATGTTGGGACAAGGCATGTAGCAAGGTTGATCTTCAGTAAAAGGTTGTCAACCAGCATCACCAGTGTTCAGGGGGAACCTACAGGGAGTGGCTGATGACCCCACAGCAGGGTGAGATTGGGATAGGCATTAGAATGGGCTGCCCAGGGAGGTGGTGGATTCTCCATCCCTGAAGGTTTTTAAAAAGAGACTGATGTCTCAGTGCCATGGTCTAGTAACCACAGGGGATAGTGAATTAAGGGTTGGACTTGATGATCTCAGAGGTTCTTTCCAACCTGGCTGATTCTGTGATTCTGAGATGCCCCAACCACACCTCCATGACATTTGTCTCCTTAGGATTTGTAGAAGGAGCTGGATTTCAGCTGCCTGCTTGAATTTGGCTCTTTTCACTTTCTTCTGGGTGGTTATTTCTGAAAGCTCATGGAGAATTTGTGGGAAAAAAAAATCAGTGCTAATTTTTAAAAAAATGAGAAAATGGAATTACAGTACAATCAATCCGACTTTTATTATGACTTTTATTACAGTATTTTTCTGGGAGTTAATAAATGATTTCCCACCTAGGCATCTTCTGGGTGCTTCTGAGTAACAGCATGGTTTAGTCTGGAACAAATCACGTCAGACATCCTAATTTCCTTCTGCAGCAGTCTAATAGATCTTGTGGACAGAAGAAGATTTGATGTACTTCAGTCCTAGTTAGGGCTTTGGCACTGTTTTGATGTTCTCAGAAAAAAAGGTAGGGAAAGCACATTTTGGTGAAACTTTTGCCTTATGGATGGTTCAGTATGGGTGTGTTAACCATGCTCTATGTTTGGTCTGGAGAGAAGGCAAAGGACTGGTACAATGTGTTTGCAGTTGTAAACTCTCTGGAAGGCTGCTGAAAGGGGAGAAGTATGAAACCTCTGCCCCGTGTCTGTGAGGGTTGTAGCAAGCAGTAGTAACTGTGAATGGTATCATGAAAGGAATAAACTCCTACTTGTGGGGATGGTGAAGTATTGAAGGAGACTGTTGAGAGGCTTGGTAGTGTCTGGGGTCACCATGGCTGGGGTTTTGCATTTGGCAAACCATATATGTATTTAAGGGTGGGCTGGAGATGCCTTGGAGTAACTTCCCAAAGCCGATGGGATTTTGTTTGCAGAACTTGTGGGGCTACTGAATCAGACAAGAGTCTGGAAGGAAGGAAGGAAGTTGGTGCAGTGGGGCTGGAGAAGATGAATGCTTCCCAACCATGCCTGTCCTTACTGCTGGGGGTTCCCTGGAAGGCTCAGTGGGAGGGTGAGAGTTGGAGCTAGTCACTTGTTACTGATTTTCTAATCCACAGATTTCAAGAGATTAGGAATTGAAGGAGCAGGTGAGCTCACTCCTGGTGCCCTCTTCTGTGACTCCATAAGTGCTGATGAACCTCAGGATTCACAGCTGGCAGATGCTGAAGAGATGCAAATCATTATATTCTGCTTTCTCCAGAAGCATGCTCAATGGAAGGAGAAGTGATTTGTATCCATTGAGAGCAGTGCTGCAGAAAACATGAAATTGGCTCCTTCGTGTTTTATTTCTTTTTCTGTTTTTAGACCGTAGCATACTAATATTTGGAGGTGTAGACCAAACTTCGTACCTGCTTATTTTGAAAGATTAGTTTTATGGAAAAAATTTAAAGTAGAAAGGGTGACTTCAGATGATTTTTGATTGTCATAAGAACTTACTGCTTGAATTTGAGAGAAATATGTATTTGAGGAAAAATAATAAAACACAAATGCAGGCAACAAAGTTGTTTCTCGGTGCAGGATTAAGAACTGGAGCAGAGCTTTCATGTGTTTAGACTAATTCTGATTTCTTTTTCAGCTGGGAAAATTATTTTTTTACAGGGGAGGCCAAAAAGTGGGAAGGCTGTAATGTAAAGCATTTTTGGTTTGTGTCTTCTCCAGGCAGTCGAGCCCCGTGGATTTTCTCTGAAGAGGTTCCAAGATAGGTGGTGAGTACTTTCCTGGGCCTGCTCCTTTCAAGACTCTCTCTAAATCAGTAATAGAAAAATTAAATTAGTAAGAGAAAAGAAAACTGTTGGGTTTTGTTTTGCATATGGTGCAGAAACTTGTGTTTAAGCTTGTGGCACGCTTTAATTTTAGAGCTGGCAAGGCTAATCTTTGAGCAGGGGTTTGGCATCAAAATGTTAAGCTTTACCTTTGCACCAGAATGAATTTTCTGAGACTTGGTTAGTGAAATAAACATTACATTTTAAAAATTTTAGTTTACGGAAAATCTGTACAAAATCTGTACGCTATTTTTTACTAAAACCCTACACTGCCCAGTGGGGCAAAGTGTTTTCTGTGTCAGAGAGCAACCTTTGGGTTTTCCCTTCTGTTCTGACCCTCTGTGTTAATCCAGAGGAGAGTAACTCCCAGAGGGTTATGTGACCTGCAGGAACTCACTCTCATCTCTGCTGTGAGTGACTGATCTTGTCCTGCCTGTGCCCAAAACTTCTGTCTATTTGATTTGTATGCATTTCATTAAGTCCTTATTTGTAGCCAACTGAAATATTAAATTCGTAAAGAGCTGCAGGAGAACGAGATTGCTAAGAAATGCCAATGTTGTGGTCTTGTGGCTGCAGAGCTGATGTAAGGCTGCAATTTTTTTCCTTCTGGTGCATCCCATCTCTTCTGGCAAATGCTAACAGGGGCTCTGCTCTGTAGCCCCCTATGCTGTTTGGTTTTGTTGTTTCTTGAGAAATATATACCCTGTTTCCACTTTCTATTCTAGATTTCATTCTAGATTAGCCAGATTATATCATTACCCATTAATTGTGCAGGAAGTTTATTCTTTAGTTGCATTTCTCTAGTGCACAGGGTACAAGCTATGAGAGCTCTTCTGTGTTCAGACTGACTTAGGAACTGCAGTTGGATATCCTAAACCTCTGATGGTCTTTTCCATATTCCAAATCAATAACTTTTTCATAGATAAGATGCTTTTTGATGCAGATGGTCACAGCTTGATTTGAAGTGTCCCTACAGCTGAAATGTAGCCATCAACACCTGTTGCTTGTTGGGTTAAGGGAGGATACTGGGGTTTAATGTGCTTATACTGTGCTGTACTTTAGTGTACTGTGCTTGTGTCCACCCTGTGGACACCTATGTGTTAATTTTCATCAGAAAATGCTTATTTAACATCTAAAAGGGTCTTTTTTAAATGCCTCTTAAAGGTATTTGTCACTATTTACATCTTTTATCAATGAAAACCTCCCCTACTTAATACACATTACCCATGTTTTCTCTATATGTGGAGCTAATTTAACCCTGGATGTTTTTTCTAAGGCTTCTGTGCACAAACCATGAGTCCAAAGGGCCAAATTATTAATTCTGTGTGCCTTTTGCCAAAATGCTCTTGTGAGTAATAGTTTATGAACCCCTCCTCTCCCCCAGCCCTGCAGCTGCCATTGGATCTGTATTATAAACCTGCATGCTTTTTGTACTGGTAATTGCTATACTGGGACCTGACTCATCAGTTGATCTTTTTGAGATGTTAAAAGATGAATCAAACTCTCTTTTCCTGAGGGCAGAGGGGTGTTATGGGCTTGATGACTCTAACTCTGTGTGTGTAAAGGCCGGGCAATTTTCAGCCATCAGGTTAAATTGTACTTAGAATTGGAGTTTGTATCCTTGTTCTTACAGGTAACACCTGAATTGGTTGCAAGTAAAAAAACTTGTTAAAACTCTGCGCTTGACGGAGTTAATATTTTGTTTTGATTTTTTTCCTCCTGACTAGTGCCTTTGGGTAGTGCTTTCAAAAGCGTGACTATCCTGAGTTCTTTCAGGGAACTCAGGTTCCTGCTGAACTTCTGCAAGTAGGATTTAGAGGTGTCAAGTGTTTATACATTGCATTTTTACTGCTTTAATGGTCTAGATTCCTCCTTGCCTTCTCAAATTCAGGTGTGTCCCTTATTCCAATTTGGGAATTTAGGTGATCTGTACCAGTAAAAAGGTTCATCTCCAGGGTATGACAGTTTCTATATGGAGCCTTATGGTGATCTGTGTTGGTTGAAGGCAGACCAGTGCTGAGCCAAGCTGGGCATTTTCCAAAGTGTAATGTGTGGCCAGTGGCACATGGGTGGCTTCAGAGTAAAACATAGCATCATGAGGGAAAATAATATGAAAGTGCCTGAAAGTAGCTCATGCTTCAGCCCAGCTGAGCACATCTGGAGGTGAGGATGCCAGCCAGGGCAGGGGGAAATAGGCACTTGGGTGCTCTCCTGACAGGGTACTATAGGCTCTGATGGAGCAAGCTGCTTACCTGTGTCTCTACCTGTAAGCACATAAGCAGCTCTGAGCAGTGGAGGCTGAGGAGCCAGACACGCGATGGGAGATGCACCCGTGCTGGGGCCACCCTGGGAGGATGGCTGAACCTGCACCCATGCTGGGGTCCCTCCTGCCTCCGCACGTTTCAAGGTGCTGCTGGGACACTTAGGTGAGGAGGTTGGAGGTGTGATGTAGGTGTGAGGGACATCTCAGTCCCAAGAGGGTGGAGGTGTGACGTGGGTGTGAGGGAGATCTCAGTGCCAGGTGCCATGTGGTGGGGCTGCAGCAGTGTCATCACCATAGGCTCTGCTCTGTTTTGGAGTGGTGCATGTGCAGCTGTGCCCACAGCTGTGAGAGGCAGAGGACAGGCCATGAAATGGTGTGAACAACAGTAGAGACTGCCTGTTGCTTTCAGGGGAGTGGAGCTCTGCAGCTGAAATGATGCTCCTCACTTCTCTGGTCCAGCACTGGCAACATCCAGGACTTGAGTTTTGAAGTGTAACTTTTCACAGCCAAAGACTAACAATCTTTCCTACCAAACTGGCTTTCAGAAAAATTTTAGTTTGAAAGTGCAAGCTAACTGAACCTTTGAGAGAAAGATGATCACATGGAGTCTTGGAGAGTCTGGTTCCTCAGGACCATGCCTCAGGAGCACCTACCTGTGTGGGGCTTAACACTCAAATCATTGGATGCTTTTCCTGTTGGACTAGGGGTTTTGTTGGAAATAATTCTGTGCATAGAGCAAGTCTGGGGGCACCTCCCCTTGGCTTGGCTCTATAAACTTCTCCATTGCTAGGACATCCTTCATCACTGGAATTTCTTCATCCCTGAGTTCTGGTGCCTTCTGGCACAACTCCTTCTCTACTACCCCTTCCTGCCTTCCCCACAGCCACCTGTGTCCCCATATCCAGGGCCCTGTGGGGTATGTGAGCTCTCTGTGAGCATGTGGGCTCTGTGGGAGGGAAAACCAGCAGCAGGGCTGGGCTGAGCACCAGGGAGAAGGAGAAGGGAGCAGGCAAAACAAGGATGAATTTGAGGCTTGTTTCCTTTTTTCCTGAGTATCTTCTGCACTGCATCTTTGGAAGACCCCGTGGTTTAAGGATTCAGATCCTGTTGGGGAAAGAGAGACCTTTCAGTGTTGTCACCTTTTTTCCCTGCAGTCTGATAAAACTTTCTGGAGGAAGCTGCAAGGGCCAGGTGTCTGCTGTACGTAAGACTATACTTCAGTGGAGAAAAAAAGGTGCAATTAATTGGAAAATGTGCCTTAAAAAGGAACAAATGAGAAGCATAAAAGCAAGTGAAGCACTTTGTGTGAGTGGCTTATGTAACAAAGCAATTAAGAAGAATTTATTACAGTTTAATATGTCACTAATCAAACTTTGCATTTTTCTTCCTTACCACCTTTAAAAATTGCTTTTTTAGTCTGTCTTCTACATTTTTACCATAAATAGGTTTTATTAGTATTGTCACTGTTGAGACTGTTGTATTGCTTGTTTGCTTCCCACATACTGTTTGCTCATTCAAGGATATTAAGAATAAAAAAAAACCAGAACGAGTGTGCAACACTGCTGCTCATCTGTGTTTGGTTTTATAAACGAATCTTCTGCCTGAATACACACAGGCTCTGGGATTTCCCATTTTTCAGAACTTCAAGGTTTTTCTTCATTGAGAGAGGCAAAATGTAAAGGCTTCACTTACAGAAATGTAAGTTATTATCCAAGGTCTCTAAGAGGGAAGATAGTGGGGTACCAGGTTTGGATTATTCTATAAGAGTGCTGTGCTCCTCATTGTGTGCTCGTCTTCTGCAAGCACCACCTGCCTTCTATATTTTGTATAGATGTTGCTATATAGTGTGGAAAAGGAGTCTCTCCTAATGCAAGTATCTCATGTTGATTCACTGGTATACAACTGTTCATCCTGTAATAGTGTGGGATTACAAAGCATTATCATGCTCAGATTGACTCAGGTAGTGCTATTTTTATTTAAGCTGCATTAAGGTATCATTGTGAATCTTTGGTCTTGCAGCATGGGGGTAATACGATTTACTATTTTTATAAAAAATCAACATGGCTGTACAAATCCTGTCCACGACAAGAGCTGCAAAGATTAGTCATGAGCTCAACACTTTTTTTTCACTCCTCTACAGTGAGTTGTTAGCTTTTTAATTTTCATGTGGCTGCCATCATATTGGCCAGGCTTGGAACAAGGTAAGAGGGTGGCTTGGCTTATGGTTAGGGACTCAGAGCCCACTGGGAGAAACTTTGGTGTAAGAAGGTGAGTTGAGTTTGGGGATGCTCCCTGGAATTACCTGTGCAACTACTGAGGGGATGCAGTTGGTTTCATCCATCTGCACCCTCATGGGGTTTTCTGATTCAAGAAGATGAGCCCTCCTATGGATGTCATACCAGCTCCACCTTTTATATCAGGCCCCATCCCTCTTAATTAAAAAAACTATGGTAATTTGGTATGGAGACCTTTTCCTTGCTCCTGTCCTTATTGTGCAGCATCTTGGTGCTCTGAGGGGTGCAATCAGAGGTATCCACCAACAACTCTTCTGTCCAATGGGATCCCTGTGGGTTGGACAGCCTGCCAGCTGTTGGGATTCCAGAGGGAAAAGGGAAACAAAAATTTCCAAAATCTTGAAAAGGGAATGTGATGAGAAGTGAGGCATGATTTTCTCTTGATTGGGAAAAATATGACCAAAATGTGTTTCCTTTCTGACTTGTCTCAGGGTTTGCAGTCAGCCTGGTTTGGTTCTAGTTTTGGGTGGAAAAATGGTTTCATGACACTGCTTTGGTGATGACCTGGAAGTGCTGTACCGGGTCAGGGATCATTTCTCATAGGCAGTTTGGATGCAGCCCTATTTCAGGGGAGAACAGTAGGAAGGACATTGCCCACCCCTGGACTTCTCACTTCCAGGATTTGCTGGGATGGGGGCTACTCCAGAGCAGGACATGCAGCACTGCCCATTTTGGGGAGTTTCTGGGCATCTTGCTGGCCTTTGTTGATATTTGGAGGACAAGGCAATGGGTGATGGTGGTGGGGCCATTCAGTCCTGGTGGACATGTGCCTGCAGGTATCCTCCTGGGCTCTGGATCAAGCAGCTTAACTGGTCTGCTTGGCTCATGGTACCCAAAGGCACCAGGTGAGAACACAGCGTGCAAGCCCTGGGAAACACTGCTGTGAGTAGCCATGGCTGTTTCAAGCATGGTCCTCAGTTGTGCAAGTATGAACAGACATAGAGAGTGCTAAAAAATGACTGAGCATTTCCATCTCCTTCAGGCCTTCATTTGAAATGAAGCAGACATTTAATTATGGAAATTTTTACAGCTTTTTATGTTTAATTATCAAGAATGCAGAATAACTCTCAATAGCTGCTTGATTTCTGCCTAACACAGAAAAAGAGACAGTGGTAGTGTCTGGATGCTTCACAATTCAGCGTGTTCATTGGAAGGAGTGAAAAGATGCTGTAAGTTTGCCAGTGCAGCACTGCAGCTGGTGTCTTGCAAAGCCTTTCAGTCCCATTCCCTGCTGACCACATGCTGGTGAGTTGGGTATGGAAATCAGCTGGTCAAGTCTGATCTCCGTTACACCATTTAGAGTAGATGAATGTCAATTGTCAATTTTACCATAATAAAATACATTAATAATTTTGATGTGGGATGCATGCTGGGCTTCAGAATAGCCAGGCTTGAAGGCAGGGAAAATTTTCTTCATGGCATTCTGGCAAAGTTCCAGTGAAGCATCAGTGGTGTTGATGGGGTGCAACCTGTTTTTTGTGTGAGCAAAGAGAGTTTGAGCTAAGCCAGAGAGTTTTGTTTCCTTCTCTGTAGGCATTTGGTATTTACAAATACTGCTCCTGGGTTGCTAGAAAATCCCAATTGGTCCCTCCCAGAGAGATACTTGCATTGCTAGGGGAAGCAGATGTGGCTGCCAGACCCTTGTTGCTGCTCTCTGGGATGAAGCTTCAGGATCTGCAGATGGACTAGATGGGCATTGCAGGTCCCTTGCAGCTCAGCTCTCCTCTTTCCCTCTCCTCATGCAGACAGGACTGGGGAGCTGGATGAGGACTGGGCTGTAGATCCCAGATGGTATCTCACTCACTTTGGTGCAGGGAAGGGTGGGAGAGATTTTCTCTTATAGGTGATCACTGTCTGTGTGGCACCCTGAAGCTTCAGGATTAATTGTCTCGACAGATTTCATTAGCAAATAGAGCATGGTGACAAAATGCAGTGGATCTGCTACAGTAAAACTGAAATAGCTTCAGCTACAGAATTTTGATTTTAAAGAAAAAATAACATTTGGTCTTCATGGAATTTCAAGGAGAATGGAATTTGACATTTTCTTCAGTTAAATACCAGGAAAAAAATATTTAGGAAAAATGTTAATTTTTGTAATTTGGACAAATTTAATTTTAGGGATTTGCTATCAATAGATTATTTCATGGCATGTCAGTATTAAGGCATATATCATTAAGAGTGTGTATCATGTCTCTTTGTTTGGTACCATTACTGTGTTAATGTCAGAGTAGTTAATTACCTAGTTCTGATAATTTCTATTTGAATCATTGAGGCAGTTTGTTTTTAAGTCTTTTTCTAGGTTAAAATGCCTTCTCTCAGAATTATGATGAAATATTTTAACACTGTAACAAGAAGCACAATAGATATGTTAATCCAAGAGTATATAAATGGAAACTTGAGGCTCTCAAGCTTGAGCAGATTGGTTTCAAATTGTACTAGGAGTACCTTCTCTGCATTTGCATATGCTTTTTAAAGTGTTTCAAATTTGAGAAGAGATTTTTTTTTTTTTGGCTTGGGCTTTTTGTTTAAGTTTAACTGAATATATTTGACAAACTCTGCTCCTCATCACTCTAAAGATGGTGGGAGATTAATTTACCTGCAAAATGAAAATGGCCACTGAATGGAGGATTGAGTGAGGATAGCAGCTACTCAAGACATTTCAAAGCAGGAAGGTACCAAATGCTGAGTTTTCTTGAGTACTTCAGATTGTCCTCTTGAGTCAGTATGCTTTTAAAGATCATAAGATGGGTCACTAGGGGAAGGGGTTCAGCTTTCCAGGTTGTTTGGTTCTTTGGTTGTTTCCAGACATTTACCAGCTCTGCATTGCATTCCCCTTCAGCCACGTGTTTTCTCAGCACCCTGGGTAAAGCATGACCTAGTAGAACAGTGGGTCTTTACCATGCTCTCCACCCCTTGCTGTGATGGCAAGTGACTCTTTTCTTAGCTAAACAAATATGGAAGTTTGCTTTTATTTCTCATTGCATCTCAAGCAGCCTTCTCCCTCCAGCCTCCTGTGCTGTGTGAGATGCCTGGCCAGTGGTGTGACCATGGCTCCTCCTGGATCCCTAAGCACCCTGGGGAGTGGAGCATCCACCTTTGTGACAGCATCCGTGCAGAATCTAGGGTTTGTTATGCCTAAATCCAAGTAAAAACCTGCAAGAAGAGATCTAATAATGGGGATGTTATCAGACCTCTGAGTACAATGATGCTGCCGGATGCCTTCATAAATTGAAGGTTTTTGGGATGGCAATTATGATGCGTGTGGCATTGAGAGAATGTGAAACTGCAGTCATTAAACAAAAATGGGCTTTTACACTAATGGAAGCTGCCTAAACAGTTTTGCAGTAAACCAGATTCCCTGAGGCTACCATTCCTCAAATAATACAGGTCTTATTGACTTTAAAAGCACAGGAAAATATTTTGTTCTAGTGCTGTAGCACTGCTTTTACATTCATGGAAAAGGTTAGGCTGTTAAGTGTTTGCTAGGTTTTAAGCTGAAGGTGTTAGAAAATAATGAAGGGCAATGTTTAGAGATAATTCATTCACTGTTATTCCCCTGAATTAGGCCACCTGCCATATGAAGGATTCACACCTGTTCCTAGGTGGGTTTCTAGGTGAGTACAGAGGCACTTTTCTCCATCCAGACTTGGTTGTCTTTAACCCAGTAGGTAGTTCTGCGCAAGGTCTCTGATACACAGAATTTTACCCAAATTTTTCTATCAAAACCTTTTCCAACTCCTGCTAGTTTAAAATTATAATGTGGTAAAGCAACATGTTGCATTGTCTCCTTTGAAGCCATGCTTCCCAGCCTAGAGCTGGAGCTGTAAAGATGCATGCAGTGCCTTTTTCTTTGTGCTAGAGAGATCCGGATAGATAGACAAGGGCTGTGAGCTAAAGTGTGTTGTCCAGTTGCTTGAAGAGGCATTTCAATAGCATTTGGGGGTTGTAGAGGGCCAACTCATTCACAGCCTCCCACTTTCACATCTTGCATAACCTTTCCCCACCCAGGCTTGGTTTCTTCCTGAAAATAGCACATTAGGGCTCTAGCTCCCTGTTTCCCTTGTTCTTCAGCTTGATCAGAACCTGTCATCTTTTGTCATTCTCCTCCTCCCACCCCTTCCCTTTTGTTAAAGGGAATAGAGGAGAGGACAGAATAATCCTGACTGTGGAAAGATGTACAACAGAAATTGGTTGGTTTGTGTCATCTCTCCATACCATACACAGCTCAGAGATCATTTTTTTCCCCTACATGCTCAGTTTCAGCCTGGCGCTGATCTTGTTGAGTAACTTCAGGCTAATTTTCATTTTTTAGAAACAATTATTATTTTTGAAAACAACCAGTTCCACTAGAAATGTATGAACAGTTGTATTTCACATTGAAGCTCTCCATATCATGAGATGACACTTTAAAGTTGGATATTGCAATGCTTTCTAATTTTTCTAGAAGCCCTGCAAGGCCAAGCAGAGGTTGGGAAGGATGGGCTGGATGTCTCCTGCCATGCTGGGGACATTGACCACAGCTTTCAGAACCTGATGTGTTCTCTTCTGAATGTCACCTGCAGTCCTGTCTCTGCAGGATTTGGTTGGTCTGTGAGACCTGGGTAATATGCTACTTCTTTCCACTGCTTTTCTCCTGTGCTTCTATAATCTATCTTAACCATAAATGTGTTTTCTGTGGGTAGCTCTTTGTGGACGAGCAGAGCTGTTTCATTGCGGGGGCTTCAGCCACATTTTCTTCCTGGGGAGTGTGCTTGAGTCAGGAGAGGAGAGTGGAAGAATGAAAGTTAAACTAACTGTGATATGAACATTTGAACAGATGGCTGACCTTTGTAACACCAAACCCCATTTAATTTTAGAAATTTGCAGGCTGTTTTAAGTTTGTTATCCTCTTTACAGCCATCTGAGCTGTAACATGATTTATTAGCTTACTGTAAGGCTTTGTTGCTTAATTTCTCTGCTGTTTGAAAGATTGAATTTCAGGTGGAATAAGCAGGCTCCAGCAGCATCGATGGAGTGTGCCAACTTTCTTTGAAATCCTGGAAGCTGAAGGAGGAGGGATGCTCCTGATCATGCTAGAAGGAGCTCAGCTTCTCTGCTATCTTGCTGCCCCTTGAGAGGTTAGCCCTAGCACAGGCAAGGGTCATGTAGCAGTTAATTATGGGCAGGGTGGAGACAGATGATCATCCTGCCCCAAATCACTTAACCTACTTAAGGGTCTACCCTTGCCTGCCTGAACTAGCCATCTAATCTTCCACTGAGCTGCACAGTGAGCACTGAGCTATGTGTGGTAGGAAGAGGGAGATGACACAAAACAATCAAATTCCCTTATCCCATATCTCCCCAAAAAGGTGTGTGCTGTGTGCCTGCTCAGCAAGAGAAGAACATGAATGTTTGAAGCAAATTGTTTCAGACTATGGTGGCTTCTCCATCCACTGGAGGCTTTTAAGTCAAGTTTGAGTATCTTATGAAAACATGTGGTATAGTCCAAATGGGTGGTGGCTGGATGCAGAAATTCTAGGAATAAGGAGGTATAGGACTAGATCAGTTGTCCTTGTGAGCAGTAAATTCCCAGGGGTGGCACTTTGGACACTGGTTCAGTGATTTGGAAGAGCAGTATCTACATGGTGGCCACACATGAAGTCCTTGGCACCATTATGGAGAGCTTCTTGGATAAGTGATGCTGCAGGTCATGTCTGGGATTCCGTGAATCAAGGATGGAAGAACGTTTGTGAAGACCTTGGAAGCTGTCTTTATAAGGAGTGCACCATGTTATTCTGTCATACAGTGAAAGAAAAAAAAATCTGTATCAGTGCAGCGTCTATTTCTTTTACAGAAGTCTGGCTTATCACTGCAGTTGGCTTTTCTTAATTACTGCTAATGCTTCTGCAGACTGCAATTGGAGATGGAATGTAGCTGGCTCTAAGTAAGGGCGTGGAGGCTTTTATCAGGGCCACTCAGAGACAGGCCATCTGCAAGATGTATTTATTTTTTTCTTATTTGTCTTCTCTAAATAAAACGTGATGCTGTGAGAATGTCCTATTGCTTCACTCCACAAAGGTTGCCATTTTCTGACAAACTATTTTAGAAAGTTATATTTGGCAAATGGCTGTTTACTTAATTCCTTTCCTATCATTGCTGCCTGTCTGTGAAACACCAATCTGTTTGCGTGCATGCTCAGCTGTAGCTCAGTTCAGAGGATTCTCTAAACCATAGTTGTTTTGTACTCTGCTTTTTTTAGCTCCTTTCTCACACGACGGAGGAACTGCAGGTAATTCATATCTGACAAAGGCAAATCAAGTACCTGCAGAGCTGAGGGTTTTTAGCAGCTGCAGCAGACTTGTGGTTGGGTTTTCTTGGTTCCCCCAAGTGCTGGAGCTTCAGCACTCTTGGTATCATGCAGCTATAACACAGCATTATGAGGACTGGTCTTGGAGGAGTGAGTTTCTTCGTGTCTGCAGAAAACTGTGTGAAGCTTCTTAAAGGATCAGTGGCCCATGCTGCTTCCCCAGGTCCTCAGCCAACAAGGGAGCCTTCACCATCATTACCTCAGCATAACTGTCTTGTCAGGAGGAGACTTGGAAAAGTAGCTTGGGTTTTTTTTGTCTAAGTTATTTCCTTGGGATTAGTGCTCTTTCTGAAATTAATTTACCTACTTGGGACACTGAGATTTGTTTTAGAAATAAAACACTCCTTTATCATGGAACTTAGTGCAAAACTGTGCGTGCGGTTCAAATCGTGGGGGGGGGAAAGGGAGAGTCCCTCGGTGACACTGGTTGTTTTTCTTAAATTGGTAGACTTGAGGCTGTTCCTTGACAAAATTACCTCAAGGAAGTCTTACCATGCTTTACCCATAGTTACTGCAGCATAACCCAGCTTTGGCCAGCCTGGCCTAGCAATAGGTGTTTCTGGAGGAAGGTAGAGCATAGGGACTGTCATTACAAAGGGAAATCCAGTTATAAAAGCAAAAGAGCAAACAGTTTTTTATAATGTATAAAATTTATACTAATTTTTCTTGGGTTTTCCTTCCTTACCTTAAGGTTTTCCCATTAGAAGCAATTTCTGTAAATGCAATCTCTTTCTTTCTCCTTGGTCAGAACTCAAATTGCTGGTCTGGAATTGTCTGGGTAATTGATAAACTTGAATCTACATAGTAGGTTTTTCCCCTTCAAGTTGGTTCTTTCTCTACTGAAGTTAAGGTGTCTAAAGCAAATGTACAATGAAGAAGGGTTAGATTCAGCTTGACTCTTAACTGTATGCTCTTACAATTTTTCCATATGAATGTCTTCCAGAACAATTATTGTTGTTGCTGAGTGGACACTAAATGATTAATCTACTAGTAGACAGCCAGCACAGTAGTTTCTTTGAAACAATTTTTGAGCCTTTTCCATACTGTTCGTTCACTGCAAGACTAGTTTAGAGATAAGACACTGACAATAAAATAAATTGTGATTTGTAGCTCAGTTCTCTTTCCATCTATGCCTTTGCTTCAGCATTGCTCTTCTGTCTCATGCTGAAAAGCATGTAATGAAAAGGGTTTAAAGTCTGCCTTGAGCCAGAAAAACATTCAATCTTGTGTTTCATTTGAGTCATATCCTTAAATTATCATGGGGTTGGCTGGATTTATTTGTGCACTTAGATGCATGCTTAATCTGAGTGAATAATGATGCTTGAGAGGTTTTTGTTTATGGGAGGTCACCAGTGCTCTTCTTTGTGAGTTGGTGGCATCATACACAGAGCATGTGAAAATATTCATCCATCATTTTACTGTCTAGAGCAGTCCTTGTACTGGGAATACCTGTTTACATCCTATTTTTCTTATCAGAAGGTCTCTTCTTTTGGCTTAGTGATTGGGCAGAGGAGGGGAGGGTAACTTCCCAGTGCTTAGTTAAGGAGCTGAATTTGCAGCTGAATTTGAGGACATGGCTAAACACTTGAAAATGCAATGATTTGTGAGAGAAAAGGCAGGACTTTAGAAAAGACTCCAGTTCCTTATACATTCTGTAAACTTGTACATTTTTAACATTTTTACAGTTACAAGTCATAACATTATTGTATGGCACAGTGACAAATAACTTGGAAAAATGTTGATGCCATGGAATTGCCTGTATGCTAGTACTTGCTTTAATTGTCTTTCTGTTTGAGGAGATGTCCTTGGGAGTATCTGCTTGGGTTAGAGGTTAAACTGTTTCTCACTACTCTGAATAGCAAGTATATGCTTGGTTGCACACCCAGCTGAGCCAGCTTGGACTTGGTAAGCAGCAGGGAAGCTGGGCCTAAACCATGGAGATGCTCATGTAGTGCCTTACCCTTAAATTGGTCTTGTTAATATGTGATAATATGATACTATAATAAAATAATAATTCTGGACAACAATAGGTTTGCTCCTTTGGCATGTGTGATGGCAATTCTACGTATTTTGAGCATAACTTTCAATATAGCTCAAACTCAAAGCCCACGACTGTGTCTATGGTTAGATACTGTCTTGATGGAGCTACAAATCGGACCACACCTGTGGCCTGGTACTGAGGTGAAGGAGCCCTAAAGTGGTAGGGCTCATTAGAAAGCAGCTGGTGTTGGTCTAGGAAATAAGTGCATCTCCTTGTTGGGAATATTTTCTTGTCCCTAAAAGGCAACCCTGTGCTCTGATAGTGGCACTTGTTGGAGACACAAAGGTTTAAAAACTGGCTCATACTGCATGCTTTTTTAACCCCAGCTTTCTCCGGTAGATGATCAGCCCCTCTTAACTACACATGAAGGAATAAACAGTTGTGGCTGTGCTTATAAATGATGTGATGTCAGGATACCAAAGCTCAGGAGTAAACTCCAGGCAGACATCTGTGTTTATGTTGTCCAGAGAAAAGTTTGGTTTTCATTTTAACATATTTGCTACCGAATTATCTTAGGTAAACCTGAGACAGACTGCTCCCACCACCACCAGGTAGTGTTGTTTTGGTGGAAGCCTTGCTGCCTGTTCCAAACTGGATCTGATGAGCAGTGTTTACAAACAAACACCCTCCCCTCCTGCAGACCTCTGGGTGGGTGAGCCTGTGCTGCAGCTCCTGCTGAAGGAGACCAGAGGTGGGTAAGGGTGTGCTGAGGCCAGAAAATGGGTGTGCAGACACTGAAGGAGAGCACCAAGAGGAATGGAGCTACAACTCACAATTAATGCTGTTTAATCTCATTCTTAAGATAGTTTTCTCCACACATGATGTGACTTTCTCATCATCCTGTTGTTTAGATTTCTTTGTGAGCTGGTGGTGGTCAGTGTGATTCACTATAGCAGAGTTGTCCAAGCTGTGCTTGCAAGGCCCAATCTCCTGCTGCTGCAGCAAGCAGTGAGTAGACTTGCAGTGCCTTACAAATGGGTCTGCCTCTTGGGTGCTTGCCCTGCTGAGAGGTTGTTTGCCTCCCTCCCTGACTAGAAACTACCCCAGCTTTCAGTTTTAACTTACTCACGAGCTGTTTGATGGTTTGAAGGGCTTTTTTGTCAGTGCTATGGGTTTATTTTTTTTCCATCTCCTGTTTACCATCCTGATATACTTACAACAAAAGCTCCTCTCCCTTCTTGTGCTTTCATTTTAAGCCAAGTGCTGCTCATCTTCCACTTTCTTTACTCTTTATTTTTAATTTGTGTCATGGAAGAACATTTTGGCCTTCGCGCATTATTTTTATTTGCATGATCTGACTCAGCTTGACTTTGGCAATTTCTCTTTACCCCTTTGCTTCCTGACCTCTCTGACGCAGCTGTCTTTGCTGAGCAGCCCTTCCTTTCCATTCCTCACAAGCACTCTGCTCAGTCCTAAAATACCTTTTTTGGAGATTGTTTCTCCAGTTAGGTTCAGAATCATTCCCTAGACATCTCCCCCACTTTGCTTGGGGTTAGAAGTACCAGCTCTTTTAAAAAAAAAAAATATTTTCATCTTTCTCGTAAAAATATTCAAAGCTTCTTACAAGTGTGTCCTTGAGTACTTCAGTCCAGTTGACTTCCATGCTGAGTTCCTTTGATTCCTCAAAGCTTGTGGGAAATTGAAAATATGAATGTCTGTGTTTCACTTCAAAGTAAACCACCTCTCAGTGATTACAATCTCCTTCAGTAACTCCTTCAGAGTTACCTTCTGTGAGCCCTTACAGCTACTTACTGTGTCTAAATTAGTATCACCCTTTTCTAGTTCAGCAGCTGGAGGATTACAGCTGCTGTCTCTTGCTTCCAGGAATATCTGTGGTCAGCTCTTAATGTTAACAGTAGTTTCTTCAGTTGAGTATGTTGGGAAGTTACAGTCCCACAGATAAGCCCTTTTAACACTTCTGTCTTGCTATCTGCACCTTGCAATTTACAGTGTATTCCCATGCAAACTGTTGGGTGTAGAACAGCCCATGCCACTGTCTCTCTTTCTCCCAGGTAGCAGGGACCCTTATAGCACCATAGGCTTTCTGTTACTCCTGTCCTTATGAGTTTCTTTTCCTGCTTCCTGACTTTTCTTTTGCTTTGCCCTGTCTGCCAGGACCAATATGTTAATCCTTGGTCTTGTTTCTTACTCATCATCTGTGAATTTCTGGCTAATTATCTACCATTCTATCTGACTGCTGCTATTGATATTAATATGCTCTTTGTTCTTCTAAGTTTGGATATATGCTATTTTTGTCCACATTTACTAATTGCCCTGTCTGTTTATTAAAACCAGATGTAAGAATTAACTGATTTTTCTGATTATATTCTCTGTAGGTGTTTTTCTTTAGTTTAAAACTCTCTGCTGTGATCACAGAAGGCCATCCATCTCTCACCCACGGAGAAACATCCTTTTTCCATGAATGCCTTCTGTTGGTGGAACACCCTAAAACTTCCCTTGCAGCATCAGTTCTTAAACCATATGGATGACATTAACGTGTAATGGCTTTTCCTTCCTTTTGTAGCATTGAAAGAGGAGTCCCTGGGGATGATGCTCAGAGGCTAAGCCTGGTATCCCCAGGCATTCTCTGTTAGCCTAGGGGGAGGTAGGCACCACCAGGGAGCATTTAAAGCAGGCTCATGCTCAAAATTGCTTTCTTAGTCTACTTCTCCCACTGTCAGAGAGACTGTCCTCTTCTGGGCTACATTTAGTCCTGAGCCTTGTTCCTGCCTGTGGCTGAGTTCTCCATCTGCACACTGAGAGCAAGAGCACTTCAGCTTTACTGGAAGGCCAAAGGTAAACCTCTCAGGGAACAAGGGACTGGAATACTCTTAATAATAAGGACCAAATAAAGTGGTGTAAGTAAACAGAGAGCTGAGGACAGTATACTGAAGCAGCCAGGGACATGAGATGGAAAAGGAGATGAGGAAGCAGAGTATGATGGAGAAGAGTCAGGCTCCCAACACGTCAGTGCTGGCCTTACAGTCAAAAGCAGCTGAAAGACTTTGCTGGTGTGAAGACATCTTGCAGCATCTCTCTAGCAGGAAGAATGAGTCTAGATTACTGTGTCTACAGAGAGTGATTCTGTTATTTCCCATTAAGAGGGTAGACACACAATCGGATTTCCACTCTGAATTGTCATATATTTTTAGCCTGTGGTTGGATTGCAAACGCACACTGGATATTTATGTTTCTGGAAGCAGGCTCTGATGCAGTCATCTTAACCAGGATCCAAGTTAATTTGCTGAGCTACCAGATGGGAGCCATTCATTTCTCTATTACAAATTTGTTGTAATGCATAATTTAATCTAGATTTTCTAGCTCAGGAGTGTGCCTATTCTAACATTCAAGCATTTTCCTTACCGCCCATTCCCCTTGCGCTGAATTACCCACTTGTGCAGAATAAAGAAAATTAGTTTTGCAGAAGGAGCCACCTGTCTGTCATTCATCCTGGGTGGAAGCAGATTGTCTTTCCATCTCCAGCAGAAGATTTCCTAAGAGGAGGCTAAGTGTAAGGTGTAGCTGGTAGAGCCTCTTAGCCTTTTTTCACTTGGTTTGTTGAGGCTTATTAAATTTTGTAAGTGTCTTTGTTTTAAACTGTTTAATGATCACCTTATTTTGGTCTAGTACGTGTGCTGAATAAAAATATTGTTAAACTCTTTGTTGTGGGTAGATAAGGATATCTGCAGGGGAAGACTCATAATTTTCCTTAGCAACATTCAGCCTCCAGTGCATCAAGTGACTGTATGTGATTGTATTATAGCCATTGCTTTAATGACATCTTAAACTACATGTCTCTTTACAATCCCTTCTGCCTGGGGTTCTGAGATAGCCATGCAGACACTGTGTGTGTCATTGCTATGGTGTGCAGTACATACTGAAGAAACAAGAGGACGGAGACAGGTGAAGTTAGCTCATGAGCCAACTCCTTTCTTCATTACTGCATTTACCATAACAGTTAAGACTGTGGTAGGAAAATATGATGCATGATGTGTTTGCTACCTTAGTTTCAGAATGAGTGCTTTAAACTAGTTTGAGGTCAACTTTATTACTTCTTGTGTTACGAGTTCACAGTGCTCCCTAATAGCCAAACCTCATCCTACAAAAACACACAAGTGCTGGATGGAGAGTCCTCATTCCTAAGCCCCAGAGGCACAGAGTGTCTGAAGCAACAAGCACACTGTAGAGCTTGTCCTGAGCAATTTGGGTCAGTGACCTGCAGTACCTAGCACATGGCTGAACATTTACCTGCCTGGTTCCTTTGTGTCATGCAGCAGTGGAAGGAAGCTGGGGCTGATACAGAACATGTCATCTGGAACTGTCCTACTTCATTCCTTGTTCAGGATTTTTGTCTGCAAGGTGGGGATACTGCAGATGATGTAATAATGTACCAGAAGACATCTTTTTGTTCTGGATCTGTGTAACACAGAATTGTGCTGCCTCCTGATCCGTGTGCAGGCCCTTAGGTTTCAGGGTGATGTTTTCTGCCAGGTGATGCTCAACCTTTGCAATGATGGAGCATAGTTATATATATGTATATATATAATGGTGCACATACAAAAATGGTGATGTAGTCAGGAGAATCAGTCTGCTCATTTCTAATATTAATATTTGTTGGTGCTTTTTCATTTTGGGAAAAATGAACATTTTCAGTACCAATATTGGGGTTTTTTCCTCAGAGCAGATGAGTGGACAGGTTTTGAGTGTTTTTTCAGGAAATGGGACTGATGGGGCTCAGGCCTGGAAGATGAAGTGATGCTGTGGTTGTGCCCAGGAAGGCAGGCACAATCTCAGCAGTGCAGCCCAGCCCTGGGACCAAGGGCAGGGAGTACATCTTGTATATGCTCAAAGGGTCAAGGCACAACTGACACCTCGTTCCCAGCACCACTGGCAGGCTGTGAGACTGCAAAGGTGGTTTGGTGGAAATGATGCAGTAAAAGATTATTTGACTCTCAGTACTTAGGTCAGCATCTCAGGTTAACAGACAGTAATCCAGATAGAGTAGGAAATTGTTTGAAATTATATAAATGGTATTGTCATATATATTTTGTTAGACCGTTGTTTTCCATCTTACTCTACCACTGTAAAAAAAGGATGAATACAAAGGAGAAAGAAATAGCACTGGTGTTAGAAACCAGAGAATCTGTAACATAGCTGTGAGATAAGGTCATTCCATTGAAGTTGTTCTCCCCATTGTGTTGTGCGTGTGAACTCATTGAGACCTTTTGGAAATTTCTCACAGTCTCCTCCTGCCATAGTGTGACCAGGACACAGAAAACATGGGATTATCTTTGTGGTCTCCCCATTTGCAGCACTGTACAGTGTACATGTGTTGTGAAAATTGCTTGGCAAGGCTTGCCTGCAACAGTTGGAGCTGGTTTGGGCTACCTAGCAAATCCTATTAAGTCAGGAGTGTTGATACCATGTGTACAACTTTGCTTCAGAGAGAGCTATTTATAACTTCAGTAAGAGTATTGTGTGTCCAGGGCTTTTCTTTCGCACCTAATCAAGGACCTTTACCATCCTGTTTACCTGCTTAGCAGCTTGGATGCCAGACATCTGAGAACACCAGTGTTTTAGCTGGAAATCCTGGTCATCTTCTAAAGCCATCTCAGGGTCATCATGGAGGAGGAAGTTCTGATTTTCTACCTGCTTCTCCATACAGCATCCCCTCTCCTGGCTCACTGAGCTTAGTGTGCAGGTCCCCACATCACCATAAGCACTGTGGTGGGAAAGAGGAGGGATGCCATATGTGTGACTGCAGTGTCATTAAGCTTCTCAAGCTCTTATCAGTGATGAAATGTTTTGGGGGTAAAGTGCATAGGGTTTGAAGGAACTGATGGTGGCAGAGCTGCAGGGGCAAGGTAACAAGATGTGCTTGGTTTTAATGGGAAAGATTATTCATGCACCCCATCTGCCATGTTAGCTTGTGGCTTTGAGTTCTGGTTGAGGAGATAGGAAGAACCAAGGCTTTTAAATACATAATCGGCAGGTGTCAAGAAGATGCTATCAGAATCAGCGACAGTGCAAGGGACAACAAGCACAAACTGGAACACAAGAATTTCCATCTGAACATTAGGAAAAACTTCTTTACTTTGAGGGTAACAGAGCACAGGAACAGGCTGCCCAAAGAGGATGTGGGGTGCCCTTCTCTGGACACAACCCTGTGCAACCTGCACTAGGTGAACCTGCTTTGGCAGAGGACTTGAACAAGCTGATCTCCAGAGTTCCCTTCCAGTCCCTTATCTTCTGTGATTCTGTAACTCTCCTGTAAGAAGTTCCCAGCTTGGGGTAATCCAGCAGTGGAGTGAGGACCTCCTTCATGACCATGTGTTCACAGTCTGGCTTTAGCCTTTGGCATTTGTTGAGCACACTAGTGTTATGTTACAGAATTGACACTAATTTAGTTTTTG